>CM062816.1:1357427895-1358793564 GCA_031772625.1 Pinus tabuliformis
TGGAATGTTCTGGAATGTTCTAGTACTGCGTTTCTGTGATGCGTCTAAGAGGGATTGTTTAGGTAATCGAAATCAATAATTGTGTACCATGTTTAACACAAATGGCCTTGTATACATACAACTTCAACCTCTAATTACCTATTAAACCTCTGTTTAGATGGGTTTGAGTTACTTCCATTTTAATGCCTTGGTGTTATCACTCTAAAAAACCCAAGGTTAGGATATTACAACGAAATCGAAACTATAGAGAGCACACTCTGAAATTGAAATGATGAAGAGAAAATCACACTGAAATTGAAACGACGGTGAGCAAAATTGTATTTTGTTGCATTAATAATTTTGATTTTGTAAACTAACCTGAGACTTCCATCCTCTTTATTCATGATTTTTTTTTCCTGATTGCGACGGAGAGCTCAGGTAGTATTAGTGGGTCACAGCATGGGAGGCATTAGCATAGCCCGTGCATCTGAAGAATTCCCGCATCTCATTGCGGTAGCAGTGTATGTCACCGCTTATATGTTTCGGGGTGGAGAATCCAAGCAGCGAGAACAGGAAATGGTAAGGATTTATGAAAATTCAAGGATGGAAACTTATTTTAGAGTTTAGAAATCTCGTTGAATTTTACTACTCTTTTATTTGCCAACCAGGTATATTTTAAATTTCTAACCATTTTATATTATATAGTTTCTATAAAAGTCTAGCCATTTTTAAAACCCTGAATTTTTCCCTACTTACACAGATATAATTAATAAAACAGTACGATTGATTGGCTCTGTAGCTGGAGGTGAACAGCGACACTGCTAAGCTGACGGAATTTAACTTTAGTAATGGCATTCTAGAACCTCCGACATCTGAACTGGTGCTTAAAAAGTTTCAGAAGGATCGCTTCTACGGTACAACCTCGACAGTGGTAAGTGCATTAGTTATCATAATATTATTTATCGATTAATTCCTTGAGAGGAATAGTACTAAATATAATTTAATGTTGACAGGATGCCACTCTGGCTTCTCTGTTACTCCGACCATTTCCATCGATGGCAAGGATGAACGTGAGTGTGGAGACCACAGAAGAGCGCTATGGAGTTGTTCCAAGAATTTTTATCAAAACTACAAAAGATAACGCGATCTCTCTTGCCGAGCAAGAAGAGCTCATAGCCAATTCGCCACCGCAGAAGGTTTACAGTCTTCCCACAGACCACAGTCCATTCCTCTCTGCACCGGAGAAGCTGCATAGCCTGCTATTGGAGATCGCCCATATTGCATAGATATTTAATTTGGCTACCAAGTTTTAATTATTACTTTATCTTTACTTTGTCCTCAAGACTTGACATGGAATATTAAATTTTACTTTTTCATCAAATCTTTCATATGGAATATTAAAAAACTGGAAAGCCTGAACATATTTTATTATTTGATTAATGAATAATTAAGAGTTAAAGTATTTTTTTTTGTTAAGTTTGGTAGGACTCTCTTATTTTCGATTTTACATGTCCATTATTCACCCCGCAATGGGGAGAGTAGTACAAGATTCGAACCCAAGATCTCCGGTGCGGTGAGACTTCATTCCACAGCGATTGTCACTTAAGCTACCTGAGGCGGACAAAAGTTAAAGTATTTTGACAAGAACTGAAATAAACAATTGTTAACCTCTTGAGAAAGTTAAAAGTGATTACTCATTCGTCTCCTCAAAAGAGCAAGTCAAGAAAGACCTAGGGGCTGGAGAAAAAAAAAGATCAGATAGATGAAGGGAGCAGGGCAATGCTACCCAGAATTCCCTGAGCTGGGTAGAATAAACCAGTGGGAAAACCTTGAGTACAGTTTGAGAGGTATGTGACTTGGGGCTGCACTGTGAGTCCTGATGCCTAAGATACCTCACTGCAGTAGACTCATTTTACTGTTTGGAGGAGGATGAGCTTGGGGAAGACTCTGGACGTAATTGCCAAACTCACGGCTGGGCGGTAAGACCTTCCTGAAAAAGAAAAATAACTACATAATTACAAGGCATTAAACAGAGAAATAATCAAACCTTTGACTTAGTGATCATTAAAGAAAATGATTCTATAGTGATTGATGGATAAAAACCAGGGTTGTGCTTTGCTAGTTAAACTGAAACTGTCTGTTCTATATTTTAAGCTAGTAAGAAGTAGCCTACATATCTAACCAGAGATTTATTAGTGGTCTGAATGTAGAACAACTTATGTATTTAAGCAGAGAATTAAGCTATATCTAAAATAGAGAATTGTTCTTGTTACACAGAGAAATAGAACGCAATTATCTATAAATATCTAGACAGAGAATTGTTAACAATATGTTCAACCGAGAATAGCCTAAATGCTAAGACATAGTATTGTTAATATTATGAAAATGCATTGGCCTTCTGTACGTTGTACACTTTTATAAAACAAATGATAACTTTAAGTGACATCCCGAGATGACTCTTTCCTAATAGTTATAAACTGGAGAATTAAAATTATATATAAGGAAACTGTCAAATACTAAGAACACAACTAATTCTTCAAAATTTATTAACTGTAGAGAGAACACTCATTATCAAATGCAAGGGCTCGAAGTAATACTCGGTCGATTCTAGAAAGGAAAATGAGTTAACACAGTCCATAAATATATTCATAACTTAATCAAACGGAAACAGTAAATCCATGTACAAGCTCTGTAGAGTCCATTGAAAACGAAACGACAAGCTTTGATATCGGAAGCCAAACAAAAATTAAAGGAGCTCTAAACCATGGAAAGTTAAGTGCATTTATCGACATTGTATTCAAACCCTCGAAATACTTTCAAACCAAAATTACAGACCTTTCGAAAATAAACTAAAGTCAAACCCTCGGCAAGGCCAAAACTACATATGTTTATGTCGTGGAGAATTTGGAACAACTCGGTTTGTCGAGTACCCAAAACCCTTTTTAAACAAAGTATTAAATACAAACTATGGCCGACTTGTAGCCTCTGCCTAAATACACGCTTTCACCCAGAAAATCCAAGATAACATCCAGTGGAGAGATTACAAGCATAGCCACCATATGCACGAAAACATTTGAGAAAGACAAACCATCGTAGGGTTCGGCAATGAGACCAACCTGGAAACAAGAAGGCGGTAACCATGAGTAATGAGGAAGCATTTGAGCTCAGCACGACGACAAGTGAATGGTTTCAGAAAAGTTTGATACATGTAAATGCACAGCGAGTGAGATTAAAAAAAAACCCTTAACACTGAACTTAAATTAGTACTCAGAGGAATTGCAAGATACTTGAGACAAGGCAATACTGGAATGTCGAAGGCCGCCTACGCTAGAAACCCATGTATCAAGTTAAAAATTGCTTGAATCAGGGAAGATGGAAAAACCTAAAGCAAACCTTGTCATAACTATTATTACCTCCTTGAGGCTGATAACCTCCAAATTCATCTTCATCTGGATAGGGAAGCCAGCGGAAATGTGCATCCCCTGCATAGTGGACTGAATGAGCAGAGTAACTTGTCTAGGTACCTTCGAAATAGAGTTGGAAACTGGAAGCAAGTACCCAAATCAAGGAGGAAAGAAAAAGTTGCAGGGTACCTGCAGAATAGGGTTTGGTGCAACTCTCCATCGAGATAGGAATGGGCAGACAAAAACCCTCCCTGTTGCAGTGAAGGCTTGTTCCGGTTGCAGAGTAGAAAACCAAAGAAATTACACAACACAAATGAAACCACTTGTGGCAGGATGTTGAGGGAGCAGTTACGACGTTAAACCCTAGGCGCCGAGGACCGTCGGATCATTAAACCCAGATCAGAGGGAGCAAGCCAAGCCAGGTGTCTCGAGCTACCAGATCCTTCTGGCGTCGGATACCGTGACATTAAACATATGAGTAGCATGTGTTATGTGTTGTACTACCGACTTTATTTCCCTTAAAAATGACATTAAAGCTATAGTGTGGAGAATGTCGAGTTCGGTTATAACTTCAATGCATATACGAAAATATATTTAAAGGTTGATACATATCATCGCATGGTAAGATTGTTAACTATTATCATATGGTAAGTTTGATATATATTATTGCATGGTAAAGGTTTGGGATTTGTAAAGTTTTTTTTTAGGTTAATATTTGTTGTTGTTATATGTGTTACAAGTGGTATCAGAGCGTTAGGTTCATACACTAAGGCTTCTGGGATATATGTATAAACAACTATGTAAATGTGAATGTGAACACATAAATCAGCACCAAGGAGCAGAATGTAGAGGGGTCCCAGACCATCGAACCAGTCATAAGCAACTTATGTAGGGGCCAATCCTGACATATGGATACAACTGGGAGAGGAATCTCGACAAGCCAAAGCTGCTCTACTCGAAACTGTTCAACAATTATGTGTTGAGATGATAAACTTGAGGACAAATAATGAACAATTGTGGCAAGAGCAAGAGAGAATCCTTAAAAGTTTGTCTGACCAACAGAATCAACGGGGACCAGACCCTAGTGCTGGTAATGGGGAGAAAACCACAATTTCCATCAAGGGGAAGATAATGCAGAGTCGGGAGAAAGACATGAGGAAGATGAAGAAGGACGTTCTGATAATGTTTCCGACCAGTGGAAAACAAAAAGACAGAAATTGGAATTACAAGGGGAATTCAAAAAGATAAAACCATCACTCTTTGAAGGAGAATCTGAAGAAGCAACGGAAGCATGGTTAATTGACATGAGTAAATACTTTCAGATTTATGACTACAATGATAAACTTAAGGCACGACTGGCAGTTTATCAATTAAGGGGTAAGGCCACCCTTTGGTGGGAGGAAGTCAAAACTGTGAGAAAATTTGACGAAGAGCAAGTTACATGGAAAGAATTTCAAAAGAATTTTAAGGATAAATACTTAATTGAGCATTATTATGATGAAAAAGCAAAGGAGTTCCATGATTTAAGGTTGGGAGCCTTGACGATGGATGAATATGTGAAATGATTTACCTCCCTATTACGGTATGTACCGTATATGCAAGAAGAAAGACCAAGATTCAACGTTTTATTAGTAGCCTACCCAACTTTATGAAGGAAAAGTTGGAATTTGATTACCCAAGAACAATGGATGATGCGGTGTGAAAAGCCTGTATTTGTTATCAACAAATGAAACAGAAGAGTGAGAGATCAAAAGGAGGATTGGGTCGGAGGGGGAGAAATTTACCCCCAAACAGACAGACAAAAGCTACCAATGGAAGGAATGTACAACAAAGACCCTTCAGTAAATTTCCAGCAAGAAATCAGTCAAAGGTCCCAGCATCCACTGAAAATAGATAGTCGGAGGGGATTAATAAACCTGTTAATGATCAGCATCAGAAACAATCCCTGCAATGTTGGGGATGTGGAGAACCCCATTATTACAAAAATTTCCCGCATAGGGCCATAACATAACAACTTTCAAACATGCAAGAAACTTCCATGGTTGGGGAGTTGGCAAGGAGTATGCCCAGAATTAATGTTGCACTTGACGACCATCAAGCAGAGTACCAACCCACCATGATTGAGTGTGAATGTATGATCGCTAATCAATCTGTCTCTATTTTGTTTGATTCGGGTGCTAGCTTAAGCTATATTATTCCTAAGGTTGTAGAGAGATGCCAACTACAAAGCAATAAGTTTCAAAAACCTTGGTTAGTTCAATTAGCCACAGGGGCAAAGAGAAGGGTAATTGAAAAAACCGAGAGTTGTTATAGAAAATCTGTGATAGATTAACCCGGTAATGCAATATAAATCAAAGCAGAATACTATAACCTACTTCTACTATCAATTTACGGAAGCTTAAAGATCGAGATGAAAAATATAACCAGAAGAAGAAGAATCAATGGCACAATACACATGAAAATACTTTGGGGAAAGTCTCAGATAAAAACCCCACACTATTGTATTATCATACATGGTGGAAATACATAGGAATTATACAAAGCCTTAGCTGTCACAGCGAGCCAGCTCTCAGTACAATCCTCACAGATGCTCACAGGAAATCTTGGCTTCTCTCCAACCTTCCTCTCTGCCCTCCAAGCTCTTATTTCCTTGTGCTGTTCCTTGTGGATGATTAGCCTATTACCAAGTGGAAAAACAACCTTCAAAACTGCGCAATCCTCAAGGATGAATCCTTGATTGCATGCATGAGTTTTCTCCATGGAGAAAACACATGCAACTGATAGTACGTTGTCCTTGAACATTAATCTCAACTGGTTCTTTCTCAGAATAGACATGCATGAGTTTCTGATGAGGGAATCTTCAGTTAACTGGAGTAGCACTAGTTGAGTGCATTAATGCATCAACTAACTGTTAACTCACTATTAGTTTCTCAAACAGTTTGGAACTAATTTAACTGGACTTAGCTCAGTAAACTGAATTAACTAATTACAACTCAAATATAACTCAATCTTATCTCTTTAATTTAAGGGATAACTCTTGCATGACTTCAGAAAGACTTCTAACTTGAATTTCTCCAACTAATTAATTTAAAATAAATTAATTAATTATTTCCAAGTAGCGGTTAAGACTAAATTCGATTTTAATTCACAATTTAATTCAAGGACAAATTAAATTGGAATATTCTTGTTGCCATATTTCAACACTCCCTCTCAACAAGAAAGGGATTCTCTGCCACTCCAATCATGTCTCTATGGAACTCGAATTTACACTTTGACAGTGCATTTGTCAAAATGTCAAAATCTTGCTCCTCTGTTGAAATATACTGCAGCAACATGATCCTCCTCGCTACACAGTCTCTGAGATGATGATACCGGATGTCGATGTGCTTAGACCTATTATGAAATATTGGATTCTTAGAGAGTTTGATACAACTCTGATTATCACAATAGATCACAGTTGGATCCATCCTCTGATCAAACAAACCAACTAGGATTTTCCGCATCCAAATGGCCTCACATGTTGCCTGACTTGCAGCCATGTATTTTGCCTCTGCCGAGCTGAGTGCAACCGACCTCTGTTTCCTGTTGTACCAAGAAACTGCCGCTGACCCAAGGTTGAAAATCCCTCCTAATGTGCTCTTCCGATCTGATGGAATCCCTGCCCAATCTGCATCAGTGAAGCCCTGTAGCTTCACTCCCTCTGTCCGTCTGTACCATAATCCATACTAAGATGTGCCTCTGAGGTATCTCAATACATGCTTTTCCGCCTTCCAAAACATCTTGGTAGGCTGAACCATCGCTTGACTCAGCTGGTTCACCGCATAGCACAAATATGGTTGTGTGTTCATTAAGTACATCAGTGAACCCACAAGCTGCCTGTATATAGTAGCCTCTACCACTTCTCTTGAAGTAGCAACTTCCTTCCTCCAGTTACCTGTTAGAGGAGTTTGCACGGGCTTGCACTTCTCCATGTGGAATCTCCTGAGTATCTCGTTGGCATACTTGCCCTGAGACATAAACAACTCCCCATCCTTCTGCCACACTTCCATGCCAAAGAAGTAATGCATGAGACCCATGTCTTTCATCTCGAATTCCCTTGCAAGGTCCTCCTTGTAAGACACGATCAATTGATCATCACTAGTAAATATGAGATTATCAACATAAAATACGTTGATCAACAGCTTACCTTTCACGACGATGTGGTACAGGTTCGCATCCGCTTCACTCTTTGTGAAGTCCAACCCGGTGAAGTAGTTGTCTATCCTGGTGTACCAAGCATGAGGTGCTTGCTTCAGCCTGTACAACGCTCTCTTGAGTCGGCACACATGCGACTCATGATCGAAGGTCTCAAAACCTTCTGGCTTCTCTATGTACACCTCTTCCTCAATCTGGCCATTGAGGAATGCAGTCTTCACATCCATCTGATGGATCTTCCAACCCATCTGTGCTAATAGTGCCAACATAGATTTGATAGATGAGTACCTTGTGACAGGAGCAAAAGTCTCATCATAGTCAATCCCCTCGACCTGTGAAAAGCCACGGGCAACAAATCTTGCCTTATGCTTCTCCACACTACCATCAACAACTTGCTTTACCTTGTAAAGCCAACGAGAACTCACAACTAACTTGTTCTCTGGTCTTGGAACCACGTCCCAAACACTGTTACGAACTATGGAGTCATACTCCTCCACCATAGCATCAACCCAAATCAGCTGCTGCACTACTTCCTCAAAGGAAGATGGCTCGGTCTCAACACATTCCCCAACAAGGGCCATGTATCTAGTGTACCTCTCAGGTGACTTCCTCTCTCTACGCTAAGAAGATGGTGCTCCCACATTCTCTCTCACATCCTCCAACAATCTGTCAGCTTTTCTTGTGCGCTTCCGTCCATCTCTGGAAGACTCTACTTGAGTGGATGTCTCCACTCCTGGAACCTCTGCATGCAGTTGCTCCACATCAGTCTGAGGCTCCTCCTCCTTAGGAACCAACAGTTCCTCCACAGCCTGTAGTTGGAGCTCCCTCTCAAGGGAAACTCGCATGGCCTTCTGCTCATCAAACTTGAGATCTTTGCGAACCATTGTCCTTCGACTGGTAGGCAAGTACACCCGATAGTTGTGAGGTGTATCAGTGTACCCCACAAATATCCCCAAATCTGCTGTTGGCTCAAGCTTCTTCTGTGCATCCTTTGTCACATGGCAATATACCGATGAGCCAAAGATCCTGAAGTGACCCACATCTGGTCTCTTACCAGAGAAAGCTTCCTCTGGTGTCTTCATCCCAAGTATGCGATGCGGGCTTCTATTCTGCAAATAGACCACTGTGTTGCATGCCTCAGCCCACAAGTGAAGTGGTAGGCCTTGGTCATGTAGCATTGCCCATGTTGCCCCTACAATAGTTCTATTCTTCCTCTCGGCCACCCCATTCTGCTGTGGGTTATGAGGTGCTGTCAATTCTCATTTAATTCATTCCATTGCACATAAGTCCTTAAACTCTTGAGAGACATATTCTCCACCATTGCCGCTTCTCAAGGCCTTGATCTTCTTCCCTTACTCTTTCTCGACCAAAGCTTTGAACTCACAAAACTTTGTGAAAGTTTGGTCCTTCTTCTGCATGAAATAAATCCAGCATTTACGAGAATAGTCATCAATGAAAATCACATAATAGCTTTGCTTCGCTGTGGATGCTGTTGAGAATGGTCCACACAAATCAGTATGAACTCGCTCTAAGATAGCCTTTGCTCGACTGTCTCGATCATGAAAAGAAGACTTGGTTTACTTTCCCAAGGTACAACCTTTGCATGTGTCAACTTGCTCAAGTTTACCTTTGGGAAATCCTATAGATATCTGCTGCATTATCTTCAAAGCCCCATGATGCAAATGGCCCAACCGCATGTGCCACAACTCGCCAATGTCTTGGCTTTGCACCAATTCTGCTTTTGTACTCAATGCTGCACAATCATCTACCTTTAGTTTATAGAGATTCTTCACCCGAATCCTATCCTCTTGGTCTGACCCGTGGCTATGTGTCTTAGGAACGCCTTTCCTTTACTGAAGACAACATCGTAGCCTTTGTTCTCCAACATCGCGACCGATACCAAGTTCTTCTTCAGTCCAGGCACATACATCACATTTGTCAAGGTGAGAGTAGCTCGATGCTCCCTCTGAAAAGCAACTGTGCCCACTCCTGAAACACGATACCTTCCTTCGTCACCCATCTCTATGCGCATCTTGAGGTCTTTCTCCTCCAAGGCACTGAATAAATTGTTATCACTGGTCATGTGGAATGAGGCTCCACTATCAAGATACCAGACACAACCCATCATCAATGACACCATGCATGCGATGACGGTAAAGTCCATTTCGAACTGAGAGGCTAATGTTTCACCTTCCGATCCTTTCGAGGATCCCTTCTTGGACTTCTTCGATGGGCAATTAGTCACATAATGTCCCATCTTGTGACAATTAAAGCATCTTACTTTAGATCACCCTTCTTCCCTCCATGAGAAGAATTCGATTTGAAATGGGAAGCCTTCCCTTTCCCTTTCCTTGCCTTACTTGCTAAGGCCAGATTTTCTTCATCATCATTCTTGGATGAAGAACCATCTCGTGTGCTCCTCCTGATCTCCTCTTGCATAAAATCCAACCACAGTCGTTCCTAATCCGACAGTTTCTCCCGTCCATTCACAGAGTCTTGGTAGCAATTCCAACTCTTTGGAAGGCCAAGGAGAGTGAGGCTCACCATATCATCATCGACATTAGTTATTCCTACACTGCCAAGCTCATCTCTGTAGGTGGTGAGGTTGTTCAGATATGTGGAAACAGTATCGCCCTTCTTCATCTTGATTTTTCGAAGCTTATCCTTGAGTGCCAATTTCCTTTGGTCGCCACTGTTCTGGTAGAGGTCCTTCAATGTTTTCCACATTGAAAATGGAGTATCCTTCCCATTGAGACGAGACAATATGGTCTCGAAATCCCTTTAGGATGATCTGTTTCGCCTTTGCCACACACTTCTTCCACTCAGCCAACTCTTGTGCATTAGTTGAAGATGGCTTTGGGATTTCTTGATCAATGAATTCTTTCAAGCCATTGTCTTCTAATACAACCTCCATTCTATCTTTCCATGCTATGTAATTCGAGCTACCTTCCAAGGCATATTCGAGTCTCAAGCCATAGAACGCTATTGGCCAACCTTGAAGTATGATATGAATTCGATTTGCATTTGTAACCCCGAACTTCAAACTTCGAATTCTCTTCTCAGTATACTATTCACAGCTCTGATATCATGCAGAAAAATCTGTGATAGGTTACCTGATAATGCAATATAAATCAAAGCAGAATACTATAACCTACTTCTACTATCAATTTGCAGAAGCTTAAAGATCAAGCTAAACAATATAACCAGAAGAAGAACCAATGACACAATACACATGAAAATACTTTGGGGGAAGTCTCAAATAAAAACCCCACATTATCGTATTATCATACATGGTGGAAATACATAGGAATTATACAAAGCCTTAGCTCTCACAGCTAGCCATGTCTCAGTACAATCCTCATAGATGCTTACAAGCAATCTTGGCTTCTCTTCACCCTTCCTCTCTGCCCTCCAAGCTCCTATTTCCTTGCGTTGTTCCTTGTGGATGATTAGCCTATTACCAAGTGGAAAAACAACCTTCAAAACTGCGCAATCTTCAATGATGAATCCTTGATTGCATGCATGAGTTTTCTCCATGAGAAAACACATGCAACTGATAGTATGTTGTCCTTGAACATTAATCTCAACTGGTTCTTTCTCAGAATAGATATGCATGAGTTTCTGATGAGGGAATCTTCAGTTAACTGGAGTAGCACTAGTTGAGTGCATTAATGCATCAACTAACTATTAACTCACTATTAGTTTCTCAAACAGTTTGGAACTAATTTAACTGGACTTAGCTCAGTAAATTGAGTTAACTAATTACAACTCAAATATAATTCAATCTTATCTTCTTAATTTAAGGGATAACTCTTGCATGACTTCAGAAAGACTTCTAACTTGAATTTCTCCAACTAATTAATTTAAAATAAATAAATTAATTATTTCCAAGTAGTTGTTAAGACTAAATTCGATCTTAATTCACAATTTAATTCAAAGACAAATTAAATTGAAATATTCTTGTTTCCATATTTCAAGAGTTGTCCTGTAACTATTTCGGGACAACCGATTTATGTTGATCTAAATATACTCCCTTTGGGTTTGTACAATGTACTGGTAGGGATGGATTGGTTGGAAAGACGTTGGTCCTTAGTTGATTGCAAGGAAAAATTTGTTTGTTACCTTACTGAGTCGGGGAAAAGAAAGGAAATACAAGGAATCAAGAAAAATATTAAGTTGTGTCCTATTATTGCTAGCTAGCTAGGGAAATGCATTAAGAAGGGTTGTGAGATTTATGGTGTCCAAGTAGGATACACAAATTCCAAGAGTAAAATGACCTCCTTGGAAAATATTCTTGTCATTCAATATCTTGTTGATGTTTTTCCAGAATCCATTCCTGGATTACCACCTAAATGTGATATTGATTTCATAATTGACTAGTCTCTGGAGCAGCTCCTGTTTCCAGAACTCCTTATCGCATGAGCATACCTGAGTTAACAGAACTCAAAATGCAGCTTCAGGAACTGCTTGATAAATGTTACATTTTCCCTAGTGTGTCCCCCTGGGGAGCCCCTGTACTGTTTGTACGGAAAAAGGACGGAACTTTGAGGCTATGCATTGATTATCGTCAGTTGAATAAACTGACTATAAAAAATAAATACCCTTTACCACGTATTGACGATTTATTTGATCAAGTGCAAGGAGCTAGTGTGTTCTAAAAAATTGATCTAAGGTCCGGCTACCATCAAATAAGGATAAAGGAAGAAGATATTTGTAAAACTGTGTTTTGAACTTGTTCTAGTCATTACGAGTTTGTAGTATTACCTTTTGGCCTTACCAATGCCCCAATTACTTTTATGAGTCCAATGCACGTTATTTTCTAGCTATACTTAGATAAGTTTGTGCTGATTTTTATTGACGACATATTAATTTACTCTTAAGAATCAGGTGGTGCATGAAAAGCATGTGAAAATAATGTTTCAGACTCTGTAGGACAATCAATTATATGGTAAATATAGCAAGTGTGACTTCTACAAAACCTAGATACAATATCTGGGCCATGTCATATCAGTAGAAGGTATAGCAGTGGATCTGGAAAAGATTAAAACTATTATGGAATGGGCCACTCGAAGAATGTTGATGATATTAGATCATTATTGGGCTTAGTCGGTTACTACCGTCAATTCATTGAAGGATTCTCAAAAATTGTCTTTCCTATGACCTCGTTACAGAAAAAGGGGTGAACTTTCTAATGGACAGCTGAATTGCAACAAAGCTTTGAATGATTAAAACAATTACTTACTACTGCACCCGTATTGAAAGTGGCAGACCTAGAAAAATCTTTTGTGGTTTGTACAAATGCAAGTAAGGAAGGTGTTGGCGAAGTATTGACGCAAGAAGGGAAAGTTATAGCTTATGAATCTCGCAAATTGAAAGAAAATGAGTAGCGATATTTTGCCTACGATATTGAATTAACGACAATAGTACATGCGCTTAAAATGTGGCAACACTACTTATTGGGAAAGAAATTTATGTTATTAACAGATCATAGTAGTCTTACAAATTTCTTTAACCAATCTAGCTTAAACACCTGATAGGCCAGATGGACAACATTTTTGAGTGAATTTGACTTTGAAATGAAGCACCTTAAGGGAAAGGAAAATCGAGTAGCTGACGCATTAAGCAGAAAATTGCATTATATTTATGAAGTGCAATTCAGCCAGGTACGATCAAACCTCCCTGATATAATTAAGGAAGCATCCCTTAAGGACCCAGAGTATGCCTTCCTTTGGTAGCAGGAAATTGAGGCCCAAAGGAAAGGGGAAAAATCTGAATATGGTATAAATATGGATAAAATGCTAACTTTCAGAAACTGAATTTATGTTCCTAATCAAAATTCTGTCAAACAATTAATATTGGATGAATTTCACAGAAAACCTTATGCTGCCCACCCAGGGTACCAGAAACTACTTTCCGCCATTAGGAAAGGTTATTTCTGGTTAGGTTTAAGAAAATATATCACCGAGTACCTATCTAAATGTTTGGAGTGTCAGTTGGTGAAGGCGGAGCATCAGCACCCCGCTGGACTACTGCAACCGTTGCCCATTCCTGAGTGGAAATGAGAGAGAATTACTTTGGACTTCATCACCAGTTTACCTTGCACCAAGAAGCAGCATGACTCAATTATGGTGGTGGTTGACAAGCTAAGAAAAACCGCTCATTTCATACCGGTAAAATCCACTTACAAAACTGTTGAAATTGCAGACATATTTATGAGGGAAATTTTCCGATTGCACGGAATACCCAAGGTGGTAATTTCTGACAGGGATGTAAAATTTACATCCAATTTTTGGAAAACACTCTTTTTTGGATTGGGTACCCATATTCAATTTAGTACCGCTTACTATCTGTAGACGGATGGTCAAACAGAGCGAGTGAATCAAATTCTAGAGGATATGTTAAGAATGTTTGTGATGCAACAACCGCATAAGTGGGAATATTACCTCCATTTAGTGGAGTTTTCTTATAATAATAGATACCACGAGTCATTGGGCATGAGCCCCTTTGAGGTGTTGTATGGAAGAAAGTGTAGGGTGCCCATAGATTGGAATAGTCTTGTCAATAAACTAACATTGGGTCCTGATATGTTAGTCGAGATGGAAGAGACAGTTAAGAAAATCCGTCAGAATCTAAAAGCTGCCCAGGATAGACAAAAGGTTTATGTAGATAAAAGAAGAACATATAAATAATTCCAGGTAGGGGATCATGTGTACTTGAGATTAAAGCCTCAAAAGCACTTTGCGATGGAGGGGTTGTGCTAAGTTACCACCCCGATATTGTGGACCTTTTCATGTTTTGGAATGGATTGGACCTGTAGCATACAAACTTGCATTACCAAGCCATATCCGGGTCCACAATTTTTTCCATGTCTCCCTGTTAAAAAAATATGTGTACAACCCTCAGCATATAATTAATTGGGAAAATGTACAGGTAATAAGTTAATAGAACAAATAATATATAATTTGTTGTTTTGAAAAGTTTCTCACAGCAGGTTGTAAAATGTGCAAGTCAAACTGAAAGGAGAGTTTCTGGCAGAACCTCTTCGTATTCTTGATCGTAAAGAAACCACCTTGCGGAAATGAGCTATCACCCAAGTTAAAGTGTAATGGAAGCACTTTGGCCTGGAAGAGGCCACTTGAGAAGAAGAGGAGTTTATGCGGAAAGCTTATCCGGTGTTATTTTCATAAATTAGGAAGAACACCAGGGACGATGTTCTTCACAAGGGGGGAAGATGTAACACCCCACATTGAATAGACATTTAATTTGGCTACCATGTTTTACTTATTACTTTATCTTTTTACTTTGTCATCAAATACTTGACATGGAATATTAATGAACTATCGCTAGAAGGCTAGAACGTATTTTACTATTTGATTAATGAATAATTAAGAATTAAAGTATTTTGACAAGAACAGAAAGAAACAATTGTTAACCTTTTGAGACAGTTAAAAGTGGTTACTCATCTGTCTCCTCAAAAGAGGAATTTAAGAAAGGCATGGGAGCTGGTGAAAGAAAAAAAGATCAGATGGGTGAAGGGAGCAGAGAAATTCTACCCAGAATCCCTTGCGCTGGGTGGAATAAACTAGTGGAAAACAATTGAGTACAGTCCGAGAGGTATGTGACTTGAGGTTGGACTGTGAGTCCTAATGCCCAAGATACCTGATTGCAACAGAATCATTTTACTGTTTGGAGGAGGAAGAGCTCGAGGGAGAGTCTGGACATAATTTCCAGACTCACCGCTACGTGGTGAGACCTTCCTGACAAAGAAAAAGAACTACATAACTACAAGGCAGTGAACAGATAAGTAATCAAACCCTTGACTTAGTGATCATTAAATAAAATGATTCTATAGTGATTGATGGATAAAATCCAGGATTGTGCTTTGCTAGTTAAACCGAAACTATCTATGGTATATTTTAAGCTAGTAAGAAGTAGCCTACATATCTAACCAGAGATTCATTAGTTGTTTGAATGTAGAACAACTTATGTATTTAAGCAGAGAATTAAGCTAAATCTAAAATAGAGATCTGTCCGTGTTACACAGAGAAACAGAAAGCAGTTATCTATAAATATTTAGACAGAGAATTGTTAACAATATGTTCCATATGTTCAATATGTTCAACCGAGAATAGCCTAAATGTTGAGACATAACATCATTAATATTATGCAAATGCATTGGCCTTTTGTATGATGTACACTTTTATAAAACAGATGATAACTTTAAGTGACAACCTGACATAACTCTTTTAAACCGGAGAATTAAAATTACATATAAGGAAATTGTCAAATACTAAGAACACAACTAATTCTTCTAAATTTATTAATTGTAGAGAGAACACTCATTATTAAATGCAAGGGCTCGAAGTAATACTCGGTCGATTCCAAAAATAAATAAATAAAATTAACATAGTCCATAAATATATTCATAACTTAGTCAAATGGAAACAATAAATCCATGTACAGGCTCTGTAGAGTCCATTGAAAACGAAATGACAAGCTTCGATATCAAAAGTCGAACAAAAATTCAAGGAGCTCTAAACCATGGAAAGTTAAGTGCATTTATCAACACTGTATTAAAACCCTCAAAATACTTTCAAACCAAAATTATAGAGCTTTCGAAAATAAACTAAAGTCAAACCGTCGGCAAGGCCAAAACCACATGTTTATGCCATGGAGAATTTGGAACAAATTGGTTCGTCGAGTACCCAAAACCCTTTTAAAACAAAGTATCAAATACAAACGATGGTCGGCTTGTAGCCTTTGCCTAAATACATGCTTTCACTCAGAAAAGCTAGGATAACATCCAGTGGAGAGATTACAAGCATAGCCACCATATGCATGAAAACATTTGAGAAATACAAACCGCCATAGGGTTCGGCAATGAGACCAACCTGGAAACAAGAAGGCGGTAACCATGAGTAATGAGGAATCATTTGAGCCCAGCACGACCACAAGTGAATGGTTTCGGAAAAGTTTGATACCTGTAATGCATAGAGAGTGAGATTAAAATAAAAACCCTTAACACTGAACTTAAATTAGTACTTAGAGGAACTACAAGATACCTGAGACAAGGCAGTACTGGAATGTCGAAGGCCGCTTGCGCTAGAAACCCATGTATCAAGTTAACAGTTGCTCGAATCAAGGAAGATGGAAAAACCTAAAGCAAACCCTGTCATAACTGTTATTACCTCCTCGAGGTCGATAACCTCCAAATTCATCTTCATCTGGACGGGTAAGCCAGCGGAAACGTGCATCCCTTGCACAGTGGACCGAATGAGCAGAGTAACCTGTCTGGGTACTTTCAAAATATAGTTGGAAACTGAAAGCAAGTACCCAAATCAAGGAGGAAATAAAAAGTTTAGGGTACCTGCAGGATAGGGTTTGGCGCAGCTCTCCATCGAGATAGGAATGGGTAGACAAAAACCCTCCCTGTTGTAGTGAAGGCTTGTTCTGGTTGTACAACAGAGAACCAGAGAAATTACACAACACAAATGAAACCACTTGTGGCAGGATGTTGAGGGAGCGGTTACGACGTTAAACCCTTGGCGCCAAGGACCGTTGGATCGCCAAACACAAATCGGAGGGAGCAAGCCAAGCCAGGTGTCCCGAGCTACCAGATCCTTCTGGCATCGGACACCATGACATTAAACATATGAGTAGCATGTGTTATGTGATGTACTGTCGACTTTATTTCCCTTAAAAATGACATTAAAACTATAGTGTGGAGAATGTTAGGTCTGGTTATAACTTCAATTCATAAACGAAAATATATTTAAAGGTTGATACATATTGTTGCATGATAATATTGTTAATTATTATCATATGGTAAGTTTGATATATGTTATCGCATGGTAAAGGTTTGGGATTTGTAAAGGATTTTTTTTTAGGTTAATATTTGTTGTTGTTATATGTGTTACAGTGTGGGTGTAAAGCATGATCAAAACTCTCTTTCTTAAATAAATATTTCTCACTCCCCTTTCTACAAAGATTCAGTGATGAGGAAAAAATAGTATTCACACTCCCTTTGTACAACGATTCAGTTTTGAGGGAAAATGGCCATATATTTTAAAATTGAGAATTTTGACAGTTGGCATCACTTTAGGCAATAATATTCTAGGGTAATTTAGTCTTTATTATAAAAGTTAGAAGTTAGTATATGAGGAAAAAAATAAAAAAAATGAAATAAGGTAAAAAAAAATATGGACACAATGGTTAAAACACACTCACATGAAATGGTTTGTGCCTAGTTGAGCTTTATAAATCCATTACTGTAGTTTTTCACATAAAATAATCGTAATATGTTTAAACAAGTGTTACATAGTAGCTAGTACCGGTTGTTTAGCTTAATTACACTAAAATATAATAAAGGCAAAGATTCCATCACAAAAATAAAACAACTAATAAAATATTGTATTATTTACTACCATCACCAAAAGATAAGAAATATGATTAACTAATATTGTTTATGATAACATATATACCCCTTAATATATATATATGTGTGTGTGTGTGTTCTTATATATATATATATATATATAATATTTTATAATTAAATTTATTAAAATATATTTTTAATATAATAATAAGTCATCTTAAATTGAAAATATGGAGAAAAATTATAGTTTATGAAAATGGAAATAATAGAGAAAGAGCAATAATCAAAATAAAAAAGTTAAATAAAAAATAAATAAAATGAAAAACAAAATTAGTAACTAATAGAAATGGAAGTTACTAAACAACCTATAAAAAGATCTCAACCAATTACCATATCTAATACCATAAAACAAACTAAAAAGCACATAAAATGTTAAGATATATTATATATGTTAAAAATTTTAATAAATATTATTAATTATTAAATTATATTTTTTGAAAAATATATAAAATTAATTAAAAATAAAATATTTCCATTTCACATAGAAGAAAATAATCAGTAATTGCCATAATGAGTCATTTGGAATATATATATATATATATGAATGATAAGAAAGTAAAATATTGGTTATATGAAAAAAATATTTATAATATTATGATTAAATCATAAGAAAATCAATATTAGTGATATGTGCAAAATATAAGCAAGGGCCCATGTTATTGCATAAAAGTTATCATAGTTATATTTAGGTAATTGTAAAAAAAATGTCACAACTATTGAATAACGAAATGCTATTAAATGGTAATTATGTACCATTTTTAGTAGAGAACCAAAAAAACTATATAAAAATGAGTTTTCATGCATCCTTGTGACTTAACCATTTGAGTTTTGGGTGATTCACATGGTTGTTCCTTTTATAGCCATGTAAATCCATCCAACTTGAAATGAATGCATGAACTCCTATCACAGGTACTCTAAAGTTAGCATACTAAAGAGCCTATACCTCCATAATAATTGAAGGTTAGAATTGAGCATAATTTTGGTGTTGATGTCAAAAGAGCATATGCATGGTGTGCCAAGTTCAGGGGGAGTCTCATGGTTGTGCAGTCTTTAGTAGAGAACCATCATAGGAGCAAGTCAATTAAAAATGCTAAAATATTATAACTATGAGGGTTAGATGACCCAAGATTTGAAGGAATTTTTCCCTCAGGGGATCAGCTCAGATTCTCCTGGAAATTACATAGTTGGATTGTGCTCAAAAAGGGATTTCTAATGGTATGTAGAAGTCCAAAAAAGGTCTCCAAGATCAAAAGATATGGTTGGTCAAAGTTAGCAATCAAACTTGGTGATTTGGCCACGAGGGCCCTGTTGCCTAGTAAGCACATAGGTGGCACTCGATGGACAGGTGGCAACATGGGATAAGCTCAGGAGGTATAATGCGTGGGTCCTGCCTGAGACACATCACCTAGGAAGTTTTCCCGCAGGAGTTTCAAGTGTAGCATAGGTAAAAAGAGTTAGGGAGACATGCACTAGGTGAGATGGCACAAAGATGTACAATAGGTGCAAAGGAAAACCAATCAAAAACTCAAGAGAGATGGCGTGAGAGGTCCCACTAGGGACACATCACCCCAGATATTTGACCCTCGAAGACCCAAAAAGAGTTAAAGGCCAAATGTCTTGGGATAGGGAGCTAGGAGGACATGGCTAAGTGACGAGATTGAGAGATGCGTGATGATTGGCAGAAGGAGGACCCCATAAATAACTCATCTTAGAGGTTATTCCTTGGAAGATTCAAAGGGTGCTTAACAAGAAAGTTATGCATAGACGAATCTGGGGAGGCAGGGATATTTCTAGTAGTTACAACACGAAATGTCCATAATGCGAAAGACTTTAACAAAGAAATTTCATGAAAAACCAAGGCCCGAGACCCCCTCTCATTCGTACTGGTGACATAACACAATGCCACATGGTGCATTTTAATTGGATGATGGATATAGGTGGATGCACAAGTAGCAACACTAGTGGTAGATGACATAAGAATCTTATAGGCCCGGGATGACGTTAGCATGATGTAAGACATGGACACATGGCAGTCTAGGATTGTGACACATGACATGTAGTTTTGGCACTTTCGAGTACCCAAGTGAGCTGAAAATGGATGAGACATGGAACCACTCAGATCTTAACACATGCTAGTTGGTACAGGTGGAAGACATGTTAGCTACCTAGCAAGGACACATCATCTTAGAAGAATGGCCCCAGAAGATTTGGAAAGCGCACAAGCTAAAACACCTAGGGAGGTAGTTTCAGGACATGGTGGCATCCAGGTGGTGAAGACACACCATCCCAGTTATTTTGTGATTGGTCCATGTGTGCGGTGCGAGGTCCCACAAGGACACATCATCTCGGACCTTGGAAGGCCAGACACCCTCGCAGTTTCTAAGTGACCTACAAGTGTTTTCTTTGGGATGATGAGGCATCAAGAGGATGTGGCAGACGACAAATCACCTCAAAAGTTATCATATTGGTACAACTCGGCCCCAAAATACACATCACCCTAGAGGTCACTCCCCAGGAGTTTTCATTGTGGCATAGTTCAAAATGTCTGAGGTGACTAGGCACCAAGACATGGTGGCAAGAACTACGCTGGCCCAATAGTGCTATGTGGCAATACACACATTTAAGGAGGTTCATGGATTGAAACAAAGGTTGGAGAAGGGGACCCACCAGGACACATAACCTTGGAAGTCTTACCCTAAAATTTTTTGAGGGCGCACCATTGCAAATCGTCAGGGTAACAAATCCTGGGGACGAAGAAGTTGGAAACATTTTAAGGTTTTGTTAGTTTACAAAAGGGCATCGAGGCGCCAGGTTTGTGATGTTCTCATGCGCAATGTGACCAAGGGGTTGTCATGGCAAACATTGTTAATTACAAAATTTATATCCCTTTGGGCTTATTGCTTCGACGTATGGGCATAAGTAATGTGGTCATATGTTTCAAAGGGATGTGTGTTTAGAAGGCTTGAACAGGTCGACAACTATCTTAGCCCATGCACTATTTTTGACATTTATGCCATTTTTGGAGGTGCACTAGAGTTGGAACAACTTTTTTAAAACCTGTAAATGCTAGAAATGTCTCAGAGATTAAGTCCAGAGCATCAAGATGGTCATGACACTTAGTCACTCACATAAAGGAATTAAGACCGATGGCACAACAATGATTGAATGTGATGATCACAATTCATGGAGTAGGTGGTTTTCATTGCACCAACATGGGCCTCCACATTTAGTTGTATAGGTGATTGTGAAAGAGAGCCATTTTGTGTAATTAAGTCCTCTGATATCGTGTTTCATTGTTTCTCCTCTGAGTGCTTTTATGTAATTAATGTATGTTCTTGAACTATGTGAATGAGTTAATGCAATGGAACAAAATTAAGGGAACATTGTGGAACAAAATTAAGTTAGAGGATCTGACACAATATTGTTGTGAGGAGAGAAGTGAGCTATGCTATGTGAGAGAGAATGTTCCTATCCAGTAGAGCACACTGAGAGCAGAATGTGTTCATTGTTTTTGGGACGAGGTAAGTGTGTGTGTGTGTGTGTTGTGAAATGTTGTCATTGAAGTGTTGAGCTAATGTTGAAGTGGTGAAGAACATAGAGTGCAGCAGAGCTGAGTGTGCAAAGGAGTTGTAAGAGACAATAGACCAAGTTCTTTATGCCTTTTTGTAATAAAGATATGCCATTTTTCTTGTTTTGAAGTTGTATGAAAAATAGGACAATTGGTTGAAGTTGATTGTGGCTTGCATTTATAAGAGGTTGGAGCCTCTTGGCAATTTATGGCTTGCTAATTTGAAGGGGGATGGAGCCTCCTGTGAGTGGGTGCTCACAAGAAAATTGATGTAATTTAGTAGGAACTCGGATTACATCATAATAACAAATAGATTAGTTTCCCTTTTCGGTTTCCACCTTAAATATTTGTGTCCATGTGTATGTTGCTCATATTGATGATGTGCGTTCATGTGAATGATTTACATTGTTGCTTATGTATTTAGTTTTGAATTATCACATGAGTGATTTCTAAGTTAAGGGAGAAAATAAGAATTTGGATAGATTGTTGAAATTAGCATTAATTACTAATTCACACCCCCCCGCATTAATTCCTTATTCCAAACATTAGTATCAGAGCCTAGTTCCTTCAGGAACAATTTAACCACTAGAAGGTAGATCTATAAGGAATCATGACTAGACAAGAGAATTAGGATGCTTATTCAAGTAAGATATCAATCTTTGATGGGACAAACTATGTTTTTTGGAAATTTAGGAGGGAGGTCTATCTCATGTCACTAGGGGTAGATGTTTGTAGCTCTGTATTAGTTGATTATGTTCTCCCAACAACCCCTCCTACAAATGCAGATGGTAAAAAGATCTATAGAAACAATTCAAAGTACAAGAGTGCCATTCTCTTTGGTCTCGGTCAATCTAAACAAGTAAAGGTAATGCAATATAAGTCAGCCAAGGAAGTGTGGAACAAACTTAATATGATTCATGAAGGAGATGAGAAAGTTAAGCAAGCCAAGCTTCAAACCTTCAGAATGAGATTTGAGAGCTTAAGGATGAATGAAGAAGAAAGCATAGCAGAATATTTCCTTAGAGTTGATGAAGTAACAAACATGATTATAGGACTTGGTGAAGATCTCAAAGAGGAAGTAGTTATTCAAATGTTTTGAGATATTTGCCTATGACATTCAATGCCAACATATTATCCATTGAGGAGATGACAAACTTGAAGAATCTCATAATGGACCAGCTACATGGAACCCTCACAACCTATGAGATGAGAGTAGGAAAAGAGAAGACTGAACCAAAGGAGGCATCATTCAAAGTGTATAAGAAGACTAAAGAGCACAAAGATTACCAAGAATGTTCTAGTTGTGAATCTCATCAAGATATGGCGCATTCTGCAAAAAAGTTAAAATGTGGTTCAAGTAAGTATAAGGGCAAGCTACCCTTCAAATTCTTTGATTGTGGAAGAGTTGGGAATTTTGTCTCCAAGTGTCGTTATAAATAAAATCCAAAAAAGGATAAATATCAAAATCCAAAATACAAAGCTAAAAATTATCAGAAGAATAAATCCTTCAAGAAGAAGGGCTTTACTCTAAAGAAGATAGTTCTACATCAGAAACAAACAATGAAGATTCTTCAAAAGGTGAGCCTAATGAATGCTCACTCATGGAATTTGAGGATGAATTCAAATCCAAGAATGACTAATAACTTGAGGAAGAATAATAAGGAGTAGTGGATCTCGAAGGGGAGCTCACTAGTGCTCTTGATGAGATAAAGAAGGCCATAAAGAAGAACAAGCAACTAAAAGAGAAACTATTGTGAGATGAAGAAGGTATGTACAAATTTGATAATGAGGAGTTTGTTTATCAAAGAGAAAAAATTGAAGAAGCCATTAAAAGAAAAGACATCCTAGCACTTCAATTGGAATAAAAACAAAAGACATGTCAAAAACTTGCGGATGAGAATAGACTCTTGAAACTAGAGTTGAGGAGATGATTTCAAAAACATGTAAAGGAGAAATTTTGTCCCTAAAAGTCAAGTTGGAGGAAGAAAAAGAAAGGAGGAGGTCCTAATGATTCGATCCTCAAATGGGAAGAGAATTGTCATAGCTTTAAAGAAGAAATCATATCTTTGAGAACATATCTTAAGAAGTCTAAAACTGAGAAGGATTTGGACAAAAAACTTGTTGAAGGGACAAAGAAATTAAATCACATTTTGAGAAATAAAAGGTCCCCAACAAATAAGATAGGTCTAGGATACACTGAATCAAAAAATATTTTAAAGAAAAGACACGTTTCAGGTCCGCAAGATTCGAAGGCCCCCAAATCTTTGCAGAAGTATTACAAGGAAGAGTCAATGAAGATAAACCAAAAACAAGTTAGAGAAGTACTCAACGTTGGAGCAAGAATGCTAACTTCTCAAATATTCCTCCACACAAAGATGTAAATTAGTCAACAAGACAACAAAGGTACAAGAAACTAGCTCAAGCTCGTCAATTTTTAAATATCAAGTACCCAAAGTTGTTTTATGGACATTGCTATAAATGTCATATATTTGGACATAAAGCCATTAATTGCAGAATTGTTAAAGTTGAAAGAGATGAAAATATCATATATAGAAATTATCAAAATTCTAGAGCTTGAAATTCATTATTCGAGAATAGGAATCCTTTCTCTCCCTTGATGGATGAAATTGAATGCTTCAAGTGTAATAATTTTGGTCACAAGGAAAGTGAGTGCAAAATTAGGTTTGAGTACCCTTCCAAACCACAATACACTAAGAAACCAACATTCCCTAGGAACAAGAAGAGTTGGAAGTAGAATACTAAGAAAAATGAGGAATGTGGACTTGCTTTGTCTGCACATGATCAAGAAAACATATGGTATGTGGATAGTGGCTTCTCTAAACACATGACTGGGGACAAAAGTAAATTATTGTTTCTGAAAGAAAAAGTATAAAGGGAATAATGTCACCTTTGGAAATAATTCTCCAACAAAAATTAAGGGGAAAGGCATAATCAGTCTCGATGAGAAGACCAAGTCCCAAAATGTGTTGCATTTGGAAGGTCTCAATTTTCTCAGTGTAAGTCAAGTTTGTGATAATGGCTACAATGTGACTTTTCAATCTAAAGATTGTGAGGTTCGAAAAGTAGAGAATGGGAAACTTGTGGGAAAGTTAGTTAAAACTCACAATAATGTGTATGTGTTTGATGATTCCAGAGTAAGCTACTGCTTGAGTAAGATAAATCAAACTTGGTTGTGGCATAGAAGACTTGCTCATATAATTTTTCATAGCCTAATAAATATTAACAAAAAAAAAATTAGATAGAGGATTTCCAATATTGTCAAAGACTAAAGCCTGATAGCTAAATATACAAGTCTTTTAAGTTTGGCAAGCAGACAATGACTTAGTTTAAGATGAAGGAATTCTCAACCTCTAAACCTCTGGAGATGGTTCACACTAATATATGTGGTCCTACAAGAACAAATAGCCCAAGAGTATAAAGGTACTTAATTTTATTTATTAATAATTTTACCAAGCCCACTTTGATATTTTTGTTGAAAAAAATCATAAGCTTTGAAAAACTTCAAGATATTTAAAGCTTAGGTTGAAAATGACAAAGATATTAAGATTAAATTCTTATTATCATGCAAAGGAGAAGAATTCACCTCAAGAGAGTTTGAATAACTTTATGAATAACATGGCATGAGGAGGCAATACACGGTGGCCAAAACACCACAACAGAATGGAGTAGTAGAGAGAAAGAATATAACAATTCAGGAGATGGACAAAGCAATGATGGATGAAGGGGAGGTTCCACACACCTTCTTGGGAGAAGCAACATAAGAAACTATCTATATAGAAAACATGACATAACTCAAGCCTTACAGTGATAAGACACCTTATGATTTGTGGAAAGGGAGACCAACTTTAGTGAAACACTTCAAGGTATTCGATAGAAAATGTTATATCAAGAGAAATAATAAAGATATTGGAAAATTCAACCCTCAAGTTAATGAAGGTATATTTATTGGGTATTCATCCAAGAGTAAAGGCTACAAGTGCTTCAACAAGAGGAAAAAAAGGGTTGAAGATTGCATTGATATTGTAGTGGATGAAATGCTACCACGTTTAGAGCCATCTAGAGAATGAGAACTCGGGTGAAGAAGAAAATTCAGTTTCCAGATTCTCAGATCAAAAAGAAGAAAAAGTAGAAGAAGAATACGAAGAAGGAGATGTAATACATAGGCAGAAAATTCCCTCTAGGTATGAGTAGAAATAACACCCAGAAATCAAATTATAGGTGAGTGTAGACTTGGTATTCAAACTAGAAGGACATTCCTTGGCAGTCCAAGCTGCACTAATCTTGCCCTACTATCAAAAATTGAAATCAAAATTCTTAGTCAGGAAAGTGAAGACAAGTTCTAAGTGAAGGAAATGAATGAAGAATTTGACTAAATTGAGAAGAATGACACTTGGGAGCTTGTCCCTAGACCCAAAGACAAAAACATTATAGGCACCAAATGGGTCTTTAAGAACAAGCTAAATGAGGAAGGACAAGTGATAAGGGACAAAGAAAGATAAGTTTGTAAAGGATATGCACATATATAAGGAATAAATTTTGAAGAGACCTTTGCACCTGTAGCAAGATTGGAAGGCATCAAAATGTTTCTTTCTTTTTCCAGCCATAAGAATCTCAAATTATATCGAATGAATGTGAAATCAACCTTTCTTAATGGATATTTAGAAGAGGAAGTGTATACAAAATAGCCAAAAGGGTTCATTCTCTCATAAAACAAGGATTATGTTTGCTGACTGAAAAAAGGCTTTGTATGGGCTCGTTGTCGCTTTAAATTCATCAAGCTTTTCATCCTTAAAATATCCTAGAGCTTGTGTTTCACATGCTATCCTCATCCATTTACCTTAGGGACTACCCCCGTTGACTTGTCTAGGAGAGAGTCTAAACGGAGTGAGTAAGGATTAGAGTGACACCCCTTACTCTAAGCATTGTCACGGTGCCTAGACACTTTGTGCAACAACAGTGCTCAAACAAGTCCCTAGAGCTTGGTATGCCAGATTGGACAAATATCTTCAGCAATAAGGTTTCAAAAGAGGGACTATAGATAGTATTTTGTATGTGAATTCTAAGGATGATCATTGGTTAATTGTTGTGGTTTATGTACATAATATCATCTTTGGAAGCAATTTGAAACTAATGGGACACTAATTTGTTGAGTTTATGCAGAAAAAATTTGTGACGTTATGATAGGAGAACTATCCTTTTTCCTCGCGTTGGAAATTACTTAATCTAAAAATGGCATATTCATCTCTCAATCCAAGTATTTAAGAGAAACACTGAAGAAATTTGGGATGGAAGAATGGAAGCCAGTTAGTACCCCCATGGTTACTAGTTGTAAGCTATGTAAAGAAGATGAAGCCTCTGTTGTGAATCTGACAAGCTACAAACAAATGATTGGAATCTTGTTGTATCTCACTACCTAAAGACCAAACATAATGTAAGCAGTGGGCCTTTTATCCATATTTCAAGCCAGCCCTAGAGAAATCTATGATAATGTTGTAAAAATGATTTTCAAATACTTGCAAGGCACTGCATTGGTTTATGGTATGCCATAGGAAAATACTTTAAATTAAAATATTACAATAATTTTGATTGGGAAGGAAAACTTGATGATAGGAAAAACCCCTCTAGAACAACAATCTTTTTGGAAGATTGTCTCGTGTCTTGGGCCAGCAAGAAACAAGACTCAATATCGTTATCTATGGCTGAAGCTGAGTACATTGCTACAACCAATTGATGCACACAAATTCTTTGGATGAAGTAGACCTTAAAGGACATGAAGGTAAATTTGAATGATTCAATTCCAATCATATGTGACAATATGAGTGTTATCAACATCTCTACGAACCCTATCATGCATTCAAATACCAAGAATATCCCAATTAAGTTTCATTTTTTAAGAGAACATGTTGTTACTAATGTTTTTCAACTTGAATATGTGGCTACTAATGAGCAACTTCAAAATATATTCATAAAGCCTCTGGCATGAGATTCCTTTGAGTATCTCAAGAAACAAATTGGAGTGGTTACTCCCACAACCAAATGTCTCCTTTTGAATGAGTTTTGGGAATTACTCAGCTTGTTGGTTCAAATAAATGTTGTGCTGCAAAGTTTTAGGGGGATGTTTTTTCATTTTGTGCATCCTTTGCCATTAATGTGAAAGTGGAAGAAGAAATTTCTAAGTGGAATGATGATTGTAAACATTAGGGTGAGTGCAAAGATGGAGAGAACCCTGCTTGGTTTCAGGGGGAGTTGCTACAACATGGTTTGTAAATGTTTCTTTCAGTGCCAAAAGGGGATATTGTTGAGCATAATGTTGGCATTGATGTCAAAAGAACAGTTGCATGGCGTGTCAAGTTCAAGGGGAGTCTTATGGTTATTGTAGCCTTTAGTACAAAACCATTGTAGTAGCCGGTCAATTAAAGAAGATAAAATATTATAACTATGATGGTTGGATCGCCCAACCTTTAAAGATATTTTTTCCTTAGGATATAAACTCAAATGCTATTGGAAATGGCATTGTTGGATTGTAATAGAAAATAGCTTTCTAATAGTATGAGAAAGTCCAAAAATAGCCTTCAGGATCGAAAGATATGACTGGTAAAAGTTAGAAGGCCAAAAGCCAAACTTAGTGATTTGGCCATGAGAGCCCTGTATTCTAGGCAACACACAGGTGGTAATTGATGGACAGGTAGGAGCATGGGATAATCTCAGGGGGTATAGTGTGTGAGTCTTTCCTGGGACATGCCACCCAAGAAGTTCTTCCTTGGGAGTTTCAATTGTAGCGTAGGTAAAAAGAGCAAGGGAGATGGGTGTGGGGTGAGATGGCACAAAGGTGTACAACATGCCCAAAGGTAGACCAATCAGAAGCTCATGAGAGATGGCACGGGAGGTCCCACTAAGGACACATCATCTCGAAGGTTTGACCCCGAAAGACCCAAAAGGAGCGGAAGGCCAAGCATTCGGAGACAAGGAGTCGAGAGGATGTGGTTGAATGATGAGGTTGAGAGATGTGAATTGATTGGCGGAGGGAGGGCCCCACAAACAACTAATCCCAAACATTCTTGCCCGATAGATTCAAAGGGTGCTCCATAAGAGGGTTTTGAGGAGAGGGTACATTTCCAGAAATTATAACATTAAATGTTCATCATGCCAAAAACTTTAATGAAAAAATTTCATGAAAAAACAAGGCCTAAGATCCCCCTTTCCTTTGTACTAGTGACACGACACAAGGCCACAAGGAACATTCAAATTGGATGACAGAGACAGGTAGATGCATAGGTAGAAACAATGATGGCAGGTGACATAAGCAACTCATAGGCACGGGATGATGTTAGCATGACATAAGACATTGACACGTGGCAGTCTAGGACCACAACACATGGAATGAAGTTTTGACACTTTCGAGTACCCAAGTGGGTTGAAAATGGATGACACATGGCACCACTCAGAGCTTGAAATGTGGCATTTGCTACAGGTGGCATACATGTTAGTGTACTAGCATGGATACATCAACCCAGAAGAATAGCCATGGAATATTTAGAAGGCGCAAAGGCTAATACTGGAGGAGGTATTTTTGGGACACTATGGTATTTAGGCGGTGAAGAAACATCCCAACTATTTTGTGATCGATCTGTGTATGTGGTGTGAGGTCCTAGAGGGTCACATCATCTCGAACCCTGGAAGGCCAGAAACCTTGACATTTTCTAAGTGATCTGCAAGTGTTTTCTCCAAGTTGATGAGGCATCGGGAGGATGTGGCTGATGACAGATCACCTTGGAAGTTATCCTATTGGTACAACTCGAATCCATAGTACACATCACCCTAGAGTTTAATCCCCGGGAGTTTTCGTTGTGGCACAGTTCAAAATGTTTGAGGTGACTAGGCACTGGAACATGGTGGTAAGAACAAGGCTAACCCAATAGTGTTATGTGGCAATACACGCATTACCAGGAGGCCCATGGATTGGTGCAAAGTTTGGAGAAGGGTACCCACCAAGACACATAACCCCAGACAATTTTGAGGGCACATAATTGCAAATCATCGGGCCAATGGAATCAGGGGACTAAGAAGTTGGAAACATTTGACGATTTTGTTAGTTGACAAAAAGGTGCCCATGAGCTAATTTTGTGGTGTTCTCATGTGTAATGTGACCAAGGGGATGTCACAACAAACACAATTCATTATGGAAGTTACAACCCTTTGGGCTTATTTCTAGGAGTTGCGGGCATAAGCATTGTAGTCATATGTTTCAAAGGGATGTGTGTTTAAAAGACTTGAACAAGTCGGCAACTATCTTAGCCCGTGCACTATTTTTGGTAGTTATGCATTTATGGAGGTGCAATAAAGTTGGAACAACTCTACTAAAACCTGAAACACTAGAATTGTCTCAGAGACTAATTGTAGAGAATCAAGATAGTCATGGCACTCAATCACTCACACAAAGGAATTAATACCAATATCACAACACTTATTGAATGTGTTGATCATAGTTAATGGAATAGGTGGTTTTCATTGCACTAACATGGGCCTCCTCATCTAGTTTTACAGGTGACTGTGAAAGAGAGCCCTTCTGTGTAATTAAGTCCTCTGATATCATGTTGCATTGTTTCTTCTCTGAGTGCTCTGATGTAATTAATGTGTGTTCTTGAACTATGTGAATGAGCTAATGCAGAGGAAAAAAATTGAGGGAACATTGAGTTACAGGATATGACACAATATTATTGTGAGGAGAGAAGTGAGTTATGGTCTATGAGAGAGAGTGTGTCTATCTAGAAGACTAGTTTGAGAGTAGAATGTGTTGACTATTTGTGGAATGAGTTATGTGGGTATGTGTAAGTTGTATGTGTTGTGAGTTGTTGTCATTGAAGTGTTGAGCTAATGCGAAAGTGGTGAATAATAGACAATGCAACAGCTCTGGGTGTGCAAAGGAGGAGTTGTAATAGAGAACAAACTAAGTTCTTTGTGCCTTTTTACAATTATAAAGGTAGGCCACTGTTTTTCTTTTGAAAATTGTATGAAAAATATGACAGTTGGCCGAAGCAGGATATGGCCTGCATTTATAAGAGGTTGGAGCCTCTTGGAAAGTTTCGACTTGCTAATTTGAAGGGGGTTGGAGCCTCCTGTGAGTGGGTGCTCACAAACAATTTGATGTAATTAAGTAGGAACTCAAATTACATCATAATAACAAATAAATTGGTGGTTTTTCTCTTTTGGATTTCCATGTTAAATCTTTGTGTTCATATGTGTATGTTTCTCATATTGATGATTTGTGTTCATGTAAATGATTTACATTGTTGCTTATGTATTTAACTGTGAATACTCACATGAGTGATTTCCAAGTTGAAAGAGAAAATAAGAATTGGGATAGATTGTTGAAATTAGCATTAATTACTAATCTCCCCCCCACCCCTCCTACCCTTCACAATAATTCCTTATTCCAACAGTTAGTACTTTGGTGGTTTTGTGTCTCTTCAAGATATGGAAAACCACAATCCAATATGCACCATTTGCACTTGGAACTGTGCTATTTGAGCTTGAAGCTTGCCTATAAATTGAAGGCTATGCAACACCATTTGAGTAGGAAGACATTCAAGGTTATGTTGCTTGATGATTCTTGAGAGCCACTATCTTGAGCTATCACCTTATACAATCATGACCACAAGATTGTATTAGGTCTCTTCATTGGAGAGCCTAAACACACTTCTTCATTTTATTAGAGACGGTGAGTTTCATTGAAGTAAAAAAAACACTCCCAAAGAGAGTAGGAATGCCCATAAGCTCAAATCATTATCTATGGTGCAAATTATTAGTTATTTCCATTGATATATGAATATTCTTGTTTCATTTTTATGTATTTTATGCAACTTTCATGGTTCTTGTTTATTTTATTTGTTTGTTTATATATTGTAAGAATGTTCATTGCTTGGACTAACATCTTAGCCATGAGTATTATATAGCTTAAATCGTGACTAAAAAAATGCATTTTAGCTCATCATTGCGATTAAAAGGTCCAAATAAATTGATGAATTCTTTGGGTTGTCTAACTCATGATTTATCATTTCTAGGTTGTTGGAGCCTCTCTTCTAATTTGGATTGTCTTTTCAGTCCTAAATCCATCCCATCTAGGGCCTAAAAAAATTTCAACTATTCAATTAAGTAGAATTATCTTTTTGTCATTATGTAACTTGGATATATGTTTCTTTGGAAATCACAGAAGTTTTGTGACTGCACCATCTACCATCCATGAGACTTGTATAAATATTTGCCCCACAAAATTCACCTCATGTATGGTTCATTTTGTAAGATTTTCAATTTCAATTTAAAATTAGGTGGTAGGTTTTATTTTTATGTGCTTTGTAAGCCGCATATATCTATCTTTACTTTCAACAATGTTACCAACTTAATGAGAACTTTATCGAGCTCTCGTTTTTTGGAGATCGCATCAAATCATAGTTTTCAATTTTGATTTTGAAGAGTGGTGATGCAACATCACCATTTTGTCATTTCAAGGTTGAAATTCCAATATTTTTCAACCAATGCATCAAAAAGAAAATATCATGATTAGTAAAGACGTGAAAAACCACGTTGAAGTGCAAAAGTGGTGATATACCATGACCCCCTTTTTTGGGTTAAACTTCAAACATTTTTTGATCATGGCAATAAAGATCAAATATCATGATTACGAAAAACATGAAAAACACACTGAAATGCAAAAGTGATGATGCAATATCACCCTTTAAATTCAAACAATTTTCAACTATGGGATTAAAGACCAAATATCATGACTAAGAAAACATCTAAAAATCAACACTTAAAATTTTTCTTCTTCTTTTTTTAAGTGTTTTACAAATTTGTCTGTTTATTTTATTACCTTTGGGGTAAAAACTATGACTTAATTAACATTACAACCTTGACCATTGGTACCATCGAAAAAAAAGAAGAAAAATATAAATCCGACTATAAATAAAAGTGACATTACATAATTTTTGTTTAATTATTATTTTTTTAATAATTTATGTTAAAATAAATTAACAAATAGTTGTAAATATATATAATTTTTTAAAGAGTAACAATAAGTAAAACAAAGGTTAAAAATTACCTTTTATTCTTGAAAAAACTGCAAAACACATATTTTTTTTATTTAATGAAAAAAACATTAAAATACAAAGTGTTTAAAAATAAATTATAACCTTAAAAACTCAAAAATATTAAGAAAACACCTTGAAAATTAAAATTAATTAAAAAAAATCACTACAAACTAATAACACACTGAAAAAGATCATTTATAATTATAATAAAAATAAAAATAGAAACACTAGAAACTATTAATTTAAAATTAAAATAAAATAATTTTAGCATACTATATATATAATAAATAAAAATTGAAATAATTTTAAAAAAATATTAATATAATTTTAAAATTAATAATAAAGTTAAAATTTAAATTATATATATATATATATATTAAGCAAAAGATCTTTGTATTAAAAAAGTGGTACATAAATTACAGACTTCTGAGTTTTAGAGCTCAACAAAAACCAACCATGGGCATGGGTTTGACGCTGAGAGAGAAGATATTGTAGGCAAGTGTGAGGAGGCCTATACTCCCACAGGAGAAACTAGAGAACTTCCTAATAGTTACTAGAAACAAAATAAACAAAAACATAACTAGAGATAATAACAAAGAGAACTTAGAGCCGTAGAACAAAAAGACATTAAAGCCACAAAAGAGGTTACCTTGATGAACAAGCAAAGCCCAACTATCACTCTAAGGGGTCCTCCTAGACCACGAGGCATGGCTTGTAATAATCTAGGTCATTTGGAATAGGAAACCCCATGGAAGATGGCTGGTTAGAGGATGAAAACTCAAATTTCTAATAGAGAGGAGTGTCACCTTAACCATTGACCTATTTTCCTTTGTTATTAAAGGGTCCCAAACTAGTTGAGGCATGATTCGCTTCACCGCAGGACTGACATTGACTAGGCAAGGGGTTGTGAGGCTTGTCATGGTGAGCTTCAGTGTGCTATGGAGAGAGCGAGGGCAAGCCATCCATGGTTTTAGTAGAGGGAGACACACAACCCTGCAGTAGCATGCCCAAGAGGTTAGCAATGCAATGGTAGACAACGTTTGCATGGTGTAGATGAAATTCCATGTCGAGGACATTTCCTTCCAGAACAATGGTGACATCTTCCCAGTCCTTGTAATGGCGGCTAAGGAGGTTGCACAAAGCCTAAAGGTGGTCACCCATGATCCTGAGCTCCCAAGATTCTGCGTTGGCCACCATTTGACGATAGCGATGAGGGATGTTGCAATCAAAGTGTTTGTCCCCTTGCCCATGCTAGGGAGAGAGGGGAGGTCTACCTCTTCCTCGGCCACCTCTGCTGGCTTGCCCACATTCCTGCACCATGATTTCTATGGGATAAAATGCAATTCCCTAGATTTGTAACTTGTCTCCACCTTCAAGTACTAGAGGAAATTGGTGGCTATTACGATGGGCACCAAGAATTTTAACATTATTTTCATCTCACCAGACAACAGGGTGATTGAACTTGTGCTTAATGTGCATTAAATGTAGGAGGAGGGTGGACTTGACCCCATCTCCTTGCTTTGAACCCAAAACACTGTAAAAGGTGTGCCAGTGATGTCGTTGGAAATACATAACCTTTGATATATGTGTTGGATGCATGAAGGCAATGAGTGTTATGGGATGGTTGTATGACACCCAGATTCGAGGGTAAATTATAAAAAAATATAGAATAAAATTTAATTTAAAATAAAAAATAAAAAACAACTCATGATTTGTTTCTTTTGTTTTTTATTTAATTATTATTTTTACTAAATTTTTTTATTTACTTATCTTAAAATTTTTATGGTTTTTTTATTTTCTATTTTTCGTTTTTTTCTTGTGAATCAAAATTTTCTATTCATTCAAAGAGTACATCTTCTTATGTGATTTTCCAATAGCTAGTTGGCATAATTCTTACTAGATTTATTAGTCAACCAATGCATACCGAGGTACATATCAAAATGGAAAAATGACAATGGTTTACATACACTAACTGGAAAAAAAAATGCCTAAACACCCATAAAACCAAAAGACAACCAATTAACATCACACATCATTAGAATTTACTGAGGTAGGATGGTTTGGACCTGAGCCAAGGGATGGCGAGGGCTTGAATTCATAGGGAACTTATCCCTCTGTTATCACAAAAAAAAATCATTTTTGTAATTTTTATAAAATGCTGACAACTACGTTGTCAACATTTAAGGTTGTAATAAATAGGTTAATACTCCTAGGAGTGTTTCGGGACCCGATATGGTTGGAAAGCGAATATCACTAACAATGAGGATAGCGCTATTTTCTCATTTTTCTGACAGGTCAATTGTCAGCGATTAAGTTATTTTTTAAATATTTAAAGTGTTGACTATACTGACCATGTCAGCGTCGGTATTTTGAGTGCAGGTGTCTATGTTATGATTGAAAGGTAAAGTGAGAATTTGATCATGCTTACCTTATGTAATGATTAAAGGTGTTATGTAATCAATTTCATGTAATTATTGATCATGATTCACAGTTGTGATCAAAGGTGATGTCAAGTTTAACTTGACACATGTGGGTTCACCATATCTTGTCCCTCATATCCTGTAAGAAGTTATATTGGTAAGTTATCTGAGTTCTCTTCTTGGCAATTGAATCTATTTCCACTGCGGACACAACATCAAATCCCGTGGATAGAACCTTCCAGAAGGAAAAGAGGCAGACCCCAAATTATCAACAGGATGAATAAGACTCAAACTCAAGTTCCTATTCAGACTCCCATCATTTATGAAAACTCAGAAGCCTCATCTGCCTTAGTTTCCCCAAAAACTCCCAAGGTCTATCAAAGGAAGAGTACTTAGCTTCACAAACTAGAGCCTGCATCATTGAGAAGCCCAGACGCTGACATTGGCTACACTACTTTTTCAACTTTACCCTCACAGAACATCCCTGCACACACAACTATTTCTGGAGATTTAAAGGGCAAGAAGCCAATAATCGAGGAAAGGGAACCAACACATGAGATTCTCAAACCAGGTAATAGGCACAATAGGCCAACAAACAAGTTATGATATAAAATCAATCTTAGAAGCAACCAGAGTTATCTAAACAAGTCATTGACATAGATGATGTGCCTCTGAAAGACTTAATCATCAATGAGAAACCTGCAAAGTCTAAGAAAAGGTCTATAGAGTCTGAGAATAAGCCTGCAAGCCCTAATAAGAAAGGAAATAAACAGGTGCCAAAGCAAAGCCCATGGAGACTAGAAAGAACAAGAAGTAGAGATTAGACAAGTTGGATGTTTACTTTAAGCTGCTAGTACGCTCAACTAATATGCCAGGGTATCAGAAGCATTTTTGTCCACTTGTTTAAATCAAAAACTTAGTTTTTGATTTCGTTGAAAGTCGACCTGCCACTTTTGTATGTAGTATGAAAGTCAGGAGAGCTGACAATGCTCTTGTTAGCGTTTTTGAAAAGCTTGACAGTGTGTCTGTCAACTATTTTGAACAAACTATGCATACTGATTAGTAAACAAAACCTATAGGAAAATGTTGACAGCATGCTTGTCAGCGATTTTTTCTAAAATGAAACAAAGACGCTGACCTCCTTATTGTCAGCAATATTCGAAAGGATTGACCTCCCAGTTGTCAGTTATATCTCAGATCAGAAAATCAGTAATGTTGATGACCTGCCTATCAGCTGTTTTTCCATAAAATCGCAGAATAACAGAAGAAATACAAGGGTAGTGTTGATGAAGTAGATAGAGGGACCTGTTTTATTAAAACAATGATGATAATCTACAGAGGGACCTATTCTATTTTCTAGCTAGACAGTTGACCAAATCACTTTATTTTTTCCTAGATTTTACATATTTGTCTATAATTTTCTAGTATTCGTTAGATATTTTCTAAGTTAATATTTTTCATGCATGAACTTAAAGGATATTTTAAAATATATCAGTATTGTAATTATGAGGATTCTATTATTTTTCAAACTGTTATGTGAAACTCTATAAAGACAGTTTATGAATAATGAAATAGGGTTGGAAATCACTTGAAAATTTACTTGTAGTCTGGATATGTTTGAGCAATCTTAAATGTATTTGGAGTGTTTGATGAGAAACTAATACAAAAATCATGTGTTTCATTTCCCTGTCAGTATTTCTTTGTTATTAATTGTCTCTTCCATGTCTGAAATGTTAGTTTAATGAGTTTGGATTTCATTTGATGCTCCTCTCTTAAATTATCAGTCATTAAATACTTGTTGTTCTGAGCTCTTATAAGCTTTGTTTTCTCTTAGTTCATCTTTCTTCGAAATCTCCAAAATAGTAAAAGGACGTGTTACTCCCATGCTTTGTGAATTTTTATCATTAGATATATGATTTCATTTGGTTGATAGATTGAATCCATGCCCAATGGTAGGTTTTGAGGATCATCCAACCATATTATACCTAAACCCAAATTTGGCCACCTGATCTCAATTGCGAAAACCTTCTACTATAGTGAACATAGAGTAGTTGAGTTTTACGAAGAGATCCCCCTACGGGTTGAAGGGCCAGCTTTCAACCTAAAAGTGGTTTGAGTTTACCTTAGGGTTTCTCCCAGTAGCCAAGGTTTTCTCTAATTGATAACATTTTGGCTTCGTTTTCAGGGAACAAAAATCATATTTTTCCCCTGACGATTTTATTATTAAAGATCATATCTCCAAGAGCAAACAAAGATTTGTGTATCAGCGTGGTTGCAAGTAGGTTTATTTGGTGACTCCACCTTATCATCTAAAGGGTTCTTATTGTCGGAGTTATGGCTCATACAAGTGTCTATACTCGGAGGAATCCTGATTTGAATCTGCCACCATTTCTGTCGAGTCTGGAAAAGTTGTTCAAAAAGAAAATTGCTAAGAAATCGGGTAAGATTATAGAACGATATAATTCATTACCTATGAAGATTGAAGCTATTGAAGATTTTCAATTTGATGAAAAGTTTGAAAAATACATGTTTAGATCTAAATCTGAAAGTTATCTTTCAGATACTTTTTTAGATTCGACAGTTTTCAAACCTGCTGTTAATGATCCTTTTATCCCAGAAATAGAATCGTTACCACAATATCAAGAAATCTTGTCCCATTTTTAGGATTTAGAACATAGAATTCAAGAACTTCAAGCTTTTGCAGCTAGAGCTGTAAATTTTCCATATTGTATTCCTGTATTCTCAGTTACAAATACACCTCCATTTTCTACCAGATCTCATAGTCTTGATCCATCAGCTTCTGTCAAAAGGCCTTTGTTCCCTTTTACATATGCTTTCCAAATTCCTATTGTAACTACACCTAGCATAATCGTTGCTAGATATGCTCCTTTGAACCTTCAAGGTCGTTGCATGATCTCCCTGCAAACTATGGACAACGTCTTATTCATTTTGATGGTACGGGGTATTATACAACTCATCAACATGTAAACAAGCCCAACAATTTCCTAGAGCTGGAGGAAGTTGACCATGAAGATGTAAAGATCAGAGTGTTCACGCAAAGCCTCTTAGGTGAGCTAAAGAAATGGTTATAATCTTTACCCGTAACCAGTATTAATCATTTTTAGCAGTTTGAATAGAGTTTTCTTGCCAGATGGGATGTCAAGAAAAACCCCTTACATATCTTAGTCAATTATAATGCACTCAAGAGAAACCCAGAGGAATCAGTACAAGAATTCACAATCAAATTCAATAACATTTATAATTCTATTCGAGCTGAAGTTAAGCCTCCTCCTGGTTTAGCATTATTACATTTTCCAGAATTTTTTGATGTTGAGTTAGGCTATCAGCTAAGAGAAAGGAACCACGCTACTCTAGAACAAATGCAGAGAAACACAATTGGAGTAGAAGCCAATTTGTTGGAAAAGAAGGAAAAGATGAAAGCTTAAAGACAAGTAGGATTCAAAGAGTCATCTTCATCCCCTGATGTTATGCTAAAAACTATGGAGAAACTGGTGGACAAATTGACTCCTTCCTAAGGTGGGAATCAACCTCAAGTTTGAAATCAAAATTTCAGGAGACCTCAGGTGCTTAGAATCGCCCTAGAGAGCAGAAATATCCTGAAGAACAACAACCCTCTGTTCAACCTCCATTTCCAAAAGAATTGGTTGATGAAGATATCAATGATGACGATGATCAGTAGATTCAGTGCTTGGATGACAAAGAAATCCAAGTTTTTTCTACCAAAGAAGAACATGACCAGTCTGTTGGATGCTCGAGAGTAAAGGACAATGTGCATCTCTGTGACTCAATACAATATCAACAAGGATACAATAATGCAGTGGCATATTTTCAAAGACAGTATAACCTTAGAGGCCAGAATGTTCCCATTAAAACTCCACCATCGAAAACAACAGTTGAACAACAAGCTAAGCCGAGAAAATAGGTCTAAAAAGATCGGAGGAGCCAAAGAAGGACAAACCAGAGGAGCCAAAGAAGGATAACCTGAAGGAACCAAGGAAGGACACTAAAGATGCTAATAAAACATCATCAATTTTCAATCTGGAAATGAAAATCAGTGAGTTAAAAGTTTCCATTCCTTTTGCTGAGCTTTTAAGAAATGAACAATATAGGAAAATGATTTCTTTTATGATTAAAAGTTCATAAAATGGTCAACGCAATATAATCTCTCAAGACTCCTTGAACTTGGATGATGATGCCCCAAAATTTGTATTTGGTCCACACGTCACAAGTGTAAATGATGACGTACCCCCATTTTATGTAAGGCTAAATGTGCATGACTTGATCCTTCATAATGTCATGTTAGATTATGGAGCCTCACATGATCTCATGCCCAAATCGGTCATGGACCATCTAGGACTCCAAATTACTAGACCCTATAAGGATTTGTTTCGTTTGATTCGAGAAAAGTAAAACGCCTAGGTATTATTAAAGATTTAGTTGTTACTCTAGATTAAATTCCTGCCATAAGTGTTTTGATGGATATAGTAGTAGCTGAAATCCTTGCCAGATTTCACATGTTGTTGTCTTGGTCTTGGGAAACAAGATTGGGAGGAACTTTACTGATGGACATGTACTATGCCTCTATATCATTGTTTGGCGAAGTGAAGAGAGTGTACCAGGAAGTTTAAATGACTTATATGGTGAGTAGAAAAATGCATCCAGACAACCATCCAATATATGCAGTAGATACAAAGCTAGGGTCACAAATATTTTTCAATGGTGACTATTTTGAGGTGAAACATTAACAACAAATGAAACTGAGTCTCAGTAAGAACAGTCTCAAATTTTTTCCAGAGAAATATGGAAGCTGTAATTTGATGGGTCCACATGTGAGAAAGGTTCGAGAGCAGGTGTATGGATTATGCCACCTGGTTGTGTAGCTCAGTTTCATTCTTTTAAACTTCGGTTTGATTGCACAAACAATATAGCGGAGTATGAAGCTCTTGTTATTGGATTAAATTTGTTACGAGAGCAGAAAGAACAAAAAATTCACATTTTTGGAGATTCAGAACTAGTTGTGAATCAAGTTAATTTTTGTTTTCAAACTAAGCATCCAAGGACGAGGGCTTATATAAATGAAGTATGGGATTTGTTTTCAAATTTCTTTTCTGAGAATGAAATTACATTAATATCAAGGGAGAAGAATGGGATTGCAGATGCCCTAGCTAAAGATGCGAGCACTTATAGAGCTATGTTATATTCAAATGAAAGGTATGAAATAAATATCAAATACCGACCTTCAATTCCTAACAATACAAAGCATTGGTAGGTTTTTGAGGATGATCAAAAGATTTCTGGAGCGAACGGACGAATTTCTCAGCACCCCAATAGAAAAACGTGGAGAGGAAATTATAGAAAATAATTATGAAAGAAGTTTTTTGAATGTTGTAGCAAGACAGGAGATCATTCAACTTGTTAATAATTTGATCCCTAGAGGTCTAATACCTTTAGAAAGGTTGTCCGATTCTAATTATGTTGTTGTGAAGCCAAGGATTCTGCCAAGTGAAGGAGAGATGGAGGATTACAACTTGGGCACCGAATGTGAGCCAAAAATAGTAAAAGTTTCTAACACTTTGAAGGAAGAACAAAAAACATAGTATGTAGATTTATTAAGGGAATTTGCTGATATATTCGCCTGGAGGTATGAATATTTGAAAATTTATGACCAGTCCATCATCAAACATACCATACCTTTGAAGGAAAATGAAAAACGTTTCAAACAAAAGCTAAGGAGGATAAATCCTAAGTTGTTGCCCCTCATTGAGAAAGAAGTAAAAAGGTTGCTAGTTGCAAAGGTTATCATTCTGCTTAGATTTTCTAATTGGGTAGCTAATCTAGTGCCAATAAGGAAGAAAATTGGGGAAATTGACCTGTGTAGATTTCCGAAATTTAAAAAAGGTTTCACTGAAATACAACTACCCTTTGCCAAGAATGGATCACATTCTGCAGAAGGTAGTGGGTGTAGAAAGAATTTCTATGTTAGATGGGTTTTCAGGATATAATCAAATCCTGGTAGACCCAAAGGATCAAGATAAGACCACATTCACTACACCTTGGGGAATTTTCATGTACTCTAAGATGCCATTTGGACTCATGAAGGCAGGAGCTACTTTTCAGAGCGCCATGGAAATCACCCTTGCCGACGAAAGAGATAAATTTGTAGTGATTTATCTAGATGATATTACAACCTTTTCAAAGTCAGAAGCAGTCCACCTAAAACACCTTAGGACAATTTTCAACAAATGCAGAAAGTTTGGAGTTTCTCTTAATCCAAAGAAATCCCATTTTTCCATGAGAGAGGGAAAGATATTGGGACATATAGTGTCAAAGGATGGTATCAAAATAGACCCCAGCAGAGTGACAAAAATTCAACAAATTGAGCAGCCAAGGAACAAGAAAGAGGTCCAATCTTTCTTAGGTAAAGTGAATTTTCTGCGTCGTTTCATTCTGAATTTTGCAGAAATTTTAAAGCTAATAACATGGATGCTTAAGAAAGGAAATGAAATAAAATAGTCTGAGTAGGAAAAAACTTCTTTCGACGACATCAAGAGAGAACTAAGTCAAGCACTCGTACTCATCAGTCCAACTTTTTCAAAAATTTTCATGTTCTTTTCTTTTGCCTCTGAACACACTAATTTTGGCGTATTACTTCAAAAGAATGAAGCACATGAAGAACAACCTATCTCCTTTTTTAACAGAGCATTGAGGGATGTTGAACTAAAATACAACATTTTAGACAAACAGGTATATGCTTTGATCAACGCTCTTAAATTTTTTAGATTTTTAATTTTACATTCTCATATCATTGCATATGTCCCAGATGTCGCAATTAAAAGTATTTTAATACAGCCTGGTAATGACAGATGAAGAGGAACGTGGATTGCCAAAAATGTTGGAGTTCGACTTGGAAATTATACCAACCAAGTTGATTAAAGGAAAAGGTATTGCCAAGCTTATGACTGAAACAAACCTTGATGTTGTTGGTATAAATTTTGTTTTTGAATTATCACATTTGTCATATAAACAACCAATAATTAGAGCTAAAGATGGTTTAAAAGAAAGCCCATGGTATGCTAAAATTGTTTATATTGTGCAAAATTTACAAGTACCACCAGTGATTGATAAAACACGGGCTAGGTATTTAAGATTAAAGTCTATCAAATATTGTCTTTTAGATGGCTATCTATATTGGAAAGATCCTCAAATGATTTTGTTGAACTACTTGTTAGAAGAGGAAGCTAAAAAAATAAGCAAGGAGTTTCATGAAGGGGCATGTGGGGGATATCATTATTGGAAGACCACAGTAGATAAAATTCTGAGGGTTGGATTTTGCTAGCCTACTTTGTTTTTGGACACTAGGAAAGAGGTAGATGGTTGTCACAAATGCCAGTTGTTCGAGGGAAAATCAAAACTAATGTCATTACCCTTGAAACCAATCTCTGTGGAGGCATCGTTTCAGCAGTGGGGTCTTGATTTCATAGGTGATATCTATCCGGAATCATCAGCAAAACATAAATGATCCTGACAGGGACCGATAATTTCAAAAAATGGATTGAGTCACTTCCAAGTAGGTAGGCTATTGACCTTTTAGTGATTCAGTTCTTGGAAAATACCTTGTCTAGATTTGGTTGTCCAAGGAGAAGAATAACTGATACTGCACAATTTTTCAAGTCTAAAAAATTGGTGAAATTCTGTCAATATTATCATATTACACAACCATTCTACAACCTATTAACCCCAAGGTAATTGACTTGCAGAATATTCAAATAAGATTCTAGTAAGAATCATTAAGATAGTGTTAGAAGACAACAAAAAGGCATGGCACACAAAACTTAAGTTCGCCCTGTTGGAAGACAGAGTGAGTACCAAAAGGTCAATCAATACTTCCCCTTTTCAGTTAGTATATGGTATTGATGCTTTGTTTCCAGTTTCAATTGGGATACTTGTCATGAAATATTTGCAAGAGTTGGGAGAAGAACCAAATAAGTTGAAGAAAAGAATAAATCAGCTAATTGAAGTACAGGAGGTTAGAGAGAGGGTGTATGAAAAATCTCAGCAAGTGCAAGATCAGATCAAGAAAGTTTTTGACAGAATAATGAAAGAAGATGATTTCAAATGTCAAGACTTGGTTCTAAAATGGGATGCATGCATTGAGGATAAAGGAAAGCACGGAAAATTTGAGAACCTTTGGAAGGGACCATAAAGAATTGCAACATTCCGAGGTAAAAAGAGTTTCATCCTAGAAGGTCCACAAGGCAAGGATTTACTTGGAGGTCCAGTAAATGGATGGTTTCTAAAACATTATATTTCCTGAAAGCTAAATAATTTTAATTTTTCATTGTAAATATCCATATGTTTTCAAAGTATCTTGTAGGTGTGGATGAATTTTCTTGAAGGACTTGAAGCCCAAAGTGAAGGCCCTGAGGTCCTGCTGATATTCATCAGGAATAAAGTTTTCCTTTTAGAAAAGTAGTAGTATTTTATTTTCAAGTTCAAAGTCTGTAAAATCATCTATTTAAGATGAGGTCTTTTTCTCGAAACATTTTATTTTCAGTTAAATTTTGCAATGGATGAGGCAACTGATCTATGGGGAAGTTCTTGATGTCATCATTGATTGACAGCATCCCCGTGGAGCCAGCAGTTATCATAGAAATTTTTTTATAAAAGGATGACATTTGTTTTGTTAGCATTTAAGGTTGTAATAAATAGGTTAATACTCCTAGCAGTGTTTTGGGACCCGATATGGTTGGAAATCGAATATAGCTGACAACGAGGATAACACTATTTGTCATTTTTCTGATAGGGCAATTGTCAGCAATTAAGTTATTTTTTTAATATTTAAAGTGCTAATTGCACTGACCACGTCAGCGTCGGTACTTTTGAGCACAGGTGTCTTTGTTATTATCGAAAGGGTAAAGTACGAATTTGATCGTGCTTACCTTATGTAATGATTAAAGGTGCTATGTAATCAATTTCATGTAATTATTGATCATGATTCACATTCGTGATCAAACGTGATGTTAAGTTTAACTTGACGCATGTGGGCTCACCATAGCTTGCACCCCATATCCTGTAAGCAGTTATATTGGTAGGTTAATCGAGTTCTCCACTTTGCAATTGAAGTTATTTCCACTGCAGGGACATAACATGGAATCACGTGGATAAAACCTACCAAGAGGAAAAGAGGTAGACCCAAAACTATCAGGAGGTTGAATAAGACTCAGACTCAAGTTCCTGTTCAGACTCCTATAATGTATGAAAAATCAGAAGCCCCATCTACCTCAGTTTCCCCAAAAACTCTAAAGGTCTATCAAAGGAAGAGTGGTCGACTTCACAAACTAGAGCCTACATCGTTGAGAAACCCAGAAGCTGACAATGGCTCCACTACTTTTTCAACTTTACCCAGAGAAAACCCCTACAGAAACAAATATTCATGAAGATTTAAAGGGCAAGAAGCCAATAACTGAGGTAAGGCAATCAACACCAGAGATTCTCAGATCGAGTAATAGGCGCACTAGGCCAAGAAACAAGCTACATTATAAAATCAAGCTTAGAAGCAACCCAGAGTTAGCTAAACAAGTCATTGACATAGATGATGTGCCTCTGAAAGAATTACTAATCAATGAGAAACCTGCAAAGTCTAAGAAAAGGTATATAGAGTCCGAGAATAAGACTGCAAGCCTTAATAAGAAAGGAAATAAACAGGTTTCCAAAGAAAATCCCATGGAGACTAGAAATAACAAGAAGCAGAGATTAGACAAGTTGGATGTGTTACTCAAAGATGCCAGTACCCTCAACTAATATGCCAAGGTATAAGAACCATTTTTGTCCACTTGTTTAAATAAAAAACTCAGTTCTTTGATTTCGTTGACAGTCGACCTACCAGTTTTGTATCTAGTATGAAAGTTGAGAGAGATGACAATGCCCTTGTCAGCGTTTTTGAAAATCTTGACAGTATGTCTGTTAGCGATTTTGAACAAACTATGCATACTGATTAGTAAATGAAACCTATAGGAAAATTTCTATAGCATGCATGTTAGCGATTTTTTCTAAAATAAAACAGAGATGATGACATCTCTATTGTCAACGATATTTGAAAGGATTGACCTCCTGATTGTCAGCTACATCTTAGATAAGAAAATCAGTAATGTCGACAACCTGCTAGTCAGCGATTTTTCCAGAAATCATAGAATAGAAAAGGACATCCAGGGGTAGTGTTAATGAAGTAGACAGAGGGACCTATTTTGTTGAAACAATGATGATAATCTACAGAGGGACCTGTTCTATTTTCCAGCTAGACAGTTGACCAGATCACTTTATTTTTGCCTAGATTTTAGTAGATTTGCCTACAATTTTCTAGGATTCATTAGATATTTTCTAAGTTTATCTTTTTCATGCATGAAATTAAAGGATATTTTAAAATATCTCAGTATTGTAATTATGAGGATTCTATTATTTTGCAAACTATTATGTGAAACTCTATAAAGACAGTTTATGAATAATGAAACAGGGTTGGAAATCATTTGAAAAATTACTTGTAGTCTGGATATGTTTGAGCAATCTTAAATGTATTTGCAGTGTTTGATGAGAAACTAGTATAAAACTCATGTGTTTCTGGGTTGAAGGGCCAGCTTTCAACCTAAAAGTGGTTTGAGGATGCCTTAGGGTTTCTCCCTATAGCCAAGGTTTTCTTTAAGTGATAAAAACCTCCATGTGAGTCAGTTGAGTTTCCAACTCATCAAGATGCTCCTAGATGTGTCGTTGTCCTCCCAACATGATGACCAATATGCCATGCATCTCGCATAAGTTTTTCTAAATATGGTAAATGAAATCAAGAGTTTTATTGTGATCATTTTATCGTTCTTGATTGAACTACTATAGATAACTACTCATATGCTGAATGTCACTAGCAATAAATTTCGGTAAGGAGGAAATCCCGACTAAGGGAAATAATGAAGAAAGTGATGGGTCCACAATCTCTCCCTAACTCTACTTCGGTGGCTGTTGTGACCCAGGACACCCTCACCTCTCTACCTATGCACATCCAACCACACTAAGGATGCATGTTCAATGCTCGCCTTAAATCTTCACGTTCCACAATGGAGGTGTTGCCAGTACACCAGCTAATCCAAGCAACCGGCTTGGAGTTCCCTTCTGTCTCTTTGGGGGTTTCCATCACCCACTTTCTCCTCTGCCAAATCCACTTGCCCAAGAGGCCCTCGAAATCTACCATAGAAACCAACCAAAACTACCAAAGAGTGATGACTATGTCACAAAAAGTTTTTCCTTTAAATTGTAGAGAGTCTAGAAACCAACAGATACTTGATTGCTCATACCCAAAAAACCCTCCTGGAAATGGTTCCTCGCCTTTAAACTAAACACAAGATTGTCCAAATTCCTTAAAGAAAACAGAGAAGGCGAGCCAAAAGGAACCTTACTAAACAACACTCCAACCCACCAATGGTAGTTGAACTAGAAAAAACAACACATAATTAACTATCACAAAACACACTACTAGACTTATATTTCTATACCCAGTGTGAATTACCCACAGTAGTGTCTTGGTAGATCCCTGAGACTCTAATTCCAAACTAAAGGTAGGCTTCTCTGTAAGATAAATTCCATCGTTTGGCTCGCTTCCAGTTATAAACTTAACCTCGCTTAGGACCTCCTACAGTTAGTGGTTCTTCAGGCCAATTCTTCTCAGAATTCTCCTTTCTGGCCCTGGTATGAGACTGAAGGCCTTCCTCTTGGAGTTCTTCTTAACCCTCGATGCACAAATGAACAAAAAAACACTCAATATCCCTCCCATTATAATCAAATTCCTCATCCATTATCACACCGTCCACCACCTGCTCCTCTGGTACAACATGTTAAGGAATGAGGAGACCAGTGGTAATGCCATTAATGGCCACCCTAAAGTGGCATGGGAGTACTCACCCTCACACATATTTCCCATCTGTTGCGACAAGACCTACTAAATGTTAAGCATGATGGCAGGGTGGCGAATTGCTACCCCAATCCCCAAATTTCTCTTATTTGCCACCCTCATCAAGGATTTTTTTTTTCAATTTTTTAATTAAATATGCATTATTATTTATTTCTTTTTTAAAATTTTTTAATATATATTTCTATTTTTAAGTTGTTTTCCCTTTTAATTATTTTCTCCTATATATATATATATATATATAATTTTTTTTTTCTTTCTTTCTAATTTTTAATTAATTTAATTTTAAACTCTTCTCTCATTACATATATATAGTTTATTGTTATTATTATGTCACTGCTTGTGCAGTGACATCTATGATCAATGGAATTGTATTATTTTGTCTGTATTGTTGAAATTTTATCAATTTTATATATTTAACATTATACTTTTTCTGTAAATTTTTGGGTGACGTCAGCCCACCGCAACATCCTCGGCTACGAGTTTTGAGGGTGGATGTCATCCTGGCATGTATGATGCACGGGGCCGATGAAACAGTACCCATGATTTCTTTCGATCAAAGAGTACTTTCTTGTGCTGAAACCATTGACGATGTTAAAAATAGAAAGTTTGGGCAACCCGTGTCGAGAAGACAAATCAAAAATGCCCCCTAGGCACTCGATGAAGTGAAAAGCATGTAGACATTCTCTGTTAATGAGAAGCCTGGATTTTCCAATGGGCACGATTTGCTGGCTAAATTGTGGCGTTGATAGATTACACCATTTATGAATGGCATGGGACTTAAATGCTCGGGCATTTGGTGTGCATACCCTAGTGGATCTAGTTTGGATGGATGTTAAATTCTTGGATCACACCATTTTCTTTGAGCTCTAGTGTTGTATACTTGGATTTGAGAGTGTTGGTAGACAATTTATTAACACATTATTAATAAGGGCATTCCAAATCAGTCCTAGCCTCAATAACTTTTAGTGGAGTGTCTCTTTTGTGTTCAAAGGTTCTGCGTTATTTTTTTTCTTGGTGTTGTGGTCCTCATTGAAGATAAAATTGTCGTTCAGGGGAAGAAGATTGCTAGATTCTGCCAACGAAAATGTGGTTAGTTTCCTTTGTCTCCATGACCATGAAAATTCATGTTAAATTTGAAAACTTCTAGGTTATGGTTTCACAATATTTTAAAAGAATCGTTGACAATGACTCAAGTTAATTTTTCAGTGAGCATGCTCTCTATGCTTTGGGTTTGTTAAATGTGGATATTAATATTCATACACCTTTTAATATGGATTTGAAATTCATGTTTAATGAGGTTTTCTGAGATCTTCCTGCGAGCAAACTTTGGTTAAATTTGTGATTTTATTTGTTAGCAAAAATTATGCAGTTTGTGGGTAAATATAAAAATAACGAAAAAGTTTTAGTGTTAAATCGAGGTGGACATTTAATTAAGTAAAATGGGGGAAAACATAAATAATCTCATTGCAATGTTGTGGGGTTTCTTTTTGATGCTTTGAACATAATCCTGTAGTAGTAGACTAGTAGAAACTGATCAAAACTAAATCTGAAGTCAGCCCATCTTTCCATTTCCACAAGTCTTGCGAGCAAGGTCTCGACCCCGACTCCATATCATTGACTTTTAAATAACCGGGGGGTCGGAGTTCTATTTGCATAAACATCTATATAGCAAAGAAAATAACCCTGACCTCTGTCGGCCTCGAGGCATAGACACAAGCATGTGTTAATTATTAAAAGAAAAATAAAAAAGAGTTGTTCAGGCTAGATTGCAATGACTTTTAAATGAATTATTTCATGCAAAGTGAAGACTATTGGTTAAATTTAGAGAAGTTAGACAAAGAAGTAAAGTATATTAAAATATTTATGGATTCACGTATCACGAGAAGCAACGAAGCATGCTTGCATGTGAAAATATAAAAAATATTTGTAGCGGAATTATAATTGGCATGTGTGCTTTTAAATGTTCCCACATGTAGAAAACAAGTTAAAATATGGAGTTATATGAAATTGTAAGGTAGAAACTGACCATAACTAATAGAAGTAGACCAATAGAACTGACCAAAATGAAGTCAGAAATTGACACATCTTTCCATTTTCACAAGTGCTTTGAGCAAGGTCTCGATCCCAACTCCATGTCATGGACTTTTAAATAGCCGGGGGGTCATAGTTCTATTGGAAGACAAATAAATAGACTATATTGAACTATTTCAAGATTTTAACTTTCTAAAATTTGTGAAGTCGAAAGTTGACCCATCTTTCCATTTGCACAAGACTTGTCAACAAGGTACCGACCTCGACTCCATATCGTGGTCTTTTATATAGTCGGGGGGTCAGAATTCTATTGATATAAACATCTAGTTGGCAAAGAAAATAACCCCGAACTCAGTCTGGCACGACGCATAGACACAAGCAGGTATTAATTATTTTAAAAAAAATTGTTCATACACAACTAATAGAAATTGATTCAAAATGCAATTTTGTGGGGTGTTTTATTTAATAATAAATATAAAAACTTCATGTTCTCCTATAACGATTACGACAAAAATTTTCAACATTTTAAATTTCTAAAATTTGTGATGTCAGAAGTTGGTCCATCTTTCCATTTCCACAAGACCCATGAGCAAGGTCTCAACCCCGACTCCATATCGTGGTCTTTTAAATAGTTGATAGGGTATGAATTCTATTGGCATAAATATCTAGTTGGTGAAGAAAATAACCATGACCTCAGTTAGGCCCGATGCATAGACACAAACATGCGTTAATTATTAAAAAAAAAAAAACACCTATTCACAAACAAGTAATATAAATTTATTCAAAATGCAATCTTGTAGGGGATTTTGTTTAATAATCAATATAAAAACTCCATGTTTTTCTATAACGTTTAGGACAAGATTTTTCAAGATTTTAAACTTTCTAAAATTTGCGAAGTCGCAAGTTGGCCCATCTTTACATTTCCACAAGACACGTGAGCAAGGGCTTAACCCCGACTCCATATCATGGTATTTTAAATAGTCAGGGGGTCAGAGTTCTATTGGCATAAACATCTAGGTGGCGAAGAAAATAACCCCAACCTCAGTCGGGACCGACACATAGACACAAGTATATGTTAATTATTAAAATAAAAATAAATAACAGTTGTTCGCCCTAGATTACAATGGCTTTTAAATTCATTATTTCATGCAAAATGAAAATTATTAGTCAAATTTAGAGGAAGTAGACAAAGAAATAGTGTATATTCAACCATTTATGGATTGAGGAATCACAAGAAGCAAAGAATTCTCGTGACTGTACCTACAGCCAAGAGAAAAGTTTTAAGAGGGTGTAAATATAGAGTTTGGAGGAAGCAGATTTCTAGATTCTACCAACGAAAATATGGTGAGTTTCCGATGTCTCCAGGGCCGTGAAAATTCATGTTAAATTTGAAAAATGTTAGGTTATGGTTTTGCAATATTTTGAGAGAATTGTTGACGATGACTCAGGTTAATTTTTCAATGAGCATGCTCTCTATGTGTTGGGTTTGTTAATTGTGGATATTAATATTGATACACCTTTTAATTTGGATCTGAAACTCACGTTTGATGAGTTTTTTTGAGATCTCCCTACGAGCAAACTCTGGTTTAATTCGTGATTTTATTTCTTAACAAAAAATTATGGAGTTTGTGGGTAAATATAAAAATAATGCCAAAGTTTCAGTGTTAAATCGAGGTGGACATGTAATTAAGTCAAATGGGAGAAAACATAAATAATCTCAATGCAATGTTGCGGGGTCGAGTTTTGATGCTTTGAATGCAATCCTGTAGAAGTAGACCAGTAGAAATTGAGCACAACTAAGTCAGAAGTCAGCCCATATTTGCATTTCCACAAGTCCTGTGAGCAAGGTCCCAACCCAACTCCATATCATCTACTTTTAAATAGTTGAGGGTTCAGAGTTCTATTGGAATTCAAAATGCAATCTTGTAGGGAATTTTGTTTAATAATAAATATAAAAGCTCCATGTTTCTTTGTAATGTTTATGATTAAAATTTTTAGGAATTTAACTCTCTAAAATTTGCGAAGTCAGAAGTATACCCATCTTTTCATTTTAAGAAGAATCGTGAGCAAGGTGTCGACCCCGACTCCATATCATGGTGTTTTAGATAGTCGGGGGGTCAGAGTTCTATTGGCATAAACATCTAGCTGGTGAAGAAAATAGCTCCGAGCTCAATTGGGCACGACGTATAAGCACAAAGACGTGTTAATTATTAAAACAAAAAAACAAAAAAATAATTGTTCACACACAATTAATAGAAATTTATTCAAAATGCAATTTTGTAGGGTATTTTGTTTAATAATCAATATAAAAAGTCCATGTTTTCCTATAACATTTACAACAAAATTTTTCATTGTTTTAACTTTCTAAAATTTATGATGTCGGAAGTTGACCCATCTTTCCATTTCCACAAGACTCGTGAGCAAGGTCTCGACCCCGAATTCATATGTGGTCTTTTAAATAGTCAGAGAATCAGAGTTTTATTGGCATAAATATCTAGTTGGCGAAGAAAATAATCCTGACCTTATTCAGGCCTGACGCATAGACACAAGGATGTGTTAATTATTAAAAAAACTGAAAAGAAATTGTTCACACACAAGTATTAGTAATTTGTTCAAAATGAAATATTGTAGGGTATTTTGTTTAATAATCAAGATAAAAACACCATGCTTTTCTATAACGTTTACGATGAAAATTTTCAGGATTTTTAAGTTTTTAAAATTTGTGAAGTCAAAGGTCAGCCCATCTTTCCATGTCCACAAAATCGTGAGCAAGGTCCTAACCCCCTTTCCATATCGTGGTATTTTAGATAGTCGGGGGGTCGGAGTTCTATTGGCATAAACATTGAGTTGGTGAAGAAAATAACCCTGACTCCAGTCAGTCCCAACGCATAGACACAAGCATATGTTAATTATTGTAAACAAATAAAAATTTCATGCAAAATGAAAACTATTAGTCAAATTCAAAGGAAGCAAAAAAAGAAATAGAGTATATTCAAATATTTATAGATTGAGGAATCACGAGAAGCAAAGAAGCATTCTTACATGTGAATATATATAAATATTTATAACAGAATTAGAATTGGCATGTCTGGTTATAAATGTTGCCACACGCAGAAGGCAAGTTAAAATATGAATTTGTATGAAATTTCAAAGTAGAAATTGACCACAACTAATTGAAATTGATTCAAAATGAAATCTTGTAGGGAATTTTGTTTAATAATCAATATAAAAACTCCATGTTTTCCTATAATGTTTACGATGAATTTTTTTAGCTTTTTAACTTTCTAAAATTTGTGAAGTCGGAAGTCGACACATCTTTCCATTTCCACAAGTCTCATGGGCAAGGTGTCGAGTGTGACTTCATATCGTGGTCTTTTAAATAGTCAAAGTTCTATTGGCATAAGCATTTAGCTAGCAAAGAAAATAAGCCCAACTTCAGTTGGGTCTAACACATAGACACAAGTATCTATTAATTAAAAAAAAACACAACTTTTTACATTAGGTTGCAATGACTTTTAAATCCATTATTTTGTGAAAAATGAAAACTATTAGTCAAATTTAGATGAATTAGACAAATAAATAGAGTATATTCAACTATTTATGAATTGGGGAAACACAAGAAGTAAAGAAGCATGCTTGCATGTGAAAATATAAAATTACTTATACTGGAATTACAACTGACATGTCTGCTTATAAATGTCCCTGCACATAGAGAACAAGTTAAAATATCAAGTTATATGAAATTGCAATGTAGAAACTGACCAAAACTAATAGAAATTGATTGAAAATGCAATATTGTAGCGAATTTTGTTTAATAATCAACATAAAAACATCATGTTTTCATATAATGTTTAGGATGAAATTTTTTAGCATTTTAGCTTTCTAAGATTTGCGAAGTCGGAAGTCGGCACATCTTGCCATTTCCATAAGACTCGTGAGCTAGGTATTGACCTCGACTCCATATCGTGGTTTAAATAGTCGGGAAATTGCAAGGAACATGCTTGCCTATATTTACATCATTATACACTGACGACATAGGTGGAAACAATGGTTGTCTTGGAAGCGTTTTTATCTGAGGAGATATTTATTGATAAGGGATTTGAATTAAAAATATACAACCAAATTAGTTAAAAATGTATATAAAGTAATTAAACTCTTATATATTTTTTACCTATTTTATCAATTTATATTTAAAATACTCCTTTGTAGTCTATTTAACTTTTGGTTTATATGAAGTTTTTTTTTACTTTGTTTGCCATCTCCTTTTTCTTCTTTCAATAATTTTAAATTGTATAAAGTAATTAAATTGTTAAGTTTTATTAATTTTACTTAAAATTAAGGATGATTGCAAAATCAATTAAAGTTTTAATGTGTATTTTAATTATTTTGACTAGACTTTATAAGAGTAAAAGAGACTTAGTTTAAAACGACATGGATATGAATATAAATTTTATTTCACTTTTAATTTAATTTTATTAAGATATTTTGTAAATTAATTATTTGAAATATTAAATAATTAATTATATTTATAGTTATTCCCCCCCCACACACACACATATATGACTTTTCAATACTGTTATATTCTTTATATTGTTTACACAATGCTAAAATGCTTTATTATTAAATTATAGAATATGTATCTTTTTTATATATAAATAAATAAATTATTATATTAAGTCATTTTATATTTGGTTGTTTAAATTTCATGGAAGTTAAAATTCCTTATTCAACTAGCGATATTAATAGTTTTTTTTGTTACTTATATATTATTATTATTATTATTTAATGGTGTACATTTAGAAACATTTTATTGCCTTTATTAGTGGTTTTGGTAAATCATGATGCTTGATATTCAATGAGGGGAGATTATTAAAAAATGTAATTGATTTAAGCAATAAAAATATAGAATCATATATATAAATCATTAGTATAAATTATTTTATCTAAGTATTTTATGTAAATAGATGATGCGCCAGTTTATTGCCTCCATAATATTTATCCTAGGTCTTTGAAATATATATTTTTAGGGTTACATAAAGTGATGGCTATATTAACTGAGAAATAATTGATTCTGAATTTTCTTCTTATATTATAAAATTGCGATCCTAATGGTTAAGATGTTGTAGACATCTATGCAAGTTTGAATTGCTCTAAATTTTAAAGTGCTAAATACTTTTATCTAGACCAAGCAATATCCAAAAGTTGACATATTTTTTAGAATTTTAAATGGACTTTATTCTTGTCCATCAATTTGGGGTTAACTTATACGTTATTTATTACTAGGTGGTAATCTAAACCTTTTGAAAAAATTGAAGTTATGAAATAATATTAATGTTTTTATGTAGCAATTATGTCCATTTTCTTTTCAAAACAAGTGAAAAGCAATAATGGACACAAGGAAACTAGAAGGAATTAAAGAGCCTTACAACCTTTGCTATTGACAATGGTGGTAATTAATAGCATTTAATGTCTAAACACTTTAAGACAATTATAATTTTTTTCAATTATTTTTAGATACTTACATTTGACTTTTTGGTCAATCGACGTCCGATATGATTGGAAGTATAATGTATAATATGTTTACATTTGAAAATCTTCTACTAATAGAAGTAGTTTTTAGAGCACGTTTTCCTATATTATTTATTGTAGTTGATACTGAAAAGCCTTTAAAGAGAAAACTTATTTAGATTGTTAAATCATTCTTTGAATTGATGATATACTGGGTTCAGGTGATGTCTACTACTTTGGGTGGAGTCTGTTAAAAGGTAGTGCTATGCAATCGTGATTAATTTTGACCCATGGAATGTGCAGTTGTGCAATTACCCAAAATTGTTGCAACAACTTATAAAAGAGGAAGAGACTGATAATCACAAATTGGATTGTGTGAATAAATCATAGAAGAAGAAAAACAATGAGCGCTTTAAATGCAATTTCCATGGAAGGTGGATTAGTTGTAGCTTAAATTGGTGCAAATTTTGGTGTTGTTGCATACAATATCTTTGTTCGAATCCAGAGAACACTGAATGTGTGTCAAAGGCCAACATGCAACATTGTTTTTGTGTGATTTGAATGATAAATTTGTTAATTCACTAACCCTCATGTGACAAAGAATTTTCACAAATTATAATGCTAAAATCATCAAATATTACATGTACCTCTAAATCTCATAGTCATTTCTCCTGTCTATGTCTACTTGGAATCTCTATTCCAAGATGAGCGGCTATAAAAGTTTAAATTATTGCATTTTTAGTCAATTTTGGTGCAATATCTTTCACTCAAATTGACATGTTTACTAAAGTACATGTTCAATTTAATGTAGTTATAATCCTATGATTACATTTGAGCGATGGTTTTTATTTGCAATTTCTTTAGTCATGTGTGACTAGAATGTTATTTGTTATTTATGACATAATAGATAATGCTTTCAATGGCTAGGAAACAGTATGATACAAAACCACATTGGCCACCTTTGGTTGTTGTTATTTGCACAAAATATATTAAAAAAAAAATTACTCCACTAACACTAAATCCAATGTTACTTTGTCTTTGTACACAAGCCTTGTGTACCTTGCATAAATTTATGGTTGCAGTGCTATAAATGCTACTATTAATAATGCAAATAATGCTACTTTTGAAACCATTATGGTTCTCATGTGCTCTCATTCTAAGTATGTCAATCTCTTAATGATCGGTGGTCGATCACGAATACAATTGAACAATGTAGAAGCAATGCATCAAAACAAAGTATATACAATTGATGTGATTAATTTTTTTGTATCATAAATCATAAAAAGACAATTTACATAAACAAATTCTAAAATCATGTATATAGAAAAACTACTAGAATTTTTATGTCAATAATTTACATAGTTATTTGTGCAAAAAAACAACAACATGTAAAGTGTTTTACTAATCAAAACACATACATTTTTTCTTTGGTTCTTTTTGCTACATAGATATATCAATTATTAGTTTTTCTAGTTGTTGCATTTTCCATTAAATTCACGCATTGTTTTTGTCCATGCATTATGTATGGGTTTTGTCCCCCCATATGCACACAGTAGCTATGACACTCACTCCAAATGCTATGATGTGCATATGTCAAAAGACTTCAATGTTCATGTGTTAACCATAAGTATGCTCGATCAATTGCAAGTGCATTCATCTATACCAAGTCTTAAAGAACAAATACTACATTATGTGAAGAACCTAAATACTTTACATTTTATTTCATACCATAATGTCTTTATAATGCAGCAATAAGTTAGAAATTTAGACATGGTGCAATTGATAGCTTTATGGTAATAAACTTTTGAATATATTTATTACTTCAATAAACTTTTGAATATAATTATTATTTAAATAGTTTTATGTTTTTTTTTTTTTTTAATTAAAGTTGTTTACTATAAAAGTTTATATTGTAATTGGTTTTTGAAACTAATTTTTGGATTCTATTTGATTTATACATTTTGAAAAGAATTTACAGAATTTGTCAAATTTTTTTTATGGAATTTTACAAATTAAATATAGTGTTTTGAAATTTGTTAAAATGATAATAACACTTTTATTGGTATTATTTTAAATTTTTATATAAATATATTTAGTTTTAAATTATATTTCGATTGCAAAGAATGCAATCTTCAAAGTTCCATATGTCCACTTCCTCTACTTCTTTGTCACAATGCTAGGTACTCATTTTCAGAGTATTGCCAACCAAAAACCAAAAAAAAATTATTCACAAAGACAATTAAGACTACATAATATATAGGAGGTATAAAAATGTTCTACTATGGCACCTGGTAATTGAACATTCAATGCGATCCATGCTCTTAATACTATAAATGATTGTCACATTTGGACAATTTGTCATATTTTCTCAATATACTTCATGGCAATGAAAAATAGTTTTGCATTGAATGGATCAAAATTACAAGAAAGTTATCTAGATTCAATTCACATAGATTAGAGCATTTCTTCTGTTACCCTGGTGACTGTCTATTTGACTCATTTGTTGTTCTTCTTCACTTTCACTATACTTCAGCTGAAATACAACATGGGATTGTAAACCACTTCCAACATTGCTTTCTCATGGACATGATGTTGCTTTGTATTCATTGAATACAAAATTGACTCCTGAATATCTTTAAGATATTCATCATGTTAATGATCTTTAAATGTACTTACAAGGATTGTCTATACCTTCTTCTATTTTTTCTCCATCTATAATTAGCTTATCGGGGGATGTGTTTTGTATCAAATGGTTGTCAGTTCTAGTTAATTTTTGGCTATTTACAAATGGCCAAGCATATCTACGATTCAATCTAGACATTCATGGCTATCAATATAGTATTTTGCTACATAACCAAAACCCTGCATGTGGACATGTTGAACCATCCCTATTACATATCACAATAAATATTGTAGCTCCAATAGATAAATAATTGGCTCATGCATTTGTCCATACCAATTCTCACTTGGACACTTTGACATATTGTCAATTGAGCAAATCTTATTTGAGCAAGGCTTCTTGATCTATTGAAAAAAATTCAATGACTTTCATGACTCTTTGTTTGAGTCTATTTGTACATTTTCAACATGGTTTGATGTGTATAATATGAGAAAAAAATTCACAAACTTTTTACAATTGTTTCATTTTCAATGACATTAGAGCTACTGATTGCTTAAAACAATACCTGAATGCTAGAAACATTGAGCAAGAGCGATGTATCAATGGTTTCCAAGCTTATATTATAAACTTATCAATTCCATATGCATATGGACATACAAAAGGAAAAGTTTTTGTAACACAATGGATATGTGAACTACTTGTTGTTAACATATATATCTGGAATATAGAAAAAGACATTTCCTTGAGATTCTATTCATCAAACACTTGCTCCAAAGTTTTGTACCTTATGCATCTACAAATATCAACATCACATGCACTTCTGCAAATTCATAATGTTTAAAATATTGACCACAATGAGAAGATACCAAAAGTGCACCAAAGAATCTTAAAAAGAGAAACTTGCAAGTCAATTTAAAGTGTACCTTGTAGATATATAGTTAGCAAAGAATCTAGTTTTACTAGATCTTGTACTCAACTTAACCGTTTGTCAATTGAAAATACAATATCAAAAAAAAAAAAAAAATTAGTTGAAGTATCGAAGGATTTCACATCATCAAATCAGGACAATAATCCTTTTTCAACGGAGACACAAAATAACAAAGAAGTCTCTACCTCTTTTTCCAATGGATATAGTAAGCGATACACTCACTTACATTAGTTGAAATATGCAATACGAGGACAAGGTGATCTAATACAAGAAGCAAAAAAGAGACATGTAAAGTAAAATAAATCAATCAAGGCATATTTGAAATCAATCTAAGACACACCTACATATGCATGTTGCATTTGTGATAGACTGTCCTTTGGAAAGGACATGCAATGTATTGACATACTCACATTATCAACTATTTTCGATATGATGCCTACATCAAACCTCAAAGCTATCAAACTCAATGAAGAAATATCAAAACATTGTAATAATTCAATACTCAATGAAAAAGTTGCTACATTTACATCACCTCTTCATATTCGACGAAATGACAAAAATGATCTTTGTTGCACAATTTGTTAGAAAATCAGAAAGGCAGAAAGTTTTCCCTGTATAGATAATTATTTGTGATTATTTTGTATTTATGTTAATATTTTATCTTTTATTTCATCAAGAAATTACCAAAACAATAGCACAAGGACAACAGGTGTAGGCGGACAACCAGGGAAACAATTCTATCTAGGGGAAAACCCAATCAACAATTCTTCCTTCAATAGTTTCTCGAGATAATCCAAGACTCTTGACCTAGACAAAGACTTCCTCCACATCAAGTCAACCCTCAATCCTTCTTTCATATGACAACCCTTCAATAGCAACTTCGACCTAGCAACATCAACGTGTGGTAGTAGCTTCTACCCAACCACTGGTAGCAACAGCTTCAACTAGACAAAGAAAAACTTCGATCTCCCTAGAAACTCCTCCTGAGTGAGATATGGATGGCCCAAAATTTCGATCTTGATGTCTTCTTCTTGCCTCCAAAATTTAGCACTCTTTTATAGCCCCTTTCCAGCTCTTCTTCAACTTTTCATTTCCCAGCTTCCAACTTCAGGATATCAAACTATGAGAGAGAGAGTGAATTTCTCCAAATTAATTCAAACTGCCTTGTATATATAGCCTTCCAATGAGGTTGAATTATGCTTCTTGAGGCCGACTTGGTGTGGGGGTGACAAAATTCATTTTTGACTCAAAAATAATTATTTTTACATGATTCAAAAGCCCAAGAAGGGTCTCTTTTAATGGAAAATGACTCTAATGACCCAGAATAAATCCTAGAAGTCCTCAATGGGGAATTTGACCTAAAACAATATGACCTAAGCATGAAATCCATGCTTTAATAAGTCATAAGTCATAATAATAATAATAATAATAATAATAATAATAATAATAATAATAATAATACTACTAATAATAATAATAATATTTTCTTCATTCTTCTGATAAGTACATTTCATTGTGACTCAAACACATTTATGAATACCGAACCTGGTTACATATTTCAACACTCCCTCTTCACTAGGGAGGTATTCATAAGTACAAGTACAAGGAAGATCTTGGAACACATGAACCATGAAGAATTTAGGTGCCACAATGCCATAGACTATATTCCTGACCAGGGAAATCTATCCAAGGTTTCTCAACAATTTAGGCACTGCAATTCCATAGACTAGATTCCTGACCAAGGAAATCTATCTGGGTGGGACTAAGATGGAATAAAGCTTTCAGCCTCTCTAGGTACCATCATGCTTACTTGCTAACCATCAACCCAGGGAAGTAGGTGTGTATCCAAGGTTAGAGCTCCATGACCAGCACCACCCTTCTTGCTTTAAGAACTAGACATCAACACAAAGTGTTGACCAAATGTCCTCTCAGGAAATGTGTCTTACACACAAACCCTCAACTTTCTCTATTATTCCAATCGGTAACAAATCCTTCCCAATCAAATAGATCAGTGAAAAATCTCTCTTGTGTAACCTGCATGTTGATGAGCCCCCAAATTGGGTAACTTATTGGGCTCATTTTGCCTAATTGTCCTTGTTCAATCCTCCATCTTTCATAGATTATGCATGTTTTTTAGTATGTTTGTGTTATTTGAACGAATAAGGGTGGTCACTCTACCTAGGAGGCTAATACGTGGTTATTTTATGATTTTTGGACAAATTTTGGAGCAAAACCAAGCAATCATGGGACAGCTGATAGCCAAGCTTGAGGTGAGGATTCGTAGGGAGGTTGTCTCTTGCATTGAATGGCCTTCCTCGAAATCTCCACCCTCAACTCCGAGCTCCACAGGCCACCAAAACGAGTTTCAAAGGCAGCCAAGCAGCTTTGGGGAGAAGTGACTGTTTTCTAGCAGTTGGGACAGCTGAGTCCCTTGAATCTAGGAGGGCTGCTAGCCCCCTCGTATTGTATAAGTAGGAAGGCCTCAGCCTTCGTAGTTTACTTTTGGAACTATTGTTATTTTTGCACTATAGTGCTGTCATTTTGCTCAGCCTGTTTTATTGTAGCTACTGCTGTACAACTTTCTTATGATGGTTATTTTTGAATAATGATAAGCAACTTTACTTGGTATCAGATCTGAGTTCTTTATAGGAGCCTGCAGCTCTTGGGGTTGGGCCCAACCCGAGTGCTAAGACCTCCTTTATGTATTGTTATTTGTTCTTCATGCATTTGCAAAATTATTCTTGTTAAGTAGATTAAAGTTTGCTGATTAACTAGGTCACTGTTAATGATTAGAAAGACTTCTTGATGCTCAGGTTTAGTCGATAGGTTGTTAACAGGGAAAAGCTTCAAAAAAGGGCCATCAAACATCTCTGGTTTCACCTCTCCCTCAGTGGGATCAGGAGCTGTGATTAGGATGACTTTGTTGCCCACAAAAACACTGATTTTGCTTTGCCATGCAATCGCTAGTGTTTGATTTTCATGTGTAGAAGTTGGTTACAAGTTCAGACTTTTGCTTGCTTAGTTGCATGAGTTAAAATACATGGTTTCATTGCAGGTCACACTTCTGTTCATTCTCTTTGCTGGCAGCTAGTAGATTAGGTCAACGTAATTAGCTTTTTTGAATTTACAAGTCTTCGTTGGATCAGTTGGAAAAACGCCTTGCAGAGCACCTGTACCACTCCTTCATCTTCTTCTTCTCCATCAGCACCATCCACTCCACCCTCTACTTAGAATCCTTGCCTCACGTGGCCATTTGATCCCATAACCCTAGTTTTGTGTAACATTGCTTCAGTCTTCTTTGAACCAAATCCAGTCATCTACACCTGTCCAAAACCCCATCCACCAAGTCCTGGACCATCTCCAACCCTCACCCTACCTCCACACTCACTCCTTCACCTTTCCCTCTCCATTCATCCACCAAAAACCTCATTTCTGAACATCCTGTAGAAAATTACAGACATCCTGTAGAAAATCGCAGACATCTTGTAGAACCCCTGCAGACTTCCTGTAGAGGCTCACGAATGAGGTTTCTTGATATCCAAACTCGGTGAAACTCTATGGAAGGGTGTTAGGGACCCCTTAGGCCCTCTCTGAACCTTCTTGACCTTTCCCAAGCATTTCTTCTTGCATATCCACCTCTGCACAGCCAAAAACAGTCAAATCATATGCATAATAACTCTGGCAACTTATTCAAAAATACAAAAAGATGTTTTTTTTTTTTCAGATGTTACTATAGAAGTAGCTTAGATACATGTATTTACCTTTCTAGAAATCAATGGCATCTCTTCCAGTAGCTGGCATCCGCTTTCTTGCATCAGTAGGGTTAGCTGATAGAATTAGGGTTTGCTAGGATTTACGTTTCCTTTTAGCTTTCTAGTTTCTTTCTGCAAGTAGATCAACCTTCTTTAAGTTAGATTTAATCCATCAGTTAAAAAGCTTCTTCTCAGAGCTCATAGAAGTTGGCTTAAGCCCCTAGCAGACTTGTGCCAGCTGACCAAGTGATAGCTGCGGCAAGAGCTAGTACTTGTGCATACAGCACCGTCGCTTCCAAGTTTGTTACGAACTATCGGGTTGATAAAAGTAAAGAAGGGAGTCCCAGGAGTTGCAGCATTATTGCTGCAATACTGTAGCTCACCACTCTTTTTGGCGCCGTTGCTGGGGAAGCGTCAAAGTATTTGTGATTGCTGCTTTTTCTTCTATTTTCCTACTTTAACCTTTTGCTAAGTAGTTTGTTTCATTTCCATTTTGTAATTTCATTTCTGCAAAAGTAAATTAGACATTTCCTACTTTCATAGATTAGCCTTTCAATTCTGCAAGCGTAAACTAGAATTTCAATTTTGCAAGCGTAGTCTAGTATTTCCTTCTCGCAATTTGATTTTAGTAGAGTAGATTAGTCCTTTCCTACTTTCATTTCAATTCTGCATTCTCATTTCTGCAAGATAGATTCTAGTTAGTTGCAATCCCATCCGTTTCAGTTTTGCAGGTACAAGCAGAAAAAAGCAAAAACAACCAAAAAAAAATCCTTTCATGCCTCGTAGGAACAGAGATAATACCGGAAAATTCCTTCCCAACACCCCCACCACTTCACTGAGTCACCATTCTCTCTTCTTTGGTGGCAGTGATCCAGAAGAGCCTATAGGTGAACCTCCTGAGATATACGAAGATCCTATAACAGAATAAGAGCAAGAAAACATTCCTTTTGAGACCATGGCTAACAACAGAAACGGTAGAGACAATGACAAGAGAATAGAAGGTACCTTCCCCATCCAAGAGACTAACAGGGACATGAAAATGAAGAACATAAGTCCCTCAGCCCTACCTCATTTCCATGGATTGACGACTGAAGACCCTGATACCTTCCTGTTTGAGTTTGTTGTCCTTTGTCGAACCTATGACTATACAGAAGATGAGAAAAAATTGAAACTCTTTCCCTCTACCCTCAAGGATGCAGCATTACGCTGGTTTATGGGGTTACCTGGAAATAGTATCACTACTTGGGCTCAGATGCAGCAAGCCTTTAACAACAAATACCGAGATTACTGTAGGTCAAAGGAAACCAAGGGAGAAATCTTTTGGATGACCATGGGAACTGATGAGTCTTTAGAGGACTACAAGGAAAGGTTCCAACTCAGCTATAAATGGGCCAGGTGCACACTTGACCCTAAATCTCTAAAGTTGGTTCTGCTCCGAGGAGTCCCTGAAGACCTTCTAGATACCCTTCACATGCTAGCTGGAGGAGATATTTACCAACTACCTTATGAGGACATAAAGACTGTGTTTACAAACCACTCTAGGGCAGCCCGAAAAAGAGGTAGGGGGAATCCACTTTCGGCTAGTACTACCTTCTCCAAGAATGAGTTTGCTAATCAGATGGAAGACCTCAAAAGTGAGATGAGATAGACCATTGCCATGCAACTTGATACTTTCCGAATCCAACAAAAGAAAGAGGAAGCTGAGAGGGCTTTGGCCATCTTCTGTCCCAGATGTACGAGGAACCACCCTAAGAACGAGTGTCCATTTCACTCAGTAGAGGTATGTTTCGTTTGTGAGGAGGACCACCCCACAAACCAATGCCCAACCTTACCAGGATTCAAAGCCATGTACCAAGGGACTGAGGCACCCACTGAACGTCTCTACTTCCTCAACCAAAGGAGGCCGCATGGACCTAGACCTTACCAGCAGGGGATGCAAGGGACATCCCAAGCTTATTATAGCCCCAACCAGTTTGCTCACATGCCTTCATGGGGTCCCCCTGCTCATCCTTCCTGGTCTGCACCTCCTCCGTGGTCTTATCCACCTCAATACCATACTCAACCCACTGCTCATTTGTTTCATTCACATGTCCAGCCACAGCCTCAGTGGAATGCACCTCAACTGGGGTGGAGGCCCCAATATAACTCTCCTCCTGCCATTCTGCCTCCACCACCAGCTCAACCACAACCATTACCTCCTGCTCCTCCAAGACAACCCCAAATGCCTGCTCAACCGAACCCGAACCCTAACAACCGATAGGCCCAACAGGTATACACTGGGGAGACAACATGTCCTACCTATGCTGTGGAGATCCAGGAGATCAACCTGCGATCCAGGAAGACCCTTCCAGATCGCCAACCTCCTCCCCCAGAGGGCGAGGAAGACAAACAGGAAAGTGAACCCAAAGCCATTCCACCCTTTCCTGAGTGACTAACAGTAACCACACAACCAAACCCGGAGGAGACTGAACTTCTAGGGGAACTGAAACAGTTGTGTGTGAAAATACCCCTTCTCCAGGCCATCAAAGATGTACTGATATACAACAAATTGATTAAGGAGAAGTGTTTCAGGCACCCAGGCAGGAGAAAGAGAGATGCCTCGACTATCAATGTCATAGGACAACTGTCCGACCTAATGTTGGGGCAAGTAATCTGTCCAAAGTATTTGGACCCTGGGAGTCCTGTAGTTGATGTCCACATCAATGGCACCATTATCCCCCATACCTTGATTGATCTAGGGGCTGCCATTAATGTGATGACCAGGGACACCATGCTTAAACTCAACCTTCAGAGTTCCTTAAGGAAGACCTCGACAGTCCTGCAGTTGGCAGACCGCTCCACCGTGACTCCCGAAGGGATTGTGGAGGATGTCTTGGTCTCTGTTGACTCTTGGGAGTATCCTGCAGACTTCTTGGTCCTTCAACCAAAGGCAAAGCTTACTGGATACCCCCTCATTTTGGGAAGGCCTTGGTTAGCCACTGCAGATGCTTACATCAGCTGCCGAGCTGGGAGCATGACCATCAAGAATGGGCCTATGTCCAAGCAGCTAGTCCTATATCCTCCTGCCCAACCTCTGCTAGAACATGACTTACCACTCTGGTTGGAAGAAGGGGATGAGGATGAGGTCTACTCTCCACCCCTGTGCACGGTAGAAACCACTAGGGGAGGTCCTCAAACCGAGGATGATTTGATTGAGACTTTGATTCAAAATCCACCTCCCAGTGCACTGTCCTTAGAGGAATTGGTGGAAGATACCCAAGCCAACACCTTAGTGGACCTCTGTGTGACTGATCCAACCTCTCCCAGAGTTAAGAATGTGGAGTTTTGTCTCGAAAGAACTCTAAAGATCAGCTCCTCCCTATCTCCTTCCCAGGAGAAGGAGTTGTGTAGCTTACTGAAAAATCACTTAGATGCTTTCGCTTGGAGCTATAAGGAGATGAAAGGAGTTCATCCTTCGGTCTGTACCCATCACATCTACATTAAAGAAGTTTGTAAGCCAGTCAGGCAGCCTCAAAGGAGAATGAATCCAGCCCTTAAAGACATTGTCAAAGAAGAATTGCAAAAATTATTGGATGCATGATTCATCTACCCTATCTCCGATAGTGAGTGGGTTTCGCCACTAGTGCTTGTGCCCAAGAAGAACGGGAAGTGGAGAATCTGTGTAGATTACCAAGAACTTAACAAAGCCACCAAAAAATACCATTTCCCTTTACCTTTCATAGATCAAGTATTGGATGGACTGGCAAGGAAGAAGTTATTCTCTTTCCTAGATGGGTTCAGCGGGTATAACCAGATCCAAATAAGCCCGGAAGACCAAGATAAAACCACCTTCACTTGCCCATGGGGTACCTTTGCCTACCGAGTCCTTCCCTTTGGGCTATGCAATGCTCCTGCCACTTTCCAGAGAGCAATATTAAGCATCTTTTCTGAGTTGGTCCATGATTCGGTAGAAATCTATATGGATGACTTTACTCCTTATGGGTCCAACTTCCAAGAAGCATTGACTAATCTGGGAAAAGTTCTGACCAAGTGCATTGAGATGAACCTATCCCTCAGTCCCGAAAAATGTGAATTTCTGATGACTGAAGGGACCGTGCTAGGACATACCATTTCTCGCCAAGGATTACAGGTGGATCCTAACAAAATTGCTATCATCCAAAAGGTTCCGTCTCCTCAGAAGGTAAGGGATGTCCGAAGTTTCCTAGGCTTAGCAGGATATTATCGAAGATTCATTAAAGACTTCAGTAAGCTAGCCTCGCCTTTGTTTGGACTCTTAGGGAAAGATGTTGAGTTTAAATGGACGGACAACTGTCAAGGGGAACTGGATGAATTGAAAGATAAGCTGGTGTCTGCCCCGATCTTGAGAGGTCCAAACTGGGCCCTACCTTTCCACATCCACACCGATGCCTCGAACAAAGCCATAGCGGCAGCCTTAGGACAAGTTGAGGAGAAACTCCCATATGCCATATACTTCGTCATAAAAAACTTGTCCAAGGCAGAAATGAACTATACTGTAACCGAGAAAGAGTTCCTGGCTGTAGTCCATTCCTTAAACAAGTTTAGACACTACATCACTGGTTATCAAACATTTGTGCACACCGATCATGCTGCGATTAGATATTTAATGAATAAGCCTGATGTCAATGCTCGTATTATTAGATGGTTACTTTTGTTACAGCAATTTGATTTGACGATTGTCGACAAGCCAGGTAAGGAAAATGTTGTTGCTGATTTCTTGTCTAGATTGGACTTGCCTGTAGGTGAAGAAGGAACAGTGGATGACCAGATGCCAGATGAACATCTATTTGCTATCTCAGTACTCTCTCCATGGTTTGCTGATATAGCAAATTACTTGGTCTCAGCACAGTTCCCTTCGCATCTATCCTCAAAGGAGAAGAGCAGAATTGTAAGGAAGAGTGCCCCGTTCACTTGGATCGGGGGCAACCTATTTAAACTTGGCCCAGATCAGATCTTGAGACGTTGTGTTAGGGAGGAGGAAGTCTTTGACATCCTCCTAACCTGTCATGATGGACCTTGTGGAGGCCACTTTGCAGCAAAAAGGATTGCCTTCAAAATTCTATAGGCAGGATACTATTGGCCTACTCTTCATCAAGATGTCAGAAGATACATCAACCAGTGTGACCGATGTCAGAGGATGGGGAAACCAACTCCAAGGGATGAAATGCCTCTCCAACCTCAAGTGACCTTCGAGCCATTTGAGAAGTGGGGCATGGATTCTGTGGGTCCTATCAACCCTCCTTCAAAGCAACGGTCTTACATCATTGTGTGCACCGACTATCTAACCAAGTGGGCAGAAACGAAGGCAATCAAAGCAGCAACGGAAGAAAAGGTGGCTGAGTTTCTGAGGGAAAATATCTTCTACAAGTTTGGCTACCCAAGGGAGTTAGTCATCGATCAAGGAAGCCAGTTCACCTCCAACCTGATTGAAGATTTACTCGCTCATCACAAGATCAAGCACAAGACTTCCACCCCCTATCATCCTCAAGCAAATGGGCAGGTGGAAGTCACTAATAGAGCATTGGAAGGGATTTTGACTAAAGTTGTGAGTAGCAGCAGAAAGGACTGGGCAGATCACCTGGTTGAGGCCACCTGGGCCTGAAACACCACTTGGAAGACTAAAACCGATTTCACACCTTATGAGCTGGTCTACGGGAAGAAAGCTTTGCTGTCCATAGAGTTCGAGTACAATACATTACGGGTGGCAGCTCAGCTGGACCTAGATCTCAGCCATGCTCAACGTGAAAGATTATTGCAGCTGAATGGATTAGATGAACAAAGAATGCAGGCCCTTCTCCACTTAGAGGTAGTTCAACTCCAGAGGAAGATATGGCATGATCGACACCTTAATGAAAAGCAATTCCAGCTGGGAGATTGGGCGCTGCTGTATGACTCAAGATACAAGGATTTCAAAGGAAAGCTGAGGACAAGATGGTTAGGACCATATACAGTGGAGAAATGCAATGAAAATGGTTCAGTCCTCATTAGGACCATTGATGAAGAAGCCATCCCCATGCTTGTCAATGGGCATCGACTGAAAATCTACAAGAAACCCCTTTCAAGGCAGGAGTTCATTGAAACTGTGGAAAAATCAGTGCTGGTAATAGAGTAGGGTTCTGCCCCTGTTCTGGCCACACCTTGATCATTCAAAAAAGAAAAAAAAAAAAAAAAGGAATAAAAAGATCCCTGGATGAAAACCTCTCTGAGGCAGTCAGGGCAGGCAGTGAGGGTGAAAACCTCAGGGAGGCGCCCCTGCTGTCTCGCAGAAAATAAAGAATTTGAATAAAAAGATCCTTGGGTGAAAACCTCTCTGAGGCACCCAGGGCAGATAGTGGGGGTGAAAACTTCATAAAGGCGCCCTGGCTGTCTCTCAAAAAAAAAAAGAAAAAAGAAAAAGAAAAAGAAGAAAAAACAAGTCTGATCCTTGAAAATATTGCAGGTTGCAGGGATCATAATGCAGATGAAGAAGGTCGCGCAAATCTAGGACATAGGTCCATCCCAAGCTACCAGGCATCGTCACAGACACTCCCTCCATGGCCACTCACTTTTTCCAGGATTTGGACACATTCGGGTCAAGATTCAACCTCCTACAGGAAGTTTCAGGGCTTTCTACAGGAAGTTCTGCATTTCTACAGGAAACATCCTGTAGAACCTTCGAGCAGGCCAAGATCGATTCTGAAGAGGGATTTAAGCTTGGAATTTGTTGATGAGGCATGCAGCCACCCCTTTTTCCCATCCATCGCCTGTTTCATCTCTTTCCACCACCATTACCACAATTTGGACCTGTTTCTTGCACAGTCATGCAAAAAGTCTGGATTTCCTCAGATTGCAATTTTTTTCTCAAAGGACAAATCAAGTACATGAAGGCCCACACACTCTACCTGTTAAAGCTTCATCAGGACCCTTCAATCGTGAGAACAACCCTATTCGTTTCAGCATGCAGCCCAGGAGGAGAAGCAGATCCGCCTGGAATACACACTATGGAGTCAAGAGCAGTTGAAATCAACGCAGGAGGCATGCAACCAGCTCCGCTTAAATGTGATCACCTCCTCGATAGCTGAGAAAAGGCAGAGCTGTGCATGCAACGTTCACTACCAGTGGATCGAATTCCGAAGCCTGCATGCAGCATCAGCCAATGAACGAGGGAATTCAAACGCCTGTGCATGAAGCAACAGTGAAGCAGAGCCATTGTTTCACGTCCAAAGACCTGCGAAACACATCCACGGTCGCACAGGTAAGTGCCTAACCTTATTTCGTCAAATTGCATGAACTATACTATGAAACTTGCATGTCTGTGAATGTGCGGATTGAACAAATGCAATGGCCAGTCAACTGGCCACCCACAGCCAGTAGAATTGCCTCGTGGGATCCGAACGAGCATGGTTACGCTCGATTCCGCTAGAAGGACGTGGAGCTGACACGTGGGAAGTGTCCAGTCGGGGATAATCAGCAGATTTGCAGTGAAATCGGCGGACTGACAGGGATGACGGCGGGTAATGGCGGAGATAGACATTGGCGGTCAGAGACACGCCGAAGAATGATGGCCGTGACGTTGTCTAACGGCTCGGCCTGGACACCTCACCCCCGCGCCATGAATTGTGCCGTATTTCAAAATCATTCGGCCAGAGCACTCACATTAACCACTGTCATTTACGCCTGCAACCGGTTTTCAGCGACGTGAGCGTCCTCCTCCTCTGCAGTTCGTTAGCCTGAGTTTTTCGGCTCGGTTCAAAATCTTCCCGCGTCCCAGGCTTGCTCAGCAGCGCCGTGACGTCCTCCAGAAGCAGTAAAAGCTCTCTACAGGAAAGAGCTCTACAGGAAGCAGAGCGAAAGCTCCCGGAGCAGAGAAACATGTGTCTGTTGCGTTGGAATTGGAAATCTCGAAGAGAGGTAGGCTCGAACATGCCATCCCCATGCTTAATTTTCGAAAGGTGGTGAATTAGCTTGTTTGAAGTGGGGAAAATTGAAACCAGTCTGCCTGTGGGTCAAGAATGGTGGTTTTCTTATACGATACACCGAATTTCTTTCGAATGGTGCTGCGTCATATTCTCCTCCATGCTTCCTGTTAACAAACTCTCCCCATTATAACGATAAACCGCTGTAAGGCTCACCTGTGCACATATAAAATTTTTTGTGACTGTTATATGGTTGGTATGAAAATTTGCTCTGCACTCTGTCTGTGAGAGCTTAATTCCTTTTGACAAGTCGAGTTTTGGGCGGCAGCAGTATTATAACCAGAGAATTGGTGAAAGGGGAGATACACACAGTGGAGAAACCCTGTCCTGAGAATCAAGGAGGAAAACCATATCCGAATTTCCATTCTAACCAGAGCTCAAGCCGAAAACAGGGTATTTTCACCATGCCAGGAGGGTTTATCAGAAAGGAACCCTCAGATTCCAAGAAGTTGAGAGAAACTCCTGAGGTGGTAGACCTGTTTACCCGTGCAAATTGGATGACCTTCTGTGATAGAATTCAAGGTCACGATGATGAAATAACAGAGGAGTTCCTAAGGTCCCTGCAGCCCAAATCAAAAACATTGGCCACTGTTAATTTTAGAGGATTGACCTTAAAAATCACTCCACAACTCATTAGTCGGGTCACGGAGTTGCCATTGGGGATACACTGGGATAAAGAGGAAAGGAAATTGGGCCAAAAAGCCAAAAAGGAATTCTTCCTACCAAAAGAACAATTTTCAGAGGATAATAATGGGGTCTGGAGAGCTAGCTTACAGCCATTTTGGAGTGAGGTCAGCCTTCAGATTATGAAATATATTACCTGTGAGGGGCGATTTAGTATTGTGTATGGTTATCACTTCCGCTTGTTAACTGAACTCAGGCATAAGATGGATTTGCCCTCAGAACAAAAAATGAGCATCCCATACTTCCTCCTACAGTCATTGATTGAGTGTGGCACAAAACTAAAGGAGGGGACACTAGACCAGCTGTCTCATCATGGGCTTATCAAGCTCCTCGTAGAATATGCCCTCCATACTTATACTGTCCCTATCTCCTGGGAGATTTTCCGCAATATGACCAAGGATGATGATATCCAGACTCTGGTCGAAGAACTCACTTCATCCAGCAGTGAGGAGAAGGAGCATATTGAGGCAGAGAAGAAAACTAAGGGTAAGGAAGCTAAGGGTAAGAAAACCTAGGGCAGACCATCACAAGAAAAGCCACAAGAAAAGCAAAAGGAAAAGCAAGAAAAAGGACAAGCTGCTGAGGCCAAAGCTGTGGGTGAAGTAAAAACACAAACGCCAAGGGAGAAGCGGTTGCAAACCCGGGCAGAGAGGACTGAAAAAGGCCAAACAAGTAAGGGCACACCCAAGGCAACCACAACACAAGTCAAAGAGAAGGCACCCCCAGCCAAGCAAGCCAAATCAGGGAAAACTGGTTCTACAGGAAGCCAGAAAACTGCTTCTATAGGAAGCCAGAAAACGACCACTATAGGACTTTCTATAGGAAGTCTGGGGAAAGGGCAGCAGAAGGAGAAATCGCCCGAGATTTTAGCTAGGGAGGCAGCAGCTATGCTGGCCACCCTAAGCACATCTCCCAAGTAGAAGGAAAAGCGAAAGAGGGAGCCTCCCCTGTATTTTAAGGCAAGAAGGAGTGTGAGGATTAAGACTGGCAGACCCCAGCCACCGTCCAAAGAACCAATCACAATTGTAGACACCCCTACCACACCAAAGGAGAGGTCCCCCTCCAAGGCATCCATCACTTATGAGTGGGGAAGCCCGAAGACATCCACCTGGAGGGAGAGAATGGAAAGGTTGGACACAAAAGCCTCTCTACAGGATGCTGAAACTATTCTACAGGAAACATTGGCCAGGCTCAAGGAGACCGAAGAAATGGAAGGTGAGGCAGCCAAATCACCACAAAAGGAAGAAGAGGTAGAGCACATTATGGAACCTAGTCCCCAGCCCAGCTTGGGCTCCTATTATAACTTCTTGGAGGCCGGAAAGATCATTCCTCAGAAATTCACAGTGCCACTTTTCCTTGCACTAGAGGAAGAGAGGGTGAGGACCCACACTTGGATGAAAATCGCTAAGTCCAAGGGAGTAGTAGATATAGGTCCTCTGATGGAGTAGCTCAAAGAGGCCAGAAGAGAATTGGCTATGGTATGACATGTGGAGAGCAGCCAGCGGGTCAGTCTACAGGAAGAAAATGAGCAGCTCAAACGACAGCTACAGTCACAGGGGCAAGGGAAGGAAGACATGCCTCATATCTTGGGAGAGCAACAGCAACAGGAGGGGCCCACAACAGCCACAGATACCCCTTATGAATAGCAAAGAAAGGAAGGGACACAGACTGAAATTGAGGCACTGAACCAGCAGCTACAGGAACAAGAATTGCATATACATTCTCTGAAACAGCAGGTGCAAGACAAGGAGGCCCAACTGGCCTGCATGGCCAGCTGGGCAATGGAAGCTCTGCAGTGCAGGCAGCCTGCCAAATCCTATGCCCTATACCTCAGGGACCAATGGTTACAGTTTCAAATCAATACCTTGGCTCAAAGGGGCATCACCCCTTTCCAAAATTATCATCAGTTTGCAACTTTATGTGGCAGTACTTCATCTGAGGATAGGGCCAAATTGGCAGAGTTCTACTTGCACAACTTCAGCCTTCCAGACATGAACGCATGGGATCCCAACACGGTGATAGGAGATGTCCAGCTTATGGCCATGGCCTCTTGGATGAGCCATGAGGAGAAGAGAGCAGCAGAGGTCCGCAGTATCATAGGCAGAGAGCTCAGTGAGCCTCTCATGATCAGAGCAGAGCCGGATGACCCCTCAGCAGTGATAAGCGCCCACCAGCACTTGGCCAACAGTCCTTAGGAGCTACCAGAATACATTGAGCAACAGGCTCAAGCCATTGCCCACTTTGAGGACATGGAGAGACTGTTGGGAGAAAACTGCATGCATGCCTGCACAAGGCGGTGGAACACACTGCCTCATAGCTTGAAGATAAGGGAATACCACTCTCCCACTAGGATAAGGGAGGCCTTGGCAAGGGTACCTCTTTACAAAAAGTTGATGTAGAACTTGCAGGCCAATTGGATTGGCTTGAAATTCAGTCCTCCTTTACTTCTGGGATTGCTATAAGGAGTGAAGGAAGAGGAGGAAGGTAGACAATGGGAGGAAGTGCAAAAGAAGGCAGGATTCCATGACCGAGAGGAGGATATCACAACAGAGGCCTGGGATGTGAGGGAGGCGGTCAAAACCATCAAGGATGATGAGCTAGACTAGTTGCTCAGAGGATGAGCAACCGATTTAGCAGGGGCGTGGTGATGAGCCCCCAAATTGGGTAACTTATTAGGCTCATTTTGCCTAATTGTCCTCGTTCAATCCTCCATTTCTCATATATTATGCATGTTTTTTAGTATGTTTGTGTCATTTGAACAAATAAGGGTGGTCACTCTACCTAAGAGGCTAATACGTGGTTATTTCAGGATTTTTGGACAAATTTTGGAGCAAAACCAAGCAATCATGGGACAGCTGACAGCCAAGCTTGAGGTGAGGATTCATAGGGAGGTTGTCTCTTGCATTGAATGGCCTTCCTCGAAATCTCCACCCTCAACTCTGAGCTCCACAAGCCACCAAAACGAGTTTCAAAGGCAGCCAAGCAGCTTTGGGGAGAAGTGACTGTTTTCTAGCAGTTGGGACAGCCGAGTCCCTTGAATCTAGGAGGTCTGCTAGCCCCCTCGTATTGTATAAGTAGGAAGGCCTCAACCTTCGTAGTTTACTTTTGGAACTATTGTTATTTTTACACTATAGTGCTGTCATTTTGCTCAGCCTGTTTTATTGTAGCTACTGTTGTACAACTTTCTTATGATGGTTATTTTTGAATAATGATAAGCAGCTTTACTTGGTATCAGATCTGAGTTCTTTATAGGAGCCTGCAGCCCTTGGGGTTGGGCCCAACCCGAGTGCTAAGGCCTCCTTTATGTATTGTTATTTGTTCTTCATGCATTTGAAAAATTATTCCTGTTAAGTAGATTAAAGTTTGCTGATTAACTAGGTCACTGTTAATGATTAGAAAGACTTCTTGATGCTCAGATTTAGTCGATAGGATGTTAACAGGGAAAAGATTCAAAAAAGGGCCATCAAACATCTCTGGTTTCACCTCTCCCTCAGTGGGATTAGGAGCTGTGATTAGGATGACTTTGCTGCCCACAAAAACACTGATTTTGCTTTGCCATGCAATCGCTAGTGTTTGATTTTCATGTGTAGAAGTTGGTTACAAGTTCAGACTTTTGCTTGCTTAGTTGCATGAGTTAAAATACATGGTTTCATTGCAGGTCACACTTCTGTTCATTCTCTTTACTGGCAGCTAGCAGATTAGGTCAACGTAATTAGGTTTTTTGAATTTACAAGTCTTCGTTGGATCAGTTGGAAAAACGCCTTGCAGAGCACCTGTACCACTCCTTCATCTGCTTCTTCTCCATCAGCACCATCCAATCCACCCTCTACTTAGAATCCTTGCCTCACGTGGCCATTTGCTCCCATAACCCTAGTTTTGTGTAACATTGCTTCAGTCTTCTTTGAACCAAATCCAGTCATCTACACCTGTCCACAACCCCATCCACCAAGTCCTGGACCATCTCCAACCCTCACCCTACCTACACACTCACTCCTTCACCTTTCCCTCTCCATTCATCCACCAAAAACCTCATTTCTGAACATCATGTAGAAAATTACAGACATCCTGTAGAAAATCGCAGACATCCTGTAGAACCCCTGCAGACATCCTGTAGAGGCTCACGAATGAGGTTTCTTGATATCCAAACTCGGTGAAACTCTATGGAAGGGTGTTAGGGACCCCTTAGGCCCTCTCTGAACCTTCTTGACCTTTCCCAAGCATTTCTTCTTGCATATCCACCTCTGCACAACCAAAAACAGTCAAATCATATGCATAATAACTCTGGCAACTTTTTCAAAAATACAAAAAGATGTTTTTTTTTTTTACAGATGTTATTGTAGAAGTAGCTTAGATACATGTATTTACCTTTCTAGAAAGCAATGGCATCTCTTCCAGTAGCTGGCATCTGCTTTCTTGCATCAGTAGGGTTAGCTGATAGAATTAGGGTTTGCTAGGATTTACGTTTCCTTTTAGCTTTCTAGTTTCTTTCTGCAAGTATATCAGCCTTTTTTAAGTTAGCTTTCATCCATCAGTTAAAAAGATTCTTCTCAGAGCTCATAGAATTTGGCTTAAGCCCCTAGCGGACTTGTGCCAGCTAACCAAGTGATAGCTGCGGCAAGAGCTAGTACTTGTGCATACATCACCATCGCTTCCAAGTTTGTTACGAACTACCGGGTTGATAAAAGTAAAGAAGGGAGTCCCAGGAGTTGCAACATTATTGCTGCAATACTAGAGCTCACCACATGTTATTAAACCTTAAAGATATTTACTTGTACAAACACAACCCCAATCAGTAACAAGCTTTCAAATGTAGATAAGTAAATACAAACATTCGGGGTCTTCCAGACAACTAGATGTTGCTTCTCAATTTATCACAGTAGGACTTTCAAGAGAATCTTAACAAAATATTCCTCAATCATACATCTTATTTTCCTACTTCACATGTAGCAACATATTCTACATAGATCCGACTTTTAACATCTCAGCAGCCCCTCAAAATGCATTCTCCAATTTTCTTCTTTCAAGTTGTTTAACATGACTATTACATACCCTCCCTCTCAACTTAGGGAGGTTTCTCTCATCCAAGCTCCCTCTCAACTTAGGGATATTTCTCTCATCCAAGCTCCCTCTTAAATTAGGGAGATTTTTTTTCATTGAAGCTCCCTCTTAACTTAGGGAGTTCCACTATGAAATTGGAGAATCCTTCATGGCTTCCATCCTTCTTATCAAGGTTATCATGACCATATAAATTTCTTCATCATGCTTATCATATCAACTTAATTTATGAGAATCTTCACCATCTTGAAGATTATGTATCTGCACAACTTAGATAGCAAGTACAACCAAATCTATAGAAGTATGAAGTTAAATTATTTCAGAATCATACAATAATGGAAGCATAATTAGCAAGAGACTTTACTACTATTTTTCAACTTCTTGCCCAGGTTTTGTTACAAACCCTAAATCACATTAACAACTCAATCAAGGTATCAATCTCATTATATCAACGACTTCAATATTTCTTTCAGAGATATGACAAATTTCTTTATAGCATATGGCAAACCCTCGAAACAATTCAAACAAGTATAATTCAACAAAGCATCTAACAACTTTAGAATTCATATGTTAGACTTCCTACTAGGATTTTGTGCAAAACCCTAGATTTCATACATAAGTTTTAATAATAAAAACAAATCACAACTCAATTTAAAGTAACAACATGACTAGCTTCAAATAGGGTTTGTTGTAAACCCTAGATTTTACTAATTCTCAACAACCACAATACAATTTCAGGTTTGATCAAATTTTCATAAATCCCATATTATCACACTGTCATCATATATCATAGATTTTAACTTCTACTAAGGTTTAGATACAAAACCCTATAATTCACAAATATTATCAAACTTTGACTAAGTCTTAGTTCCAAACCCTAGGACTTATGACCATAAAAAATTAGGTCAACACATATATCTAGGACTTCATCATCATGCACAAGCATATCATAACATGTGTTAGTCAAACCCAATGACACACATATCAATATATTAAATTTATACAAATAACAAATTTGATCAAACTAGGGTTTCAATAAACACATATATACCTAGGATTTCATTCCTATGACATTCTCTAAAATAAGGGTCATGCTTATACATCCTACGAAGCCTTATTTATCTAGGGTTTTGTAACACAACAAACCCTAATTTATCAATACTTCAAAGGTTCGAGATTTCATACACTACCATTCAACCCTAACAAGTTAAGTTTTTCATAACCATACCAAAACCCCAAACATGACATCATCAAAGCATCAAACAGTTTTCTTTTGACTTCAGCAATAACCCTAAGTAGTTTAGGGTTTCACACATAATCATCAACATACCTTTAAGTTAGGGTTTTCAAAAAGAAACTTTATAGGGTTCCACAAGAGTAATCAAAGATATGAGGATGGTAGATTTATCTAATGATGAATCACCCAATCAAGAATCTTTATGATTGAGGAGAGCTAGACATAATGATGTTAGTAACAGTTTATCAAGAATGAATATCATGAAGAGAGAAAAAACTTATAGTTTAAGACATTCCTTTGTTTCTTAACAAACCTTGTAATTTCATTGCTTTGTCTTTCGAGGCCTTCTTCCATAATCCTCGAGTATTTAGCAACATTTTCCTAAATGAGGAAAATATGAATAGAAATGTGATTAGTATTCAATGCAAGAAAAACTAGATAAGTAAGGAAAAACTAAAAATGAAAAGGTAATAGGATACTTATCTTTGGAAGTTGGTGAGGGTTCCCTCCAAGCTTAAGGGATACCTATAACCTTATAAAATCAAATCAATTTTTTTTTTCAAAAATATGTTAAACCTACAAATACTAGAAATTAAATAATGAAAATAACTAAGGGTTGGATCAAAGGAATTAGTAGTGTAAGTCCCTTATATCCAGTTCTTCGAGTTTATTCATCTTTGGATATCCTTTAGAAACAATGGATTGGTCTCTGTTTCTTTTCTTGTTCTTTGAATTGTTAGGACAGTCGCTTCTATAGTGACCCATTTTGTTGCATTGGTAGCATTCTATTTGGACATGTTGACCTTCCTTCTTGGCCCTTTTGACTTCTTGAAGTTTCCTTACAAGTGAGAAGCGAAGTATGCATTTGACACCTTTTCTTATTCATTGTTGGATACTAATGAGATTCTCATTTCTTCTTGTGTGCAAAAATTCCATAATTTCTCAAAGGTAGGGGCTTCTTTCCAATTGTTAAGACTTGAAGCAAAAGAAATCCAAGTAGGTGGCAATCTGAATAATACAATAATTACTAGCTCTTTTTCTAGTACAATTTCATCTATGGCTTGAAGTTCATGTATAATTCTAGATATTCTTAAAAATAAGGAAGCCATAATGTCATCCTTTGTCAATTTTGTAGTCCTTAATTCATTCTTCAAACTTGCTACTTGACCAATGTTCTTAATAGTGAACAATTTTGATAAGGCTTCATACATTTCTTTAGCATGGTCTATATTGGAAATGTATGGGACAATATTGTCCTTTATGCTTTCTACCATTAGTGTCATAGAGAATATTTCTAACTCTCTATACTTCACTTTGTCTGCATCACTGGATTTTCGGTAGGTTTCTTCACCTTTGCTTTGAACAAATCCAAGGCCTTGTTCTTTTCAAGAATAAGGTCAATTCTCTTCTTCCATGCCCTGTAATTTGATGCTCACTCTAATTTGTTCTCACTCTTTATTGTGTTGTACATTTTCCTTGAGATAGTGATATTCTTCCCTTATAAGAGCTTCTTATATGATCCCTTGATCAATCCTTTAGACTCCTCCCAGTATATTCTCAAAACTTCCTTTTTCCTTCTTCACCTTAGCTTTGATACCATGTTAGAAAATAAAAAAGGTAGAAATATTTGCTTATATAGATAATTACTTGTGATTATTTTATCTTTATGTTCTTCTTTATATTTTAGTTCATCAAGAAATTACCAAAACAATAGCACAAGGACAACATATGTAGGTGGACAACCAGGGCAAAAACCCTATCTAGGGGAAAACCAAGTCAACAATTATTCCTTCAATAGTTTCTTGAGATAATCCAAGACCCTTGACCTAGAAAAAGAATTCCTCCACACCAAGTCAACCCTAAATCCTTCTTGTAGATGATAACCCTTCGATAACAACTTCGACCTAGCAGCATCAACTTCTGGTAGCAACTTCAACCCAACATCCGTTAGTAGCAAAAGAAGCAACTTCGACTAGACAAATAAAAATTTTGATCTCCCTAGATACTCCTCCTGAGTGAGAGATAGATGACCCAAAAATTCAATTTTGATGCCTTCTTCTTGCCTCCAAAATTTCACTCTTTTACAACGCCTTTCTAGCTCTTCTTCAACTTTGCATTTCCCATATTCCAGCTTTAGGATATTGAACTATGAGACAGAGAGTGAATTGCTCCAAATGAATTCGAATTGCCTTGTATATATAGCCTTCCAGTGAGGTCGAATTATCCTTCTTGAGGCCAACTTCATCTTCTTGAGGTCGACTTGGTGTGGTGACAAAATTCATTTTTAACTCAAAAATAATTCTTTTTAGATTATTCAAAAGCCCAAGAAGGGTCTCTTTTAATGGACACTCACTCTAATGACTCAGAATAAATACTAGAAGTCCTCAAAGGGGACTTTGACCTAAAACAAGATGACCCAAGCATGCAACCCATGATTTAATAAGTCATAATAATAATAATAATAATAATTTCTTCACTCTTTTGATAAGTACATTTCATTGTGTCTCAAATGCATTTATGAAGATTGAACCTAGTTACATATTTTCAACAAAACTGACATATTTGGAAGAGAGATTAGTGGCACCAAGAATATATTTTACACAAATAGGACAACTTGGTTACAAAAGATCACACATTGTATTAACAAGAACAATCATAAATTTTCCTTCCAGTCTAGATAGAATTCAAAAAACATTACCTAGAGATATTGATGACAACATGGAAGTGAGAGTTATGCTAAAAAGAAAAATGGAATACAATAATGCTTATTTGTATGGGAATATTCGACCCAAAAAAGTGATTTCTAAATTACATGACTTGTGCAACACATCTCTATACAAAAGTGCACAAATAGTAATCAACGATCAATGGAAAAAACATTTTGATCAAAGTAAGCAAATCATCAAAATGATAGTCTAAAAATGAAGGAACTAGACTCATTAAATGCATATAGTGATCTAGAGCTAGAAACTAAAAAACCTGTACATGGTTATTCAAAGGCCCACCTCATCCATGATCTTGATACAAGAATAATATAAATTACACCTTTTGAAGGGTTTCATCCCCTAGGCATTTTACAAGATAGATTCTCTGAAGAACTGAACTTCATGACATTGTTCTTTGGATCAAGTTCTCCTACTGATGTTATCAATCACTTTTCCTATAAAAATTGCGCAGTGGGAACTATTGCACATGTCTAGTGGCTTTTCAACACATATTACAAAAATAATTTTTAAATAAATCTACTTTTGATAAACCAGGTTTCTAACTCAGCCTAGATTTCTATTCGCAAATGAGAACTGAAAGGACAAAAACTAGTTGCTAAATATGTCAAAAATAAAAGCAATATTCAAAAATGAGTAAAATCACCAATTGCATATCAATGTTTAAGGATCATTCGCACATCCCTTGACTATTTTGAGTATTTACAAAAATATATCTTTGCAATAATACGATAGCTTGGCCCACTGAATTTCTTTGTCACATACACTAGTGTTGAGCCTCTTTTGAATCCATTGATAAATGCACTAAAAATACAAAGCATTGAATCTATAACAAATTAGAAAAATAAGTTTGATGATGAATGCATTGACACATTGATCAAACGTCAAAACGTCATCTGTAGTCGATATTATAGGCATATAATCTTGTCACTACATTCCTTGCTAACAAAAAAAATGAATTATTTGATCAAGTGCAAGATTATTTTTTTATCACAGAGTTCCAAAGTAGAGGAACAGAGCATAACCATGGATTACTTTTGATTCAAGATGCACTAATATATCAACATTCCTCTGATGTCAATGTCATGGCTTTCATTGATCAATATTTGACTTTTGATTCAACAAACTTGTCAAATCAAATGATTCAATTTCAAACTCATCACCACACAATATGTTGTTGAATATGGATTGGTTGTACATTCACAGGAATAAGGTAGATTGCTATGATAAGGCTACTGAGTGTTTGGATGATGATGGAGATAAGTGAATATTGTAGGGAATGAAGAAGCCTACATCAGTAAGAATGGTTACAACTATGCAAGCAAAGCGCAGTATCAGGAAAGGGTGTGTATTGTTTACAGTTCCTAGTTATAGTGACATGGTATAAATGTTGAAGACTTGAAAAGGTATTCAATTTTGTAGTAGTTTCAAGATGTATTTCCAGCAGAGATCTCAGAGTTACTGCCTCATAGGGAAGTGGACTTTTTTATTAAGTTGATGTTAGGAGGAACGTGTTGATGGTGCTGGACATGCCAACATTCAGGGGATCTCCCCGATATGAAGTCCCAATTAGAAATCACATTGTTTGGTGTAGGAGTCCCATCTGGTATCAAGGCCCGGTTGTCAAATCCTTAAATATTTTCTTGGCTCTAATTGTCAGCAAGAGAGAGGGATGCAATGGTGCCTTATAAAAGCAAGAAGGTGTTCCTGGTGAAATTTTAGTTGGGAATGTCTCAAAGTTTTTCTACTGCGTAGAGGGGAATAATGTGGGCCTCTGAGAGAGAGGTAGTAGTACCACTGAAAAAGAGACACACATGAACCAGAAGGATCTATCTAACATGCAACGAAATAGTCCACAAAGGATGCAACAATCGTTACAACCAATAAATAAAAAGGTTTGTCTAATATCCTACATAATAGTCCACATGGATGGGACAATAATGACAACCATTACAACACATTATCAATAATACTAAAACAACTGAAATAGTTCAACTATCTTAGCACATGTGAAAGAAAACATGAAGTACAAATATCCGCAGAATAGTCTTAAAAACATTCATAATACATGCACGAAGAATTTGTTGGCCTTGAAATATTTTATTATTAAGTAAAATTTCCAAGACACATGTATACGACGAACATCACTAACTCTAGTAGTGGAGCATTGGAGCCACTCCTTCTTCCCCAAAAGAACTAGCTTATCTCTCTAATGCTTTGCGGGAGGAGCGAAGGTGAAAAGTCCCTTGCTCATACAATGAGGGAGTATATATAACCAAGGAATGATGCTTCTCCTTCCTTGTGACTCTTTGACTACCCTCATATTGTTTGAATTCCTATGACTTTTCAACTTTACATGACTCTTCGTATTCCACACATGTCCTTTGGACTTTCACTTTACTATACATTTTTGAAACATATGTTACATCATTAGCCACAAGGTGTGGCATGTGACCACTCATGACATGAAATGACACTGTTGACATGGAGTACATGATGATGTGGAAATGTCAAGCCACTACTGTTGTTGAATGCTTAGTGCCTGCTTGATAATGCTATTCTTTTCACCTCCATATGACTTGATGATACAAAATATTCAATGATCTTAAGTCTTGAGCTGTGATCACAAACTAATGTCCCTTTGATTTTCTTGATTGATCGGCTTGTGTGTTTAGCTACAAGTGTGTCTTTCAACATGACTCCCTCCTTCATATCATTCTTCATCATATTTCCATGGTATGATAGAGTACCTACATATGCAGTTCACTCATGACAAGATGACATCAGTCTGAAAACCCTCTACTCTAAGATATTGCATTTTGATCCATTAACTGAGCTTGAACCAAGTGACAGGTCAGGAGATAGGGCTTAGTGATTGCCCAACTGTGCAGTTCATGTTAGGCCCCTATACTACTAGTGTAACCCCTTATTGTTATTAGTACAACCCACTTATTATATTGATGTACCCATGTAGTGCCCATATTGTTACTATTGTGCCCTTACATTATTATAGTTATGTCGGCTCTGATTATGTTATGACCCCTTAGACTCCTATATATAGAAAGGAGGTCTTTTCATTTGTATCATCCAAGAATTGCTCATTTGTGTAATGTAAAGGAGGTTGCCCCCTCGAAGAGGCTGAATTCTAAGGTGTTGATCTCTCTTTTCTATCTTTTTGTGAGCTGGTTTCATAATAGTTCATGCAGCTAGGGGTGAGGTTTAAGCTTCGAGACTATGTAGTATGCAGTTCAGGCATGACTAAGGAAAAACAATTGTGTAGTTATGAGAGCTAGTGGGATAGGCTAAGGGGATGGGCACTGAGAGGACATATTGCACAATTCTGGGAGACAAGGGAGGTTGGGCTACTAAACAATTGCACAGCTTAAAGGCTCGGGGCATAAGCTTGAGGCTTGTGATTGCACAGTGAAGGCCAGGCTGGGAGGGATGACTGCACAATTCTAGAGGTCAAGGTTGGAGCTTGGGCACATAAATTGCGTAGTGCAGCAGTCCTGGGAGGCAGGAATTGTGCATTGCACAATGACAAGGGGAAAGGTCACAGCTAGAGGACTGAAACTATGCAATGCACAGTTCAAGGAGGCCGGGTCAATCCAAGTTGCTTAGTCATGAAGCCTTCTCAGAAATGGCTAAGTGTAAGATGGGTGAGACTGACATAAAAATGATAAGACTTTGAATGTGATCTCACACTTAAAATACTTGACGATACAACAAAAAGGATAACCCATGACCCATGAACAATGAATTTCCCTTCATGTGACAACTTTACGAACAATTACGACAAGTGTGACACTTAAGATAGACTTTAGGACAACCGTGATGAAACTTGTGCTACAGTGCTTAAAACTTTGTTAATGAGTGTGGAAAATGTTTACATGGTTACAACAACTCATATACACAAAGATAGAGCCTTGAAACCATGAGAATAGGCTTCTACACATTGTGTGATGGTCAATCATGCCAAAAGACAACAATTTACCCAACTTGCAAAAGGGAGAAAAATACTTCAAGAAAGTTCATGAAATAAGCTTCAGTGTTTGCGACAACAATGTGCAAGACTAAGGAAGGCTCTGAAATTGAGTGTAAGACAAAATTTTGGAGGGTTTTATAGTAGCTACAACACTTATCGACACACTAGTAGAATTTCAGCTTCTTTGCCTCGGTTAACTTCTTCTGTGCAGGGCCTTGGTTCTTCAGGGAGTATTGATTCATCGTGCAAATCTCTTTGGTCTCCCCACTTACCCCATGACTAGACATGGTCCCCTTTTTGCCTTATCTGTTGAACAAAACATAAGATTTAATGATATTACAATGTTTCAAGTTGCGAAGGGTAGTGTAGCTTGCGAGCTTAATATTTTCAAAGTATAATTTTTCATATATGGAGTTGTGACGCTACCAAAAGGCCTAGATAGTACCCCCATGGAGTCATGCGGGAACACAAACATTTCTCTGCTGCTAGAGAGCATAGATAGTGCCCTAACAAATTTGCTTGCTTCACCTCTCTGCATAGGAAGCCTTTCTCTTCTTTTTCCTTTATTTATTTATTTAAAAGAGGACTGTGCATAGACACTTATTCATTTTTGAGCGGAAGAGGGATCCTGAATTATTGAGAGCAGAAGAGGTTGTTCATTTATAGAAGCATATAGAGACCTATTATTTAGGTTTACTCGCTTATAATTTTCTCCTTCTCCTCTTCTACTGATTGGATAAGCGTGAAAACACCAAAACACAAAACCGATTGTAGGCATAAGGTTTCCTTAATAGACATAGGTTCATGGTTGGACCAAAACTCTCCTTACAGATGGATCATATTTTTTGATGGAACTTAATCGAACAAAAGATATAACCAACACAAGGAAGATGGACAGGAGGTTAGCCAAAAGTTGAAGTGTCACAAGACTCTTTAGAGTTCAACCACACACATACTAAGAATCCACAACATGTTCATGCACAACACTTATTCACATAACGAAAGAAAGCAAAATTCAAACAAATAATAAAGAAAAGACTATGTACACAATGTAGGGCACAACCCCATATCATCATTGAAAGTAATGTTTTAAGTCTTGTCCATTGACAGGGAGAGAGTCAATCTTCTCATCAAGTGATTGAAGATGATAAGTTTGTTTGCCAATATTTTCATGGACTATGAATGGCCCAATCCACAAGGATTGAAACTTAGCGTGTTTACCCTTTTCCTCATGGGATTTATCCCACTTAAAGACTAAGTCACTCACACTGAAGTTGGTCTTCCCTACAGACTTCTTGTCGAACCACCTCTTGATACAATTCTGATGAAGTGAAAGTATTTCTTTTGCTTTCAACATTTCTTCATGTAATTTGTGAAGGGTGTTCATCCTACGCTGCACTAATAGACATGGTTTGCATTGGTATTCTTGTGAAAGTTGGAGAGTAGGAAAGTAGATGTTGGGCAGGAGGATGGATTATTTTCTGTATACCAAGAAGTAAGGGTAGGTGTTTAGAGAGGGCTTTGGCATGACTTAGCCAGCCCATAAAGAATTTGCCAAAGTAGAGTGTCAGTTTCGTTGCTCAGAGAATATGGTCTTTTTGATGATACAAATGAGGTTATTATTTTGTGGATTCAATAAGAACATTCCCCCATGGATAATAATTAACTGAATGTTTCAATACAATACCATTTTCCAATGCAAAATCGTAAAGTCTTAGTGATGAAAAGTATGTTTCATTGTGTAAAATAAGTGAAGTAGGAATTTCGAACCTAGAAATGATGTTTTAATTGAAGGAACTGCTTTTGTCCACCGTGTAAAGTAGTATGTAGTAGTGAGAATATAGTGTTGTTGCTTCAATGAATGCGGAAATATTTCTCCAATAATATCCAAGCCCCACTGTTGAAAAGGTTCTTCCATTGCAATAGGTTGCAATAGGGTGACTGACTTCTTGTTTCTATCGGCACACCTCTGACAGACTAAACACTTGCTGGTATAAGCAGGAGCATCCCTGAATAATGTAGGCCAGTAAAAGTTGGATTGCATGACTTTATATGCTGACCCGCAAAATGTCCCTGACTGATCCGTCATGGTGATCACACAATAGTTTCTCTGGATCATGTGCTTCCAAACACATGATTATTACTCCATTATGGTGCTTCTTGAAAAGCATCCCATGCACCAACTGGTAAGATAATGCTTTAAGTATAAGTGCTCTCTTTTGTCGTGCAGATAGATGGGAGGGCACTATGTCGTGCTCAAGGTATTGGAGTACATATGTGTACTAAGAGTTCATGACATTAGTGGGGGAATCTCACTCAACATTGTACATTTCGATTCCTTTCTCCCATCCTGAGAGATCTTCTTCTTCCTTTGCATCCATTGCTTCTGTTGCTAGTCGACATAGACCATGTGTAACACCCTACTCCTACATCTACCCAAGTAACCGAACAACTGTGGTAAACATGTGACGAGAGGTTACTATGATATGATTCAACCTCCTAAGTCACCTTAAGGTAGTGGAACTAGTGGAAACACACCATACATACCTTCCACATCAACAACAATACTCTCAAGAACCATCCCAACCTCTCAGGTAACTAGCTCTTGGGTCCCACTGAGTTTTTAGACCAATTAACCCCCGAAAGCTCCCATGATATGGGCATGTATTCCTCCAGAAGGCTTTGGACACTCCCACAACATGGTATGCCAACATCCAGGGACTATTCTGCTCAGTGTTGTGTCAGTGTCCCTAGGATTTGAGCCACATTTTCAGACCCAGAGCCCAGGTCACTGCCCAAAATTCAATGATACCTTCAAAACAAAATATAACTAGGGAATGATGATACAAATGCAATTACTTGAACAAGCCCTTGATTGGACCCCTACTAGCCATGACAAGCATTTCATTAAACATGTCACAAATATGTAATCTACAGGTGTAAACAATAGATCTAATCATATGGTTCTCATATTTATCTGAGAATTGCTAAGATGCATTGTTCCTTTATGTCATTAGTTGCATTATCATCTATTAGACCAGAGATAAATTGTTCATTCGTTCACGAGTAAAAACATGATGAGAGACATACATATGAACTATCATAATACATGATCATAACCAACATAATAACAACAAAAATACCAAGGATACATCAACCATGGAATCCACATATAAACCAGTATAATACTCATGAAATAACAAGGAGAAATAACCTCATATTAATGATGAAAAATCCAACCTGATATGGACTACCACATTCCACCGGACCTTATATTGATTGGACCAAGTCTCTCTTCAACCAATCGCCCTTGTTCCATATTCCAAGCATGAATGTGGGATCTCATAGAACACATCAATCAAAACCATACAGGGCTTCCAGAGGCCAAACCACCTCAACCCATCAAATAGTGATTCCACCTCATGGTCAGACATCACAAAACCATCACCATATTGGTCTCTACCTAAGCCTTCTAGGGCTCCAGAGCATTTGTTCCAACCAAGGCTTCCAGGACTAGTAATTAAACCCACAACTGTTGTCGGGCTCTAGAGCGTTTGTCCATCCAAGGCTCCAGGACTAGTAACTCAACCCACCGAGGACTTGTTGATGGGATGGAATTCTCTGCCAACAACAAAGGCGATCTCCTCATTGTAGGTTCCCAACTAGAGCCTGCACAATTTGCTTTAGGGATCCCTTACGGTATGTAGGCTCGGATGCTGTTAAGGTGTGTTGAGCTTGCTTCGAATGAAGGTGGAATGTGGGATCAATTGAAAGCATGAAATTCAATAAACACAAGGAAATAATTGATAGATATCTTATAACGTGCATACCATGAATAACGAGACTATTAACAACACAAACCTTACGTAAAGTAACTGTCAGCAGACTTCAAATAAGACTCATGTTTTACAAGATAAGGCGTTTAACAACTGTAAAGTAGTTCACAATAATCAAACATCTATGAGCATAAGTAAATGTACAATCAATAATAGATTATACCAATACCAATGAAACAGTTCATCAGCACAAGCATAGAGTTAGTGAATCATATACCATCCATGCGAAGCAACACAAAGTTTGTAGTATGAGACAACACATGAAAAGACCACACATAAAAGCACCCTCAAGAACATCCAATCCATCAAGCGAAGAAAATACTCATAGCACTATGACATAAAAGATTTGAGAAATCCAATAGTGGAATATTACAATCACTCCTTGCATCAATTAGAAGAGAATAACGAGACTATTAACAAAAAAAACCTTACATAAAGTAACTGTCAACAGACTTCAAATAAGACTCATGTTTCACAAGATAAGTTGTTTAGCAACTGTAAAGTAGTTCACAGTAATCAAACATCTATGAGCATAAGTAAATGTACAGTCAATAATAAATTATACCAATACCAATGAAACAGTTCATCAGCACAAGCATAGAGTTAGTGAATCATATACCATCCATGCGAAGCAACACAAAGTTTGTAGTATGAGATAGCACATGAAAAGACCGCACATCAAAGCACCCTCAGGAACATCTGATCCATCAAGCGAAGAAAATACTCATAGCACTATGGCATAAAAGATTTGAGAAATCCAATAGTGGAATATTACAATCACTCCTTGCATCAATTAGAAGAGCATAAGTTCTCCTAAGAAATATATCTCAAAATGTCCTCAGCAAAAGGTCTTTACAAATCTGTCATGAGGGTGTATTTATAGAGTGAGGGTGACTCATGGCCTACCCTTGACTCTTGAACTTCCTCATGACTCTTCATGTACCTGATGACCCTTGGTTTTCCTCATGACCTTTCATATTCCAAAATATCTTATTCTACCAAAGTACATACATCACAAAAATAAGTTGTTAACCTAATTCATCAACTTAACAATAGCAAGTTCTACGGTTGATCTTCATCATGTCTGTGCAAGCACATGAGTGCGTCTAGGATGAGGGTGGTCCATTTGGCATTCACCTGGTTATTCAAGGTCACCAATTTGGTGTAAATCCTTACTGGTTCTACCACATAATGTGTGATATTTTCTTTGGTGACTGGCATGTCCTCAGCACAGGCTACTTTTTTATATGTGTCAACAAAAACCTATAATTCCTTTGAGATATCCTCCTTCCTCCTCACTTGCTTGACTTCTCCGATAGAAGGAACCCCATGAAGTTGGATCATAGATCCTAGGCCACTGAAAAGATGTATGTATGAATCTAATACCATGTACACATCTTTGGCTAATTTGTCTTTCGATTGAATCTTGATGCAGAGTTGAACCTTGGCATTTTGCATGGTGATCCAAACTTTCTTTGGGACCACCACTAGTGCTCCTGGGTATTTAACGAACCATTCATGTATTTTATCTAGAGGGACTATGGCCTCCTCTAGAATTGTGACTCTTTCCTTTGTGTCTTTTCTTCTCTATCTCCTCTTGTGCCATTCTTTCCTCCTGTAACTTTTCTTGTAGTTGTTTCTCCTTTTCCTCCTCTTCTTGTCACCTTCTATTTTCGAGCTGGCCTTGGTTGCTGGAATCTTGAGATTATTTGACCTCTTATTCTCTTTTCCTCTTAAGATCTTGCTTTTCCTTGTTAGGGTGGCATGTCTTTGTTCCAACGTTTCATTAATGTTTTCCTCTTCAGGGTCGCTCAAAATATCTTCGATCTCTTTCCCCTTTTCTTCTAGGATGCCCTGGTGTCCTTTTGGGCCTCCTGTTGTTTCTTCTTGATAGTGGAGGCTCTTTCTTGAAGATTAAAATTTTCCTGGGAATCCTTGAGGAGCTCCTCATCACTGGCTTGCTTGTCACTAGGACTAAGTTCCCTAGTGGCGTTATACCAATTCTTCACCCCGTCTTCATGATGTTGTCTGGTGTGTGAATATGACCAACTGAACTTTTCTTTCTTGGAGTGGATGGCCACGACTTTCTCGAGATAGTACGTCCAATAGTTGAGACTTACAAAATGGCTACCCTTTAATGCTTCAGCCTTTGCTTCCGCTTGTTTGAAGTTCTTCACTACATATGCTCTGATTGTGAGAGGGAAGGCAAGCCATGGTTTCTTCTTTTCTTTATTCAGTACCTTTGGTAGCAGACTTCTCGCAGGAGTATCTTGTCTATGACGAACCTAGGTAGGGCATGGGGGGCCTTATGGATACCGAACACTCTGATGAACATTCTCTCTTGATGGGAAACCAATGTGCTACCTTCATTAATGTCTCCATAGCCCTCTTTGACATGCATGGTGGTTCCTCACAAAATAGCAACTGGTATAGAGGGGTGATAAAAGATTCTGAAATCAAATCTAACATACCCCTGTAGGTAGTGTCCCAGAAAACCTTGTAGTGACAGTGCACGGGATCGGCCACTGATGTATCCCAGTTATAGCTCCAAATCTCAAATTGGAATCTTGCGTAGACAACGTCTAGGAGGTATGAAGCCATGTAGAATTTTGGAGATTGTTTTGGTTGTGGGTGGTTGGCTGCAGCTATGTTTGTTTTCAAAGACAAGGCCATAATGTTTCCCCAATTGAAAATAGTTCCTCGAGTGGTGACATTGTGCATGAGAGGCACCCAGGTGCCATAGAATACATTGCAGTCTGCCTTACCATACAAGCGGCACATCATAGCAACAATTAGTTGAAATACCTTGTTGTTGGGAAAAGTATCCAATACGGAATGACCCTATCCCACTCTAAGGGTGATAGTACCTCAGCAACAACCGAATGCAAAGTTATTCAAGATTACTTCTTTATGAGATGTAAGAGAGAGGAGAAAGAGATCCACTAACCGTTGTCTTCCGCTAATGTTTGATCCAATCTTCTCTCGTTGCTGCTTGCTCCTAGCTCCTTGCTCTTTCACTGGCCCAGCTACACAAAGATCCTGCAAAAGGGCAAGAAAGGAAAACTACAAGCAACATACATTCATAACTGATTCAAGGATTAGAATAAATCAAATACACAAGTATAACAATTCACCATTGAGACACATGCATATAGAAGAACCTCAAATGCTTTATTAATGGAAGAAGTAAAGTTCTGAGAGTGTTACAACCATAAGAGGCCCAATCCAGCAACACCTCCCAGCAGAAAGAAATCTCCTCTTCACCTCCTTCAAGCAAATCACCCAATAGTTCTATACTCAAACCAACAACACTTCCTTACATTCACAAGATTCCCGCCTCCCTAGACCTCATGAGAGAGCTCTATATATAGGAGTTTTGGAGAAAGGATGAGTCAGCTTGAGGTTGGCATGAAGCTGACTAGTGTCCTCTCCCACTTCAGTTATTCTTCAGTTCTTGAGTCCAATTGGAGTTTCTTGCTTCCACTTGGAGATCTAGATCCTCTTACTCATCACAAGGCGAATTCCCTGATCCAAGTGTCATTTTGGAAGCTTCCTGGGCATTTGACACCTTGAGGAATGACTGTGCCACTTGGCCAATCTCGCCCAGCGCAGGTAGCCTTCATTGCTTTTGACATTCAGCGCAAGTACAGAGTGGAGCAGTTGACATTCAGCGCAGATGCTCAGTGGAGAAGTTGACATGATCCAGAATTAGCTCGTTTTTGAGTGTTTTCAGGTGGAGAACTGATATTTAGTGCTGTGGTTTGCTGACCTTGTTCCTCTAGGGGTAGGAACAACATGTTTAGGGACTTTGGATCCCTTAGATTATTGACATTTCATGCTTCATGCTGTAAGGCACAAAAATGTCTATAACAGTTGCCCCCTAAAGTATGAGGTCGTTTATCGGGTGAAATGCTTTATCAGGAGGATCCGAAGTTCATTCAATCGCTGAGAGGTGACCTGTAATAAATAAAATACAATACATTATTTTTCATTCTGCTTTCGTGATCTAGCTGAGGCGGGCATTCCCATGCTCAGCTTTATAAATTCATTTTGGTACATAGAACAGACGATCGTCTGATAGTAGACTGATAATTCTCTGCTGAAATTATCATCCTTTGAGTAGGATGATCATCTGCTGCAATGATGTACATGTCAAATGTCTTTATATTTCCTGAATATATATCGCAGCCCGGATGGATGAAACTAGATCCGGGGTCTTCAAACTCGTTCGATCTTCACTCTAAGTACAAGTCGATCCATGTGAGAATTACGCTGAAGTCGAACATGGAAAGACATCGCTTGATTACCGGTCAATAATGTAAACCGTTAACAAGCGCGAGAGGAATCACCGATAATGATAATGACCCTCAAGGTACTGCAGTACAATTCACGTGGTGTGAATAAAGGACTTGGCGTCGAACACCACGCAAAATCTTCTGGTCGAAGGTCATTGATGTATACCTGTCGCCGGAAGTGAGAAACTTTCCATTGAGGCATGCAAGATTCAAAGTACTGGGGGGGGTGTTCCTAGATCAACTTCTTGGATAATGAGCTGAAGTTGACAAGAAGCGATCCGTCAAAGGAGGGCCTTAATGAATCCCACATCAGTGACACGGAACGGAGCTAATGATTTTAGTGGAGGTGAAAACAATCTGTGAGATATGATTCAGGGTGGCGACCATGGGTGGATGAAGGATAATGTATGGCAGTGGATGGGACACGGTTGACTCTTTCTGAACAACATCTCTTGAACATATAACGACACTGATGTGATGGATCGGTAGCATTACCCCAAAAGTGGATGGTTTGGCGAGGACCATGGTGATGAGACCGGTGAATGAAACAACCCAACCCGATGTTATACGGAGGAAAAAGTGTCATGTTCAAGAGCGACTTGCTACCATTAAAGCTTTGAGGTTCTCCCAATTTTTCCCCAGTCATTTCTGACCAGTACCTCTTTATTTTTGTCAAGCTTGAGGAGGATAACATATGCTTGTTCTATAACTTGCCCTTCGGGCAAGCCCATCGCTATGTTTTAACGAGCTTAGCGATAGGGAAACTCGTTCTCGTCTAAAGACAAGTTTGTCGCTATTTAATCATTTTAACGAGTCTAACGACAAGGAAAACTCGGTCCTTTTCATTTTTAGAGAGTCTGAAAAGGTACAGAAAGTTAACTCCAAAATTCCTTTTTCGTCATCTAATCCCTTAAGTCCGAAAAAGTATAAAACAATACAGAAGGGATGAGTTTTCGATAACTTTAACGAGCCGAATAAAACAAGCGCTCGACCTTTTTGTGTAATAATCCCTCAGGTCCAAAAAGATTAAAATCTAGAGGAGGGATAGCTCTTCCGGTCACTTTAACGAGATGGAAGGCCAAAACTCGGAAAACTTTTCATATTTTACGAGTCAGATGAAAAGAGCTCAAAGAAGACTCGTCTTTTGAGGAACGAGTGATAAACAGGGATAGCAACAGATTCCAGGTACAGGTTGGAATTTTCCAATCACGGCAGTGTCACAAGGATGGCTAGGTGAAATCACTCTTCGCAGCTGTTCCTCAAAATGGGTAAACAATCATATGGGGGGTGAACGATCGGCCAAATGGAATGGAGGTGGCGGGTGCAAACACGACCAAGGCTTTTTATGGCTAATAAATTTACGATCACAATGGTTATTTACCGGAATAGGTTCATTTTTTATTTAAAAATGAGCTTAAACTCTGGGGGAAACATTGCTCACTGCTTTTATTTATTTTTTAACGAGCATGAAGACCGCGTTAAAACTGCTCGGATCTTGCGTTTATTTTTTAACGAGCATGAACTTTATGCTAAAACTGCTCGATTATATGGTCAAATTTTGATTTTTTACCATTACTAGCTTTTCTCTTTTCAAGTATAGTACTGCATTTTCAATTGCTGCAACAAACTTTGTTAGAAATGAATAATATTTGCATGGAAATGAGATTATAACCCTAATATTTCACTTTGAACTACGTAAAAAGCCATTAAAAGGTGTTTTTACCTCTCATTTACCATTTCATTTGCATTTGGTTTGTTGGAGCTCTGGAGGTGCCTCTTCTTCCTTGATTTTCACCAGCTGATTCCGGGAGATTCCGCGGACGATTTTCGGCGCCGTCTGGACCAGGTAGGAGCTAAACCCTAGCTCTTTCTTTTCATGGTTTCATTTTCCTGTTTCATGCCTGTTTTCAGTATTTCTGAGCCCCAGGGGTTTTGAAAAATCACCCTAGTTCCAGCGCAGGTTCCCCTTTCGAAATCTGCACTGAAGGTCAAGCTGCCTTAAGGCAACCTGACCCTCAGCGCAAGTGGGAGACTCTCTGCCTGCGCTCGGCTCAAAAACTGAATTTTTTGGTCATTTTTTGATGATTTTTTCGCCAGTTTTTCATCAAAATCAGGAACTTACTCCTTCTCTTGTTTGCTTTGCAGGGAACCTTGAACAAAATGTCCCTTACATGGCGAGAACGAGAACATGAAGAGGAGGACATGATTGCCCTCCATGATCCGGTCACGGTGAATGTGCTGCGGAACTGTGGCCTGCTAAAGTTCTTCCGTATCTCTAGCATGAGAGCACAGATTTCTTTGCTGCAGTACATGCTTGATGCTTGGGATCCTGTTAACCAAGTGTTCCAGATTAGGGGAAAGGCCATCCCCTTGACCATAGAGGACATGTACTTCTTGACTGGACTGTCAAGACGAGGTGCCCCCATTTCCTTGTCAGGTACGGCCCGGGGGACTGATTCCACCAGAGATTATGTCCGCCAGTATTGCAGGGAAGGTTCTCAGCCGAGCAGAGACGGCAAGATTGTTATCCGTGAGATTACTAATCGGGCTCTCAGGTCCATTTTGTTCACTATTGGTAGGATGGCCGGCAGTGCAGCTCTACATGTTGCCAACAGGTCTTATATGCAGCACGCCTTGGAGTGTCTCCAACCGAAAGTATTCAACTGGTGTGATGCAGTACTTGTTCAGATGAAAAGTCAATTGACCAAGGTAAAGGACGGGAAGCTGAAGAACTTTGGATTTGGTTCTATTCTGACTGCCTTCGCCTTAGAGAAAATCCCACTGATGCAGCCTCAGTACATCATACTCGACTTGCCTTCTCCGACCGAGCCACGCATGCAGAGGTGGGTCGACCACATGTCTAGGCATGCTGGTCAACCTTATATTACTTTTACTGAGGCCTTCTTTAGGTGGTTCGAGCGCCAGGAGATGGCGTTTTCCGAGTATCCGTATGTGGGTATGGATTTCCGAGGTGATCCGGATTTGGTGCTACCGGATGGCGAACAGTGGGGCGCCATTGGTAAACTCCTTGACCATATTACTGTTTACTGTTCTTATTCATAATGTTGCTGTGCTTTATTCTATCAAGACTTTTAATTGTACTCTTGGGTGCATGCAGATATTGGTCCTGTTCGTCCAGCAGTTCGTCCGAGATCGCCAGTTTCTGCCCCGGCAGTGGAGCCTGCTAGGAGAGTTGTTATTCGCGATCTTGACGATACTGAGACCCTTACAGCTGTGCAGGAGCAGGTTGAGAGCCTTACTCGCGGTCTTCCGGATGTACAGATTGACGAGTTACCTTTACAGCTGCAGCGGCACACTATTGGTGTGCCTAGACGATGGACTTGTCTCTTGCGCATGATTGCACAAGCCGTGACGTACTATCATGAGCACCACTAGGCTAGGGTGCCCCCTAGCATCTTTTTGAGTCTTAGGTCATATGACCAATTTTGTCTTGGTTACAGAACATTATGTATGAACTTATATAAACAGCTTATATATATTTTGATTTTCGAGTTTTATTCTGGTTGATTTATGTGATCCATTTATACAATCTTTGATGATGTGTCCTTTTTATAAATGTTGCAAATGTCTATCTAACACATAGTTTGCTAATGAGTCAGTTAATGTGTTTAAGTTTCTTGAAATATGTTGATATTGAATTGAATCAAATCGTCTTTCCAAGATCTTAACCCTTAGGAACATGCGATAAATAGCTGGATTGCGAACAGAATATATACCATTGAGTTGTAGTATTACGAGCTGTGAGTCTAGCCTGACAATTAGTCGGCGTATGCCACGTGTGATGGAATCAGAGAGTAGTTCTATCAACGCGCTATACTCAGCGATGTTATTCGTTGATTGCCTAATACATACACCTCTGAAACTTACTAACTCGCTGCTTGGATCAAAAATGGCCCAGGCTGCGGAGGATAGGTTCCGCGAACTACGACTCGCTCCGTCGGCATATCCAACACATGTCTCCAGAAGGTTCGACATCTGCAACAAATGAAAAGGTGGATCACTCGACCAGAACAAACACTTTAGCGAAAACAAAATACAACAAAAGCATGCAGGTTACTATTTAAGCATAGTAACGCTTGAGGTACAGCCCGTTGCGGGGCTGTGCCAGTGGAATTCCGTCGTAATCCATTAACTCGTAGGCTCCTTTTGCTAACACCCTTTTAACAATATAGGGGCCCATCCATAAGGACTTGAATTTACCTGCTCCCAATTTATCAGATTCTTGGTCATAAAGCAAGACCAAATCACCTTCTGAGAAGACACGGGGTTTGACATTTTTGTCAAACTGAGCCTTGAATCGTTTCTTATGAGCCTCGTTAGCCAAAGCGGCATCACGACGGGTTTCATCCAACTGGATTAATTCCAAGAAACGAGCCTCTTCTTCTGAAGTTCCGGGGAGGAGATCGATTGCGAGTTTGAGCGACGAAATTTCGCACTGGATTGGTAAGACTGCTTCCAGGCCATACACCAGTTGAAAAGGTGTGAACCCGGTTGCGTTCTTTACCGAGGTTCGGTAAGCCCACAAAGCTGAGTACAGGATTAGGTGCCATCTTCTTTTATGAACCCCGATCATCCTTTGCAACATACGCTTCAGGACCTTGTTGATTGCCTCAACTTGTCCGTTGGCTTGCGGATAATATGGGGTAGAGCTGTCGTGAGATAGCCCTAGCTTGGCAGCTAATTCGACCATCATGTGATTGCGAAAATGAGACCCATGATCTGTAACTATAGCCTGTGGTACGCCGAACCTGGCGACTACATGATTGAAAAAGAAGAGGGCAGCTGTTTCACCAGTGTTATCCAATGTAGGCATCGCCTCGGCCCATTTGGTAAAATAGTCAACAGCGACTATAATATACCCATGCCCCCCGGTCGAGGTGAGGTTACATTGCATGAAATCGATGCCCCACTTGGCGAAGGGCCCAACAGCAACTACCGGCTGCAAAGGTGCGGGTGGTCGTCTAGTTTTGCTATCAAAAATTTGACAAGCATGGCAACTTCTGACTGCGGTTATGCAATCTTTGAACATGGTTGGCCAGAAGTATCCTGCTCGTAAGATTCTTTGTGCTGTTGCATATTCATACTGATGCCCCCCACACGCGCCTGAATGACAATCATTCAGGGCTTTTTCGACCTCCTCATGGGTAAGGCACCTCCTCAGAACTGTATCGACACCACGGTGGTAAAGTGTATCACCGACGATCATCTAGTCTTTTGCTCGGTATCGTATACATTTTTGTTCGGAGCGAGAGGTGTTTGGCCTGAATTTTTGGGTTTGGAGATAAACTATGATATCTCCATACCACTCATCGCTTACAGATATCAGAAACAAACTTTCGTCCACGATTGACTCTTCCAATGTTTCATCGTTGGACGATGATGGGAGATCGCACAATAATTCTGCGAAAACTAGAGCTTTCTTTGATTTGGATTTTACAAATTCCAAATCAAACTCTTGAAGGATCGCTATCCATTTTGAATACTTGCCCCCCAGCAACTGTCGCGACAGTATATAAGTCATGGGGTTGCAATCTGACAAGATGGTAGTTTTCCGAAAGAGGACATAATGTCGAAACCTTTGAATCGCTTGAACAACTGCAAGCGCTAGTGTTTCCACATAAGAATATTTACTTTCTGTATCGTTTAAGTTTTTACTTAAATAATAGATTGGATGTTCAATTCCATCGACTTCTTGAACTAATACCATCGCAATGGTCGTATCCGCTGCAGCCAGATACAGGTTAAAATCTCTTTGATAGTCCGGGGCGTACATTAATGATGCTTTTACTAGACAATCTTTCAGAGCATCAAAGGAAGCTTGCGGCACCTGGTCCCAGACAAAAGGTACATCCTTTTTCAAAAGACGAGTATAACCCTTAGCAAGTTATGCGTAATTTGGAATGAACCTCCTCAGAAAGTTTGCTTTCCCTTGGAGTTTCTGAATCTGAAGCAAATTTGAAGGTGGAGGCAAATTAATGATTGCCTGAACCTTACAGGGGTCGAGACGAATCCCATCTTTAGAGACTACAAAGCCAAGTAAACGAATAGAACCGACGCAAAACACACATTTGTGTGGATTGAGTCTTATCTTGTAGTGTCGGCAACGTAGAAATATCGCTCTTAAATGATGCGGATGATCAGTCCGCTTTCGCGAATGAGCCGGAAGATCGTCGAGATATGGTTGAACAATGTTCTTGATGTCATGGAAGGCATAATTCATTGCCCTCTGAAACGTCGCCCCTGTGTTCTTTAAACCAAAGGGTAATTTTCGATAAGCGAATGTGCCCCACGGACAAATAAATGCAGTCTTTGACTGGTCCTGTGGGCGGATATTTATTTGATTATACCCGGAAAATCCATCCATAAATGAAAAGATTTCACATTCGACGCATTCATCAATTATCTGGTCGATGAAGGGTGTAGGGTAGTTGTCCTTCGGACAAGCTTGGTTTACATCCCTATAATCAACACACACTCTAATCGTCCCTTGTTTTTTCATAACAGGGACAATATTCGATACCCAATCGGTTAGAGGAACCGGGTAGATGAATCCAGCATGGAGGAGTCTTTCAACTTCCGCCTTAATGGTAGCGGCTTTCTTCGGGTGCACTTGCCGAAGCCGTTGTCTTACTGGTTTGACATCAGGATACATTTTAATTTCATGTTCAACGATACTCGAGTCAATGCCTGGCATTTCATCATATGACCAAGCAAAGACATCTCTAAATTCGCGAAAAAGAGCGTTATATATTTCCAGTTCTAAAGGGGAACAACCTTTGCCGACATAAATATTCTCTACAACATCTGTTTTAGTCGAGATATTTATGGCTATAGTCTCTTCAATATTGGATAGGTTTCGCTCGGAATCCACCGTATTTACAGTATTCGTTAGGAATTCGAATACTGAAGGGTGATAAAGGTCATTTTGAGTATCTTCTTCATATTCCGGAAGAAGGGAACGATGGTGGTGATCATTCCATGGTGTCCCCTCAATCATCATTGATTGTAAGATTCCTTCGTCAGTCCCATGTACTTTCAACCAAGGATCTAATGGGGTTCCATATTCTCTAGACCGATCTACCCAAACGCTTGACGAGCGTTGATTTGGGCTCGCCTCCCATGCTTGAAACATTGATTGCTACAATATTTCTAAAGGGCTTGGGGGCAAAACCATTGAACGATCCATGTCGACCTTCGTGGAAGATATCATGTTGCAGGTTGCTACAAACGGTACATTTCCTATATAAATAGGAGGTGGTAGCGCAAAAGTTCCCATCAATGTGGGGTATTTCAATAATCCTACTCCTATATCTTGAATTGAATGGTTACTCTCATGGATCATGGGAATGCTTCCTGTAACTTGTGAACCATTAGGGAGGAAATTCTGTTGGTCGACGATCGTAATCCCTCCTTCAAACGGGAATGCGATCTTCCTAAAATAAGTCGACACGACAGCCGCCATGGCATAAATCCATGGTCTACCCAGTAGGATGTTATAGTCAAGATTTCCATCAATGACCTCAACATCAATTTCTACTGTCTTTCCTCCTAGTTCAACTTTCAAGTTATTAAGGATACCGTATGGGGTATAAGTCCTTCTGTCAAAAGCTTTTAATGTCGTCGAAGATCGCGACAAGGTTGGAGATCCTAAAGTTTTCCAGCAACTCATCTACATAATACATGTCGAGGCTCCCTCATCAATTATTGTTCTGTGAACAGTTTTGTTGAGTGCTTTCACTTGAATAAGGAAAGCTAGCTGAGCTGGTAACTGAGGATCATATCCCTTGTGATCAAAGGATACAAGATTGGAATCCTTGGGATCAACCCCACCAATTGCTGATAACAACGCCTGCCTTTGGGTTGGACAATTTTGTAGCACTTCAAGAGTCGACATAGCGGATGGCGATTGGGCCAAATCTTCCACTATATTATAATGCTGCGCCGCTCTGGCACGAGGATTAAATGTCGACTTGTGTACTACACCCTTTGGCGGTTTTATTGTTAATTCAGGGATGGTGGGTGTTACAACTTCTGTCGAAGTTGTTGTCGAACTACTTGGTTGATCTTTACCTTTTTCGTTCGACTGCTGAGGATTCCCATAATCTTTGTTCCTTGTCGAAATCAAAGCATCATTCTGCTGTTTTGAAACCGAAAACATAAGGACTTGCGACGGGGAAGCATTTCCACTATCAACCAGATTCTGACCTGGGTTGGGAAATGGATCAGTTAACACAACTGAGGTTTGGGAACTTTTAAAGAACCTCTTTAACTCAGCTTTGAATGGGCAATTCTTTGTGTAATGATCCTCATCATCACATATTTGACATGGATAATTTTGTTTCCCTTTCCCAGGAGGGTTTGAAGAATTTTTCCGAGGAGATGATTCACCTTGAGGTTGGCATGAAGCTGACTAGTGTCCTCTCCCACTTCAGTTATTCTTCAGTTCTTGAGTCCACTTGGAGTTTCTTGCTTCCACTTGGAGATCTAGATCATCTTACTCATCACAAGGCGAATTCCCTGATCCAAGTGTCATTTTGGAAGCTTCCTGGGCATTTGACACCTTGAGGAATGACTGTGCCACTTGGCCAATCTCGCCCAGCGCAGGTAGCCTTCATTGCTTTTGACATTCAGCGCAGGTACAGAGTGGAGCAGTTGACATTCAGCACAGATGCTCAGTGGAGCAGTTGACATGATCCAGAATTAGCTTGTTTTTGAGTGTTTTCAGGTGGAGAACTGATATTTAGTGCTGTGGTTTGCTGACCTTGTTCCTCTAGGGGTAGGAACAACATGTTTAGGGACTTTGGATCCCTTAGATTATTGACATTTCATGCTTCATGCTGTAAGGCACAAAAATGTCTATAACATACCTTCTGTAACCCCTATGTCATGTATGTCTGATATGATCTAACCCGAAACTTTGAAGGGTCCTGCCACCATTCCCTCAGGATATCTTTATCTGGGGTTACAAAACCTGACAACCAGCTAGTATTGAAGGTCTCATGTTTCTCTAAGAGTCTGTAGTAGGTGGCAATGTCTGTAGAGGAGATCGCAGCCAAGGATGCTCCAGTGTGGTCTATGACCATCCATGAATATGTATCTATATTTTGTAGGATCTAGTCAATAGTATCTGCGCATGGCAAGATCAGCATGTGTGATGTTATCTGATGTAGCCTCAACCTTTTGACATTTAGGTATATTGGGAAATCCGCTTGGATTTTTAGTATGTCTGGCTTTGCGAACTCTTCGTAGATCTTATACTAGGAGAGTTTCATGGTTTTATTAATGTTGTAAGCTATATCCCCATAGATGGGTGGCTCCTCGTCCTGGTAGATATCCCGCAAACTGTTTCCGGAACCTCTCCGAGCAGCCTTAGTAGTTGGGGGTGCCATCTCATCTTTGAAGGAGGAGATGGATATGAACTCGAGGTCCACGTCACCTGACATTTCGAATATACAATCCCATGATGAGAGTGACGACATGAAAATCAAGTAAAAATTGGCTAAATGAAATCAACTTTAAAAGTTGGCAGGAGGGTTTTCTAACAGGTTGCAAAGGGAGCTAAGTTGCATGGTTGCAAGGAAAAGAGTGTGACTTACTGACTTAGCATAAGAGTTGCAGGTCACATAGTTGCACGGTCGCTAGGTCGTGGGGTCGCACAATCACATAGTCGCTAGGTAGCGGGGGTCGCGGGTTCGCACAGTCGCTAGGTCGTGGGAAAAGTGGTATCGCGGCTGTGGGTTGTGCGACCTAGGTTTTGGGCAGGCCAAGGAGGAATATTTGAGGCTTTGGGGATGTCTGGACTTCTTCTGGGCAAGATGGTCAGGCCTACTGGCAAAACCAGGGATGATCAGGGTCAAAGAATGGTACTAAGGGGGTCAAGAAAAGCTGAACAGGGCCAGGGAAATTTATTCTTTGGTCTGAGGTGAAAAACCTAAGAAAAAGGGGATTACAATCCCTATGGGGTGGAATATGGAAGGTCGGGAAGGCATGGAATGACACTTGGTTAAAAAACATGATTACCGGGAAGGTGAAAGGTTGCCTACCTGGAGAAAATGTGTGCGCGCCCAAGTCACAAGCCTCTTTGTCTTTCGTGCAACCAAAGGAGCCATTACAAATGAATAGGGGCAACCTCCCCTTTTATAATTTTGGTCGCACGTGCGAAGGTCACATGGGGCTAAAGTCGACCTTATGACCTATGCGACTTGTTGGTCAAGAGGTCGCAAGGGTTGCGTGGTCGCAATGAGTGTTAAGCGCGACCTTGCGACCTTTTGGTCATGAGGTCACAAGGGTCGCATGGTCGCAACAAGTTCCAAGTGCGACCCACGTGGCCTTTGCGACTTAGCGACTTGTGGGTCACACGGGTCACAATAATTGCAAGGGTCACAAATGTTCGACATAATCACATTCTGAAGATGCGACTGACTTGCTAAAATAGGATCTTGCGACTTAGCCTCACTTAACAGGAAAACTTAGGTTTTTACGAGGCTCTTTTGGTCTGGCGAGCTTTTGAACAGATCCCAAAGGTGTAGGAAATCTTGCACGATACAAGGGCTCCGAAAATTTTAAGGATTTCAGAATTTTTGGAGGGGTTGTTGCAGCAACTACAACAATTAGCAATTCACTGGGAGAACTCCAGGATCTCTGACGTCTTTTGGCCTAGCTTAAGGGGACCTAAATGAGTGTTTCTTTTATAGAGCTGCAAGTCTTGCTGATGGTACTCGAGCCTTTGCTTCAAACCTGTCAACTATCCCAATATGTGAAAATCGACCTTTAACACACAAGATAGGATGCTACTTCTTTCTATCCTGGGAAGGAAGAGGGAAATTGAAGTACTGATATGAGCTTGAAGTTTTTTTCGGTATAGTGGTCATGGTACTCTGGTATTGCCCCGCTACTAGCGAGCCTAAACAGTACCTCAGTGGAGTCACTACCTAGATATCATGAACGTTACTCCACTGCCAGCAAGCCTAGTCAGTACCCTGGCGGATTCGTTGCCTTACCTCTTTGCGTAGGAAGCCTTTCTCGATCCTTTAGCCCTTATTATGAGTAATTGGATGTGCTCATTGCCACTTATTTGTCTATGCTTATTTTCACTTATTCGATGGTGGCTTAAAGCCTGGGAGGACAAGGGATCCTGACTTATTTGACTTGCGTTGTTTCTTTTTTTAGAGACCTTGTTGTTTGACTGAAATGTATGTCTGCTCAAAAGGTTTCTTCAGCTTCCCCTTCATTCCCAAAACAACAGGTGAGCTGAAACAATTCAAACTCAGTGACCATGCAAGAAGTTGGGATAGACCGACCCGAGGAGGACAGGAGGTTGTGTGTGCCATTTGAGTTCCCCATTACTGTCAATATTGCATACTCTATCTTGGTTGTGGCTTAAGTTTCAATCAGAAAAATGGTTCCATAGAGAATCCGCGGAAACCAATCATGCAGGGTTGTTTTCTAACCTCTACTTGTCATCCCAAACTTTTATTCTGAAAAGAAACGAACATCGAAATATACTGAAAACAAAACGATGACTAGCTATGAAAAAGAAAGGGAACTATGGTACAAGGTGGGACTAGCAACCTTAGGGCTGCTAGGTAAAATAGAACTTGAGGTCTTGGCCATTCACAGGAAGGGGTTCAACTCGCCCTCCCAAGGTCTACAACTTATAAGTGTGTTGGCAAATTTTCTCTTTGATTTGGAAGGGACCAATCCAAAAAGCTTGAAACTTGGTGTGTTTTCCCCTGTCTTCATGAACCCGATCCCATTTAAGAACCAAATCCCCCACACTAAATTCACAGGTCCCTGCAGACTTCTTGTCGAACCACCTTTTAATATGGCTTTGGTGAATGGAAAATTTCTCTTTGGTCTTTAGTCTCTCCTCTTCCAATTTCATGAGGGTGTCGATACGGCTCTGAATAGCGGGGCAAGGGGAGCCTTGTGACTCTTGAGCTAATTTGAGGGTCGGGAGATACAGGTTAGGTGGAAATATGGCTTCTTTCCCATAAACCAGGAAGTAGGGGGATGTGCCAATGGATGGTTTGGGGGTAACCCAGTTAGCCCATAGGGCGTTGCTGAGTGCATTGTGCCAGTTCCTTTGGTGGGAAAGCAGGGTTTTCTTGAGGATGTGGATGAGGTTTTTATTGGTAGATTCTGCTAGGCCATTCCCTTGAGGGTAGTAGTTGGCTGAATGTTTTAACATGATATTGTTTTCCAAAGAAAAATCATACAATTTTAAAGATGAAAAATACGTAGCATTATCAAAGACAAGGGAGGTTGGGACACCAAACCTGGCTATGATGTACTGATTAATGAAAGATATTACCTCATCATCGTTGAATTTTCATAACAAAATTGCCTCCACCCACCTAGTGAAATAGTCGGTGGCCGTGAGTATATACATGTGCTGCTTTGATGAGATCAGCATGATCTCTTCAATGACATCCAACCCCCACTGCTGGAAAGGCTCTTCAAATACTATGGGTTGGAGTGGAGCAGATGATCTAGCCTGCCTGCCTACGTGCTTATAGCAGATGGGACATTTTCGAGCGTAGGCATGCTCATCTTTGAACAGTGTGGGCCAGTAAAAGTCTGCCTACATGATCTTGTGGGAAATGGTGTCGCCCGCATAATGACCTCCTACGGGCCCATCATGTAGGTCCTTCAGCACTCACTGAGCCTCATCATATTCCAAACATCTCAGCAGTATGCCGAGATAGTGCTTTCTAAAAAGGTTTCCCTAAACCATTTGATATGAGACAGCCTTGAGCTTGACAACTATTTTCTACTTGGTGGACATGGTCTCGAGTAGAGATCCTAGCACTAGATATTGCCTCAGGTCAGAGTACAACAATGAGGAGTCGTGTGAGCCAAGTAATTCGTTTTGGTACATTTCATCAACCTGTTGATCTGCCACCTCGGTGGTTAACTTACAAAGCCCATGTCCTTTCATTGTGTGAGAGGGTTTGAAATCCAAATCATACCCTTGGAGGGAGGTCATACAATTGGCTCTCCTCTCACCCAGTTCCTGTTGGACGAAAAGTGATCTGACAGTCAGGTGTGGGACCATTACTGTGACGCATTTTTTTAGAATGTATAGTCTAAAGTGTTTTAACCACTTTATAGACTGCATATGCATGCTTATCGATGTCTGGGTAATTTAGTTCTGCGGCTTGTAGCCCTATATTCATGAAGGTTATAGGACGTTCATCATGGTCGCAATCCTTTTGTGTGAGGACCGTGGTCAAGGACGAGTCTGAGGCGAAGGTGTATAAGATGAAGACCTTACTAGAATATGGGCTAAACAGGGAAGGTGCCTCAACGATCACTGTTTTGATGCGATCAAAAGATTCCTTTTCTTCTTTTCAACATTGAATTTTTCTTTATCATATTTTGTAAAGGTTTGACAATTTGCACAAAATCTGAAATAAATTTGCGGAGAAAATTAATCTTACTAAGAAAAGATTGCATACCTTTTCTGGTGCTCGGTTGAGGAATCTGTGCTATGGCTTTCACGCAGTCAGGGTCCATGGTGATTCCTTCTTTGGTGATGATGTGTCTGAGAAGGTTGCCCTTGGAAACCGCGAATATGTTCTCTTTTGGATTGAGAGAGATTCCATATTTTCGGCATCGTTCGAAAATCTGTTTCAAATGGTGAAGGTGGTTAGCCCTTTTCTTCAAGAAAACAGTGACATCATCAAGGTAGACCACTATGCTCTAGCCCATTAAACCTCAGAATGTGATATCCATTTCTCTTTGGAACATTGCCCCGACATTTATCAATCTGAAGGGCATACGACGAAATGCAAACGTTCCCCACTTTGTTCTAATTTTTTTTTTATCTGGTCTGGTTTAGCTACTAGCACCTGATTGTAGCTAGAGAAACCATCTAACAAGGAGAAGACTTCCGGTCCCGAGATGATTTGGAGAATATTCTCCATGGAGGTAATAAGGTAGTTTTCTTTATCTGATGCCCAATTGAGGTTCCGGAAATTGACACACAAACATATTTCTCCATATTTCTTTCGCACTAGGACTAGATTGGATACCCAAGTAGAGTGTCTAACCTTGAAGATGATGCGAGCATCCAATAGTTTCTTGAGTTCCTTCTAGATAAGGGGTTCTAATGCGGGATGCACCTTCCTCAGTTTTTGCTAAAATGGTTTAGCCCCTTCTTTTGTAGGGATGACATGCTGGATAATTCACGTATCGCAAAACTTTTTGAATAGGTTGATGAATTCCTTTCTTTCTTCGGGGGAGCATCCCAACTTTATGCTGACACACTTGGGAATCGATTTGGTTCCAAGGTTTATTTTCTCACGCGAGAGAGTGGAACTATGGGTCTTGGTGTTCAGCGGGCCTTGGAAATGGTTCTGTAGGTCAAACAATTTCTCTAATGTAACCACCCCTTTAGGTATAGGGTTTCCTTTTCGCGAGTATGCTTCTTGCTATAGGGACCTCTCATGTTCTTCTTCGTCGATGGTTGCATCTTTAAACACTTATGCACTTGTCATGAACTCCAGAATCTGTTGATCATCATTGAAAACGCGTAAGTTAGTTATGTTATCCGACACAATCAGTTTATATACAATCTCAATAGAAAATCCATCCCCAAGGGGTGTGAATCTAGCTGCCACATTAGCTAATGTGTTAGCGGCGGCATTATTAAATCTAGGAATGAAAATAATATTGAAAGCTTTAAACGATCTTATCAAATGTCATACCTCTTGATGGTAATTCTTGAGGTGAGGGGACAAACAGTGAATTGTGTTGCGTACCTGCCTTGTAATGGTTTCGAAATCTCTGATTACCTTCAGACAATCAACTTTTAGATCGATGGCTTTTTTGAGGCCGAGGACCAATGATTCATACTCTGTAGTGTTGTTGGTGCATTAGAACTCTAATCTGCAAGAAATCAACGATTTATTTCCTTTAGGGTCTACCAGGAAACAACCTTCCCTCCATCATGAGTCTTGGATCTGTCATAGTACAACGTCCAGATTCTATCACTTAGGAAGGGTGTGTCTGGAGTGTGCAGGTTCAAAGCATAGATTTCATTATTATGGCTTGGGGTTTGCATTGGAAGTTCTGACTGGGTATTTGGAGGAATAGTCGATGTCTGAGACTAATAGCAGCTGAATAATGTCTCGAGGAGACACACCTGCAACTCTTATTGGGCGTAGCTAATTGGTTCTTTAGAGCCCTCAAGGTCTGTTACAGTGCGCTTCATGCAAGGTTCCCTGTTGACCCTGATCTGATTATTCTTTCCCTTGTTCAGATTATCTTTCGGATACATCGCATAAGGATTCTTCTTCATCGACGTTTCGAACCAGCAATGGTGGTTCATCTTCAGGATGTGAAATAATATTGAAAGACTGGTCTTATTTTTCACTTATATATAGAGAGATGCTTAGCCGACAGATGTAATTAATTAATTATTCTTTTTCCTTTTAGGTTTATGGTTAATGGTTATATTAATTTTATTTGTTTTAATTATATAATTATTTTAATTTAATTTTGATTAATTTTTTTTTTAATTAATTTAATTTTGCTTTCAATTAATAATTTCTATTTTAATTATTCTAACTATAATTCTTCTAATTATTAAATTTAATTTCAATTGTTGTAATTATATTTAATTATTGATAATTAGTTATAATTATTTATTTATTTTAATTATTTATTTTAATTATATTGATTATATAATTGTTTTTAATTGTATATATTTTAATTATTTGTTTATTTTAATTAATTATTACTTTTAATTTTAATTGTTTTAATTATATTTATTATTTTAATTTTTAATTGCTATAATTATATTTATTTCAATTTATTTCTTAATTTTAATTTTAATTGTTATGATTATATTTATTTCAATTTATTTATTAAATTATTTATTAATGAGTTATTTTTACTTTGTATTTGTATTAGTTTTAATTATAATAATTAAAACAAATACAAATATTAGTTTTAGTTTGTATTAGTTTATTAATTTTAATTTTAATTGTATTAGTTTTAGTTTTAGTTTTAGTCTGTATTAGTTTATTAATTTTTTATTTTAATTGTTATGATTATATTTATTTCAATTTATTTATTAATGAGTTATTTTTGCTTTGTATTTGTATTAATTTATATTATAATTCATGATGATTTATTAAGGCTCCCTACATATTATCCTATGTTGAGGAGTTTATTATAGTTAAGATATTTTCAATTGATGTTTATTTCCTATGAATTTTTGTTAAATTGTATTTTATTAAGGTCTTTGTGTGTTATTAAATTAAAATGGATTAGAATTTTTATGTTTGTTCTAGGTTCAAGAACCTGCCTGACAACATAAAAGAACAAATCAGACAAGACTGTTCAATCACCCTTAGGAAAGCAAAACCCCCCAAAAGCAATGTCAGCAAACAAGAGTATCTAGCTCTCAAAACCTTGAACTCCAACCCTGATATTGTAGTGTTGAAAGCAGACAAAGGAGGAGCCACCGTTATCATGAACAAAAGTGACTACATAGCAAAAATGCTAGATCATCTAAATAACAGTGGTTGCTACAGAAAACTCAACAAAAACCCATTAAACAATATCTCTAAAAAAGTTTACCCTATGTAGGTGAGACTGGGAGATCCTTTAACACAAGAATCCAGGAACATTCAGCAGACATAAAACACAATCGATCCAAATCCTCAGCTCTAGCTGAACATTCTGATAAAAATAAGCACCAAATATACATAAAGGATACCCATATCTTAGCTAGGAGTGATCACTAATTCATAAGGAAATTCAGAGAAGCCATAGAAATTAGTAAACACCCTAATAACCTCAACAGAGACGAGGGATGGACCATATGCAAAAACTGGGTTCCAATCCTATCATCCAAATCTACCCCTGACTATAATCCTCCCCTAATGAACCTAGAACAAACATAAAAATTCTAATCCATTTTAATTTAATAACACACAAAAACCTTAATAAAATACAATTTAACAAAAATTCATAGGAAATAAACATCAATTGAAAATATCTTAACTATAATAAACTCCTCAACATAAGATAATATGCAGGGAGCCTTAATAAATAATCATGACTTATAATATAAACTAATACAAATACAAAGCAAAAATAACTCATTAATAAATAAATTGAAATAAATATAATCATAACAATTAAAATAAAAAATTAATAAACTAATACAAACTAAAACTAAAACTAATACAATCTAAAACTAATACAATTAAAATTAAAACTAATAAACTAATACAAACTAAAACTAATATTTGTATTTGTTTTAATTATTATAATTAAAACTAATACATACAAAGTAAAAATAACTTATTAATAAATAATTTAATAAATAAATTGAAATAAATATAATCATAACAATTAAAATTAAAACTAAGAAATAAATATAATTATAACAATTAAAAATTAAAATAATAATTAAAATAAATATAATTAAAACAATTAAAATTAAAACTAATAATTAATTAAAATATATACAATTAAAAACAATTATATAATCAATATAATTAAAATAAATAATTAATTAAAATTAAATAATTAAAATAAATAAATAATTATAACTAATTATCAATAATTAAATATAATTACAACAATTGAAATTAAATTTAATAATTAGAAGAATTATAGTTAGAATAATTAAAATAGAAATTATTAATTGAAAGCAAAATTAAATTAATTAAAATAAAAATAATTAATCAAAATTAAATTAAAATAATTATATAATTAAAACAAATAAAATTAATATAACCATTAACCATAAACCTAAAAGGAAAAAGAATAATTAATTAATTACATCTGTCGGCTAAGCATCTCTATATATATAAGTGAAAAATAAGACCAGTCTTTCAATATTATTTCACATCATGAAGATGAACCACTGTTGCTGGTTCGAAACGTCGATGAAGAAGAATCCTTACGCGATGTATCCGGAAGATAATCTAAATAATAATGAAACTCGCAGAAACCTCAAAGACAAGATATTCTTTCCCTTGTAGGGTAGCCATAAGTGGGACCAATCTGTTGTGAAGTAGCCTTGAATCTTGCAGAACCAATCTCTGTTGAGTAAACCGTAGGCTTTTGGGATGTCTACTATGATTATGTCAATGCATTGATGAACTCGAGAACTAGAAGACAACCGGATAATAACGTTATTCAACTCTCCCACAACCAGAACTTGGGATCTATCAAGTTGGATGATTTTAGCGTCAGTTTTCTCTAGTTGTATGTTTAGCTTTTTACATACTAACCAGGGCATGACGTCAGTTGATGCACCAGAGTCAATGAGGCAGTTGTGTACATTGTAGTTGAACAACTCAAAGGTTAAGAGGAAAGGAGAGGTCTAACCTCTCGAGTTTGTGTTTGCGGCATTTACTATGGCTTAAAGGTCAATCACGGCTGGGGATCAGCCTGAGGAGTTAGCTCTGGTCGATGAGGAGGGTTTTGAAGGAGCGGGAGAGGTGGCAAAGGTTTTGACAATCAAATCACGTTGGTTGGTCAACTTGCATAAATCATACAATGAAATATTAGCTCGAGTCTTCTTCATGTCCTCGATGATATTGTAATCCAAGTCAATGGATGAAGCCTCTTGCGCCGAGCGTTGTGTTAATGAGGTAGTTTTAGCTGTCACTCCTTTGGTTGAACTTTTGGGTGTGGACGGGTCCCCTCTCACTTTGCTTGGGGACTCCTTAAAACTTAGATCATTCATCCCTTTAGGGGAAGGGGTGGATGGTTGGCTGGTATTGGCGGGTGGTAGAATCCTTCTTAACAAATCTCTTTTCTTATATTCCAGCATAGCATCCAACACGAGACCTTTACTCCTAAGGTTGTAGCTTTTTGGGGGTTTCACGGGAGGAGCGTCTCCCACGATGGACTCTTGAGCGGTCAGTACCTCTCCCCCACGAATGACTTCGAAGGTTAACACGACAGATGGAGCATCATCACTAGGAGGGGAGTCGTCCTCTTCAGGGTCATTAGTTTCTTCATCCTCCTCTCCCATGCCCTGGTCTTCTCAAAGCTGGGTGACTACGATAGTCATGTTATGGAGCCATTGGGGACAAGCTTTCTCAGAGTGAGAGGCATGATGGAAAGTGCGGAAATTATCCTTTCCTATCTCTTCCACATTGAAGTTCGAACTGGATGCCTGCGATGCTCTAGGGGGGGATTGTTAGTTTTCCGGAAAAAAGGTTTAGCGGGCTTTCCTCCTCCCGAAGCGTCATTGGTCTTTCTCTTTAATTCAGACACTTCGTTAGTCAACTGCTTTAGGGATTTGGCCAATCCTTCGAAATCAAAGGAATCTTTGTCTTTATCTGCGGTTTTACTTGATGAGGCTTTATTTTTCTTACCAGAGGGTTTTGCCTCCTCTTGGGACTCATGCTTTAGGGCGTCGATAGAAAGAAGATCCTTTTCGACCTCAAGTGATGTAGCAAAGTTCTCTACCAAGGTGGGTTTTTCTTCACGTTTAACGAACACAACAATATCTCGTGGTAGGGCCCTGGTGTAATAATCAATCGTGATGGAATCATCAAGGGCCACGTCCATTGGGAACTTATTCAAAATGGTGGTGAATCATTGGTTAAAATCTTTCACCTTCTCCTTCTTGTGGCACTTCAACATGCTAAGCTCGGTGAGGAGCATAGAAGGTGTCTTGTCTTCTGAAAACTTATCGAGAAAGGTTTTCCGAAACTCATCCCAAGTTCAGATGGAGGCAATGGGCAACGACTGATACCAGGTGGTTGCCTTATTCTCGAGAGTGTGAGGGAATAATCGACAAGCCACGTTGTCGTACTGTACCTTCATCATTTGCAATTCTAGGTAGAAATTGCTAATATGGTCATCAACCGAGGTTCCCTTTTTGGGGTCAAACTTCGGGAGGTGTTTCTCAGAATGGCGGGGCATGTCATGGAGTTGGCCTCTAATGTTTAATGGGGATTGAGCCATCCAGGCCAACGGCTGTTGGCAGTGGTTGCCTCTAGGTTGTTGAAACATGAGGCAGAGGTCATTTCCCTCTGATTCGCTACCAGTGCCTGATCCCCTGCTGGTGTGAGGAGGTCGCCTGCCTTCCCCTCGAGGCACTTTGAGGTGTCCTAGATCCCTAGTGTTTCTCACATTCCTAGTATTCCTCAAGTTCCTCAGGAGCCGCTGATTGTTGTAAAAGTTTATATGATCTCTAAGGTATTCCCCGGTTCCCCGCCCTAGGGTCCCCTCAGTATTTCCCCTCAAAGGTTGATTGTTAACTGGGGTATCCTCCGTGAGGCGTAAATCATTTCCCTACGTCTCTCCCCGTCGTGACCAATTGTTCTTTCCGGTGAAGGTATTCTTAGGGTCACCCCCCTCATCTTTGGGAGGACTATCCAACCCTTCAATGGAGAGCCTTTCAACAATGTGTGCATAGTCATTAAGCGCTAGGCTGATTAGCTGCGATATGGAGATAAAGAGGATGCCTTGACGCATGTGATGAGGTGTGGAGGTGCATGGCTTAGATAGGGAGTTAGTGGCGAGAATGCATTTCAAACCCCTGGCAAACTATCAAGTAATAGCATGCATGGCCCTAAGTTGTTCTGTTGGGTCCCTATAATACTAGTGATTACCCCATTACTATTGTAGTTATACCCCTTATTAATATTGTTGTGCCCCTATTGCCCCCATATTGTTATTACTGTGCCCCATAGAATCCCTCTATTGTTATTTTTGTGGCTTTATATTATTATTGTTAGGTCGGCTGGATTATATTGTGACTCCTTAGACTCCTATATATAGAAAGGAGGTTTTGTCATTTGAATCATCAAAGAATTGTTCATTTATGTAATGTAAAGGAGGTTTCCCCCTCGAAGAGGCTAAATTCTAAGGCGTTGATCTATCTTTTCTATCTTTTCTTGAGCTGGTTCATAACATTTGGTATCAGAGCTTTGGATTCTAGGGTTTCGCTGCTCCAAACAGGTCATCGTGGCATTTTCGCTATAACTTTTTTTCTGCGACGTTTCAGAAGCTGCAAAAAAAACCCATTTGAGAAGAATCGCGCTGAACCTCAGGTCCGAATTTCAGATCTTTTTGCGCTATATTTGCGGAGATATGATCTGAGGAAGTTGGTCTTTTTGCAGACTCCTGAATTACATTCCAAACAGGTGACCTGGGGAAAATCATCATAACTTTCTTTCTAAGCATCGGATTGAAATTTCGTAAGAAGGTCACTGCAGGAGATTGTGCATAACTCTTTCTTGGAGAATCCAATTTGGATCAGACTAGTGGCATTGGAAAGAGGACATAGAAGGCTACTACAGGTCACAATTTCAGAACTGGATGATTCGAAATTACAGAGATACATCAGATTCAATATCAGGCTTCTACAAAGTGAAAAAAGGTGTGTAGTTTTTTTTTAAATTTTTGCGTAAGCTTGGTTTGAAGGAATTCAAAGGGCATAGTAAAGCATTATTATCGGTAATTGATGCCCAGAGGAAAGAAAATGCAAACACCTAGTAAGCAACCTGAAAGCTCTAGCATGACTTATGAAGAAGAGGAAGAAATGCAACATGATATAGCAAAATTACGAGACCAAGTGCAACAAGTGTCACTTGCACAAAAAGGAACAGAATCTAAGATGGATGGTTTAAAGAAAGATGTAGAAGCTAAGATGGATGGTTTAAAGAAAGGCTTAGAAGCTAAGATGGACGATTTGAAGATAGATTTGAAGACAGACATGGAAGAATTGAAGAAGTTGCTACAAGAAAGGGTCACTAATGGTGAAAGGGTAGTAAAGGAAACTCATGATGAGAACAAAAGAAATGTTAATCATGATTCCATAGACTCTAATGTTGGATCGAAGACCCACCATATTCCAAAAATCGATATGAGGAAGTTTGATGGCAAGGATCCTGCAACATGGATATTACAGATGGAGCAATTCTTCGATCTCAATAATGTGCAAAACACACAAAAGGTACGTATGGCAACTTTATATTTGGAACCAAATCAGTTTGTATGGTATCAATGGCTTTGCTCTCGTAAACAATTTATCACTTGGGCAATTTTTACGGAAGAATTGATAGCACATTATGAGGATACAAAAAGCAACACTTTTTTTAGCCAATTGATAAGTCTCAAACAAAAGGGTTCAATAATGGAGCACATTGAGGAGTTCCAAAAATTGAACATAAGGGTAAAAGATATTCCAGAGGAGCATAGGATTGATGTGTTCATAGGGTCTTTAAAGGATAATATCCAACATGATGTTCGCCTTTGGGAACCTGATTCATTAGAGAAGGCATTCAGGTTAGCAAGAAAAATGGAAAGCAAAATTATGGCAACCAGGAAGCATACCACTCACAACTATAAAGACGGAAGTGTTGTTGCCCCTAGTCTTCCACAACCTATAAGGTTGACACCACAACAATTGGAAGAAAAAAGAGCAAAAGGGCTTTGTTACATTTGTGATAGCAAATACACTAAAGGTCATAAGTGTGCTGAGAAGAAATTATTCTACATAGATTGTGAAGAGGAAGAAGAAAAGGAGCAAGAAAGGTCAAAAGAAGAGGATATACTTCAGGAACAAAGCCTAGATGAAGAACAAATAAATCCGACCATATCTTGTAATGCATTGGCGGGAATTACCACTCCTCAAACCATCAAGATAGAAGGACAAATCAAGAAGAAAAAGGTAATAGTGTTGATTGATTCAGGAAGCACCCACAATTTTATTCATTGTAAGGTAGCAAAAGAATTGAATTGCTTCCTATATCCAGCACCAGAGTGTCAAGTGATGATTGCAAATGGAGGAACAATAAATTGCTCTGGAAAGTGCCATAATATCAAGCTATCCATGGGAGAATATGTATTGACTAGCCCAATGCTTTCCATTCCAATGGGAGGTGCTGATGTTGTACTAGGAGTCCAATGGCTACAATCCTTGGGTACAATAGCTTTTAATTTTCAAGAACTTTTCATCAAATTTTCTATGGAAGGAAAGGAAGTTGAATTAAGGGGTATTGCAGGGAAACCAGGAAAGATAATCAGCTCTAATGGTATGACAAAGCTTCTAAAAAAGGAGCAAAGAGGTGTAATTGCACAATTATGTTCGCTAGATGTTTCCACATCGGAATCATCTATTTCTCCAGATCTCCAAAAAGTCCTGGACAATCATTCCAAGGTATTTGAGACTCCCAAAGGTCTCCCACCTATGCGTGATCATGATCATGCTATTCATCTGATTCCAGGAAGTGTTCCTCCAAACATCAGGCCGTACAGATATCCCTATGTCCAAAAGAGTGAAATTGAACGTATGGTTGCAGAAATGCTAGAGGCTGGTATAATTCAACCGAGTCAAAGTTCTTTCTTTGCTCCAGTAGTATTGGTGCACAAGAAGGATGGATCATGGCGCATGTGTCCGGATTATAGGGAGCTCAACAAGCTCACTATTAAAGATAAGTTCCCCATTCCTGTCATTGATGAATTACTGGATGAATTGCATGGATCAATTTACTTCACCAAGTTGGATCTTCGTTCAGGATATCATCAAATCAGAATGAAGACTGAAGACATTCCAAAAACAGCATTTAGAACTCATGAGGGTCATTATGAATTTTTGGTCATGCCTTTTGGCCTTACCAATGCACCTTCAACATTTCAAGGTTTGATGAATTCAATTTTCAAACCATTCCTTAGAAAATTTGTGTTAGTATTTTTTGATGATATACTAATCTACAGCAAGTCTTGGAAGGATCATGTTGAACATGTTGACAGGGTGCTACAACTATTGGAGGAGAAACAATTATATGCAAAAAGATCCAAATGTTTCTTTGGAGTCCAGGAGGTGGAATATCTGGGTCATATTGTATCTCATGAAGGAGTTAAGGTAGACCCTAGCAAAATTAAAGCCATTAAGGAATGGAAAATCCCCACATCCATAAAGCATCTGCGAGGATTTCTCGGGTTGACAGGGTATTATCGCAAGTTTGTTAAGAATTATGGGAGAATAGCAGCACCTCTAACAACATTATTGAAGAAAGATGCATTTTCATGGACTCCGGAAGCAACAAAGGCCTTTGAACATCTTAAAGAGGCAATGTGCCAAGCACCGGTCTTAGCTACACCGGACTTCACAAAAACCTTTATTGTGGAATGTGATGCTTCAGGAAATGGAATTGGTGCTGTTCTAATGCAAGATGAAAGACCCATTGCTTTTGAAAGTCGTCCAATCAAGGGAAAGTTTTTAAGCAAAGCTATTTATGAGAAGGAAATGTTGGCAATACTCCATGCACTTAAGAAATGGCGACCCTACCTAATGGGAAGACACTTCAAGGTAAAAACGGATCATGATAGCCTTAAATACTTTTTAGAACAAAGATTATCCTCTGAAGAGCAACAAAAGTGGGTCACAAAGATGTTGGGTTATGACTTTGAAATCATCTACAAAAAAGGGAAGCAAAATGTGGTGGCAGATGCACTCTCAAGAAAGGATGAGGATGTGGAAGCATTGTTGTGCACCATTTCTATTATCCAACCAGATTGGATAAATGAAGCAAGGGAGGAATGGAAGAATGACGAAGAAGTGTGGGCACTTATTCGAAAGTTACAACAAGATTCCAGTACGTCTGATACATTTAGCTGGCAAAATGATTCGTTATGGTACAAAGATCGCTTATACCTCTGTAAGAATTCCCAGCTAAAACAAAAGATTCTTATGGAATTGCACACTTCTCCCTTAGGAGGGCACTCAGGATTTTTAAAAACTTACCACAGGGTTAAGAAGGAATTTTTTTGGGATGGCCTTAAATCAGATATTCAAAAGTTTGTGGCGGAATGTTTGGTTTGCCAACAAAATAAAGTTGAAACAATTAAGACACCGGGTCTATTACAACCTTTATCCATTCCAAGCCAACGTTGGGAGGAGGTTTCAATGGATTTTATCACAGGTTTACCCAAGTCTGAGGGAAAGAGTGTCATCATGGTGGTAGTTGACAGACTTACCAAGTATGCACACTTTTGTGCATTATCACATCCATTTAAAGCCAGTACAGTTTCTACTGCATTTATGGAAACAATTCAAAAGCTACATGGAAACCCAAAGATTATTGTAAGTGACAGAGATCCCATTTTCACTGGAAATTTTTGGACAGAATTATTTTCTTGTCTTGGTACTCAGTTAGCTCATAGCTCATCTTATCATCCTCAATCTGATGGGCAAACTGAGATAGTAAACAAATGTTTGGAAGGATATCTTCGTTGCTTTGTATCTGATAAACAAACACAATGGGTCAAATGGTTGCCTCTGGCTGAATGGTGGTATAACACTTCCTTCCATACAGCAACAAAAATGACCCCATTTATGGCACTTTATGGGTATCAACCACCATCCATCACATCATATTTAAGAGAAAATTCTAAGGTTCAGGCAGTGGAACATCACATCGAACATCAACAACAAGTCCTCCAACTCTTAAAGGATAACCTCGTGTTGGCACAGAATAGAATGAAACAACAGGCAGATCAACATCGCAGTGAAAGAAGTTTTGATGTAGGTGATTGGGTATTCCTACGGCTACAACCATATAAGCAAATGTCCCTCAAGCAAGCTAAGAAGGATAATAAATTATCACCAAAGTATTATGGTCCGTACAAGGTGTTGCAAAAGATTGGTACTATGGCATACAAATTGGAGCTTCCTGCAGCTTCTCGATTGCACCCAGTTTTCCATGTTTCATGTTTAAAGAAGGTTATAGGTGACAAGCTCCCAGTTCAAACAATATTGCCAGAACTTGACGAGGAAGGAAAAATTATATTGGAACCGGAAGCAGTCACAGAAACAAGAACTCGACAGCTACGAAATCGATCAATTTCAGAGTATCTTATCAAGTGGAAGAACTTATCCGCTGAAGATTCCACATGGGAGGATGAGAATTTTATGCAGAAGTATCCAGAACTACTCAAGCGTTGAGGACAACACTTTTTTTAAGGAGAGGGGCATGTTGGGTCCCTATAATACTAGTGATTACCCCATTACTATTGTAGTTATACCCCTTATTAATATTGTTGTGCCCCTATTGCCCCCATATTGTTATTACTGTGCCCCATAGAATCCCTCTATTGTTATTTTTGTGGCTTTATATTATTATTGTTAGGTCGGTTGGATTATATTGTGACTCCTTAGACTCCTATATATAGAAAGGAGGTTTTGTCATTTGAATCATCGAAGAATTGTTCATTTATGTAATGTAAAGGAGGTTGCCCCCTCGAAGAGGCTGAATTCTAAGGCATTGATCTATCTTTTCTATCTTTTCTTGAGCTGGTTTCATAACATGTTCGTTGGTGACTTCGAACAGGGGAATTTCATCTCCTCCCAGGGCACCCTCAAGAGGGGGAAGTTGGGACTCTTCTTGATGTGGCCTCATGAAAGCCGGACCATAAGAGGGAATGTATGGTATCTCAGGAGGCGTGGGAGGATGGGGTTGGTTACTAGCTTTATGAGAAGTTTCAGTGTGAGGGCATGGATTAGTAATTGCCACGACCCTCCTTATAGTGCCAAATTTGTTGATGTGCTGGAATTATCTGCCAACAGCAAAGGGGGTCTCCCCAGTGTAAGTTCCTAGCTAGAGCCTGCATCGTTTTCTTTAGGGATCCCTTCCAATATGTAGGCTCGATTTTCGTTCAGGTGTGTTGAGCTTGCTTCGGATGGAGGTGGAATGTGGGATCAATTGAAAGCATGAACTTCAATAAACACAAGGAAATAGTTGACAAATATCTTATAATATGCATACCATGAATAGAGAGACTATTAACAACATAAACCTTACGTAGAGTAACTATTAGTAGACTTCAAACAAGAGTCATGTTTTACAAGATAAGGCGTTTAACAACTGTAAAGTAGTTCACAGTAATCAAACATCTATGATCACAAGTAAATGTACAGTCAAGAATATATTTACCAATACCAACGAAACAATTCATCAACACAAGAATAGAGTTAGCGAATCATATACCATCCATGTGAAGCAACAAAAAGTTTGTAGTATGAGAAAGAACATGAAAATATGCACATCAAAGAACTCTTAGGAACATCCGATCCATCAAGGGAAGAAAATACTCATGGAATTACAACATAAAAGATTTGAGAAATCAAATAATGGAATATTACAATCACTCCTTGCATCAATTAGAAGAGAATAAGTTTTCCTAAGCAATATATCTCAAAAAGTCCTTAGCAAAAGGTCTGTACAAATCTGTCATGAGGGTGTATTTATAGAGTGAGGGTGACTCATGGAATACCCTTGGCTCTTGAACTTCCTCTTGAATCTTCATTTACCCGATGACCCTCAGACTTCCTCATGACCTTTCGTATTCCAAAATGTCTTATCCCACCAAAGTACATACATCAAAAAAATAAGCTATTAACCTAATTCATCAATTTAAAAATAGGAAGTTCTGGGATGTCCAAATTGAGTTTTTATGTCAAATAGGTGTGCCATAGGTTGTATTCAACTACGTTGGGAGTTATCTGCAACTAATCTTCATGATGTTTGTGCAGGAACTCGAGTGCATCTGGGATGAGGGTGGTCCTTTTGGCATTCACCTGGTTATTCAAGGTCAAGAGTTTGGCGTATATCCTTACTTGTTCTACCACATAATGTGTGATATTTTCTTTGGTCACCGACATGTCCTCTGCATGGGCTGCTTGTTTATATGTATCAACAAAAACCTGTACTTCATTTGAGATATCCTCCTGCCTCCTCACTTGCCCGACTTATTCGATAAAAGGAACCCCATGAAGTTGGATCATAGATTCTAGGCCGCTGAAAAGATGTTTGTAGGAAGCCAATACCATATCCACATCTTTGGTTAATTAGTCTTTCGATTGAATCTTGATGTGGAGTTGAACCTTGGTGTTCTACATGGTGATCCAATCTTTCTTAGGGACCACCACTGGTGCTCTTGGGTATTTAATGGACCATTCATGTATTCTATCTAGAGAAACTACAACCTCCTTTAGCATTGCAACTCTTTCCTTTGTGTTTTTTCTTCTCTATCTCTTCCTGAGCCCTTCTTTCCTCCTGCAACTTTTCTTGCAGTTGTTTCTCCTTTTCCTCCTCTTCTTGTCGCCTTCTCTTTTTGAGCTGGTCTTAGTCACTGGAATCTTGAGATTATTTTATCTCTTGTTCTATTTTCCTCTTAAGCTTCTGCTTTTTCCTTTCCAGGGCGGCATTTCTTTCCTCCAGCATTTTATTAATGTTTTCCTCTTCAAGGTCGCTCAAAATATATTCGATCTCTTTCCCCTTTTGCTTCTCAGATCCCCCGGTGCCCTTCTGGGCCTCCTGTTGTTTCTTCTTGATGGTGGAGGCTCTTTCTTAAAGATTAACATTTTCTTGGGAATCCTTGAGGAGCTCCTCATCTCTGGCTTGCTGCTCACTAGGACTAAGTTCCCTAGTGGCGTTATACCAATTCTTCACCTCGTCTTCATGATCTTCTCTGGTGTGTGAATATGACCAGCTAAACTTTTCTTTCTTGCAGTGGGCGGCCACAACTTTCTCGGAATCATACATCCGATAGTTGAGACTTAAAAAATGGTTTCCCTTCAATGCTTTGGCTTCTGCTTCCTCTTGTTTGAAGTTCTCCACTACATATGCTCCGATTGTGAGAGGGAAGGCAGGCCATGGTTTCTTCTTTCCTTTGTTCAGTAACTTTGAAAATCCCTTTGTCATTTGGTAGTAGACTTCTCGTAGGAGTGTCCTATCCATGATGAACCTAAGTAGGTCATGGGGGACCTTATGGGTATCGAACACTCTGATGAACGTTCCCTCTTGGATGGCAAACCAATGTGCTACCTTGATCACTGTCTCCATAGCCCTCTTTGAAATTCATGGTGGTTCCTCACCAAATAGCAGCTGGTATAGCAGACTGATAAAAGATTATGAAATCAAATCTAACATAATCCTGTAGGCAGTGTCCCAGAAAACCTTGTAGTGGCACTGCACGGCGTCTGTCGCTGATGTATCCCAATTATAGCTCCAGCCCTCAAATTGGCATCTTGTGCAGACAACATCTAGGAGGTACCAATACATGTAGAATTTTGGAGGTTGTTCTGGTTGTGGGTGCTTGGCTGCAGCTATGTTTGTTTTCAAAGACGAGGCCAGAATGTTGGCCCAATTTAAAATAGTTCCTCGACTGGTGACAACATGCATGAGAGGCACCCATGTGCCACAGAATAAATCGCAGTCTGCCTTACCATACAAGCGGAACATCATAGTGGAAATTAGTTGAAATACCTTCCATAACCCCTCTGTCCGACATGTTTGATCTCATCTAACCCAGAACTTTGACGGGTCCTTCCACCATTCCCTCAGGATATCTTTAACTAGGGTTACAAAACCTAAGAGCCACCTGGTATTGAAGGTCTCATGTTTCTCCGGGAGTCTGTAGTAGGAAGAAATGTCTGCAAGGGAGATCGTAGCCAAGGATGCTCCAATGTGGTCTCTGATCGTCCATGAATCTGTATCTGTATTTTGCAAGATCCAATCAATAGTCTCTACGCATGGAAAGATCGGAGGGTGTGATGCTATTTAGTGTAGCCTCGACCTTTTGACATTTAGGTATATTGGGAAATCCTCTTGGGTTTCCAGTATTTTTGGCTTTGTGAACTCTTCATAAATGTTATACTATGAGATTTTTGTGATTTTATTAATGTTGCAAGTTGTATCTCCATAGATGGGTGGCTCCTCGTCCTGGTAGATCTCCCACAAACTGCTTCCCAAACCTCTGCGAGTGGCCTTAGTAGTTGAGGGTGCCACCTCATCTTCAAAGGAGGAGATGGATATGCACTCGAAGTCCATGTCACCTGGCATGTCGAAAATAAAATCCCACGATAAGATCAATGACACAAAAATCAAGTAAAAATTGCCTAAATTAAGTCAACTTTAAAACCTGGGAAGAGGGTTTTCTAGCAGGTCGCAAAGGGAGCTAGGTTGCATGGTCACAGGGCAAAGAGTGAGACTTAGAGACTTAGCATAAGATTTACAGGTCACACAATCACATGGTTGTTGGGTTACGGGGTCGCACAGTCGCTATGTCACATAGTCGCTAGGTCGCATGGTTCGCGGGGTCGGGCAGTCACTATGTCACGGGAAAAGTGGCATCACGGCCATGGGTCGTGCGACCTAGGTTTTGGGTAGGCCAAGGAGGAAGATTTGAGGCTTTGGGGAGGTCTGGACTTCTTCCAGGCAAGATGGTCAGGCCTACTTGCAAAAACAAGGATGATCAGGGTTAAAGAATGGTACTAAAAGGGTCAAGAAAAGTTGAATAGGGCTAGGGAAATTGCTTCTTTGTTATGAGGTGAAAAGCCTAAGAAAAAGGGGATAAATATCCCTCTGGGGTGGAATTTGGAAGGTCAGGAAGGCATGGAATGACACTTGGCTAAAAAACATGATTATCGGGAAGGAGAAAGGTCGCCTACCTAGAGAAAATGTGTGTACATCCAAGTCACGGGAAAGTCGCAAGCATCTTCGTCTTTTGTGCAACCAAATGAGCCGTTACAAATGAATAGGGGCGAACTCCCCTTTTATAATTTTGGTCGCACGTGCAAAGGTCGCATGGGGCTAAAGTGCGACCTTGTGACCTGCTGGTCATGAGGTCGCAAAGGTCGCATGGTTGCAATGAGTGTCAAGCGCGACCTTGCGACCTATGCGACATCGCGACCTGTTGGTCACGAGGTCAAAAGGTTCACATGGTAGCAATGAGTTCCAAGTATGACCCATGCAACCATTGTGAATTAGTGACTTGTCGGTCACACGAGTCACAATAGTTGCAAGGGTCGCAAATGTATGACATAGTCACATTCCGAAGATGCGACTGACTTGCTAAAACAAGATCTTATGACTTAGCCTCACTTAGCAGGAAAAATTAGGTTTTTACGAGGATCTTCTGGTCTAGCGAGATTTTGAACAGATCACAAAGGTGTAGGAAATCTTGCACGATACAGGGGCTTTGAAAATTTTAATGATTTCATAATTTTTTGAGGAGTTGTTGTAGCAGTTACAACATGACTCCAAAGTGTTTTTCCAACAAAGGCTCCAGGACCAATAACTCAACCCAAGTTGTTACAGGTCTCCAGAGAATTTGTCCAACCAAGTCTCCAGGAACTAGTAACTCAACCCAAGGTAAAGGAAGCATGAGAACCAACTAGAAAAATAAAGAAATAAACCCACAACACAATGGCTATCCATGAAATGGAAAGGCTAGGCAAATCCACTATCAATCCAGGAAATCCTTCATGCCGAAGAGAAATCATGACCAATAAACCACATGCATATGTCATGCATGCCAAAACTAGTAAGGAAAACATACATGTAAATTAGTACCTGCAAGCAAAACCCGATGTAGTTGTTGATCTTGATGTCCTCATGTGATTTTTTGATTTTCCTTTGCCTTCTTGCTCCATTTTCCATGTATGCCACACTCTCCAAGAGTGCTCCAAGAAAACTTTAAATGTCCAAGATTATGAGAGATAGAGAGAATATAGAGAACTCCACCACAACCTGTCAAGAAAAGCTTGCCAATTGATCCTCATAAGATTTTTTTATCAATGAGGCCTCTATTTTCTTCAATTTTCATTATTTTCCTTCATTTTCCTCCTCACATGCAACCTGTGACATTTCACCTTCTTTTTCTCCTAATTTCTTTTATTTTCATAAATAAAATTCCAATTAATGCCTCATGTCTTTCCAAAGCCTTTTCCATTGCCTTTGCCAATTTTCTTAGCCATAATAAACCAAAGTGACACCCCACTAGGATGCTTTTTTTCCACTATTTAGCTTGGAATACATGTCCCATGACCGTGGTCTTATATATTTTTACATGGATTTTTTACTAGGGTTATTACAAAACCCTCCCCCTTGGGGGAACACCGTCCTCGATGTTCAGTGACACCTATAACCAACAGACCGCTAAAAATAAAACATACTTCCCTTGTAATTTATAACACATCTCGTTGCAACATTTACAATGAACATCTACTAAAACACAACAAACTGATCCGTTAATGAAAAAGGTATTATAGACTATATGTGAATTTGCTTATGTTACTTAGTGCAACAGATCGAAAAGATTACGAATAACATAAACACATAAACAATTGGAAAACACATTCAAACACATCAACACAACCAAATTTAATAAAGGAGTTCACCAGAATTTCTGGCTACGTCTCTTGGTCCTTTTGCTTCCAGTGCTGACCTCTTTATTTTGTCTTCAAATTGTTGTTATAGGTATGAGCTCAAAAACGGAGTCTCAAATAAGAAAATAGACATCACCACTGCGTTTAGCTCGAGATTTCGAGTCAAACGAGTATAAAATCGACCATATTTGGACACTGTGACCTCTAGACCCCCTGGAATGGTCCAAAACCACCTCTGTCCCTAGAAAACCACCCTCTATTTGGAAAAAACTGGCTCTGCCTGCATAAAACCACCTCAGACTGCACGCTGGTGGTAGGGTGGGTTCGGCACCTGCAATGGTTTAAAAAATTGGTGGCTTGGTTAACTAAGTCCCACCCTTCGGCATGTTGGTTCTGTTTTGGTGATATGGTATTGAAATACCATATGTAGTTGCAACCTGCGGTGAATGTGGGATAATGCAATAACATAAAATCAAAGGAACGACAGTCGTGGGGTTGACCCCGACCGTCCTGCCTTTTTCCAGCCTTTTCCGGCGACCTTATCTGGTACAACATAAATACAAGTTTATCATATCCATTACCAAGTCTCGTCCGATCCAATGACTATCGCGTCACTCGTTCGCCAAATATCTTGGTCGATCTCCACCGTCGATCAATCCCACGTGATCCAACGGCTATTGTGTCGTCCTCTCGCCAACTAGCCTGGACGATCTCCACCATCGATGTAACCCGTCCAATTGAACAGCTGTCACGCAATCTCGCGCAGATTCTTGCACGACTGATATCAGATCGATAGCACACGAGAAAAGTGGTTTTCTCGTGCTACGTGTCGCTCGCTAAGGGTAATTGCATGAAATTTAGGAATACCATTTACAACTTTTTGTCCACCCGAGATACTATTTACCACTTTTTGAATACTAACCACGTGGTCAATACGGAAAGGTTTAATATGATCTCTTCATTTCTTAGCTTTATTTTGCACAACTTAATCCTAGCCGTCTGTCTCCCTCACTCTTTTTCGTTGATCAGACTGATCCAACGCTTGGTTGCTCTGATACCGCTTTCATCTGCATTTGAAGACTTTGATCCGGAGGAAAAACTAAATCCATTTTGGATCACAAACATACCATTTATTGGAGCTTTATAACACAACTCATTACAATATTTACAATAGTAACCACATATACACACATACACATTTTCTTCACCCATTAAATAATCATACCATCTATGGAGCTTTATAAATCCAGCGCGATACAGTATTTATAATAATACAAACAACTACACATATGCACATTTTCTCAACCAACAAATAAAAGGATATGATGTCTGGATCTGCAACAAGGGAATCCAAAGGCTCACACCTCCACCCCCAAAGTAATACCAGGATTCACCTCGTTCCTAGCAAGTCCAAATCTATTGCAAGGTCAAATCTGCACCCAACGTCCAGCACTATAATCCTGCGTCAATTTTCCTCTCTATGAATAGTTACCAGTTCATTGTTCTAGGGCACATTCCCAATGTGAATTTGATTCCATCTGGAAATGTTAATGACCAAAACAAATATATCCCCGACCTTCCCTTCTCTTATACATAGTCCCTCAGGAAATCTAGTCACCCCCTTACATGCAGTCACACACCTTCCAAGTTCCGCTGGCACCCCCATCGTGGGCAGTCCATCCATCAGCAGGGTTTCCTCGTATTGGAAGGTCCAAAAACCAAGGCATATCCCTACCTAAAACCATCATATTGATCATAGCATGCTCATGGCAACAATTGACACTATTGGGTACCAATGTTCCACAATGACCCTACTTCTGAAGTGTTTTACCAACATAATGTTGTTTGTTTCTAATTTATTTTGTTGTTGTTGCTAATATTTGTAGTCAGTTTCAACCACCCAACCGGGCATTTCATGTTTTCCTGTGCCAAGCACATAATTTCCATTAGATTTAAAATAAATTTAAATAAATTCACATCATACCTCATTGGTAGCTCATCAATAAGGTACACTTGAAATCCTATTTACTTCTTTTCACAACAAGTCAAACTAATTGTTTGATCAAATCACCATGAATAAAAATATCACATCCGGTTAGCTCAAACTCAACCATCATAAATTAAAATCATGAACCACATGAAATCATCATAAACCATAATCATAAATCACGTGTAACCATCACAAGTGAGAATCATAGATCACATGCAATTGTTATAGACCCGAATCTTAAATAACATACATAATAAAACTGAAATAAAATATTGATATTTATCCTTTAATCAATCCTTAGCTTCTACCTTTTTCCTTATTCTGTGTGCACTCTAGATCGGTTGACACACCCAACAAACACTGAGTGTCTTTTTCTTTCCTGAAATCACGTACACATACACAATGTACATCACAACACATACATACACACACAACGTACGACACCACACATTGCATACACCTACACCTGATATACAACACAACACATACATCTATACCTGATGTACAACGCCACACAATACATGTACCTACTCCTAGCGTACAACACAACACAATACATCTATACTCGATGTACAACACTACACAATACATGTACCTACATTTTCTTCACAACACACCATAATACAAGTACTACACAAAGTACAACACAACGAGTACACATGTCATGATACCACAACTACATAATGCACATGCATAGTACCACATACCTGCAACACAACATGTACGACATGCACACAATACCACATGTACACCAATACCATATGTACAACATGTACATAGTACCACCTATACACAACACCACCTTCACAACGTGTATACAACATCACATGTACACGGAAGCCCTACACAATGTGTACACAACTTCACATGTACATCATACCACCTGTAAAATGTGTACACAATGTCAAACGTACACAACACCATAGGCACGACATGTACATGACACCACATGTACACCACCATATGCATAACATGTACACAACACCACCTGCACATTGCACCATATGGACAACATGTACATGGAACCACATGCTCACAACACCATTTGTACAATCATGCACACAACACCATATGTACAACATGCACACAACACCATATGTACATAGCACTGCATATAGAACATGTCTATAGAACCTTATGTACACAACACTGCATATCCAACATGCACTCAACACCATATGCACACAACACTGCATATCCATCATGCGCACAATACAATATGTACACAAAATCGCATATCCAACATGTACATAACACCATCTATACCCAACATTGCATACGCAACATTCACACAACACTATCTATACCACCCTATACATAACATTGCATAAACCACATGTACACACACACTATATGCACAACACCACATGCGCACAACATCATAGATGCAACATGCGCAAAATATACATATGCACAATAGTAGTACCACACATCCAAAACCACACTGTCTCTACCAAGCAACCTTTCTTCCAGTGTCTTATCCATGCTTTTCCTTTCATGTCACAAACCACACTACTTTCATTTCGATGATGTATCCCTCGGTATAGCCTGTCCATAACATAGACATAATATAATCACATAATATCAATTCATAACCACATGATACTGACCTCATATATTTGTCATGACTACTCTTCCACTTGATTCCTCATAGACTAAGAACCTCTTTATGTCATTCACCTGCGTAAGCAATCATTTCTCCACAAGAATGATTCCTAACGACCCTATTAGACAACAACATACATACCTACATATATATACATATAAATATTAACATTAAACAATCTATCAGACAACGACATACATGCATACATATATACATATAAATATTAGCATTAATAATCATGATCCATGATGACTCTATCAGACATGACATACATACATATAAGTATACACATATATAGACATCATCATAATCATGATCACAACATAATTACTAGTTATCATAAGGTCAAGGTTAAGAGAACTTCCTTTATTCGTGCAACACATCCGCAACATCCAGAACAACAGTTTCTCACATAGCCAAGGCATATGATGCCACAAATCCATTCACCTTACCTTTCCCGTCACTGTCCTACCATCGTCCATTTACACCAATGGAACCAACCAGTCCAACTAGTTGTCATACTCTTACCTTCAACTTCCCTTACTCATGCACCGAGCTTCATTAAGGTCTTATATTACTTGTTAGGTTTCATTCAGATCTCCTTGAGATCCATTAACTTTCATCTTTCCCAACCAATTCCCAAGGCCCTCAAGACATAAAAGGTAAGAAAAAACACAAACAAGAAGAAAACCATGAAAACCAATAATAATACGACACCACGAAAAAAGTGTTATGGCCATACACTAGACATAAAAAAAGTTGCAAATCAAGTGCAAACAAAGCACAAAGAATCGAAATCACAAGACTCTCAACAAACACCATGACACAATCCCCATGGTTCCCAGTGCTTCCAAAGGAAAGCTCAACCTGAGCCTTTTTCAGAATTCCATGGCAGTCTCTTTGCCATGCAATCCCTTGCATCATACTACCATCAAGACATAATTGTTAGTGCATAAATAAACATAACAATAAACTGGTTACTTTACCTTGTTGTGCCAAGCATGTTGTCTTGCAACTGAACACTTCCACGCCATCTCTCAAGGGACTCCAATTCCTTTGACAGATCTAGTTATAACTAGACACCAACTATTATACCTATCAAATACATGTCATGAATATAACACATACCCACATAATGTCAGACGAAATCAAGGCTAAGAAGACTTCCGGTATGCAAAGCACTCATTCGTTTGGAATTAGGGTTTCCAAACATAGCCAGATGAATTCTTTCCCAATTTCTTTATTTTACCTTTTTACCTTGGTGCAATTGAGTCTTACTATGCACTGTCACATCACCCAACTGTTAGTTATATAAAAACATCAAATATTAACTTGTGAAGCTAATACCAAGCATGTTACCTTGCAACTACTCACACATGTCGGTCTCACATTATAGACACATACTCATACCATTCAAGTAATCAAATATTCAGACAACAAATAGATGACATAATAGACACCAAACACTCAAAACTAAAATAATTACATAATCAAATATTCAAACATCAAATAGACGACATAAGAAAACTCATACCTTCATGTATCTCAGGGGAGGTTATCTTGTCTGCACAATCAATCTAAATTAGCACAATATAACTTCACAACATATCAACTCAACCATAAATAAGGTCATGATATCCATAATAGTAACTAGCTAACATGTTCACATAATAAATTCATAAACAATTATCATTCATGCATAATAATCACATCTTCATAGTCAGTCTAGATTAGTATGACATAATATCACAACATATTAACTCATACATGAATGTCATAACCCTAACCATTTTCATAGACCAATCCATATTAGTATGATGCATATAACATCAAGATTTTAATGCAATAACCCTAATCATCAAGTTATTACCATATAATAACAACAAGTTAACTTATAACATACTCATAAACAACATATAACATAATCATCAAGTTATCTAACCTAAAACAACAATAGAAATGCATACAACCACAAGTTACTATCATTCATGAATATCCGAGACATATGCCTATGACTATACTAATCAACTAGCATCTATCATGTATGTAACCATAACATAAATAGAATGAAAGGCATACACATTACCACAATGCATATAATAATCTTTAACCTACATACCTACATGCCCAACATACAAACATGTATGACGACATGCTCTTGCCTCAAGGTCCAATGTTGCAACTTCACTTTGATGGTCTACATCTCCTGCTCTATCTTAGTCAATACATTAGCATCATAAAATATAAATATCATCATGATGACCTAATTGCATGCAATGACTTCACAATGCATGTCTGACTTGCCATACACCCATAACCATAACAATGACAATGCATGCATAACAACATATAAACACTAACATGCATAACAAATGCATATACAACCATACACTCATGATGACACATCCCACAAAAACACCATCAACATTCACATGGTGACATCACTACAACCATGATCATCACCATGAAAATGCAACAAGGCACATGGACTACAAGCATAAGGAACATCTATGCAACCAACATGAATGCATGACTAACACACCACCCATCCAGTCTGAAGGGTGAACCATGCTCTGATACCACTCTGTAACTCCCTCCTCCCACATCTACCAAAGCAACCTGCCAAATGGGGTAAACATGTGACCAGAGGTTACTATGACATGATTCGACCTCTTAAGTCACCTTAAGGAAATGGAACCAACGGAAACACACCATACATACCTTCCACATCAGCAACAAGACTTCTCAGGAACCATCCCAACCTCTCAGATAACCAACCCCTGGGTCCCACTGAGTTTTTAGACCAATTAACCCTCGAACACTCCCATGATATGGGTGTCCAGAAGGCTCCATGGTATGCTAGCGTCCCCAAGATTTGAGCCACTTTTTCAGGCCCAGAGCTCAAGTCACTGCGCAGAATTCGATGATACCTTCATAACATAAATATAACGATGGAATGATGATACAAATGCAATTACTTGAATAAGCCCTTGACTGGACCCCTACTAGCCATGACAAACATTTCGTCAAACATGTCACAAATATGTAATCTATAGGTGTAAAAAAAAAATATAAGCATAGAGGTCTCATACTTATCTAAGAATCACTAAGAAGTATTGTTGCCTTATGTCATTAGTTGCATTATCATCTATTATGCCATAGATACATTGTTCATTCGTTCATGAGTAAAAACATGATGAAAGCCATACATAGCCACTGCCATAATACATGTTCATAACTAGCATAATAACAACAGAAATACCAAGGATACATTATCCATAGAAGCCACATATAAACCAATATAATACTCATGAAATAAAAAGGAGAAATAACTTCATAATAATGATACAAAAGCCAACCCGGTATGGGACTACCACGTTCCACCCAACCGTAGATTGGCTAAGCCAAGTCTATCTTCAGTCAATCACCCTTGTGCCATATTCCAAGCATGAATGTGAGATCTCATATAACACATCAATCAAAAACATCCAGGGCTTCTAGAGGCCAAACCACCTCAACCCATCAAACAATGATTCCACCTCATGGTTGTACATCACAAAACCATCACCATATTGGTCTCTACCCAAACCTTCCAAGGCTCCAGAACATTTGTTCCAACCAAAGCTTCTAGGACTAATAACTCAACACAAAGTTGTTGTCAGACTCCAAAGCATTTGTCCAACCAAGGTTCCAAGACTAGTAACTCAACCCACCAAGGGCTTTAGAGGGTTTGTCCAACCAAGGCTCCAGGACTAATAAATCAACCCAAGTTTTTACAGGGCTTCAGAGCGTTTGCCCAACCAAGGCTCCAAGAACTAGTAACTCAACCCAAGCTAAAGGAAACATGAGAACCAACCAGAAAAACAAAGAAATAAGCACACAAAACCATGGCTATCCAGGAAATGGAAAGGCTAGAAAAATCCATTGTCAATTCAGGCAATCCTCCATGCCAATGAAAAATCATGACCAATAAACCACATGTTATGAAACCAGCTCACAAAAAGATAGAAAAGATAGATCAATGCCTTAGAATTTAGCCTCTTCAAGGGGGAAACCTCCTTTACATTACATAAATGAACAATTCTTGGATGATTCAAATGACAAAACCTCCTTTCTATATATAGGGGTCTAAGGAGTCACAATATAACCAAGCCGACCTAACAATAATAATATAAAGGCACAAAAATAACAATAGAGGGATTCTATGGGGCACAGTAATAACAATATGGGGACAATAGGGGCACAACAATATTAATAAGGGATACAACTACAATAGTAATGGGGGCATCATAAGTATTATAGGGACCTAACATGCCCCTCTCCTTCAAAAAAGTGTTATTTTTGAGTAGTTTTGGATGCTTCTGTATAAAATTCTCATCCTCCCATGTGGAATCTTCAGCAGATAAGTTCTTCCACTTGATGAGATACTCCGAAATGGATCGATTTCGTAGCTGTCAAGTTCTTGTTTCTATGACTGCTTCCAGTTCCAATATAATTTTTCCTTCCTCGTCAAGTTCTGGCAATATTGTTTGAATTGGGAGCTTGTCGCCTATAACCTTCTTTAAACATGAAACATGGAAAACTGGGTGCACTCGAGAAGCTGCAGGAAGCTCCAATTTGTATGCCATAGTACCAATCTTTTGCAACACCTTGTACGGACCATAATACTTTGGTGATAATTTATTATCCTTCTTAGCTTGCTTGAGGGACATTTGTTTATATGGTTGTAGCCGTAGGAATACCCAGTCACCTACATCAAAACTTATTTCGCTACAATGTTGATTTGCTTGTTGTTTCATTCTATTTTGCGCCAACATAAGGTTATCCTTTCAGAGTTGGAGAACTTGTTGTTGATGCTCGATGTGATGTTCCACTGCTTGAACCTTAGAATTTTCTCTTAAATATGATGTGATGGATGGTGGTTGATATCCATAAAGTGCCATAAATGGGGTCATTTTTGTTGCAGTATGGAAGGAATTGTTATACCACCATTCAACCAAAGGAAACCATTTGACCCATTGTGTATGTTTATCAGATACAAAGCAATGAAGATATCCTTCCAAACATTTGTTTACTATCTCAGTTTGCCCATCAGATTGAGGATGATAAGATGAGCTATGAGCTAACTGAGTATCAAGACAAGAAAATAATTCTGTCCAAAAATTTCCAGTAAAAATGGGATCTCTATCACTTACAATAATCTTTGGGTTTCCATGTAGCTTTTGAATTGTTTCCATAAATGCAGTAGAAACTGTACTGGCTTTAAATGGATGTGATAATGCACAAAAGTGTGCATAATTGGTAAGTCTGTCAACTACCACCATGATGACACTCTTTCCCTCAGACTTGGGTAAACCTGTGATAAAATCCATTGAAACCTCCTCCCAACGTTGGCTTGGAATGGATAAAGGTTGTAATAGACCTGGTGTCTTAATTGTTTCAACTTTATTTTGTTGGCAAACCAAACATTCGGCCACAAACTTTTGAATATCTGATTTAAGGCCATCCCAAAAACATTCCTTCTTAACCCTGTGGTAAGTTTTTAAAAATCCTGAGTGCCCTCCTAAGGGAGAAGTGTGCAATTCCAGAAGAATCTTTTGTTTGAGTTGGGAATTCTTACAAAGGTATAAGCGATCTTTGTACCATAATGAATCATTTTTCCAGCTAAATGTATCAGATGTACTAGAATCTTGTTGTAACTTTCGAATAAGTGCCCACACTTCTTCATCATTCTTCCATTCCCCCCTTGCTTTGTTTATCCAATCTGGTTGGATAATAGAAATAGCGCACAACAATGCTTCCACATCCTCATCCTTTCTTGAGAGTGCATCTGCCACAAAATTTTGCTTCCCTTTTTTGTAGATGATTTCAAAGTCATAACCCAACATCTTTGTGACCTAGTTTTGTTGTTCTTCAGAGGATAATCTTTGTTCTAAAAAGTATTTAAGGCTATCATGATCCATTTTTACCTTGAAGTTTCTTCCCATTAGATAGGGTCGCTATTTCTTAAGTGCATGTAGTATTGCCAACATTTCCTTCTCATAAATAGCTTTGTGTAAATACTTTCCCTTGATTGGACGACTTTCGAAAGCAATGGGTCTTTCATCTTGCATTAAAATAGCACCAATTCCATTTCCTGAAGCATCACATTCCACAATAAAGGTTTTTGTGAAGTCTGGTGTAGCTAAGACCGGTGCTTGGCACATTGCCTCTTTAAGATGTTCGAAGGCCTTTGTTGCTTCTGGAGTACATGAAAATGCGTCTTTCTTCAATAATGTTGTTAGAGGTGTTGCTATTTTCCCATAATTCTTAACGAACTTGCGATAATACCCTGTCAACTCGAGAAATCCTCGCAAATGCTTTATGGATGTGGGGATTTTCCATTCCTTAATGGCTTTAATTTTGCTAGGGTCTACCTTAACTCCTTCATGAGATATAATATGACCCAGATATTCCACCTCTTGTACTCCAAAGAAACATTTGGATCTTTTTGCATATAATTGTTTCTCCTCCAATAGTTGTAGCACCCTGTCAACATGTTCAACATGATCCTTCCAAGACTTTTTGTAGATTAGTATATCATCAAAAAATACTAACACAAATTTTCTAAGGGTTTGAAAATGGAATTCATCAAACCTTGAAATGTAGAAGGTGCATTGGTAAGGCCAAAAGGCATGACCAAAAATTCATAATGACCCTTATGAGTTCTAAATGTTGTTTTCGGAATGTCTTCAGTCTTCATTCTGATTTGATGATATCTTGAACGAAGATCCAACTTGGTGAAGTAAATTGATCCATGCAATTCATCCAATAATTCATCAATGACAGGAATGGGAAACTTATCTTTAATAGTGAGCTTGTTGAGCTCCCTATAATATGGACACATGCGCCATGATCCATCCTTCTTGTGCACCAATACTACTAGAGCAAAGAAAGAACTTTGGTTAGGTTGAATTATACCAGCCTCTAGCATTTCTGCAAACATACGTTCAATTTCACTCTTTTGGGAATAGGGATATCTGTATGGCTTGATGTTTGGAGGAACACTTCCTGGAATCAAATGAATAGCATGATCATGATCACGAATAGGAGGAAGACCTTTGGGAGTCTCAAATACCTTGGAATGATTGTCCAAGACTTTTTGGAGATCTAGAGAAATAGATGATTTCGATGTGGAAACATCTAGCGAACATAATTGTGCAATTACACCTCGTTGTTCCTTTTTTAGAAGCTTTGTCATACTGTTAGAGCTGATTATCTTTCTCGGTTTCCCTGCAATGCCTCTTAATTCAACTTCCTTTCCTTCTGCATAAAATTTCATGAAAATTTCTTGAAAGTTAAAAGCTATTGTACCCAAGGATTGTAGCCATTGAATTCCTAGTACAACATCAGTACCTCCCATTGTAATGGAAAGAATTGGGCTATTCAATACATATTCTCCCATGGATAGCTTGATATTATGGAAATTTCTAGAGAAATTTATCATTCCTCCACTTGCAACCATCACTTGACACTCTGGTGCTGGATATAGGAAGCAATTCAATTCTTTTGCTATCTTACAATGAATAAAATTGTGGGTACTTCCTGAATCAATCAACACTATTACCTTTTTCTTCTTGATATGTCCTTCTATCTTGATGGGTTGAGGAGTGGTAATTCCATACAATGCATTACAAGATATGGTCGGATTCATTTCTTCTTTATCTAGGCTTTGTTCCTGGAGTATATCCTCTTCTTTTGACCTTTCTTGTTCCTTTTCTTCTTCCTCTTCACAATCTATGTAGAATAATTTCTTCTCAGCACACTTATGACCTTTAGTGTATTTGCTATCACAACTGTAACAAAGCCCTTTTGCTCTTTTTTCTTCCAATTGTTGTGGTGTCAACCTTATAGGTTGTGGAAGGCTAGGGGCAACAACACTTCCATCTTTATAGTTGTGAGTGGTAGGCTTCCTGGTTGCCATAATTTTGCTTTCCATTTTTCTTGCTAACTTGAATGCCTTCTCCAATGAATCAGGTTCCCAAAGGCAAACATCATGTTGGATATTCTCCTTTAAAGTCCCTATGAACACATCAATCCTATGCTCCTCTGGAATATTTTTTACCCTTATGTTCAATTTTTGGAACTCCTCAATGTGCTCCATCATTGAACCCTTTTGTTTGAGACTTATCAATTGGCTAAAAAAGGTGTTGCTTTTTGTATCCTCATAATGTGCTGTCATTTCTTCCATAAAAATTGCCCAAGTGATAATTTGTTTACGAGAGAAAAGCCATTGATACCATACAAACTGATTTGGTTCCAAATATAAAGTTGCAATATGTACCTTTTGTGTGTTTTGCACATTATTGAGATCGAAAAATTGCTCCATCTGTAGTATCCATGTTGCGGGATCCTTGCCATCAAACTTCCTCATATCGATTTTTGGAATATGGTGGGTCTTCGATCCAACATTAGAGTCTATGAAATCATGATTAACATTTCTTTTGTTCTCATCATGAGTTTCCTTTACTACCCTTTCACCATTAGTGACCATTTCTTGTAGCAACTTATTCAAATTTATCTTCAATTCTTCCATCTTATCATCCATGCCATCCATCTTAGCGTCCATGCCATTCATCTTAGCTTCCATGCCATTGATCTTAGTTTCCACACCATTCATCTTAGCTTCCATGCCATTCATCTTAGCTTCCACGCCCTTTATCTTAGATTCCACACCATTTATCTTAGCTTCTGTTAGCTTTTGTGAGAGTGACATTTGTTGCACTTGGTCTTGTAATTTTGATATATCATGTAGCATTTCTTCCTCTTCTTCATGAGTCATGCTAGAGCTTTCAGGTTGTTTACTAGGTGTTTCCATTTTCTTTCTTTAGGGCATCAATTACCGATAATAATTCTTCACTATTCCCTTTGAATTCCTTCAAACTAATTTTTCAAACCAAGCTTATGCAAATATTAAAAAAAATACACACCTTTTTTCACTTTGTAGGCACTCGATATTGAATATGATGTATCTCTGTAATTTCGAATCTTTCAGTTCTGAAATTGCAACCTGTAGTAGCCCTCTATGTCCTCTTTCCAATGCCACCAGTGTGATCGAATTTAGATTCTCCAAGAAAGAGTTATGCACAATCTCCCAAGATGACCTGATTATATAACTTTTCAGAAGAGCGAACTTGTATGAGGTACCACATGTCACTATTTTGACCTTCGGGTCTAAAAAATATACACAGGAAACTACAGTCCGTCCTCTTTCTGTAACTTCTTATGAAATTGCAATCTGATGCTCAAAACAAAGGTTGTGACGATTTTCCCAAGGTCACCTGTTTGGAATGTAATTCAGGAGTTTGCAAAAAGACCAACTTCCTCGGATCATATCTCCGCAAATATAGCGCGAAAAGCTCTGAAATTCGGACCCGAGGTTCAATGCGATTTCGTCTCAAACGTGTTTTTTTGTTCGCTTCTGAAATGACGCAGAAAAAGGGTTATAGCGAAAATTCCACGATGACCTATTTCAAGCAGCGAAACCCTAGAATCCATAGCTCTGATACCAAATGTTATGAAACCAACTCACAAAAAGATAGAAAAGATAGATCAACGCCTTAGAATTCAGCCTCTTCGAGAGGACAACCTCCTTTACATTACATAAATGAACAATTCTTGGATGATTCAAATGACAAAACCTCCTTTCTATATATAGGAGTCTAAGGAGTCACAATATAACCAAGCCGACCTAACAATAATAATATAAAAGCACAAAAATAACAATAGAGGGATTCTATGGGGCACAATAATAACAATATGGGGACAATAGGGGCACAACAATATTAATAAGGGATACAACTACAATAGTAATGGGGGCATCATAAGTATTATAGGGACATAACAACATGCATATGTCGTGCATGCCCAAACTAGTGAGGAAAACATAGATGCAACTTGGTACCTGCAAGAAAAACCCATTGCAATTGTTGATCCCGATGTCCTCTTGCACTTTTATGCTTTTCCTTTTCCTTCTTGCTCCAATTTCATAGTGTGCCACACCCTCCAAGAGTGCTCCAAGAAAACTCTAAGTGTCCAAGAGTATGAGAGAGAGAGAGAATAGAGAGAGCTCCACCAAAACCTATCAAGAAAAGCTTGCCAACTGATCCTAAGAATCCTTGTTATCAATGAGGCCTCTATTTTCTTCATTTTCATTATTTTCCTTCATTTTCCTCCTCACATGCAACCTGTGACATTTCACTTCTCCTAATTTCTTTTATTTTCATAAATAAAATGCCAATTAATGTCTCATTGCTTTCCAAAGCATTTTCCGTTGCCTTTGCCAATTTTCTTAGCCATAATAAACTGAAGTGACACCCCACTAGGATGTTTTTTTTCCATCATTCAACTTGGAATACATGTCCCATGACCGTGGTCTTATATATTTTTACATGGTTTTTAACCAGGGTTGTTACAGAACCCTCCCCCTTGGGGGAACACCTTCCTCGGTGTTCAGTGACACCTATAACCAACAGACCGCTAAAATTAAAACATACTTCCCATGTAGATTTATAACATAGCTCATTGCAACATTTACAATGAACATTTGCTAAAACATAGCAAACATACCATTTACTGGAGATTTATAACACAACTCATTACAATATTTACAATAGTAACCACATATACACACATACACATTTGCTTCACCCATTAAATAATCATACCATTTATGGAGCTTTATAAATCCAGCTCGATATAGTATTTACAATAATACAAACATATACACATGCACATTTTCTCAACCAACAAATAAAAGGATATGATGTCTACATCCGCAACAAGGGAATCCAAAGGCTTACACCTCCACGATCAAAGTAATGCCAAGATTCACCTCCTTCCCAGGAAGTCCAAATCCACTGCAAGGTCAAATTTGCATCTAATGTCCATCACTATAATCTTGCGCCAGTTGTGCTCTCTGTGAACAATTACCAGCTCATTGTTACGGGGCACATTCCCATTGTGCATTTGATTCCATATGGAAATGTTAATGACCAAAACAAATATATCCCTGGCCTACCCTTCTCTGCTACATAGTCCCTCAGGAAATCCAGTCACCCCCTTCCATGCAGTCATACACCTTCCAAGTTCTATTGGCACCCCCATCCTCGGCAGTCCATCCCTCGGCAAAGTTTCCTCATATTGGAAGGTCCAAAAACCAAGGCATATCCCTACCTCAAACCATCATGTCGATCATAGCATGCTCATGGCAATCAATTGACACTATTTGGTACCAGTGTTCCATAATGGCCCTTCTCTTGAAGTGCTTTACCAGCATATTGTTGTCCGTTTCTAATTTATTTTGTTTTTGTTGCTAATATTTGTAGTCAGTTTCAGCCACCCAAGCGAGCATTTCATGCTTTCCTGTACCAAGCACATAATTTCCGTTAGATTTAAAATAATTTAAATAAATTCACATGATACCTCATTAGTATCTCATCAATAAGGTACACTTGTAATCCTATTTACTTCTTTTCACAACAAGTCAAACTAATTGTTTGATCAAATCACCATGAATAAACATATCACATCCGGTTAGCTCAAACTCAACCATCATAAATTAAAATCATGAACCACATGAAATCATCCTAAACCATAATCATAAATCACGTGTAACCATCACAAGTGAGAATCATAGATCACATGTAATCGTTATAGACCTGAATCTTAAATAACATACATAATAAAACTGAAATAAAATATTGATACTTATCCTTTAATCAATCCTTAGCTTCTACCTTTTTCCTTATTCTGTGTGCACTCTAGATCGGTTGACACACCCAACAAACACTGAGTGTCTTTTTCTTTCCTTCAATCACGTACACATACACAATGTACATCACAACACATACATACACACACAATGTATGACACCACACATTGCATACACCTACCCCTGATATAAAATACAACACATACATCTATACCCGATGTACAACACCACACAATACATGTACCTACTCCTGGCATACAACACAACACAATACATCTATACTCAATGTACAACACTACACAATATATGTACCTACATTTTCTGCACAACACACCATAATACATGTACTACACAAAGTACAACACAACGAGTACACATGTCACGATACCACAACTACACAATGCACATACATAGTACCACATGCCTGCAACGCAACATGTATGACATGCACACAATACCACATGTACACCAGTACCATATGTACAACATGTACACAATACCACCTATACACAACATCGCCTGCACAACATGTATACAACATCACATGTACACGGCACCCCTACACAATGTGTACACAACTTCACATGTACATCGTACCACCTGTAAAATGTATACACAATGTCAAACGTACACAACACCACATGCACGACATGTACATGACACCACATGTACACCACCATATGCACGACATGTACACAACACCACTTGCACATTGCACCATATGGACAACATGTACATGGAACCACATGCTCACAACACCACTTGTACAATCATGCACACAACACCATATGTACGTAGCACCATATGTACAACATGCACACAACACCATATGTACATAGCACTGCATATACAACATGTCCATAGAACCTTATGTACACAACACTGCATAACCAACATGCACTCAACACCATATTCACACAACACTACATATCCATCATGCGCACAGTACAATATGTATACAAAACCGCATATCCAACATGTACATATCACTATCTATACCCAACACTTCATATGCAACATTCGCACAACACTATTTGTACCACCCTGTACATAGCATTGCATAAACCACATGTACACACACACTATATGCACAACACCACATGCACACAACATCACAGATGCAACATGTGCAAAATATACATATGCACAACAGTAGTACCACACATCCAAAACCACACTGTCTCTACCAAGCAACCTTTCTTCCAGTGTCTTATCCATGCTTGTCCTTGCATGTTGCAAACCACACTACTTTCATTTCGTTGATGTATCCCTTGGTATAGCCTGCCCATAACATAGACATAATATAATCACATAATATCAATTCATAACCACATGATACTGACCTCGTATATTTGTCATGACTACTCTTCCACTTGATTCCTCATAGACCAGGAACCTCTTTATGCCATTCACGTGCCTAAGCAATCATTTCTCCACAAGAATGATTCCTAACGACCCTATCAGACAACAACATACATACCTACATATATATACATATAAATATTAGCATTAAACAATCTGTCAGACAACGACATACATACATATATATACATATAAATCTTAGCATTAATAATCATGATCCATGATGACTCTGTCAAACATGACATACATACATACATACATATATGTATACACAACGTATATGGCTCTAGGACTAATAACTCAACCCAAGTTGTTACAAGGCTCAAGAGTGTTTGTCCAACCAAGGCTCCACGAACTAGTAACTCAACCCAAGCTAAAGGAAACATGAGAACCAACTAGAAAAACAAATAAATAAGCACACAACATCATGGCTATCGAGAAAATGGAAAGGCTAGGAAAATCCATTGTCAATTCACGCAATCCTCCATGCCAATGACAAATCATGATCAATAAACCACATGCATATGTCATTCATGCCAAAAATAGTGAGGAAAACATGCATGCAACTTGGTACCTGCAAGAAAAACCCATTTTAGTTGTTGATCTCGATGTCCTCTTGCGCTTTCATGCTTTTCCTTTTCCTTCTTGCTCCAATTTCCAAGGATTCCACACTCTCCAAGAGTGCTCAAGTGTCCAAGAGTATGAGAGAGAGAGAGAGAATAGAGAGAGCTCCACCAAAACCTGTCAAGAAAATCTTACCAACTGATCCTAAGAATCCTTTTTATCAATGAAGCCTCTATTTTTTTCAATTTCCATTATTTTCCTTTATTTTCCTCCTCACGTGCAACCTGTGACATTTCACCTTTTTTTCTCCTAATTTCCTTTATTTTCATAAATAAAATGTCAATAAATGCATGATGCCTTTCCAAAGCCTTTGCCATATCCTTTGCCAATTTCCTTAGCCATAATAAACCGAAGTGACACCCCACTGGGATTTTGTTTCCCACCATTCAACTTGGAATATGTGTCCCATGATCGTGGTCTTACATATTTTTACATGGATTTTTAACCAGGGTTGTTACACTGTGGCCCTTGATTATGTGAATTGGTTTGAAATCTAAGTCATATTCATGTAGACCAGTCATCCAGTTGGCTCTTTTCCCACCTAGCTCTTGTTGGAAAAATAGTGATATGACTACTGAGTGTGGAACAAAGATTATACAATGATTTTTCAAGAGATAGGGTTGAAAGTGCTTCACCGCCTTGTATACTGCATAAGCATTCTTTTCAATGGTGGGATAATTAAGTTCGGGTCCTTGAAGAATAACTCTCATAAAAGAAATAGGCTACTCATTATTCTGATCATCCTTTTGCATGAGAACAACGACAAGAGAAGTGTCAGAAGCAAAGGTGTAGAGAAAAAAATATCTACTGAAATCTGGGCTATATAGTGCAGGTGTTTCTGCAATAGATTTCTTGATATGGGAAAATTCATAATTTTCCTTTTTTTTCCGATCTGTATAATGCATCTTTCTTTATCATCTCTTGCATTGGTTTTACAATATGAGCATAATTGGAAATGAACTTGCAGAGGAAATTGATTTTCCCCAGAAAGGAGTTCATATTGTTTTTGTTCACTGGGAAGGGAATCTGCGTAATTGATTTGACCCTCTTTGGGTCTACCTTAATCCCACTCTTAGCGATGATGTGGCCCAAGAGGTTACCCTCAGACATTGCAAAGATACTCTTCTTGGGATTAAGAGATATCTTGTACTTGTAACATCACTCGAAAATTTTCTTCAAGTGGTGTATGTGATCGGATCTCTGTTTGGAAAACACTGTAACATCATCAAGATAGACCACTATGCTATGTCCAATCAATCCCCGGAATGTGATGTCCATGGCACGTTGGAATGTAGCACCAACATTAATCAACCCAAATGGCATTCACTTAAATGTGAACATGCCCCACTTTGTGTGGAAAGTCGTTTTAAGTCTATCAAGATCTGAGACTAGAGCCTGGTTGTATCATGAATATCCATCCAAGAGAGAAAACATTTCTGAGCTCGATACTGTTTCCAGTATCTGTTCCATAGATGGCACAGGTAGTTATCTTTTTCGAGGCGTGGTTTGGATTTCATAAATCAACACATAAGCAGATTTCCCAGGACTTCTTTCTTACCGAGACCAAGTTTAATATCCAGGTGGAGTATCGCACTTTGTATATGATCTGAGCATCCAGTAATTTCCTTAACTCTTTTTAAATGAGAGACTCAAGTGTCGGATGTACCTTTTGTTGTTGAAATGGCTTGGCCCCTTCTTTTATCGAAATCACATGTTGGATGATTCGTGTGTCATAAGTTTTAAGTTCGTCACACGTCCACGTGAATACATCCTGGTACTGCTTGAACAAGCGGATAAACATTTGTTGCTCCTGTGGTGTGAAATAGGTACCATGATTAACAAAATTTGGATCTTTTTATGCTCCCAAATTGATCTGGTCGTGTGACATTGTGGAACTATGGGTTTTAGCATTAATAGGTCCCCAGAAGTGGTTATGCAGGTCATACAACTTTTCCAATGATACCATGCCTTTCGGCATGAGGTTTCCTTTGCTTGAGATAACTACATCCTGCAACGCCCTTTTGTGCTCATCTTCATTGATCGTTGCATATTTCAAAACATTAACGTTCACCATGAAGTGTAGTATCTGCTGGTCATCATTGAAAATGCATAAATTAGTGATATTATGAGGGACGGATGGCTTATAAAGAATTTATACAGAAAAAATTGTCCCTTAATGGTGACAACCTAGCAGCAACATTTGCCAATGCATCTGCAACTACGTTACACATTATAGGAACAACAATAATAATTAAAAGCTTGGAATTGCAAATTTAAATGCCATACCTCTTGTTGATAACTCTTGATATGAGGTGACACACAGTGTATGGTATTACGTACTTGTCGCACAACAATTTCTGACTCACCTATTGCTTTTAGGATCACAATGTTGAGGTCAATGGCTCTTTGCAGGCCCAAGATGAGTGTCTCGTATTCTATAGTGTTTTTTGTGCTCTCAAATTCCAAGCAGCTATAGATCAGATGTTTTCTCTATAGCGGATCTATTAAAATGCAACCAACTCCAGAGCCCTCCTATGTTTTGGAACCATCAAAATACAAAGTCCACATATCATATGTACAAGGACTATACCCTACACTAGTACTATTATTACTATTACTATTAACTGTATAAATGTCATTTTCACCAATTGGACTGGGAAGGAACTCCAACTGTGTATCTGGTGGGATTGGGGATGGTTGCGCAAGATAACACCCCAGTTGAGTTTCCAAGAAGAAATTGCCAAAGATAAGTTCTACGAAAGCCATTGGTTCATTATGTCCATTCAAGGGAGTAACAATATGTTTCATGTATCTATCTAATTTCACTGGGATATGATTATTTCTGCCCTTGTGAGGAAGCCATATATGTCACAAGTCTGTGGCAAAGTACCCTTATAGCTTACTAGACCAATCTCTGCTCAACAATACTCCATATGCTTCTGGAATGTCCACAATCACTAGGTTGATACATTGGTGGACTCACTCATCGGATGATAAACGGATAATCACATCTCTGGGTTCAGCAGCTGCATGTACAAGAGTCTTGTCCAACTGAATGATTTATGCATATATTTTGTCCCATTTTGCATTGATTTTCTTGGCGACATATAATGGAATTACGTTTGTTGATGCACTAGAATCAACCAAGAAATTGTGTACATTGAAATTGAAGATTTCAAAAGTTAATAGAAATGGAGGGAAGAGTGTATTTTCATCCATTGTCAAAGCATTAAGGACGGATTCGAGGGAACCAAAGGACATACCAGATCCCTTGTATGAAGAAGCATCATTACCTGCAGTGGACTACCCAAGTGCTTGTAAGAGGATGTCATGTTGGCTCATGATCTTTGTTAGTTCGAACATTAAGATATTTGTGTGGGCCTTCTTCACGTCTTCAATTATGTTGTAATCTAAAGTGGGACAAATTTTCGAAGTGTCTGGGGACGTGACTTGGTTTGTGAATCCGAATGATGTTCTTACTCTTACTACTCACGAAAGCACTTTTCATTGTAGTTGCATTCCCAGACTTGCTTTGAGTGTTTTGTGCTGAGTTGAAAGGTGGATTGATCTTTCTTAACAACTTTTCTTTGAGTTTCTGGTTCATCAACTCTGGCTTGGTGGTCAGCCCTTGGCTTCTCAAATTGTATCGATTGGTCTGCTTCTGAGCTAGACCATCACTTGAAGGTTGTTTTTAGACCATGTTCTTTTCGGCTATGAGTATGAAATTAAACATGTTTACCATGTGCCCCACACTTGGAGTCTCTTCGGTTGCAATAGTTTCTTGTTTTTCTTCTACAGGCTCGGTCTGCTCATCAACGAGTACCACATCAACAAGATGCGTAGCAAGAACGTTCATGGCATGATTCCATTGTGGGCATGTTTTCTCGGAATGATATTCTTGATGATACAAATAGTATTGGTCTATGCCCATACTTTCGATATTCAATACAACGTTCAAGCTCTGCGCAGACTTAGCTGGTTGGTTGCTTCTACTGCTAGGATTTGCAGTCCTTCTCAAAAGGTTGAATTTTGGAGGATTTCTTCTCACGGTGGTCTCGCTCAACCATTGTTTCAAATCTGCTAGATCTTTTGATAGACTCTTGATAGTACAGGTCAAGATTTCAAGATCAACAATTTCTTTCTCTTTGGCCTTGCTTACGGAGGCCTGAGACCTTTTAACCATGTATTTGGAGTCTTTGGTTGGTTCATCATCTACAATGAGTCCAAACGCGTGCAAGTCCATTTCAACCATGATTTCCTCTTCGTATTTCTATGTTAAAGTTTGTTTCCCAGTTCTCTTTACAGACTGTGCAATGCTAGTTGGAAAGATATAAGTGTACTAATAAATGGTGATGGAGTCATGAGGTTTAGTGTTTGCTGGGAACTTATTTAGAATACGATTAAATCTTTGATTGAAATCTTTCACTTTTTCCTTGTGCTCCATCTTTATATTTCCCAAGTCTTTCAACAACATGGTGGGGGTCTTGACAAAAACAAATTTCTCAAGGATTTTTTTCTTAAACGCCCTCCAGCTCTGGATGGAATTCGGAGGAAGACTATGATACCATACAACTGCTCTGCCATCTAAGGTACACGGAAAAATTCTACATGCAACATCATCATAGTGTACCTTGTTGTGTGTGGAGCATGATTGTTCAGAGGTCTTTGTTTCAGCCGGATGTATACCCCAGGAAGTTTGTACACCCCTCCACGCGGGGGGGTGCGGGGGGACTTGTCTTGTAAAAGTATAGTAATTTCTAGTCAATTTGGGCCGTTCATTAGGTGGATGATCTGATGGTAGAACTTATGTTTAGTTTAGGGTTTTTTTCCCTAGAAGGCAACCCCTCTCTTTGTATGAGGGCATTGTATTTGAGGCTGAGTAATAGATGTGTATTCTGTGAGCGAGAAACAGAGAGGTGAGACTGTGAGAGAAAACAGAGGATATTACAGCGGATCTACTGTAGGTTGTGTCTCTTCATTTTTTTGGATAATAGAAAGGAAGGACTGGCTGTTCGGGGTGGACGTAGCCCAAACTGGGTGAACCACGTATATCTGTGTCTCTCTTGTTTTATGCGTTTTCTGTGTTTATATTTCTGCAATATTTTATGTGTTCCATTGCTACATAATATATAATTTTCTAACAACTGGTATCAAAGGCGAAGGTTTATTTGGCTGATAAACTCGCAGGAAAGAAGGGTTCCTTGTTCGAGTGGGAGCAATGGTGGAAGATGGTAAGTTTAGGGTCGAGAAATTTAACAGCCAAAACTTCTCGCTATGGAAGATGCAGATGGAAGATTATCTGTATTAGAAAGATTTGTACCTACCATTGAGCGGAAAAACAAAGAAGCCGACGGCTATGACAGATGAAGAATGGAACCTTCTCGATAGAAAGGCACTCGGAACAATACGGTTGTGCCTCGCTGCATCAGTCGCCTTCAACATTTCGAAGGAAACAACGACAGAGGGTTTGATTCAGGCGTTGTCGAAACTATATGAAAAACCCTCGACCTCAAACAAGGTATTTCTTATGAAACGGTTATTTAATATGAAGATGTCAGAAGGTGGATCTGTTGCAGATCATTTAAATGATTTTAATACAGTTACAAGTCAATTAAGTTCTATAGGGGTAAACTTTGAAGATGAAGTTAGAGCTATGTTATTCTTGTGCTCATTGCCAGAAAGTTGGAATGGTTTAGTAATGGCCATTAGTAACTCTGTCTCTGGATCTAGTACTTTAAAGTTTGATGATGTTTTCGGTGCTATCCTTAGCGAGGAAATGCGACGGAAAAGCTCCGGTGAGACATCAGGTAATGCTTTGAGTGCAGAGTCTAGGGGAAGAAAAATGGAAAGAGGAAAGAGCTCAGGATATCGCAGTAAATCAAGGAAAGGTAGATCCAAGTCCAGATCTGGAATAGTGTGCTGGAAATGCAGAAAGAAAGGACACCTAAAGAAAGACTGTAGATCTTGGAAAGGAAAAGAAGGAGATGCACAACAAGAAAACAATCATGAAGCAAATGTGACAGGTGAGGTGTTACAAGATGCTTTGATTCTTTCTTTCGAAAATATTACTGATTCCTGGGTGGTAGATTCAGGGGCCTCATTCCATGCCACACCTGATAAGAAATACTTTCATGACTATGTTCAAGGAGATTTTGGACAAGTTCGTTTGGGTGATGATAAACCCTGTAAAATTGTTGGAATGGGTAAGGTTCTTGTAAAACAGTGGAATGGAAACCAATGGCTACTAAAGGAGGTAAGGCATGTTCCAGATCTAAAGGAAAATTTGATTTCGACAGGGCAGTTAGGCGGTGAAGGTTGTGTGACAACTTTCACAGATAAAGCTTGGAAGGTTACCAAAGGAGCCCTGGTAATAGCAAAAGGCGAAAAGGTTGGTACATTGTATTTATGCAATGGTATTTCTAACTCTGTTAATGCTTTAACTTCCAATGGAGCAGATGCAGCATTATGGCATCATAGGCTCGGACACGAGTGAAAAGGGGATGAAGATTCTTCACTCAAGGAACCTGTTGCTGGGTTTGAAGAATGTTGATTTGGATTTTTGTGAGAATTGCATTTATGGAAAACAGAAGAGAGTTAGATTTCTCAGAGTTGGGAAAGAAAAGAAGAACGAAAAATTAGAGCTTGTGCATATAGATGTATGGGGACCTGCTTAGGTATCATCTCTCGGTGGCTCTTGTTATTATGTTACTTTTATTGATGATGCAACTAGAAAAACTTGGATTTATTGTATTAAGAATAAATTTGATGTATTTGACACTTTCAAGAAATGGAAAGCTTTGGTTGAGATTGAGACAGGAAAGAAATTGAAGTGTCTTAGATCAGACAATGGAGGTGAATATTGCAGCAAAGAGTTTGATAGGTACTGTTCAGAGCATGGAATTCGTAGAGAGAAGACAGTTCCAAGAACAAAACAAGAAAATGGTGTTTCAGAAAGGATGAATAGAACAATCATGGAGTGTGCAAGGTGCATGAAATTGCATGCAGGATTTCCTTTACAGTTTTGGGCAGATGCTGTAGATACTGCTGTTTATCTAATAAACAGAGGGCCTTCAAGTTCCTTGGATGGTGGTGTTCCAGAGGAAGCATGGACAGGTAAAAAGGTAAACTACTCTTTTTTAAAGCCTTTTGGTTGTGAGGCCTTTGTCCATATTGATAAAGAAAATAGAACAAAGCTTGAGGCAAAGTCAAAGAAATGTACCTTTATTGGATATGGTGTTAATGATTTTGGTTATCGCTTATATGATTACGAAAATCACAAAATCATTAGGAGCAGAGATGTAATATTCAATGAAAAGGTCTTGTATAAGAATCAGTTGCAGGGAAAGAAACGGGAAAAAGAAAACAAGGAATACGTAGTTCTTGATGAAATCACTGAAAAAGTAAAGGTGCCTGAAAATAATAATAATCAACAACCACAACAACAACAACCACCACAACACCAACATGCACCCCAAACACCTGAAAGTGGTGTTAGAAGATCTACCAGGATAAGTAGACCCCCTGAACGATACTCTCCTTCATTATATTATTTATTGTTAACTGATTCTGGTGAACCCGAATGTTATGAAGAAGCAATGCAGGTTGAAAGCAGGAAGAAGTGGGAGGTAGCCATGGAAGAAGAGATGGACTCCTTAATGCATAACCAGACTTGGGACTTAGTCAGGTTGCCTGCAGGTAAAACTACATTGTAGAATAAATGGGTTTACAGGCTGAAGGAAGAAGATGGAGGAAAATAAAGGTACAAAGCTAGACTTGTGGTGAATGGGTTTGCACAGAAGAAAGGTATTGATTTTGATGAAATATTTTCTCCTGTTGTTAAAATGACTTCAATCAGAACTATTTTAAGTCTAGTAGCAGCTGAAGATTTTCATCTTGAGCAGTTAGATGTAAAGACAACCTTTCTCCATGGGGATTTGGAGGAAGAGATATATATGCATCAACCACAAGGATATGAGGTGAAAGGGAAGGAGAAACTAGTGTGTAGGTTGAAGAAGAGCTTGTATGGCTTAAAATAGGCTCCAAGGCAGTGGTATCTAAAATTTGACAAGTTTATGTCTGAACAAGGTTATACTAGATGCCACTCTGATCATTGTGTTTATCTGAAAAAGAAAAATGATAGCAGCTATATTATATTGTTATTGTATGTAGATGACATGCTTGTTGCAGGGTCTAACATGCAGGAAATAAATGTGCTCAAAAGAAAATTGGCAAATTCATTTGCAATGAAGGATTTGGGAGCTGCAAAACAAATCCTTGGTATGAGAATCACTAGAGATAGGAAAAATCGCAAATTAACATTGTCTCAGAATGAGTACATACAAAAGGTGTTGAAAAGATTTAATATGCACAATGCAAAACTAGTTAGTACACCTTTTGCTAGCCATTTCAAACTTAGTAAGGAAATGCGCCCAAAGACCCAAGAAGACATGGATTATATGTCTAAAGTTCCATATGCATCAGCAGTTGGAAGCTTAATGTATGCAATGGTCTGCACAAGGCCTGATATTGCACATGCAGTGGGAGTTGTAAGCAGGTACATGAACAATCCAGGAAAGGAACATTGGATGGCAGTGAAATGGATTCTCAAATATTTGAAAGGTACCACAAATCAAGCATTATGCTTTGGTGGTGCAAACATTTCTCTACAGGGATATGTTGATGCAGATATGGCAGGTGACAAAGATAACAGGAGGAGAACTACAGGATATGTATTTACTGTTGGTGGAACAGCTATCAGTTGGGTTTCAAAATCCAAAGTGTTGTTACACTTTCAACAACAGAAGTAGAGTATGTTGCTGCTACAGAGGCTAGTAAAGAAATGATTTGGTTACAAAGGTTTATGGGTGAATTGGGTAAGGAGCATGATATGGGCACGTTATACAGTGATAGCCAAAGTGCCATTCATCTTGCAAAGAACTCAGCATTTCATTCTAGGACTAAACACATACAGCTCAAGTACCATTTCATACGATCAGTGTTGGAAGATGGAGAGTTGAAGCTGGAAAAGATACACACTAGCCAGAATCCTGCAGATATGCTAACAAAAGTTGTAACCAGGGAGAAACTGAGAATATGCTCAGTTTCAATTGGTCTTCAAGGATGACGATGAAGATGAGAAATAGCCAAGTCCAAAGAGGAGTCATTGTCCAGCAAATGAAGCAGCGATGGAGTTGCTACAATCATTCTCCAAGTGGGAGATTGTTGTGTGTGGAGCATGATTGTTTAGAGGTCTTTGTTTCAGCTGGATGTATACCCCAGGAAGTTTGTACACCCCTCCACGTGGGGGGGACTTGTCCCCCCCACGGGGGTTCGGGGGGGGCCGATCCCCCCAGGCTGGGGGGTCCGGGGGCTAGCGGTCCCCTAGCGAGGGCTCGGGGGCAGCGCCCCTGAAGCTAAAAACAGATGTAAAATTGCCTTGTAAAAGTATAGTAATTTCTAGTCAATCTGGGCCGTTCATTAGGCGGATGATCTGATGGTAGAACTTATGTTTAGTTTAGGGTTTTTTTCCCTAGAAGGCAACCCATCTCTTTGTATGAGGGCATTGTATTTGAGGCTGAGTAATAGATGTGTATTCTGTGAGCGAGAAACAGAGAGGTGAGACTGTGAGAGAAAACAGAGGATATTACAGCGGATCTGCTGTAGGTTGTGTCTCTTCATTTTGCTGGATAATAGAAAGAAAGGACTGGCTGTTCGGGGTGGACGTAGCCCAAACTGGGTGAACCACGTATATTTGTGTCTCTCTTGTTTTATGCGTTTTTTGTGTTTATATTTCTGCAATATTTTATGTGTTCCATTGCTCCGTAATATATAATTTTCTAACATACCTCAAGTGTTTGCAGATGTAGGTAGAATTTGTCTAAATGATCCTTCGCCTTTACTGGTTTTTTAGGGTCGTACTTTGTTAGGATCTTTTCCAAATGCCTTAGCATATTTTGTAACACACTCGGTAGTGCAAGTAGGCCCTGAGACATCTAATCCAGATCTTGGTCTGCCATGTATTCGTCGTTGTCTTCCCCTTCTTCTCTAGAATCTGACTGGTCTTCTTCTTCATCTTCTTCTCCTCCTAACCTGTAGAAAGTATCATCTGAGAGCACTACGCTATCACTGTCGCCACCATTGAAGGTTGGCATTTGTTCTAGTTTTCCTATGTTTTCTTCAGAGTCTGTTAACTCTTCAAGGGTCGCAAAAACTAACTCTTCAATTGTTGAGACAACAATCCCAGTGGGGGTGGTTTGGTTCTTCTTCAAAAAATATGGAAGAGTTTATATCCAGGATATCAATCCAATAGCTCTCACAAAATTTCGAGTGATGGGGTGGATGGCCCAAATCTGATCATAAGAGAATTCGTAAGGTTGTGTAGTTCCAAGCTGAGAAGAATTATCAACTTCAGGAATGTACATAGGGGAGTTGCTGGGAATGTTACCGCCTTGACTAGAGGAAATAAGATTGGGGTTGGCGGGGTTATCAGCCATAAACTTTTGGCTTCCCTCCTTCTAGTGCCAGAAATGTTAACGATGTTGAACCTTCCAACATTCAGGGGATCTCCTCGATATGAAGTTCCAATTATACCTCATGTCGTTTGGTGTAGAAGTCCCATCTGGTATCAAGGCCCGACTGTCAAATCCTTAAAGATTCACCTTGCCTCTAACTGTCAATAAGAGAGATGGATGCAATGGTGCCTTTGAAAAATAAGAAGGTGTGCCTGGTGAGTGTTCAGTTGTGAATGTGTCAAATTTATTCTACTGTGGAGAGGGGAAGAAAGTGGGCCTCTAAGAGAGAGGTAGTAGTATCACCCAAGAAGAGACACACATGAACCAGAAGGATCCGTCTAACATCCAATAGAATAGTCCATAGAGGATACGATAGTTGTTACAACCAAAAAATAAAAAGGTTATTCTAGTATCCTGAGGAATAGTCCACAAGGATGGGATAACAATGACAACCATTACAAAACATTCTCAATAAGATAAGTACTAAAACAACCAAAATATTTCAACTATCTTAGCACATGTGAAAGAAAACATGAAGTACAAACATCCGCCTAATAGTCTTACAAACATTCATAATTCATGCATGAAGAACATGTTGGCCTTGAAAGCTTTTTTTATTAAGTAAAATTTCCAAGACACATGTATACAATAAACATCACTAGCTCTAGTAGTGGAGTGTTGAAGCCACTCCTTGCTCCCCAAAAGAACTACCTTATGTCTCTAGTGCCTTTGCGGGAGGAGCCAAGGCGAAAATTCCCTTGCTCATATAATAAGGGAATATATATAAGCAAGGAGTGATGCTTCCCCTTCCTTGTGACTCTTTGACTACCCTCATGATTGTTTGACTTCCTATGACTTTTCAACTTTACATGACTCTTCGTATTCCACACATGTCCTTTGAACTTTCACTTTACAATACATTTCTAAAACATATGTTACATCATTTGCCACAAGGTATGGCATGTGACCACTCATGACATGACATGACATTGTTGACATGGACTGCATGATGATGTGGCAATGTCAAGCCACTGCTACTGCTAAGTGTTCAGTGCTTGCTTGATAATGCTCTTCCTTTCACCTCTGTATGACTTGGTGATAACGAATCTTCAATGATCTTAATTCTTGAGTTGTGATCGAAAAATGATGTCCCTTTGCTTTTCTTGATTGATCGGCTTGTCTGTTCAGTTACAAGTGTGTATTTTAGCATGCTTCCCTCCTCCATCTCCTTCTTCATCATCTTTCCATGGTATGATAGAGTACCTACATCTGCAATTCGGTCATGATGAGATGACATCAGTTTGAAAACCCCCTAGTCTAAGATATTGAATTTTGATCCATTAACTGAGTCGAAACCGAGTGACAGGTCGGGAGAGGGGACTCAGTGAATACACAGTTGTGTAGTTCAAGCAGCTAGGGGTGAGGTTTGAGCCCTGAGACTACGTAGTGCATAGTTCAGGAATGACTGGGGAAAAAAACTGCACAATTCTAAGGGCCAGTGGGACAAGCTAAGGTAATGGGCACTGAGAGGACATACTGGGTAGTTTGGGAAACAAGGGAGGTTGGGCTACTGTACAACTGCTCATTTCATAGGGTCACAGAATGATCTTGAGGCTTGTGATTGCGCAGTGCAAAGTGAAGGCCAGGCTGGGAGGAATGATTGCACAATTCTAAAGATCAATACTGGAGCTTAGGCACAAAAATTGCGCAGTGTAGCAATCCTGGGAGGCAGGAACTTTACATTTCACAGTGCCAAGGGGCAAGGTAACATCTAGAGGAGTGAAACTATGCAGTGCACAGTTCAAGGAGGTCAGGTGATGCCAATTTGCTTAGTCAGGAAGCCTTCTAAGAAATGAATAAGTGTAAGACCCGTGAGACTGACGTAAATAGTGTTAAGACTTCGAATGTGATCTCACACTTATAATACTTGATGATACAACAACAAGGATCACCCATGACCCATGAAAAATGTATTTCCCTCTGTGTGACAACTTTATGACCAGTTACGACAAGTGTGACACTTAAGATAGACTTTGGGTCGATTGTGACTACACTTGTGTGACAGTGCTTAAAACTTTGTGAACTAGTGTGAGAGATATTTACATAGTTAGAAAAACTCATATACATAAATATAGAGCCTTGAAACCATTATAACAGACTTATATACATTGTGCAATGACCAATCATGACAAAAGATGACAGTTTACCCAACTTGCAAAAGGGAGCAAAATACTTCAATAAAGTTCATGAAATAAGCTTTAGTGTTTGCAACAACAATGTGAAAGACTAAGGAAGGCTTTAAAATTGAGATCAAGCCAAAATTTTGGAGCGTGTTGTAGCAACTACAACAAAACACCAAAACCTAAGGCATCTTACAAGATGAGCACTTCAGAATTGTTGGAATTGAAGTTGCATCTTAAGGAAATGCTTGACAAGGGATACATTAGGCCAAGTGTGTCACCTTGGGGTGCATCATTGTTGTTTTTGAAGAAGAAGGATGGTACTCTTAGGTTATGCATTGATTATAGGAATTTGAACAAGGTGACAATCAAGAATAGGTATGTTTTTTCATAGATTGATGACTTGTTTGATCAGTTGAAGGGAGTAGCATTGTTCTTGAAGATCAATTTGAGATCAGAATATCATCATGTATGCGTCAAAGAAGAGGACATCTACAAAACCGCATTCTGAACCAGGTATGAGCATTATGAGTTTGTTGTGGTTCCTTTTGGTTTGACTAATGCTCCAGCTACTTTCATGTGTTTGATGAATAGTCTATTGCATCCTTATTTGGACAAGTTTGTGATAGTATTCATTGATGACATATTGATATATCCTAAGAATGAGGAAGAGCTTGCAAAACATCTAGCAACAATGTTGATATTGCTGAGAGAGCATCAGTTGTATACCAAACTTAGTAAGTGCAGTTTCTTTCAAACGAAAGTTCATTACTTGGGACATGTTGTTTCCAAGGAAGGCATAACAGTGGATTCAGAAAAGATCAAATCTACCATGGAATTGGAAACTCCTAGGAATGTGGATGAGGTCAAATGATTCATGGAATAACAAGTTACTATAGGAGGTTCATTGGGAACTTCTCATGATTTTCTACCCTCTCACATATTTGTAGTGAAAAGGGAAGAAGTTTGAATGAACAGAAGAATGTGTAGCTCATTTTGAGCAGTTGCTTACAAATGCTTTGGTATTGAAGGTTGAAAATCCACATAAAGAGTTTGTGGTATGTATAGATTCTTATAAGAGAGGACTTAGTGGAGTTTTGATGTAAGAAGGATAGGCGGTATGTTACAAGTCAAGGAAACAGAATGAGCACGAGTAGAACTATGTGACTTGTAACAACCCTAATTAAAAATCCATGTAATAAAGTTAATAAAAGAAAAATAAGACCAAGGTCATGGGACACGTATTCCATGCTGAATGTTGCAAAAACATCATAGTGGGTGTTCATTTGGTTTATTATGGGCAAATAAATTAGTAAAGGAAATGGCAAAGACATTGAAAAGGAAAAGACGCATTAATTGACATTTTATTTATGAAAATAATGGAAAATAGAAGAAAAGGAATCACACATTTGCATGAGAGGGAAATTGAATGAAGAATGAAGGAAAATGAAGAAATTAGAGGCCTCACTGAAAGGCTTTTGAGGATCAGTTCATGGCTTTTGACAGTGTTAGCCTTTTGACAATTTTGAGTTGAGCACACTCTCATTCTCTCTCTCTCTCATACTCTTGCACCCTTATAGTATTCTTGGAGCATGTTTGGAGCACTTTAGAATTCACTTGGATTGGAAAACAAGGAAAGTGAAAGCAGGAAAGCACAAGGGAATAGTTGGATCAACAACTACATCGGGATTGCTTTCCAGGTATCAAGTTGCATGTATGGTTTCCTTTTTATTTTTGGCATGCATGGTACATGCATGTGTTTCTTGGTTATGAGTTGTCATTGGTATGGAGGATTGTCTCGATTGACAGTGGTTTTGCCTAGTCTTGTCATTTCCTGGATAGCCATGGTGTTGTGGGTTTTCCCATTTGTTTTCTAATTGGTACTCATGTTCCTTATGGATGTGGGTTGAGTTACAAATTCCTAGAGCCTTGGTTGGACACACGCTCTGGAAGCCTTGGAATTGCTTAGGTTGAGTTACTAGTCTTGGATCTTTGGTTGGAAAAATGCTCTAAAGGACTTGGTGGGTTGAGTTACTAGACCTAAAGCCTTGGTTGGACACACACTCTGGTGCCCTGCAAAAATTGTGGGTTGAGTTACTAGTCCTGGAGCGGAGTTGGAACAAATTATCTGGAGCCCTGGATAACTTGGGTAGAGACTGATCTGGTGATGGTTAGTGATGTCCAACTGTGAGGTGGAATCACTGGTTGAGGATTGAGGTGGCTTAGACTTTGGAATCCATGGTTTGGTTTTTTTGTTATTCCATGAGATCCCACATTCTTTCTTCAAAGATGGCACGGGGGTGATTGACTGAAAGAAAGATTTGGTTCAGACCAATCTATGGTCGGGTGGTACATGGAAGTCTCTGACTTGGTTGCAAGGATAATTTTTGGGGCGAATGTTCGCCCTTTGGGGAAATTAAGGGGTTTTAAATTTTTAGTGGGCGAATATTTTGTATCATAGTACATTTTTACAAATCACCTCAAATAGCCCACCTTATTTTAAGGGAGAGGGTAAAAAAGGTAAATTTAGCCCTTGAAATTAGGACTTACAACCTTCCATTCGCCCATTTTCAAGAATAGGTTTTATTTAAGTGAATCTTATAGGCCAAATACCATATTTATAAAAGAGGTATCGTAAATTAATAAAAATATAAATAAATGAGAGGTATGGTAAATAAATAAAACATTTTTTATATTTACTCCATAAGTCACCTTATATACATGTAAGGGTGTAAACAAATAAAAATATAAGTAAAGTGGAGGTATGGTAAATAAATAAAACGTCTTTTTATACTTACTCAAAAGGTATGGTAAATAAATAAAAATATAAATAAACTAGATGTATCGTAAATAAATAAAACCTCTTTTTATATTTAGTCCATAACCCTCGTTCTATTTATGAAGGCTCAAGAAAGAGGTTTTATTTAAGTGAATCCTATGGGCCAAATACCATCTTTGTAAGAGAGGTATGGTAAATTAATAAAAATATAAATAAACGAGAGGTATGATAAACAAATAAAACATTTTTTATATTTACTCCATAAGTCACCTTATATTTACGAACACTCAAAAAATGGGTTATATTTAGGTGAAACCTATGACCAAAATACTATGGGACAAATACCATGGACTAGATTGTTATTAATACCATGCAAAAAACCATTATTAACCCTAATATTAGAATTAATAAAAATAAAAATGGCACATGGTATTGACCCATGGTATTCACCAAAATGGCACATGGTATTGACCCATGGTATTCACCAAAATGGCACATGGTATTGACCCATGGTATTCACCAAAATGGCACATGGTATTGACCCATGGTATTCACCTGGAATGTTGCCTATTTAAATGGGGGAATTAAACCAGCATGTAGCCTATGCTAAGATTCACTAGGACTTTACAAAGTTTTATTATTTAGTGAAAGACTCGCCAAGATATTACAAGATTTTATAATTGAGTAAAATATTCTAATAAAAATAAAAATGGCACATGGTATTGACCCATGGTATTCACCAAAATGGCACATGGTATTGACCCATGGTATTCACCTGGAATGTAGCCTATTTAAATGGGGGAATTAAACCAACATGTAGCCTATGCTAAGATTCACTAGGACTTTACAAAGTTTTATTATTTAGTGAAAGACTCGCGAAGATCTTACAAGATTTTATAATTGAGTAAAATATTCGTCCTGCCTGGTGAGAGATTCGCCAAAAAATTATATATACATATTATATTATTGATAAAATCGCCTTCCATTTTTCCTATATACCATGGAGATTCGCCCATTTATTATATTTATATATTTAGGGGGGGTTCTTAAAATTTTCACTGCTTGGTTGACATTTTCATATTTTAATAAGAATTATTTCCTATTGTGATCTATGAGAATATGTATTGATTATGATGGTGATGTTATGGCTGAGTTTCCATGGTTTATATGTTTGTTATTTGCTAGTTTCTATGGCTAGTTATATCATTTATAATGTTTATGGCTCTTGACATGTTTGATGAATGCATGAACTAACAAATGTTATTAAAACTATTATGAGAGGGAATTAGATCTTCTTGATGACTCTTAGATCATTTTCAGACCCCTATGTTCAGATAGGCATTCATGACCTGTAGATTACATGTTTGTCATACGTTTGACAAAATGTGTCATGGTTAGGCTTGGATAGGTAAATTTCTTGATCAATTTTTGTGTTAGAGGCTTTGTATTTGTGTCATTTATTGTTTTGGAAGGTTTCATCAAGTGTTGGGTAGTGATCTGGAGTCTAGCCCATAAAATGTGGCACAAATTTCGCAGTTGCAAGTGCAAAACTGGGAAATTGGGACTGCAGTCACTAACTTGCAAGTTTATGTGTGCGACTGGAGGACTATAGTCACATGGATGTAGTGTTATTTTTGTGACTAGCAACCTCGGTCAGTGTGTTTGGTCAATTTAGTGTCCTAGATTTCTCTACATAAATTATCAATCCGGGTATCGTAAACTGATGAAGTGTAGTGCACTATATGTGCTAGATGACCCTTCTTACTTCAATGTTTTTAAGTTTTATGTTGTTTTGGGGTTTTGATCCTTTAATCCCTAATGATTTACAATGCAAACATCCTAAATCTACTTCTACTAAAGAAATGAAATGAGGACTAAGAGTGCTTTAAGTCAAATTTGGAAGTAAAGTTTAATCAAGAAAAGGAAAACAAAGTTTCTATTTCTGCTATTTATTATTGTTTCCAAATCATGAACTAAAAGGACTTAAAAGTGAAGTTGCAACTAAAACAAGGCTTAATGAAATATTAAAACTGAAAGTGAAATTGCAACTATCTATGATGGAAACAAAACTAAAATGAAATACTGAAACTCAAAATGAGATTACAACTACTGTTTAGTCTATTGCAGAATCAGAACTTAATGAGAAACTGAAAATGAAATTGCAACAAAACTAAATGAAAGACTAAGACTGAAAATGAAATTGCAACTAATCTACTATGGAAATTAAATGAAGTGCTTAGTTACTCTGCTTCACAATTTTGGGAGAACAACCTCCTTGTGATAGCATTTTGAGGAATTCTGTACTTCATCATTTTAAAAGAAAATAAATACAAAAATGCATAAAAGACTCATTACATAAATGAGGTATTTAGCCACTCAGTTTAAGATGAACCATCAACTAGAAGGGATTTTTAGAAACATTCACTTACAATATGAGTCACTAAACTAGTAATAAAATGGAAAAACAGTAAAGGCACTGATCAGTTTTAATAAAAAACCTAAAGACTAATGAACAACAAATGAAATAAATTACTCTACACTACTGAACTCAACTTCAAGCTACTGATAAGAATCTAAAAGGAAATTAAACCAAATGAACTATTCTGTACTGAAATAAGCTATTCTGCGTTAGTAGGAAAATGTACAAGACTGCATTATGAACAAGGTTAGCAAATGGTTATGAACATCATGGAAAAACACAATGAATTTACAGTTCAACTATGAAAGACAAAACAAAAATGAAATGTAACCTTAGCCAGCGCAGGGGCCCTCTGCAACTGCTCAGGTTAAATGTACTTAATCAACACTCTAACAAACGCTTTCAGGTATCCATGAAACACACAATCTTCATATTAAAAATAGAGAATGAGTTCTCAAAATTACAGAGAAATAATCTGAACTTAACACATGAGCAAATTCGAATTGGTTCTGTGTTCTTCACATAGGTATTTATAGAGAAATTATACAACTGTTTCATGGAGAAAAATAAGCTACACCAAAACACGTAGGCAGACAAGCACTCAGAATTCTCTTCCTCGGTTGCTGGAGACATAAATCTAAGGTGATGGTTGTTGGATTTGGTTGCATAGATGGCTGATGAAGTCTGTGGGCTCAGGAAGTTGTTTCGGATCCCATCACGGTGAAACGTGTGCAAAACAGAGTCCTGTTTGCCTTAGGTCTCTATGTTTGACTTCCCTTTGACCGGAGTCTTCCTTGTCGACGTAGGCTAGATGAATAAGACACGATCCATGCCATGATGTTTTCTAAGCTGCCCATGTAGTTATTTTTTCCTTCTGACACCTGGAACCTGTAAAAGCATGGAAGTGGTTGCGGAACAGCCGATTAGCTGCAGAATAGGCTGTGTTCCATAGCTAAAAGACAAAAACTTATTCAAACATCAAACATAAAAGTATAACATGTAAACAACTAAAATGTTCTCCTTAAGGCAATGTATATTGGCTATTAATGATAGGGATGCATTTCTTCATGGAAAAACAAAAAAGGAGGGATGAGAAAAGTTGCTAAGGAAAGGGCAGTTTTGAGACTCAACATACCCCCATTGCAAGACTATTGCATGTCCCCATGCAATCAAAATTGTGAACTTCCTCCTCCTACTACATTTGTTCTGATACTTCAGCCAAAACATCCAACTTCCTGTTCTTGCTTTTCTATGCACCAATTGCCATCCTTGGCTTCATCATGAGAAATCTATACTTGAGGTTAATAAGTGCCCTATTTAGCTTCTTATTCTTCCTTTTTAGTTTTCTGTTCTTCTTGTGCCATAAACCTAAGTGAAGCATAGTGTTGTCATGGATAATCTTATCCAACTTATTCTATTCTTTTAAGGCTTCGTGTTCTCTTTGGATGTTCCTATTCACAACTTCTAGCTCATAGATCTCCTATTTAAGGGAGCTAGTTAAAGTTTCTTGTAAGGTGGCACGCTACTCTGGATTAGCTGAAGTCCCTGGGTCTACTAATGTACTCTTTTTCTCCAATGACTCTATGTAGTCATAGATTTGTTGTTGTATTGGATCAATGCCCAGAGAAACTCTTCTTGGGATGCCCTCAAAGTTTCGTGGAGGAGAGTTTTGTGGGCTTTGCTCATATGGAATATTGTCAGGGGATTGAGTTGGAGTTTCTCCCTCTAAATCTATAAACTGGATCTCATTTGATTTCCCCTTTTTCACTTTGCCCCGGAGTTTAGAACTCCTCCTCAAGTTTTGGAAGCCTATGATCTCTTCTTCTGTATCTTTTTTCCTCTTTCCTTTCTTCTTATCTTTCTTTATCTATTCCCTAATTTTGGTTAATCTTTCAGAAAGCAGTTGTTCATCCTCTTTAGGTGATGAAGGTTTAGGAATATCCCTGTGGATTTCTTCAACCTTTTCTTTCATTTTTCTCCTTTGCTTAGTCTGCTTTCTGATCTCTGTTAATTTCTCAGAGATCAGTTCTTCTTCATCAATTTTCTGTGTTGAAGTTTCAGGGGTGCTTTGAATGGTAAGACTAGTCTTCCTTCTCCTACTTCTTTTAACAGGACTTCCCTTAGACAAATCTGGAGCATCTTGGAAGAAATTCCTTACCAAAAAGTCTTCCCATGTATCCCCTACACTTCTTAAATGAAATTCAACTAAAATCTTTACTAGTCCATGGTGATATAGAGTGGTTTCTATTGATTCAACTTTCTTCTGAACATTAGTTGCCATTCTTCTCAAACTATTCAACAGGAAAAATGGAAGATTGAGGATTCCATTCTCTATAAAATTCATTAACAGTCGTATATGATACACATACATAGAACCAAACCTCCCTTCACATGTAATAAAATTTTGCAGATTAACAACATGCTACTCCATTTGTTTTTAAGTGCAGAGATTGGAAACCCTTTTCTAAAAACTGAAGTGTCCATACCTGGATTTTTAAGAATGAACTTCCAAAGTTCATCATGAAACTCTTTGTTCTTAAACCACCTTTCTCCTAGCCTTGGGAGTTCTGTTGCTTCAGCTATAAAGGACTCAGTCACTGCAAATTTGATGTCACTTATTTCCACTTCCATTCCATCAAATGACCTCGCAAAGGATTTGGTGATTTCCTTATGGTAACCATTGAATTTTTCAATAAAACATAACCAACTAGCCTTTTGTAACATTCCCTTCAGCTGCGGATAACCCTCCATGTACTTCACCCCTATGGGTTTAGTTCTAACAATGAGCCCCATAACTTCTATTCTCGGCTACTCTTCAAAATTTCTCTCACTATTTGAGAAATGGAATGACTGCATAAAGAGGATTGTGTATATAGAAATAGAACGACTGTGGATATGGAAACAGAATCATAGAGTATATGGAAGCAGAATGACCGAGAACATAATGACTGTGAATATGAAATAAAACGACTGTATATATGGAATATATGGAAACAGAGTAGCTGTATGCGTAAACTGTGTGAAAACAAAGTGGCTGTATACACAAAGCATATGAAAATAGAGTGACTGTATGCACAAAGAGGTTGCGTAAGTATGAGAGAAAAACTTAGTGTAATAAATGAACAATCAAGGTTTGAAGAGTCATACATAGATAGGTTATGTCGTTAATTTAACCGTTAATAGGTGTAGCTATAGAAGTCCCGTTAAGTACGAGTCATGGAGTTTAAAACGGAGATTAGTTATGAAGGAATCATTGGACCATTTGGCATTGTAGACAAAAGATATGATGGAGACATCGTGGCAGTCAAATCACATAATGATCTATCAAGGAGACATGTGATCATACATGTTATACAAGCTTATGTTTTTGAATTGCTTTGTGAAATAAGTTTTTCTTTTTACCTTTGGAACTTTACTTTCCGCTTGCTAATATCTTGATGTTTGCTTCCACAGGTGCTTTAGGCATGATTGGTCTTCAAAGTTGTTTTCTCTTCAATTACCTGCATATAAGATTTTATTATGAACTAGCCACTTTGTGCTTGGACTTATAATCAAACTGTTGCTGTAGAATCAGATTAGCTGCAGAACAAGATCAACTACAGAACAAGACCAGTTGCAGAACATGGAAACAACTGTAGAATGTAAAACAAAGAGTAAAATATGGCTTATGAATGAATGAAATGGAAATCGCTATGTGAGTGAAAATATGACAAGATGATAAATGAAAATGGAGATGAAAGAAATGTTGGAAAAGGAAAAATTTATTGGTGAAATATGGCAATGGAATGAAGTGAAACTATAAAAGTAAAATAGAATGAAATGAGATGAGACAATGAATTTTGCAGAATGCAGAGTGAGTCACCACTTTTTCAGAAAAGAAATGGAAAATATAGGGTGTCAGAGTCTTCTGATTTTCACCCTGTATTTTCTGTATAAGCATGCCAATCAGTGATTGGTTTTCAACCTTATACAATTTATATTTATTTTTTATTTTATTTTATTTATTTATTTGAGATAAGAAAAACGAACACTAAGGTGGTGGAGAAGAAGGATTCTTCTTCACCAGCTTCATTTCAGAATTGTCTTGGAAGATCTTGATGAACTCCTCCTTTGAGATTGGTTTTTGATATATTTTCAATCTATGACCATTCACAAGAAGAGGAGTTTCACTTTCATCTATTGTTCTGATCCTCATTGCTCCATTACTGAAAAATTCTTCAATATCATATGGCCCAAGCCAATGAGTTTGAAATTTCCCTTAAAAATATTTAAACTTTGAATCAAATAATAGTGCCCAATCTCCCTTTTGAAACTTCTTGTCCAAGATATATTTGTCATTCCATTTAGCCCTCTGTTATTGGACTAGACTAGTTATTTGAACTGCCTCTTATTTGATTTCATCAAGTTCATTTAATTGCTCCATTCTATGTCTTTGAGATTCTGATAAATCCATCCCCAACTGGACTGCCATCTTGAAAGTTTTGACTTGGAACTTTATAAGGAACAAGACTTGCTTCCATAAACAAGTTCATAGGGTGTATGTCTCGTTGTGTTCCTCCATGTAGTTCTATAGGCCCATAAGGGTTTAGGAAGCCTTTCTGCCCAATATCTTCTATGTAGATGCACAGTCTTGGTGAGGATTCCTTCAATCACTTTATTTGTAGACTCCACTTGACCATTTACTTATGGATGATAGGGAGTAGATTTCCTATGCTTGATCTTGTACTCCTCCATAAGCCTCTCCATCATGTTGGATGTGAATTGAGATCCCTGATCTGTCACAATTTCTCTTGGAACACCAAAGCGAGTAAAGATGTCCTAAAAAAGAAAACTAACTACAGATTTTCGTTAGCAAAAAGCAATGCTTTGGCTTTTACCCATTTGGTAACATAATCAGTGCATACCAATATATACTTTTTCTTCTTAAATGGAGGATTAATTGGTCCAATAAAGTCTAAAGCCCATTTTTCAAAGGGTTCGATAAGTACCTGAGTTTGTAATGGAATTTCATTTGAGGGAGCAGATTTCCCTACCCTTTGGCAGCTGTCGCACCTTCAGACATATTCTTTAGCATCTTTGAAGATGGATGGCCAATAATATCCTAAAGAAAGGATTTTATAGGTTGTCCTCTTGTCGGAAAAGTGTCCACCACACGGCTCATCATGACATGCTTTGAGAATATCATGCATCTCATCTTCCCTGACACACCTTCTGATCATAAGATCTAGCCCTGTTTTATACAATTTGTTAGTGATCCATGAATATCTTGCACTTTCTTGAATAATCTTTCTTTTCTCTCTAGGAAACAAATGTGAAGGTAACTTCCCTGTAACCAAGTAATTAGCAACATCTGCAAACCAAGGAGTTTGAGTAGTTACTGCAAAGAGATATTCATCAAGAAATTTATCTTCAACTGGAGAGTCTTCTTTGATATTCTGAATCCTGGACAAGAAATCAACAACTGTGTTTTGTTTTCCAGGTCTATCTAGCACAATAATGTTGAATTCTTGCAAAAGTAGAAGCCATCTTGTAACTCTGTCATTAGTAATAGTTTTATTCATCAAATATCTAATTGTAGAGTGATCTGTATGAACAAAGGTTTCATAGCCTGTTATATAGTGTCTGAACTTGTTAATTGCATGAACAACAGCTAAGAATTATTTTTCAGTCGCAGTATAATTCAACTAAGTGGGAGTCAAATTCTTACTTGTATAGTAAATGGCATAAGGAATCAAATATTTTTGTCACAATAGAGCTCCCAGAGCTGTATCTGAAGCATCTGTAGAAATATGGAAAGGAAGTTTCCAATTTGGTCCTCTTAAAATAGGTGCTTCAGATATTTTTTCTTTCAAGGTTTCAAATGCTAGTTGGAAATCAGGATTCCAACTGAATTCACAATCTTTTGTAAGCAATTTGAACAGTGGAGATGCTATTTTAGTGAAGTTTTCTATAAATCTTCTATAGTATCCTATAAATCCTAGAAAACTTCTAACATCTTTTTGGCAACTTGGAATTGATAACTTAGAGATGACTTCAACTTTAGATTTGTCAACTTTAATCCCATCTCCTGAAATGTGATGTCCTAAAACAATACCTTCTGTAAACATCATAAAGTATTTTTCATGGCTTAGTGAAAGGTTTGTTTCTTTACATCTTTTAAGAACTTTTTCCAAATTTTCCAAAGTTTCTTCAAATGTGTTTCCATAGACTGTAAAATCATCCATATATACCTCTACACAATCAAGATCAAAAAAAATTCCTAGTACTGCTCTTTGGAATGTTGCAAGTGCATTACATAACCCAAAATGAAGTACTCGGTAGGCAAAAGTTCCCCATGGACAAGTAAATGTGATTTTATCCTGATCTTCAAGTGCTACTTGAATTTGATTATAACCACTAAAAGCATCTAAGAATGAGAAATTATTCTTACCTGCTAATGTATCCAACACTTGATCTATAAAGGGTAAAGGAAAGTGATCTTTCAAGGTTGCTTTATTCAATTCTCGGTAATAAATGCACACCCTCCATTTACCATTCTTTCTAGGCACAATTACCAAAGGAGAAACCCATTGGCTATCTGAAATTGGATAAATGAAGTTTACATTGAGTAATTTTTGGAGCTCTTCTTTCACAATTTCCCTAAAATTTGGATTCATTCTTCTCTAAGGTTTTCTGACTGGTCTATTGTTTTCCTCAATATAGATATGATGGATACAATTCTTAGTATCAATGCCTTTCATGTCGGTGTACTCCCATGCAAATGCAGCAAAATGTTTTTGTAATGTTTTGGTTAGTTCTTCATGTTGTAGTTTCTCCAAGTTTTTGTTTATGTTCAATGTCCTACCTGGAAAAATTTCAATTGTAGAGCTACCAAAATATTCCATAGAATAGAGAGACATCTGCCTAGATGACAAGTATTCAACATTAGATTTTTCTTGGAATTGTGCATGATCATATTCTGAAGATGTTTCAAAATTTTCCAATGTGTTCAAAATTTGACTATCTTCACTAATTTTTGATATAGTAAAGAGAGGTTGAATATCATCTTCATCATCAATCCATTCCTTGTCATCTATTTCTATGATTGCTTTTGCTGGGGGATACAAAGTAAATTTCTTTGTTGAATTACCATTAGAAATATATATGTCACCAGATCTACAACTAATAAAAGCATCAGTTGTAGCCAGCCAAGGTCTTCCTAATATGAGTGGGTGTCCTCCTAGATTATTCTTGGGAGTTAAAATCATGAAATCAACATGATATTCCCAAGAATCTAAGGAGACTGAAATATCTTCTAGTACACCATATGGCTTGATGATTGATCTATCTGCAAGTTGTAGTAAAGTAGGTGTGTAAAGAAGATTAGAAAGTTTAAGCTGCTCCATAGTTTGTCTACTCATAATGTTTATTGTTGCCCGTGATATACTTTGCTTCTGGTGAAGCCAAGTCCCTGTATAAATGTATCAAATTTCTGATACCACATCCTTGGTGACTGTTTTAACCCATACAGAGACTTCTTTAACTTGCATATTAGTTCTTTCTTACCCTTCACTGTAAAGATTTCAGGTTGCTTCATGTAGATCTCCTCTTGCAGATCCCTGTGAAGAAATGTTGTCTTCACATCCATCTGTTCTACCTCAAAATCAAAAGCAGCAGCAATAGATAAAAGTAATCTAATAGGTGTTACCTTGGCAACAGGTGAAAAAATATCACCAAAATCAATTCCCAGCACCTGGGAATAACCTTTTTCTACCAACCGAGCTTTGTATTTCTCCACCTTTCCTTCTGCATTTGTCTTCTTCTTGAACACCCATTTGCTGCCAATGGGTTTCCTTCCAACCGACAACTCCACCAGATCCCAAGACTCATTTTTGTGCAAAGATGCCATTTCATCAACCATGGCCTCTTTCCAGAGTTTTCCATCCTCTGAATCTACTGCTTCCTTCACAGTTCTGGGATCATCATCAGTAATAGATAAAGAAAAATTTGAATAGAAAGTAGATGAACTAGACCTTTCTAGCTGCCTTCTTTCTCGAACTGATCTTCTCACACTTGGAGTTTGTGGCTCTTCATCTTCTAATTCCTCCTCTGATGTAGAGTTTGATTCTTCCTCCTTTAGCTCAAACTCTATCTTCTTAGGTTCCTTTGGTTGGACTTCATGTTTAATAACATCTTTCACCTCTCTAAACACCACATCTCAGTTGTACACAACCTTCCTTGTTACTGGGTTCCAAAGCTTATAACCCTTTAAACCGTCCTTATACCCAATAAAGATGCACTTTTCAGATTTACTATCCAACTTGGTTCATTTCTCCTTTGGAATATGTACATATGAATCACATCCAAATACCCTTAGATGTGAAAGAGAGGGTTTCTTACCAGTCCATACCTCTTATGGAATCTTATCCTCCAACGCTAATGAAGGTGATCTATTGACCAGGTAACATGTTGTCTCCACTACCTCTGCCCAGAATTCTTGTCCTAACCCAGCACCACTGAGAATGCTTCTTGCCCTTCCATCAACATCTTGTTCATTCTTTTTGCAACTTCATTTTGCTGAGGTGTATTTGGAGTAGTCTTCTGCTGTGCTATACCACACTTCTTACAAAATTCTTCAAATTCCTTACTACAAAACTCTCCACTGTTATCTGTCCTCAGCACCTTTATCTTCTTCTCTGTCTGGTTTTCCACGAGAGCCTTGAATTCTTTAAACCTATCAAAGACTTTAGATTTCTTCTTAAGGAAATATATCCATGTATTCCTTGAGAAGTAATCTATAGATGATACATAGTACACAGACTTACCCAGTGATGGAACTTTCACAGGTCCAAACACATCACTATGCACAAGCTCTAATATATGTTTCGCCCTCTTACCACCAGAGGGGAAACTCACCCGATTCTGCTTCCCATATACACAATTTTCACAGAAATCAAAATCTAAAGAGCTATTACTCATACCTTCTACCATACCTTTACCATGAAGTATTCGAAGGCCCTTCTCTCCAATATGTCCAACCGTTTGATGCCACAGCATGGTCTTCTCTCCAGAGACCACTAGATGTTTTGCTCCATTTTCAGGAACCACCAAACTGTTGCACCCATCAACAACAGTGCTACCTTGCAACTTGTACAGAGTTCTAATTCGAACTCCCCACATCAATACTAGTGCCCCCTGAACCATCTTGCAAGTATCCTTCTCGAACACTATTTTTTACACCTACATCATCTATCTTGCTTACAGAAATCAGATTTCTGGCTAATGCAGGAATATGTAGAACACCCAGAAGTGTTCTAACCCGTCCATGTTGCAACTTCAACTTTACTTTTCTATGACCAATGATTCTAGCCTTCCTATCATCCCCTAAGAAGACATCACCACCATCGTATTTCTCATACTCGCAGAAACACTCTCTATGGGGAGTGAAGTGAAAGGATGCATCTGAGTCAATCAACCATGCCTCATGATCCACATGTGTACTTGAAGAAGCCAATTACACATCCCCACCTTCATCTGAGGTGGTTTTCACCTCTGCAGAAGGAGAATCATCAAATCCCTTTCCATTATCGGGATCTTTAGATTTACAATCCCTTTTGTAGTGCCCTTCCTTTCCGCATTTCCAACACACCACTTTTACAGGTTTTCCTGGAGATTTAGATCTCCCTCTAGATTTAGATCTCCCACTCGATGACTTATTTTTGTTTCTGTTCTGGGACCGTCCTCATACAGACAAGGCATCACCATTCTGGTTCTCCATATTTTTTCATCTCATCTCCTTCGTCAGTAAGGATGAGACTATTTCATCAAATTGCAAGGCAGTTGCATTGCTACCTATTGCAATAACCAGACTATCCCACGAATTTGGTAGAGAACACGACAAACTGATGCACTTATCTTCATATGAAATTTTAATATCAACAGATGCTAATTGACTTACCACAGTATTAAATGCATTCAGATGCTCTGTCACCGAGTCTCCATCTTTCATCCTCAGATTATACAGTTTTTTCCGCAAGAACAGTTTATTCACCAGAGACTTAGATTGGTACAAAGTCCCTAACTTTTCCCACAAAGCCTTCACTGTAGCTTCCCCTGATACATTCAGCAATACTGAATCTGAGACACACAATCATATTGTGCTCTTTGCCTTACGATCCAACTTCTTCCATTCTTCATCGGACACTCCCGTTGGTTTCGTACCCAGATCTACCACGATCCACTGATCTTTATCCACCAACAGATCCTCCATCTTGAGTTTCCACAACTCAAAACTTTGACCATTAAATTTCTCGATCTCTATCTTTCCACTGCTCGTCATCTTCTTTCACCACCAGAATCGATCTCGCAAATATCCCACTGAACGGGGTCTACCACAAGCCCGAGCGAAACCCCTCAGCGACAAAGGTGTCCCCTTGAAGCCAAAACAACTCTGATACCAAATGTAGGTTTTAACCCCATATAGAAATTACCTGCATACGAATTCTAAAACACATAAAATAAACAATGTGATAGCATAACACATAAAACACATATACACAGAGATTTTCCCCTGGATCCCAAAACCGGGATTACCAGCTTGATTTTTCATTATGTTCCATTCAATGTTACAATACATATTTATACATGCCAAAGAATCCAATACCATAGACTGAAAACCATTGTGTCCAAGAACATGGACCGAAAACCATCGCGTCCAAAACCATGGACCAAAAACCATCGTGTCCAAAACCATGTGCGAAAATCATGCACAAAACCATAGGTAGGTCTGCCCAACCTAACAGAGGATCCAAAACCAAAATTTTCCAAGGCGCTGCCCCAGACCCCATAGAGTGGAGTTACCTGCACCCCTCAAACCCCCTGTGACTCCCCCCGCTACGCAATCAGCACAACGAAGGGGGGGCTCCGCCCCACTTCTAACCCCAGGGTTAACTACATGGGCTAGTCGTGGAAAGAATATAACACAACCCAACAAAAGTGAAAGCAAGTGACAGAGCATTCATGGTAACAGAGGAGATAGATAAAGAAATACAAGTCAAAGTGTATCAGATGAAAGGTCATAAGTAAATATGACATCCAGCATGAAAATCAAACAACATTAAGCTTTTGGAGGAACAGCCAGCCAACGTCAACAATTTTTAGTTTTTTCAGTGATAGTCACCAACATCGCAGCATCAAAATAGTGCCAGATCAACTACCAGTGTTTATTTTTATTTTATAATAATCTATTTTTGTAAAAGCAGTTTAGGATATTTTCTTAGTTCTACTATTGTATAAAGAACTCTCTTCATGAGTTATTAAGGGTTGCACCGTTGAAGAAGCAGTTCTAAACATTTGATGTACTTGAATTTTCTGGATCATTAATACAAAGAAAAGGATTTTGAATTCTGTTTTACACGGTTTGTGTTTCCTGTAAGTTTTTCCAATATTACTCATTGTGTTTTTCTTCATATTCTTATGTCTTACAGATATAACTAGGTAGGAATAATTGGGTTTCAATCTATTTCTATAAGCTTATGAAGTGATAATCTATAAATAGAATGAATTAATGGACTGTTTGTTTAACTAATTCCCCCTGAATCAATAAATCATCAACATCTTTTGTAAGCTTAAGCATATTCTCTTAAACCTTCTAAACATAGTTTAAAGGTTTTCATACTTATGATTATTTAATTTTCAATTTGAAAATTGTGATAATCATATTATTTATCTATTCCTACTCACCACCATACAAGCTATATCACTGTGTGAAATTTTATAACAGCCCTCTTCTTTGATATTCATATTATTTGCAAGGTTAGGCATTACAGTGTTACATATGTTTCAGACATTGGTCCTCTAAATTAAAACAAAACCCCCAAAACAATTATCTTAGATGCTCTGGCATGATAACTGACCATTATCATCTCAGAGAATTAACATCAATCGAGCACCGTTGTTGGGGATTCGAATTCCATTAAGTTTTCTTGGGGCAACGATATTCATTCTATTCTTTAAGGTGATTAAAGGTCTAGAAAGGTTAAAATCCTTCACCTGGCGACTCCACTAGCCCAAACTAGCACCTTTTAAGCACACCAGATCTCATTTAGAATCTAACTTAGTTAATCCTCTGTCAGATTCTGAAACAATTATGAGAAAAGCTAGTTCTAAAAGGAGACATCAACCATCTTCTTCTTCCTCTTCAGCCTTACAGTCTGAAGATTTAGTATCATTTGATCCTTTTAGTAATATTCCATCCGATCCTTATTGGAAACAAATACCTCCTAGGGTTTCTGAACTATTAGATAGGGGAGTTGATTTAGATTCATCTTTCCTCATTCATTATTTTGAAATGCATCAAGAACCCCCGCTACCACCAGGATCACCTAAAACTGAGTCTGACTTGGGTGTTCATTTACCTGAATACAAAACCACAGATTTCATATCCCCTACCACTTATTCATTTCCTTCCACTTCTAAACAAACAGAAGCTTCTACTTCTGAACAACCTGAAGAGACCCTCTCTATATATTCAAATCCACTCCTTGAAACAAAAAAGGGTATTCATTCAAGGTCCCAAAGTTAGTTCTTAAGACTACTTTAAAGTTATTCAGGAGATCCCCTCCTTCTTCACCTCGACATAGTCACACATCCCCTCAATCACCTTCTTCTACCTCTTCTTCATCTTCTTCTTCTTCATCCACACAAGCACCTCATACACCACCTTCTACTATGGAATTTTGACCTATTGTATAGGCTAGATATGGAACTTTAGTCTTACTTGCTAACCTCGATACATTCCCAGCCGGGTACTTGAAATACCTTCCCATGTATAATGGAGAAACTGGTCCCTCAGCTGAGGACCATCTTCAAGCTTTTCTAGACTTTGCAGACAACATGAATATTGAACAAGAAAATGTTCACATGAGATTTTTTGTACATTCACTTGAAGGAAATGTAAGAATATGGTTTAGGCAGTTACTTGTAAATTCGATTAGAAATTGGGAAGAGCTTACAAACATATTTAAAAATCAATGGGGTGTAAAGAAAGATCCTCTTTACTTTCTGACTCAGTTTGAAGAACTTGAAAGAAAATTTGGTGAACCTGTATCAGATTTTATCAAAAGGTTTAATAAACTTTATCATAAGATGCCCCCTGATTGTAAACCCCCTATAGCAGTAGCTAAGTCTAGGCTTTCTAAAACCTTTGATGATGATTTTGTTGTAATGCTAAGAGTGAGAACTTCAAGAACTCTTGAAGATATGCAAACAAATGCTATAGAGGTGGAAGCAAATAGGGCTGCTTCGACTTCCTTGAAAGCTAAAGAGGAAAAGGCCCAAAGCAAACTCAAATCTATTCAAGAGGCCTCTAGTTCCTCTAGTTCTTCTAAGACTAAAACAGAAGATTCCAAAATAGATGAAATAACTTCTCTTCTTAGAAATATATCTAATAAAATTCCAAGATTGAGACTCAACCTAGGACAGTTCAACAAACAGTTACTAAACCCCGAAATCAAAATCAAGGTCAGTATAAAAGGAATCCACAATTACAAATTCTTCAGAGACCTAGTAATGATCAGTAGGTTCCCACTTCTTTACTGATAGATGACCAGCAACTTGATGAAAACACTATGACTATTACTGAATATATCAATAACATGGATACTTATTCTAATCAAATAGTTATTATTCCTCTCTCACAACAAAATAAAGTTCAAGAAGATCAAGAATCCTCACAAGTTTCTAAATACCATGCCTTGTCTGAATTTTTAATTGCAGAGATGAACAAGAGATATGATCTTAGGCCTAGACCCGGCCCTGGAAGACCTCCTAAGGAAAATCCAATAATTGAACCTCGTACCAAAGTTGTTGAAGCTCAAACAACTGTTATTCGACCATTAAATCAGTCAACTGATACTGCTCAAAATCATAAAAATGCTTTGACTAAATTTAATGTTGAAAAAGAGTTAGAAAGAGTTAAAATCCCAATTCCACTTCAAAACTTTCCAAAAACCCCGGGTATAAAAATCAAGTCTCCAAATGGATACAAAACACCTCGGTTGATGCTAAAAGTGATATCATTAGTATGCAAGATGAAAAACCAGTAGTTGTCTTTGGTCCTAGCTCAGATATGATAGATGAAATAGTGCCTCCTTCTATGTAACTCTTAAGACAAATGATTATGTTATATAATTGTATGCTTGATTCTGGAGCATCACATAACCTCATGCTAGAAACTATCATGGACCATTTGAAACTTGACATAACTAGATCCTATCATGACTTGTACACCTTTGATTCTAAAAGGGTGCCCTGCTTAGGATTGATTAAGGATTTAGTAGTCACCCTTGCCCAAATTCTAGTGAAAAGTGTAGTGCTTAATATAGTTGTCATAGATATTCCTCCCAAATTTGGAATGCTCCTTTCTAGGTCTTGTTGTGTCAAATTAGGGGGAACTCTTCAGATGGATATGTCTTATGCCACTATTTTGGTTTATGGGGGAGAACAACTAAGGTTATATAGAGAGGTAAGACTTGTGCACACTATTTTCAAAACAAACCAGCCAAGGAACCATCCCATTTATGCAATTGATCAGGATTTTAGTTGTTTTCAACCCTCTTCAAACCAAATACATGAAACTCAAGTTAAAATAGAAGATGTAATTGAAAGTCCTGTACCAAATCAAACTGATGTATGGAAACTATTTTTTTATGGTTCTTGTACAAAAGATGGAGCAGGAGCTAGGGTAGTTTTAATTTCACCAGAAAAAGAAAATATCACCCAATCATGCAAACTCGACTTTGAAGTTACAAATAATGTGGTTGAATATGAAGCTTTCCTTTTGGGACTGCAATTAGCCAAAAGCTTAAAGGTTCAAAACTTAAGTGTTTTTACTGATTCAGAACTTATTGTCAAACACGCAAGAAATATTTGCCAAACTAAGCATCATAGACTTAGGTCTTATCGAAATGAAGTTTGGGATTCAGTCGAAAACTTCTTTGATGCTTTTAATTTGACTTATATTCCAAGAAATTAGAATATTAATGTAGATGCCTTAGGTGTTTCTACTAGTTCATTTAAAATTCCTGATCAAACCAATGTACTCTATCAAATACAAGTCAAGTACAGGCCATCCATCCCAGACAATCTAAAACACTGGCAAATATTTGAAGATGATGAACATTTGAAATATTTTCTGCAGGTTATAGATGAATTTTCAACTCTACAAATTGATGAAGATGGAACAGAAATAAATGAAATTACAAATGGAAATGATACTTCAAATTTCAATTCAAAAATTGTTGATCATGACATTATTCAATTGTCTAACAATTTTATTCCCAAAGGCGTCATTCCTTTAGAAAAATTGTTTGATCAAAATGATGTCCTCCAAAACCCTCAGTCCATTTCTTCACAAGATGACATATAATAAATTAATATTGGATCAAAGCTCAATACCTTAAGTTACTTCAAAATTATAAGGATGTTTTTGCATGGACCTATGCTGATATAAAAACCTATGATACTTCATTAATACAACATAAGATTCCTTTAAATGCAGAAGCAGTTCCTTATCAGCAAAAACTTAGGAGGATCAATCTAGCTCTTCTACCAACTATAGAAAAGGAAATTAAGAAAATGCTAGATGCCCAGATCATTCTCCCTCTTAGATATTCTAATTGGGTTGCAAATTTAGTTCCTGTTAGAAAGAAGAATGGAGAAATCAGACTCTGTGTGGACTTTAGAAATTTGAACAAAGCATCATTAAAGGATAACTATCCTTTGCCCAAAATGGATCAGTTACTTCAAATGGTTTCAGGAGCACAAAGACTTTCTATGCTTGATGGTTTTTCAGGCTATAATCAGGTAAATGTTGATTCAGCAGACAGAGAGAAGACAACCTTTACTACACCCTGGGGTACATTCATGTATGCTAGAATGCCATTTGGCTTATCCAATGCTGGAGCAACATTTCAAAGAGATATGGATGTAGCTTTTGTGGGTCAGGTAAATAAATTTATGGTCATTTATCTTGATGAGATAATTGTTTTTTCTAAATCTGATTAGAAACATCTAAAGCACTTGATGAAGGTTTTTGACAGGTGTAGAAAATTCCGAATATCATTGAATCCTAAAAAGTCTCTATTTTCTATCAAAGAAGGAAAACTGTCGGGCCATATAATTTAAAAAAAAGGAGTGGTGATTGACCCCAAGCGTGTGTATACCATTGAAACACTGACCTTACCTAGAAACAAGAAGAAGATTCAAGCTTTTCTAGGCAAGATTAATTTTTTAAGGAGATTCGTCCCAAATTATGCTGAGATTGTAAAAGATATAACCAACATGCTCCGAAAAGATCATGAAGTTAAATGGATTGTCTCTTCCAGGCATACATTTGATCAGATCAAGAAAGCTATCTCTAAAGATCCCACCTTGGCCAACCCTGATTACACTAAACCATTCAGTATCTTTTCCTTTTCCTCATAAATAACCCTTGCTGTTGTTCTACTACAAAAGAATGAAGATTCCCATGACCAATCCATAGCATTTTTCAGTAAGGTTATGAGAGATGTTGAGCTTAAGTATGACATAATTGAGAAGCAAGCCTACACCCTTATTCAAGCCTTGAAATCATTTAGGATGTATGTCCTACATTCTCCTACTACTGCTTATGTTCCTAATAGTGTTGTGAAAATTGTTTTAACTCAACTAGACACTGATGGAAAGAGAGGTAGATGGATCAATCAAATACTGGAGTTTTATCTAACTATCAAAACTAGAAAGCTAGTAAAAGGACAAAGATTAGCTAAGCTTCTAGCTGAATCCAACTGTAAAGTGCTCGTAATCAATTCTATTTTAGAGATACAAGGGAAGAATCTACAAGAACCTTCTCAAACTTCAAATAAGAAGAATATACAAGAACCTTCTGTCCCTGTAGAAGGGAAGAATCCACAAGAACCTTCCCTTCATCCTGAAGAAAAGAATCCACAAGAACCTTCTACTTCAGATTAGATCCTCCCTTTATACATTGATGACAAATTTATGTTATTAGATTGGTACCAAGACATTGTAAATTTCTTGATCCATTTTGAATGTCCAGCATCATTCTCCAAAATCCAGTGTAAAACTCTCAAACTGAAAGCAGTCAAGTACTGTATCATAAATGCAAATTTTTATTGGAAAGTCCCACTAAATATAATGTTATTATGTTTAACAGAATTAGAAACTGAAGGAATCATTGACCAGTTTCATACAAGATTTTGTGGAGGACATTATGCTTGGAGAGAAACAACATATAAGATATTAAGGGGAGGATTTTATTGGCCAACATTGTTCTTACAAGTAGGAGCAAAGGTCAGAGGTTGTGTTCCTTGTCAAATGTTTGCTGGTAAGCAAAAATTAGTAGCTCTTCCACTGGTTCCATCAATAGTCTCAGAACCTTTTCGCCAATGGGGATTAGATTTTGTTGGAGAGATTCATCCCACTTCAAGTAATCAACATAGATGGATCCTCACTACAACAGAATACTTCACTAAATGGGTGGAAGCAATTCCAGTGAGAAATGCTACTGATTCAGTAGTAATCAAATTTATTGAAGAGAACATCTTATCTAGATTTGGTTGCCCAACTCAAATTTTCACTGATAATGCAACAACTTTTTCTAGTGTTAAAATGATTGAGTTTTCCAGAAATATCAGATCCTGTTATATCATTCAACTCCATATTACCCACAAGGTAATGACCTTGCAGAATCCTCAAATAGAAATCTGGTAAAGGTAATAAAAAAGACTCTAGCAAATCATAAAAAGAGCTAGGACTCCCATTTAATTTATGCAGTATGGGCAAACAGAATTACTCCAAAGAGATCTACTGGAAAATATCCTTTCCAGTTAGTTTATGGGAAAGATGCAATCTTCCCTACTAATTTGGCCTTCCATATTTTAAAATTCCTGTAGGATTCAACATATGAACCTGATGATTTTTCAAGGAGAATAAATTAGATTATTGAACTAAATGAAAACAAAGATAAAGTTCAATACAAATTGAAAAAGTATCAGAATAAGATGAAGAGCCCGTTTGACAGAAGAGCCAGGGAAAGGGACTTCAAGGAAGGTAATCTAGTTCTAGTATGGGATTCCAGGAGAGAAGAAAAGGGAATCCATGGCAAGTTTGACAACCTGTGGTTTGGACCTTTAGCAATTGCTGAAGTGAAGGGAAACAACACTTTTGTGCTACAAAATCTTGAGGGGCTATATTCCACTTATCCTATAAATGGAAGGTTTCTCAAACATTACATTCAGTACTTAGAAGTTGAAGTAGATTTCATTACTACCATTGTAAAAAATCCGATTTCTTTTACTTTTCAACCTGTCAGTGTGATCTTTTACAACAAAAGACTCCATAGCCCGAGGAGAAGGCACATGGATCTGCAGGTTCTCTCCATTCTATAGGAGAAAGTAGTCCCTAGATGGAACCAATGTTGTAGCATTTTTTGGTTTTGGCAAGTTAAAATAAATTAGTCCAAAAAATGAAAATACTTTTCAAAAAATATGTTAAGCTAGGATATGGACAAAAAGAATACTAAATAAAAATGTTAGGAAATATTTTGATAAATATGTCCATATCAAAGAAAATGTTAGAATAGATGCCCTAAAAATGAAGGCAAAAATAAAATGTTAGGTTAGAGAGAAAAGAAAAAAGTAATAAACTCTGAAAGTGTTGCAAATCTAAATGCCACTACTTTTACTCTAATTCACTTTTGAAAATAATAGTTGTGTGAATTTTGTTTAGATGCCATACTAGTTTATTTAATCCAATTATATAGTTTAATCATAATTGGATTTGTTTTAAATTGATTGTCATAGGTAGAAAATAAAATTGGCTCAACAGTTTAATCTGATCCAATGGAAAGAATAAGGTATAGATGTAGATTATTCATGAAAAGAAATATCGGGTTGCTAGCTTAGGATAAGTAAAGGGTAGGTAGAAGAAAGGTTGCAGAAACACAAGGTTGTTAAATCATAAGCACACTTATCATGCTTGATCCAATGTTTCAGTGTGCAGGAGTAGTTATGAAAGTGAAAAGATGTTCACTAGCTGATTTGATTAACTTCCCCTTGTTGGACACCTAATCCTCTATGGGTTAGTGTGGAAACTGAATAGACAAATGAAGTCCAAGAGACCTTGGGATGTGGAACCCAATGGTCAAACCATGTACTATAAATGTATATCATTTGTTAATAAAAAATGTACTCTCATGTTTTATCTTTCATATTATGTCGCTGCCATGTGTGCATTTAACATAGTATCAGAACAACAGGCGTATTCCTGCCCTGCATAATTACTGTGAGCCAAGTTTAGGCCTGGGTATTTTTAGATTTTCCAGAATTTGTTTGTCATTTCTCTATTTGGTCAGTCATCCAGCTATAGAAATGATGTTAATATGCTCCACTTGGGCGCTCCTTTGGTTTGACACCTGACCCATCTGCCCTCTCGTCAACCTGTGGGTTACATCCCATTTCTACCCACTATCTGTAATGCTCCATTAATTTATTGTCTGCCAGAAATCCGCTACCTCTCCTCTGTGTACCTTTTTACTGATAACGCTACTCCTGACGAACATCTCTGTCAAATCCCTCAGAAATTTCATGCATTAATAAATGCAATGGTGCGTTAAACGTTGGATTGGATTTCACGCATTATATGCAGTGAATACGTTGGATTGGATTTCACGCATTATACGCAGTGAATACGTTGGATTGGATTTCACGCATTATACGTAGTGAATCTACTATGGAAACGCTACAATGAGGTGTGATTTCCTTCTATGGCCATAAGTTTCTCGGTGTGGTAGCGCTACCCTAACTGGTATTCCACAGACACAACTTCAAGCTGTGGTGAGCCTCCTCTAGGCTACGTGAAGGGAAAATTATGTGTGCTATATGCTCTACCTCCACCTGCATACCATATATATCACTGTTTTGTAATATGATGTGTTTATTTTTACATTGCTTTTGAATATGTTGTGGTATATGCCTCCACAAACTGTGATTTGGATCAATATTCAAAACCACGACCATTATAATACCGCTCTCCATCTAGTCAAAACGCTGCTCCCTCTGCACACTGTCTCCTCCCTCCATACACAGTCGACCTCCATACATAATCGACTCCCGAATCTTCCCATGTCATACCTAAATTGATGATGAATATCCCGTCAGAACGCCTCTTGTACACATAACAGTCCATCTGAAAATCACAGCCTAGCTTCGTCGACCTCTCTGTAGAAGAAAAAATCAACCATGATGTCCCATTTATGACCTGGAAGGATGGTTCCTCACATCTACAGAACCATTCTTGCAAGCATCGAAAATAGGCATCCAATGCTATGTCTTCCCTTGTTGTTGGCAGGTATCCCAATATCCACATGTTTCATTGGTGAATCCGTGTCATAGAAAGCAATGGTTGGAATATTACCTAGGGCCACTTCTCTTATGGGCTGATGGTTAGTCCTTAGATCAGTGAGGATCAAAAAATGAGGTTCGTTAAATGAAGTCTGCATCTGATTTGTAAACATTCCAGGAGTGTGCCTATCAGATATTGAATGTGCTCCAGTGTATTGAGTCTTCTAAGAGCAAGAAAAATCCAACATTCATCCCGAGCGGTGACAGGAAAGTCAGCCTCGAATACTCAAAGAACATGTCCTTCATTTGTAATGCGATCGGGAAAAACACAAACATGTCCTTTGGATTTAATATCTTCACCAAGATGCTCATCTTATTCACAGATTCTCATAACCTGGATGTGAACAACACGGGCTTTCTTGATAGAAATCTGCCCCTGTCTACCTAGATGTGAACAATGTGAGCTTTCTTGACAGAAATCTGCCCCTGTCTACCTGGATGTGAACAGTGCGGGCTTTCTTGACAAAAATCTGCCCATCTATTGACGTTGAATCCGCAGTCACTAGAACCAGAAATATTGACACTCATTTTCACCAGAGGCTCGGGCTTCAGGACCGATCTATTATCCATCGCTAGTCTAGAGGTTTCTCTTCATAGGATTGGGACCTCTGGGTTGTATTTCATTGCAGCGGGTACTCACAACTGATTGTAGTTCCCAAGAGGATCTTATCATCTCAACCAGTATGTTGTCAAGTTTAACACGGCTACCAAAAACCTCATAGCCGATCTAAATTCGAAACATCGAGAAGCTCGCTTTATCTTTGGTGATGGTTACACTTTCTTCACCCACCTTATAGAAAATGCCCCTCTTGGATCATTTAAAGATCAGTTGTCTCGCAAGAAACGCTGAGGTCTGTGATGGAAAGTTGTCCATCGCTCTATGCATACTTATGCAGGATACAAATTTGAATAAAGAAATATCACACTGAGCATGATGGATTACTCAGAGGCTCTTACCGAAAAGTAAAAGACAATCGATTATTCATACATCATCAAAAACTACTTCTTTCAGATGAGGTCCTAGTACTGCGTTATTTGTGGGCAAGGTTTGTCATCGAAATCTATTATTACTTTTGAAATATTGTGAAAATGCACTTGAAATAACTGTTCTTGGAAAAAACATCAATAGTTTCATTTCATGGAGAAAAGATGATTATTTCTTGTGAGGGCTAACAGAGACACCACAAGAGGCACTTATTAGTGATTTCCTCCTTAATGTGCTAAGTTTTTGCGTGTTTTTTTGAGTGCTACCATTCACTGCAGTGTTGCTTATTTTATATGAAGAAATTGATGATGTTGTAAGCACTTGTTTTGAAAAAAACTTGTAACAAAGTTTCACCCTAGGGTTTCGAGGCTATTCCACATGCTATCATCAATGGTTACAAGAATGTATTAGTAGTCACTATTGAACTTGACTATTCTTTTCCATTGGCCGAGAAAGTGAAGGAATATTTGAAGGATCCAAGCAAGTTTGCAGTTGCTATTGCCCTAGTTGTGGCATTGTATTTAAAACTAATTATAGTTTTTGTCTACATATATATGCATTGATTCATTGTTACTTCAACTATTGCATAAGAGTTTGGTGGGCTGTATAAAGGAAATGATTGTTTTGACAAATAAAAGTAGTCTTTTGCGGAGAAAACTTTAGTCGGTTGTATTGTCAGAACATAGTGCTGGTCATGAGTAAACTCTTACTTTTATGTAATGGATTGTAATTGGTGCTTGCTCATTGCATACTGATCATTTGCTGCACATTTATAAAGGATATTATTGTGTATTGTGAGAGGGTATTACTTTTCTGCATTGAATAGTAGTTGTGATCAGTTTTTAAGGTGTAATTCTGACATTGAAGAAAAAAATGGCCAGAATCAATGAAGTATTAGAGTTCCTCAAAACTCTGATATTGTCTGCTACTCATGATACATTAAAAGTCAGCAAAGTTTCTCTCACAGACTTTCAGGTCTGTCTACAAAATGCACAAGAGAAAATTGCTTTTTTGTAGCTCGAATCTCAGCTACAACAAGAAGAATTAAAATAGAGGAGTCATCATTCTGAACCTGTTTCTATTCAGAAGATTGAAACAGACTCCCATAAAGCAGCAGTTGTACATGCAGATGCAGAAGTTCAGTTTGCACTTCCCAAGCCCATCATCAGACCTTGGGAAGAGCTTGTCCATAACAAGCATAGAACCGGTCTTGGATATGACAAGGACTTGTCCTTTCATATTCCGGACTACTCCAAACCAATCCAATTTCAAAGTGCTAGATTCATTCATGACAGTTCACCTCCAGTTGTTCCAAATTCTACTCCTCTTCCATAGTAACAACAACAGATTGTGAAATGCCAACACTATGACCGAGTTGGCCATATGAAAGATCACTGTTTTGATCTTCATCCATGTAAACACTGTCATAAAACCAATCATTCTTCAAACATATGCTTCAGAAACAAACCTCCTGCAAGAAAAAAGATTCATCTTGGATGGATCGCTTCTTGGAAATGGGCATAAACAGCCAAGAAGATAATCTAGTCACATGTCAGAACTTGTTCTAGAGTATTGAACAGTCTTGTAGTTGAGTTTTCTCCATCATCTCACCTTGTATCTGACAGGGGGAAAATGATGGTCATCTACAAGCTTCAAAGCCACATCAAGCGAGCCTGTGCCACAACCTGCCACACCAGATTCAGAGTTGTAGCTAGAGACAAAGATGCCCCTGAGCATGCCTTCACTTGGTAATCTGAGACACTTCCTCTAGCAGAAGACTTAAGCTTCTTGCCAGTTTCAGAAGAATTCTAGGAATAGAGTTGGGGACACTTCCTCTAGTAGAAGACTTCATCTTCTTGCCAGACCTGGAAGAGTTCCAGGAATTGCATTAAGCATTCCAGAGTTGTTGGTCATCCTTAAACCATCATAGGTTGAGACCTCCCTTTTCAGGTTGAGGTTCTCCCTTTTATGCGGGGAGAGACCTCCCTTTCATGGTTGAAGGTTTCCCTTTTCAAAACATCAAGAACACTTCCTCTAGCAGAAGACTTGAGCTTCATGCAAGAATTGGAAGAGTTCTGGGAATTGCACTAAGCATTCCAGTGTTGGTGGTCATCCTTAAACCACCACCTTTTATACCAACATTTCAGAGAGCACATTCAGCCTAGTGCTGCCTTGCATTTTTTGCACATTTTGTATTACAGCTCTCTTCTTGGACTCATACATAACCCTTCAGATTAAGGGGGGGAATGTTGGACACTTAATCCTCTATGGGTTAGTGTGGAAGCCGAATATACAAACAAAGTCCAAGAGACCTTGGGATGTGGAACCCAACGATCAAACCATATACTATAAATGTATATCGTTTGTTAATAAAAATGTACTCTCATGTTTTATCTTTCATACTCTGTCACTGCCATGTGTGTGTTTAACACCCCTCATTTCGTTTCACCCCCCCACTACATACTTACTAATTTCCCATTATCCCATCATTTCTTATGAAAATACCCTTTTCCCTTCATTTTCACCCTTGCCCTTTGGTTTCACACATTTTCTTAGCAAATTACCCTCTAAAGGTCATTTCCCTACCCAAAACCCCTTCTCCCTTGTGTGAAACCCTTTCCCCATTGAAAAAATTACTTTCCCGTTGTAATTACCCTAAAAACCCATAAAACCCCCCTTGTCCTAAGTTTAAATGCCCCCCCTCCACATTACTTTATTAAATCCGCCATACGCGTAAAAAACCCATAAAGACCCTTTAGCCTAAGTTTCGTCTCACCCTGCTTTATTTTGATTAACTCCGCAATTCACTATTTTCCCGTAAAAAACCTTTTAACCCACCCCCTTGGTGTGGTTAACAAACCCCGCCACATTTTAACTCTTGTCCCACTGTATTGAACCTACACATTATACTTTTAACCCCGCTTTATATTATTAAATAATTAAAAATCATTTGTAATTATACCCTGGGCCCCACTAATCTCCGCTCGATTTCCCTCCATGCATCTCGACCCCGCGACAACCCTTCGATCATCTGCTTCAAAATCCAACGACCCACATCCATATCGTGCGCTCTTGATGTTCGACAGTTAAAAGCTCGAGAGCACGCGAGATTCGTAGTTTTGCTTGGGCCCCTTTCGGTTACATGGTAGCATTATGTTAACTCGTGTGCTCTCATAAAAAAGTTGCTTGAGTGCCAAAAGCAGTGCGATGAACCTTAATACTGCCTCCCATGCGTACGCCAAAACCATCTACTGTTCACCTATCGAATTCCGCACCAAATTTTAAATGTTACCCATTAAAAAGCCAAAGACCCTCATTTTCGCTCTTTTCGCCCGTTTGCATAGTGAAACCTGCCTAAGCTTTCCTGTGCCACCCAAAGCATCTGCAACCCAATTTCACCACTGTTTACCTCTCGAACACGCTCCAGACTCCGTCCACAAACTTTTATGTTCCCTGAAACCATTATCACCTCCCTGTCAACCTGTGTTTTTATTAATAAATTGTTTTATTTTGCAGGTGATTAGAAGGCCAAAAGCTTGGATAAAAAGTTTTGATATTAGTTCCAAAACCTATTTACTCCAAGATTCGCAAAGAAATCTACTCAAAAGGATTTATTCAGATGGAAAAGACAATTATACACAGAGAAATTATTTACATAAAGGCAGTAACTATTAAAACAGAGATAAATCTGCAATAGCATATCACATTTTCACATGAAGTCAAACAGGTCTTTAGTGAAATTCATTTTTACTAAAGACATAAATGTAGGATAAGAGTAAAAGATACCAAATGATGTGATTTATTGTGATTGGTAAAAGTAAAAGTAGGTGACAGATCATTCATGGTAACAGAGGAGACAGATAAAGAAATACAAGTCAAGGTGTATAAGATGACAGGTCATAAGTAAATATGAAATCCAACGTGAAAATCGAACAACATTCAGATTTTGGAGGAATAGTCAGGAAACTTCAACAATTTTCAGTTTTTTCAGTGATAGTCACCAACAGCGCAACATCAAAATAGTGGAAGATCAACTGGCAGTCTTTATTTTGATTTTATAATAATCTATTTTTGTAAAAATAGTTTAGGATATTTTCTTAGTTCTACTATTGTATAAATAACTCTCTTCACGAGTTATTAAGGGTTGCACCCTTGAAGAAGCAGTTCTAAACATTTGATGTCCTTGACTTTTTTGGATCATTAATACAAAGCAAAGGATTCTGAATTCTGTTTTACACAGTTTGTGTTTCTTGTAAGTTTTTCCAGTATTACTCATTATGTTTTTCTTCATATTCTTATGTCTTATAGAGATAACTAGGTAGGAATATTTGGGTTTCAATCTATTTGTATAAGCTTCTGAAGTGATAATCTATAAAGAGAATGAATTAATGGACTATTTGTTTAATTAATTCCCTCTGAATCAATAAATCATCAACATATTTTGTAAGCTTAAGCATATTCTCTTAAACCTTCTAAACATAGTTTAAAGGTTTTCATACTTATGATTATTTAATTTTTAGTTTGAAAACTATGATAATCATATTATTTCTCTATTTTTGCTCACCACCATACAAGCTATATCACTGTGTGAAATTTTATAGCAGCCCTCTACTTTGATATTAATATTATTCACAAGGTTAGGCATTATAGTGTTACATCTGTTTCATACATTGGTCCTCCAAATTAAAACAAAACCCCCAAAAACAATTATCTTAGATGCTCTGGCATGATAGCTGACCATTATCATCTTAGAGATACAACACTCTCTAGAGTCAGAATTTCATTGTGAAGCGTGAGAAAATTGTCTGTAAAATTTCTCACAAAAATTTCTCTTCTATTCTGCTGGTTGTATCTTGTACATGAGTTTTTGTTGAAGATCAATAAAGAAACCCTCATTTGCTGCACCGGTTTTCCCACATTATGCTTTTTTTGAGGACAATTGTCCAAAAATAACTTCCATTGTGATTGTACGTGTGCTAGTGTTTTTCCTTGCATTTACTTTCCGCAATATTTAAATAGTGAAGGATGCCGTAGAATTTATTTCGATATTTGTTGTAGAAACATTGTGAATAATTTATTTATGAATTAATAAGTAGAAGAAATAATTTCAGTCACTACAGTTGGATTTCTATTTAGGAATTTTCACATTCTAGTCCCATGGGATCTCCTTTATTGGCTACTAGGCTTTAGGGATGACACTACATGGGAAATCTTGATTTCTGTTGCATGCTTCCGCTTCCCAAAACCATATAAATCACTCCCCTTGCGCTCATTACAACCCCATTCATGATATTTCCCATTCGGGTCCACATTGGTCCATTGGGTCCACAAGGAGTTAGCCTCCCCCTCCCCTTGTCCACACCTTGGGTTGGGCCTGAAATGATGTCCCAGAGGTTGATGCAGCTAAAATGAAAAGAAAAAGCATGTTTGGTCACTCTCAATAGGAAATTGTACCATAAAATTCAAAAGATGGCCGGGACATACAAATTTAGCATGTGGGAAAAAGCCAAACATGAGCTCTACCCCTTATCCATGGCCATCACCTTCATTCCTATGGGCCCTAGATGAACTCCTCCATCATTAAAGAACGCATGATTGTCCAAAACCTTGGTGGGCAATGAAATGCCCCACCTAAAGGGGGTATCTATTGCTATATCCTACACATCATGCTCTTATCCCCTAGAGCCCTAAAGGGCGAAAAAACAAAGGGTGGAAAAACAAATGCTGGGGTAACTCATGTACCACGATTGCTCCCTCCTATACTAATATAATCAAGTGTGGGCTTTCCTATATTAGCTACCCTTATACCATGGCATGTGGCCCGGAGCTTCCCCTTCACCCCCACTCCATTCCATCACTATATCATAAGCCACCTACCGTTTGATCGATATACCATGGACATGTCACTATTAGTTTTTGGTAGCATCGAAAGTGCTCTAGCCTTGAAAATTAGTGGGGAGGCTAAGGCACATGATTTTTAAAGAAAGTAGACACTATTTGGTGAAATTCCACCTGTATTGTATTTTATTAAAATAATTAATATCTTTAATGGAGTTCCTAAGTCTAAACTTAGGGAAATTAAAATATTAATGGGTATTAATCAAAATATGGGTGAGAATGATCTAGAAGGTGGATCAAGTCATATTTCAGTCTTAATCGTTGATTAGAGACTTAATCTCAGTCATTGAAGACTCAATAGGAAAAGTATAAAATGAATGCTTGGGGTTCATTTGGAAATACACACGGAGAGAACGAATTGATCTAGAGTTCGATTTCTGGGGCTAGGAAGTTGAGAAATTTGAACTAAGTGATCATTCTGCAGCAAAGGGGCAGTGAGAATCTGAGAGGATTTTCTGGAGAATATAGAACAAAGAGGTGGAGAGAGCTTGCAGTGGTAGCGCAGTAGCCTGGAGAGCTGACGCTAGACTAGTCTCGGCCCACGCAATCCTGACACAGAGCTAGAAGGGCCAGTGCAGAGCAGAAAAGTTTCTTTCACGCAGAATCCAAAACTACCGGGAATAGCTGGAAATGTCGGGAACTATCAGAACAGGAAGGATAGTTGACGCAGAGGGCAGAGAAGTTGACATAGGACTTACACAGAGCCTAGCAGGGCCAACATAGAAATAGTCGAGGTTAGCCAGTCTTGTGCTGGATCAACCGGAATTCTGCCAGGTGAAGTGAGATAAAACTCACTCATTTTTTATTCCGGTATTTTCTCTGTAAAGGATTGCTAGATGAGCATCCTAGATTTGTATTCAGATATTTATCCTACATAATAATAAACCCACAGAGTTGTTGCACTAGTTTTCCCACATTGGGTTTTTCTGAGGGCTATTGTGTCCAAAAATAAGTGTGTTCTATGTATCTTGTTCTTTGCTCTATTTTTTGTTTCATGAGATCAAATATTAAATTAGTGTAGGTTACAGAAGTAATTTGCTTCATTATTCAGAAGAATAACTTGATGAATGTAATTTAAAATCAAGTAGGTGAAGTAGATGCAGATCTACTGCATTAGGGGTTCCTTCGAGTCTAGGAATTTTCACATGGTATCGAAGCATTGATTTTGAAATAGAAAGAGCATTTCCAATGCTAAGCAGCGAGGCCGAAAGCTGTACATGGTAGCAATTCGAATCCCCTTTAAGGGATTGCTTAGTCCTTGTCAGGAAGAAAATCTAAGGAAATCTCTTTCTGAGTGAGACGACAAAGAGGTATGATTTCTAGTTCATGAGTTCGTAGAGGTAGAGGGAGTGACGCAAAGCCTCAACATAGTGCTTGAAGGGTGCAGTTTCTGCCAGGGCAAAAATACGCTGGAAAAGAACGAAGACACGTAGAAGGGGAATTTTCTCCTCAGAGAAATTTCTACTAGAAAGTTCAAATTTCTCACTCGATGAGCAATTGAGTAGTGGTAAGCTGTGACTAGAGGAGTCAGTTCAATAGTTAGGTGAGATGGCATCATATGGGCTCAGAGATCAGGACAGGTTGGAAGGTGCTTCCAACAATGTCATATGAAAGACCAGAATCTTAGCTATTCTAGAGGAATATGATCTCGAGGCCTATGTCAAAAGTGATGTAGCTGTTCCTGCTGACAGTGATCAAAAGAAGAAGTACAAGGCTAAGCAGGGGAAGGAAAAGAGGCTTATTCTCGATGGAGTTTGAGATCATGTGGTCTCACACTTGCAGGGCAAGGATACAAGCCGAGAGATGTGGGAAGCCTTGTCATCTCTATATGAAGGCTCTTCCGAACAATGGAAGATGTATTTAGAGAAGAAGTTGCAGCAGACCTTGATGCAGAAAGGAGAAGGGGTGAACCTCTATATTCAACGTCTTCAGGATTTTAGAGACTAGCTTTCTACAGTAGGATCCACTCCCTAGCCAACCGCGATGGTGAGGATAGCCTTGAATGGAGTCTTGGATGAATGGAAAGTTTTTGTCCAAAGCATATTGGGTAGGGAAAAACTACCTTCATGGGAGGAGATGTGGGCGGCTCTTCAACAGGAGGAGTTAAGAAGGGACCTAGTGAAGGTCAACCTCAATGGAAACAATGGGAGTGACACAAAGATGAAGGAGGAGGAGGAAAACATAGCTCTAGCATCGAAGGGACAACAGAAGTGGAAGTGAAAGGAGGACATTTCAAAGATGAAATGCTTTAGATATGGCGAGATGGGTCACTATGCATCCCAGTGTCCTTTGAAGAAAAAGGACAAGGATGAAAAACATGATCCAAAGGTTGTAGCCGTGAATATATATGAGGATTAGTTTGCCATGAGTTCCCACGCATCTCCAGGAGGGAGATGGGGTGATATTGAGTTGTAATTAGGAGGACTACATGTGGGCAGGACCTGTGAGGAGTCCACCTCTTGGATCAATTCCTTGCTACGGGATCCCAAGGTTCAACAATAGCGAGATGGACTTAGTGTCAAATGATGCAGTGGAGTGTTTGGAGGACAAATGCAATAGATGGGGACTAGAGATTGATCAGCGCAGAGCAAGGTTGGCAGCAGTGCAGGAGTCGCCAGTAGTATAGAAGATTCAGAGGGTTAGAATCAACAACAGTTAGATTCCAACATTCATTGTATTATGCTAAACATAGTTAAGTTCAGTTAATTTTGGATGTTTTTTAGTTACTTATCCCAGCAACTAAGTTGTAGTACAGATGCAATGTTACCAATGGCAGTCCTAGCAACATAGAAAATGCAACATTTGAGAGGGATTTGTAGTACATATGCAATAGTGGTAGTGGTAGTGTCATGGGCAGTAGTACAGTAGCAGTAGCAACACAGTGTTAGTGGTAGCAACAGTGCAGAAAGGAGGTGCTTCAGAAATAGAGCAGCATGCAAGTGGACATTGTTGGTAGAGCACTTTCCTTGCGAAGAGGGAGTGTTAGTTTTTGGTGGCATCGGAAGTGTTCTAGCCTTGAAAATTGGAGAGGCTAAGGCACATGAGTTCTAAAGAAACCTGAAACCGTTTGGTGAAATTCCACCCAGATTGTATTTCATTAAAATAATTAATATTTTTAATGGAGTTCCTAAGTTTAAACTTAGGGAAATTAAAATATTAATGAGTATTAATCAAAATATGGGTGTGAATTATTTAGAAGGCGGATCAAGTCATGTTTTAATATTAGCCATTGATTAGAGACTTAATCTCGACCATTGAATACTCAACGGGAAAATAATAAAATGGAGGCTTGGGGTTCATTTGAAAGTACACATGAAGAGAATGAATTGATCTAGAGTTCAATTTATGGGGCTAGGAAGCTGAGAAATTCAAACTAAGTGATCATTCTGCAATAGAGGGGCAGTGAGAATCTGGGAGAAGCAATTTCCAGAGAATACAGGAAAGAGAGGTGGAGAGAGCTTGTAGTGGCAACGCAGTAGCCGGAAGAGCTGACGCCAGGCCAGTTTGGGCCCACACAGTCCTAACGCAGAGCCAGGATGGCCAATGTAGAGTAGAAAAGCTGCCTATCACGCAGAATCTAGAACTGTTGGGAATAGTCGAGAATTCTAGAATAGTCGGGATAGCTGACGTAGAGGGTAGCGAAGTTGAGACAGGGCTGACACAAATCCTACACAGGGATGCCAGTCTTGTGCCGGATCAGCTGGAATTATGCCAGGTGAACTCAGGTAAAACTCACTCAGATTTTCTGCTAGTATTTTCTCTATAAATGATTGCTAGATGAGCATCCTAGATTTGTATTTAGATATTTCTCCTACATAATAATAAACCCTTAGAGTTGTTGCACTGGTTTCCCTCCATTGGGTTTTTCTAGGGATTATTGTGTCCAAAAATAAGTGTCCTATGTATCTTGTTCTTTGCTCTGTTTTTTGTTTCATGAGATCAAATATTAAATTACTGTAGGCTGCAAAAGTAATTTGCTTCAGTATTCAGAAGGATAATTTGATGAATGTAATTTAAAATCAAGTAGGTGAAGTAGATTCAGATTTGCTACAGTAGGGGTTCCTTCGAGTCTAGGAATTTTCATAGTCACCCCCTTTTGAGGATGAAACCACCTAATAAATTCCTTGGTTAACCCCCTTTTGAGCTTGGAGATACCTATACATGCCAAATCCCACTATGTAAGAGCATGCCATTATGAAGTGTCCACTTGTGTTTCATGATTTGTAAGCTCTTGTACTTGATTACTCTAATGATTTGTTGTACTGGAAGGCAAGGGGATGCATTGGATCTTATGCAGGATTGCAGACGGGTCTCCATTTGGGGTTTGGTCTCTCCATACGGGGTCCAAGCCCTCCAGAGAGTCACGTGGCACTTGTATGGTGAGCGTTGAGAGCCATGGGCCTCCACCATACCAGAGAGCACATCATGGATCCCCAACACCATTCAATAATTGTTCATGTTCTACCTTTTGGATTGGGATGATGCACTTGGATCACCATGCCTAGCCGACTTCACACCAATACCACACACTTGGCAGATGTTCTAGGGTCCAGATGAGGATGTGTCTCACCATGGGAGACAAAGGAAGGGCATATGTCATCATCATATGGTTTACAAGCATTATCGATCCACTTGGAGACCCATGAGGATGTCATTGTGCCCCCACACCCACTTGGGGACACCACATCTAACTTTCTTGGATATCAAGGGGCCAACCCCTTGGACACTATGTTTAGAGCCTTTTATCTCAACTTGGCACACTTTGGACTCCACTAGGCCCTCTAAATGGCCTAACAACTCATCATGTTTACTATTTAGCCCTCTTGAGAGGATTATCTTTCTATTTTAGAGCTATCTTGGTGGGCTTGTCACCAAGTTATATCATTATTGTACATTATTTTATTACTTGGGGCTAACTTAAGCAAATTAGGCCATTCGAATCCCCTATTGGATTGTATAAATAGATGAGAGGCTCATTCATTCCTCTCATCATCACTTGGATTGGATTAGTATCTCTTGAGATATTTTTGCACTTGTTTTTGGGACGAAATTTTTGGAGTTTCTTGATGCACTATGATGTTTGGATTTTCACTATTGTCTTTGGAGCTTCTTTCTAATGCAAAGTTGATGAATGGATATACTCTCTCTCTCATGTAAGTGAAATTTTAATGCTATTCTTGTTATCTTACTTGTCTAATGCTTGGTATTGTTATCATTATTCTTGTATGGGTTAAAATAATGCAAAATTCTTCTGGAAACCTTGAATAAGTGATTTAATGCATGCATTTCTCTTTGAGGGAGTGGGTGAATGTTCCTAGAGGCACCTCATAGGTTGAAATACCTCGAAACTTCATCTCCTTTGCAAATTTGAAGTATAAAACCCTAATGACCTTGTTGTTGCAACTTGAAAGGATAGTGAAAGTCATCTAGGGCTCCTTAGCATATGAAAATTCTCGATCTAGGTGTATCTTGACTCCATTAAGCCCAAGAAGCAAGGCATTGATCCTCACATCCCTTAGGTGGTAAAAAATACCCCTCTTTTTCTCATCTCCCAATTCTAGGCCTAACCCTAGTAGGTCACCTAGGGTATCAAGCGAAATCTTTTGTAGCCATCCAAAACCCTTGAATTTTGGTGCAATATTGCATTGGAGTTTTCTCAAGAGGTCCTCCAAGTTTGAGGAAAATTCGAAAGTGGAATCCTGAGATATAGCAAATCCTAGCCAAAAGACCATCTCTTTCCCTAGGTTGATTTGGGTTAGTGTCCCCATTTGGATCATTGCATTCAAATTTCAAAAGAAAATTAGTCCTTTGATCCTATTATCCTCCATAACCAGGTCAAGCACCTCTTTTGTTGATCAACTCCACACCCTTAACCTAGTTTGGGTCCACTTGGGTTCTCCGTGGTCTCGCAACCTCGTAACTCAAATTCCAAAAGGATCATGTAGAAACCACTTCTCCTTAAGGATTCTTAGGTCAAGGGATATTCCCCAAACCTAGGCTTAAGTATCCTCTTAACCCTTCCCAGAGAGCCCATCACCTTGCTTCTTAACTAAGTAATCCATTTAATTGAGTCTCTCTTGTGAATAGGTTCTAGGAATCAATCTCCATCCATTTATTGACATATTCATCCTTGTGATTCCTCTTATATCAAGTCTCCTCCCATCGGTGAAAGTCTGTAAAGAACAGGGAGATATAGCTAAGGTGATAGTGGGCTACTGCTCCATTGTTGCCACTTTACCTAGTAGTTGCTCTATAGGATCCCCTCATAGTTTTAGCGGTAACAGGCCCTAAGAGGGGGACCTATGGGACAACTACCAGACCAAGTGACAACAGTGGGACAAAGACCCACTGTCACCTCAGTCAATGTCCCCTACACTTTACGGACTTTCACCGATGGGAGGAGTCCCAGAAGGAAGGAAATCACTTGTAATGGTAATGTCAATGAAAAGGTGTGAAGTGATTCCAAAGGCCCATTCAAAGAAAGGTACAATGATGGTTCAATGCTTCAATGAAGCTAAAGGCTCTCCAAGAAATACCTATAATGGAAATCAAGACTTAGGGCTCGAGATTGACAATGATGATAGGTAGGCCTAAAGTCAAGACACCAAAGATGAGATAGGACCACTCAAGAAGCTTGTGAGATGGTTTGATACTTCAAATAGGTTCTTCTCTCTTCTTGAGAGACCTTCTAATGGCTTATGATAGACATAGGGTTTTTAGGATAAATATGGGAATAAATTCCTCCAAGGTATTCTCTAGGTCAAGGTAAGAGAGAGGAATGAATCTCTTATGATTTATTCTATCAAATACAAGGCTCATATGACCCTCAAGAAGGGTCCTCATATCCAAGGGAACTAACAAGGTTACCCTCCTAGGGCACACCTAGGGAACACAAATTTATAAAGAAATATTGTGGGAATTCTACCAAAATTTGAGATCCTCTAGAGGAGACACAAAGGAAGAGTTTTATCCATACAGAATTTGAAAAATCCTCCTCTAAAGAATTTTGTTGGATTCCCTAGATAGACATCCAAGGAAATAGGGGATAAAATTTTGGAGAGAAAAGAAGGAATGATCACCAAACCTTTTCAACTAGTGCCTAGTTCCTAGGGCTATGGAGTCTAATATGATTCAAAATTCGCCAAAACTGTCTTCAAGGAGGCTAAAAAATGATGCCCCAGCAATCAATCTTTAACATGTACCCACCAAAGATTTATGAAGTTTCATGGAAGAAAAGTAAAATCTCATCCACTAGGAACATTCATCAATTGTCATGCAATGAGTAACATATGCATTTGCCAACCGAATAGATTTCCAAAATAACTTTTAACAAATTAGGGCACAATAGCATTTACTAGTTGCAACAATTCCTTACATTAGACATTATTCTAAGAAAAATACTCAACAAAAAGTACTTACAATATGACAAGTTGATATATCCATTCACAAATCATGTAGTAGCTCCAAGAAGAATGAAACTTTTAGCTTCCAAAGACATCGAAATGCATCAAAAGTCTCCACTAGCATCCAAGAAAAAGTGCAAAGTCTTTTTACAAGAGAAAGATCCAAGTGGTGATGATGAGTTCTCACAAATGAGACTCATCTCTATTTATATGAGTCTCTCCTAATTCGATTTAGCCTAATTAGCCCCAAAAATTATAAAATGCATTAGATACAAGTCTTGGTGACAAGCCCACCAAGTAGCTAATACAAGTTATGAAAACCATCCATAAGTGAGTCGAAATGATGACGTTATGATGAAGGAGGGACGTTGGATGGCCTCATTGAGTCCCCTAAGTGCCAAAATGAGAGAGAGGGCTCCATTAATGATTGACAAGGGGATAGCCCTTTAATCTCTATAGAAGTCATCATGTGGGTCCCCAAATGGGCTTGGGGCACATCTGTTGGTCTCATGGGTCTCCAAATGAAAGATAAGCCTTGTATTATGCTCCAAATGAGGGCTCTGATGATGGTGCCTGCCCTCCCATGTCTCAAGGATGAGACAAACATGTTCTATGCCTTGGATCAACTGCCCTGATCATGCTAAGCCAGCTAGGTCATGTTGGTCCAAGTGCATCATCTTGAGAATAATGTGGGGCAATGAAAAAACTGATGATGGTGTTGAGGGTGCCCATTATTGAAAAGTGTAACTAGGTTCGGTCTTCATAATGACATGTAATTGTGACTTTTGTAAATGATGTAATGAATAAAATACATTATTATTGTAAGCCTTGCTTCATGGGTTTCATGAGCATGTAATTTTATTTTAGATGGTTCCCATTGAGAGCCTTATGATTTGTCATTAAGGTCAAATAATTAATGCCATGTATGAAGAGCTCTCCTTAAGCATGTGTAAAATGTATATGAGTCAATTAAATGTCTAGAAAGCCCTCCAAAGACAAGAACTGCTCTCTTCTCTTGATGTCGGCCTATAAAATGAAGGAATAACTCATGTTGCTTCATTAAAAGTGATACACCCATTCAGATGTTAATGTCGGCTGAAATATATGGTCAAATCACTATATATAGGAGTATAGGCTCCTCGCATTTCCACAGTCTAGAACTTTGCATCTCTGAAATTTCAGTGAACTGAGACAACAGAGGAATTCAGATCATCTATGTTTTGCTAGAGGCTACAATTGGAAGGTTAATAGGCTATAGTTCTATGGAGAAGGGAATTGAAATCCCTCTTAAATGTAGATCACAATGACAGCAAAGATTGGTCTCTGTATAGACCATAGTTCGATACTCTTGAAACAGTCACAAGTTCAGATTCTTCTATGGAGTATGGTGAATAGATTTCAGATATCCTCTCTGAGTTTTCGGTGATGATGAACAGTCAAACATCTCTGTGATTCAGATGTGAGAACAGAACTCGGTCTAAGAGGCAGAGGAAGAGTTTGGATGTCTAAGGGAATTAGGATCCCTCTACAGTTCGTATTTCAGAGGCAACAAAGAAGATGAGATAGTTCGTAGTGCACCACAATCATACATTTCGGTACTATGAAGGTCATGACAGTGAGAAGAATATCTTGAAGACAGTGACGAGAACATCTTGATAAGATAGTGATGTGAAGACAATGTCTTGATGCAAAGAAGGTCAAATCAAAGGAAGAATCACGAAGAAGAAAAGACAGTCAAGAGAAGAAGTGTCTTAGTCTTGGAGTGGCTAATAGGTCAAGGGTCTTAATCTTGGTATTCATCAATTGGAATCTCTAGAAGAAGAATTTGTGCGGGTTTTCCTCTCAAAGAGTGAGAGGTTTTGGCCCTGGCTCATAGCCTACATGTTGTGTCTCTTGTCTATTTATGTTCATGCATTGGTTACTGTTTGATGAAGAAGAACACTAATAATCTAATAAGAAGAAGATCATAATCTAAAGAAGTAAAAAGAATTCACAAGCAATCACTAATATGTGGTCAATTAAATCTTTCTACGTGGTCAATTGCAGAGAGTGGATCACCATCAAACACGGGCACCCCACGTACCATCCTTCCCATGACATGATTAGGGTTCCCAGGGATGCTAGCAATGTCCAAAGCAGGAAATTGATCAAAATAAAGACAACCTATTTGAAATATACATTAAAAATATGTAGGAGTTTCCATGGTGAATTTAAAGATGCCTAAAAAAATGCTTACTTTACCCTACAAGAATCGACCTTAAAGTTCAATGAAGAATTAGAGCTTCATTCTTCCAATGGAGTCGTTGATAATGATATGTCAATATGTCGTATGGGAAACAAAACACACATCTCGTGTCCCCGACAACGATGCCAAAATGTTACCGCTCAAACTAGCAGGGGTCCTAAAATGGGATCCTTGAAGGGATACTACAAACTAATCTCTTTACGGAGATCCCTATGCCCTAGAATTCTTGTGGAAACTTGGATTCCAGGTGATCTTTGAAGAATTAACCTTGATAGTGCATGGGACCACACGAGACCAAGTGGACCCGAGGCTAGGTCAAGGGGATAGGATTTAGCAACTAATGATATGCTTGACCTAATTAGGGAGGGGAAATGGATCAAGAAATGAATTTCCAATAAAAGGAAATGCAAGGATCCCAGTGAGGTTTCTAGCCTAAGGGAAACCAAGGGCAATAATTGGTCTTTGAGCTAGGGCATGCGATATCTGAAGATCCCACAATCGGAATCTCACGAAATTTGTAGGGCTTCTTGAGGACACACCAACGCAATTGTGGACCAAACATCAAAGTATTTGGATGGCTATATTGTGAGATAATTGATGCCCTAAGTGACCTAGAGGACTCGAAATAGAGAAGAGGAGAGGGGAGAAGGAAAATAGGTTTAAGGTGATCACCTTATGGTGGAACAATGCCTAATAATTTGGGGCGATTTGGAGTCAAGAGTAATAATGACTATGGAAATTGAATTTTCTATGTCAAGGAGGCCTCAAAGACAACTTTGCATAGCATTAGGGCAATAACAAAAGCAAATCCAAGAACTTTATGCTTCATTTTGCAAGATTGATGGCTTATCAAGATAAATTTCAAGTAATATTCATCTCTAGGAACATTCATTCATAATACATGGCCCATACATGAAACATCACTATCTAGAAACCAAATTTCCACAACTTCGCATAAATGGATGCAGTAAATTAGCCCTAGTATAGTGAAATCCCAATAACAATGTATGTGACAAGAATAGAAAAGAAAATAGCATTAAATTGTACTTAAATATGTTAATATTATATCCAACCATCAAGAATTTTCCAGTCAAGAAGCTCCAAGACAAAAGAAAATAATCCAAACATCAAAATTCATTCCATGCTCCAAAATTCATCCTCCAAGAAGGATAGTGAAATTCTCAAGAGAGATACAAGTCCAATCCAAGTGATGATGCTAAAATTAATTTACATCACTTGTATTTATACACTTCTAATGAGTTCTATTTAGCTCATTAAGCCTACATTAGCCCCTAAAATAAAATAATGTGCAAAATAACTAAATTTTGGTGACAAGCCCACCAAACTAGCTCATAAACAAAAGAATAAGCCTCTCAAGAGGTCGAATAATCAATAATACATGTTGTTGGGCCTTCTAAGAGACCTAATGAAGTCCATAGGTGCCATAATGAGAAATAACACTTCCAAAAGTAGTGGACAAGGGGTTGGTCCCTTGTTCTCCAAATAATAAACATGTGGTTCTCCCAATGGGTGTGGGGGTACACAAGTAACCTCATGGGTCTCTAAGTAGATCGAAGATGCATGTAGACCATCTGTAAGGGCTTAAATGATAATGTAAGTGATGCCACATCAACATACAAGTCCTGGGTCATCTGCCAAGTGCATGATACAATTGTGGGGTCGACAGGGCATGGTGAACCAGGTGCATGTTCCTTGTCCAATAGATGAAACTCGAGCAATCTTTGAACATCTCTGGGGATCCATGGAATGTTTTCTACTACTGTGGAGGCCCATGGCTCTCTACACACACCCTACATGTGTCAATGTAGGCCTCTAAAGGGTTAGGACCCTGTATAGGGAGACCAAACCCAAAATGGAGACCATCTGTAATCCTACATAAGATCCAATGCATCCCCTTGCCTTTCGATACAACAAGTCATTTAAAGAAATCAAGTTAAAGAGCTTGCAAACCATGGACAATAAGTGGGCACTTCATAATTGCATGCCCTTCCATAGTGGCCTTTGGAATGTGCTAATGTCTAAAAGCTCCAAGGGGCGGGTAACCAAGTGCCCTATTAGGTGGTTTCTACTTTTAAAGGGGATGATATGTCCAAGGTACATCCTTCAAATGGTGGTGGCATGTGATAATGTGATGGTATAGAGTAGGGGATGGAGAGGGTAATCCTAGGTCACATGCCAAGGTACAAGGGTAGCTAATAAAGGGGAAGCCCACACTTGGGTATATAATGTATAGGAGGGAGCAATCATTGTACATGAGTCACCCCGGCCTTGATTTTTCCACCCTTCTTCATTTTCCTTTTTCCTTTTATGAATTTTCTTTGGTTAACTACTCGGAGCTCAAGGAGTAAGAGCATGATATGTAAGGTATAGTAGTGGATACCCCCCTTTGAGGTGGGGCAGTTCATTGCTCACCAGGGGTTGGGACAATCATGGGTTCTTGAATGATAAAAGAGGCTCATCTAGGGCCTATAGGAACTAGGGTGATGGCCATGAGAATGGGGTAGAGCTCATGCATTGGCTTTTTCCCATGTGCTAAATGTATTTGTCCCGACCATCTCTTGCATTTTGTGGTACATTTTCCTGTTGAATGTGGCCAATTATGCTTTTACTTTTCTTTTCAGCTGTGTCAACCTTTGAGACATCATTCTAGGCCCAACCGAAGGTGTGGGCAAGGGGAAGGGAAAGGCTAACCCTATGTGGACCCAGGTGGGAGGAATGATGAATGGGGTTATAACGCGCAAAAGGGGAGTGATATATGTGGATGAGGGAGCGGGACCATGCAACCAAAATTAGGGTTTCCCATGAAGTACCATCCCTAAAGCCCAAAGGTTAGTAAAATAGATCCCATGGGACTAGGGTCCAAGGTTAACATCTAAAAGAGGTATAGGGGAAAAGAGCACAAACCTAGCCCACTTGTTAATTTTTTATAACAATTGTATGTTCTATGCTTTAACGCAATTTACTTCAATTTTCCTTATAAACCCAATGACAAATTCCAATTATCTTCAGTAGCAATCAAATTAACTTATACACATTGATAGTAAATGTAGATATAACATAAAAACATATGTAGAAGACAATCCAAGACAAGAGGATGAGAAATGTGGCGGATGCCAGGGGCAAAACCCAATGTGGGGAAACCCTTTGATCAAATCTTCTTATTATTCTTCAATAGTTCAATAGAGAGGGAAAGAGTACAAATATCAGAAATACAAGCCCAAAACAATTATTCCAAATCAGCACTCAATGCAGCCTTAACCAGAAAGTCAACGGTGGTCAAATATGCCCCATAAGTCACCTGACACAGGTATTCAGGATTCGACAGATATGAGGATTCAAGTGTCGGATACGAATGTATTGATCCCCCAGAACAGGATACGTTCAAATACATATATATATATATATATATATATATATATATATATATATATATATATATATATATATATATATATATATATATATATGATATTTCTTACACAATTTCTCATTAATGATACAAATTCATTGATTTCAAATATAGATATTCATCTAGATGTAAGTTTTACAAAGTAACATTATGCATACAAATAAAATTGTGACATAAATGATAAATCATAATACATGTTCAATTCATAATTGATCCAGTAAGAGAAAGACAAGATAGTAAGATAAATATATTGTAGTTTTCTCATTAAGTCATCAAAATCAAAATGTGTTACATAGGTAGTGCAATGCCAATGGAAAATAGAAATAGCAAATACAAAACAACCTACACGTATACAAGACTCAAGGCATTAGGTATCTCATGACTCATGAGTCATCAATCCTCATAGTCATCATCAAAAGCGACATCACTGTACTCATCATCATGGTCACCACTGCTCTCCTCTACTACATCCTCCTCCCCTATATCCAAAGTCATCTTTGCATCTGCTGGTGTGGAGGATGACTCCTCTATAGTATCACCGTCATCAAATGTGACAAGCTCTAGCACTGGATCATTGAGATCCAAGTTGGCCAATGCCAACTCAACACTATTGTTTAGACCCATATCATCAGGAAAGACATCCCATATATTTGTCTTTCCCTTCAACCACTCATCCCTCTGCCTGTAAATAAGACGGAGGTTGGTGTGCACATACACCATTGTCTCTGGCCTGGACTGCTCAATCTTGCTCTTCTTGACACTATACAAATTCCCATATGTGCTCCAATTCCTCTCCCAACAAGAGGATGAAGTCACATGAGAGAGTAGCCTCATGGCTAATTGTTGTAGAGGAGAGATTGTTTCCCTATGATATGCCCACCAAGAATAGGGATTCTTAGCACCCTAATCTCTAATCAAATCGTATCCTACAAATCGACTAGTGCTAGTGGAAAACTCTGGAAAGGCATCCTCCACCTCATCAAAGGATGCTCTATCTTGAAAAACCGGCCTGAATGCATCTTTCCTCCCTTGTGAGATTTCACCATCCATGTGAGGAGGGAATCTGCGGGAAGGTCCACCATTCAACCACTCATGGATGTAGTATTTTGGGTTCAATGAGTGAGCCAAACAATGTAAAGGTGTTAAATTCTTGTCCCATTTGCTGACAAGAATATCCTAAATGGTGGTGAAGAAGGCCTCTGATGATGTCTCGTACTCAGGGAACTTACTCTGTAAAATAATGCTCCTCACAGATTCAATAATGGAATCTAATCCTTCATAAACCTCTCCTAGGATGGGTTGGTCTGTCTCTGCAAATCAAAGCAAAATGATAGGGTCCATGATCTAAATAAGTAGATATACCCTCTCCCACTAAGCATCATCTAACACTGTGTCCTTCACTCTTTTAGAGGCTACTTGATATGTCTTTCTCCAAAAAGGCCAAAACTCAAAAATAACCATGGCCCCAAGAGTGGTCTTGACCTCCCTCAACCTCTTCAACATGATGAATGAAGAGACAAACCATGTATCCGCAATCTTCAACAATGATAGATTGTTGTACTCATAGATAGTGAGGGAATTTGTATGATTTTGTACAACGTTACAGATATGCCGTGCATCCTCAATAATGTTACCAATCCAAAGCACATAAGAAGAAATATATTTTAGTGCTAAGTTCAATGAATGGAAAATGCAAGGTGTCCAAAACACTGGTGGATATTTAGCTTCCACAATCATGCCAACATCCTTGCAAATAGGTGCATTATCTGTAATGATTTGCACACAAGAATCAACACCTACATCTTCAATAACTTTAATAAACAACTCACCCATATATTGTGCATCCTTGTATCGTCCAGGTGCATCCACTGCTTTCAAGAAAACTGGACCATTCAAGGAAGACACCATGAAATTGATGAGTGGGTGTCGTGCTGGATCTGTCCATCCATAAAAAACAATGCTAAAGATGTTGGCCATGATTCTTTAATAGGTTCAAGCATTTTTTCCACCTCTTTTTTTTTTTTTTTTTTTCCTTTGCCAACAATGTGGTTCTAATCTTCTCTGACCTAGAAGGCACATACCCTGATGGAGCCCCTTGAGTTAGAGCTCAACACATCTCAATAAAGAGAGGTGAGTGTGCAACATTAAAGGATATGAAGTTTTGATAGAAAAAAAAGGAAATGGTGAGATCAAGCTCTTCCTGTTTTTCCTTCTGAAAAATATTGTCCATTGGACCAAGTGAAATTGCCTTTCTTTTTACTACTTGGCCCCCACCAGAACTCTCAAATGGGATTTTGTTGCTACTTTTCCTCAAGAATGGAAGGGGGCCATCATTCTTGGTTTTTTTAGATTTTACAGCCACATTTTCCATACCAACATTGAACTCTCTTTCCATTTCTTTCCTCTTTGGTAAAGGCACCTTTGTACAAGCTGCAATTCCACAACCTGGTAAAGCCAACAAATGACCTATCACATGGAAATATGTGCTCATGAAAGTAGTGTGGAAATAGCTACATTTCCAACTCACATTGTCTCCTCCCTTCACCTTGCTGCTTGGCCCTTGTTCTCTTGTGACATATTTCCACAAGGGATATTTTTTATCTTGGGGAGGAAATCTTCCCTCAACATTTGAAGTTGTTGTTGTAGCCCCACTTGAACTAGAGGGAACACTTGCAGTAGACTCTGATGAAATTGGGAGAGGAGGGGCATCTCCAATGGGGACATTCTTCCCCTTCCTTTGCCCCTTCTCCCATGTCCTTGATTGAGCCATGAATGCTGTAAAAAAATATAAAAAAAATGTACAAATTTGTAAAAAAAATGCACATGCAAACTGCTTTAATAAAAATGCAAAAAAATAGAGAGAAAATGCACTTACCTGTTGCTTGAATCTCCTTGAAAATTATGCCACACCCTTTGCTCCTTGCTCCCAAACACCCACAACAAAATAAACAAGTCAATGTGAAAAATGAATGGCAAAAACTGCCTTTATAATGCCGCGCGGGTTTCTAAATTCCAGATTCGAATTAGAAAATTGGGACAAATTGTGTCCGATTGAGACACAATCCGGATTCAATTATGTCCTGATCGGACACAATCGGACATGTTTGGAAGGACACGAATCCAACCAAATCGTGCTTGATTTGCCTGATTCAGGACACGATGGTCCTGGGGGATGGAATCTGGTTTTATAGGCTGCCCTAAAACATCCTCCAAGCAGCTCAGTCAAAAACAAAAGAATGCGGCCAACCAAGGGAGTCAAAGTCAACCAATAACCTGCTCAGTCAACCCAATGAAAGTCTATTGTAATTCTGCGGTCAAACCAGAAATTCAACGCATCAGTTAACTCGGTCAAACAGTCGCCAATCACCTCAAAATTTGTGCCAAAGAATATGGCTTGCAGAACTCGAAATTCTTCCCACAAATAAGAAGTCAACGCTAGTCAAATACTCCAAGTCAATGATGGTCAACGCATGCCCTAATCCCTGAAATTTTTGACCTCCAAAACCAGTCCAGAAATCTACCTTCCTCCACATGTGTGAAGTAAAGAGCCTCCAAGTGTTATGAACCAAGCAAGAGAGGGGAGAGAAGAAGATGTGATGAGATGACGATGTCCAAATGAGAGAAGGGTTACTTCTATTTATACACTTCGTTTAGGGTGAGGAGACACATCCATTGGGCTTCTTGAGCCTACATTTCATTGAGGTCGACCTTAACAATTTGTCCATGGGATGGAATAAATTCAAAATTCCATTTCTGCTTGTCAAAATGAGATGATCTTTATATCAAAATTGTACCTCTCGAAAAAAGGAATCCAATGCAATAATCATTTCAATCATATCAGCTATCGTAGGTGGAATTTTGACCTAGTTGCCAATTTTAACACTCCCTCTCAACTAGGGATAATTCCACCTGTCAATCCATCATCAGCCAACCTGTCATCCTGAACCATCCCTGCCATCACTGCCCTGTATTGCTCTGCTCTGCTTTGCTGAACCATGAAGTAATAATGAAGAAGAGGTGATCGAGAGTGAGACATAAGATCATATCACTCTCCATTAACAAAATTCAGTCCTTGATCCTAGATCAAGTTTGTTGAATGCCATGCATACTAGTCGTAGGGAGTATGGCAATACACGATATGTCCATCAGTAGTGCTATGGTCCCTAGCCATATCTTCCCAACTCATTGGCCAGATGACAGGTACTTCCCATGAGTCCCGGACTCTATGGGTAGGATGTGTGCCAAAGCATCAATAGGAGAAGGTGAACCACTCATCCTACTCATATGCCATAGGAGAAGGTGAACCACTCATCCTATGCATATGTAAATCATAGGGGAATGTAAACCACTCACCCTACATGCATGTGTCTAGGTAGGGGAAGGTTAACCACTTACCCTACACACATGTCAACCATAATAGGGTATCACAAGGGAAGGTGAACTGCTAACCCTATATCTAATGCACCACTAGGGGAAGGTGAACCACTCACCCTATGGTCGCTCATAGTTCCAGAAGTACCCCACGCCCCGAGGAGCTCATAGAGCTTTATGTCCAACTCATATGAGACCTTCATAGGAGGGTCATTCCATGACTCCAAGTCTCTCTTGGAAGGTTAAGAATTTGACCTTCCCAAAAGGCTTCATGAGAATGTTTGCAACCTTCTCATCTATCCTGATGTGTTGGAGCCTAACTGCTTCCCATTGTACCATATTCCGGTTAAAGTGGTACCTAATATCAATGTGCTTGGAGTGGTTGTGGAACATGGGATTCTCTGATAGACGAATCCCACTTTGGTTGTTGCAGAAGATCATGGTGGTATCTAGCACGTGCTCAAATAGTTCACTGAAGAGCTTCCTCAACCAAAATGCTTCACAACAAGCAATACTTGCAATAATGTATTTGGCCTCGACGGTGCTTAGAGAAACCAATTTCTTCTTCCTGCTCATCCAAGATATTGAAGTAGACCCCAAAGAGAAGCAACACCCATATGTGCTCTTATGATCCACCACACTTCCAGACCAATCATCATCTGTATATCCATGTAGCCTCAAATTCTGAACAATGTATCTTAGTCCATAGTGGATTCTGCCTCGGAGATATCTCAAGAGATTCCTGGCAGCAATCCAATGAATGTGATGAGGCTCGACTATATATTGACTCAACATGTTCACAGTGAAGCATATGTTAGGATGGGAGTTGACCAAAAACATCAGGCCCCCCACAAGTTGACAATACTCGGTAGGGTTCACCAATTCAGGCCCAACAACACTTCCACATAGCTTCTTAAAGTTGAGTTCCGTCAGAGTAGTCACAGAGTTGCAGTCCACCATCCCACATCTCTCAAGTAGCTTCACAATTTATTTTCTTTGAGAAAGGAAAATCTCACCTGGCTTTTGCTAGACCTCCAACCCTAGGAAATAATGCATCAGTCCTAGGTCCTTCATCTTGAACTTGAAAGCCAACTCCCTCTTGCATTAATGAATGAGAGGGTCATCATCTATCAAAAAGACATCATCCACATAAAGGACGAGAATGAGAGGTTTTTCCTTTTCAACCTTGAAGTATAGGTTCAGGTCAGCATCGCTCTTTGTAAATCCAAACTTCATAAGATAGCATTTGATATTCTTATACCAAGCCCTAGGGGCTTGCTTCAACCCATAGAGGGCTTTCTTCAACTTGCATACATGTGTCTCATGATCTTGAACCTCAAACCCCTTAGGTTGTTCCACATACAATTCCTCCTTAAGTGAACCATGCAAGAAGGCAGTTTTGATATCCATCTGGTATAGGTTCCATTCTTGTGAGGCAGCAAGGGCTATAATCGAACGGATGGTGGTATATTAGGAAACTTGGGAAAATATCTCATTGTAGTCTTCTCCTTCCTTTTGAGAGAAGCCTTAGGCTACAAATTTGGCCTTGAATTTCTTAGCACTCCCATTAGCTCCATGTTTGATCTTGCAGAGACATTTCAAAGTGACCACTAACTTGTCCTTGGGTCTAGGAACCACATCCCAGACATCATTCTTCATGATCAACTCATACTCCTCGTTCATCACATCATTCCAAACTTTTTGTTTCACGATATATTCGAATGTACAAGGCTCAGATTGAATAATGGTACTCATGGCAGCTAAGCACCCTTGGTACATATTCGGCTACTTTCTTTCATGAAATGTCCCCCTCAATATGATATGTTTGTCAACATCTTCAAGAGTGTCTTTGAGACACAAAGGAATTTTCCTTGAAGTAGAGGGCTCACTAGGAGGTGGATCAATGGGATCCATTCGACCTTCAAATCAGGCATCAGTTCATTAGACAAAGGTTCATCCTGCTTATGTGCATCAACATCATCATTGTCCTTCCTTGGAATAAGAAGATCTTAGATCTTTCTAAGAGCATAATCTTCATCGAAAGTGTGACATCATGACTTAATTCCACTTCCCTTTGACTAGGAACATAGATTCTATATGCCTTCAAAGTTTCACTGTAGCCCACAAATGTTCCTTTCTTCCCAGATGCATCTAGTTTTTTCCTTTTCTCTTTCAGTACATGAAAATATACAGGACAACCAAAAATTCTAAAATGAGAGACATCAAGTTTCTTACCAGTGAAAACTTCTTTGGGTGTCTTGAAGTACAAAGCTTGATGTGGGCATTGGTTTTGGACATACACAACGGTGTTGGTAGCTTCTTCCCATACGAACTTCAGAAGACCTTGATCATGAAGCATAGCTCGGGTGGCTTCTATGATAGTAAGATTCTTCCTTTCTGCAACACCATTTTTTTCAAGATTATATGCGGTAGTGGTCTCCTTCTTAATGCCGGCTTCTCTGCAATAGTCTTTGAGTTCATTTGACTCATATTCTGTACCATTATCGGTCCTCAATAATTTGATCTTATTCCCTATTTGATTCTCAACCAAGGCTTTGAAAGAGTGGAACCATTTGAATACTTCATCCTTCTTCTTTAATAAATATATCCATGTTTTGTGAGAGAAGTCATCCACAAAAATAGCATAATACAAATATCCACCCAAAGATGTCATAGCCAACATACCTGATAGGTCAGAATGGACCAATTAAAGGATACTTGTGGTTTGAGTCTCACTTGAGGGTAATGGTCCCCTTGTATGTTTTCCAGCTTCACATCCCTGACAAACACTTTCATGATTTAAGTTGAATTCAAGCATCCCTGTGACCATATTCCTTACATCGGGTAAGGCTTTGAAATGAAGGTGAGAAAATCTCTAGTGCCATAATTTGGATTGAAGAGAAGTATCACAAGTCATTGCTCCCAACAGAATTCCTCCAACTTGATAGAGACCTTCAACGTTGAATCCAAGAGTGCATGCATCTCTTGGGTTCCTTTGCCAAAATCGAACATTCCCATCAATGAATGCCACCTTCAAACCTTTGTCTTCCATCACAGAAATAGAGACCAAGTTCTTTTTCAGATTAGGTACATATAACACTTCTTTTAAGTGGAGGGTTTAACCTTGATTTAAGTGAAGAGTAACGATCCCAATTCCTTTCATGGGATACGTAGCATTATCCCCAAGTATAATCTCCATATTCGTCTTCTTTTCAACTAAGTTTGAAAGAGCTTCTTTGTACCCAATGAAGTGCCTTGAGGCACCACTATCAATCAACCAATGGTCCAATGTATCTAGAGGAGAGGTGGTGGAGAGGGCAGAAATAGGATAAAATTATTTTTGCTTTACAACATTGACTTCTTCATACCTGGAGTTTCTCAACTTCTTGGGAGGACAAACATTTCCATTTCGAGTAGCGGGAGCATTCTTCTTTCCTTTTTTGTTGAACCTGTTGTTCCTTTGATCGCCATTTCCCTTGAAGTTGTTGTTATTGTTGTCATCATCTCTTGGAGTATCCTTCTTGTGAGGACACTCTCTAGCGAAGTGGCCAAACCTGTTGCAATTGAAGCACCTTCCTTTCCTTCATTCTTTGAATCCCAGCTTGAACCCTTGTCCTTGATTCCTTGGACCAACATTGTTCCTTCTCTTAGAATGAGTGGAGAAGGAGGTAGGATTGATAGCATTTGAGGGCTTGTCTCTTTCCTTCATCCTTATTTATTCTTGAGTGCATCTAGCCAATAGTTCATCAAATCCTGGAATCCTGTCATTGTTGAGGATGGTAGTGTTAAACACATCCCAATATCTTGTAAAGCCTCTAAGTACAATAAGAGAGAGCTCTTTGTCACCAGTGACTTCACCAATAAATAGAAGATCATTCTTGATCTCGATAATCCTCATGAAGTAGGATTGGATGGATTCTCCTCTATCCATCTTGATATATTTCAGCTTGTTATTGAGAAAGAGAATTTGATTTATATTGCTTACTTTGAACATCCCAACTAGATTTTCATACATCTCCTTAGATGTTTCCAAATCAGAAATATCGGCAACCAAAGGCTTATGAATAGAATCAACAATAATCTTCTTAGCTTCAAGCTCACCTTTCTTGTACTTGGTTTGTGTAGCAATGGATGCATTTGAAGGAGGCTCTGTTATTCTTCCTTTGACATAGTCCATGGCACAATTTTCTTCTAATGTCAAATCCAAAGTCATCTTCCATGCATGATAGTAAGGTTTGTCCTTAAGCTTGTCCTTGGATTTGAAGAAAGATGTAGTTGTCATTGGGACTAGTTCTAAGTCCTTTTCCAACAAATTCCCATAGTGATTTCTTTGCTTCACTCTTGCTTGGGCTTTGTCTTCACCTGATCTCTAATACCATGTTAATTTTAGATAACAATGGTATTTTCTATGCTCTAGCACAATTTGCTTCAATGTTCCTTATCAGCCCAATGACAAATTTCAATTATCTTGAGTAGCAATCACATTAAATTATACACTTTGACAGTAAATGTAGATAGAACATAAAAATATATGCAGAAGAAAATCCAAGACAAGAAGATACAAGATGTGGCGGATGCTAGGGACAAACCCCAATGTGGGGAACCCTTCGATCAAATATTCTTATTACTCTTCAATAGTTCAATAGAGAGAGAGAGAGAGTAAAAATATCATAAATACAAGCCCAAAACAATTCTGCCAAATCAATAGCCACATTAGCAGTTAATGCAACCCTAACCAAAAAGTCAACGGTGGTCAAAGCTGCCCCAAAACATCCTCCAAGTAGCTCGGTCAACAACAGAAGAATGCAACCTGCCAAGGGAGTCAAAGTCAACCCAAAACTTGCTTGGTCAACCCAGTCAAAGTCTACTATAATTTTGTAGTCAATCTAGAAAGTCAACGCAATAGTCAACTTGGTCAAACAATTCCCAATCACCTCAAAATCATTGCCAAAGAATGCGGCCTATAGAAATCAAAATTCTGCCCAAAAAACAGAAGTCAACACTGGTCAAATACTCCAAGTCAAGGCTAGTCAAGGCATGCCCTAATTCCTGAAATTTTTAGCCTCCAAAAACAATCTAGAAATATGCCTTCCTCCACATGTGCGAAGTAGAGAGCCTCCAAGTTGTACAAACCAATCAAGAAAGGAGAGAGAAGAAGATGTGATGAGAGTGATGTCCAAATGAGAGAAGGGTCACTTCTATTTATACACTTCGTTGAAGGTGAGGAGACACATCCATTGGGCTTCTTGAGCCTACATTTCACTGAGGTCGACCTTGACAATTTTTCCATGGGAAAGAATAAATTCAAAATTCCATTTCTACTTGTCAGAATGAGATAATATTTATATCAAAATTGTACCTCTCGAAAATAGGAATCCAATGAAATAATCATCTCCATCATATGAGCTATCCTAAGGTTGAATTTGGCCCTAGTCATGGACAAGAGCACAGACCTAGCCCACTCTTTCCGCCGAATCCACCCATTAATCCATGCCCAGAAGTTTCCATGATAAGTAAACTACAATACTCAATTACCATATGACAAGGAATACCTTTAGGCTTGGGAGGCCCACCTTCAATCATACAATCGTGACAGATGGGTGAGGGACCACATGGCTAGCTCAAGTGGTGGAGAAGTGGCACAATGAGCTAGTTGGTGACTACAAGGAGCTTGCTAGCTATCGAATGAGGACCATCTTCTAGAAAAAAAAATCTAGGGATATCACCCACAAAATAGTGGGTAACAGGGCCAATACACATTTCTCTATTAGTTGGAAATTGTCATCCCAACACTAAAATGGCGTGCAACCTTGGAGATGTGAGGATCTCTAATAAGCTAAGATATTTGACCTCTAGTAAGATAGATATTTTCTAGCTTGTAGAGCATCCCATTCTAGAGATGATAGTCAACCTTACCATCACCTTCTTCAACACGAATGTTTCCTTATATCTATTGAAACACCTCTATAAAGTCATTTCTTTCATGTATACCTATTTGTATGCATCTTGGATAAAAGGTTCCTATGCATAAGAATTCCCAAATTTGTGATGTTGGAGGTGGGTGGCCTTGAAAGCATGTCTGCAAAATTATTGGTATTGCCATTCTTATATTTGATGACTAGATGAAAATATTGCAAAAACTCCATCCACTTGTAGTGTTTGGTTTGTTAAATCTTACTCTAGGCTTGCAAATGTTGTAGTGGTTGGTGAGTAGTGTGGATAGTGGTTTCATTTCCCATTGGATAGTGCTTCCACTTCTTAATTTCTTGAACCAAGGTTAAGAATTCCTTATCGCATGTAGGGTAGTTTAGGACTCCACCATGAAACATTTTAGAATAATAACATACTAGCTTACCTCCCTACATCAAGACTGATCCCATAGCTTCTCCACTTGCATCCATATCCACTTTGAAAGGCTTCTACAAATTAAGCAATGCAAGAATTGCCACTTGATTGATATTCAATTTCAGGTCATCAAATTTTTACGTTGATTCTTCCCCCACTAAAAACTCTTACCACTAATTGTTATTGCATGTTGTAGTGCAACTACAACAATAAATAATTCCATCAACTTCTGTAGGTATTGCACTATGCCAACAAAGATCCTAACTCCAGTGACACTAGTTGGAAATTGCCACATGAGGACAACCTCAATCTTCATGAGATCTATCTTGGTTTCCCCTCCACCAAGCACATACCCCAAATATACCAATCATTATTGAGAAAACTCACATTTGTTAAGGTTAGGCAACAATTGATGCTTTTCTAGAGTCTTTAACACCTATATGAGATGTGAGATATGATGTACCCAAGTAGATCAATAAACAAACTTATATTTAAGTACATTATCAAAAATTAATCTAGAAAGGGACGCAATACGTCATTCATCAAAGGCATAAATTTAGTTGGTACATTACATAAACCAAAAACATTACAAATTGTTCACATAGACGTTGCCTTGTCTTGAAGGTAGTCTTGTTAAATGGAGTTAGAAGAGGAAGGGTTCAACTAAATTTAGCAAGTGCACTAAATTTAGCAAAGGGACCCACAATTGGGGCCAAGGTGCAAATTTCACTTTTTCTATTATTTTTGACTTCGGAAAATTTGAATGTTCCTATAGTCGAAAATTAGAGTGATCTCAAGCATCCAAGGAGATTTAATCTCAGCCATTCGTGGCAGTGGTGGGCCCAAATCAACCACTAAGAGAGAAAAAGGGTGTAGAACTTGGTCATTATGCACTAGAGACTTGGTGGCAGAGAGGCAACAAGAAGAGAACACTTCAGGCTCGGGTTTCAACAAATTAGAGGCTTCAGATTAGTGTAGATATAGGGTGGAAAGAGAGGTTGTTACAACATCATATCTTTTCTAGACAAGTGCAGACTTCAGCTAGGCTATGTTCAATTCGCAAAGGAAGCTGTATTCATGGTGTATGAGTTCGTACAATGCATAGATTGACAAGGCTGAGAGGTTGTGAGAGGGTATATCAGCGTGTTAAGGAATTTGTTGAAACAAGTGAAGTTTTCCATTTATTTTCAATTTTTTTGAATAATATTTATTCTAAAACAGCCTAATAGAAGCCACCAAGTTTGCAGGTTTTCCCTAGTTGGGGTTTCCTACGTAAATTTGTTGTGTATGATTTTATGATGTGTTTGTCTTCATTTGTTTATTATTTCTGCTACATGGTAATTAGAAATTTAGTATATTTGTCGTTTAGAATTAAAGTTATGTTTCCACTCTTTGCTTAGTAAAATTCATAGAATATTGTGTAGAGTTTTAAGAAAATTAACATGGTATCAGAGCCACGTCTCTAAGTGAGGACCATCACCCGTGTTTTCGACCTCAAGTATAGGTTAAGGCGTAATGCAGTGAAGGGTTGTGTTAGGGTTCTAGTAGTGCAACCTATGGTTTTAACCCACAAAGCACAATTTTTACCAGTCAGACTAGCTAAGGTTTCTGAAGAGTTCTACCAACAAAATGTCTTTCCAAGGTTTGAGACTAGAGCACAAATTGGAGGGAGCAGCAATTTTTTTACTCATTGTAGGAGAGGAATACTATGGTGCTTGGGGAGTAGGGTGTGAAGGATTTTGTGGAGAACCCACCAACCACACCAACTATCCCCAAAGAAGTTGACTCAACACAACAATAATGATGCCAGAGTGAGAAGGATCATTCTTGAGGGAGTCAAAGACCATATTGTTCCACATATTTTTGGCAAGAAGACTACCAAAGAAATGTGGTCATCCATTTTGAACCTCTACTAGGGCTCAGATGAGGCAAAAAAACTCGTGCTTAAAGACAAACTAAGAAACATCTAGATGGGCAAGTCTGAGCCCATAATCTCTTATCTCACGAGGTTCACCTAGGTGAAGGATGAGTTGGCTAATGTGGGGGAGACAGTACTTGAAGAAAATTTGCTGAGCCTTACACTATTAGGGCTTCACAAATCGTGGAACAACTTCTAAGACATAATGAATGGTAGAGAGAAGCTTCTAGACTGGGAGTGGTTGTGGGGTGACTCCATTCAGAAGGATATTTAGAGGCAGGCTAGATCTGGATCTCATGTTAAGCATGAGGACAAGGATAACTTTTCCCTAGCTAACAAAGGGGGCAAGGCCAAAAGAAAGTAGGGCTCCAAAGGAAATAAGAGAAGAAATATCTCAGCAAAATATAGTTCTTCCAATGTCATCAGTTTGGACACTACACCACCAAGTGTCCTCAGAGGAAGGAGTCCAACAAGGACCAAGTGGCAGCTTTGGCATAAGTGGGAGTTCAGTTCCAGGTTTGAGAAGGAGTTCTTTCTCATAGCTTGCATGGCAAGCTCAATAGCTAGCAACATATGGTATATTGACAGTGGAGTATCCAACCATATGACTGGGAACAAGGAATACTTCAGCCAATTGATGGAGAAGGACATGCAGTTTCACATTGAGCTAGGAGATGATGGCAGGTACTTGACTAGGAGGGTAGGTATTAACAGATTTGAGGGAGTCTGGTAACCCTCTTCATCTCAAGGAGGTCCTCTATGTTCCAGATCTTAAAAAGAAACTTCTTTCAGTTTCATCCCTAGAGGACAAATGTTACAAGGGAATTTTTAGCATATGAAAGGCATACCTCAAGCCCTTAAATTTTGGAACCATGAAGCTGATTGGTGTGAGGGTGAAGAACCTTTACAAGCTACAATTTGAGACATTTGTGCCCTTGAGTAGCAACAAAGAGGGCCATGAGCAGGGCCGAGACCTTGGGGAGCTATGGCATAGACGTATGGGCCATTCACACCATGGAGCCTTGAAAATCCTTAAGGAAATAGTCACAGGGTTGCCACAGTGCAACACAAACCAACATGATGTGTGTAAGGCTTGCACACTTGGTAAGTAGTGCAAGACATCCTTTCCCAGTAGTGAAAACCATGCCAAAGGAATCTTGGACTTAGTTCATTCGAATGTATGTGGTCCATTCTCTTCTCCATCCCTCATGGGATACAGGTACTACACCACCTTCATTAATGACCATTCGAGGAAGACATGAATCTTCTTCATGAAGAAGAAAGATGAGGTTGTCTTGAAGTTCCAGGAGTTCAAAGCATTGGTGGAGAACCAGATAGGAAAGAAGGTCAAAGCTTTGAGATTAGATAACGAAGGGGAGTGCATTTCCAATGCCTTCAACGATTTATGTGCCAAGGAAGGAATTAGGAGGGAGCTCAACACACCCTATAACCCTCAGCAGAATGGGGTGGAAGAGCACAAGAACAAGAGAATTGTTAGAGCAGACAAAGCCATGTTGCATGGCTAGGGACTACAATTATTTTTGTGGGAAGAGGCATGTAACACTATAGTCTATCTGCAAAATAGCAGTCCACATAAGGTGCTTGGATGAGTTACACTACCGACAAGAAGCCAGATGTTTCTCACTTGTGGATTTTTGGTAGTTTGGTTTACTGACACATGCCTTCAGAGAGCCGGAATAAGCTATATATTACAATAGAAAAATGCATTTTCATGGGCTACAGTGAGACTTCCAAGGCATATAGCATGTACATACCAGCACTGAGGAAGATAGTTATTAGGCATGATATTAAGTTTGAGGAGGAAAGGGATCTCAGTAAGTCCTTAGAGCATGAGCATTCTACAACATAGGTGGAGGAGCTACAGGCTCCTAAGTAGGGGGCTTAGCCATCTCCTCAGGCCACGTCACAACCAGTTGTTGGTCAAGCCTTACAACAGTTACTTGAGGAGAGAAAACATGAGTAGGAAGAGAGAGAAGAGCGAGCAGGGCCCACTCTAGCAGTGACACATAGCACAAGCAGAAGGAAGTCGAGGTGGGTTGATCAGTTGATTCAAAAGGCTTATGATAGGGTTGGGGCACCCAAATCTACATTTAGGTAGAGAAAACAACAATAGAGATACTCAAGTTTTATGGCATTAATGGTTGGCACCATAGACATAGAGGCTTCTAGCTTCAAGGAGGCAACCTCTTCATAGGTTTGGTGTGATGATATGGTGGAGGAGTACTCTTCCATCATGAAGAATGATGTCTGGGATATTTTTCCAAGGCCAGAGGGAAGATCTTGATTGGATCCAGGTGGGTCTACAAGATAAAGCACAGAGTTGACAGGAGCGTGGAGAAGTACAGTGCTATATTCGTAGCCAAAGGGTTTTCTCAGGTGGAGGTAATTGAATACAACGAGAATTTTGCACATGTGGCCCACTATTCGTCAATTAGTACCATTATAGCACTTGCAACACAAAGGGAGTGGGAGATCCACCATACAGATGTGAAGACTACCTTTATCAATGGTGTGGCATGTAAGAGATTTACATAGAGAAACCAGAGGAATTCAAGGCACATAGTAAGGAGACACATGTGTGTAGGGTCAAGAGAGCTCTTTATGGGCTCAAGCATGCCCCACAAGCATGGTACTCTTGCATTGATAGTTATCTTTGGTGACTGGGATTCACTAAGAGTGAATTAGACCCTAACCTTTACTACATCATCTTTGGGGGGCAACCTCTCATTCTTGTGTTGCACGTAGACGATCTCATATTGACAGGGGACGAGAAGCTCATCAATTATTGCAAGAAGGATATTGCAATAGAGTTTGACATGAAGGATATAGGGCTTAGGAACTATTTCCTTAGGTTGAAGGTTTGGAAAGTAGATGGATAGATTTTCTTGGGATAGGGCAAGTGTACTCTGGAGATTCTCAAGATGTTTCGCATGCAGGATTACAGGTCCATGGCCATGCCTCTGGTGACAAAATGGAGGAAGGTAGATGCTAGGAAAGCCAAGAGAGTTGATGCCACTCTCTACAAGCAACTTAGAGGGTCATTGATGTATCTTGTGAACACAGGACTAGACCTTTGCTATGTAGTGAACCAATTGAGTTAGTTCATGGTTGAACCTACTAGAGTACACTAGGTTTTTTCTAAAAATATCCTCAGGTACCTCAGAGGCACAATGGATTATGGATTTATGATAGACAGGTAGATGGACTGAAGTTGGAAGGCTTCATAGATGCAGATTGGGTAGGGGGTTCCACAAACATGAAGAGTACTTTAGTGTTGGGTCAACAGTTATTTCCTGGTTCAAAAAGAAACAGAGATCAATGGCACTAAGCTTAATATAGGTTAAATACATGTCTACCATCCTAGCAGCTTGTGATGCCATTTGGTTGAGGAAGCTGCTTGTTGGGATTTTTAGACAAATGTTGGAGCCCACAATCATACACTCTGACAATCAGAGCTGCATTAATCTATTTGATAGTCCAGTGTTCCATGACTGCTCCAAGCACATCGAGATCAAGTACCATCATATCAGAGACTGTGTTCAGAGGGGAAATATCAGACTTAAGTACATTCCTACAATAGAGCAGAAAACAGACATATTGACCAAAGTTTTTCCTATAGGGAGCTTTGTCTATTTCAGATACAAACTATGTGTAGTTTAGCACACCTTCCTCTCTAAGAGGGAGTGTTAAATGAAGTAAGAAGAGGAAGGGTTCAGCTAAATTTAGCAGGTTCACTAAATTTGGCAGAGGGACCCACAAGTGGGGCCGTGGCACAAATTTCACCTTTTTTTTATTATTTATGACTTAGGAAAATTTGAATTTTCCTCTTGTCAAAAATTAGAGTGATCTCAACCATCACAGGATATTTAATCTCAGCCATTCGTGGTAGTGGTGGGCTAGGTCAACATCTAGGAGAGAAAAAGGGAACACAACTTGGTCATTATGCACTAGGGACTTGGTGGTAGAGACACAAAAATAAGAGAACACTTTAGGCTAGTGTTTCAGTGAATTAAAGTCTTTAGATCAACATAAATACAAGGTGGAAAAAGAGGCTATTATAGCATCAAATCCTTTCTAGACCAACGTAGACTTCAGCTAGACCATGTTCAGTATGCAGAGGAGGTCGCATTCAGGGTGTACAAAGTTGTACAAGTTCGTACAGTGCATAGATTGACTAGGCCGAGAGGCTATTAGAGGGTGTATCAATGTGCCAAGGAATTTGAAAAAACAAGGGAAGTCTTCCATTCATTGTAAAATGCTGAAACAACCTAATAGAAGCCGCCAAGTTTGTAGGTTTTCCCTAGTTGTGTATGATTTTATGGTGTGTTTGTCTTCATTTGTTCCTTATTTTCGTTGCATGGTAGTTAGAAAACTTAGTATATTTGTGGATTAGAGTTAAAGTTTTGTTTCAACTCTTTTCTTAGTAAAATTCAAATATTAGTTTGTTGAGTTTTAAGAAAACTAACAAGTATTCTAGGTGTCTTATTTCTTAACTTGTACATGGTGGTATCTCGATTTGAGATACAACTTAGTGAAGTACTTAGCATGTTGCAACTAATCTAACAATCCATCACTCTTGGTTAGGGTGTATTGATTCTTGAGGATGATCTTGTTCAAATCTCTATAGTTGATACACATTTTCCAAGTCACATCTTTCTTTAGTGTTATGATGATAGGTGACCCACAAGGTGAAATGCCTCATCGGATTACTCCTAGCTCAAACAGTTGTTGCAACTATCTCTCTAAATCCTCTACTTCTAAGTTGGATTGTCTATACAACAACTCCGCCAACTAAATTTTCTTCTCTTAGTGCATCCCTTCGGACATGCCTTTACTTTTATCAATTCATCACTTAGTTGATTCTCTCCTAAGAAAATTAATACAAGCTTTCTACTAAAACTGATCAATTTCTTTGCAGTATAGCTTCAAAGACATAAGAGTGAATCCACCCTAAAACTTCAAAAATAAACTCTAGAAACCAAAATTATCCATACATTCATCGTGAACAACACCAAGAACATAGAAATAAGTACTCTTAAGTTAGGGTAACACCATCAAATACTCCTTATGGAAGGTATCACTTCATAAGTCATGCTTGATACAAAACAATACAATTTAATACACATCCAATACAATGATTCTCATGTGTATTTATACTTTCTCATAAGTATATGTAAGGGTCTCATGCCCACTACTATTTGTTATTACATTCTTTCCTTTTAATTACATAGTGAGCCTATTCCATTATTATGGCCACATTACATTCATTATCTCCTTGGGTACCTGCCTAGGTACCCCTTATTATCTTTCCTAGGCACACTACATTCTTGGCTTGGTTATCACTTAGTAGAGAGAACTTGGATGTACCTTTCTGTGCATTGATGATGAAAGACTTCCCATCCTTGTTCACACGATATAGGTTTTCTCTCCTCATGAAGATTCCATCCCTCATATATATGTAGGGGCTTCCAAACACTACACCACACACATCAAGTGGTACTACATCTACCTCCACTTCATCAATATAGTTTGCACTTATAGTAAGATTAGCCTTGCACTATTTAGTGACCTTTACCTCTGCATCCTTAATTACCCATCCCAATGCATATGGTTTAGGATGATCATGAACTTCCAATCCAAGCTTGCTAACTAGATCTTCTACTACGAGGTTGGCCTATGAACCTGAATTGAATAAAGCATCCACCTTTGTCTCCTTGACCTAGATCTTAATATGGAAGAGTTTAGTCATCTCATTCTTTTCTGGTGATGAATTCTACTCGGGTTCACCTCCTTCTACATTGTAGTGGTAATAAATCTTTTCATCTACATTTTAGTTTCTCTCTACCTAGTTTCCTCAATCCATGGCTAGCAAATTCTTCTTCTTGGTATCCTTTTTATGGTTCTTTGGATTCACTTCTAGATATAGCTTCCAACACTTATCTTTGGTGTGACAATTGCTATTAAAATGGTTGTAGTATTTGTTTGGATCCTTGCACTAATCCATGGTGTTTTTTGTCTTCATATCTTTTCCTTTGCACTTGTTTCCATCCTTGGAAGCATCTTGGTGGTATTTTTGTGTGGAACCAATTGGATATCCTTTTTTTCTACCCATATTCTCCAGGTACTTTGCTTGCACATAAGCCTCATCAATAGTCCTAGGTTTAAACAACATCATTTGATTGCATAAATGACTATGTAGACCTCTCAAATACTTAAGGAGTATGCTTGGATTCATGGGAGATATATCGAACATAATTGCCATTTTTCTAAACTTGGTGGTGTACTCACTTGTCTTTTCTTGAAGCGATGCCACTATATCCACTATCCTCTACATACCCAATAAGGTAGAATTGGAACTTCATGAGGATTTTAAACACCTCCCACTTAAGCCTAAGTTTCTTTATATGGCTTTCCCCCTAGGTTAGGGCATGGCACTCTAATTTTAGTTGGTGAGATGAATTTTTTTTCTCTTCTCCTATGTTATGGACATTGGAAGAAATTCTTACTATTGCAACAATTAATTCAACTTAACAACATCAATCTCACCTTGGCAGGGTTTGATGTTCATTTTCACTTCCATTTTAAATAGAGATTATGAAGAAGTGATGACACTAGAACTTGGTTTCTCTTTCTATAACTCTTTTTTCAACTCCTTTTATGGGTTTTCATTATTTCCTAATTTCTTGTTTGGTGCAACTTCTTATTTAGAGCCACCAACCTCCCCAAAAGGTACAAACTTGTTCTCTAGAGCCACCATGAGGAGGACAGTGTCGTGAGATATATCAACAACTTGTTCTTCCAAATTCAAAAATCTCTCCTCTACCTCATCTTGAGGGTTTTTATGACTAGAATCATCTACCATGGCTAAGGTTCTAAGACTTTATTCTTAAGCCAATTCCTAGATCTCGTGACTTCCCACAAAACACCGAAGAAAACTAATTTCATATCAATATTATATGTAAACTACCATAAAATTTTCTATTGTAGTTTGTGACAACAAACCTTACAATATTCTAAAATGTTTTATTATGCAGTTTATTACCTTAGATTTTAGAATAATATTACTAGCATGATTCTCTATTTATGGAAATGACTAAAACTGAAATTAAAGAAACAAGCAATGAATGCAAATGAGTACAAGATGTGATCTCGTAAACACAATATGGGAGAAATTCCAGCTAAGAGGTGTGGCCTACGCTCTATTTTTTTGTTGCAATTATGGAATTCAAGTACAAAGAAAGGGACACTCTAGAGTTTTCATGGAGACTGTGGCTTTAGTGGATGCTACAAAGTTGTCTATCCCTTTTGTTATGCTTTCAATATCCCACTCCTAGATGCTCCATTCAACTATGGAATAGTAAGAATACCAAAAGAATGCAACCCCTTCTAGTATTTGACACAGCTTGATAGTACTAGACTCATCCACCATGGATAGACTTCTAAGACTTCCTTCTTAAGCCAACTCTCAAATATTTCAAATTCCCACAAAACCCCAAAGAAAACTACTTTGATATTGATATGATATGTATACTACCATGGATATTCCATTGGAATTGTGACAACAAACCTTAAGATATTCTAAAATCTTTTATTATGTAGTTTATTACCTTAGGTTTCAAATTAATATTACTAGCATAGCACTCTAAATTATGGAAACAACTAAAATTGAAATGAAAGAAACAAGAAAACAAACACACCATGAATCCAAATGAGCATAAGGCATGACCTAGTAAACCCAATATGGTGAAAAGGTGAGGTCTATGCTCTACTTTGTTTTTTGAAATTATGGAATTCAGGTCCAAAGAAAGGGACACTCACTATGGAGTTGCCATGGACAATGTGGCTTGAATGGTTGTTATAGAGTCTTCTACCTCTTCTGTTATGCTTCAATATCCAACTCCTAGATTCTTTGTTCAACTATGGAACAATAACAATACCAAAAGAATGGAACCACTTCTAGTACTTGACATAACTTGATAGTCATCTAGGGTTAGGGTTAGGGTTAGGTTTTTGCATGCCTTAACCCTCAATTAATGTTAGGGGTTTGGAACTTTCAGAATCTTCTTGAAAGTACACATATAACTATCTCCACATATGTGAGTAATGGGGGTTGACATGACATCCACTTGGTAACATGGTGGTCAATAGGATAGCTCAACTTCTGGGAGGCATAAATTTTGTATACAAACTCCAATTGAGGTGATTCTGCATCGTTGGAAGTATTTTTGTGTGTAGAACAACATTGATGGGGGGAAAGCTATTCTTGCAAATTATGACCCCAAAAAAGTGCCATTTGATGCCTCAATTCAGCTCTAAAGGTTTACAGACCCCAAATCACCAAAGTGGGACTTGCCCCTAAAGTGGACCTTGCAAGCTAATTCCTCCAAAATTTCCGCCCAAAAAGTACCAAGATAGATGAAAATTATATATTATCCATTTGGATTAGATATACAAGTTGAAGCACCTACAAATAAGGTTTCCACCACCTAGACAAAAAATTACCCAAAACCTAATATCTGAGGCATGGCTAGAATGAAAGGCCACCTTCCATAGTCAAAGGCTTTCTCAATGCTAGCTTGATGAAATGGCCTTAAACCCAAAGAATTTGGCCCACTCTATACCCTCCTAAACAACTACTATATTATGAAGGATATACTGACCTTGGATGAAACTCGTTTGCTCCAACTTGATGATTTATGGTAAGGGTTAGTGAAACCGCAAGGCCTTGGCCAAAATCTTGTAGGATACATTGAGGAGAGTAATAGGATTCCCACTAGTAATCAACTTTAGCTAACCCAATTTGGCTATGAACTTAATGAAGCCTTTGTTGATAAGCGACATGAGTCATTTATTCTAGATTGCCTCTTTGTATACCTTGAGTAGGTTGCAGTCAACACAATCCCATGTGGCTTTAAAAGACTCACCTAGAAAACTATGCATTCCTGATATGTATTATCAGCCATTGCCATTAGTTTTTTCAACTTTGACAAAGTCAATTCCTAATTGTAAATTTATGCTAGCCTAGGGGAAACTTTTCAAGGCACAAGGAACGCACATTTACATGCCCACCCTCCATGCATCTTTCATGCCTTGAGATAGGAATAAAGTATGATAGTATTCAATTAATTCATCCTCAATGCCCTCTTAGTTGGTTACCTTTCTCGACTCTATCTTTAGGGCATCAATATTCTTTGACACCTCTTTCATAAAAAGTGTTTTGAAAAATGCCTTCATGGGTTGATGCCTAGTTCTAAACTAGTGGAGTTGAAATTTGGAGCCAAATTTGGATGCCTTGGACCTATTGAATCTTGCCAACCTTCAATAAATGTCTTTATTTGGTAACTTGTGGTTGAAGAGATTTATCATATGGAGTAATGCTAAGTGCCCTTCTCAAATTTGTCCTTGGTTTCTTTATAGTGGACATTATGCACAATAGCTATTTGATGACCAAACCTTTTGCAAGAATACTATAATTTGGTCAATGGAATCATTCCATCATTTTATCTATCCATCCTTATTAGATAGCTTGGCTAGTGTGTTCCAAATCCTTAACACAACTTGGTAGCAAGATGGGTAATGTAGATGGGAGAGACTAAGTAGGTATTAAGATTTAGGAATTCTCATCTTGGCTGTGACATGCTAACTCCCAAACTTGCCTTCAAATGTTATAAAGTACAACCTTAAGGGAACTTCGAAAGATTGTCCATTGTCACCACAACAATACTTCCTCTTGTTTTAGGTCATTTCTTGTGTGATACAAGGGGAGAAACCCTATAAAAGTTTGTTTTCATTAGACTAAAATGTATGGTGGAATTTACCAAGACCATTGCCTATCAAATTGGGTTATGGAGTCAAAATTAATGAACGAGATTATTTGAATATGATGAAAAGGCATAGTTAGGCTAATAAAAATATACCCTAGCTAATCACATGGATCTTATTCAATATGAAAAATATTAATAGAGGGCCATTCAAAGACACACCTCACAACAAAAGTGTAAAAAAGTCAAGTAATAATGTGCAACCATATTTTCCCCTTCTAGATTTTCTTTATTTTGAGGATTTTTCTCTTCTTCCTATTGTGACATCTCTCCTTGTCCAACATGATTGACATGAAATGGGAGAATATGTCATCTAATTGATCCATTATCTTCCCAGAGTAGAGACTGCTCCTCCTAACAAACTGAGCTTTAAATTCAATGCCCTCTTCTTCTCTGGTATGAAAATCAGATACGGATACAATTTTCTCGAGCCTTCTTTCCCTACTGTTTACTGGATCAGACTGGGCATGTTCTCCTTGAGCTCTTTTCACTCCCTTTTTGCTCAGACTCATGCAATATTCCATGTAGACCTCTCAAGGCAACATAATTTTATGTTCTGTTACCAAATTGATTTGTAATTTCAGGGGAACAGGAGCAACAATGCCTTCTCCCTACAGCTCGCTAACTCAATTAATAACACCACCAAATAAAAGAACATCCTTTGCAATGTTACTTTGCTTGGAATGTGACAAGCATTAAATGGATTAGAGTATAAAAACAAATTTTTGTTACAGATCAAGATAATTGTATGTAGAGTACATCTTCTAGCCTACAGTTCCAGAGTAGCAAGGGGGTGAGATTATAGTTTTAAAAGCTGGCTGGTTTGAACTGGAAACCAGTCAAACCAGCCAGTTAGATAGGCTCAAATAACAAATTCGTAGAAAAACCCAGTTGGAGTGCCAGTACCTAACTGGTACAAACTGGCCCTAATAGGCCCAGTTAGATCTCACATTTGTGGGGGAGTCTGGGACCACTAATGGCAGTTTTTGAGGTGGTTTTGGAGGAAACCCAGGGCTGTTCCAAAACAGCCCACCTTGGTCATAAAACCAACCCTCCCTCTCCTAAACCCTAAATTTAAACAAAAAACCTAGCTCAACACTACCAATGCTAGCAATCAATGGTAATGTTAAATTCTTAAAGTAAAAGTTAAATTTTTAACATTACCATGAATTGACTCAGGATGTTTGAGAGTGGTCCCGACCTCATTGGATTTCATATGGAGAAACTAGAATTTTAGATCTCACTCAAAATCCAGTAAACTTATTAGTTTTCAAAATTTTAGGAATTGGCAAATTCTAGTGTTTCCATTTGATTTTGTCATGTGCGAGGGTATGGGATTGGCATTTGATCAAGAGCATGAAGCCCATTATGTACCTTGATGTTGGTTGTATTTATTGTTGAACTTCATTGATGTTGGTGGTATTGATTGTTAAACTCGTCTACCATGGCCTTAAAATAAATGCACCCTTCACTCAAAGCAAATAATTAGTTAGGCATGCTAATCTTTTTCCACCATATTAAAGGTTGAGAAGATGAACCCTTCACTGAAACCAAAATCATTGGTTAGGCATGTTGAAATTTTCCAATTTCTACCATATTATAAGGTTGAGTAATCCAAGTCTAAAGACTTTGAGCTAGATGATGTTTATGTAGCTCTTGTTGAAGATTCCATTTCTAGTAGTGGTGAATCAACGATGTGTTTGATGAGTGATCATGTTGATCAATGACTTTGTAGTAAGCTAGTGGCCCAATAACTTGTAGCATTGTTTTTGGATTCTATAGGCCACTTAGATCCTCATTGATTATGTATTTTGTTGTTGATGTGTATTGCATTCTGTGCCATTTTGATATATTTCACCCTTAGATGGTATATAGATAAGAAAACTTTGCATATTTTGTCTCTAATGGTTTGGAATTATGGTTTGAAATCTTAAAAATATTTTTTTCATTTAAAATGTAATTATTTTATGTATTTCTTTTCATATCCAGTTCATTGAATTTGGTTTGATCTGGTTCCAGTTTGAATCCAAGTTAGATAGGTGGCCAATTCGAAACCCGGTTCCACTAGAAATTCTAGGGGTCATGCACTCTTCCAATGATATTATATATTCTATATTATATACCAATCATTGGTAGAGTGCATGGTGCCTCATCTTTGCCAAGACCTACTACTATTTCTCTGTGTATAGGGAAAGGTGACAGAGTACCTCCTCCTTTCGGCAGTTTCAAGTTTATTTTTTCTCATAGATTTCCTTTGTGAGTGTCCATGTACTTTACATCAACATCTCTCCCACTCAAATTATAAAGCACTTCTCTTTCATTGGTGAAAGCACCGCAAGTAAAATAATCGATAATTAAAAACAATAAAAATAAATTATTTTTAAATTTTATTTAACTTTAATAGCCCAGAAATTTCCCCAACCAAATGATGAAGATGCCACCAACCCACCCTAAACTAATGCATACCTCAAAAATTTGTTTTATTGTCACGCTGATTTAAGGGAAACTGAGGGAGAGCTCAACACTCATCTTCAAATCCGTTGTCTGCAACCAAAATTCTGTGTGAAATGCTCTTTAATATTTTGTTTCAGCTTTTCCTGCCTGTTCTGTTTCATTTCCTATTTTGTGTTGAGTTGTTCAGGGTCGCAGAGTTGGGTTTTATTTGCAGGTTTCTGCATTCTTTAACAAGATTGATAGCAGATTGGAAGCTCAGAGTGTCCAGATCTGTCTCAGCTACCTTTAAACCAGTTAGACAATAGAATAGATTGGTGAAGTATGCATTGGTTTAGAGCAGGTTATTGAGAAAAGTCACATGTCATGATATTATTTAGGTTTAACAATTAAGAACCAGGGCAGTTTTATCTGGTAGCAATATTCCTTTTAAGGCCATAAGTATAGATAATTTTAACCACTGATATAATTTGAGGCGAGAGATATCAATTTTTCATTAGGGGAGTTTTGAGGTATAAAATGGGCCTCCTAAGAAAAATGTGCAACCAAAATAAACTTTATAAGAACTAATAGGATTCAAGATGATGATGTCAACCATGGGGGATGATTCACCATTTTTGGAGTAAAAAAGTAAAAAGATAAAAAAATAATAATATAATAAAACTACATTTTCAACTCGTATTTTCAACTTATCTCCCTAAGTTTTTACTCAAATTTCATGCTGGAGTATTCGTTGGATTCAAAATTTAATTTATCATCTAAGAAGTACCCATTTTGCATACTTATCTAAGAAGTAGCCATTTTGCATACTTTCATTGGACCTTGCTACACGAAAAATGAGAAATACATGAAAAAACGTTATTGCAATCATGTTTTTCATGTATTTCTCATTTTTCATATAGCAGGATCCATCGAAATTATGTAACATGAGTACTCCTTGGATGAGAAATCAAATTATGCATCCAACGAGTTCTTCCACTCGAAATTTGAGTAAACCCATAGGGAGATAAGTTGAAAATACGAGTTGAAAAAATAGTTATTTATTTATTTATTTTCTTTTTTTCCCTCTAAAATTTGATGATGTAATCTAATCTTATTTTATTATTTCCAATATTATTTTATAATTTCCTTAGGAGGCCAATTTTAGACCTCAAAATTCCCCTAATTTTTAGGATCAAACCTTTTTTAAATTTGAAAAAAAAATGGCATTTTTCTCTTTTTATTTTTTTTACTTCTAATTACTTTATCTCCTTTTAAAATTGATATGAAATTATATTATCTAAATATTTTACCTCTTTTTAAAGTTGTTACGAAATTGAAATTGTATGATGGCATATGACAAATTTAATAAACATGCATAGCATATTTATTTTTGTTTTTTATTATAGTCGACATTGTTTTTTTCTTTAGAGAATATTTTATTTTTATTTAAAGAGGGAGACTTTGAGCAAGGAAAAACTTATATATATATATATATATATATATATATATATATATATATATATATATATATATATATATATATATATATATATATATATATATGTGCACATTAAAATGACTTCCTTTTTTATTATTAATATATTTCTAAGTATAGTCAATATTAGTCGTCATAGATCTTGAAATAGTTTATTTAAATCCCTCGTTGAAATATTTTTTTTAAATTATAAGGTTTAAACATTTTACTTGCATTTTTTATTTCTAATTAGTTTACTTATTTTTTAAGGTTGATATGTATTATGGGCATATGGAAAACATAGTAAACACACAACATATTTATTTTTGCTTTTAATTATGGTTGACATTGTTTTTTTATTTAGAGAATAGTTTATTTTTATTTTAAGAGGGACAAGTGTCAACTCCATGTTGAGCTCAAACAAACTTACACATATCCATCATACTGGGTTGTAGAATGAGCCTCTTGGCTTCAAAACTCTGGCAACTCAAGAAGGTTAGACTTTGACTGATCAAGAACTTCTATTGATTGTTTTTAGGATCAAAGTTGCTTTAGAATTGACAAAAAATTATGAATAAGATTTAAAAAATAAGATTTCAATATGGATGGAATTTAGATTATGGTGAACTAAAAATTTGATTAAATCTCTTAAAAGATTGTTCCAAAATAACAAATAAGATATAGATTTATCTTCAAGAACATATGTTCCCTTAAAAATGAAGGATAAGGTAAGTATGAATCAATAAACTAAAAAGTCAAATCCATGCATGAAAGAGGTCCTTTATCTCATAAACATCTAAATCTTGCAAAGTTATATCTCAATTTAAAAACTAATTAAACTATAATTTTAAATTAAATTATTATTATTTTAAAAAAATAATTAGTTTTATATATAATACTTAGAATTGTTGAGGGTGTAGCTTAATTGGTGATCATCGTGATATGAAGTATTAAAGGGTTTTATTGTACAAGAGCGATGAAGACGCAAAGAGAGCTTGTGCACCACTAAATCACGAAGCTGCAAAGGATCATGGCCTTACAATGTTAGTTTACACATAAATCCCCTCTCGCATGAAATGATGGAATATATAAATTCTTCCACATTTGGCCATGCCCAATATCTAAAACAGGGCAAGAAATTGTTCTTGAATGTGTATTCACTGGTGGGATGTTGTAGTGATGAGGTCACACATAGGTACAAGGGAAAGACGGTGATGACCGAAGATGAACACTATGAATCCCTTCGCCATTGCAGGGTTAAGATGATGTTCCAGACTTGTGAGCTGGTCCCTGTTATGGATGTGGCCACTGTCATTGGGGCTAACCCTAGCCACATCATTGCAACTTTCATGTCGACCTATGGTGTTGTGGTTGTCTCTTCCATTGCAGCCAAGCCTCGATCTCACACTAATACCCTCGCTCCAACCTTCGTCGATGGGGTTGTCGGAGATTTGCATGTTTATGACAAAGGAAATGTTCTTGGAGGGTTTGCTTTCAATGTGCTTTTCGACTTTGTTGACGAATCTACACCATTAGTGGGCATTAGTTTGCTTTCTCATGAGGGTGTAAGCAAATCCATCCAATTTTAAGATCTAGCCAATCAGAGGAGTTCTTATTGTTTTTAGAATATTTCATGTGGCTCAAATGAGGGTTTATACTAGATCTAGTGGATTTTTCGATCTTTATATGACCATTCTTAGGGGGTTCCTTTTGCATGTTGGTCAAAGACTCAAATCTTGTCTCTTCACTCGCTGCCAAAATCCTGGATCAACTATGAATCTCCTTTGGAAATTTTCAGCTCGTATATGGCGAAGACGACTTTAGGACCTGAAACCCATCAAACAATATAGCATAGCCAAGGCCCAAGGATGCCTCTATTTCTCTAATCGCTAGATTTATAGGTGGAGCCAAAGGATGGGTGCCTTTCTCCTCCCAACCCAAGACATTTAAGGAAGTCCTAAAGCCTAGTCACTCATCTTCAAACCCCAAAGATCGATCAAGGAAAACATTCGTTGTGGAACAGGAAATGGATACTCCATCTCTTGAAGTGAAAAATGTCTTAACCAACTTTGACAACGAGTGATTATTTGTCATTTTAATGGATTTTGGCCCTTGGCATATGCTCTTTGGGAATGGGTACAGTAGACCTGGTCAAATAACATAGAGTTTTTAATATGCTCAAAAGGATTATTTGTAGCATTCTTAAAACTTTTAGAGGATCAATATAAGTTTTTGACCAAGGATCCTGGTTTTAGGGCCATTCCAGCCTCTCAATGCAACCATGGTTTCTTGACTTTAGTCCTTTGCCATGAAATCTTTGGCAACTCTAGTATGGGTAAGGCTTTCTAACTTTCCCATCCATTTGACACATCTCGATATCTTAAAATATGTGGGAAATTTAATAGGTCGCTTCATCAATATAGACACTGAAAGGCTTTCAAAAGGAATTCTCACATTTGTTCACATATGTGTTGAAGTGGACCTAAGTAAAGAGTTGCTGACTAAAATCCTACTCAAGTGGAGGGGTAAGGTTTTTACGCAATTGTTGGATTATAAAAATACTACTTTCCACTGCAAGACTTGTCAACAACCCAAACATCTTCAAAATGTATGCCCCCTTTCGTAAGTTCTCCCTAGTATTTGAAGAAAATGAGTCATGGATGGCAAGATCTGAAGAGAGAAAAAGGGTCCAAGAATATTTTAGGTCAAAAGTAGGACATCCCTCAACAATAGGAGGCATCTATTTCCAAATCAAATTCTCCAACCTCAGCTCAGCCACAGGAGGCACCATCTCATCCCTCGGCGGATGAGACCCATACTTTAAATGAAAATGAAAGAGACTTAACCATAATTTGGGCTTTTGAAATGAGTGGGAAAAAATGTACTCATGAGTCATATCAATTAGATAGTGACAAGGAAGCAAAAAGTATGGTAGAACCTTCGGTAGTGGAATTATCTTAAAGAAATGATGTCAATGTCCCCCCTACAGTTTTCCCTAATAATTCTACGGAATGGATTGACGTCTGCAAAAGAAAAGTAAAATGTAAAAATCCATGATCAATCTTGGGATCTGATACAAAGAATGTAGTAAAGGTAGTTTGTTATACTGTTTTTATCGGTGATGGATGATATGTTGTACTCTGATATTTTGAGGCAATTTAAACTAGCAAATGCACCAGATGATGCAAAGGAAACATCGTGAACCAGTAGCATAGGAACCAATTTCATAGAAGAAAGAAGATGTGACTCTAGTACTCCATAGGGAGATGGGAGATAGGGGCACCCTACCTACCTATGTAAATGTCTAAACTAAATGTGGTGTCATCATCTGCAATGGTGGCCAATTATGCGAGGTGAGGATTTTACGAGGAGGCATTGAATTTTAATTGTGATATGAAAAAAAAAGGTACCCAACCTAACCATTTCACATTCCCGAGTGTTCTCTCTACATGTGTTAATTTGGTAGATCTAGAACGTGGCAAAGGATTCCACCATGACATAATTTCCCGTGGACTGTAGTGTAATGCCATTGTGGGGAGTTCTCTTATAAATATGTATGCTAAATGTGGTTGCATATATAATGCACAATAGGTGTTTGATAGAATGTGTGAACGAAATGTAGTATCTTGGAATGTTATGATATCAGGGTATGTAGAGGATGGGAATGTAGATGAGGCCATGAAAATTTTTGTTCAAATTCCTGATATCAAGGACATGGTTTTATGTACTGCAATACATGCTGGATATGCACATAAGGGGTATCTTGATAAGGCTATGGAGCTATTTCTGCAGATGATGATGCACATAAAATGTTCAGTAAAATGTCTTAACGAGATGTTGTCTCTTGGAATTCTATTATAGTAGGATATGGTATTCTCAGATTTGGCAAGGAAGCCCTTCAAATATTTGAACATATGCAACACTCTGGCATAAAACCCAACAGTGTCACCTTTGGTGGTGTCCTGCTTGCATGCATCCATGCAAGTTTAGTAGACCATGATTGGAAATAATTCTATTCCTTGAATAAAGATTACAATATCATCCCTACAATAGAGCATTATTGTTGTATGTTTGATCTTCTAGGCCACACTCGACACCTTTACGAGGCACAAAATTTTATCAGCAACATGCCTTTAGAATCTGATGCAGTTGTATGGGGGTCTTTTCTTAGTGCATGAAAAATCCATAACAATATAGCGCTTGCTAGACATGCAACAAACTGTCTTTTTGAGTCAAACCCCCAAAATTTTGCACATTATATGTTTTCTCAAACATATATGCAAAGTCTACAAGGTGGGATGAAGTAGAAAAAGTAAGAAATTTTATGAAAGACCAAAAGGTTGAAACAATACCAAGGCATAGCTGGATTGAGACTAATAACAAGGTATATTCATTCCAAGTAGGAGAATGAATACACTCACCAACACCAGAGTTTTTTGTGCAATTGGAATAATTGGATGAAGATATGGAGACAGGGTATGTGCATAACCGAACATTTCATTGCATGATGTGGACGAGGAGCAAAAGAAGCATGTTTTGTCTCATCACAGTGCAAAGATAACTATTGCATTTTGGCTTATTAATACTTCTCATGGCTGGCTATTCAAGAACCTTCACATTTGTGCTAATTGTCATTCATCTTTTCAAGGATGGGCTCTATTCTTGTGGAGATTATTCATGATGTTAAGGAGATAATGATTCAACATCAACTTATGTGGCAACAATAAGATCTATTAGTAGATTTGCAGAGGTAAGATGGCCTATTTATGATTAATTATGTTGTTAAGAGCACTGTTTGAGACTGTCTCACTTTATGTTGTAGTGTTGAAGCTTGAAATTTTATGAATGTCAGGTTCAATGAAGCAAGGTATTCCACCCATGCACAAATGGTTTCTATTCCTACTGTACTTGTCTACACCTAACACGATCACCCCTAGCATGTGTTTAATAGTGGGTTTATTTGGTCAATTGGGAGAAAGTTCAAGTGCATGGAGGGAGTCGTTGTGCATGATACATGAGGAGTTCATGCATGAAAAATGAATAATTTATGATTGATTGCTTTATGAAGAGAATTGTTTGGGAACGTCTCCTTTAGGTTCCAGATATTGAAGCTTGATTTTTTTGTGATGCTTTTCAATCAAGCGAAGGATTTCACCAATGCACAAATGGTTTTTATTCCCACTTTACTTGTCTACACCTAATTCAATCATCCCAAACATTTGTATCTAATTGTGGTTTTATTTTCTTGTGAACGAGAAAGTTCAAGCACATTGGAGGGAGTGGTGGTGCTTGAACACATTATAAAAGGGGGTGATATGCAAGGATCTCATTCCTACTGAATGAAGAGCCTATGATTGACATTTTCACTAAGGGCACTCTTTGGAGTTATTTCCTTTAGATTGTACTATGTAGATGTTGGAGCTTGATAATTTTTGCAAATGTCCAGGTCAATGAAGCCAGGGATTCCACCCATGTACAGATGGTTATTATTCCTACTCTATTTTTCTGCACCTAACTTAATCACCCCCAACATTTGAATCTGATGGTGGGTTTATTTGCTTGTGAGGGAGAAAGTTCAAGCACAATGGGGATAGTGGCTGTGCAACATGCTTAAAGCCTAGAATACATTATAAAAGGGGATGATACACAAGGTGCTCATGCCTGCAGAATGAAAAGTAAATAGATCTTGTGCACTACCCTTGAGAAGGATGTGATGGGATTCGACTCTGCCTATTGGCTTGGATTCCTGATGATGGGAGCTACAAATATTAAATTTAAGGCATGTGTGAGTGATGGTAGGGGACATATTTTTGTATTTTCTAGGGAAATGATAGCTTCTGGCGAACAACATTGTTGGCTCAAAATTGTAACAATTACGACACATGATGGTTTATAGAACAAACTAATTCTTTATTGTTAATGTGATGCTAGGACTTTCAAATAGTCAAATGTTTAGTGGTAACGATATAGTTACAGGAATTTGTCAATATTTTTTAATTTCTTTTGATTTATGGTTGTGATTGCCTAATTAAATATGTGTTATATATTTCCAAAACTTAGTTGTTATAAACTTCCAAACTCTTATCATTATTTTGAGTGGGTGGTTAGTTTGGTGCTCCTACTTGAGCAGTTAGCCCAAGGAATTGATTCCCAATGATATTCTTAATTGAGTAGTTAGTTGGCACCACTATTAACATACATGTTAAATCATTATGAGATCCAAACTCATTTAAGGGCTTAATAAGGACTACAACAATGAGATGCCATTAAATTGTAATCAACTTTTTCCTCATTCATTATCTATTATCCCCTCTCCTTATGTTAATTATTTTGATTGAAAACCCCTTAGTGGGGATAAAGTGGCAACCTAACTCAATTCAGAAAGGGAAATAGTCCTTATGACAAGTTTTGAGGAAGTTCTTATTAAAATTCCATTATATGGTAAACAAACTTGCAAACTACAGACCCTACACCCTAGAAATTCCATGAACTCTCAAAACTGTTTTTTGCATGCTAGATCAATGAACACATAGCTAATTGAATATATGAATCGAAAAGCAAAAATGTACAACACTCAAAACTCCATATATTAACTCATAACAAGAGATCACATTTTTTTCTCTCTTACTAAGAATCTAAGACTTGTGTAGAGAGATAACATGGAAGCTTCTAGAAAACAGGCTCAAAGAAACAAATAAAACTACAATTCACGATGGGAGAATCAAACTTCAAGATTGACCAAATACTGGAGCTTCGTCGGTATCTCGCCGGTTAAATAGTTGCCGACAAATCAAGGGAGTGTAAATTGGTGCAGTTGGAAATGAAAGGAAAGATTGGTCAGTCGAGGCCAAATCCCATGGACGTGAGCTTGAAAACCCTCTCATTATTTTAGGTCACGCCTTTGAGCTCTGACATGGTGACATTGCTAGGGTTTTTATCTTGTCTCCGGTCCATAGTCATGCCTTCGAGATCTAAGATGGTGATGTTGCAAGGGTTTTGATATTGTCTCTGATCCATTGCATGAGCTTAGGTTCATAAATCTGGCACCCCCGTAGAGTTAACAGGCATTATCAACATTCGACGAATAAATCTCCATAGAGAAATGGAAGCCTGGAAACATTGGCTATTATACATATTTCTAAGCTTGGCTTCCTCCATCGATGCATCAAAGTCGTCGATCCTCCAAAAGGAGTCTTCTTCCCATTTTTTTTTCCAAAACTAGGGTTCATCATCTCTACTAATCAACCGCCTTCATTGTCTCCTCGCATTTGGGAATTTGAGCTGTCAAATGCAATGCGAATTTCAAGCTCACCATCATCGAGGGTTATATGGAATGTCTTGTAATTGTATCAATTTGAAATAGTTGAAACTGTACCAATCCGACAACACAATATTCTTCAATCGTCTATTATTCAATCTGACAGTGCAGATCGGTGTAGAGTGACAGCTGGGGGAGTTCTTCTCAAAGGTGAATGACTTATGACGTAATTAAATAACATTTATTTAACTACATCATTTATATTAACGACTTTCAGTATCATTATTTATTAATCTTATAAAATGTTTTTTCTTAAACAATTTTAAGTTCATTTTGATGGGTTTTAATAGTAGTAACACTAATTTATTTTAAAATTAGTTATGTCTTTTTTTTCTTTTTAATTAAATTGATCAATGAAAAAATGTAATTAGAAGGATTAAAATAGTTATGAGTTTTTGCCTATATGGTATTGATAAGCCATGATATGCTAACAAAGCCTACTTAGAGATATTTTTAGTATTAGTTACACATCAAATGTTGATATTTATCTCAAAATATTTATTGAGCTATGATTATTTAGACATATAGTATTGATAAACCATGATATTGACCCATAATATTGTAAAAAATCTTATTTAAAACTTAAAAATCTTCATAATAAAATAAAAATAAAGGTTTATATTTAAAAATTATATATATATATTTTTTATAATTATTAATAATAAAAATTATAATTTAGGTAATTATTATTATTATTATTTATTAATCTCAACAAATAAATATACCATAAAATAATAGTTTTAATGATTATAATAAATTGATACATATAAATAGTTACCACTATTTTATTTATATAACTACATTCATCTGTATTTAAAATATAAAAAAATATAAAACAATTATTCTTCAACAAAATAGAAAACCTCTTCTAACTGGTAAAAATGCTCATTATCACTGGCAAAAATGCTCATTCATAATATTGTTTGGGTCAAAATTCCGTGACCATTATAAAAGTCTATGCCTTTTATATCCTATCAAAGTCTTTTTATTCATATTATCTATCTCACCTTCCACAGCCTCACAACAATGTGCATATGATCCACAAGGTATGCTATGGTTAGGGGATTATATCGTTGAATTTAGGATGCGTATTAGATCCGAGAAGTGGAAACATCACGGTTGGCCAAAGCCAACCGTTCTTCTAGAGAAAGCATATAGGCCTATCATATCAAATTTTGTGCCGAAAGATATGCCTCAAGGACAGGGTGTTTCACATCACAAAATAGGATGGAATTCAGTTTCTAACCCTGGAAGTGCAGTTAAATTTCTTAACTATCAAATAAATTGTTTTATATTGTGTTTATTTGTGACCAGAAATATTATTGTATCCTATAGTCTAAGCTTGCGAAGGTTCCACAATGAGTTTGGCATCCCAATACTCAAGACCTAATTCATCATTAAAAGGTTATTCCACTACCAATAGGGTATTCCAAGTAGCGTGGTTTTCTTTGAATAATGGTGATGAGTCAATCGGCATTAGCAGACACAAGGAAAGACCCAACGTGGACACAAGGAAACAGGTTAACCACCCAAGACCCAACACACCACCAACAGTGGCGTGGTTTTCCTTGAATAATGGTGATGATTCAATTTACATTCGCTAATAGAAACTAGAGTCCTCACTGTTGATTTAACAATTAAATTATGGTAGGTTTTCCCACCTTGTAAAAAAAACATCTTAATAAATTTAAGAAATTTACCGTGACGAACAGCCTTAACTGCTGAAAAAACCATCAGCTATAACGTGATTCCGAATGTATGGATTCTTTCACCTCTCATATCATTCATGGCCTGATCTGGTAACTATGAATTGGTTGGATCCCTGAAATGTGCTGGTACTGCATTTCTGTTATAGGTTTAAGAGGGATTGTTTAGGTTATACCGTTATCCAAATCAATATCCTTGTATTTTGGTCCATTAATAATTTTGATTTTGAAGACTCACCTGAGGCTTCCAATTTCTCTTTGCATGAAAAATTTTCGAACTGCTACGGAGACCACAGATAGTGTTAGTGGGACACAGCTTGGGAGGCGTTAGCGTAGCCCGTGGATCTGAAAAATTCCCGCATCTCATTGCGGTAGCAGTGTATGTCTGCGCTCTTATGTTTCGGGGTGGAGAATCCATGCAGCGGGAAAAGGAAATGGTAAGGATTTTACCTCTTTTAAAGACATAATTATAATCAAATAAAAATATAGATATAGTTGAAAGTAAGATGGATTGCCTGTGCAGATGAAGCTGGACAGAGACATTGGCAATGGCAGGGAAGAACCTCCGACATCTGGAAAGCTGCCTAAAAAGATTCTGAAGGATTTCTTCTACGGTACAACCTCCACATTGGCATATATGTTATTTTTTTATTAATCTCTTGAGAGGAGTGGCACTAAATATAATTTGATGTTGACAGGATGCCACACTGGCTTCTCTGTTAATCCGACCAAGTCCAACCAGGGCACTGGCAAACCTGAGCCTGGAGACCACAGATGAGCGATATGGGGTTGTTCCAAGAGTTTATATCAAAACTATTAAAGATAATGCGATCTGTCTTGCCAAACAAGAAGAGTTCATCGCCAATTCGCCACCAGAGAAGGTTTACAGTGTGGACACAGACCACAGTCCATTCTTCTCCGCACCGGAGAAGCTGCATAGCCTGCTCTTGGAGATCGCTAACACATACTGCTTATGATTGCAATTAGTCACTTTTGCATCGAAGCAAAAAGCCTCTACATTTATTCAAATAAGATTTAAATATATATATAAATTAGATAAAGATGTCATTCTCACTCTGTGTTGGGGAAATTCCAGCACAACGGATGTCGTTATTGTTTCTCCTCTATGAAAATCATGAGATTTTATTAGAAGCTAATCCAATTTTGACATATAATAAACCTCCAATGACTGCTACATCAAAATAAGTTGTGAATGAGCATACAATGAAAATGTATTTGCTTATAGCTAACTATTTCAGGGATGAAATTATAAAAATAACTAATGGATAGTTTTCAGGAAATAATTTTTCCATGGTGCAATTTTTTTGTTGAATAATTAGACATTCCTAAAAGTAGTCATGAGAATATCCATTATCTTCCAAAATTGGACCTAGAAGTAACTGAAGGGGTAAGAACTCCATTTAGTATGCAATAGAGAGGTGATGAGTACCAAAACGTGGGTCTATCATCCATACTTAGATTGAGAAAAAAAACTCCTAACTCCTAAATGAATTTAAGTGAACAAAAGTAATCTATCATCCCTTGAAAGTGAGTTCTCTAACTAAATGATCAGTCATCAATTATTTAAAATTATTAAATAATGTTTTGAATAAAAAAAACTAATTCAAGGATTTCTATCTTTATTAAAATCTAGGGCTTTGATTGTTGTGAGGAATATTTTAGGCATTAAAATAGTTAAAGTTCATAAAAAAATAATCATATTGTTAGAATCCTCATGGATGTTTTTCTTAGAACTAGGGAAAAAAAATTGTTCAAAAGACTATAATATAACCCAACATGTATTGCCACAATCAATTGTTAGTAAGATCACAACAAAATATTATTCGTTGAAACAAACATTTCATCTCATTAAATGTAATGTAAAAACCATTCAAAAGTAGTCTATTAGGTGAGACAACATTGATACTGCAAGACACAAATTTGGGGGATTTCACTAGTATTTTTCTCATTCTGACATGAAGTTAATTAGAGCAACCAAGGATCTAGTGTAGAACTTTTGGCACAAGAACTCTAGGCCTTCTTTCAACTATAATGATGTACTTAAATTGAAAAAGGGTTCTAGGGACCGTGAAACCCACTTTTGTTAAGTTATGGTATGTTCTATGCTTATAACAGTTTACTTCTTTTTTTTATTATATTCCACATATTAGCAATCACATGTACATAAAGTAAAGTGCAGATAGAACATTAAACGATCGACAGAAAACAAGCCAAGACAAGAGACACAAGATGTGGCGGCTAGCCAGGGACAAACCCCACAATGTGTGGGGAAACCCTTTGATCAAATCTTCTTTTATCTTCAATAATTTAGCAGAAAGAAATAGTACAATAAATCTGATTCATATCAGTAGTAGCAAACCCTAGATCAGCAACATCAGCATTAGCGGCTTTATTATCAAACTAGGGCAGACGATATCTCACAAACTGACCGTTAGATTGACTTCATTCCACCACCAAAAGTTGCGGCTTCTAGAGGAGGTTCAGATGAACCTACAGTGCAGTTCAGATGAGGAGATCTTCTAGGCCACACAGGTCAATCTTTACTTCTACAGTTACAGCTTCAGTTTCAGTAGTTTTCGGCTTCAAACTAGGGCAGTCGATATCTTGCAAACCATTCATCGGATTGACTTCATTCCACCACCAAAAGTTGTAGCTTTCAGAGGAGGTTCAGATGAACCTACAACGCAATTCATATGAGGAGATATTTTAGGCCATGCGGGTCAATCTTTACTTCTGCAGTTGCAGCTTCAGTTTCAGCAGTTTGCAGCTTCAAACTAGGGTAGTCGATATCTTGCAAATTGTTCGTTGGATTGACTTCATTCCATCACCAAAAGTTGCGACTTTCAGAGGAGGTTCAGATGAACCTATAGTGCAGTTCAGATGAGGAGATCTTCTAGGCCATGCAAGTCAATATTTGGATCTGTAGTTGCAGCTTCAGATTCAACAGCTTCCGGCTTCACATGTGTGAGAGAGAGACCCATTTCTGTGTAGTAGAGAAGAGACTCATTTCTGCGCAGTAGAGAAAGAGAGAGATGTGATGAGAAGAGTGAGTGAAAATGAGGAAAAGTCCTCTTATATTTATACACAATGTTGGTGTTTGAATAGATGTGACTGTTGGGCTTCTGAGCCTACATGAGTTGTAGGTCGGCTTGATAATAATTCCATAATCAAAATAAATTCATATCTCCATGAATACTTATCGGAATCGGATGATATTTATATCAATCCTACACCTCTCGACGAGAGGAATCTAATAAAAATACTATCAGCCATGAATAAGATGACCCACATGAAGTTTTTCCTTGGTTTCCAATTTTAACACTCCCTCTCAACCAGGGAGAACTTCATCTGCAATCTGTCTATCGGTCGTTACTATTCATCCATCAAATGCACTACCCTGTATAGCCTGACCCTTGCCTTGCTCTACTCTATTCTGCCTGTTCTGCTTTGTCTTGTTTTGCCCTGTACTGATCGGTACTGTTTTGCTCTGTTCTGCTCTACTTTTGTCCGAATTATGAAGAAGAAGAAATGATCGAGGATGTATCATACTAACTCAAAGTCAGTCTCAGAGTATGTACCACTGGTCCCAGACCAGTCTCAACCAACCTGAAGTCAGTGTCATAGTGAGTACAACTCCACTAGTCCTAGACCAGTATCATCCTCCACTGACTCAAAGTCAGTCTCAGAGTGCGTACCACTGGTCCCAGACCAGTCTTAGCCGACCCGAAATCAGCTTCATAGTAAGTACCACTCCTACCATTGGTCCCAGACCAGTATTGCAGTCTTAGAGAGTGTACCACTGGTCCCAGACCAGTCTCAACCGACTCGAAGTCAACGTCATAGTATGTACTACTCTCACCGGTCCCAGACCAGTACTGCACTGACACGATGTCAGTCTCGGAGTATATAGCACTAGTCCCAGACTAGTCTCAACCGACCCGAAGTCAGCGTCATAGTATGGTACAACTCCTACCACTATTCCCAAACCAGTATCACAGTCTCAGAGAGTGTACCACTGGTCCCAGACCAGTCTCAACCGACCCGAAGTCAGCGTCATAGTATGTACCACTCTCACTGGTCCCAAACCAGTACTGCACTGACACGAAGTCAGTCTCAGAGTATGTACCACTAGTCCCAAACCAGTCTCAACCAACCCGAAGTCAGCGTCATAGTATGGTACAACTCCGACCACTGGTCCCAGACTAGTATCATTGATCCCAGATCAATGGAGGTCATCCTAACGTAGGGAGTATGGTAGATACAACGATGCATCCATCGGTACTCCTATGGTCCCTAACTTCATTTCCCTGCTTATTAATCAGATGAGAGGTACTTCCCATGAGTCCCAGACTGCATGGCTAGGATGCCTTGACAGGAGAACTAATCAATCCTGTCCTCACAGGAGAATACATCAATCCTGCTACAATCACCATGGAGAACACATCAATCTAGGCCACCATGGAGAACACATCAATCCAGGCCTCACAGGAGAACACATCAATCCTGCTACAATTGCCATGGAGAACACATCAATCCAGGCCTCACAGGAGAACACATCAATCCTGCTACAAATGCCATGGAGAACACATCAATCCAGGCCTCACAGGAGAACACATCAATCCTGCTACACAGGAGAGCGAATCATCCTGTTCCACAAGAAAGAAAATCATCTTGTCCCTCAAGAGAGTGAGTCATCGTGTTCCAATGTCCACCACTAGGGGAGGGTGAGTCACCCTGTGGTCGTATGTTTCTCCAGTAAGAACTGCAAGCCCTCAGAGCTCCCAGAGCTCAATGTATGCAACATGCAATACCCTTGTACAAGGGTTTCTTGACAACTCCAAGTCGTTTGGGAAAACCACAGATTAGATCTTTCCTCGAGGCTTTGACAAGGTGTATCGACCTGTACATCATCTTAATGCGATGGAGCCTCCTTGCTCATCGACTTACCATATCCCAGATGATGTCTATCTGCTGGAGCAATCGACGAATACGTGATTCCTCAATAATCGAATCCCACCTCTAGTTGTTACAGAGAATCACAATGGTATGTGTTCAAATAGCTCACTGAAGAGCTTCCCCAACCAGGCAACTTCATACGAGATCATACTCATAGATATGTATCCGGTCTCGGTGGTGGTTATGGAAACTGACTTCTGCTTCCTGCTCATCCATTATATCGAAGCAGAATCCAAAGAGAAACAGCAGTAAAAAGTGCTCCAGTGATCCTCCACACTACCTGCCTAATCAGCATTCAAATAATCATGCAGTTTCATATTTCCGGTAGGGTATCTCAATCCATTAGTAATTGTGCCATGAAGATATCTTAGAAGATTCTTGGCATCAATGTAGTGAGGCTCAACCAAATATAAGCTCACATTGCTAACTGCAAAACATATGTTCAGACGGAGGTTCACCAAGAACATCAACACGAATGAGTTTTTGAAACTCAGAGGCATTTCCCAAATCTGGTCCGACATTACTACCATATAACTTCTAAAAGTTAAGATCCTCGAGGTAGTCACAGGCTTGCAATCCATCATACCAAATCTTTCCAATATCTTTACCACATATTTTCCTTGAGATAGGAAAATTTCCCTTGGCTTTTTCCATGCTTCAAGTCCTTGGTCCTTCATTTCAAATTCAGAAGCCAACTCCCTCTTACATTTGTGAATGAGAGGGTCTGCACCTATTAGAAAGAGGTCATCCACATACAACACCAGTATGAGAGGCTTGTCATCTTCAACCTTAAAGTAAAGGTTAGGATCGGCTTCACTCCTAGTGAATCCCAACTTCATCAAGTAGCTATTGATCCTCTCATACCATGCTCGGGGTGCTTGCTTTAGCCCATAGAAAGTGTTCTTCAACCTGCATACATGAGATTTTCGATCATAAATTTCAAATCCTTTGGGTTACTCCACGTAGACCTCTTCTTTGATCGAGTCGTGAAAGAACGCATTCTTGACATCCATCTGATGTAGGTTCCATCCTTGTGAAGCGGAAAGGGCTATGATCGAGCGGATGGTCGTATATCTGGCAACAGGTGCAAATATCACATCATAGTCTATAACTTCCTTCTGGGAGAAACTACGAGCAACAAAACAAGCCTTATACTTTGCCGTACTTCCATCTGCTGCATGCTTTATCTTGTAAAGCCATTTGGAAGTAACAATTGTCTTGTCCTAGGGTCTGGGAACTACATCCCAGACATCATTCTTCATGATAGACTCATATTCTTCGGTCATAGCATACTTCCATACTTGATGCTTGATGGCGTCTGAGAATGATGAAGGCTTATTTTGTATGATCGTGCTCATGATGGTCAGGTATCCCTGATACCTATTAGGTTTCTTACTTTCATGAAAGGTTCCTCGGGGTGTAGCATGTCCTTTAGCATCATCAAGTAGCCCCCTAAGCCATGAAGGCCTCTTCCTAGAAGAGGAAGGCTCATGTGGAGGAGGATCAATCGGATCCATGGGTTCTTCTACATCAGGCATTGATTCATCATCCTTTTCTTTTGGTTCCCTAGTGTCGGCTTCTTGAGAGCTCCTCAAAGTCGAAAGATTGTTCACCTTGCCGAGAGCCATATCTTTGTCAAAGGTGACATCATGACTAATTACGACTTCCCTTTGACCATCTACATAGATTCTATAGCCTTTAGTATTTTCACCATAGCCCACGAAAATTCCCTTCTTTCCAGATGCACCCAATTTATTTCTTTTCTCTTTCGGCACATGAAAATATACAGGGCTTCCAAAAATTCTAAAATGAGAAACATCAGGTTTCTTACCGGTGAACTTTTCTTCAGGAGTCTTGGAACCCAATGCTTGATGAGGGCATCGATTTTGTACATATATGGCAGTGTTTGTAGTTTCAGCTCATAGAAACTTCGGAAGCCTTTGATCATGTAGCATGGCCCGGATAGCTTCCACAATCGTGCGGTTCTTCCTTCTCGCCACACCATTCTGCTCAGGAGTGCGTGGTGTAGTAGTCTCCCTCTTAATGCCAGCGTCAGATATGCCTGAGTGAACCAACTGTAATATACCAGAGGTCTTGCTTTGGCTTGATGGGAATGGTCCCCTTTTGAGCCTTCCTTTGGCACATCCTGGAAATACACCTTCTTTCTCTACTTGGAATTCGGGCATCCCTGTTACTATCTGTCTTACATCGGGTAGAGCTTTGTAATGAAGGTGGGCAAACCTCTGATGCCAAAGTTCGGACTGAAGAGATGTGTCATAAGACATGACACCTGGCAGACTTCCATCGACTTGATATAATGAATCAACACTAAACCCAAGAGTAAAGGCATCTTTAACATTATTTTTCCATATACATACCTTGCCATTGCTGAAGGTTACCTTGTAGCCTTTGTCTTCCATTGCCGAGATGGACACTAGGTTCTTTTTGAGGTTAGGTGCATTTAATACATCCTATACTTTCTAGCCTTCTTGAATGGTTTTCCTCTTCCTTGATCCCCAGCTCTCCTCTTACCTTTGCTGTTGAATTTGTCATTCCTTTGATTTGCCATCAGATGGATTTTGATCATCGTCCTGATGTGAGTCCTTTCTATCAGGGCACTCCCTTGAATAGTGACCTACTTTATCGCAGATGTAACATCGTCCTTTTCTTCCACCCTTAGGTCCATCCTTTCCTTTTGATTTAGTCTCGAAATTATTTCTTTTCTTAGCATGAGAAGAAACGGCAGCAGGAGGACCTTTAGGCATGGGCATTTCTTTCTCTTCTTCCCTTGTTTCTTATTGAATGCATCTAGCCATTAATTCCTCGAAACCAGGAATTACATTATAGTTCAGAAGAGTAGTCCTGAACATGTACCATTTGGATGGTAATCCTACAATAGTCGTGAGTTCCATTTCCCAGTCTATCGTAGATTTCCTTGGAGGTGTCCAGTTTAGAGATGTAGGCCACCAAGTGCTTGTCGATAGAGTCCCAGATGATCTTCTATTTTGACTTCTTCGGTTTTCCAATTGTTCCATGCAGCAGCGGATGCATTTGATGGAGGCTCAACAATATTGCCTCTTACATGGTCCAACACTCCTGGATCTTCTAGGGTTAGATCAATAGACATCTTCCATGCGTGATAGTCATCTTTCTCACAGAGCTTGTCTTCAGTAGGAAAGAGTGTTGAGGACCCCATAGTTCTTTTAGGATAGCCTTGCCAATCTTCTCTTTCGTGATTGCTCTTGCTCTTGCTCGGGCTTTGTCTTCACCTCAACTCTGATACCATGTTAAGTTATGGTATGTTCTATTCTTATAACAGTTTACTTCTTTTTCTTATTATATTCCACAGATTAGCAATCACATGTACATAAAGTAAAGTGCAGATAGAACATTAAACGATCGACAGAAAACAAGCCAAGATAAGAGACACAAGATGTGGTAGCTAGCCAGGGACAAACCCCACAATGTGTGGGGAAACCCTTTGATCAAATCTTCTTTTATCTTCAATAATTCAGCAGAGAGAAATAGTACAATAAATTTGATTCATATCAGCAGTAGCAAACCCTAGATCAGCAACATCAGCATTAGCGGCTTCATTATCAAACTAGGGCAGACAATATCTCACAAACAGACCGTCAGATTGACTTCATTCCACCACCAAAAGTTGTGGCTTTTAGAGGACGTTCAAATGAACCTTTAGTGCAGTTCAGATGAGGAGATCTTCTAGGCCACGCAGGTCAATCTTAACTTTTGCAGTTGCAGCTTCAATTTCAACAGTTTCCAGCTTCAAACTAGGGCAGTCAATATCTCGCAAACCGTTCATCGGATTGACTTCATTCCACCACCAAAAGTTGTGGCTTTCAGAGGAGGTTCAGATGAACCTACAATCCAGTTTAGATGAGGAGATCTTCTAGGCCACGCAGGTCAATCTTTACTTCTGCAGTTGCAGCTTCAGTTTCAGCAGTTTCCGGCTTCAAACTAGGGCAATCGATATCTTGCAAACCGTTCGTCGGATTGACTTCATTCCACCACCAAAAGTTGCGGCTTTCAGAGGAGGTTCAGATGAACCTATAGTGCAGTTTAAATGAGGAGATATTCTAGGCCACGTAGTTCAATCTTTGGATCTGCAGTTGCAGCTTCAGATTCAATAGCTTCTGGCTTCACATGTGTGAGAGAGAGACCCATTTCTGCGCAGTAGAGAGAAAGAGATGTGATGAGAAGAGTGAGTGCAAATGAGGAAAAGTACTCTTATATTTATACACAATGTTGGCGTTTGAATAGATGCGACTGTTGGGCTTCTTAGCCTACATGAGTTGTAGGTCGGCTTGATAATAATTCCATAATCAAAATAAATTCATATCTCCATGAATACTTATTAGAATCGGATGATCTTTATATCAATCCTACACCTCTCGACGAGAGAAATCTAATAAAAATATTATCAGCCATGAATAAGATGACCCACATGAAGTTTTTCCCTGGTTTCCAATTTTAACAACTTTAAACACTTTCTTGACCTAAGAGATGCAAGCCTTGACATGTTAAATTAAACACAATATGTAACACATATGGTTGTAGATACCATAGCTCAATGGGTTGGATTGAATGGCAAGGTGCCATGAATTACGAGCAAGAGGTCATAGGGTCAAGCTCTCGAGTTGGCTTCTTATGTGAACATTATTGGCCTCGCTTAATGTCCCCTTCAAGGTTGGTTACCAAAACTGCAACCAGATAATTTATGGTAGGTACCATCCTCGAAATAAGGAGAGTACATGGAGGGTTTCCCGAGGATGTGCATTCCATCAAACACAACTATTGTTTTGTGCACCACATTGACTATGGTTATTATTATTACACACACACACATATTTGTAATGACGCATACACACACTCCAAGTTAGTAATGCATACCCAAATGTTATCTTTTCTTTCATATTGTAGTTTGAAATGCGATGGGAAAATTATTATAACAATGAATTTATATACATATCTTTATTGTTATATCACTGTGTACAAGGCTATGAATTTATCAAATATTTTTTTAGAAATACCCAATAAGATGTTTAACATATCCATGTGGCTTGATGGAAAGACAAACATTTTAAAATTGTTAGAGATACCTTTCCCATTGGTACTATATTATCAATGGTTGCTTTTTGCTAAGAACTACACTCTTTAGCCACAAAATAAGATTCAAAGGCAACATTATCACTCAAAGCATGTCAACTTAATGGTTCATATCACATACAAGCATAGGCCATGTAGTAACAAAGATAAAAGAGTTATATTGTAGGAATACCACTTCTACATAAGTAATGATAGGTACCTTTTCTTTCAATTTTTCTATAGTTACTTGAGGAAAATAATATGTAAATGAATCATCATTGTATTTGGTCAGATGGTTGTGTGACTTAGTTAAAAAATGTTAATCTATTTCACTTAGTGTATGTTGAACATAAAAATATAAGGTGTGACATAATTGGAACCATTTAAAGACAATTAATTGGGAAGCAAAGCATGAAGGAGTTAGCATATGCATCAAAACTACAATATGTGGGGAAGAATTTAAATTTGTGACAAATAATCCTATTCGATATGAAAAATATATAGGTGAATGGTGTTCTTCAATAATGTTAGAGAGCACAAGAAAGTGAATAATTGATAAGGAATGGTTTTGAAAATGATTGATGTGAAGTGATCACATACTATGAATGAAAAATGGTATGTGGAACTTGGGGATTTTAGTTAGTTTGGACCATAAACAACACTATAGTTGAAATATGGACAAGAAAACTTGCATGATTTTGTGGTCCATGTAGTAATGGTAAATGTGACCGTTGTGAATCCACTGACTATGTTGATAGATGAAATTGTGTATCATTGCTTATTGGTTAATGTATAAATATTGAATTATCCCAATTGAAGGAGGACCAACCAACTATTTCACCACATTATATTCATGTTTTAGATTTTATACAACCAAGTTTAGTGTAAATGGGGAATATTAGATTAATTTTGATTAACTATTGTGAATATAATATGCTTTGACAATTTAGTGGAGTCACACGACAACATTCCACTTTTTTCAAGGCACATATATGCAGTGGTTTTCTCAAAAGATAATGAATGGGGCACTAACTATTAGTTGGCACATTGCTTAGAGGAAAGAAGACTCTGAATATCTCATTAATGGCTATTGAAGTCATTCAATTTATAATTAGTTTAATGGATTTTAAAGGAGAATATTGACATAGGATGATAGACTAAAAAGAAGGGTGGCTTTGTATTTCAAGATTACAAACTAAGTGCATCTGTATACCACTTTACAAATATAGTTGTGGCTACAAACCTAAAACTATAAACAATGACAAGGAAGAACTCATTAAAATGTATGATACTTCATACCTCATTTTGAGTATGAGAAGTAATAGAGACAATTAGTACTAGAGATGGTGAGGCATTCTACTTGAATGATCGTAGATAAATATATAGGTGAGGTAAAATGACATGCTAAATCATGCATTTTATTCTAAGGTATGTGGGTTGTTTGAAATTCTTATTCTTTTACAACTAAGTTATAGATGACTCCTAGTTGTTTTAATGAATTAGTCTAACATTATTTTCATGTTGCATGCCCAAGTTATCCAAAAAGTCATAGGCACATGAAGGTCCATAAATAAGATCAATGATGTTTTTAAACACCACCAATAAAATCTTGGGAAGATGAAATTTCCGATCTAAGACATGATTTTATTAATTATTTTATTTTTCCTAACTCCCCTAAGTCCACCTTGTGATTCTTCATGTATCTCTCAACATTATTATCATTTTGGAAGGTACTTCATACTCGTATTTGTTGATTTTGGGTAGCATCGGATGTGATATAGCTTTGAAATTTTGTGGAGGGGCTAGAATACATGAGATATATAAAACCGATAAATCGTTTGGATAAATTCCACCTGGACAAGGATTTATTAAAATAATTAATATCTTTAATGGGTTCCTAAGTCTAAACTTAGGAAAATAAAAATGTTAATGGGTATTAATAATAATATGGGTGAGAAACTTCTAACTGACAAGGATCAAGTCTGTGTTAATCTTAGCTGTTGATTAGGGACTTAATCTCGACCATTGATTTATCAACAAGAAAAGTATAAGAGGAGGCTTGAGGGTCAGTTGGAGATACACTTGAGAGATCAGTCAGTTTGACATTTATGGGGCGAGGTTTGGTAAGAAAATCGAACAAGTGATCTGTTGCATTGAGACAGGTAGTAGCAAAGAGTTGGATCGGAAAGGAATTTTGAGCCAACGAGTACCAAGCAGAGAGGAAATGCAGAGGCCTATGTAGCCTAGGAAGGGGCTCATGCAGAGTTGATGCAGGCCAAGAGGGTTCTTACAGTCGTAGTGCGAGATAATTGTCGGGAATTAGAGATTTTTCCAAGAGTTTGATTTTCTGAGATGGGAGGGCTGAAGTCGAAGCTTCTGTGAGAAAATCGATCCAGCAAATAAGTGATACAGTCTCCCAAAGGCAAGACGCTAGCCCACACAAAGCAGATTGTGTTGGGATTTTTATAGTGCTTGTCGGAGTCAGCCATTCAGTGGATCAGTTGTGACTTGGAGAATGAGGTAAACCCTCGTATGTATTTCTTGCTACCGAGATTTCACTGAAAGGTTAGCTGGTGTGAGAGGAAACCTGTTGTACTCATATTCTACTTGCTTAATAATACAAACCCTCTATATGATGCACCGGTTTTCTTGCATTGGGTTTTTTCGGGGACGTTTGTCCAAAAATAATGGTGTCCCTTGTGTATTTGTCTCGTTCTATTTTCAGTTCATGATCTATATGTATGTGTAGTCCACAATAGTGTTTTCATCGTTGTTAAAATAATTAAATAACTTGTTGAATGTAAAAACAATTAGGAGATTATAAACCAGTGATTGCAGTAGGATTTCTAATGTGTAGATTCAGAAATTCTCACATGGTATCAGAGCATTGTAGATCATAGGAGAATGAAGACACTAGTCGGAAGATCCAGAGAATTTGCTGTAGAGAAGTAGTTGTCCCAAGTGACAACATCATTTTAGAGGTACAGGACCAAATGAAGGTGTGACGTAGAGCCAGAAAAGTGGCGTAGAGGCTCACACAGTGCCTGCATCAGCATTTCAAGCCTGTAGAGGGTGACACAAAACCCAAGAAGAGATCATGTAGTGACTGCGTCAGCTCTCTGGGCTAGCGCAGAGCTTGAGAGACTTGAATCAATCAGTTTCTAGGGGTGGAGGAGTAGAGAAGATTCGATCAGTGGAGCTAGTGAGACGTTGTTTTTGTTGGTGCAGAATAATGTCTGTGGAGACAGAGCCAAGGTAGAGGGAGTCGCTGCCTTGATATATTTCTAGCCAAAGAAATCTAGATCGGAGTTGCAGCAGCAAAGGAGGATTGGAGAGGAGTGATTCGACATTTGGCTGGAGGATTTCTGTGAAGGAAATCAGCACTCAGAGGGAGTCTAGAGGAGCTTGTTCCTTAGAGGATTTCTAGCACCAAAGAAATCCAGATCCGAGTCTTGCTTAGAAGCAGGATAGGGAGAAGAGAACTAGTCCTATTTTTTTAGAAGAGATGGCAGTAAATGAACTGAGCAATCAGGACAGATTGGATGGAGCATCCAATTTTTTCATCTAGAAGGCCAGGATCCTGGTGATCCTAGAAAAACATTGCATCAAGGACTATGCCTTGAAAGTAGTTGTTGTTCCAGTTGACGTTGATCCATTAAAGGAGTACGAGGAAGCCCAGGCGAAAGCCAAGTGCATGATCCTAAATGGGGTCAAAGATCATGTAGTACCACACATTGCTGAGAAGGAAACAATAAGGGAGATGTGGGAGGCACTGACCACCTTGTACCAAGGAACTTCCGTCCAATAGAAGATGCTATTAGAAAATCAGTTGAGATAGTATCAGATGTAGAAGGTTGAAGATATCGATCCCTTCCTCCTCAGGTTTCAAGGGATTCGTGACAAGTTGACTTCCATGGGGTCTACACCACATCCTAAGTTCATGGTCAAGACTGCCCTAAATGCAGTCATTGAGGACTGGGATACATTTTTCCAAAGTATCTTGGGCAGAGCGGCTCTCCCTAGTAGGGAGGAGATGTGGGCAGCTCTTAGACAAGAAGAGATTAGGAGGTTGACCAAGGTAGGGAATAGCGGCAAAGGAGCCTAGGCCAAGAAGGAGGAGGAGGAGGATGCAACTCTTGCATCATCGTGATAGAAAGGGAAACAAAAGAGAAAGAAGAAGGAAATTTCCAAGGTCATATGCTTCAAGTGTGGGGAACTTGGACATTTCGCCACTTGGTGCCCCCAGAAGAAGGGAAAGGAGGAGGCTTCTGACTCAAAGGCTGCTCAAGTGAAAGCTGGCAGGGAAGGTGAGGATGACGATTGTGCCATCAGTGCTCATGCTCCTTTGGAGAAGAGGTGGGGCGACATGGAGTTGTAGTCGACCGGACTACATGACGGGCAGGATCCTTGAGGTGCCCAAACTTGTGGATCACATACGGCTACGGGAGCCCTTAATGACAGTAGAGAAATGACTAGTGTCAGTTGGAGTGAGGAGTGATGGAGCGATAATGGTAGAGCTAGAATGCCAAAGTATGAGGCAGCGCAGTGGATGTTGTAGCAGTGCAAGAGGCACATAACAGTTTGTAGCAACGCAGTAGTAGTAGAGGGTCAGCACATATTAGTAGGAGAGGTAGCTTCAACATCACGAGGCATCTAGACTGACCAGCATGTTAGTTTTTAGGTGAAGTTTCAGTTGCTTACTTCTCAACAACTGAGTTACAGTGCAACAGTTAGCAATGGCAGTGCTATGGGTAGCATGAGGCAACATTTTGAGAGGGAGTTGTAATACAAATGTAGCAGTGATAGTGGCAGTCTAATGAGAAGTAGTACAAGTTACAACAGTTTAGTGGATGAAGGGCATCAGGCCAAGCATTAGCAACATAGAGGATCGATGTAGTGGATCAGTGTAGTATTTCTGTTGAGAAGTGTTACTAGAGCACATTCCTCTCTTAGAGGTAGTGTTGATTTTGGGTAGTGTCAGTGTTATAGAAATTTTTGGGCACTGCAACCCCAATCATATATGTCCATAAACCAAGGGCTTCTAAGTCCCTAAAAGTATTGTTTCATGCCCTAAAGGAACAAGGTCAGCTGATTACATCATCTCCTAGAAGTTCTCCACAGAAAACTGCTCAGAACTAGTCAAAACTGGACCATACAGGTTGCTCAGTGCTAAGGGTAAGATGCATCTCACCTACCCAGTGTAAAAGGTGTGATGCATACTAGAAAGCCCTTCTGTAGGGTGCGATGGGTGAGAATGGACAAATGGCAGAGACAGTTTGCGAGGTGGATGATCATGGAATCTTCCAGAAACTTCTCTTGTGACACTTGCCTCTATGAATTCGCCCAGGGATGAGTAAGAGATCATCAATCTCCAAGTGGAATCAAGAACTATCAGAGAGAAGACACTAATCAAAATCCCAGAAGCTGACTCACCTCCCTGCAATCATCTATATATGGATCCCTCATCCCAGAGATCCAGAGGCTGGAATTTTGTATCTTGTAAGGAAGTGTTGTTGGTTTCTTGGTGGAATATCATAGTGTTGGGTGATCTAAGCTTTTCATGAGGTGAAGAAGGGCTTTCATGCTGGGAGGATGATGTTGGTTTAGATCAATGGGTTGTAATCCTCTCTTCTAATCTTCATATCAATAAAGCTATTCAAGTTTTCCTCCACATTCTTGTATGTCTGATAGTATATGCGTTTGTGTGGTCAATATATATCTGGTCCTATATTGCTTATGATTGTAGATCTCTACACTTTGAAGGTATTATGCTGCTTTGACTTTACAAGTACTCTTTGAAGTGGAGTGGTCAAGGGAGAAGCGGCAAAGACCTGTTGGTGAGGAGGAGGAACAAGCAAAGAACCGAGTGAAAGATCAAGGTTGGTATTCTTTGATCCTCTCCTATCTACTTCTCATAAAGGAAAATGAAAGTAACTTTAATCTGTTTGTTTCTAAGATAGCTACCCATCTTAGTGGGACTAGCAGCTCTGCATAGACACTAGATTTCCCGATAACAAAATGGCGACTCCACTGGGGAGCGAATAGATTGTTTTCTTGTATATATTTGTTTGTTTTATAAACTTACAGATGGAGCCTGAAGTCAAGCCAGCTAGCCTTCGAACTGCATTTGCTATGCAAGTGCAAAGTAGATCAATGTTGCTTCAGTCTATCTCCGGGTTTTGTTTCTAAACTGAACAATCGATTTGCAAACATCCTAATTGTCCTAATGGTGGCTCTAGTAACCTCATTAGATTAGCCCCTGTAATTTCTATTTACTGACTATCATTTGCTCGGCCTAAATCCCTAAACTAAGCTACAAATTGTGACCAAGAACCAAGTTGAAGTCTCGTCCCTGGACCATCGTACTTTCTCCTCTTGGGAATCTGGATGCATCGCACCTCCCATGTGCAGTAGGTGCGCTGCATCGCACTTTCCCTGTGTTGTAGGTGTGCTGATCAGATAAAGACCTCTTCTTCTTCCAGATTTTGGTTTCTTTGTTCACTCTCTTCAGCTTTATTCAGGAGTTTTGCTGTCTGTGGTCAGTATACCACTATGGAAACTCCCTTCCTTTGCATGATTCCACCTCCATAGTACAAATAATTGTGAATTTTTTATGTATTGTGTGCCATTTACAGTTCTCTTTTACAAAAGTAGCGTAATCAAACTGTCGTCTTTTGATTTGGAAGTGTCGCAAGTGTCGTTTTCGGTCAAAGAAAAGAGTCCTATTGTTCTTGATGGTCGATTATATAGTTACTCTTGTATTTTATTTGAATTAGTAGTTTTTCAAGTGTCGAAAGCAGTTTTCAATTCAAAGTCGCAAAGTGTCGTCATTATCTTCCTTTTGTTTTTGAAGAGAAATTTGTTAGTACTTTTGCTTTGAAAAGATAATTCAGATTTGTACTCAGCATTCTTTATGTCATTTACACATTAAGAAAGCGGAAAACAAATACATGCATGTGCATTTTCATTTAGATTGCTTGTTGGTTTGATTTAGGACAGTGCATCTAGTGTGTGCTCTCTGCTCTATGTTGAAAGAATCTCATTTCTCTTTCCTTAGTAGCTAGGATTGTCATTGTAAAAAGAAGATTAAATGATTTTTTATCATCTCAGATTGCATTTTAGGAATTATATATCTACATCATGTGGTGAATCTGAAAGGAAAATTTCTTAAGAAAGATCAACTGTAAAATAAATTCAATGAACATAAAAATGCTTTGGAACCTAACGCACAACATCTAGAAGTCTAGGCTAGAGACGTATTCTGGCGTCGTAAAGCCTGGTAACTATTGCTTTCATTGTAGGTGGGTGATTCCTCGTCTTTGAGACGACAAGTGCTAGTACGAACTTGTGCTCCCACGTACCGTCGATTATATATTGGGAGACCACAATAGGCTATATCCTTTATCCATAGGAAGCCGTGTCTGCCGCCCTATCGATCGCAATGCACTGAACACAGCATTCAGGAAGATTGACTGCCATACCGTAAGAAGTATTCTGCAGTTTTGCGATTGGTTTGGTAATCCCTCTGTCTAGATTCCAGAGTAGTCTCTTTCTTTCCTTTTTAGACTCCTTAAAGGAAAAGGTCCATCTGAGCACTTGTCACTTCAGGATCATTAAAAATCAAAGGCTACTAGAGTTATCTTTTGTTTTTTCTCGACTCTTAAAAATTGAAAAAGAAAGTTGTGTCAAAGCGTCTAAAATTATTTTAATTTGGAATCATTTTCCCCTTTATTTTTAGTTGATCGAGTAATCCACAATCGTGGAGGAAAGTCAATCGAAACCCCGTCGTTCGCAGAGACTTACGAGTCAACTGTCTTTGTCTCCAGAAACAAAACTATTTCAGACAAAGCGAACTCGTTTAACCAGATCAAAGTCCCCTGGTTTGGTTGGAACAAGTGTTCCAACATCCTCAGAGACTCTGGTTACTCCAAACATTTCTGGTATCCCTGCCTCTATAGAAGAAGTTCCGCAGCCACAAGAGGACAGTAGAACTGATCCTAGTGTGATGGTAAACACTTCTATTCCTGAACCGGTTCCATTTACAGCTGATTCAGAAGGTGTTATTCCCCAAACATCTGTCGCGACAGAATCTATACCTTCTTCGGCACCAGAAATATTTTACGGACCTGATGGTCTACCACTTCCACCTGGATTGATTGCTATAGAAGAGATTGTGGAGGATCCTCCATCTAGTACTCCATCGCATTTTGGAGTTGGGATCACCCTATATCCTTCTTCGTCTGAAATTAGTCTCCCGTCATCGAAAGTTCCTGTAGAATCGCTAGGAAATCTTTTAGATAGACTAGATATGTCTGAACAATCGTCGACATCTATGACTGTGTCATCTGACATAGCAGCGGCAGAAATTCTTGCTGTTACTCCAACAATGTTCGTTGGCATACCATCTGTCCCAACTAGCTCTCAATCACTGGATGGAATCCATCCAAGGGCTATTTCGATAGTATGGTCTGTTTCCGTTTGTTCGTCCGAAATAATATCTGGAATCTCTTATTTTGAGTCTCAGCAAATTGATCCTTCGCAGTGTCAATTTGGGCAGTCCGGTCCTCAAAGGCAAATCATTCCTTTGAGCACTGGATTACTGTCGTATGGGGGGCAATATACCCTTTCATTGTCTCCTCCAGGAGAACAAACATACGAGAGTTCACAACATAATTCAGGTTATGCTAGAATTACATCTAGCAGTTGGGTGCCGATACTGCCTCAACAACCAAGAGTTGTACACTCAATGCAACAAAGTCTACCTGTGTCAAATATCCCCAATACGCTGGCTATTGTGACTGTGTCGTAAGTACAAGCGTTGCCTGTTGTATCCCAACCTCAAGCTTCTCAGTTCGTAATACAATAGCCTCTTGTCTCTACGACGCCACCACAATCGTCGATTAGTGGCTCCTTAACTAGAATGACCTAGGCTCAAACAGGTACCATCACCTCTCATCTTGGTCAAATAGCCAGTATTGGACAATAGCAAATGGTTTCACAACCGTGGCTGGTGCAATATCAACAACCGCAATTCCAACAAGTTTACCAAGGATCTGAGCACCAAATATTTCCAAGTAATGGGCAGTCATATATTCAAAACGATCAACATCAACCATTTCATAGTGGTTATGCCCATCAACCTTACCAAAGTTATCAGCATCAAATGCACTATGCTGGTATGCAAAGATCCACTGCTCACCCCATCTTATCCTGGGTATGCTTCGCCGAACCTAAATCAACAGTTTCCCTTCGTGGTGACTTTAGAGTTACCAAATCTAAATCGACTAACTAACGATCCAATTACTTATGCCCCTTGGTGGCTAGCAATTCTGCATAAACTTCCGTTAGATATTCCTAAATTTAATGGAAATCCAGGTGAAGACCCGTCGAATCATGTGATGACCTTTCATCTGTGGTGTTTATCCAACACTCTCGACAATGATTCAATTAGGCTCGGCCTTTTTCAGCGAACATTAACTGGCCCGACAGCAAAGTGTTATATCGAATTTCCTAGAGCTTCGTTTGATAACTTCGGTGCCCTAGCCACAACCTTTTTAACCCATTTTCAGTTACCTATAAGGTACAAAACGGGAATAGAGCTTCTTACCAATTTCAAACAAAAGACGGCCACTCACATATCCGATCATATTCATGAGTGGCAACGTCATCGTAGAATGGTAAAAACATATGTTCATGATCAGCTGTTAGCTGAATGGTTTATTAAGTCATTGTTACCTTCTATTACAGAAGATGTGGCAAAGGGAGGAGTCGTCACTGAAGAGAAAGTTATTTCTCGTGCACAATATCTAGACTTGATCTATACTGAGTCTGGCATGCTCTACGATAAAATACCTGATGCTCCTAGACCAGAATTTTCCATTCCTCCCCCTCCTAAATAAAACAAAAACTCTCATGCTGGCAATGGCATGATAGGTATGACTAGCATGAAAATCGTAAAGGCTACATCAAAGAAGGCCCGTACAGTTTCAAGTCAAAATGCAAATGAAGAACTTCTTGCCTCAGTGGTAAATGCCGTGTCGACTAACAAAGGCAAAGAACCAAAGCAACCAAGGGGCAAGAAGAAAAAGAAAGGGAGAAAGAAGAAACAGGAGGAGTCATCTCCTAAAAAATCTTCTCCAAACCCTTCTAGGCAAAGGAAACCCCCTTCGAGGTGTCAGATATGCGATGAGGATCATCGAACGAGAGATTGTCCACATAAAGCTGAAGTTAAGAAACTCTTTAAGAGTTCAAAAACCTCAACGGTATTGACTGATCCGTTTCCAAACCCGGGAACCAATCCAGTTGCTAGTGACAATGCTTCCCGATCCCAAGTGCTTATGTTGTCTATCTCAAAGCAGCAAAATGATGCTTTGATATCAACAAGGAATAAAGATTATGGGAATCCACAGTTGTCGAATAACAAGGCTTATGAACAACCTAGTAGTTCAACAACAACTTTGACTGAAGTTGTGCAACCCATCATTCCTGAGCTAACGATAAAGCTGCCAAAGGGAGTAGTACACAAATTGACATTTAATCCTCGTGCCAAAGCAGCACAGCATTATAATATAGTAGAGGACTTGGCCCAATCATTATCCGCTATGTCGACACTTGAGGTACTACAAAATTGCCCCTCCCAAAAGCAGGCTTTATTATCAGCGATAGGTGGGATTGACCCAACGGATTCCAATCTTGTGTCCTTTAATCACAAAGGATATGACCCTCAGTTACCAACTCAGCTAGCTTTCCTTATTCAAGTGAAAGCCCTCAACAAAACTGTTCATCGAACAATTATTGATGAGGGGACATCTACATGTATTATGTCGATGAGTTGCTGGAAAACTTTAGGATCTCCACCCTTGTCACGATCATCGACGACATTAAAAGCATTTGATGGACAAACATACACCCCATACGGGATTTTAAGTAACTCGCAAGTTGAACTGGGGGGAAAAACAATAGAAATTGATGTTGAGGTTATCGATGGAAACCTCAATTACAACATCCTACTGGGAATGCCCTGGATTTATGCTATGGTTGCAGTTGTGTCAACATACTTTAGAAAGATTGCATTTCCTTTTCAAGGAGGAATTACAATCGTCAACCAACAAACATTTCTCCCCAATAGTTCACAAGTTACGGGAAGCATTCAAATGATCCATGGAAGCCCTCATTTGCTTCAAAATATCGAAGTAGGCCTACTAAAAGACCCTAAATTGACGGGGAATTTTTCCCTACCACCTCCAAACAATCTGGTGGAAGTGGCCATGGTGGGAACCTGCAACATGATATCTTCTAGATTCAGAAGATTCCTGAACATTTTGTCAGCATGGATCATCGCCCTAATAGAAATATTGTAGCAATCAATTTTCTTGGCCTCGGGGGTAAACCCAAATCAACGCTCACCGAGTGTTTGGATAGATAGGTCTAAGGAATATGGCACCTCTTCAGATCCTTGGTCGCATGTACATTCTACAGACGAAGGAATCATTCAATCAAAGATGATAGGAGAGGCACCATGGGAAGATTACCACCATTGTTCCCATCTTCCAAATTACCACGAAGATTATTCCAACAACCTTAATCATCCTTCAGTTTTTTATTTTTTATCAAATACTGTAAATACGATGGATTCCGAGGACGGTTCCTATCTTGTGTCAACCTCATTAAAAAATGAAACAACTACCTTTCCAAGTCGAGTCTTTCAAAGATCTCGAAGGTAAACCTTCATTCCAACCACCGTGTTGAATGCAATGAAGCTTGGGGGGCATGCACCTCGATTTGAATTATTATGCTGGAGGCATGCAAACTTATCACAAGCAGTGTTACCGCAGGGTTCAAGCTCATTAAAAAATAAGCCCACCACGAGCAGTGTTACCGCAGGTTCAAGCTCGTTAAAAAATAAACCCATCACGAGCAGTTTTTATGCGAAGTTCAAGCTCGTTAAAAATTAAACCTAGCAATGAGCAAATGTTCCACCAGAGTTTAAGCTCATTAAAAAATGAACCAATCTCCGGTAAATAACCATTGTGAATGCATTATCATCAGCTCTTAAGCCTTGGTCATGTTCTCATCGTCACCTCCACTCTGTTTTAGCCGATCATTCACCTCCATTTGATTGCTTACCTCTTTTTGAGGAACAGCTATGAAGAGTGATTCTGTTAACCATCCTTGTGACACTGCCGTGACTGGAAAATTCCAAACCTTACCTAGAATCAGCTGCTACCCTGAAATATCACTCGTTCCTCAAGAGGCGAGTCTCCTTTAAGCTCTTTTCATCTGACTCATAAAATATGAAAAGATTGCCGAGCAGTCGGCCTCTCCAGCTCGTTAAAGCTACCGGGAGTGCTATCCCTCCTCTAGATTTTAATCTTTTTCGACCTGAGGGATTATTACACAAAAAGATCGAGCGCTTGTCTTGTTTAGCTCGTTAAAACTATTGAAAATTCATCCCTTTCGTATTATTTTATACTTTTTTGGACTTAAGGGATTACATGACGAAAAAGGATCACTGGATTTTCCTTTCTGTCCCTTTTCAGAATCTCTAAAATTGAAAAAGGACCAAGTTGTCTTTGTCGGTAAACTCGTTAAAACCAATAGCGAAAAACTTGTCCATGCAGACAAGAACGAGTTTCACTGTCGCTAGGCTCGTTAAAACATAGCGACGGGTTTGCCCGAAGGGCAAATTATAGAACAAGCATATGTTATCCTCCTCAAGCTTGATAAAAATAAAGAGGTACTAGTTAGCAATGACCGAGGAAAAATTGGGAAGAAAACTTGAAGAAACTTTATTGGTAGCGAGTCGCTCTTGAACATGACACTTTCACTCCATCACCATGATTGAGTTGGGTTGGGTTATTCCATTCACCGGTCATATTACCATTGGTCCACCATACCATCCATCTTTGGGGTTAACGCTACCAATCCATTTCAGTGTCGCCAATATGTTCAAGAGAAGTTGATCAGAGAATTCACCAACCCATCTTGTGTCTCATCCGCTGCAATACCTTTACACTTCATTCTTTCATGACCGCCACCCTGAACCCTATATCATCAGATCATTTTCACCTCCAAAAGTCATTTGCTTCGTTCCGTGTCATAGATGTGGGATTCATTAAGGCCATCCTACGACAGGTCACTTCTTGTTGACATCAGTTCATTATCCAAGAAGTCGACCTAGGAACAACCCTTTTAGTACTTTGAAGCTTGCATGCCTCAATGGCAAGTTTCTCACTTTCGGTGACAGGTTTACATTAATGGCCTTCGACCGAGAGATTTTGCATGGTGTTCGATGCCAAGTCCCATTTTCACACCACAAGAATTGTACTGTCATACCTTGAGGGTCATCATCATTATCGGTGATTCCTCTCGTGCCTGTTAACAGCTTACATCATTGGCTAGTAATCAGGCGATGTCTTTCCATGTTTGACTCCAGAACATTTTTCACAGGGATCGACTTGTACTTCGGGCAAAAATTGGACGAGTTTGAAGACCCCGGATCTAGTTTCATCCATCCGGGCTACGATATATTCAGGAAAATAAAGACATCAAATGTACATCATTGCTGCACAGATGATCATCCGAATCAAAGGATGATGGCTCTATCAGAATCATCAGTCTGCCACACAAACGGTTGTCTGTCTTATGTACATGAAAATGAATTTATAAAGTTGAGCATGGGAATGCCTGCCTTAGCTAGATCATGAAAATGTTATGAAGATAATGTATTATATTGTATCTTATTACAGGTCGCCTTCCAGTTCGAAAAACCTCGGATCCTCATGATAAAGCATTTCACTCGACATCAAAAGATTAACGACCTCATGCTTTAGGGGGCAACTGTTATAGACATTTTTGGGCACTGCAACCCCAATCATATATGTCCATAAACCAAGGGCTTCTAAGTCCCTAAAAGTGTTGTTTCATGCCCTAAAGGAACAAGGTCAGCTAATTACATCATCTCCCAGAAGTTTTCCACAGAAAACTGCTCAGAACTGGTCAAAACTGGACCATACAGGTTGCTCAGTGCTAAGGGTGCGATGCATCTCACCTGCCTAGTGTAAAAGGTGCGATGCATACTAGAAAGCCCTTTTGTAGGGTGCGATGGGCGAGAATGGACAAATGGCAGAGACAGTTTGCGAGGTGGATGATCATGGAATCTTCCAAAAACTTCTCTTGTGACACTTGCCTCTTTGAATTCGCCCACGGATGAGTAAGAGATCATCAATCTCCAAGTGGAATCAAGAACTATCAGAGAGAAGACACTAATCAAAATCCCAGAAGCTGACTCACCTCCCTGCAATCATCTATATATGGATCCCTCATCCCAGAGATCCAGAGGCTGGAATTTTGTATCTTGTAAGGAAGTGTTGTTGGTTTCCTGGTTGAATATCATAGTGTTGGGTGATCTAAACTTTTCATGAGGTGAAGAAGGGCTTTCATGCTGGGAGGATGACATTGGGTCAGATCAATGGGTTGTAATCCTCTCTTCTAATCTTCATATCAATAAAGCTATTCAAGTTTTCCTCCACATTCTTGTATGTCTGATAGTATATGCGTTTGTGTGGTCAATATATATCTGGTCCTATATTGCTTATGATTGTAGATCTCTACACTTTGAAGGTATTATGTTTCTTTGACTTTATAGGTACTCTTTGAAGCAGAGTGGTCAAGGGAGAAGCGGCAAAGTGCTATCGGTGAGGAGGAGGAACAAGCAAAGAACCAAGCGAAAGATCGAGGTTGGTATTCTTTGATCCTCTCCTATCTACTTCTCATAAAGGAAAATGAAAGTAACTTTAATCTATTTGTTTCTAAGATAGCTACCCGTCTTAGTGGGACTAACAGCTCTGCATAGACACTAGATTTCCCGATAAAAGTCAGATGTGCTCTCAATCCAAAATTTTATGGAGGGGCTACAATACATGAGATCTCCAAAACCCAAAAATCGTTTGGAGAAATTCCACTTAAAATAATTAATATTTTTAATGGGTTCCTAAGCATAAACTTGGGAAAATAAATATATTAATGGATATTAATAATAATATGGGTGACAAACTTATAAGTGACAAGGAACAAGTTTGTTTTAATCTTATCCATTGATTAGGGAATTAATCTCGGTCATTGGTTCATCAACATGAAAAGTATAAGAGGAGGCTTGAGGGCCAGTTGGAGATACACTTGAGAAATTAGTCAGTTTGATTTTTATGGGGCAAGGTTTGCTGAGAAAATCGAACAAGTGATCTATTGTAGTGAGAGGGGTAGTAGCAGAGAGTTGGATCGAAAAGGAGTTCTGAGCCAACAATTACTAGGCAAAGAGGCAGTGTAGAGGCCTACACAACCCAGGAAGGGGCTCATGCAAAGCTGAATAGGGAAAGAGGGTTCTTGTAGTGGCACTGTCAGATAATCATCAGGAGTTTGAGATTTTGCTGGGAGTTCGATGTTTTGAGCTGGGAGGGATGAAGTTGAAGCTCCTGTGAGAAAATTGATCCAACAGAGAAGTGACACAGTCTCTTAGAGGCAAGACATTGGCCCACAATGAGCAGATTGTTCTGAGATTTTCACAGTGCTTGCTGGAGTCATCCATTCAGTGGATCAGTTGTGACTTGGAGAATGAGATAAACCCTCATATGTATTCCTTAATGCTGATATTTCTATGAAAGATTAGCCGGTATGAGAGGCAACCTATTGTACTCAGATTCTGCTTGCTTAATAATACAAACCCTCTATATGCTGCACCGGTTTTCCCGCATTGGGTTTTTTTGGGGGTGTTTGTCCAAAAATAACGTTGTCCCTTGTGTATTTATCTTGTTTTATTTTCAATTCATGATCTGTATGTATGTGTCTGCAATAGTGTTTTCATCACTATTTAAATAGTTAAATAACTTGTTGAATGTAAAAACAAGTAGGAGATGATAAACCAGTGATTGCAGTAGGATTTTTGATGTGTAGATTCATAAATTCTCACAGTATTTACTGTACAGTATGTGTAACACAACTTTATCAACCTTTTCCTTTCGCAATGAGCAAATATGGTGCCCTAAGAGATACCTTTCAATCATGCTCATACAACACATGTAGGATAAACATTTCATTTTTATGTCTTCTTTGGTGGTTTGAGGCCTCATTCCTAACCAACGAACCTTATAACTTCATTTACTTCATACAAGCTAAACTTGGTGAGATAGGGCCCCATACATAGGACATGTGAGGTGATTTAGGCCCAAATATTCCATATATAGGGAATGCTTATCAATTATGGATCTTTTTCATGATCCATTGAATTGAAAACAAGTCTTTAATAACCATGGCAAGATCCTAGTGGTTTTCCTTCCTGTAGCATGGCCAGATCCTAGTGGTGTGCCTTCTTGTAGCATGGCCATATGCTTAAGGCACATGCATGGTTTTAAAAAACTCATAATGACATGCATGTTGCACTCATCAAACCTAGCATACTACACACATACCTCTACAATCATAAATTACTTAACATATTAAAGGCCCCATGCATATTATATAGCTCATGATGTAGGTCAACAACCCAAAACCACAAGAAGGCCTTGTACCCATTCATGGTGTGCAAACGTTTTTTTTTTTCAACAAGAATGAGTATTTTTTAATTAAATCTACATTGGTCACTGCAAAATTCCAGGAGATTTACATTGCAAAATAAATTATGAACTTCATGACTAGCATATGTTGGTCGTATCAGTGCCCAAATTACATCCAGAAAATCAGGAATAACAAGTACTCTTATTCTACTATTTGTATAAATCCGACAAAATTTATACAAAAGAACTAATTATTTAAAACTAGTCATATGTTAACTAACTTAATCAAGAGGGTCTTCTAGATGGCCAAATCAATTTTCAGTTTCAATTCTACCATGAGGTTGTTCAGCTTGTTCTACTAAAGTTGAAGATTTTCCACAATGCTATGAAGTGCCTCCACTTCGTCCTCCAAGCAGGAAATCCTCTGACATTAGCTCTTCATGGTGTCTAGTGTGCTACTTTGAGAGGTTCTCTCCTAAAGGAGGATCACCTTAAGGTCATATATCTCGACCCTCATCTCTGCAAGTTCCATATTTCAATGCTCACAGGCATTAGGGGCCCAGAGGCTAGAATTCAATGGGCCACCCATTGATTTGAACCTTTTACGTTCCATTCTCGAGCCACGTCCAATGCACTATTTTTGATGACCACAAGTCCGTGTCGCCATGAAAACTAAAGCTCTTTGGAGAGGAGAGTTGCTTGTTGTGCGATAAATTATAACAATGTCCACATTACAATTTTGGGAAAATGTTGCAATGAAACATATCTTATTACACTTGTGGAACAAATATTCCGTTTATATGACACATTTGTCAATTATGGACCATGCACATGTTCCATTGGACCAGAAATTAATCTTTTATAACCATGGACACATCCTTGTGGTACTTCTCTTCATGCATGGCCACATCCTTGGGGCATATACATGGTGTGAAAAAATGTAATATTCCTAATTAGCCCCAGCTAATTGGAATATTCGATTTTGCCAAATTTTGCCTTCTATAGTTATTTTGTAAATAAAAAAGTGAGAAAGGGGGACATAACTCACTTTTAGAATAAAAGTCACTTCCTAGTAGCACAACATTGTGACTTAAAGGGAGACCCAAGGGGGCCAAAAGGGGGATGCAGAAATGGAGCCCACGCAGAGACATGGAGGGACTGCACAGGAGGGGAGGAACACATGGCAAAAGGGGAATCACACAGGAGAAGGTGAACATTGGGATTAAGAGAGGTAGAAGCTATAAAAGAGAGAGGAGACCCCTCATTTTGATCATTCGGTTATGTGCATTTGTGATAGTCGTTTTGGCTTAGAGCACATTGGCTGTTTAGCTAGTCTGCAACACCATTTAGTGCATTGAGTGTCTCCGTTCAGAGATCTCACCCTCAGCCCCAGGGGGCTTCAAGTGCCTGCTCGGGCAACGTATTTTTGTTGGCATTTCAGCAGTAGTATATTCAGCAATCCAACAGTGGTTTTATCAGTGTTCTAGAGGACTGCGCAGCACTGGGAGAGGGACGTAGTTCTTTTTGGGAGCAGTCTGGATTGAGGGTTTGTGGAGGATTTGAGTTGAGGGATTGAGCAAGAGATCAAGTCTTGCATATTGGAGGAGTTTGGCAGAGTTCTGGGCTGAGTTTAGGAGGGTTCTATTCAGTGGCAGCGCAGAGCAGTGAGGAACTGCAGAGAACCCCAAGGGGGTGATTTTCAAGGGTCGACCATTCCAAGAAATCTTTCTGGGTTTTTCTGGGTTTCTTGAGTAGAGTCTGATTCCAGAGTTTTAGCTTTTTCTAAGGAGGGGAGTAGTCACAAATCCTTGTTTGATTTCTAGAAGAGCAGCAGCACAACAATTTTCCCAGTAGCTTGGACGCAGATCAGAGAGGGGCCATTCCTTTGCTATTTTGAGTGTATTTCTTCACTTGCCTTGTGCAAGTAGAGGTGCCATCTTCCTGATCACCTCCTGTACTCGTTTTATTACTCAGTATAATAAAATGGCTTAGCATTCTCTCTGCATTTCTTGTGTATCTGTTTATGGTTTATTTGATATATATAGTATCATTGTTACTTGTATCTCTGTGAGCATTCTCGGCTATTATACCACTTGTGTGTTTCTATTATACTCTTAGACAGAGTTTGGAAAGCTCCAGGTAGCCTCTGGATCTCGTCCTCTTTTTAGAGGCGACATATCTGGTAAATGCCTTCTCAGTCCATCTTTGGTTGAACACATATTTCATTAAATTTGGAATTAAATGGTGGATCTAGAATTTCAAAATAACCAAACATCTCAATTCTAGTCATTGTCATTGTAATAAAATATATCCAAATTTAATGAAATGTGTTGTTGGAGTTTGCTTGTGTTTGGGGTATAGTCCTAATATGGGATATTATAGTGGTATCAAAGCATAGATCTGGCTCAGCTTGTGGAGCTAGCAATCTATGACACTGGGGGAGAAACCCTATATCTGTTACAGAGGTCGGAGATACAAAGACACTGGGCGTAGGTTGGAGAATACCTACAGAGAGGGAGACTGTGTTCCAGTGGTGGACGCAGAACAGGAGGAGCCTGTGGTGGACACAGATAAGAGGGAGCCGGTGGTGGACGCAGAGCAGGAGGCTCCAATGGTAGATGATGACGGGGAGAGATTTGCGGATATGCTCCTGAAATCAGTGCAAGATCTATCGAGGTAGATTAAGGTGATGGGGTAGAGATTCACGGTAGTAGAGGCCAGACAGCATGAGATCCCACGGGTTTTCCAGGTTGGTGAGGGATCGGGTGCATCCCACCATTTGCCAAAGTAGCATGATACTGCGTAGTAAGTGGCCTCACATGCCCCTACACGCTCTACCATGCCCACTTTCTTAGGAGCAGACATGGGGGCCGTAGCCCAGTAGGAGGCAGAGCCTAGACACATGGGTGATTATTTTGCAGAGTACCATGCCTATGGGCAGGAGTTCAGGGAAGCCCTCTCATTCCGTGATTTTGTTTAGCTCCAAAGGGATAGTAGACCCAGCAACCATCACAGAGGGTACTGACATTATCATGATGGTGATACCCACCGTGCAGCGACTAGATTCCACTTGCCTACGTTTAATGGCTCATCAAACAGTTCGACAAGCTATTGGGTGGAGAAACAGGACTTTTATTTCTAGCTTAACCAGATGTTGGAGACAGAGGCCATCAAGGTGGCGACATTGCATTTGGATGGTGAGGCCCAGGATTGGTGGTTTCATGGGATGGTTACACTAGGACACTCCATGGTGATGACATATGCCGAGTTCACCAAGAGATTGATGGAGCAATTTGATCAGAGGGATCTAGAGTAGCATTTTGTTGAGCTGACAAGGCTCAAATAGACAGGGACCCGAGAGACCTACATTGCAGATTTCTTGAGGGTCTCAGTGATGGTGCCAGATCTATCCATGACACGGAGGATCTATATGTATGTTGAGGGGTTAGCAGAGCCACTTCGGGGTCTAGTCAGATTTGCTAGACCGACCACCCTTCAGGATGCTATGAGCAGGACCCGAAACCTATAGGATGTCTTACCCAGGACCCGAACACCTTACCCCTAGAGACAGACTTTCCAGTCTAAGGGGAAGGATGTGAGGACTCCACCTCGAAAGGGGAATCCAGGACGAGTGCAGATTGACGATGATGTCAAGAGGGAGCTGAAGAAGAAGCGGTTGTGCTTCACATGTTAGGCGCCATGGGCACAAGGAGATAGATGTGTTGCTGGCAAGGCACATTTCATTGACGTTTTCTCCAAGGGCAGTGGAGAAGAGGATGACGAGGATGGTGTGGAGGTAGGAGATAGCCATGATGGACAGGGACCTTTGCCACCTCCACCGCCAGCAGCAGGTGGTGCATCTTTTTCACCCACCGGAGGGGCCCTTGCTGCATTGCAAGAAGTTCCCAAGTATCTGATGCTACGCGTACGAGGGACAGTACATGGCCAGTGAGTGTCAGTTTTGGTTGATAGTGGGGCAACCCACAACTTCATTGATGCACAGATGGTTGAGCGGAGAGGCATACATATAGAGAGCTTTGATGGGTTTTCAGTCTTGGTCCCAGGAGATCAGAGCATGACGTGTGCTCTATATGTTCCAGAGCTTGCAGTGACGATGGGCACTTACACATTGACTGACCACTTTTTCGTGGTCGATATTCTGGACACCAACATGATACTGGGTTTTCAATGGCTCATCACTCTAGGGAAGGTGACGACGGATTGGAAGACCCTAGAGATGGAGTGGGATGATGAGAAGACAAGGAGGAATGAGAAGATACGAGGACAGCATATGTATTCACCTCAGACTGTTTCAACTCATTGGATGGAGGCAATATTTCGAAAGGGAGACATAGAGTGGGCAGTAGAGCTACGTGCATCGAAGGTGGGGACTACAGGGCAGACAATGCACCCAGAGATACAATCCATCCTTGACCGGTATGCCATAGTATTTGGGGAGATTCCGCCGGGTCAACCATCAGACCGAGGGTTTGAGCACACTATTAAGCTTGATTAGGGCATACAGGCAGTGATTACTACCCCCTATAGGCATCCCAAGGCCTATCGGGATGAGATAGAGCGGGCCATTCAGGAGTTGCTGGATCTTGGGCACATCCGACCAAGCATGAGTCGTTTTGCTTCTTCTGTGGTGTTGGTGAAGAAGAGGGACGGTACATTGAGGATGTGCATTGACTACAGGGCCCTGAATAAGAGGACACTGAAGAATAGGTACCCCATACTCAAGATCGATGAGTTGATGGATGAGTTGAGAGGAGCACAGTTCTTCTCAAAGATTGATTTGAGATCAGGGTACCATCAGATTTGCATGAGGGAGCAGGACATTCCCAAGACTGCCTTCAGATGTCACTATGGGCACTTTGAGTTTTTGGTGATTCCCTTCGGGCTAACCAATGCCCCAGATACATTCCAGTCTTGCATGAATCACATCTTCCATAGTAACTTGAGGAAGTTTGTGTTGGTGTTCTTTAATGATATACTCATTTACAGCAGGACGTGGGAGGAGCATCTCCAGTATATTGAGACAGTATTACACATCATGGAGGAGCAACAGTTCTATGCAAAGCTCTCCAAATGTGAGTTCAGGTTGACGGAGATGTTATACTTGGGACACATCATTGGAGTGGATGGAGTGAGGGTCCATGAAGAGAAGATTAGGGCCATGAAGAGAAATGTGACGAAACTTTGAGGATTCATTGGAATTTGTACTTACTACTGGAAGTTCATCAAAGGTTTCTCACAACTTGCTACACCCTTGACAGATTTGATGAGGAAGGGGGCATTCAGTTGGTCGAATACAGCACAGTGAGCCTTTGATAGGCTTAAGGAGGTTATGAGCAGCTACCTAGTGCTTGCATTGCCAGATTTTACGCAGCCATTTTTGGAGTGTGATGCATCGGGAGAGGGGATCGGTGCAGTATTGATGCAGGGAGGTCACCCTATAGCCTTTGAGAGCCAGAAGCTCCTTCTGCACGAGAGGTTGTATTCTATATATGAAAAGGAGATGCTAGCCATCATGCATGCATTGGCTAAGTACCGACAGTATTTGGTGGGGAACAGGTTCAGGGTGGGGACTGATCACAACAGCCTCAAGTTATTTTTGGAGCAGAAGCAGTTGCAGGAGAGGTAGCAGAAGTGGATCAGTAAGATCCAAGCATATGACTTTGACATTGAGTATGTCAAGGGTAATAACAACATGGTAGCAGATGCCCTTTCACATAGACCAGCTACGTTGTCTCTTATGAGCTTGGATATAGACTGGAGGTCTCGAATCTTAGTAGAGTACTCCAAAGACAGGTTTGCATGTGAGATTCTGGATGGGTAGGTGGTAGATGACAGGTTCAGGGTGATAGATGAGATCATCTATTACAGGGATCGGATCTTCTTGACTGAGGGGTCTCAGCTCAAGAAGAAGATACTCCAGGCATCACATGATTCACCATTGGCAGGCCATCAGGGGTTTACCAAAACCTAGAGGGCCATTAGAGAGAGGTTCTCTTGGAAGGGCCTCAAGGAGGACGTACTCTAGCATATCAGGGAGTGTGATTTTTGCTAGCAGAACAAGGGAGAGATGAGCCATCCCGCGAGTTTATTGCAGCGGCTACCCATTCCGGAGGGGAAATGGAAGAGCATTTCGATGGACTTCATCACAGGATTGCCCACGGTATAGGGAAAAGATTGTATCTTTGTCGTCATTGACCGACTGACAAAGTACGCGCATTTCTTTTCTATATCTGTACACTACACAGCAGCACAGGTGGCCGAGCCGTTCTTCAGGGAGATCTTCAGGCTACATGGTCTTCCTAAGACCATCGTCAGTGACAGGGACAGCTGTTTCATGGGTGGGTTTTGGCAGGAGCTTTTCCGGTTGGTGGGGATGGAGTTGACTCCAAGTACCAGTTATCACCCATAGACGGATGGGTAGACAGAGATAGTTAACAAGTGGCTAGAGGGCTACTTGCATAACTATGTCAGTGGGCAGTAGTGAGCATGGCTGAAGTGGCTACATCTGGGGGAGTATTGTTACAATACTTCACATCACATATCCATTGGTATGTCACCATTCTATGCCTTATATGGGTACCATCCTTTATCTTTTTTTGACGTGATGTTTGGTGACAGCATGGCTCCTAGAGCCAAGATTTGGATCCAAGAGAGTTAGGATACCCTTCGAGCTCTCAAGGATAACATGGCTACAACGCAGAACTAGCAAAAGCTGTATGCAGACAGGGGTCAGGTAGAGAGGCAGTTTGAAGTGGGGGACATGGTCTACCTACGATTACATCCATACCGACAGTTGTCATTGAAGCAGAAGGGGGCTGAAAAGCTCAAGCATCGCTTTTATGGGCCATACAGGGTGATACGCAGGATTGGACAGGTTGCATATGAGTTGTAGCTGCCCCAAGACAGCAAGATTCATAACATTTTTCATGTATCATGCCTGAAAAAGGCATTGGGGCAGCAGGTAATAGTGACAGATGAGCTACCACCTATGGATGATGAGGGGCATTTGGTATTGTAGCCGGAGGCTATCATTGATACCAGGGAGAGGCAGCTGCGGAGCAGGACGGTCCGAGAATTCTTGTTGAGGTGGAATAATTTGCCAGATGAGGATGCCACTTGGGAGAATGAGAAGATCTTACAACATCCATCACTTCAGTTGCTTGAGGACAAGCAACATTTTTCCGGGGAAGACTGTAATATTCCTAATTAGCCCTAGCTTATTGGAATATTCGATTTTGCCAAATTTTGCCTTCTATAGTTATTTTGTAAATAAAAAAAGTGAGAAAGGGGGACATAACTCACTTTTAGAATAAAAGTCACTTCCTAGTAGCACAACATTGTGACTTAAAGGGAGACCCAAGGGGGCCAAAAGGGGGACGTAGAAATGGAGCCCACGTAGACACATGGAGGGACTGCGCAGGAGGGGAGGAACACGTGGAAAAAGGGGAATCACGTAGGAGAAGGTGAGCATTGGGATTAAGAGAGGTAGAAGCTATAAAAGAGAGAGGAGACCCCTCATTTTGATCATTCGGTTATGTTCATTTGTGATAGTCGTTTTGGCTTAGAGCACGCTGGCTGTTTAGCTAGTCTGTAGCACTGTTTAGTGCATTGAGTGTCTCCGTTTAGAGATCTCATCCTTAGCCCCGGGGGACTTCGAGTGCCTGCTCAGGAAAGGTATTTTTGTTGGAATTTCAGCAGTAGTATCTTCAGCAATCTAGCAGTACTTTTATCAATGTTCTGGAGGATTGCACAACACTGGGAGAGGGACGCAGTTCTTTTTGGGAGCAGTCTGGATTGAGGGTTTGTGGAGGATTTGAGTCGAGGGATTGAGCAAGAGATCAGCTCTTGAATATTAAAGGAGTTTGACAGAGTTCTAGGCTGAGTTTAGGAGGGTTCTATTCAGTGGCAGCACAGAGCAGTGAGGAACTGCGTAGAACCCCAAGGGGGTGAATTTCGGGGGTCGGCCATTCGAGGAAAGCTTTCTGGGTTTTTCTGGGTTTCTTGAGTAGAGTCCGAGACTAGAGTTTCAGCTTTTTCTGAGGAGGGGAGCAGTCCCAAATCCTCATTTTATTTCTAGCAGCAACAACAGCAGTGCAGCAGTTTTCCCAGCAGCTTGGACGCAGATCAAAGAGGGGCCATTCCTTTGCTATTCTAAGTGTATTTCTTCACTTGCCTTGTGCAAGTAGAGGTGCCATCTTCCTGATCACCTCCTGTACTCATTTTATTACTCAGTATAATAAAATGGCTTAGCATTCTCTCTGCATTTCTTGTGTATCTGTTTATGGTTTATTTGATATATATAGTATCATTTTTACTTGTATCTCTGTGAGCCTTCTCGGCTATTATACCACTTGTGTGTTTCTATTATACTCTTAGACAGAGTCTGGAAAGGGCTAGGTAGCCTCCATATCTCGTTCTGTTTTTGGAGGTGACATATCTAGTAAATGCCCTCCCAGTCCATCTCTGGTTGGAGTTTGCTTGTGTTTGGGGTATATTCCTGATATGAGATATTACAAAAAATTCATAATGACATGCATATTACACTCACAAATCCCAACATACAATGCACTTACCTCTACAAGCTTGAGTTTCCTACCATATTTAAGGCCCCATGTATATTTTAGGGCTTATGACATAGGTTTCAATCTAAATTCCAAGCACTACTACATTTGGGTGGAAATTCTGATGGCGGAATCTGATGAAATGGCTAAAATCGGAAAATGTGTCGAAAGTTAAATGATAGTTTTGTTTTTTTTTTCTAAAATCCCCACGACCATCAAATATTCGATGATAGTTCTTTAGTGGTCGAATATTCAATGGAATGTCCTATCCCATTGATTATCAGAGGTTTCCCTATAATCCCTCATGTCACTGAAATTATTTATATAAAATATTATATCTCTGAGATGAATGACATTGTTAAATAGGTTAAGCAAGTGTGTGCTTCTGGACTGGGAATGAAATTTTGTGTGAAATTATTGTTAGTGTTTCTTATAACATATAACAAGCAACAAAATGTGTAATGATTTACATGATAACAAGGGTTATGTTATATCCCTAAAATGGAATCCCATTTTGTAGTAAATGTTTAACTGTGTTGTTAAACAGTACATATGAAAATAATACACAAACATTATGAAACGCTACAGGTAGTGGAAGGATCCATAAAGATCTAGATTAAACCCTAGAAACATTAGACATAAAGATCCCTTCTATTAATATGAAGTGATTACATAAGAGACTGCTTTCTTAGTAGGGTCCGCATATACACATATATGATTATTTGATTAGTCACAAGCCTATGAATCTACACAAGTGGCGTTGCATTCACGTTGAGAGAGTTATTTTCTATTTTAAGTCTAAGGGTAGCCCGAAAACCTTGCATAAAGTCTTAGTCGGCCTTGCATTCTCAACAACATAAAGGTCCTCAAAAAGCTTCCTAGCACTACTAGTTAGGCCCTAGAAGCCACTACATAGTGCCATGGTGATGCTTACAGACCTGCTTTAGAGTCAAGAACCCTTGGTGTGTGGCAGGAGAGGTGGAGGCCCTTCAGGAGTTCACTACAAACCCATGACAGAGAGTGACTAGAGGAGCACATATATCAGCATGCCTATAATTCCCTTTTAATGCACAGGGAATGTCTGAGTGCCATAAACTCATTGGAGTAGCTTTTTCCCAAGCTCAAGAGGGGTAGCACCATAAGATTCTTTAGTAAGACACCACCGTCAGTGCTGAATGTTGGTGCTAATCTTTATGTTTACAAAAACTCAGTGGTAGAGCCATGGTTGAAATGACCAACGAGAAGTGATTGATGAAGAGCTGAAGCAATATCCCATGATACTTGACAAAACCCAAATCAGGTGCATTGCATAAGGCCTGGTAAGGTTCCCCTGGTTAGGCCACGACGAAGATCGAAGGTAAGAAGTGTTGCAACGGAAGAGTGTCAAGACTTAGTTTTATAATGAAGCCAACCACCTTATCCATTAACGAAGCATAACCGTAGCCATGACAACGACATATTGGTGCACCTAATTTCCCCTCTAACACAATTAGATGAACATATGATGATGTGGCCCATAAGTAAATCCCGGAAGGTAAAAAATGTCAGAAGTTAATTGATTTTTTTTATTTCTAAAATTCGGACGACCTTCAAATATCCAACGACACTTCTTTAACGATCAAATATTTGATGGAATGCCCTATCCTATGGATTGTTCGATGTTTTCCTATAATCCCTCTATCATCGAATAACCGATGATGATTTGTTTACCCTCAAATATTTGACACTATATCCAATATGAAAACGTGTTGTCGAATTTCCTACAAATGCTAAATAACCATTGCATAACATTCAAATCCACCATTAATGGCTTTTTGCATTGACAACATTTAATATGGGACTACTTTACATTGATCATTTTGACTAATTAAAATAACTATATAATTAAATATAATATTATTAATATATAATTAATATAATTAAATTATATATATATATATATATATATATAATATTACATTATTATAATATAAATTATATATATATATATATATATATATATATTTATTAAATATATTATTATAATTATAATATATGTGTGCATGTAGAGGCCCTAAAATCATATAACTTTGACATAGTTGTTATATATTAGTTGTGATTGTTTTGAAAGGTTGTAGCCTTATTTTGAGGTTAATTTTTGAACAAAATCACCACTGAAAGTTTGGTGACAAAAAATTTCACATAACATTCCTCAAGGAGACCAAGGATACGTGGGATTGACATCGAGGGAATCTGAGGATGGAAAATTTTATTGCCCTTGTAGAAATTGTAAGGGCTTGAGGCTAAGGAGAATTATAATAAAATCAACTAAAAAACATTGGGGAGATTATGGACATGCTGAAGGCAGACATGAATATCATCCATTTGTAAGTTGTTTAGTTACATGTCTTTGTATTGTAGATTGTTTTTGTAAATGTTTATATTTATATTGTATTTTAGATTGTATGTCTTTGTATTATAAATTGTATTAGTTTTCTATTGTAAATTTATTTTATAATATTATTTTGGGAGGTGTTTGAACTATGTTGTCATCTTGATGTGGACTAGGAATATTATTTGATTATTTTCATTAGGTTTGTTTAAGGGGTTAAGTCGAGTTAGGGGTTAATTAATTTATGGGCTTAGGGATAAGGGGTTATTGTTTAAGGGTTTAGGGGTTAAGAGATTAGGGGTTAGGGGTTTAAGGACTTAGGGGAATGGGGTTAAGGTGTTAGGGGGTCAATGTATATCTTTAGGGGGTTAATTTGGACCTAGAGGATTTAGATGTTAATCATGGGTTTTTATGGAGCATTATTAATAAGTTTTTAAAGTATGTTATGCAAAATATGAGATTAAGAAAGAATATGACATTACAATGATGAATTCAAAATAAGATCAATATGTTTTTTATTATGGTTGTGACTATATACATGAGAAAATGTATCACTTCCTACATGTCAAGAAAATTAACATCTTTCTTAGATTTTTTCAAGATATTCTTAAAAAATTGCAAAAGCATCATCATTGATTTGTTATGTTTGTTTCTTGGTCTAATCTAAGTTGTATTTCTCTTTGTCTTTGTTGTATTTGTTTTCTTTATATATTATATTTGTAAATTGTTGTTATATAGATGTTTCAATATTTTCTATATATACTAATATTACTTTATTGATTGTAATTGTATAGTATTGCCCCCCTTAGGGCATTGCTCGACGAGGAAGAGGTGGTTGTAGTACAAGAACCTGTTCAAGAACATGGAGCGATTAATATTGAGGATCAAGCTAATGATCCTATGGAAGAAGATAATGATGTTGATAACATAGTTGAAGAAGATGGGACAAATATATTGATCCAGGAGACATTTAATAATGTTGGAATGGATGATGATGACAACCAGTATGATGACCGTGCTTTTGATTTACCTGTACTTGAGATGGCATCTAAACCTATTTATGAAGGCTCAAAAAGGCTCAAAAACATCTATTCTCTCTGCTCTATTGTTGTTGGGTCTCCTTTTTTATGCCTATAATACCTTATATTGTCCTCTATTTTTTTGACCAATTTCACCTCAAACCTATGTACTACTTGCCTATCTTCTTCTAAAATATACCTCTTAACCTCCTTATGTATCTATGAGGTAATTTATATTCCGAAGCATAGTATTTATGTTTTCTTGTATTAGAAATAGAATATATGATTCTTTATACTCTCTAATTAATTGGATTGGCTCACATAGATGTTTAGACCATGTTCCTACACATCTGGTACTAGTGTATTGATCTGGTACTCGTGCTCCTACTCATTTGATACCATCATTATCAGTATAGTACTGGCACTCCTACTTATCTGTACCATTGTTATCAATCCGATACTCGTGTTCTCATCCGGTACCTGTGCATTTTCCTATCAGCTACTCGACAATAGTTACTCGTGTTCTTACTTACCCATGTTCACCCGCTTACCTGTGTTCATCTAGTTCTTGCAATCCAACAACTGCGTTAATCCTGTACCACCTGCATTGACTATGTTATTCCGGTACCAGAACCTACTTTCCAGGTTCGGTGGTTGAGAAAACTCTCTTCAACAAGGCGGATGAAATTGTTGGTTAAGAGCATCATCTTGTTACAACAAATCAAGATATGCTTCCTCCTCATGCACTGCGTGTCATGAAGATGAACCCGAATATGTAAAATGAGCTAAATTGTAATACTTTTCAGTGATTTGTTACTATTCTATTAAGCCTTGATGTGACACCATTTCTATATAAGAGAAGGCTTGTAGATGATAGCCAATTAGACATAGTTAGACACAGAAAAAGAGAGAGAGTTAGAGAAAGTTGGAGAGTTAGAGAAGTATCCAGATTTCCAATAGTGTTATGCTGAAGATGTGATTGAACCATTGAGTTTTGTAATCTCTCTCTTTGAATTAATCATATGAGTAGCGATTGATAATTTCCTTGTGTAAATCAATTTCTTAGTTCCGTAAGTTCTTGAAGCTTTCCTTGGTAGCTCGGCAAGGGCCCACCGAATCCATTAAGGCGAGTTCTTATTATAGTTATTATTCATATATTTTTATTTATGTAGTGTTAAGTATTTGATGTGATTTCAATCCTGTTTCATATAAGTAATTTCTGAGGGACAATTCATTAGTTTTGTGAATGCAAACTTTATTTCTTAAGATGCACATTTAATTTTTGATTGCTATTTTGAAGAACGAGGAAGCTAATATCAGAGATCTCATCATTCACCTACATGTGCTATTAGTGAAGACCCTTGTCATACATTTCCTGTACTAGAATGCATAGTTTCTTTCAAGACTAATCCTGGTTACTTTGTTTAATGTTTGAATGCAGTGAATTGATTCTAGTGTAGTGATTGAGATCAACTTCTATAGGAAAATAGATTTAGATCCATCTTTCTGTTTCCTGAGCTTGTAAATGGATAGAATTGTTACCTGAGCAAGAAAATTTAGCTCACAATCTTGTTAAGATTTTATTTATGAGTTTTACTTTTTGATATTTAAATTGTGTGATGAAGTTAGATTAAAATTTGTGGAGTGAAGTATTAGTTTTGAAGTACTTCTTATTTAGGCTATACTCATAAGACATAGGAACTTATCTGTTATTGACACCTATAGTGTATCATCTCTACTGATTACAAATCCCTAGTTGATAATTTAATATTGTGGCGATATATCATTCATATAATTGCCCCCACATTTTTGGCGCTGTATTCTGGGAGTTGTAAAATAGGTAATGATTTGTTTTTTGATGGATTTTGAGTAACATTGAGGATGACCTAAGGGCAGAGAGAAGAAGGTAAGATGTGATTGAAGAGCCACACATCCACTATAGTGGGGTTGCTCCAAAGTTAAGTTGTCCTCTCTTTTGGTAAGTAGTTAAAGTTTGATGTTTTTATTTCATGAGAAGAATTAGAGATAGGAAAGGTAGGTTTGTTTCATCAAAAGTTCTAGAAAACCTATATGGTCCCAAAATTGTTAATCCAACTAATTATGCTAATCTCTATGCAAGGAAAAATCTAGAAGAGAAAAGTTTGGTGGCAGCAGTAGAGGAGACATCGGTAAATCATCTTGGAGCAAAAACAAAGACAGTGGCAGAATAAGTTCATACTACATTGGAACATTGCAGATAACCCAATATCTAAACCATTATCTCCTAAAATAGAGACATCTCCTACTTCCACAAATTCCAAGTTGTGGGAAGAAAGAATGGAAGGGGAAGGAAGAGTAGAAAATCCAGAAAACAATGAAGCCAATAATGAGCCAGAAACGTTTGGATTTCCAATTCTTGATATTACTAGGAATGACACCATGAAGAACATTCCTTTGTCATCATTACCTCACTTCAACGATATGGCATTCGAAGACCGTGATTCATTTTTATTCAAATTTTATATACTGTGTAGAAGTTATAATTATACAGATAATGCTCAAAAGTTAAATCTTTTTCTAGCCACCTTAAAAAACTCAGTATTAAGATGGCTCATGAGTCTAGAGGAACACACTATTACATCTTGGGATGATATGAAAGCAACCTTTCTCCAGAAATACCGGGATTACTGTAAACCTAGGGATGCCAAGAATGACATCTTTAAAATGTAGCAGATCGAAGAAGAAATCCTAGAAGACTACCTAGAAAGGTTCCTTTACAATTACCAAAAATCCAAGCATGTTTCTCTTGACCTAGCCACAATTAGAACCATTTTTCTAAAATGAGTACGAGATGACTGCATGGAAGTAATTAATCTCATGAGTGTTGGTGATGTTTATCAAAAATCATTTGCTGAAATTGCTGAATACTGGAAGAAGTACTCCCATAGTCAAGCTAAAGATGGGAAAAGCCCAAGAGAACTTACAAGTCGAGTTGGAAAACCTGCTACAAGTGGTTTAACCATAATAGAGTTGGGAAATCTACTGGAAAACATTAAAACTAATATCCTTAGCACAATTAGTAACCAACGAGATACCCTCAATAGTAAGAGGAAACAAGAATAGGAAAACATTGCTTTAGTTATCTTTTGCCCTCACTATAGGAAGAATCATACTGAAAAAGAATTCCCTTTTAATTCCATAGAGTTCTGTGGAATTTGCACATATAAACACACAACTAATGAATTCCCTTCATTACCTGGGTTGAAAGCCATTTACAAAGGGGGATCAGAACCATAAGATCCATCTTATCCTCCTAGGACACCATGGAGGCAACAAAACCCCTCCATGTTCCAAGACCCTTCCATGCAGTTTGCAAAACCACAGTGGCCCCCTCAAATGCCTTATTCCCAATGGGGGCTTCAACCATCACAATCCTAACATGCTTGGAAACAAGGTTGGAGGGGGAATCCCTATGGGAATATTACTCCACAACCATACCAAACAACTTCTTACCCAATTTGCACATAATATCTTCCAAATATTTCTCAGTTATTGCCATGGTTTAACCCACCTCTATTACCTTCATTTCCTCAACAACGGCTACCTATGAAGTCAAATTCACAACAACCTTCTCTGCCCATAAATCAAAGTCAACGACAACTTCCTTTGAATTCAAGTCCAAAACAACTTGCTCTACCCATGAATGTGAATCAACAACAAATTCCACCAAACCCTAATCCTCCTTGAACTACTCAATTACCTGCATGACCCATTCCAAACCCTAATAATAGGTTAGCTCAACCTGTACAGAATACTGAGTTGAAAACCTTCCCTACCTACACTATCACTTCAGTTCCAATCAGTGAAATTCAACTAAGATCCAGGAAGGTATTAAATAAAACAAGACCTGAAATGATCATTCAAGAAGAACAACCAACATAATCACCTCATGAAGACAAGGAGATACATAGTCAAGAGGAAGATTCTCCTCTTGATGAAGAGGAAAAGCCTCCCTCAGTACCCATCAATTCTACCATACAACCTACACCATCTCAGGAGGTTACTCAATCACCCTATCCAGAGAGATTGCTTATCAAAAATCTTGAGTTCCCGCAGGGATATGATTTAGAGGTTGAATTGCAAAATATTTGTGTAAAGATACCATTGCTTCAATCCATCAGAGATATTCATACCTAAACCAAGATTGTAAGGGATCTTTGCATTAAAAAGTTAGGAAGAAAAAGGAAAGACCCCACTATTATAAAATTAGTTGGCCAATTGTCAGAAACCATGTTAGAGATGCCTTCCAAACATGCTTATCCTGGGAATCCAGTAGTGACCATACAAATTAATGAAATATCTTTACCAAACATTCTTGTGGACCTAGGTGTAGGAATAAATGTCATGACTGTGGATATTATGCAAAAAATATAGTTAGAAGGCTTGAGGCCAACTCAAACACTATTGGAGTTAGCTGAAAAATCCATCCTTAAACCTTCTGGAAGTCTGGATGACATAGCAGTCATACTAGCTTCCTAGGAATCTCCCATGGACTTCTTTGTGATCCATCTGAAATCCTCCAAACCTAGACATATAATAGTACTAGGGTGACCTTGGCTATCCACTACTGATGCCTTTATTGGATGAAGGATTGGAGAGATGAACATTTCCAACATATGTAAAAGTAAAAAAATTACCTTATTTCCTCCTGATCAGGCTATTATGGAAATCCCCTTATGGATAGAGAACCCATATGGAGAGGATGAATGTACTGAACCATTGTTAACAGTTGAACAATCTAAAGTCCTTCAAGAACAAACCAAAAATCAAGTTTTGAACTTGTTCTTAATAGGACGTAATGATTTTCCACAAAGTGAAGTCTATATGGATGACTTCACAGTATATGGGTAAGATTTCCAACAAGCTTTAGACAACCTAGAGAAAGTTTTAATTAGATGTCAAGAGACCAACATTGCCCTTAGCAATGAAAAGTCTAGAATGTTGCTTACAGAGGGTGTTGTGTTAGGCCATCATATTTATGTGACTGGGATAAGAGTAGATCCTAATAAGATCGAAATAATCACTCAAATCAAAACTCCCATATCTCAAACAAAAGTTAGAAGCTTTCCAAGGCATGTCGAATATTACAGAAGATTTATTCAAAATTTTACAATAATAGTCATCCATATGATCAAATGTTTAACAAAAGATCCAGAATTCTAGTGGTATTCTAAGTGTCAAATTGCCCTTGAAACTCTCAAACAAAAGCTGTCAACTGCTCCAATTCTAAGAGAACCAAATTGGGCCCTCCCTTTTCACATCTGTACCAATGCCTCAGACATAGCTTTGGGGGATGTTTTAGGTCAAATAGAGAATCAAACTCCCTATGCCATCTATTTTGTTAGCAAATATATCTCTCCTACAAAACTGAATTACACGGTCACTGAAAAAGAATTCTTATCAGTGGTTCATGCCATTAATAAACCTAAACAGTATATAACCAGGCATGAAGTTTTTTTACATACAGACCATTAAGCTATCAGATTTTTAATTAAAAAACCTATCACCAATTCCCGTGTTACTATATGGTTGTTACTACTGCAAGAATTAATATTACTATTATTGAAAAACCAGGAAAATATAATCTTTTTGCTGATTTTCTATCTAGACTTGTCCACACAGGTGACAATGCACCAATTACTGATGATTTTCCTGATGAAATTTTATTTGCTATTTCTAATTATACTCCTTGGTATGTAGATGTAGCTAATTACCTGGTTACATGAAAGCTACCACAAAATTTGTCTTCAAGGGAAAAAAAAAAAAAATCGACTCAGTGCTAATTATATGTGGCATGAGGATTATTTATATTGTACTAGACCATATTTTGCGGTCAGAATATGTGTACGGGAAGATGAGATGCAAGAAATTCTAAAAGCCAGCCATAATAAGCCACGTGGTGGATATTTCGCCGAAAAAATAATTGCATATAAAGTGTTAAAATCCAGGTATTACTGGCCCACTATTTTCAAGGTCGCAAAGAAATATGTGGCCAACTGTGATGATTGTCAAAGGATGGGGAAAACTATCAAGCATGGGTAATCATTGAACCCTTTGATAAATCGAAATTATATTTTGTAGGACCAATTTATCCTATGTCCAAAAAGAAGAATATATTATTGTATGTATAGATTATGTAACCAAATGGGTAGAGGCTAAATCACTATATTCTGCTAATGAACAATCTGTTGCTGAATTTTTATTTGAAGAGATATTTACCCGTTTTGGTGTACCAAGGAAAATAGTAACTGATCAAGGCACTCAATTCACTTCCAAATTGGTCAAAGGTATTACAAAGTAGTATAAAATCATACACCGGAAATCTACACCTTACCACCCCCAGGAAAATGACAGGTAGAGTCTACCAATAAAGTAATCGAGGCCATTCTCACCAAGACAATACAACTACATCGTAAAGGCTGGCCTGATGGGTTACCAAAAGCTTTGCGGGCCTATAGAACAACCTGGAGAAACAAAACATGACATTCTCCATATGAGTTGGTTTATGGAACACAGGTTTTGCTTCCTATAGAATTCCAAATTAAAACCTTTAGAACTGCTATGTAGTTGGGAATGGATTTAGATGAGGCACAAAAACAAAGGCTAATGGAAATGAATGAATTGGATGAGATTAGACAAGATGCTCTTCAAAGGACGATGCTTGTTCAAGATTAGATAACCAAATGGCACGATAAGTTTATTAAGAAGACACGTTTTCAACCAAGTGACTGGGCTCTGCTATATGACAACAAATTTAAGGATTTAAAAGGAAAATTGACAACACGGTGGCTTTGACCTTATGAGGTAGATACAATATATGACAATGGCCCAGTCAAGATAAAAACTATCGTTGCAGATCAAACTTCCTTTATTGTGAATGGACATCAATTGAAAGTTTATCATAATCCACTATCTAAAGAGGATTTCATAAAACATGTTCTTCAAAATTCTAAAATGCAATTGGTCGGAAAGGGAAACTCTCCTCTTGCTGATCCACCACTGTAAGTTTTGTTGCATAGTTTAATTTCAATTTGTACATATATGTATATAGGTGTGTTGTTATATAATGATTTTTGTGTTACTAACAAAAGAAAAAGATGATTGTGTTCTCATGTAGATAAGCAATAAGGAGGACATATTCCAGGGTAAGTTAATTCCTTTATCCATCCCTGGTAGATTACTTATGGAAAAGGAACCTAATGGAGTTTTCTTTAAGTTTTTGAGTCTCCTAAAAACTTAAAATACTGGTGAGCATGAACTGGCCCGGGCTCGAGAAAAAACCACGAGACAATGAATGGAGTTTTCCTTAAGTTTTTCAGACTGCCAAAAAATTGAAAACACTGTTGGTCAAGGTTATCATTGATGTCAATATGGAATTTTTGTAGATGGAAAATATTCTTGTGATACATGCCTTAAACCCTTTCATGATGTTGCCCTAACTACATGACAAAACCCTAAATACATGTATGCCCTAGATTGGTGATGCATGATCTAAATACCCATAATACTCTAGAAGATGTCTTAGCCCTAACACATTGATGCAAGTCCTAATATTTATGATGCCCTTAAGATACATGAATGGAATCCTAATGGAATCCTAAGAATATGAAGAATACCTTCACATACATGAATGAATCCCTAATCCTAATGAAGAAGCCTTTGCCCTAATGTCCATGAAAAGCCTTAGATCATTAATGATGAAGCCTTAAATGAAGATGCCCATGAAGAAATATTGAAATGCCACCCTATTATTGTTGATGCCCATGATACCTTTAAAGAATCCCTAATCTTAATCATCTTGATGGCCTAATTCTATAAAGAAGGAGCCCTAAACATTGGATGCCTAAAACGAAGATCCTAATGGCTTCCATAAATAAAATAACAATGATAGCCTCACACAAATAATTTTATTGGTGGTAAAATGACCTTATTTAAGGATGGGATTGGCGTAGGAGTGTAGAGGATTTTTTCCTCTCTCTAAAGAGCTATTACATGCCCCCAAACTGCCTACCATTGAAGAGAAAATGATTTTTTAAGTTGAAAAATTATATTTTTTAATGCAAGCAGACATGTGCTAACTCATGCAAGTCGGTCTTACCTCCAAGAGTCATGTCTCCTCACCTTAACGAAAAACCAGTATAAATATAATTTTGTCTCCTCATTCTAGCCATCATATTTTGGTGATCTTTTCTGAGATTGAGCATAGAATTAAAAGGAGGCTGAGGATCACATTATAAAACACTGTTTGGGCAATGTGTTTTTAAGGAGGCTGAGGAGGAATACCTCTATGGTATTCCAGATCTGTGGAGAGACTACATTGAAATAGAATTTGAATTTATGATAGCTTGCCTAAAATCTTGGATTGCAATCCTATGGAAGAATTATAGTCTCAAATATGTGGTTATTTGGGTTGGGTTATCATTCAAGGTTGGTTCACAAGAAGCTCATATTGTTGACTAGTTCAATTGTAGTCCTGCGGTGGTGGACTTTGGGCTTAGCGTTGAAGCTTTAGAGCTATTGTAGCCATTGTGGAAAGGAGCTTAATTCCTTTTGAAGACTAAATTTGAACAAGACCTATTCAATCCAGGAGTAGTCTACTATTGAGGGCTTACTTGTAGAATTTCTAAATAAGCTTTAAGTGGAAGATGAAGTAGTGTTGGGGAGAAATTTAAATACTGTTATAGCAGATTTGAAGAAGCCTTTTGTTCCTATTCTAGAAGATCTTCATTTACCAAATTTGTGGGCCAACCTGTGAAGCATTTATTGGTATTCCTAGATTATTCCTTGGACTATCATTGAATACCAATTGAAGCATAATTTGAGGCTTGATTGAAGGCTGATTTTGAATTAGACATTGAAGCAGAATTGAAGCACCCTTCAAGTCTTGTTGAAGAACATTGTAAGAGTGGTGTGCAGAGCTATTGAGAATACACTTGGAGTGGCATTTGAAGAGCTTTTGAACACCTTGGAGAATATCTCGGGGCAGTCTATTAAAGACACCTTAAGCATTGAAGACTTGTTGGAGAAGACGTAGTTAAACAACTCATTGAAGACTTGGAAGCAGCCTCATTGAAGAACTTGTGTAGCAAAAATGTTAAAGCATTACTAAGGCAATTGTGTTGAAAACATCTTGTTGGGGCAAGCATTGTTGAAGACATTTTTAGAAGCTAACTTGGAGGCATTAGTGAAGACCTTGATGCATGATTGAATCCCTCATGGAATAAACTTGGAGAGTTTTGTTTGGGTGACATGAAGAGAAGTGGTGATACCTTCTGAGAAGACAAGGTTGTCATTGACGAAGTGACTTGGAGAAGGAAATGCTGAAGAGATTACCAGGGTTCGTTGAAGAAGATATCGGGAGTCGTGAAGAATCATCAAACTTATCTTGACGAATTGAAGTTGAGGATTGGGTCCCTAGAGGTTGGAGCCTCATAGAGACAAGTTTGGTGCCTTGGAAGATAGGGTTGGAGACCTAGATGATTAGAGTCCTCAGTGAACCAGGTCGGAGCTTGAACTAGAGATAGGGTTGGAGCCCTAGAGGATCAGAGTCCTCAAGAAACCAAGTTTTAGCCAAAACTAGATATAGGGTTGGTGCCTTAAAATTGAGAAGGTTGGAGCCTTGGAAGTCCAAGTCGGTGCTTGGAAAATACAAGTTGGAGCCGGGGAGATTGAAGATCCATGTCTTCATCTAGATTTGGAGCCCTACATATATTGTACTTGATTTATTGTAAAGAAGAAATTAATAAAAGCATTTATTCTTATTGTTCATTTTGTGTTCTAAATATAAGTGATCTAATTGGTAAAATTAACAATTGAAAAGAGATACTGATTCATCCCCCCTCTCAGTATTTCCAACAATTGGTATTAGAGCCAATAACTTCACTCAAAGCCTGGAAGCTTGAAGGTTGATCCTTAGAACACAAATGGAAAAGGCAAGGAAGAAAGCCTCCAATCCTCTTAAAGATGTCTCTTCCTCAACCATGAAAATTGAAGACAATGAAATTGAGAAAGCTCTAGTATTTAATGGAAACTTTGATGTATGAAAGGTAAGAATGAGAAATTTCTTAAGGGCTCAAGGCATTGGAGTATGGGAATCAATGCTTACTGATAGCATGATGGACAATGAATCCAAGGAGTACAAGACTAGAGCAATGAAGACAATTTCGAATGGGCCACCAAATTATATAAAGGTCAATTTGGAAAAATGTTCACTAGCAAAAGATAAATGGGAAAAACTTCAAGACCTTCACTCAAAAGGAGCATTAACCATGACCACTAGTCAAGAAGATGAGGAAAAGAAAGAAGGAAATCTAGAACCCATAAAGGAAGATGAAAACAAGAATGATGACATCGAGGCCGAAGAAGACCTAGAAGAAGAAGAAAGAACAAAAGACTTTGAAGAAGATCTCCTGACTAAACTTATAGCTGCCATGGAAGAGATTAACAATTTGAAAAAGGAAAATTAGGAACTTAAGAAGAAAGTGCAAGATTGTGACTAGGACAAGACAAGGAAGGAAGTTGACCTTTTCAAGCTTCAAGTACAAGAAAGAGATGAGGAGCTAACCAAACTTAAGGAGGAATTTCATCATATCCATGAAAAATCAATTAAGTAAGGTAAAAAAAAAGGGAAGAAAATTTGTCAAGCCACCTTGAACAAAGAATCAAGAGCTTGAATAAACTTGAAGCAGAGATTGGTCAATACAAGGAAGATGTCTCCTCCCTTAGATATCAACTAGAAGAAGCAAGGAAACAAGCACAAGGAGATGAGAAGGTGATGGAAGCTTTCGAATTCATACAAGGACAAGTTGATGAAGCAGAAAAGGAGAGAAACACCATGATATGCAAACTAGAAGAAAAGGATGATGACATAACCAAGCTATGATCATAAATCACTTCACTTAAGGCCCAAGCATGTGAAACAACCATGATGAAGGAAGAAATGGAGATCATTCTATCAAAGAAGGATGAAGAATGCAAGGAAATGAAGCAAGAAATTGTCTTTCTTAAAAAGGAAGTTGACATGATGAATAAGAACTTTAAAAATTATCAAACCCTAAATGACATCCTAAGCTATCAAAGGTCTCCACTTGATAAATCAGGTCTTGGCTATGCAAGTCAATCCTCAAGTAAGAATTATGCAAACCCTAATGCTTTAGAGAACAACGATGTGAGGAAGCTTGGAAGAAATATTGATGCTCCCAATTTCAGTAAAGGCAAGGAGAAGAGTCAAGACAACAATGGAAGAAACCATGCTCCAAGGATACTTGCAGATGGTGTCAAGAATACAAAAGTAATGAATATCATCAAAGAATCCCAAGGCAAAAATACTTTAGAAGTACATCAAAGAAATCTTCATCTCCTAGGTATTAAAATATATTTCTTGGTAATTGCTATTCTTGTACAAACTTTGGGCACATGGAAAAATATTGTAGGGCATATCACAAAGGAAAATATAATGGTCCCTATCAATCTCCTAGAAGCAATTTTGCGATAAATAGTCATGATTACTCATTCATAAAAAAGATGGCACGTGACTATAACCTGAATTGGATCCCTACACAAGCTAGAACCATGACAACCAAGCCAGAAAATAAAGTTACACAGATATGGAGAAAGAAGAAAATTGGATCCGAAAGTCTCTTAGACACTCTAGCCAACAACACATGTTGTTGATTTGATGAAGACATCCTTGAAATATGTGATATGCCAATTTTTATGATGAGACTCAGCCAAAAAGGAGACCATGCATACCGTTAGGGCGAGATCATGATTTTTGAATACTCTTGCAAAAGATATCTAGAGCCCTTGATGAGTCACACATGGAAAATGATCTTTTGATAGATCATCTCTCGTGAGCAACTCTAATGGACCATTTTTTAATATGTCTTCCACTTGATCACAAGGAAATCAATCTTTCTTGATCTAGAGGAGTTTATGAAGGCAGGGGAAGTTGGTTCATCACATGAAAAAATGAAAACACATCTATCATGGACCACATTGCAAGAAGGAAGAGAACCTTGATAGGGGAAGCAACATATCTATCATGGAGAACTTTCATTAATGAAGAAAATACAATGGGAGGAAAATCTCAAGAAGCATCTTGATAAAGGGAGCACTTGGGCGCCCCGTTTGCCATTGATGTCGAAGGGGGAGAGTGTTTAAGGGAAATAATATTGCCATCAATGAAAAAGGGGGAGATTGTTGGTCAAGGTTGTCATTGATGTCAATATGACATTGTTGGAGATGGAAAATATTCTTGTGATACATGCCTTAAACCCTTTTGTGACATTCCCTTAACTACATGATGAAACCCTAAGTACATGCATGCCCTAGATTGGTGATGCATGATCTAAATGCCTATAATACTCTAGAAGATGCCTTAGCCCTATCACATTGATGCAAGTCCTAATACTTATGATGCCCTTAAGATACATGAATGGAATCCTATGTGTATTGAACCCTAAGCCTATGAAGAATACCTTCACATACATGAATGAATCCTTAATCCTAGTGAAGAAGCCCTTGCCCTAATGTCCATGAAAAGCCTTAGATCATTAATGATGCAGCCTTAAATGAAGATGCCCATGAAGACATATTGAAAAGGCACCCTAGTATTGTTGATGCCCATGATACCTTTAAATAAACCCTAATGCTAATCAGCTTGATGGCCTAATTATATAAAGAAGGAGCCCTAAAAATTGGATGCCTAAAACTAAAATCCTAATGGTTGCCATAAATAAAATAATAATTACAATCTCACAAAAATAATTTTATTGGTGTTAAAATGACCCTATTTAAGGATGGGATTGACATTGGAGTGTAAAGCATTTTTTCCTCTTTCTAACGAGCTGTTACATGCTCCCAAACTCCCTACCGTTGGAGAGAAAATGAATTTTTAAGTTGAAAAATTATATTTTTTAATGCAAGCCGACATGAGCCGATTCATGCAAGTTAGCCTTACCTCCAAGAGTCTTGTATCCTCACCTTAACACAAAAATAATATAAATATAAGTCCATCTCCTCATTCTATCCATTAGATTTTGGTGATATTTTGTGAGATTAGGCACAAAATTAAAAGGAGGCCAAGGAGAACATTATAAAACACTGTTTGAGCAATGCTTTCTTAAGGAGGCCAACGAGGAATACCTCTATGGTATTCTGGATTTGTGGAGAGAATACATTGCAGAAGACTCGAATTTATGAAAATATGCCTGAAATCTTGGATTGCAATCCTGTGGAAGAATTACAGTCTTGGATATGTGGTTATTTGGGTTGTGTTATCACTCAAGGTTGGACAAGAAGCTCATATTGTTGACTAGTTGAATTGCAATCCTGAGGTGGTGGACCTTAGGCTTAGCGTTGAAGGTCTAGAGCTGTTGCAACCATTGTGGAAAGGAGTTTAATTCCTTTTGAAGACTAAATTTGAACAAGACCTATTCTATCTAGGAGTAGTCTACTATTGAGGGCTTCCTTGTAGACTTTCTAAAGTAACCTTTAATTGGAACATGAAGTAGTGTTGGGTAGAACTTTAAATACTATTATAGCAGATTTGAAGCAACCATTTGTTCCTATTCTAGAAGATATTCATTAACCAAATTTGTGGGCCAACCTATGAAGCATTTATTGTTATTCCTAGATTATTTCTTGGACCATCATTGAATACCACTTGAAGGATAATTTGAGGCTTGATTGAAGGCTGATTTTGAATTAGAAATTGAAGTAGAATTGAAGTACCCTTCAAGTCTTGTTGAAGAACATTATAAAAGTGGTGTGTACATTTATTGAGAATACACTTGGAGTGGCATTTGAAGAGCTTTTGAACACCTTGGAGAATATCTTGGGGCAGCCTATTAAAGACACCTTAAGCATTGAAGACTTGTTGGAGAAGAATTAGTTGAACAACTCATTGAAGACTTGGAAGAAGCCTCATTGAAGAACTTCTGTAGCAACAATGTTAAAGCATTACTAAGGCAATTGTGTTGAAAACATCTTGTTGAGGCAAGCATTGTTGAAGACATTTTTAGAAGCTAACTTGGAGGTATTAGTGAAGACCTTGATGCATTATTAAATCCCTCATGGAATAAACTTAAAGAATTTTGTTTGGTTGACATGAAGAGAAGTGGTGACACCTTCTGGGAAGACAAGGTTGTCATTGATGAAGTGATTTGGAGAAGGAAGTACTGAAGAGATTTTCAAGGCTTGTTGAAGAAGATATTGGGAACCATGAAGAATCATCAATGATCCAGATTTAAATAGGAAAGCAACAAATTACAAATATAACCATATATGTAGAGATGTAACATAAATAATAATTCATTTCATTAATGTAAAATACTGAAATATGTTTACAAACAAATATGGAAATAAACTAGCTAGGGCGATGGTATCTTATCTCTGAGAAGAGATGTGGCGGCTACATGCCTCTGAACTATGTTATAATGAGGTTCGAAGGCCTATTTATTGTTGGGAAACAATGGAAAACCATAAACATCCAAAAACCTAATCCTAGGAGATGAAACGCCAAACTGTGGGCCCCGTTTCAGGTAAATTGATACATCAACTTCCCGAGGTGGTAACTTTAGCATATGATCTCCGTTTGATGTGCACAATAACTCATTAGAATGATTTATCCAAGGACTACAAATTTGGGAAGAGCAACATCAGTCCATGGACCCATGTTGCTCCCAGATTTCCCAAAAAACATCGTTTAGGGACTCAAAATAGCTTCGGAAGTTCAGGACCTGAAAAACTGCTAAATATAGTAAATTGTGCTACAAATAAGGAAACTGAAAAGCTAAAAGAGACAGTTGTGGGGGTCCAAGTGGGATAGGTGGGGGTCCATCAACATCCACCTGGAACATTCCTCCCCCCTTAGGAAGCAATGGTCCCCATTGCGTTGAGTTCCTCCATCTGCTGAACTTGGTTCCTGGTGAGCTGTTCTATAATCTTTGATGTGTCAAGTAATGGTGGGAAGCATGGTAGAGGGTGGTCCACATTGAAAAATCAGTGCAAGCGAAGGAATGGGGGAATGTTGTGCTCCAAAGTATTATTCCCCACAACCTTGGTATCGGTGTAAGGACCATGTCACTCCTTGTACTTGTCATTTTTCAGAATGGAGTGGTGATATATCGACTCATTAGGTAGAGGTGCTCTGGGAGTCAGATAGAATGAATGCTTAACCTGACAGTGCAACGATACCCCTGTGGGTGAGGAGAAGATGTTCTTGTGTTCTTTCATGACCGTATCCATCTACTGTTGCCGCTGCGTGGAGGAACCCTTCGCGGGGGTCATGGATGTGGCGACGATCTTCCCCTTACTTTGGGAGTGAATCGACATAAAATGAATTTCCTAGTCTGGGAGATGAGATTGCTACATTTCTTAGTAGTGATCAAAGAGGTGGTGGTAGGTGGGGCTACCTTAGGTATCCTGTATAATGAATTACACAAAGAAATAATGGCAGTGTGTGGCCTTGACTCATACACAGCATGTCGCCTCCACAAGTATGGTTGGCGTAATAATACATCACAAACATCCAGAGGTGAAAAATCACACAATACCTCGTTTGTGAAGGGATTGACGTTGTAGGGAAGGTGGTACTACTGGCAAACTCGTAGATCTCGTCCTTGGTGAAGCCACCTGATACTGTACGGCTGTGGATGTAGTGTAGTCAGTAGGCCCAACTGCTTCACGACCTCGGCTAAAATGCATTTCTTTTGGCCCCCACTATCAACAATGAATTGCAGCGGTGAACCCTTCACCCACATTTGTGAGTGGAAAGGTTGCTCCCTCTCCTATAGATCTTCGAGCTCATTCTTCTGGATCTTGGGGTGGCAATAGTGGTGTTGGTCTTTGCATCAATGATCTGCTTCCCTTTGCCATTCCCCTTATCAGTTTCTGACTCAGGGTCGGAACATGCATCTGATTTTGGAGCCTTCAACTCGGCCACCAGCGACTGCTTGGTCTAACACTCACTTGTGTTGTGAGTGGGTCTCTTATGGAACTCCCACCACTTTCCTATGTCCTTCTTTGACTTCGTGGTGTTGTTCTTTTCTTGCAGCTTAGACGGGTTGTATTGGGTTGCCCTGTCTTGGCTTTGTCCTTGATTCTTTGATTGGGGAAAGCATTTCCCTTGCTTCAGATTCGCAGATCCAAAGTCTCACCTCTTCTGTTTAAACTTTTGCTCGATTTTGACATTGTATCGGTACGTTGTGCCGAGCGAGGAGATGTTCAGGAAATCCATCTCATCTTGGATGTATCTGTGTAGGTAGCCGCAGTATTTGAGTACCAAATGCAACTCAAAATCCTTGATACCCAACTATGTATGAAGGGTATGAAAAATGTTTGTGAACTCCAACACATCTTGGTCCCTTCCCTGCTGCAGTGTGGTCCACTTTATGTATTTGTCCTCATAGCTTTTGATAGGGTAGTACAGCTCCTTGATTGCATCCCGGAGTGAATTCCAAGTGGGTGCAGCTAAAAATAGTGAGCCCGTACTTTCATCCTTCTATTTGCAGTAGGTTTCCCACCAGTCCTTGACATGGGGGGCTGCTTTGAGAAGAGTGAAAATAATCTTTTCCCGACTGGAAAAATCATGAACAGAAAAATACCCTTCTAATAGATTTAACCATTTATCTACGACATCTACCTCTATTTGACCCTCAAATATGGGGATTTCAAAATTAAGTTGTACCTTAAAGGGTGTGGCATTTCCAGAGTAGCTGTTGGAAGCCGATGTGTTGTCTCTGGGTAGCTGCTGAAGGATCTGGGCAAATTTGTCCATCATAGCATTCCTTTGTCACTCGAGGGATTCCTCGAGCAAGATTTTGATAGGATCTCCTACCCCCTCATCTTTCTTTTCATCCACCATGGGAGGTCATCAGGATTTGCGAGGTTGGTCTTGCAAAGGTTCAACCAGTTGAAGCCCTAAATCCTTATATTCTAACCTTGTCGGGGACATGCAAAGAAAAACAGAGAAAAACTAGACCCCTCTGATACCACTGATCCGGATTTAAACAAGAACGCAACAAATTACAGATATAACCATACATATAGAGATGCAATAGAAATAATACTTCATTTTATTAATGTAAAATACTGAAATATGCTTACAAACATAAATGGAAATAAACCAGCTAGGGTGATGGTAGCTTATCTCTGAGAAGAGATGTGGTGGCTACATGCCTCTGAACTATGTTACAATGAGGCTTGAAGGCCTATTTATTGTTGAGAAACAATGGAAAATCCTAAACATCCAAAAACCTAACCCTAGGAGATGAAACACCAAACTGTGGTCCCCGTTTCAGGTAAATTGGTACATCAACTTCCCGGGGTCGTAACTTTCGCATACGATCTCCATTTGACGTGCACAATAGCTCGTTAGAATGATTTATCTAAGGACTACGACTTTGGGAAGAGAAACATCGGTCCATAGACCCATGTTGCTCCCAGATTTCCCAAATAACGTCGTTTAGGGCCTCAAAATGGCTTTGAAGTTCAGGACCCAAAAAAATACTAAAAATAGTAAACTGTGCTACAAATAAGGAAACTAAAAAATTGAAAGAGACAGTTGTGGGGGTCTAAGTTTGGATAGGTGGGTTTCCACCAACATCCACCTGGATCAATCAAACTTATCTTAACGAATTGAAGCTGAGGGTTGGGGCCCTAGAGGTTGGAGCCTTATAGAGACAAGGTTGGTGCCTTAAAAGATAGGTTTGGAGCCCTAGAGGATCAGAGTCCTCAAGAAACCAAGTCAGAGCCTGAACCAAAGATAGGGTAGGAGCCCTGGAGGATTAAAGTCTTCAAGAAACCATGTTGAAGCCTGAACCAAATATAGGGTTGGAGCCCTTGATGTTGGTGCCTCAAAATTGACAAGGTTGGAGCCTTGGAAGTCCAAGTCAATGTTTGGAAAATACAGGTTGGAGCCTGGGAGATTGAAGATTGATATCTTCATCTAGGGTTGGAGCCCTACATATATTGCACTTCATTTATTGTAAAGAATAAATTAATAAAAGCATTTATTCTTATTGTTCATTTTGTGTTCTAAATATAAGTGATCTAACTGGTAAAAATAACAATTGAAAAGAAATATTGATTCACCGCCCTTCTCAATATTTCCAACAAACACTGATGAGCATGAACTAGCTCGAGCTCAAGAAAAATCCATGAGACAGTGAATGGAGTTTTATTTAAATTTTTCAGACTCCTAAAAATTGAAAACACCGGCGAGAATTAACTGATATGGGTTGAGAAAAATGCATAGAACAATAGTAGTAATTCGGTTCATTTTCCAATAAAATGGAAGTGGCAAAAAAAAGAAAGGTCAACCTGGTTTCAAAAAGAGGAGGATATCTAGCTATAGAATGCCTTCCAGTTGCAGAACTTGGAACTTGATCATTGACTTCTTTTTCCTCATTTTTTGAAATTGCCACTGCAATTTCATAATTCTTGTACCAGTGTTTGTTTTTTGTAATTTTTCCAGTAGAATAAATTCACATGCAACATCAATAATCACTATCAGCTTCTCCAACTTGACCTTAAAAACATGTTAAGCTACAAGGGGAAGCCTGTAGGAGATCAATTTGAAGACTATACATTTGGGTACCTTATTAAAATGTCATCTGTTACTAGATAAGAAGTCTTATGTGCTCATTTGGTACGAAAGAAAATCTTTGTGTGTGATCTAGTAATGGAGGTATGAGATCAGTATTTTATTTTCTGCTATTAAGGTTGATATTAATCATGTAATGAATATACAATTATCCTCATAAGAATTTTGTTACCATCACTTGTTAAGCCCCTACCCTAATCCTAAAGTACTTACCTTCATTCCCCGGTTGTTCCAAGAAAAGGTTCCTTTATAATATGATTAAATGAGATGATTATGGGTGTGATTGGATGAATTCCAATCATAATATGAGCAAATGAATTCTAAAATCAAGTCTCTGTGGGTTGTTTAAAAAATGATGTTACCACCATTTCATAACCATAAAGTTGAATGATTGTGATGAATGATTACCAGAACATTGATATGGCTTGTCCCGTACTACTATACTCGACCACATACTATTCATCATGTTTAAACATTTATTTGCATGAAGTGTGATATCATCAATGGGAATGATTTCTAGATCAATTCTGCATATAACATATCACCATCATCCCATATGAGTTCGCCTAGTAATTATGGAAACGATGTTACCGTTTCCATTCCTTTTCGAATTATAAATGCTCCTCTAGATGACTTCACCATCCATATGACAATCATTTATCTTTTTCTTGGCCTTTGAAATTCATTTCATGGGACCCCACTGATTCATCTGGCACTCTGTCAACCATTTCCAGTACTCCGTTATTGCCCCATTCGACACTCTGTCAACCATTTTCGGTACTATGTTATCGCCCCATCCGACACTTTGTCAACCAATTTCAGTACTCTGTAATATCACTTCCTGTACTCTGTAATACCATTTTTGTACCCTGTTAACACCATTTCTAGTACCTTATGTCACCACTTCCAGTACTCTATTATCATCTTGGGTACTCAGTCAACTCTAGTACTAAACCCTTCCCAAGTCTGAGACCCACTCTTAAAGCCTGCATGGGGGTAGATAGGCATGAACTAGAGTTCCAGACTTATAGAGAAACTAAGGAATATCAGTTGTTCAAGGAGAATTTTGGCAAGCTGGATGTATTTTGTTCCTTAAGAAGTTCAAAGGGTACCATGATGGCATTTCTTGCGCCTTCAATCAAAATTATGATGGTGAGATTGTTCAGCTAGGAGGTTTGCAATTGAAAATCACAGAGGCTACCATAGCAGAGGCCATAAGATTACCGGTCATAGGGGAAAAATATACCAAGGGTGCGACCATTAACAAGGAGCTTTGTCAAAAGTTCTTGATTATTGAACACCTGAACCCTGATTGGACTAAAGGCATCCCCAGGAATTGGGTCAAAGAGGAATATAGGTTGATGCTCAACAAATTGCAAAGTTTCTTGACTTGTGAAGGTAGGTATGTAGTTGTTGATGGTTCTGGATCCACCAACATGTCAGGGGATCTCCCTGATAATAATTCCAAATAGACTTCAGACTGTTTGGTGTAGGAGTCCTAGCAATGGGGTAGTACGGTATCGCCTTGATAATGGTTGCGCGTAGAGGTGAGTAAGGTGCCCTTGTTGGTAGCAATGGTGTGACATGTGCAACAAGTCAAGGAAGGTGCATGAATGGGTCTAACACATTTAATGAGGGTATGAGTGTGCCCCTTAGAAACCTATGACAACACACAGCTTGAAATGGAACACACGAGAGAGATACATCACAAGCTGGAAATAAGGTTAGCCAATGATCCAAAGTGATGGTTAAAACAACAACACATATCAACAAGATTCATACAAACATACGTAAAAAAATCCATACATACATGCGTAAACAACAAATACATATATCATTAGAGTAGCCAAGATAGCTGAAATACAATAACAACATATGCATGAAATGTGCTCGCTCTATTATATTAAGAAAGTGAAAGCTCCAATCATACATACAACTATGAACAACCACTAGTCCTGACAATGAAACAATACAATCACTGTAGCCTGCTCATCTAAAGAGATATACTAGCTTCGCACTATGGAGAAGCCAAGGCTCATTACAATACACTCCAAACTTTCTCTAAGATACACCTATAGGAAGCTTGGCTCCATAAAGCCTGTACAATGAGTTATGAGGTTCTATAAATAGAAAACAGTAGGGTGGCCCTTGACATTCCCCTTTGTGACTCTTCAACTACTACATGACTGTTACATTCTATCATCGAAACTTGGTCTTTCACTTTTACAAGATGTTACATTACAATCTGAACATGTACCCATGTGAGACAAAATAGGCTTGAGTAAGCCTTGCAAGCTATCACTAAGACTCAGACAGTTGTGGGAAGACCAACTCTTTGACGTCCTCGCGATGATCGATGGTGGCAAACTGATGCTAGGCTTGGTAGTTCGTGATGGTGTCCGCATTCTCAATGGTGACATCCTACTGAAAGCTAACTCTTTCCTCCATTGCATCTGGGTACACTGATTTGGAACCTTTTTCCAACTCGTCTGATAACGTGGACATCATAATATTGAGTGCAGACGGACCAACAACATACTGATGCATATTGTGTGCGCTGATCTCCAAGTCTGTGCTAGTGGCACATCAATTCATCGAAGTGCATGTCAAGCTCCAGTCGGACTTGGTTCTTTGTATTCATGTCAATGAGTGTGCGAATGGATGGGATCGCGTGCGTGCACATAATGACATCCATGCTTCTGAACACCCATGCATGTGAAGCCTGCAAAATAGTGATGAGCTGCGAGAGTTCCTCATAGTTCCAAATCTGACTCCAGATACTTGCCTTCAACTCTACTGCCTTGGGCTTCATCATCTTTGGCAAGTGTAGTGGGTCTCCTTTATACCTCATTTTCCATGTTTTCATGTGATTGACAATAGGGTATAGATTTGATAAGATGCGTGCTCTCCTAGCACAACACTACTGCTAACCGTTGAGATGGACAACTGACTTATGCATGGTGATGAGTTTGGAATACAACATCTGCATGACTACCTTGAGGGATGATATTTTATCTAGTATCACTCTCTTCAACTCTGCTATGGCGGATGATGTAACCTGTTCTCCTCCTTGCTTAGCTGCTTGTAACCCCTTAGCCATGCACTTTTCTCAGCTATCAATAATCGAGCACTTAAGCTAGTGGCTTCAACATATGCTCTAGTAGCATTTGCCAATGCTACCAAATTCTTGCACACATCAGATACAATAACTCCTTCAAAATGTGCCGGAGATATGTGAACATACAGAGTGGGCACTTTGTATGACTGCACAACTCTGTGTTGTGACTCATCCAAAGATATGTTATGCATCTCTGCCTCTGAATTGTCTTCAAGGATCTCTGTGTCTCGTTGATAGCTTGGGACTTGCTCTACTTCCAGATGTGGTGAATTTGGTGGGGTGGCCTCTTCGTTTTGAGGCATGAGGTCAATATCCTGATCTGACTCTGGCTGGATTGTATCCATGTCCATCTGCTCTAGCATCTATTCAATCTCTTGAGCTAAGTCCTACTCCTGTGACTAATCACCCTGTCTGCTCTGTGCCAACTGATAGGATGAGTCTATAACCCATATGGGCACAATTTCATCAATCTATGCATGTTGCACTTCTTGTTGTACCTGTCTCTATTGCACTTCCTTCTCTCTTCTGCGCAGCTCCTATTCTTCGCTGAGTTGTTGCTGCAACTCCTGCAACTCCTTTTATGTTTCCTCCATCTTTTGTTTCTTTCCTTTCCTCTACGTGATCCTCTTATAATGCTATCACATCTTAGCCTCAATCTCCAAAGATTCTTTCAAGACAAGTGGATCTACTTTGAACATGCAGCTTTGATCTGCTTCTGCACTTTCAACAACCTTCCTCTTGCCTTTGTGATGCGCAAGTCTGCTACTCTTTGTTGTTTCTCTCTTTCATATTGATATCCTTGTCTATGAACGGCTTGGTGTCTTCATAGATGGGAAAGCTCATAGACACTTTCTCAACTACATCTCCAGTTGCACTCTCAACGATGTCCTTTGACCCTGCTCTCTTGGAGGCCATTGTACCTGTATTTTTGAGAGGTGCATAGACACTTGTGATACCTGGAGATAGAGAAACACTCATGGAAAGAAATCTGTTAGTTGAAAACCAAAACAACTTTGAGGACTGACATGGAAAATACCCGAGTGACTGACTCGGAAGATTGCGTAATTTTCACCAGGAGGCTGGGAGACTGACTGCCAAAACTACACAAGGCATAATCTGGGCTGCCATGAAGTTGACTGACTACTGGAATTGCACAATGCACAGTCCAACATGGCATGTAGAGGACTGAAATTGCACAATGCATAATTTCAGTCAGTAAGGGCAAGCAAACCCAACAAACTGTATTACGCAAAGTTTGGGGCCAACAGGGCACTACCTCCCAGAATTGTGCAATGCAAGCCTGGAGGTTAGTACTAGCCATATTTGTGCATTTTCTGGGAGGAAGGTAGAGCCTTCACTCTTAGAAATGCACATTGTTGTCTGGGTAAGGCAAGGTCTGGGCCAAGGCATCCCAGATCCACCAATGGATGATTGAAAACATGAAAAGGTTTGAACACATGGCAAGACTGAGTGTAAGCAAGAGTGAATGATCATGCATGCAAACAATGAGTGCAAGATTCAGAAAATGGAAAGCAATAATGTGTGTGAAGCGAGTCGCCGCAACAATGACGGTTAGTGCAAAAACAATGTCATGCATGCCACAACAGTGAAATGCAAAGGAAAACCAAAGCAACGCTTCTACAAGCTAACATTCATTAAAACTATAGCAGGCATTCAACAAAACCAAGAAAAAAACATTTATACAAAGCGAAATACAAAAAGCGACAGAAAAGCAGCAAATGACACGAAAAGCAGACTTACCTGGAAAAAGTTGATCTGAATGTGTTGAAGACTCCTAGATGAGATGTGGGATGTCAGATCTCCAAGATCGATGTGAGGAATGAGCTCTACATTGTTGAATAAATAAGCTGGACAAGGATGAGGCTTATGAGGTGCATGCCACAAATCTAGGAAAAGTGACACTTGGAGGGATGTTTCTAAAAAAATCTTTGCATGTAACCTCCAGCTGCTAAAAATAGACCCCTAAAATTTAGGGATTCTTTTTTCCTTTCTCCTTTTTGTTTTTTTTTCTGGAAAAGCATGCCATGGATGAAAATCAAGATTTCTCAGTCCTAGAGTGAACCAGTCCACTTGAAAGCACATGCAACAGTCTGCAAGCCTGGGGATGATATTTGCACAGTTTCTGGGCTGAGCAGGACTGGTTGTCCCTCATGCATTGTGCAATTTCTAGACTGAATCCATGGCTCTCGGTCAGAATTGAAAATTTTCTAAACTGAAGCCCAATGTTGGGCTGGATTGCATAGTTTTCAGAGGGAAGGCTGCCTAGATGGATTGCACATTTCTGGAGCCTAGCGGGTAGCCAAATAGGATTGCACAATTTCTGGAGGGAAAGATAGTTCCCCTGTAGAATTGTGAAATTTTCATGGAGAGCATCTCATCCAGAAAAATGCTTAAGTCCGGAATGACAGCATGTGGTGGGAGACAAACAAGATGACATGCATAGGCTGGTAGGCCACTAAATCTCAATTGAAGCCTATGTACTTACTAAGGACACGACATGTTTCTAAGGATGGTAGGTAGGGAGGCTCCAAAATGAAGCTAAGGAAAAATTTTGGAGGGTGATTGTAGCCGCTACAACACTTGGCAACACTCCAGCTCTCTGAATGGACCTTGCAAGTGTGCTTGCTGTGTAAGATTCCTCCAATGCATAAGCGATGGGATCATGTAGTTTGAGTGGAGGAAGAAAAATCTATGTGTGGGATTGACCTTAAATGCATATAGATGAGTGATGAGGAGCCTTGGGTGTTTCAACAATTTCCTGACTGGAAGTGAAACCAACATCAGGACAACGAGGGCCTGACATAACCATCAGCTCAAGTTGAAGTGCCTTGACAGTCTGCGGGGTTTCGACTTTGTCGATAAATAGATCATCATAAACAGGTGGATTTGAAAAATCAATAGCGATAGAATCATCATTGTGATCGAATATGGGAGTAAATGGATCACGACAACCATGATCAGAAAAATCAATGATTTCATCAGCATCCTCACAATTAGATAAATCAAATAGATGGGAAGATGAGAAGCAAGAATGTTCACCCTCTACGTTTCTAGAAAAAGCAGATGAAATATCAATTGGATCTTTAATGAATAATTAATCATCTCCGCTGTTGAATGATGGACTGACGTCTGATGTGTTCTATGAATGATAAACAATGGGTGTATTCATGGATGGATTTACACAAGGAAAATTATAGATAGCAGAATCACCAAAGATGTCAGGAAAAAGCGAAGGAGGCACAGACAAAAGGAGATCATCCTTTGCTACGAGTTGATGTTCATAGTCTCAGTCATACTCATCATGAATGATAGCTCAGGTTGGTTGTGAAACACCAAATCCGTCGATGGATTGATCCTCGTTCACAATAGTTTTAGAGTCCGAAATGGAAGAACACAAGACAATTCAATTCAAAGGATTAGAAAAACATGAAGATGGAGGCTGAGGTAACAAATGCATTTAACAACCCATGGGATTCACAACCAAATTTGTACGAAAATTGAGAGAAGTGATGTTGGGAGGATATGACAGTTGAACAGATGTGTGTGAATGTTCTCCCACATCACTCTGCGGTGGTGACGCTATTTGATGAGGGGAAGGTGGACAGTCACCTGTGACAATGAATGTGCCCACTTTTGATTGCGCAAATCCATCTTCGAAGTATATTGAGCGGGGTTTGAACTTCAATTTCACCTTGGGATTGAGTGATTTGTGAAGATAGTATTCGAATCTATCCCAAAGATATTGAAATGTCATCTGGTTTTATGGATCTTCAAACTGTAGTACACAGAAGCGCTACCAAAAATCCATAGACGATTCATGAGAAGTCTTTCCTTGTTTTATCTATTTTTTTCAAGAGGTTTAGGATGAAAATGATGGAAATTAGATTCAATTAGATCACAGAACTTGTCAAGTGAGTGCACGAAACCGTGAGGCAGGTTGTTGCACCATTGTTGTGGGGATTCGTGAAGTGTGTGTGAAAGCAACAAACTGACCTCCTCTTCATAGGACTCATCTGCATCCTCAAGCAATGCAAAGAAGTATTGTAAGTACTCAGGCCAGGCCACTTCGCCTTCACCATCATACGTGAATTTTGACAAGAGATCAAAAAAATCCCTCGTGATGTTGAGAGGTTCAAAATGGGATAGACATTCCGGAGGGAGGAGTCTAATGATATCCATGACATTTATGTGAAGATTGAAAACAAGATGCGAGGACTCATCTTTTCATATGGCCTTCCTTCTAGCGCCATAAATTTTGACGATGTTGGATTCGCCAACATGTTAGGGGATCTCCATGGTAGGAAGTTCCAACTAGACCTTAGACCATTTGGTGTAGGAGTCCCAGCAGTGGGGTAGTATGGTATCGCCTTGATCACGGTTGCATGCATAGGTGAGTAAGATGCCCCTGTTGGTAGCAAGGGTGTGACATGCACAACAAGTCAAGGAAGGTGCATGAATGGGTCTAACACACATAACAGGGGTATGAGTGTGCCCCTTAGAAACCTGTGACAACATGCGAATTGAAAGGGAACACATGAGAGAGATACATCACAATCTGGAAAGAAGGTTAGCCAATGATCCAAAGTGAAGGTTAAACCAAAAACACATCTCGATAAGATTCATACAAACATATATAGAAAAATCCATACATACATGCGTAAACAACAAATACATATATCATTAGAGTAACCAAGATTTCTGAAATGAAATAACAACATATGCATGAAATGTGTTGGCTCTGTTATATTAAGAAAGTGAAAGATCCAATCATACATACAACTATGACCAACCACTAGTCCTGACAACAGAATGTTACAGTCACTGCCGCTTGCTCCTCCAAAGAGATATACTAGCTTTGCACTGTGGAGAAGCCAAGGCCTATTACAATACGCTCCAAGCTTTCTCTAAGATACACCTATAGGAAGCTTGGCTCCCAAAATCCTGTATAATGAGTTATGAGGTTCTATAAATAGGAAAGGGTGGGGTGACCCTTGACATTCCCCCTTTTGACTCTTCATCTACCCTCATGACTCTTCAACTACTACATGACTGTTACATTCTATCATCGACACTTGGTCTTTCACTTTTACGAGATGTTACATTACAATCTACACATGTACCCATGTGAGACAAAATAGGCTTGAGCAAGCCCTACAAGCTATCACTAAGCCTCAGAGAACCAGGGAAGACCAACTCTTCGACATCCTCGTGATGATTGAAAGTGGCGAACTGATGCCAAGATAACTAGTCCGTGATGGTGTTCGTGTGCTCAATGGTGACATCCTGCTGAAAGCAAACTCTTGCCTTTGTTGCATCCAGGTACATTGATTTGGCACCTCTATCCAACTCATCTGATAACATGTGCATCATATTCTTGGGTGCAGCCGGACCAACAACATACTGATGCATAGTGTCTGCGCTAATCTCCAAGTTTGTGCCGGTAGCTACACGCATCAACTCCTCAAAGTACATGTCAAGCTCCAGTCAGACTTTGTTCTTTGTCTTTGCCTCGGTGAGTGTGCCAATGGATGGGATCGCGTGTGTGCACACAATGGCATCCATTCTTCTGAACACCTGTGCATGTGAAGCCTACAAATTGGTGATGAGCTGCGAGAGTTCCTCATAGTTCCGGATATGACTTCGGATGTGTGCCTTCAACTCTACCGCATTGGGCTTCATCATCTTTATTAAGTGTAGTGGGGCTCCTTTGTACCTCATTGTCCATGTTTGCATGCGATTGACAACAGAGTGCAGATTTAACAATATGTGTGCTCTCCTAGCACAACACTACTACCAACCGTTGATATGGACAACTGACTTATGCACGATGACGTGTCTGGAATACATCATCTGCATGACTGCCTTGAGGGAAGATGCTTCATCTAGTATTGCTCTCTTCAGCTCTGCTTTGGCAGATGATGTAACATGTTCTCATCCTTGCTTGGCCGCTTGTAACTCCTTAGCCATGTGCTCGTTATCATATATCAAGAATGAAACACTCAAGCTAGTGGCTTCGGCATATGCTCTGGTAGCATCGAGAAATACTGCTAGATTCTTGTGCACATAGGATATGATCACTCGTTCTTCAAAATGCGCAAGAGATATGTGAACATCTGGAGCAGGCACTTTGCACAACTACACAACTTTGTGTTGTGACTCATCCAAAGATATGTCGTGCATCTTCGCCTCCGAATTGTCTTCAAGGATATATGTGTCTCCTTGATCATTTGGGAGTTGATCTGCTTCCAGATGTGGTGAATTCGGTGGGGTGACCTCTTTGTTTTGAGGCATGAGGTCAATATACTGATCTGACTCTGGCTGGACCATATCTGTGTCCATCTGTTCTTGCATTTGTTCAATCTCTTGAGCTAAGTCCTCCTCCTGCGACTGGTCACCATGTCTGCTCTGTGCTAGCTGCTTAGATGAGTCTATAACCTGTATGGGTGTAGTTTCATCAAACTGTGTATGCTGAACCTCCTTCTATACCTATCTTTGCTGCACTTTCTTCTCTCTTCTACACAACTCCTATTCTTCCCTGAGTTTCCGATTCAACTCTTGCAACTCCTTTTTTGTTTCCTCCATCTTCTATTTCTCTCTTTGTCTCTGCGTGATCCTCTTCTCGCTTTATCACCTCTTAGTGTCAATCAACAAAGCTACTTTCAACACAAGTGGATCTGCTTTGAACTTGCAACTTTGTTATGCCTCAGTGCTGTCAACAACCTTCCTCTTACTTGTCATGCATGGGTCTGCTACTCTTTGTTGTTTCTGATGGTGATGCTCTCTTTCATCTTGATATCCTTGTCTATGAACGTCCTGGTGTCTTCATAGATCTCCAGTTGCACTCTCAACGGTGTCGTTTGACCCTACTCTCTTGGAGGACATTGTACCTATATTTCTGAGAGGCGGATGAACACCTGTGATACCTGGAGAAAGAGAAACACTCATGGAAAGCAATCTGTCAGTTGAAAACCAAAACAACTTTGAGGATTGAAATACAACATACCCAGGTGACTGACTGAGAAGATTGCGCAATTTTCATCAAGAGGCTGGGAGACTGACTGCCAAAACTGTGCTAGGCATAGTCTAGGCCACTAGGAGGCTGGCTGACTACTGGAACTGTGCAATGCATAGTCCAGCCTAGCTTGCTGAGAACTGAAACTACATAATATGCAATTTTAGTCTTCAAGGGCATGCAAACCCAACAAACTGCATTGCAAAATTTTTTGGGCCAGTAAGGCACTGCCTCACAGAATTTCACAATGCAAGCCTAGAGGTCAATGGCCATATTTGTGCATTTTCTAGGAGGAAGGTAGAGACTTCACTCTCAGAAATGTGTATTACTGTCTAGGAAAAGGCAAGGTCTGGGCCAAGGAAGCCCAGACCTGCCGACGGGAGACTAAAAACATGAAAATGTTTGAATGCATGGCGAGATTGAGTGTAAGAAAGAGTGAATGATCATGCATGCAAAAAATGAGTGCAAGATTCAAGCCATGGTAAAGAAAGAATGTGTGTGAAGCAAGTCACCGCAACGACGATCGTTAGTGCATAAACAATGTCATGCATTTGACAACAATGAGATGCAAAGGAAAACTGAAACAACATTTCTACAAGCTAACATGCATTAAAACGATAGCAAGTGTTCAAAAAAACCAAGAAAACAACATTCATACAAAGTGAAATACAAAAAGTGACAGAAAAGAAACAAATGACATGAAAAGCAGACTTACTCGGAAAAAGTTGAGCTGAATGTGCTGAAGACTCCTAGATGGGATGTGGGATGTTAGAGCTCCAAGATTGATGTGAGGAATGAGCTCTGCAGTGTCGAATACATAAGTTGGACAAGGATGAGGCTTATGAAGCCCATGCCACAAATCTAGGAAAAACAACACTTAGAGGGAAGTTTCTAAAATGATCTTTTCATGTAACCTCCAACTGCTAAAATTAGATCCCTAAAATATAGGGATGCTTTTTGCCCTTTTATTTTTTTCTTTTTTCAGGAAAAGCAACCCATCCATGCAAATCATGATTGCTCAGTCCTGGAGGGAACTGGTCAACTTGAAAGCACATGCAGCAGTCTGCAAGCATGGGGATGATATTTGCACAGTTTTTGGGCTGAGCAAGACTAGTTGTCCCTCTTGCATTGCACAATTTCTAGACTAAAGCCCTGGTTGTCAGTCAGAACTGCGAAATTTATGAGCTGAAGCCCAGTCCTAGGCTTGATTGCATAATTTTCAAAGGGAAGGTTTCCTTGCTGGATTGCACATTTTTGGAGCCCAACGGGCAGCCCAGTAGGATTACGCATTTTTTGGAGGGAAGGTTAGTTCCTCTCCATAATTGTGCAATTTTCAGGGGGAGAATCTCAGCCAAAAAAATGCCTAAGTCTTGAATGACAACCTATGGTGGGAGATAAACAAGCTGACATGCATAGGCTAGCAGACCACTAAAATGCAACTTAAGCCTATGTACTTACTTAGTGCAATACATGCTGCTAAGGATGGTAGGTATGGAGGCTCCAAAATGAATCTAAGGCAAAATTTTGGAGGGTGGTTGTAGCTGCTATAACAATAGTCACCTTTCTTTACCACCTAAGGCTTTTGTTTCATTTTGAAGGAGAACCTCAGATAAATTGCCCATACTTCCTCTAGATGAGTTTAAACAAGATGGTAAGAGGAGTTAAATCGACCTCTAAAAAGGTTGAAACCAACTTCTACCATCATGGGTTGATAAAATTGTTAGTTAATAATTAGATAAAGAAGCAGGGTAGCAATTGGAAGACATTCCTCTCACAACATTTTTCTCAAGGAGAAGGTTCCAAGCACATAGAGGAAAGCATGCCCAAGGACAACAGTAAGGACCTAGAAAATAGGTAGGAGAGTAGTAAGAAGAAATAGAGGAAGTCAAAGTCCAAAAAGGGCATTGATAGCCCTACTCCATCAAGGTCTGTTAATAAGTCAGACAAGGGTAAAACAATAGAAGATGAGGAAACTCCTGAACCAATAGTTAAGTGACCATCAAAGGGTAAAGGGACACCCTCTTGATTCACCCACTCCAAGTAAAATCTCAACCAGTGAGAAGAAGAAGAAGAAAAAGCTAGCTGACAGTGATAAAGGAGGGCTGACAGGCACTACTTCAGAGGTAGCTGTTGAGTTACCTCAGGAAGAGACTCCTACACTGTGTGCTAAAAAGGTGAAGAAGCCTAGAACCAGTGAAAAGGGTGATAGGGCACAATCTTATGAGAAAAATTAGAAACAATCATAGAAAGAAGAAGTCATAGAGTCCATGTCAGAAACAAAAGGGAAGAATAGAAGATTGTTTCATGATAGTAGCCTCACTCCCACTTAGATCAAATCCGGTGAGTCATCAACATCTCCATGTAGAACTACTAGGAGCATGGAAAAACAACTAATGACCACTCATACTCCTTCTCTTCCAGAAAATCCAATAGATGTCTCTGCCTCATCTGAAAAGGAACATGCACAAGATGAACTGCTTAATGAAATTGAGGAATTAGTTACAAAGACTTTGAAAGAATTGAGAAGGGAGGTTGAAGCTAAGAGAAAACTTTCCGAGAAGGAAACTGTTGGACCTGCTAGTTCTTTAACTAGACAACAAATGATCATCAAAATTGAAAAAATTTAGAAGAAAAATGAGAAACTAAGGGAAGAGATGAGATAATATAAGATGCTGGATGAATACCTCAAGAAAGAAAATGAGAAGTTAAAAGAGAAAAAACGGAGGTTTTAAGAGGAGTATGATGAGGCCTCCACTAAGATGAACAAGGTCCTTCACCTCATAAACTATACCAGGGTCATTAAAAGGGAACTCTTGAATAGGCATTAGGAGTGAAGGTCTTAAATCCAAGCAATTGATATTTAGGCAAGAAGGCTCCATTTTTGACATTTTGAGGAATGGTTCAACACTTTTTGCATGAGGACATGGAACAACTTTAGAATGGGGGAATGTTGGGTCTCCTTTTTATGCCAATAATACCTTACATTATCATCTATTTTTTTGGCCAATTTCACCTCAAACCTATGTACTACTTTCCTATCTTCTTCTAGAATATACCTCTTAATCTCCTTATGTATCTATGAGGTAATTTATATTTCAAAGCATGATTTTTATGTTTTCTTGTAGTAGAAATATAATTGTTGATTCTTTATACTCTCTGATTAATTGGATTGACTCACATAGATGTTTAGAAAATGTTCCTACTCATCTAGTACCAGTGTATTGATCTGATACTCGTGCTCCTACTCATCTGGTACCAACATTATCGGTCCAGTACTGGCACTCCTACTTATCTGGTACCAACGTTATCAATCTGTTACTCATCTTCTCATACGGTACCTGTGTGTTTGCCTATCATCTACCAGACAACAATTACCCATGTTCCTTCTTACCTGTGTTCACCTGCTTACCTGTGTTCATTTGGTACTTGCGATCCAACACCTGTGCTAATCCCGTACCACCTGCATTGAATGTGTTATTCCGGTACCAGACCCTACTTTCTAGGTTTGGTGGTTGAGCGAACTTTCTTTGATGAGGTTGAGGAAATTGTTGGTCAAAGGCATCATCTTGTTATAACAAATTGAGATATGATTCCTCCTCATGCACCATGTGTCATGAGAATGAAGCCGAATATGTAAAATGAGCTAAACTGTAATATTTTGTAGTGATTTGTTACTATTCTATTAAGCCTTGATGTAACGCCATTTCTCTATAATAGAAAGCTTGTAGATGATAGCCAGTTAGACATAGTTAGAGAGAGAGAGAGAGAGAGAGAGAGAGAGAGAGAGAGAGAGAAACTTGGAGAGTTAGAGAAGTATCTAGATTTCCAATAGTGTTATGCTAAAGATGTGATTGAACCATTAAGTTTTCTAATCTTTCTCTTTGAATTAATGATATGAATAACGATTGATAAGTTCCTTGTGTGAATCAATTTCTTAGTTCTGTAATTTCTTCAAGCTTTCCTTGGTAGCTTGGCAAGGGCCCATTGAAGCCATCAAGGCAATTTCTTATTATAGTTATTATGCATGAGTTTTTTTTATGTAGTGTTAGGTATTTGATGTGATTTCAGTCCTGCTTCATATAAGTAATTTCCGAGTGACAGTTCATTAGTTTTATGAATGCAAACTTTATTTCTTAAGTTGCACATTTAATTTTTGATTTCTATTTTGAATAATAGGGAATCTAAGATCAGAGATCTCAGCATTCACCTACATGTGCTATTAGTGAAGACTCTTGTCATACATTTTCTGTACTAGAATAAAAAGTTTCTTTCAGGACTAGTCTTGGTTGCTTTGATTAATGTTTGAATGCAACGAATCGCTTCTAGTGTAGTGATTGAGATAAGATGATATAAGAAAACAGAGTTAGATCCATCCTTCTGTTTCATGAGCTTGTAAATGGATAGACTTGTTACTTGAGCAATAATATTTAGCTTAGAGTCTTGTTAGGATTTTATTTATGAGTTTTTCTTTATGATCTTTAAATTGTGTGATGAAGTTAGATTACAATTTGTGGAGTGAAGTATTAGTTTTAAAGTACTTCTTATTTAGGCTATACTCATCAGACATAGGAACTTATTTGTTATTGACACATATAGTGTACCAACTCTACTGATTACAAATCCTTGGTTGATAATTTAATATTGTAGTGATATATCATTCAAATAATTACCCCAACAACTGCTGCTGGTCAACTTAAAGGTGGTGAATGGTTTGTCAAACACATGTGTGACATAACTCCTAAGGTATGTAATATATTTTGTGAAATTTAGTACTATATACATGATAAAGAAAATAAATTTTCCATTTTTTTTAATGTTAGTATGTTGATCTACATCATTTCATTAATTTGTAAAATTTGGATGCAATATGTGTTGGGCGTAGAGCCTGATTATCCTCTTTATTAAGAGGTATCACCGCATTGGACCGTGACGGTGATTATTTGGACCACCCCCCACCCCCCCCCCCCCCCCCAACTGGTGGGGGATTGGGGGAAACACCCCCGAAGCTAAAAATAGATGTAAAATTGTCTTGTAAGATATTGTAATTTCGTAGTCAATCTGGGTCGTTCATTAGGCAGAAATCTGATGGTATAAATTATGTTTAATTTAGGGTTTTTCCCTAGAAGGAAACCCCTCGCTATATATGAGGGAATTGTATTGCGACTATGTAGATCTATATTCTGAGTGAGAAAGAGAGAGGATATTGTGTGAGAGAGAAGAGGGAATTATAATAGATCTGTTGTAGGTTGTATCCCTTCATTTTGCTGGATAATATAAAAAGAAGGACTGGTTGTTTCTTTGTGGACGTAGCCCAAATTGGGTGAACCACGTATATCTATCTCTCTCTTTTTTTATGTGTTTTTCTGTGCTTATATTTATGCAATATTTTATGTGTTGCATTGCTCTGTAATATATACTTTTCTAACAACATGTACGATTAATATTGTTTAGTACATTAACCAATACTATTATTATTATGATTATTATTATTTATGTTGCAGATTATTAGGTGAATTTATGTTACCATCATCAAATGTTTTACCTCATACGTATTGAGATTTACATGCCTTTATGAAATATATTGGAATGGAGTATCAAGCTATTCATGCATGCCCTAGTGATGATATTCTCTACTATAAAGAACATGCATTGAAAGAAAAATTGCCAAAATGTGATGATAGTAGATATCAAACTGATAAAGCAATAAAAGAGGTGCCTCACAAGGTTCTTCATTATATTCTCATAATTCAAATTTTGCGACAATCGTTCAGGTGCAAAGGTGTAGCAAAACTTATGGATTACCATGCAAGGAATAGAAGTGAAGATGATGTTCTTAGAATGCCTGCAAATGGATTTGCATTTAAGAATATAGAGGAAAAGTGGTCAGAGTTTAAAAGAGAACCTCGTAATCTTAGGCTTCCATTAGCAGCTGGCTGTGTCAATCCATTTGGAGTGGCCAAATATACTTACTTGGTGTGGCTCATTTTTGTTATCAACAATAAAGTTCCTTTGTGGAAGTTAATAAGGAGGGAGCACATAATGTTGACAATGATTATTTTTGGTATTAATTCGTTTAGAATAATTGTTTTTAGCACAATAACATCTCATTTGTCTTGTTTGTTTCATAATTATGTCCTATATGTTTTTGGTAATTAACTCATATATGTTCAATTATATCTTATAATTATGTCTTATACCTTTTTTTATTTACTCATATATGTAGTAATTATGTATTGTATGTTCAATCAATTAGGTAAGTACTAGGTCAAAGATATGAATGTATATATTAGGCCTCTTATCTATGAATTAGTGGAGTTACGGAATGGTGTCACTATGTATGATATCTCTAGACTAGTAGTTGCACAAAGGGAAGTTGAATTCCATTCAATGCTTGTATGAACGATTTGTGATGCCCCAGGGCTAACACATTTTTGTGGTATGTTATAAGGTTACCCTACACTTTAATAATGTTTAATTTTGTGAAGTTCATTTCAAGTATGTTTTTCAAATAGTTCAACCTTCATTGTACATACTTAAAATAATTGATATAAAAATTATTCCATCTCTTGTAGGTCTTCAAACAAAGGGTAAATTTGCTTGTCCAGTTTGTGGTCCTAAGATTAAATTTTGTTGTTTAAGAAGCTTAGGAAAGGAGGCTTTTGATGAGTATATGAACTTCCTTACTAAGAACCACAAGTACCGAAGTACTGAAAAACATCTTTTCAATGGGAAAGAAGAGACTGACGTAATACCATGGGGAATGACACCTTGTGCATAGAATTTGAAATATACTAGAGTCTCTCAAGGTATGGATTGAATTGTCAAAGTATCAATATACATTATATGTTTGGATTATTTTATCCTTTTATGGAATTTTCTTCACTATACTAATTGATAGGTTATATTGTTGTTATAATATCTTTATCTATGATTAATGTTGTAGGTCGTGAAGGAATTAATAATGAGGCACTTCCACGAGGAATGAAAATTTATCCTGAGAACTTCAATAGAATCCCCTACTATGAGAACCTATAAATTGTTCATTTGCTTGATACAATTCACATTAGGAAGAATGTAACAGAGACCTTATGGTGAATCTTAGATGGAAGGAAAGATAAAGAAAAAATTGTCAAGATTTGTAATGACATTAAGGAGGTCGATCGTACATTGCAAAGTGTGATTCATTCAAATAGTGATGGAGACGACTAAAATATAAGCACCCTTCCATGGTTATTGATAAAGAAACAAAGCAAACATGTTAAAGAGATTATTTAAAAAAATAAATTTCCAACTGGATTTTCTTCAAACATAAAGAATATCCTAACAAAGAAAGGTGAATTACGTGGGGTAAAAACTCATGATTGGCACACATTCATTAAGGTAATTATTTTGGTATTGTATATATATTTACACCGAAGGTGTCCCCTTTTGAAATGGTCAGGCTAGGAATTCATCTACTCTTTTCATATCTATTTGACATATTTTCACCTAATTTTTTTCTCATTAAGTGTCATCTGTTATTTTCATACATGACTAGGGTGCTTGGTCAGTCTAAGGTCAGTTCAACTCATCCGTGCCAAATATTTTTACACCGAACAACATTAGAAATAGCAGGACAGATGCCTAGATCAACATGTGTGCATACAAGGCCAATGTGAATGCATCTTAATGCTTCCTCTTGCCAACACGTTTCCCTTACTGTATAATTGATCCAGGTGGACATTGGTGGCCACCCGCCTATTCCACTTGGACCCCCAACACTGTCTCTTTCAGTTTTTCGGTTTCCTTAATTGTAGCACAGTTTACTATTTTTGGCAGTTTTTCGGGTCTTGAACTTCTGGAGTCGTTTTGAGGCCCTAAATGACATTTTTAGGGAAAAAGAAGAGACCGAATCTAAGTACAAGTAGTGTCATGATCAACATCGGGTTCCGCACAAGTTCCAGGTGGGTGACAAAGTTCGGCTACATTTGTAGAAGGAGTGCCTTGCTGGACCCCACCGCAAGCTTCGCCCGCTCTGATATGGGCCATGCACCATCACCAAGGCTGTAGGGGACAATGCCTTCGAGCTTAGCATCCCACTGTTCCTTGGTCTGCACCCAGTGTTAAATTTAGACCACCTTCGGCCATACTTTCCACCATTGTTGGACACACCCGACATTGCAGAACAAATCACACCAACAGAGCTAAACCCATACTGCATGGACCAGGCCACCACTGATCAGATCATGAACACATAGATCAAGAAAAATTGCTAGTAGAAGATCCAACTATATTGGGTTGTCAAAGCTGGCCAACTCCTTTACCAAGGCAAGTGGCTTACCAGGGACCAAGTTCAATATAAATTTCCCCATCTCATGGAGGCACTCAACACAATGGGGACCATTGCTTCCTAAGGGGGGAGGAATGATCCAGGTGGATATTGGTGGCCACGTGCTGATTACTCTTGGACTCCTAACACTGTCTTTTTCAGTTTTTCGGTTTCCTTAATTTTACCATAGTTTACTATTTTTGGAGGCTTTTCAGGTCCTGAACCTTCAGAGTCGTTTTGAGGCCTAAACGAAGTTTTTAGGGAAATCGGAGAGACTGAAAAGGTGTCAAATCAACTCATTAACTTACCTTTGGCCTCCTCTTTGAGATCTTCAAAACGAGGTATTATGATAGCCAAACGGAGATCGTATTCCAAAATTACGACCACGGGAAGTTAATGTACCAATTTACCCAAACGAGGCCAACAATTTTGGTGCTTCATCTCCTAGGGTTAGGTTTTTGGATGTTTAGGGTTTTCCATTGTTTATCAATAATAAATAGGCATTTGAGCCTCATTGTAACACAGTTCAGAGGAATGTATTTGCCACATCTCTTCTCAGATATAAGCTACCATCACCCAGGCTATCTTACTTCCATTCTGTTTGAAAGCATAGTTCAATATTTTCTATTAATGAAATGAAGTTTTTTTTAGCTGCACCTCTATATTTATTATTATATCTATAAGTTGTTGCATTCCTATTTAAGTTCGAATCAATATCCACCATATCCATAAAACACCCTTGCTTGTATAATATCCATGCTTGCATGTATCACATTTTCAATTATAAATGCATAGTCACCCAACATCTCTATAATTATGCATGGCAAACCATTACCCATTCTAATAAGCTTTGTGCTTCAACAGGAAATGCTATGTCACTTCTATTCCACCCATGCACAATCTCAAGCACTAACACTCCAAAGTTGTACACATAGCTTTCCCCTAATTGTATACTTTGGCGCCATGTAACCATTGCATACTCCAATCACAAACTGTTCAAATGAGTGGGGTACTTAATAATTCACAAATGCATACATGTTCTGTGTCAACAAATTGTATAAAGAAAAGGATAGAGGGTAATCTTCATATTATGTTCCTACAACTCTTGTTTGGATATGAGTTTCGTCTTCAGGAAACAATCTTTCTAACCCAAAGTCTATTATCTTCAAATTCAATTCCTCATCTAGAAGAATTCCATTTTCTTTAATGTCTATGTGAATGATTCACATGTGTGAATCTTTGTGCAGATAAAGACCCATTATGATTTTTTGATGCTTTTTCCAATCGAGATGTCTCTTCTTCTCTAGATTTTTATTCGAATTTCATTGTTAGCAGATTTGAAAACATTCAAATAATCAAACTCATTAATTTTAATAAATAATTATTATCATCCCCTCAACAAACAAATCCAAAATGACATGCCAAAGAGAAAAGTGTCAAGACTCTTGTATGGAAAATACTCGTAAATAAGTAATCTTTTTTTTCCCTCAACACAATAGCCAAAATACTTTACAATATTTTGGTGTTGAATGGCCAAAAGCTTCATCTCATTGATAAATTCATGTTTTCCCTGCCCAAATCTTACACACAATTTCTTCACTGCAATTTCTTTGCCATCTCTGGTTAATCCCTAAAATAGGTAACCACATCAAGATAAGCCTATCAACAAACCCATTCTTTGTCAATCCTCTCAAAGACCATGACATGTCATACAATTTCATGGTTTTAAGATAATGGGTACATAAATACATACCTTGTATACATGGCCAAAGCCTCCCTATCCAAGCTTGTTCTTTTCATCAAAATTATATGTTGCTTTTGTGAGTGTTTCTAAGGTGAAAATAATTTGCTCCAGATGGAGTATAGTCAACTCTATCTCGTAATTTCCAAGGATTTATGTTAAGAAGAAAAAGTGAATATAAAGAATCTAATTTCATTGGATAACACAAATTTAACTATTAGAAAATAGAGTCAAAATTGCAGATTGTACCTTCCATCTGTCCATGACTCCATGAATTAGAACGATGCAGTTTATTCCTCATGGAAAATAGGCAAACAATTAACGCTAGAATCACGCCTCCTACAATCCCCAATGTTATGGGTAATGTTTTTGTAGGGGAACATCCTATAAAGCAGATCTTGGATATATTGTAATTTTATTTACAAAAATGGAACAACCAAACTCTATATAATCCCAATAAGGCGCATATCATAAATATCAATTCAATGCAAAGAGATTTAATGTACATTAATTGACGTGGTTGGTGAAGTTCTAGTACCCGGGGTAGTCTGGGCAGGTTATGTGGAAGGGTTTATTCCATAAGATGCAGGTGGACTAGTACCATAAAAAGGGTGTATTTCATATCAGACCCTGCAATTTCCCAATAATCCTTAATATCCTCGCTTTATAGAAAAACATTTGTAGAGGGTTTCTATTGCTAATGGCAGGCAAGACTTGTAGTTTTTTATGGATATATCTATCCAGCACTGAACGAGACCATAAATGGTGCCACTAACAGAATATGGAGTTGATCCTTTAATGAATCCATTGCTTCTTGGAACATTATAAGCTTTATCAGATAGGTTTCAAATGAGATTTGAAGTGGTGGTTCTAAACTTATATAGATTACTTGTATCAATATCCTTTGAGTTCTCCAGATAATTCTCGTTGGTGTTTAGCTTTGAAAAGAATTTGTAGTTTTCCTATCACACAAAGCAGTTATCAAGCCATACTCGACCGCCTACACTATTTCCACAAATTTGTAGAACACTATCATTTGCTTGTTGTGAATAGAATGAACATTTATTCTCAGATATGTTTCTTGTGCACTGGAGAAGGCCATACATTCTATTGGGAGTTTGACCATAGGAACAAGTGTTGAACCATGTTTGAGGTGTGTTTTTCACTAGATCATCCATCACCCTGTTAAAATTTCTTGATAAAATACTTCCATCGGCATAAGTAGAGGAATTATTGCATGCATATGAGCCAATATGTGATGTAACAAATAGAAAACTAGTAATGAATAGTGAACTGATTAAATTAAATAGAATGGTTTCTTGTTTGCTAGAATTAGTAAAAAATAAACTATCCTTCATGAAGCCAAATCTCATGATCTTGAAACTAGTAGGCTTTGTTATGGAATGTGATGAATATGGGACCAAAACTGTTATACAATTAATGGAGTTAGATCACAGAAGCAATGGTGAGGATGGGCATCAGAGTGACGATTTAGAATCAGTGGCGAGGATTTTGAAATTGATGAAATTTCTAAAAATGGTATGTACAGGCTTTGTTTCAATAACAACAATATTGAATCATATTAAAAATCAAATAAAATTACAATTTTTTCTAACAAATGTGTCATCTATTCTTTCACATTAAATTAATAAATTAGACTCTAGAGTATCATCACTAACTACTGCGCGAAATCGAATGCATTTCATCCTTATTGTTGTGACTAAGTATAATAGTTAGATAAATAATAATAATAATAATAATAATAATAATAATAATTATTATTATTATTATTATTAATAGTAATAATTAATTATTTCATTTTTATGATAGAAAATAAATAATAAATTAATTTATAAATAATAAATAATAATTTTTTAATATTATTTATAGAAAATCATATAAATATTTATATAAACCTAAGGGATTAATACTAAAAAACAATGTGATTATAAACCTAAGGGAGTAATATTAAACCCTAGGAGTATGAACCCTTATATTAATAAACCCAAGGGATTGATATTATAAACCCTAAGATAAATATTATAAACCCTAAAATAAACATGGTTGACCATGGTTGATTTCCATATTGAGACAATCCTTCTCACAATGCAACATTGGACCATGTACGACCATGGTTGACCATGATTGATTTTCATATCAAGACAATCTTTGACACAATGTGAGATTGGACCATGTTTTACCATGGTTGATTTTCATATTGAGACAATATTTATGTTAATAAAAATATTATTAAATATTATTATGTTAATGAAAATATTGTTAAATATTATTATGCTAATATAAATATTATTAAATATTATAAACCCAAGGAATTAATATTATAAACCCTAATATTAAATACTAATACATTATTAATGTATTAATAAAATATTGTATTAATAAATATTAATACAAATTATAAATCCAAGGGAATAATAAACCCTATGGATCAATAGTAAAAGCCCAATGCATTATAAACCTAAGGGAATAATATTAAACCCTAGGAACATGGACCCTTAGATTAATAAACCCAAGAGATTAATATTATAAAACCAAGGGATAAAAATTATAAACCCAACGTATATAAACCATAAGATAAAGATTATAACCCTAAAATAAACATGGTTGACCATGGTTGATTTCCATATTGAAACAATCCTTGTCACAATGTGACATTGGACCATGGTTGACCATGATTGACTTTCATATCAAGACAATCTTTATCACAATGTGACACTAAACCATGGCTGATTTTCATATTCAGACAATTTTTGTCATAATGCAACATTTAACTATGGTTGACCATGATTGATATTATAAACCCATGGGAATAATAAACCCCAAGGGATTGATATTATAAACTCAAGGGAATAATTAACCCAAGGGATTAATACTAAAATCCTAAGGGATGATGAACCCAAGGGAATAATATTAAACCCAAGGGACTAATATTATAAACCCAAGGTATATAAACCCTAAGATAAATATTGTAAACACTAAAATGAATATGGTTGATTTTCATATAGAGACAGTCCTTGCCACAATGTGATGTTGGACCATGGTTGACCATGCTTAACCATGATTGAGTTTCATATCAAGGCAATCTTTGTCACAATGCGACATTCGACCATGGTTGACCATGAATGACCATGGATGACCATGTTTGACTTTATAAAATATGGTTGACCATGGTTTACCAAGGATGACCATGATTAACCATGGATGACTGTGGTTGACCAAGGTTGACCATGGTTGACCATGATTATCATATTGAGACAATCTTTGTCATAATGCGATGTTGAGCCATGGATGAGACAATGATTAAATTTCGTATTGAGACAATATTTGTCACAATGCAACGTTGGACCATGGTTGACCACAATTGATTTTATAAAACATGGTTGACCATAGTTGAATAATATTAAACCTTAAGGTAAATATTATAAACAATAAAATAAACATGGTTGACAATGGTTGGTTTTCATATTGAGACAATCCTTGTCACAATGTGACGTTAGGCCATGGTTAACCATGCTTATCCATGATAGATTTTCAATCGAGATAATATTTGTCACAATGCAACATTGGACCATGGTTGACCATGGTTGATTCTCATTGTGAGGCAATATTTTTCACAGTACGATGTTGGACCATGGTTGACCATGATTGAATGTATAAAACATGGTAGACAATGGTTGACCATGATAAACCACGGTTGACCATAGTTGACCATAATTGATATTATAAACCCAAGGGAATAATAAACCCTAACAATTAATACTAAAAATCCAAGGGACTATAAACCAAAGGGAATAATATTAAACCCTAGGAATATGAACACTTAGATCAATAAACCCCAAGGGATTGATATTATACACCCAAGGGATAAAAATTATAAACCCAAGGTATATAAAGCCTAACATAAATAATACAAACCCTAAAATAAACATGTTTGACCATGGTTGATTTCCATATTGAGATAATCCTTGTCACAGTGCGACCCTGGACCATGGTAGACCAAGGTTGACCATGATTGATTTTAAGATTGAGACATTTGTCACAATGCAATGTAGGACCATGGTTGACCATTGTTGATTTCCATATTGAGACAATATTTGTCTCAATGCTACATTTGACCATGGTTGGCTAAGGGATTGATATTATAAACCCAAGGGAATAATAAACCTAAGGGATTAATACTAAAATCCTGAGAGATTATGATCTCAAGGGAATAATATTAAACCCAAGAGACTAATATTATAAATCCAAGGTATATAAACCCTAAGATAAATATGGTAAACACTAAAATAAACATGGTTGATTTCCATATAGAGACAATCCTTGTCACAATGTGACGTTAGACCATGGTTGACCATGATTAACCATGGCTGATTTTCATATCAACACAATCTTTGTCACAATGTGACGTTCGATAATGGTTGACCATGATTAACCATTAATGACCATGTTTGACTTTAGAAAACATGGTTGACCAAGGCTGACCATGATTGACCATGGTTGACCATGGATGACCATGATTGACCATGGCTGACCATGATTATCATATTGAGACAATATTTGTCATAATGTGACATTGAACCATGGTTGAAACAATGATTGATTTTCAATTGAGACAATATTTTCACAATGTGGCATTGGACCATGGTTGACCATGATTAACCATGGTTGACCATAATTAATTTTATAAAACATAGTTGACTATGGTTGAATAATATTATAAAGCCAAGGTATATAAACCCTAAGATAAATATTATAAACACTAAAATAAACATGGTTGACATGATTGATTTTCATATTGAGATAATCCTTGTCACAATGTGACGTTGGACCATAGTTGACCATGGATGATCATGATTGATTTTCAAATCGAGAGAATAATTGTCACAATGTGACATTGGACCAAGGTTGACCATGGTTGATTCTCATATTGAGACAATATTTTTCACGGTGCGATGTTGGGCCATGATTGACCATAGTTGACCATGATTGATATTATAAACCCAAGGGAATAATAAACCCTATGGATTAATACTAAATATGCAAGGGTCTACAAAATTAAGGGAATAATATTAAACCCTAGGAATATGAACCCTTAGATCAATAAACCCAAGGGATTGATATTATAATCCCAAGAGAATAATAAACCCAAGGTAATAAACCCTAACATAAATATTATAAACCCTGAAATAAACATCATTGACCATGGTTGATTTCCATATTGAGACAATCATTATCACAATGTGACGTCGGACCATGGTTTGCCATGGTTGACCATGATTGATTTTCATATCAAGACAAGTTTTGTCACAATGCGACATTTGAACTACCCAATCTTTGTGAGATCCCTATATGTAATCTATCTACCATGTAATATACTACTTTTTGGTGGTTGTTATGATAAAAAAAAACACAATATGTAATACGATATTTCCATTGTTAAGTGGAGACATATTTAATGTTTAATATTATAGTAGGGTAATGATAAAAAAATAAAAATCATTATTCAAATTTGTTAAATGTGATAGTTACATCTTTATAACTAAATGTAATAGTTATATCTTTATAACAAGTATTGGCAATTTTATTTTGTTGGCTTCGTTTTGGTTTTAGAGTATCTAGAAACACTATTTGAACTTAATTTACCAATTTTGGAAGCATGTAACCTTATTGTTTGTTTTAATTATAGCTATAGAAAAAAACCTATTATTTTTTTTAATAATCTAAAAAAAATATTAAAACATAATTTTTTTTTTCTATGTTTCATGGATAACACATTCGTTTGGTATATTATGATTTCTTGAAATCTCATGATCATGTTTAATTTTTTTTTTTTTTATAAAATCATGTCAATTTTAAAATTTGCAATCATGATATAAATTCTTACTTTTTATTATTCTATGTTTATATTTTCCATATGTAGATTTAGAGATTATCAATGTTAGGTTTATATATTAAAGTTTCAATTTTTATTTTTTTATGTTTATATTTTTCATCTCTAAATTAATAAATTATTAGTATTATAAATGAATACAATAATGTTTTTTGTTTTTAATTTTTTATATAAATAAAAAATTTAATAACTAAAACAATAAATAAAATAATTAATTATTTTTCAATATGAAGTTAAATTATAATATTTATTTTATTTTATTTTATTTTATTATATATAGAATTAAATCTAATTATTATTATGATGTATATAATATTATTGAAGATAGTCTTAATGTTAATGACCAAGAATATTGACTTTTTTAATATTATTTAAATTGAATTTATTTTGGGTTTTGGAATAAAACCCAAAAGTATTATAATTGGATAATAGTTTAATTTTCTCAAATGTGAAGAAAATGTAAAGAAATAAGGATGATGATGATGATGAAGGCTTCTTATTTCAACTTAAGGTGGATGAGGATTCGCTGACTTTTTATTTTTGTATTTTTTATTATTAACTTATTTTTGGCTCTATTCTTGGGGAGATGATCTTCCCAAATCTTCTATTCCTTCGGTGTATCTATGCACCTTTTGGGGCAATTTCAAGTTTATACATTCATGAAAAATCTTGTTAATTGGTGTTTTTTTCTACTAATTTGGAAAAAAATAATGATTGATCATCATTTTTGTTACAATATGTTCTACCTTTATCTCTCCCAGAAAAATTTGACAACAATGTCAAACAAGTTATATATGATCTCGGAAAATACATGAGGTAAGTGGAGATTATGTGCGAAGTGTAATTTGTTCAATAAGTTGTTGTGTCACATATTTTTCACTGCATGTGTTTTTCTTGTCATCATGTACTATATTATTCTTTTTTTGCTGAAGCTTGTGATTTTATTTCTTCATTTGTAGATAGTTGTCGTCTAAAGAAATAAATAAAGAATATATAAAGTATTGGAGAAAACAAATTCCTCGTCTAATGTGTGAAATGAAAAAGTATATATCTCCGACATTTTTCAATGTACAAGAACACTACTTCATACACCAAGTCAAGGAGATTGAAAAGTGTGGACCTGTACATACAAGATCAATGTGGATGGTTGAGAGGCACTTGAAATCACTGAAGGCTTTGGTCAGACAAAGAGCATGTATTGAGGGTCCTATGGTAGAGGCATATATGATATATCAAGCCATGGCTTATATTCATAAATATAATAATGAAATAGGAAAAATTATTAACGTATGGGATCACATTTTGGATTTCAACTTCGTGGACGATTTTGAAGGAGAACACCTATTGGGGAAAGGTAGAATGGGAAAAGTGAGATGTAAGTAGATAGTGGAGATTTATAGCATATTTGAATTATTTGTTTTTATGTATATCATACTTATTTGATTTTTAGTCTTACTGCATAATCCATTACTATGAAGGTATAACATGGTAACTAATTATATAAATGTGATTTGTTTTATTTTAATAAAACCAATCAAGAGTGGATGAAATACATTTATACATCATGAAAAATAAAGATTGGATGAATCTATGGATTGAACAATGAAAACAAGCTAATAATGGTAGGTTACCATGGTATGGTGTGTCTTTATTAGTCAAAGAAGCTCAACGTAGTGGAGATACCAATCTTACACAGAGGGAAATTGGTTTAGAATATGGTTTAAAAGATTATCACGAAAGCATATACACCCATACTACTTAGTTTTTCTACCATTATATTGATGTATATGGCATGTTTTTTTCTTAATTTTCAATATTTGCAAGTATAAATATGCACGCTTATTAATCGAAAATGCATTTTTTATGTGTTTGACATATTGCAGTTGAAACACTACAACAAAATGTGGTGTAATGGACACAAATTTTGCATCAAAAGGTTGGATGAAAAGATGAAAACTTCTGATAATGGGATAACAACAACATTTCAAGTTATCAATGTTTCCTCTAGAGGTGATAGACATCCAAAACTCTCTGAGAATCGATACTATGGGTATCTACATTATATACTTGAGTGTGACTTTAAATCCTTGAAAATAGTTATGTTCGATGTGAAATAGTTTAGGCTATGAATCCATGAATGTGACCCTGATAGAACTGTTATTGAGCATGCTAATGGATTTACCATAGTTGATATAAGGAATCTTGAGCCAATATGAAAGCGATATGTTCTTCCAAGCCAACGTGAACAAGTTTTTTATGTAAACGTTCCAGGTAAACTGGGTTGGTCATATGTTGTTAGATATGATCCCAGAGGAAGGCTCGTAAAGTAGATATATTGGGTATAGGGATCTTAGAGTGATGTAGGGGGGAGGGTCCATATGAGCTTCCACCTTCATGTGGTTGGACTTATTAAGTAGAGAATACATTATTCTTGAAATGAAGAGAAGCTCATTTATGCTTATACCATAATTTCCAATTTTAACTTTAATGGTTCGTTAAGCAAACGTACCAGGCGAGTTGGGTAATGGGTGAACTAGGTGACACAATGGTCAGGAAGACATGAAAAATAAGCTCGGACCATGACTGCCCATGAATTGAGATCCCACGAGGGTGTCTCAAAATTATTTTTAGAAAATTGACTAAATTAATGTTTAAGCGTTAAAAGCTAGTATATAATTAATTGATTATGTAGCATGAATGTACTAACAAATCATAATATTTCATCGTCATTGATGAGATAATGATTTTTTTTTATTGATTTACATAGTAAGGTGAATTCCCGTGCCCTAGATGCACCCACATGAAGGCGAAGCGCCCTGGTGCCCCCGGGGGCATCGTGAACTAGGCACGTGAGGATGTCTGCCTAGCAGGGGCACCCATGCAATGAGTAGGTGGGTCGAACCAAATTAAATAATTAAGGTCAACCCATGAACAAAGTTCCCACCAAGGGGTCTTATAATGATTTTCAAAAAATTGACTAAAGTAAAGTTTGGGTGTCAAAAGTCGATTTACAATTGATTGATTATGCAGCATGGTCCTAACAAATTATAATATTTTTTTGTCATTGATGAGCAAACGAAGGTGGGGTGCCCGGGCACCCATGGGGGCATCACTTTGTAGGCTATTCCCTAAGTATCAATCCACCACTTAATATTTACCAATTATTTGAAATTATGATTTAATTAATTGGCCCCACATAGATTGACCTGTGAAAGGGACCAACGTTGAAATTTTTTCAATGTGTGCTTATACGCATTCAAATTTGACATGGTTATAGTAGATACATGCATTGGAATTATGGGAGGGTTTGAAGACTCATATAAAAATATGGGAGGGTTTGGAAAAGTGTATAAGTTAGTAATTGTTAGTAATACGAAATCCCACCTCCACTCACCTTTGAGCTGCAAGAGAAAAGCCTCCGCCATCTCCCTAGCCTGATCCCACCTCCAAGCTATAAGAGGAAAGCCTTCGCCATAGCCCTAACCCAAGCCTGCCTCCGCTCACCTTTGGGTTGCAAGATGAAGCTAACCTTTGCTATCACCCCTCACCCACCTCAAAGATGCACGAAGAAGAGTCTCCTCCCACCTCTGAGTTGCAAGAGGAAGAACCTCTACCATCATGATAAGACTCAAGTGAAAACTAGCTCGAGGGTTTAGGAAGAGCAAAGTAATAGGATGAAATTTATTTGGTAAGTGTCAGCTACTCTAGCCCCACCTATGATCTATTTTGTATGTTTTTTTTATATTCTACCTAAGCAGAAATATGAATTGTTTTACTTATTGCAAACACTGAATATCTAACATTAATAAAATTGGGAATGAATGAATAGGTCTCAAAGTATAAAGTAAGCTATGCCCAAGGTATAATGTGGTATAAAAAAAACCTTTTTAACCTTTATGTAGCCCTAACTGAAACTTGTTGGAAAAACAGAAAGACATAAATATTTTCTCTTGTCGATAATTACTTGTGATTTCTTTGAGTTATTATTATTTTTATTATGTTCTTTTATCTTAGTTCATCAAGCAATTACCAAAATAAAAACCCTTATATAGGGGAAAACCCAGTCAAGAACTCTTCCTTCAGTAATTTAGTTGAGATAGACCAAGACCCTAGACCAACAGACCTTCCTCCTCCACCAAGTCAGACTTCCAAGATGATTTAGTAGTCTCTTCTTATCCAACAACTTCAACCCAACAAAAATCTAGAAATTTCAGCTACTCAGCAACAAAACTTTGACCCATCTTTAGGACTACAACTTCGATCTAGAAATTTTATTAGCTTTAGCTTAGTAGCTTCACAGCTTCAACCTTGATGCAACTTCACAACTTCAACCTTGATGCAACAACTTCACATCTTCAACCTTGATGCAACAACTTCACATCTTCAACCTTGATTCAACAACTTCACAACTTTGACCTTGATGCAACAACTTCACAGCTTCAACCTTGACGCAGCTTCAGAATTTCATTGTACATGAGAGAGAAGAGAGAGCCAGAAAAATCAATTCCAGCATCCTTCTTAAACTTTGCACCTTTTCTGCTTTACGGCTGCTTGAATTCAAACTTGTGCAAGATTTCATCCAAATGAGTCAAGTTGTTGCTTATATATAGTCATATTAGGTGATCAAATTCTTCTAATGAGGCCGACTTGTCCTTCCTTGAGGCCAACTTGGTGGAGGAGGCCTAATTGACCTAATTTACATTAAAATAATTTTATTTCTTGACAAATAATTCCCAAAAAGGTTTCTTTACATTGTGACATGGACAAGGACACTTAACATAAACCCTAGAAGTATTCAATGGAGACTTTTACCTAAAAACAATTGACCCAAGCATGAAACCCATGCGTTAATAAGCCAATTTATTTAATAATAAAATTTATTTTTCTTTCTTTTGACAAATACATTTAAAATATGATTATGAATCCTGAAAATAGTTACATTCTTCAACACTCCATCTTAACTAGAGAGGTATTCATAATTACCTATATCTATAGAGGTACATGGAAGATCTCCAAAATTAATTACGAAGAGTTTAACACACTCAACTATAGACTAGATTCCTAACTAGGGTAATCAATCCGGGTGGGACTAAGATGAACTAAATCTTTCAGCAAGTCTAGGTACCATTAGGATTACTAACTAACCATCAACCTAGGGATCTAGGTGTGTATCCAAGGTCATATCTCCAAGGCTAATTCCGCCCTCCCTCTTTGGGATCGAGACATCAAACACACATAGGTAAACTTGATGTCCTCCCAAGCATCTGCCATTAGATTCTTCATCTCTCCCTAATAAACTATATATATCCACTTTTCCAAGCATGCTCCAAGAGTGTTCAACCTATTTATGGAGAGACAATAAAAAATCCCAATTAATAATAAGCTTTCAAATACACATACAAGTAAACACAAACCTTCGAGGTCTTCAATCATCCTAATGCCACTTATATCAATTTATTCATATGCAACTAGTCATAAGCTTTTCTTATTTCATTTCTACAACAACAACAAGACATCCTCAATACATTGTAGTACTTTCATTCATTCTCCAATTTCTTCTTCAAGGTATCCATCATGACCATCATAATATGCCATCCCTCTTAATTTGGGGAAATCAACATAAAATAACCTATCATGGATTCATTCATTTTTATAACATCAAGGTCATCTTGATCATCTTCATTATTTATCATGTTTACCAATATTATCAAGGTAACTTTACTTATGAATATATCCGACATCTTGAAGATTATTTACTTACACAAATTAAACAACAATTACAACCAAATAAAAAAGCATGAAGTTAACTATATCAAAATCATATCAATACAATAATGTAAGCATTAGACTTTAGACATCAAATACCTAAACTTATTTATGTTCATAATCAACAAGAGACACGTACTTCTAAACTTCATATTCTTATTAGGGTTTTGTTACAAACCCTAGATTACAACATAAAGTGACTTAATCAAGAAATCAGCCTCATTCTATCTAGGACCTTAATAAACAATGTAAACTTTGAAACGGGAACTGATACTGTTACCTGTTTCGTAGAGATAGCAAAAAGTGACCTGATTTTGAAAAGGGGTGATGCAGAACGAACATGTTTTTTTTAGAGCATAGTTTTTGGCACTTTAATTTTTTTTTATGTATATTACATTTTAGAATGGTAGTGATTTTCATGCTGATTTAAAAAAGTGAGTATTCTGCATCACCCCCTTTTTTAAAAGACCTGTTTTTTGGCTTTAAATTTTCTAATGTATAAAATGTAAATAATTATTTTGTAAATTTGATCACTTTTGAAGTGGTCGTTTGCTTCACATTTTCTTGTTTTTAATTTTAATTTAAACTTTTTTTTTAGTGAGGTTTTTATTGTTTTGCATTTTTAAATTAGGAGGTCGATATTTAGAATTTTTTATATTCTACATATTTATACATCCTTAATTAAATTTTCAATCCACATGAAATAATTGTTTCTAAAAAACAATATTTTTTAACAATGGACATAAAAATAGCCATTTTTAACATAAATATAACTAAAAAACTACACGTTTTGATAATTTTTTACTAGAATTGACATGTCAAAATCACAATTTTTATACAATAATTTTAACTAAAAATGGTTAAATAATAGCTTTTTTTATGAATTTCATGTCAAAAAAATAATAATAATCACTTTTTTTTTCAAAAAATAATGATTAACTTAAAAATCAATGCGAAAATCACATATTACAAATATTGAACGTATAACAAGCCTAATTGAGTGTTTATTCTTCTCATAAAATGTCAAAGTCAAAACATTGCAAAGCTTGATTTACAAGCATAACTTAAATTTAATCAACAATGTCAAGTAATCCAAACTCTTCGTCCTCTAGAGTTTCATCATTCTCTTCTTCCACAATATTTTCTGTTTCCTTTTGCTCATTTTCTTCTTCTAAGGGGTATTTGATGTCTACTAATCTCCCAATGTATGTCTTTCCAAACATTCCATGTAATGGTGGTTGGGGTTCCTTTGCCTTTTTTCCACACGTGATTCACTAAAGTCCCCTTTCTTCAACCCAATTTCTTGCATTGCATTTGGAAGAAATTGAAAAGCATTAATTCTTTGATGAATGAAAGGCTAAAATGTTTAGAAATTTTCTTGAATAACTATTTCAAATACCATTTATGAAAAGATGGTACTGCAAGCACATAGAACCAATAAATAAGATTTAAAAGATGCAAGAGAATGTTATTGTCTAGTGGACAAAACTCTAGTCTCTCTACAAACAAGCTACACCAAAACCATAAAAAAAACTAAGCAAGTTATTAAACCTTCCTAATTTTAGTTTATTAGGAATAGGTCACTATGTGTTAAATATCATAGTTTCAAAATAAAATAAGTAACTTGCACCTCAAACTTACATTGAAAAGAAACATTAATACAAATGATCCAATTTCAATTGAGAACAATAGTTTATTATGAGGAAAACAAAAAGAAAAAACTCTTCTAATTCTAATTGAAACAAAGAGAAAATTTCAATATAAAATACTCAACACCCATATCTAGATACATTATCACCGCATCTCTTTGACTACAAATAAAGCACTGGAGAAAATTTTTAATATAAAAACCTGAGCATCCATATATAGATACATCAACACCCCATCTTTTTGAGTAAAAATCAAGCACTTCTCTTTGTACATTAAAAATGAGGGATGAATCAATCTATCTTGGTTTATGAGGAGCAATGAAAGAATTTTTTTTTATAATCTTCTAGTTTAGATCAACTAAATAAAAAGGTGTAATAACTAATCATTTAGTTTGGGTTGTTGTTTCTAAAAGGGTATGGCCCAAAGCTTAATTATGTCCAATGTCACTTCATAATCTAATGATATGTAAGAAAGATCTCTTCCACTTGAATTAATAAGACACTAGAAACATCACATACTCAAAACAAGCCTATTGAAAACCAATTTGATTCAATAGACCTAATCAAAACAAATATACAAGAGAATGTAAAAAATGAACATTTGAGTATACTCAAATCTTGAAATTTGTGATCCCAATTCATAATTCTTTATTTATTTCTATCTCATCATACATTAATTATTTTAGCAAAAGAAAAAGACACCTACATTTCTATCTTATTCGGAGTTCATTATTTTGGAAAAGAGAAAGAAACCTATGTGTTCATCTATAACATGGAGAAGAGGTAAACCGTGTTAGATTGTCTCTTTTTCTTTCACAATACACACCAATAACCACTCTTTTTAGCTTGCCAAGATTATTTAGCATCAAAAAATATCTGACAATGGAAGATTGGCAAATATTGTGTCATACACAATGATTGGAAAATATTATGTCATACCCAATGAAAAACAGGATGGGAAGAAAACAAATAGATGTGGCAGATCCATGGGTGAAAAAGAAAAGTCATAAATACTAAACATATTGTAGATTTTTATAACTGCTTGCAAACCTGGCATAGATGCCTAATCTATGCATCATGAATAAGAGATTTGGATAGGTTATAATTCTGAACTTAATAGAATTGTCAAAACTTGTGACTTTACAAACTCCTTTTTGTTTGGGCACAAGAAGGTCCTATAAAACCCCAAGCACTTCTACCTTATTATTCATGATGATGCCAAAATCAATAAACATATTATAAACATTTTCTTCCTTATGTCACCTCCTCAACGCCCATGTCACTTTTATAAATTAAAATGTATTTATCTTTCTACTCAACATTCATTTTTATCAAAATTCAATATTTTCACAAACATGAAATCACTTTAAAACATTTTATACCAATTTTCAAAATTAATAAAAAAAACTCAACTAATTTAATAATGGTGAATTGTAATATATAAAAAAAAACTCACTACATATCATCCACTACCAATGTTAATCAAGTGAAGAAAAAAACACTATAATTCATCCAAACACAATTAATTTTATATTTATTACAAAAAATCAAAATTATATATGTTCAAGTCTACATGTGAAATTCATTTATATGATTAAGACTTGCTTACACACTTGTTTCCCTTGTAATCAATTCATCTCAACAGAATTATCAACAAAAACAAATCTTATCTATGCAAAGAGATAAAAGATAAGCTTCTTTGAAAAATGTTTTTATTTCCACCAAGTGATTTGCCTATTTATCAATTTAATAATGATGTGTGGATTTAAACCATATCAATTTATTAGAAATTATTGAAATTTTTATTTATTAACACCAATCTAGTAAAAACGATCCCAAATCTCCCAAAAACGACTATTTTAACCTCATGCATTCAAGCAAAATGAGCCTAACAGACCCTAAACAAAATTAATTAAGTGAGTTGTTGACTCAGCCTAACAAACCCTCACTAACATATCCTGATCACATGCCAACTTCAAGTCATTAACTAAAATAGTTGAAAGACCCTCACCCTATATCTCAAGTCTTGAAGCACTTGGTTGCCTTCATTTACCAAACATTGCTTGCATATGTTTGGAATTGATTTGTTTTATAACAATTTGCTTAGCCAAAGAGAGCAGGGGAATCCATTTGTGATTATTTACAGATTTGCAAATGGAAAATGCAAACTGTCTTATGCAATCAACGAAGAATTGCAAATTGCAAATTACAGATTTGAAAATGAAAAATATAAACTATTTTATCTCATCAGAACATAATTGCTCAAATTAAAGTCATCTATTATGATCAATTTATCAAAAATTTGTGTCATCCATTATGTTTAATCTATAATGAAGTTTCAAAATTTTAAACTCAAGTCATACATCATGTTCAATCTATCAAAAGTTGTTTACTTCAAAATTTATAATTTATGTATCAATTTTCCCTATGTTTATTTTTTATATAACATAACATATAAGAATATTTTACAAAGCTCCCAAAATCCAGGTCTGACTACTTTGATTATTAATCAAATGTAAAACCAAAATATATTGTTTTGTTTAAAACTCGATCTCATAGCAGATGTTTTCGTCAGAATCGACCTTAATTTCTTGAATACACTCATCGAATTCGGATGGCTCCAGCTTCTCCCTGACACTGGTAAGAATATGACGGAGTTCCCTGGCAGAAATCTTGCCAGTGCCCTCTTCATCAAGGGCTTTAAAGGCATCCCTGAGTTGAACATGGAATCTCCCTCCCTTCAAATTTCATTTCATCACATCCATGAAGCGATGGAAGTCGATGGTGCCACTGATCTCTTCGCATTTAATGATCTCTTTAAGCTCCGCCTGAGTGGGATTCTCCCCAAGGGATTGCATCACAATTCCCAGTTCAGCAGCCGTAATGTACCCGTCACAGTCGGTGTCAAATAGGCTGAACACCTCCCTCATTGGAGCAATCTGCTCTTCACTCCAGATCAAAACTGAAATTTTACTGAAAAACTATTTTGTTTGTTCCTGCCAAAATTAATTAACATCAAAATTCCCTCTGAAATCTGCTTAATATCGTATTGGATGCCTAGAAAGCATTGTTTGGGGTGATTCATAGCAGATGGGGCGATTCTGAGAATCGTCGGGTGGTGGGGCGATTCTGAGAATTGCCCCGCCACCACTGGTGGCGCAGTGTTGGCGGGTGATTCTGAGGGCGATTCTCGGAGTCGCCCCATCTGCTACAAATCGCCCCAAACAATGCTTACTAGGCATCCAATACGATATTAAGTGGAAAAATCCTAGCCCTGCAAAAGATCACCATCACTGCTATTTATATTTTGACTAAATACTATATTATTAACACGGATTCAAAGTACTGCTAGTCAACACTCATAATGTTCTCCACGTACTGAAAAATCAAAATAACCCCTATATAGTAAACGCAAATCAGATTTTCTTAATACCAGTAGTTAATAATCTCCATGCAACATATAAAATTGAAAGAGAAACACAACATTTGCATATAATTACCCAGAAGTGAGAATAGAAAGTCTGGAGGACCAGATATATTCAGGAAGCAATTTAGCGTTTTTAGACTTTTTCATGGTTGCAATAACATAAGAACCTAAACCAGTAGAACTTCAATCAAGCAGCCTTTATTTATAATACTGATCAGCAATCCCACGTCGCAGTGGCCTTCTTCTTAGATTTTACTGTTGAAGTACTCGGCAAGGAAACACTCCCCAAGATTGGCATAGCTCTTGAAATAAATCTTAGGAGGAGTAGCTTCCTCGTCCACAACTGTCACGCCCCTACACCTGTCGTAGTCTTTCAACCACTTATAGTGAGGTGTGGCACTACCAATTGTTTTCTTTTCACCAATACTTACGATTGTAGACGACACCTAACATTCCACTTATCATACTTAGTTTGTGTTTCACAACCAAGTATTATTAATGTGTTCCTTTATATAAGTGAAAGCCCATAACATTCACATAAACAACATTATACAATAGAAATGCACAACAGTATAAAGGGAGGGGCAACTCCCTACAATATGAGTCTGCTCGAATCAATATATTATACAATCTTCAATTTTACAAAGTACAAGTTAAATCTTGGGAAACCCCAAATTTACACTTAGCCAATTTTTACAACTTCGGCAAACTCGGTTGCCTAGCTCATCGGCACCTCTGCACGGTCGCCGCATGACTCACCAACCCTTCGTTCACCTCGTCGCACGATAATCAAGTCGCCACACACGGGCTCCTTTGCACGAGTCACACCTTTTTTCACAATCTCAACACTTCACCATTTCCACCGTTTCATCGTGCACGGCGTGCCCTCGTCCGGCCGCCCATTCACACGTCCACCCATTCACCCAACTCGTTCACCCATTCACCCGTTCGCCCAACTCGTCCACCCGAACTCATTCACCTGTTCACCCAACTTCACCCGGGTTGCCACACGACTTCACCCAGTTCGCCCGAACGACCTCACCCAGTTCGCCCGAATGACCTCGCCTGAGTTTCCTGCCTGACGAATTCGCCCAAGTTTTCTGAACGACTTTCCTGAACGACTTCCTGAATGACTTTTCTGAATGACTTCATGAACGAATTTTCAGAATGAATTTTCTAAACAACTTTTTTGAACGACTTCCTAAATGACTTTCCTGAACGACTTTCTTGAACAAGTTTTACACCCGAGTTCCACCCGTCGTGCGAGCTCATCCACGCACTGCAGAACTCCTTGTTTGAACTCGTGCTGATCGAATGATGGTCGTTTGCCTCCAAACGCCCTCCAATATATACGGGTGGGTGGCGGGTTGTCTCACCCGGCCGACCCACACCAAATGCCTAGCCGACTCGTTCATAATGCGAACTCTCGCCCATGAGGTAGGTCGGCCCGCCCAACTCGTGGGACCGCCCCTCATCGCTCGCCCAACGCCTTATAAACTCGTCCAAGGTTCGTTTCGTTTCATATTTCGCACGTCCTTCGCATAGTGGAGTCACCCTGCCCGTCACACGGACCGCAGGTCCTAACATGCTCCCCCACTGGAAGTCATTGTCATCCTCGACAATATCTCATCCTGGAAACCATCTGTCACCAAGATAACCATACCAAGGTATACACCCCATCGGTATTTCATACATCGGAAATCATCTCAATCCATTATCATCAACCACCCTGTCACAATCTCCACATGTTTCTCCCCATCGTGGAAGGCTGGTCCCTCCATCCCAAGCTACATGCTTCCTACAACATTCGTGTCGACCTCATCATGTATTGTCCTCATGCGAACTGCTGCCATGATACTCCAACAATGCTAACACATCTCTGCACACTATCAACCCCCATGTTTGAACTAGTTGGGTAGCTAATCCAACTGTCACACCCAAACCATGAGAATGCACATCCTCATGCCACCATCAGTTGTTTCTCAGAACATCCCGTCACATCCTCAACTCGATCAAGAATCCATTTCCATACAAGTAAGCCATGCTCAGGTCCATGAAGTATTCTCCATCTCATCTACAACATGTTGTCCATGATGCTTGGCACTAATGTGCTGCATGAAACCAGCCACATCTACCTCAACATCATCCATCTACAAAAGATCCATCTCCTCAAAGTGAAGAGATCATCTCATTGAACCCGACTCTCGATGTGCCACATCCAGGTCCATGAAGAAACCTCCATCATATTTGCAATGTGTCATCCCTCAAGTCTATCATAGAAACAAGTATACCCATGTCTCATCTATCCATGTGCTGCCCATGATCATAGATTAATCAGCTCCCATGTGTCAAAGTGGTTAAGTCTCGGCTCAACCCATGCCCAAGTGTTGCCACCAAGGCATCATCATCGTTGTAACTCCATCACTCCAAACTATCTCATATCAATCCTTCACATCAAGTCACTCTTTCAAGCCATTCCCATACATGTACTTGAAAGTATGCACCCCATCCTGCATCAAAGTCTCTGACCTCAGCTCCTCAACGCATCAGATCTTCTAAGTCCACCATATATAAAGTCCCTAAAAGTCACAACCTCATGTCATCATGAGCTCCATGAGTCATCTCCAACCAACATCTCAGTAAGCATGCAAGTCTCAGCCCAAAGGTCTTTGCAAGATGTCTCAGCTCTCCATGTAGTAGGAATGCTCCATAGTCTGCTGACAACCCATTCAAGTCCATGGCCATGTTGTACAAGAGTGCACAACCTCTCCATTAGCTCATACATAAAACATCTCCATGTCACAACAGCAAATCCACCTGCACAACATCCCTGCCTTGGCACTCCTCATTGGATGCCCATAAATGACACCTCTACAAGTGCTCCTGCACAATGTCCCTGCATAAGACTACCATGCTCCATGTCTCCAACCTGATGTCCATGACTAAGTTGCCAATGTAGTCCAACCAAGTAGACTCATCACAACAATTGGTCATCCTCATCCAAGTCTACAATCTTCGGTCTAGTGAACTTGGTCACCCAACCATATCATCATCATCACAAGTCCCTTCCATCATAGCTCCCCCACTAAAGGTTCCACCAAGACTTTCTCTTGGTCTCGGACATGAGAAGTCCACCCAAGTAACATCATACCTCAAGTGTGTGCCCTACTCCAATGTGTCCATGAGTCATGCCGGGCACTTAGCCAATCTTCCATATGGCTAAAGCATGACCCATTCCTACGCAATGATCATCATGTTCCTCCCTTGTCACGGGCCTTTGTACCTTCTACCATAAGGTAACAAACAACCCCAACAAGTCCTGCAACAATCAACAATCCTTGCTTCTCCATACAAGGTCTCATCATAGACATCCATGGTAAGATCCTCCCCGGCATCGGCAAACTGATTTTGCCCTTCCCTGCATATGGTTCATCTACCAAATGCTCAACTGAAACATAAGTATCAATACTTACTTCATCATTGTGAGGCTTCTCCATATGAGTATCCTCATCCATCCATGTTTGCAAACTGCATGATCCTGGTCCAACTTGATCGATCTCAAGTTCATCCTCCATCGTTGTCACATCTGCAACATCCTCAAACATCACGGCTTCCTCTTCCTTGTCAGCACAATCTGCAACTTCATCCTGCTCCATTGTCCAACCAAGTTGAAGAAGTTTGTCTTCAACATTCTTTTCCAAGACTTCAAGTTCCTTTCAAATCAGGGGATTCTCTTCTTTTATCCACTTCAACCTGTGTAAGGTAAGCAAGAGCTTCCCTTCGCATTCTTCCAAACCTGCCATGCCTTGTCGTTCAGCTTGGCCCAAGCACTAAGCTTCTCCTCTGCTAAACCTGTTTCACCATTCACCTGAATCACCCTGATATTCCACCTGTCACCTGCAAAACTTGAACTCCCTTTCAAGTCTTCGGTCTTCGTAGAATCAACTCCTTGATTCAGCCCACCAGCACAAGCTCCCCAACACTATCTCTGATACCACCTGTCATGCCCCTACACCTACGGTAGTCTTTCAACCGCTTATAGCGAGGTGCAACACTACCAATCGTTTTCTTTTCACCAATACTTATGATTGTAGACTATGCCTAACATTCCACTTATCCTACTTAGTTTTTGTTTCGCAACCAAGTATTATTAATGTGTTCCTTTGTACAAGTGAAAGCCCATAACATTCACATAAACATCATTATAAAATAGAAATGCACAACAGTATAAAGGGAAGGAAAACTCCCTGCAACATGAGTCTACCCGAATCAATATATTATACAATCTTCAATTTTACAAAGTACAAGTTCGGCAAACTCTGTTGCCCAGCTCATCGGCACCTCCGCACAGTCGTCACACGACTCACCAACCCTTCTTTCACCTCATCGCACGATCGTGTTGTTTTCCCAACTTGGGCGCGCCTCGTCGTAACCAAGTCGCCACACACAAGCACCTCCGCACGAGTCACACCTCCGTTCACAATCTCAACACTTCACCATTTCCACCGTTTCGTCTTGCACAGTGCACCCTTGCCCGGCCGCCCATTCGCATGTCCACCCGTTCACCCAACTCATTCACCCGTTCACCCAACTCGTTCACCCTTTCACCCGTTCGCCCAACTCTTTCACCCTTTCACCTGTTCACCCATTTGCCCAACTCGTCCACCAAAACTCGTTCACCTGTTCACCCAACTTCACCCGGGTCGCCACACGACTTCACCCGGTTCGCCTGAACGACCTCACCCAGTTCGCCCAAACAACCTCGCCCGAGTTTCCTGCCCGACGACCTCGCCCGAGTTTTTTGAATGACTTTCCTGAACAACTTCCTGAATGACTTTTCTGAATGACTTCCTGAACAACTTTTCTGAAGGACTTTTCTGAATGACTTCCTGAACAACTTTCCTGAACGACTTTCTTGAACGAGTTTTACACCCGAGTTCCGCCCATCGTGCGGGCTCATCCACGCACTGCAAAACTCCTTGTTCGAACTCGTGTTGATTGAATGATGGTCATTTGCCTCCAAACGCCCTCCAATATATACGGGTGGGTGGCAGGTTGTGTCACCTGGCCGACCCACACCAAATGCCCAGCCGACTTGTTCATAATGCGAACTCTCGCCCATGAGGTAGGTCAGCCGGCCCAACTCGTGGGACCGCCCCTCATCACTCACCCAACGCCTTATAAACTCATCCAAGGTTTGTTTCATTTCATATTTCGCACGTCCTTCGCACGATGGAGTCACCCTGCCCGTCGCACGGACCGCAGGTCCTAACAACAACGATGTCACGAACCAGGACATAGAAAGGCATGTGTCATTTCTTGGCCTTCACTCCCTTGACGTTATTCATCTTGTTCTTCAACTGGAAATAAATCTCAGTACCATACTGCACAAAGCTGTCTATGTGCTTGAAGTTGTGTTTCGCACCACTCTTCTGCTTCAGCCAAATGTCCTCGGTGACTTCAACCCCGCCCCCGTCCTCCACGTTCTCTAGAGGCATGAGGAGACCCTTGGGAATTCCATAGGTTTCAAAAGCTCCAGGGATTTGTCCAGGGTTTCCTCTCCCTTGAAGATTATCGCGTCTTCACGCTTGCTCATTACTGCTCTCATAGACATCGTGACTGCCGAAGAAACCCTAAATATCAAAACCTTAACTATGAAACCCTAATGTATTGAAACCAAGAAAAAGGCTTAGAGGACAGAATGTATTAAACACTGCTATTTATATAGCAATAATAGTAACTGGGATGCCGAATGTGGACTTTAGATACTCAACTTACCTTCCAAGAGAGAGTAGAAAGAACTGTCCAAATAGAGGTAAACTCACAGTTGCTGGCCGCTTCGTTCTGCATTCCTCAGATGAAACCATGGATTTGAAATGTTCAGAAATTAAATCAATACTCAGCACTACAAAGTAATAAAGAAAATCCAACGAAATGAAATAATGCCCACATACATACTTTTCAAGAAAGAGGGAAAATGGTGTAAGCACTAGTACCCCCACTGCGTTGGAGTAAACAATGAAAGCCAGAGGGTTCAGCCCCTTTGATAATTCCTTCCCAATAAGAACACCGTTCACTGCATAACTAATCTACATACCCAGCAAGGAGGCATAGATGCCCAACACTTCCAGACTGCAGAAAGGGCGTTTGTCACTGTACATTTTGGATTGGCTCTTCGTCAATTAAAATCCCCGCTCCTAAATTTTCACATTACAGATCACAAGCAAAGCTGCTTCTTTTTAGAAAAAGGGATTAAAATCTAACTCCGTGCAAGTCTAGATCCCAGAATGAAGGATTTTAAGGGCTGATATTCCTACTAGCTGTAGCAAAGCAATACTGATAGTTTTGGACTGCTAAAATAGTCAACTCCTACACAACATTGTGAAGATATCACGGATCGACAGAGCTTTTGCATTGAAAATAGCAGATGGGGCAATTCCTAGTAGATGGGGCGATTCTGAGAATCACCAGGTGGTGGGGCGATTCTGAGAATCGCCCCACCACCCAGCAATTCTCAGAATCGCTCCATCTGCTACGAATCACCCCAAACAATGCTTACTGGGCATCCAATACGATATTAAGTGGAAAAATCCTAGCGCTGCGAAAGATTTGCGATGATGGCACTGCTATTTATATAGCAATAACAGTAACTGGGATGCAGAATGTGTACTTCAGATACTCAACTTACCTCCCAAGAGAGAGCAGAAAGAATTGTCCAAACAAAGGTAAACTCACAGTTGCTGGCTGCTTCATCCTGCATTCCTCAGATGAAACCATTGATTTGAAATGTTCAGAAATTAATGAAATACTCAGCACTGCAAAGTAATAAAGAAAATCCAACGAAATGAAACAATGCCCACATACATACTTTTCAAGAAAGAGGGAAAATGGTGTAAGCACTAGTACCCCTACCGCGTTGGAGTAAACAATGAAAGCCAGAGAGTTTAGCCCCTTTGATAATTCCTTCCCAATAAGAACACTGTTCACTGCATAACTAATCTGCATACCCAGCAAGGAGGCATAGATGCCCAACACTTCCAAACTGCAGAAAGGGCGTTTGTGACTGTACATTTTGGATTGGCTCTTCTTCAATTAAAATCCCCCCTCCTAAATTTTCACATTACAGATCACAAGCAAAGCTGCTTCTTTTTAGAAAAAAAGGTTAAAATCTAACTCCGTGCAAATCTAGATCCCGGAATGAAGGATTTTAAGGGCTGATATTCCTACTAGCTGCAGCAGAGCAATACTGATAGTTTTGGACTGCTAAAATAGTCAACTCCTACACAACGTTGTGAAGATATCATGCATCGACAGAGCTTTTGCATTGAAAATAATTGTGAGAAAAATCCAAAATCGATAAAGTTATTATCATGAGGGCAGGCTGAAATTTCAAAACCCAAAAGCTTTTCAAATAGTTTTACTAAATTTGCTAGGTTATTTTAGTTATATAAAAATGATTTTTTACACGGTCAAATCAAATCAATGGTGTGAACAGTTATCATATTCATTAATATAATTAACTCATTATTATTATATTCGATGAAAATCATGTTACCTACTATTATTTATCACAATGAAAATCATGTTATCTACAATTATTTATCAATGGTGGTAACCTACAGGCTTTTACTTTTATGGCATGTTTCTGATTTTCAAACTAAAATATTAAACTCCTTACAAAGTCAAAACAATTTTAAAAAACATCCTCCAACTAAATTATCACAAAAATTATTTACCATCTTCCAAATTTTAAATATTTATATTTAATAGATAAATTATCTCATAAATAATAATTTACCAATCACCTATAACCTTAGTCTCTATCAAATAAATAATATAAAACCTATCACTTCTGAATTGACATGAGGTTTGCTTTCAATCTTCTGATATTTTCAAAGGAAAAGATATTTCCCATAATCCGGTGGGTACTTAGTAGCAAGTGCCTTCACTTTATGAATCCCATATTTTTCATACTCTACATGCTGCCTTCTCCCTAACTTAGATTTGGTACTGTTGTGCGGAAAAATCCTAGCATTGCAAAAGATTTGTGGGAAAGGATGACTGAGGTGGATATTTTGTAGTGTGTGCCTTTAAAATTGAGGCAAAAATTGTATCATATCTATAATATTGGGGAAATGCCATGGAATTTTTAAGCATAAAGTTGAGGTAGAAATGGTATCACATTAATAATATTCAGGAAATGACATGGCAGTATGTAGCTGGCCGTTTGATTGTTTGTGGATATAATTGTTTGTATGTTGTTTTCATATTAATACTGACAATGATGTTCAATGAGAAAAGAGATGAGGTGTGATACATCTTACGGTGTGTTTGTTCAGCAAGATAAGACTCCCACAGATCTTGTACATATTCTTCTCACAATTCACCACTTGTTGTAGGTACTTCCGCCAAGTTTTTCTTTACGGAAACTGCGAATGAATATTAAGCAGAAGTCAATTTAAAAAACTAAGTAATATATCTTTTACATTGAATTAATGGATAATCCTATTGTCAATTTAAAAAACTAAGTAATATATCTTTTACTGACCGATTTTTCTCACTCTGATAAATATTTGATTTAGGATCAAACATAATATGATATAATTATATAACTGAACACTAAGAAAATAATCAAATTAATAACTAAATGATAGATATAAGATCAAATTAATGACTAAATGTTGGATATAAGATAGTTGGTAATAGGGTGTGTTGTGAAGTCAATGTCAGATATAAGATAGTTGGTAATAGGGTGTGTTGTGAAGTCATTAGGGTTATTATTGACTCCTTAAATATGACTCAACGATTTCTAAAAGTATTCTTCCAATATTAATGAGTTTCTATGTCTACAATGTAATCACCACAATGAAATAATAAGCGTTTACTACCAACTAGATGTTCATAGCCCCATAAAAGGTTTTTATATCCCTCGTTACTTCCCCCATTGGGGTGCTTTTCATTTATTTTATTTCTCCCTTTTCTTTTATTTAGATATGAGGATAGGTAACATCTAATTGATAATAGTGGGGGAAGCAACGCACTGAATAACCATATTAATAGGGGTGTCTCCTTATATTGGGTGCAAATTCTTGACCTAATTGACTTTTTAGAATTGTTGCCAAGGGAGATGTTTTTATGCTGTTGTTAAGATATTTAGAGTGAATTTGATAAATTTAATCGTTTCTCAGTGGTAATTGATGTTAATGGAGATCCAAACTTAGTTTGCTCATTTTGGTTGTGTTTCCCATTGTGGTATTAGCGTCCATGTGCTCCTCATGAGTCACTTGCAACAAAATAAGACAAACACAAAATACCATCTAACTATATTTAAAATGCCATCAAAGTTATTATTGTGGTTCATAAGATGACAGTGACAATGACCTTCCTTTAAAGGTTTGGAAATAAATTAAAATAGATTATTATTATGGCCTTAGATACTCTAATCAAAGTAAATCGAGTGGTCGTAGGTAGCTCATCGTATTCTCCCTACATGTGGGGTATGATTTCACTGATGATACATTATTAGGATTGTGATTGACACTAGAGTTATCTTTTGGGAACTTGCTTGTTTTTTCCAATTATTTCATTCTTGAGAGAAAATCCTCTGGCATCTAGGTTTGGGATTTATTGATAGCAAATGAAGTTATCCTACCTTCATTTCTCGGGAACACATTTATGAGGGAGTAATAAGGTTCTTGAGGTGTCACTGAGTTGCTTTAGAACAAATGAAACTTGCTTCTGGGATTCCTTGTGAACTTTTTGTGAACATATTTTATGGAGAGGGTGATCAGTTTAGCGAGGGTCATTAGAGGAGATTCACTGTAATCTGACTCCAGTTCCTCTTTTTAGCGAAATCCTAGCCTCTTATGAATTTGTCATGCTCAAAATTAAAATAAGGATAATCAGGAAAATGTGCTTGATGTGATATGGTAAATTTGTCCATCTATGTTTAGGTGTAATAACCATGGCATGTAATGGTTGAAAACATGTTGAATTTATACTTAGGAAAGAAAAATGATATTCTACCAAAAACATTAATGTGTTTTTTCCCTCATAAATAACTTTGTTTGGCACATAAAAATTTGCTTTTACTAGCATTTTTTAAAAAGTTTGAAAATTGACCCTAAAAAAAAATCATCGTTCCAATATCATCACTTTTTCGTTTTGAAGCTATATTTTGCACAAAAATTTCATATAAATTTCATAGTCACTGCCATTTTTAAAACATGTTCAAAATTGACCCTTAAAAAATAAAATCATCGTTCCAGTATACACACTTTTCATTTTTAGCACTGTTTTTGATGTTTTTTCGGGATTTTTTGGCCAGAGTTCCCGTTTTGAGTTTACAGTTCCCGTTTCAAAGTTTACATTATTAATATTATTTTCAAAGATATATGACATATTCTACTATGATACATTACAAACCTTGTATTCCATCTTAGAGACACAAATCCTTAAATATCAACAACTCAATCAAATAACAATTCTACTATACATTTTAGACTCTACTAGGGTTTGTTGCAAACCCTAGATTTAGTCATTATATCATAAACAATATCTTCATATCCTAGAATATCCTAGAATATCAAACTTCTACTCAGGCTTTGTTACAAACCCTAGAATTTACAAACTATGAGCATCAAAAATTAGGTTAGCATATATATATATATATATATATATATATATATATATATATATATATATATATATCTATATTTCATAATCATGCACAAGCATACAACAATATCTACTAGGTAAATGCAAGACATAAATATCAATACATTAAAGTTAGACATACAACAATTTTGACCAGGCTAGGGTTTCGATTAGACATACACATAGGGCTTCATTCCTATGATCTTGCTATAGATATTATAAGGGTTTTTCTCATAAACCCTAAAGGTCTAGGGATTCAATACATAAATTTGGATAGAAAACCCTAAAGGACTAGGGATTTTATCATAACAATACCAAAACATCAAAATAATAGGAATTCTAGATTTCATGAGCAAACCTAAGTAGACTATGGTTTCCATCTTAGCATCGACATACCCATAGGTTAGGGTTTTATGGTGAACCTTTTTAGGGTTCCATAAGAATGATAATATAATGAGGGTAGATTCAATTGAATGATTAATCACCCTAACAAGAATCTTTGTGATTCAAAACCCTAGACATAACGATGTTAGTAATGTAAAGAAAATTTTAAAATAAAGAATGACCGTACCTTTCGCATGAAGAGACATTTATAACAAATTTTATAGTTTAAGACATACCTCGAGTTGTTCATTAACAAACCTTGTATGACATCAATTCTTGAAGGGAATAACTTCTTCCACGCTTCAAGTCTATCCTTTGAAGTCTCTTCCATAACCCTTGAGTATTCAACAAACTTTCCCTGAGTTGTTCCTTAGAAAACCTTGTATGACATCAATTCTTGAAGGGAAAAACTTCTTCCATGCTTCAATTCTATCCTTTGAAGTCTCCTCCATAACCCTTGAGTATTCAACAAGCTTTCTTAACACATAAAATATAAAAGGTTATTAGCTCTAATTCAAACAAGTCTTGATGTGAGAAACCAAACATGAAAACATGAAACAAAGAAAAAAATACTTATCTTTTTGTAAATTGGTGGAGGGTCCCTCTTAATCCAATCTTGAGGGAAACCTACAACTAAAAATAAAATGTGTTCTGAAAAGATATGTTAGACCTACAAGTTCTAGAAATCAAAACATGAAGGAAAATAATTCAAAACTTAGAATAGAAGGATATGTAAGGGACAGAGTCCCTAAGATTCCCTAGAAAATACTTCATATTCTTCCATCTTATTCTTCTTTAGTGGAGCTTCATTGATAATATTTGCTTGATCCCTGTCTCTCTTCTTATTCCTTGGACTCTCTAGACAATGACTTTTGTAGTGACCCATCTTGTGACAATAGTAACATTCGATCTTTGATAAGTCTACTTTCTTTTTTGGTCCTTTGTACTTCTTGAAGGTTCCCTTTTTCTTGTGATGAGTAGAATAGGCATTTGAGATGTTCTCCTCTTCATCCTCCTTCTTGTTTCTTACTAACTATATTCTACCTCTTCTTGACTACATGCGTTCCACATTTTTTTGAATATTAGAGTATCCTTCCAAATGTTGATTCCTGATGCAAAGGCACTCCATGATGTTGGTAGTCCTAAAAGGGCAATAATCATGAGCCCTTTTTATGGTACAATTTCATCTATTGCTTGAACTTAGTCTCTGATTCTAGATATCCTTATAAAGAAGGATGCCATAATATCATCCTTCATCATATTAATAGTTATTAATTCATTCTTGAGGTTTGCAATTTGACCAATGTTCTTGATTGTGAATAATTTGGATAGAGCCTCATACATTTCTTGAGCGAAATCTATGTTGGATACATATGGAATGAGGTTGTCCTTTACTCCATCCACTATTAGGTTCATGGCCAATGTTTCAATTTTTCTAGAACTTTCCTTTCTCTTCTTCACTTGATTCATCTTGTAGGCTTCTTCTTTATTCTTCTTGAGGATGAGATCTATCCTCTTTTTCCATGCCTTGTAGTTGGATGCTCCTTCTAGTTTTTTTTCTCCCTTCATTGAGTTAGACATGGTTCTTGTAGATAGTAGGCTTATCCCCTTATATGATCCCTTTAATGATCTTCCTTCAATAGATATTCAGGTTGCCTTTTTCTTCTTCTTCACCTTAGCTCTGATACCATGTTGGAAAAATAAAAAAGAAAGAAACATTTTCTCTTGTTGATAATTACTTGTGATTTCTTTGAGTTATTATATTTTTTCTTATGTTATTATTTTATCTTAGTTCATCAAGCGATTACCAAAACCAAACATGAAGATCAAGGACACCATATGTAGGCACACAGCCAGGGAAAAAGCCTATATAGGGGAAATCCTAGTCAAGAACTCTTCCTTTAGTAATTCAAATGAGATAAACCAAGACCCCAAACCAACAAACCTTACTCCTCCACTAAGTCAACCTTCCAAGATTATTTATTAGTATCTTCTTATCCAACAACTTCAACCCAACAACAATCCAGAAATTTTGACTTCTCAGCAACAGAACTTCGACCTAGCTTCAAGACCGTAATTTTGATCTAGAAATTTTAATAGATTCTACCTAGCAGCTTCACAATGTCAATCTTGATGTAGCTTAAAAACTTCAACCTTGTTACAAGAACTTCAACCTTGCTACAACAACTTCACAACTTTGACCTTGATGCAACAACTTCACAAGTTTAACCTTGATGCAACAGATTCATAACTTCGACCTTGATGCAAAAACTTCATAACTTTGAACTTGATTCAGCTTCATAATTTCATTGTACATGAGAGAGAGAGACCCAAAAATTTCGATTCCATCTTCCTTCTTGAATTTCACACATTTTCTCCTTCCTAGCTGCTTCAATTCGAACTTGTGTGGGATGTCCTCCAAATGAGTCGAGTTATTTCTTATATATAGCTATCTTAGGTGATTGAATTTATCTAATGAGGTCGAATTGTCCTTCCTTGAGTCCGACTTAGTAGAGGAGGTCTAACTGACCTAATTTATATTAAAATAATTATCTTTCTTGACAAATAATTCCCAAGAAGGGTTATTTACATTGTGACATGGAAAAGGACACTTAACATAAACCGTAGAAGTATTCAATGGAGACTTTGACCTAAAAACAATTGACCCACGTATGAAACCCATGCTTTAATAAGACAATTTATTTAATAACAAAATATCCTTTTCTTTCTTTTGACAAATATATTTCAAATATACTTATGAAGACCAAAACTAGTTACATTCTTCAACAAAGCCTATGGAAAACACCTCTTTCACCTCAATGAAAGAAATTTGATCCATATTATGCTATAATTGATAGTACCACGGGGAGGCCAATAGTTTTCTGGAAAAACATGTGATAGAGTCCCACCCATAAACGTCAACACCTATCGGAAACTGTATTTTCTTCTAAGGTATATGAAATGTTGAAGAGTCACTTGTCGTGGATGCTTCTAGTGGCCCGACTTCCCCACCCTGGGTACGTACTGTACCTCTGTCATTTGAAACCATAACAGTACTAGGACTAACATGTCCTGCTTACTTGAACAACTGATTGTATGTAGGCATCATTTGTATCATAAGGCAGGGGGGAAATTTGGAAATTTCTATTGTAGTTTTGTACAGTTTCGTAACACATGGCCAATAAAGACATCATACTTACAATGGAAGTTTATAGTTACAATGTACACTATTACTAGTGGTAGTACTACATTGACCTAGTGTTTTGTTTGTAGTGAAAATGATATTTTAAGCATTTCTAGAGGATTTCATGAAGGAAACATCTTGAGCTAACAATATTAGTTGAATGTTTGTAAAAGGAACATTTAATTCCAACAAAACAATATTTCATGCCAACAAAACAAAATTTAATAATGCTTGAATTTCTATACCAAGTAGTCATAAAAATAATGTCACCAAAAACTCCAGACAAAGACTCCCAAGACCAAGCTAGCCACCAAACAAGCTAGATAAAGACTTCCCAAGACCAAGCCAACCACCAAACAATCTTCCTTCAACAAAAACAAGATCTCCAATGAATCAACAAGGTTGACCTTACAAAGAATGTAACTTATCTAAATTTTAGCTTGATCAACTAGGTCTATAACTTTGACTGCTAAAAACTTGAACCTGCAATAACCAAAGAATCACAGAAACTCACATCAGTGCGCTGATAATAGCAAGAGATCATACTTCTTTCTTTTGCTGATATTAATTTTTTTTCTACGATGATTTATTTTCTTCTAGCCCCCTCACACTACTTTTCTGTCACAAATCAAATGCCAAGATGTGTGTCACTAGAGGAGGTCGAAGTCCTCTCAAAATCCCTTTTGAAACTCACTAAAATTTTCTCTCATTTGATGGAGTGTTATAGGACATTCAACCAAACACGTATTTTTCATATCTGTCTTCATCAAGTGACGAAAGTTCAGGTAGGATAGAAGAAATTGACCAAACATTTGCTACGTCATCTAGCAAGCGAAGATCAACTAGAGTTGAAAAGATTAGAAGAAAATTCCATAGATGCATGGAAATTTTTTTCACTAAAGGGGGGTCATGTTCTTATGATAATGAGAGCATAGATGACATCGAGGTGCACCTTAGGTACATATATATAGTGAAATAATGGGCACCCAAGGATCTTCCTGAAATAAACACTGATTTTTCTGTCATTGAAAGGATATACCACATTACCCCAAAGTTATTACATGGTTTGGGGCAATTTTCTATGGATGGCATAAAGGTATGTTACAAAGGATTAACTAAATTAATGTAGTATGTTAGACCTTGTTACAATTACAATGATTGGGGACGACTAGTCCAATATACCAAACGTATGTGAAGATATGGAGTGGCCACAAATTATTTACAAATAAAAGATAATGATGAAAACAAAGGCACAACTATGTATATTGATGGAAGGCCAAAAGAAGCAAGGAATATTGTAGGGTTTATAAATAGTACATGACCCATCACCACAAATAAGAAACCCAATTTCATATTCGAGGGATGTGAAGGAAATCATGCATTTGCATTGTTTAATCAATTCAATGTTCTTAAATTTTTTACATAAATTATCGACCGGAGTTGGTAATCTTGTGAAGTGCAAGTGCACTATATATGCTAGAAGCCTTTTTGAGTTTATTAAGATGATGATTGTGTTTGTTTTAAGGATTTTCTTTATTCCTATATTCCTAATGAAACTGAAGATTTACAATTCAATTCCTACAATAAACTCTTGAAAAGGAAAGTAAGACAAGATATCATGATCCTATTTAACTGACTATTTTTAGTTTCAAAAGAATTACTATGCAAGGTGATGGAAAAGCAAAACTGCCTTGTAAATTCTATGAATACTTATTTAAGATAAATTGTGTTTTTGAAAAGAACTAAAAAGAAAGTTATTATGGAATCTATAACTAAACCACTTATGTTCTAGAAACACAATTATTTATGCTCTACAAAGAATGACTTTTGTTTAAGAATAAATTTATAAATCAATCTATGTTAAGGTCTACATACTGTAATTAACAATTCTACTTGAATTAATAAAACAAAAGTAGAAGGAATGTGATCTAATCAAATATATTTTCCATGAAAAGAAGAGGATTATGTACATATTCCTATTTTATAAAGCTTACAAATGATTTGAAATTGATAGGAAACAAATGAAAGAATGTAAACAAGTAATTACAAATAAATTGAAGCTGCGATAATGCAATTCTAGAAATAACAAAAAAGAAATGAACTAAGCTAAAAATAAAAGAAAGAACGTCGATTGTCTGCAGGGGCCCTCCACAAAATAATAGGTTTTTAATACTTTAATTCAACAGTTAACTACACATGAGATCAATGAGAATAATTCTTCAATTAAAAAGAATAGATTTATGAAACTTCAAACTATCAATTAAAGATTACATATATGCATCTTGGCTTTCTGTTTACAGAGTTATATATATAGTATTCATGCTCAAAAAATTGAGACTTTTATGGCTTAAAAACTTAAAACAATCATAATCTAAATTCTAATCTTATAACGGATAAATAATGTTTCTTGACGATTTTCTATTTGGAAAGAAAATAAAAGAGTCGTGATCTATTTGAACTCTCGTTGATCTATTTATCCATGTATTGACTTGCTTCTTTGACTGTGCCACTGGGCGATTTCCTTGATGATTTGGCTCGAGAAAATAGGAGGAGATCCATGAGGAGATCAATCCCCATCTGCCCATGTGCTTCTTTGCTTGGCTAGTGTACTTCAATCTGACAAACCATGGAGATAGTTGCGAATCATGAAACAACTGCAGAATCATGTTAATTCTGTAGCTATTACAATCCTTTAACTCAATAATAAGGAACATTAATAAATATGAAAAATAAGACATCTAAGTACCTTACCATGTCAAAATATATAGTTTGAGTTGATAGCAATGATAAAAAGAGGAAAAATGGATGGAAATGGTGACAAAAACAAAACAGTCATGAGACTCTACATTCCCCCATGCTGAGGGCTTTGAATGTCCTCATGCAAAACACAAAATTGATGTCTCCTATTTAATTATTTCATTTCTTTTTAGACCTCTGCAAGTACATCCAACTTCATCTTTTTCCCTTTCTTTCTAACCACTTCCATCCTTGGATTTTTCATGAGAATCTTGTACATCAGGTTGATAACTTGTCTTTGTAGAGCTCTATTTTTCTGCTTCAGTTTCTTATTTTTCTTATACCACGGACTTAGGTGTAAAAGGATATTGTCACTCTTATCTATTTGGATTTCACTATGCACCTTTAGGGTTTGATTCTCCTTATGGATGTACCTATTTAGTGTCTCCAACTTGAAAATTTCTCGTTTTAAAACATTTATTACTGAAGGTTCTTGAGGTTTACTAAACTGGACTTCTTCTTGATTTGAAGCTTATGTTTTTTCCGCATCTCTTTTCTCTAGGGACCCAATATAATCATAAATCTCCTGGTTTACAGGATCAATTTCAGGTGTTATTTGGCCTGGACTCCAAGGAGGTGTGATGAAAGTTGGCTGAGAAACCCTTGAATCTTCCTCTGCTTCTAAGTCGATATGCTTCACATTTTTTGAAGGTCGTTCTTTTGTTGCTGGATTGAGTCTGGTACTTAATCTTAAGCTTGTCACATGAGGCATTTGAATTCTTTCTTTCTATGTCAGGCTTCTTTGTTGTGGGTGTGCTCTCTGTATTTTGGTTGTCTTTCTTTATTCTTTCTTTCTTCTAACATCTTTCTTGTTTACATTCTCTAAAATTTCTGCAAGAAGAATGTCATCCTTTGCCTACTCTTGTGACTGTTGTTTTCCTTTTTCTACTAGTTCTTCAGTTTTTACTTTTCTTCCTCTCTTGGTTTTTCTGCTACTTGGCTATTCTTGTTCCACTGGTTATTCAATTTTTCCTTTTCTCCCTCTTTTGGCTTTGTCGCTACTCGACTATTCTTGGTTATCTTCCTTAAAATGGTTCCTCACTAAAAATCTTTCCCAGTTATCACCCATATTTTTAAGATGAAATTCAACAAGGATTTTAAAAAGACCATGGTGATAGATGGTGTTCTCTATAAGCTGAATTTTCCTTTGAACATTCCCTGACATCTTTATTAGACTATTAAGTATGAAATATGGAAGATTTATTTCATTATCCTCAATAAAATTCATCAGCAATCAGATATGATAGAAAAAAATGCATCCAAACCTCCCTTCGCAACTGACAAATTTTTGAATTATCAGAGTTAAATTTCTCCACTTCCTTTTCAATGTTGTCCTTAGAATGACCTTCTTGAAAATGGTCGTGTCCATGCTAGGGTTCTTCAGAAAAACCTTCTAGTCCTCCCTCTCACTACCTTTGTTTGTAAACCATTTTTCTCAAATTCGAGGAAATCCAGTAGCTTCGGCAACAAAGGATCATGTCACTGTAAAGTTTATGTACCCTATCTTGATTTCCACCCAATCAAAGGCTCTGGTGAAGGATTTGGTTACTTCTTTGTGCAAACCATCAAATTTTTCCACAAACTCCAGCCACTGTGCTTTCTACAAAAATTCTCTTATCTGTGGATATCCTTCTAAAACTTTTCTTCCTGCTAGTTCTATTATGACTATAACTCCCATGGCTAAGAAGCTTTGTCTCTAGATTGTTTGTTTAATAGGGCATGAAGGTTTCAGAGGGTTTTAGAGTAATGAGGACGAGAGTATCAATGATGGGAGTGTAAGTGGTAAGGGTATGAAGAAGTGCAACAAAATCTAACTGTTGAGAGCATGAATGAGCATGATTTGGGCAATGAGATCAATAAAATTGGGATGTAGGATGGAGCGTAGGTATAATGATGAGGAGTGAATGGCGGATTAGATCCGATTTGACACAATACTATCAATTCTTAGCAATAATGATTTTGAATTTGGTAGTACGATGTCTATATAATTCATAAAAATAATGTTTTTAATCCTTATTATCAAAATAAAGAATTACATACCTTTGAATTATTTCTTTCTAACCTTTCGTTTTTGTCCTTTATATTATCTTCAGGTCATTTGCAGTGGAGTGATTCAATCACTCTTTCGATTATCCCATTAGAAATTTTTGTCAAATTGGCTGCAAAAATCTGTTAGAGCTGCAAAAAATCAATAATTTTGTAGCTCTTTTATTTTTGAAAAGAAAAGAGTGGGACATAAAGAAAATGGGTTTAGAACAGATGTGAGGAAAATTTAAGGTGCAAAATTGTCTTTTCACCTTAGATTTTCTATATAAACATGCCAACCATTGTTGGATTTCAAGTTTATATATGTGTGTGTGTGTGTGTTTAGTTAATTAATTTTTTTTAGAAAAAAAGTAAAAAAAAGAAAAAGAAAAATAAAAAGTACTTTTGGAGATCAAACTGGAGAAGAAGGAAAATCCTTCTTTACCAACTTTAAATCAATATTATCTTGCAAATATTCAATAAATTCTTCCTTGGTCAATAGTTTATGATAGATTCTTAGTCGATGAAGATTCAGAAGAAAAGTGATCCTTTCTTCATCAATAGTTCTGATCCTAACTACACCAATGTGAAAGACTGTTTCAATCTTGTAAGGCCCAATCCAAAGAGTTTGAAATTTCTCTTGGAAATCTTTGAACTTTGAATCAAACAGTAATGCCCAATCTCTTGAATGGAATTTTCTCTCTTTGATATATTCTTCATGCCCTCTGGATCTTGTTGTTGAACTAGATTGGTTCTTTGGATGGAATGTTTTCTTATCTCATCAAGTTCATTTAGTTGCTCCATTCTTTGTTTTTGTGCTTCTAAAAGATCAAGACCCAATTTGACTGCTATCTTGAAAGTTTTGACTTGAAACTCAATAGGAAACATGACGTGTTTTCCATAGAGAATCTCATAAGGAGTATGTCCTGTATTATTTCTCCATGTGGTATGGTATGCTCATAAAGCTTCTGGAAGCTTTTCTACCCAATCTCTTCTATGAAAATGCACAGTTTTGGTGAGAATTGCTTCAATGACTTTATTGGTGGAATCCACCTGTCCATTTGCTTGAGGATGATATGGAGTAGACTTTTGATGTTTGATTTTGTATTCCTCCATTATCTTCTGTACCAACTTGGATGTGAATTGAGTACCTTGATCTGTTACAATTTCACTTGGAACACCAAAACGAGTAAATACATCCTCAAATAGAAATGAAACTACAACATTTTCAATAGCAAAAAGAAGTGCTTAAGCTTCTACACATTATGTAACATAATCAGTGCAAAAAAGAATTTACCTTTTGGTCTCGAAGTTGGATTGATTGGACCAACAAAATCCAGAGCCCATTTTACAAAAGACTCAATAAGTACCTGAGGTTGTAGAGGCGTCTCCTCAGAAGGAAAATGTTTCCCCATCCTTTGACAACTATCACATCTCTTAACATACTCTTTGGCATCCTTAAAAATGGAAGGCCAATATTATCCTAAGAGAAGGACTTTGTAAGAAGTTCTTTTGCCAGCAAAGTTTCCTCCACATGGCTCATCGTGACAAGCTTTCAATATCTCTAGTACTTCATCTTCTCTCTCACACCTTCGGATGATCAGATCTGGAACTGTTTTATACAATTCTTCATTTATCCATGAATAATATGCACTAATTTGAATTACCTTCCCTTTTTATAGAGAAGACAAGTATGATGGTAATTTTCCTATATCCAAATAGTTAGCAATATCTACAAAAATACATTCATCAGGAAAATTATCTTCTACATGCATGTCATTGTTATCATTTCAAATCCTTGATAAAAAGTCAGCAACTGTGTTTTGCTTTCCAAGTCGATCCAAAATAGTAATTTTAAACTTTTGCAACAATAACAGCCATCTAGTGATTCTTCCATTAGTGATTGATTTATTCATTAAGTATCTAATTCCAGAATGATCAGTATGTACAAGAGTTTCATAGCCAGTAATATAATGTCTAAATTTATTGATGGCATGAACAACAACTAAAAACTCCTTCTCTGTGACAATATAATTTAACTCTGCAAGAGTCAAATCTTTACTGGTGTAATAAATGGCATATGGAGTTAATTTGTTTTGTCCTAGTACAACTCCTAAAGTTGTGTCTGAAGCATCAGTCAAAATGTGGAAAGGTAATTTCCAATGGAGTCATCTACCGAGGCAGAGGAATTGCCCGGATAATTAAAAGTGGAGGGAATCTGGGCAAAAAAAATTTCAAAAAATCTTATAGAGGCAGTTTTTGAATCATGTTTTTTATGGTGGAAATGGATTCAAAACCATCAAAAATGTCTAGGACACCTAAAATTTTGAATTTTAACAACTATAACTTGGATTTACAAAAATCCTTTCCGGATTTCCTCTAAATATGACCAGAAGTTCCATAACTTTCTGCACAACTCCTCCACCTCGTTAGACTACGACATTTCCAATTTGGTCCTCTAAGAATGGGTGATTCATATATTTTCTCTTTTAATGACTCAAAGACGTTTTGGCAATCAAAATTCCAATTGAATTCACAGTCTTTTGTGAGTAGTTTGAAAAGTGGAGATGCAATTTTTGTGATGCTTTTTATAAATATTCTATAATAACCAGTGAAACCAAGAAAAATTATAACATCTCGTGATATGTGGAATTGATAATTTAGAAATAACTTCTACTTTAGATGTGTCCACTCTAATTCCATTTCCTGAAATATGGTGTCCTAAAACATTTCCCTCAGTAAACATCATAAAACATTTTTCATGGCTTAATGAGAGTTTTTCCTCTTTACATTTAGTGAGAAATTTTTCCAAAATTTTAAGAGCTTCTTCAAAAGAATTTCCATAAACTGTAAAATCATCCATATATAATTCCACACAACCATGAATTAGATTAGAAAAAATGCCTAATATTGCTCTTTGGAATGTTGCAAGAGCATTACATAATCTAAAGGGAAGTACTCGGTAAGCATAAGTTCCCCATGGGAAGGTAAAGGTGGTTTTATCTTGGTCTTCTGGGGCTACTTGGATTTGGTTATACCCATTAAAACCATCTAAAAATGAAAAATATTTCTTTCCTGCCAATGTGTCTAAAACTTGATCTATGAAAGGAAGCAAAAAGTGATCTTTTAAAGTGGCTTTATTCAATTCTCTATAGTCAATACACACTCTCCATTTTCCATTATTTTTAGGAACAATTACTAAGGGTGAAACCCACTGACTGTCTAATATTGGATAGATGAAATTGACTTTCAACAATTTTTGTAGTTCTTCCTTAACAATCTCCCTTAGATTTGGATTCATTCTTCATTGAGGTTATCGAACTAGTTTGACATTTTCTTCAATGTAGATATGATGTTTACAAGTATTATGATCAATTCCCTTCATGTCAATATATTCCCATGTGTTAGCACCTAAATCTGCCTTAGGCTAAAGGAAGGCAAAATTCAAGGTAACCACAAACCATGCTCAGTCTTGTAGCTAGCCCTACCAGAATAGGAGAGGGCTCTCTCTGAGTCACGCTCAACGAATAAGTAAACAGAATGGTCTGAGATGACTAACAGTGAAATATTGATCTTAGGCTAGTAAGTAAATATGGATACAAGAAGCAATTTTTTATGAATGACTGAGTTTCTGGGATGGTATGGGACCAGTGGACAGCAATGAGTAGAGAATTTAATACAAAGGCACAAATTATTTCATGAGGCAAGACAGGTGGAAAGTCTAGCAATTTAGTTTGAAATAACGCGGAATGGAGGAATTTCTTAGGAGGGTGAAAAGGGCATAAGTACATGAATCCTTTTCAACAGAAGAAGAACACTGAACATGAAATTTTCCCACAGGCAGAGCAATAAAAATGAATTCTACCTTATCTAACTTAGAAAATTTCACTGGAAATGAATATGAAATGAACTGTGAAACATTACGAAATACATATGAAACATAAGAGACACATTTGCTACACTCAAAACCACATGAATCTCATGAAACAGAGCTGCTGCCTTTCATTAATCCTCTGTCAAAATATACAATGAAGAACTGAGTTTCTCTCCCACAGTCTCCCAGAAATTACAAGCCAACCAACCCTTTGCAAATAGTTTGCATACAATATATAGAATGTGCCATGAAGAGATAGAATGCCCAAGGGTTGGGGAGTTACTCGAATCATTACAAAATGGAGGTGGAAAGCCAACCATTAGCTACAGGTGCAGCGTTACAAACATGACAAATGGCTTGGGTGACTGTTTGCCTTCCTTTGCCACTTGGATAGAAGCCAATCTGGAGTGAAAATACTTTAAATTCCACCTTAGGTGCCGAAAAAGTGAAATGTAGATGAGCGGGCCCACTTGGAGAAGTCGCGAATCGAAATTTCGCGAAACGGAGGTGAAATTGGCCTTTTTCCCTATATGAGCCGCGCCACTTTCTATATGTGTTGTGCCACTTTGGAGGCGATTTTGAGGTACCTTCAAGAGTCCAAATTGTTACCAAGTCTACTTGTTGGAAAGCCTGGCCTGTCTACTTTCCAACCCAAGTGGAATTTCTGAATTTGGTGCTCATTTGCCCCTCCAAATCTTCATTCTCCCAAGACTGCTTCCTATGTGTCAAAATAGGGGCAGAGAGGTCATTTTTTGAGTGTTTTTGACCTCCTAGAGACTCAAATCATGCCCAAATTTCTTGTCCAAGCACCAACAGGCATGATTTTTCATGCTGAATCCAAAAATTCAAGCCATTTGTGATTTGGAGCTCCCAATCCTAAGCGTCGTGCCATTGGCGTGGCGCGCAGGGAGAAAAAACCTGTGTTGTGACCAAAAATTTGCCATGTGACCAAAATTGCCCCAAATTTCTTGAAATTTGTGCTGGAGATCCTCTATGAGGTGCTATGCTGGGCCAAAGAGGCTTCGGCCAATATCTAAAGTCGATCGAGCTCCCTTTGCCTCTTTTTCTTCTTGATTGCCTTCCTCAATTTCGCCTTCAAATTCCTGATTCGGGCCATGCATACTTTGTTTCGCGCCATGTAGTGGAAAGCCATGTGTCTCAGCAATGCATGGTCCTTGTCGGCCTTGTCCAGTAGCCTCTCCAAGTGCATGTTAACTCTCTCGAGATTGGCCTCCCGATCCTCATTAATCTCTTGCTCCAATGATGTGAGTTCAACTCTTCTCCTTTGTGCAGCTTGGTGATGCTCACGAATGTTTTGTAGCTCCATGATCGCTTGCTAATCCTCAAGTTGTTTGTTCCTCTGCTCCAGATATTTCATGTTCCACTTAGCCCTCTCCAAGTCAAGGGATAAGGCTTCAATCTCTGATTGTTGCTCCTAGATGATCTCTTTGAGCTGTGCACTTGTCGGTTCTATATCTGTCTCATCATCATGAAGGAGAACGAATTCGGTCTCTCGTTCACCAGATGGCTCACCTGAAGGCCCCTCATCCTACATTGGCTCTTTGCCTTTGTCCTATTCCTGTGATGCTGATGGTGGAAGCGAGGCCCCTTCCACCCCGGGTGGAGATAACACTCGCTTTGCCGCTACAAACAAACGTCAGGTGCCTTTCTGATATGTAATGAAAACCGGCACACTAGCAGTCTCATGGTGCTCATACTGACGAGAAGGTTCAACCTCTTGCTTAACCTCTGATAATACCTGTGAAGTGCTGAAGAAATCACGGGAGATGAATTCCTCCCAAGCAATGCCCTGCAATCCCAGCTGATGATCCACCAAAATCCTAATAAGAGCAAAGTGATAAACACTGTTAAGTTGCTGTTGAGGGGTCTTGTGCTGCATGAAGGTGTTCATCCTCTCTATGTTCCTGCAAATGAAAAATGGGATGTTCATCATCCGTACCCCGGTAAAGTGCATGAGCAACCTGATGTGATAGGCATATAGACGAGAGAACCTCCCCTCACAGCTGAAGTACTTCATGATCAACTTCATGAGTGGAGCATATTCATCTTTCAAATATCTGAATGGAAAGACTCTTGTGAGGTGCCTCAAGCAACTGGCCTTATGTAAGGCTCATAATGCTACCGATCAACTTTCTGTTTCTTGTGCCATGGTTCTCCAACATTCGGTATACCGGTTGCTAATGAGACAGTTTTGGGTGTCGATGTGAAGGTGACACCGGCCAAGATAGAGTGATCTCCATGTAGGTGAAGCACAAAAAGATGGGCCAACTCATGATGAACTTGAACATTAGCCACTCTTTGAAAAAACTCAAAACATGATAGATGCTGGAAACATGACATAGTAAGAGGGCATGCCTGCAATTCTGTGAGGGTGGTCGGTTCCTCTCTCACATGTCTGCCACTTTTATGAGGCCTCCGGGGTGCCTGTTCTTCTAAGGGAGAGTCACTTTGGGTTTCCACCTCATACTTTGATGAATGCTGTGATGCCATGACTACTGTGTGTACTGTATTTAGGCTGCCCTTTGATGATGGTGTGAAACTAGGTGTTGTTGTGATATCTGCCACCAAGCGGATCAATGAAAAAAAGGGAGTATTAGGAGGGGAATGATATGATGGGAATAGGGGTTATGGGGAGAAGTTTTGTTTAGGGATATGTAGGGGGGTTTGGGGATTTGATAAGGTAGGGTTTTGGGGTTTTGATAAGGTAGGGTTTTGGGGTGTTATGTTGACAAATAAGAGGAGGGGATAGGGAATGGAGTTTGGTAATATTTTAGGGTAGGGGTAATAGGGAAAAATGAGATAGTGGGGAAGGGAAAAATGGAGAGGAGGTAAAAGATGAGAGGTGAAAGAGGAGCCTTGGAATCAACACGATGAGTTTGTAACCCTAACAGCATTTGCTTTGATGATTTTAGGTGGTATGGTTTAAGATTTTTTGTGCAACCATAAGCCGCCATGAACTATCATCATACTAACATAAAAATGGATGAAACACTGAGAGATTGACCCCACCTGGAAAATTCAAGGGATTGAAGGCAATTGGTTGCAAATTCTGAGCAAAATCAGCCTTGGCAGCTCTATACACCGCGCCTTCCATGTGCGCCGCGCCAGTGTAAATTTACACTGGAAAATTTCTCCCAGTGCGCCGTGCTCTCTATGTGCGTCGTGCCTTTTTCCAGGTGACTTTTGGAGGCCTTCCCAGTGTCCAAATTGGGCACAGGATAGCTCGTTGGAAATTTCTTTGAGTCTACTTTCCAACCCAACTACAATTTTTAAATTTGGAGTTCATTTTTCATGTCAAAAATCAAATCTCCCAAGACTGGTCAAAATGTGTCAAATGAGGCTGCCTAAAGGTAGGGTGCTGTTGCAATCAACTTTTGAATGCCTTCTTCAACTCCAAATTGAGCTCATGATAGCTCTTTGGAAATATCTTTGTGTCTAGTTATCATTTGACTCATCAATCAAGTCATTTGACCAACAAATCTAGGAGAAAAATTGATTTTCCCAAGGTCACTTTAGAGGTGCATCAATTCTCCCGAGGCGATTGTATTTTTGACATTTCTCTAGAGCCATGACACCTGTGTAAAACTTGAAGGAGGTTTTTCTTCCTTGGCCTGTTTTGGACAAAACCCTATCTAATTTTTCAAAAATTCATCTTTTATTGCTCAAAAACATCATTTGAGTGAAACTTATCCCGATGTGTGGAACAAGGGATTTGTCGAAATGAAGTGAAATGAAGGGGATAAGCGGCTTCTAAATTCTTGGAAGTAGGGAGGGATGTTAAGAAGTAGGGGAAAGTGGAATTTCAAAGATTGATTGAGGGGAAGGGGTCCAAAAAGGCAAAACACAGGTCCAACCTAGAAAATTTCCAGGTTGTAGCAAGAAACTAGGGTTTGTGGGAAAATGAGGAATTTGGGGGATCTTAGTGATGGGAAGTGTTTGATAAGGTACTTTAAGGATAGGGGAAGGTGTATTAACATCAGGATACAAGTTTTGCCAATGATTTGACCGTCCAAGAGAAATTGCCTTCAAAACCCTAGGAGAGGGAAATGACCTTGCCTAGGTGCAACTGAAGCATGAACAAGGTGTAAAATGACCTAGTGGAACTTGACATGATAATGAAAACCCTCTGAATGATGGTACACTCAGCTGAATGGTGACATGGACTGACATTTGGACAACTTTGATAGGAGTAAAAGCAAACCCTAGATCTAATGCCTAGTGACCAAATTTTGCTTAAAGACTTACTGAAATGACAAAATTTGACCTTGACACCTTAAAATCACTTTGTAAGAGCAAGTTTGATCACTGGAGGAAGGCTGCAAAGACTGACACTAACACCATGCGTATGCAGATGAATGTTATTGTAACATCTTGATTAATTATTTCTTTTGAAATTGTTCCAAATTATTGTTGATATTCAAAGTTTTTCCTTGCAATATTTCAATTGTAGAATTGCCAAATTTTTCCATTGAGTGCAAGGATAGTTGATGAGATGATAAATATTCAATATTGAATTTCTCTTGAAACTTTTGACTAGATTCATAATATGACAAAGATTCATTAGTTTCCATTAAATTTAAAATTTATTTTTCTTCATCTAATTGTGAAGTAGCAAAGATTGGTATTATATCAAAGTCAACATCTATCCATTCTTTATTTTGAACCTCTACTGTTGTTTTTGCTGGTGGATATAGTGTGAATTTCTTTGTTGTACTCCCATCAGAAATGAACATATCACAAGATCTACAACTTATGAAAGCATTGACTGTAGCTAGCCATGGTCTTCCTAGAATCAATGGATGCCCTCTTAAGATATTCTTGGGTGTTAAAATCATAAAATCAACATGGTATTCCCAAGAATCTAAGGATACATATATGTCTTCTAATACACCATCAGGTTTGATTACAGATCTATCTGCCAATTGTAATAGTGTAGGTGTATATTGAAGATTAGAAAGTTTTAATTGATTCATAGTTTGTTTACTCATGATATTTATGGTTGCTCCTAGATAAATCAATGTATTTGGGATCTCTACACCATTGATGTGTGTTTTCACAATGAGACTTCCTGGATCAAGATATTTTTGAATTGTTGTTTTACCCATCATGATATCTGCAATCTTTCCAACAAGTTGGATTCTTTTGATTTCTTTTCTCTTTCTTCCAGGTCTTTTTATGCTTAAGTCCCTAATTGTTTTAGCGAAAATTGGTATTTACTTAATGGCTTGAAACAAAGTAATCTTTATGAAAACATCCTTTAGTTCATCTAACATGAAGTAATCAGGCAATTTTTTTTTTCTACCCCTACATCAATTTTTAATTTTTCGGGGAAAGGTGGTTTTGAAACAGATATTGAAGGTTGTTCCATAATAGGAGTTGAGTTATTTGAATGTGTTGGAGTAACTCGTTTTTGAGTTTCTTATTTTTTTATTATTGAGAGACTTTTATTCTTCACAAATCTTTTCTTTTTCACTTTCTTGAATAACAAATGAGGGGGACTTCTTTTCTAATATTCTACCAGATCTAAGTTGAACATTATTTAGATCTAGTGGAGTTATCATGTAGGTTTGAAAATTTTGTCCTTCCATATTGTAAACAAGTTGTGAATTTTAATTATTATTTGGATTTGGAAGTGGTTGGGTAGGAAATTGATTTAGTCTTTGAGGAAATGGTAATGAAAATTGTGGATTCACATTGTGAGGTTGAGTTTATTGAACAGACTGAGGATAATATTGTGCAGGAAAAGTAGGATATTATTGTTGAAATTGTGGAAATTGAGGATATTGACGATATTGAGGGAATTTTCGATATGGATTTTGACATCCTTGTGACCAAGGTTGTTGCCAAGATTGCCAAGTCATTGAGGCAGTCCAATTACTTTGTGAAGATTGTGCAAATGGTTGAGTATTAAAACCTTGAGTTGTATTTGGTTGTGGATTCTGCCAAGGTCTGTTAGAAATAAAACAGAGAGGATCTACCTGATTTGAACTCCTTCTTAATAAACAACTTTAAGACCTAGTATTAAGGGATATTCTTTTTTATCATGATTTTTTTCACAAATAACACAAGTTTCTATACTTTTTAAATCAAGAGGACATTCTCTCAAGGCATGTTTCTTTCTGCACTTGGGACAAAAAATGGACAATGTAACATTTTCAACTTTTTGCTAGTTTTGTATTTTAAGGGTGTCAATTTGTTCACTAAGACTCCCTAAAATATATGTTTTAAAATTATCAAGCAAATTTCCTAATTCTGCTCTACTTATAGCCCCAACTGCAGATTTATTAATCCTTGATAGAAGAGGTTCTCTTGAATTTTTCTCGGTTCTTTCTTTGCCTCTTGAAAGGTGTATGCACAACTCACAAATTTCTCCTAGTGATTACTAAGAAATGTCTCCCTTAGCCATTAGATTGAGAAGATCAACCCACTCATCTCTAATTGATTTCAATAATAGAGCTTTCAAAGTTTCCTCATCTAGATTATTCATTTTTTCCCTTTTTACACTATAAGCAAATCTTTCAATGAAATCTTCAAGTTTTTCATCTTCCTTTTGTGTCATTTTAAATGCTTCATATTTAATGTTATGGGGCATACAATAATCCTTATATTTCTCTAAGAATGTAGTTTTTTCCCATGTTCTTATGTATTTTATTCCTAAACCCATAAACCATTTTAATGTTGCATCTTTAAGGCTTGCAGGGAATAATTTCAACTTTTGAGCATCATGTAGATAATCATATGATCTAAACAAGACTTCAAATTCAAAGAGAAATGTCTCAGGATCTTCACTCCTTAATCCATGAAAGTTTGGAAGGATAGAGGGTGAGATATTTTTCATTGTTACAGTTGTATCTTCATCGACGATTGGAAATCCAAAGGGTTCTGGATTTATATTCTCTCCTCTTCCTCTTCCTCCATCTCTTCCACCTCATCTTTCACCTTGTATTCCACCTTGTCTTCCCCCTCCAATCCTATGTTGTTCACCATTAAAATTATGTACCTCTCCTTCCCCTTCTCCAGCCATTGTAGATTCTTTAGAACTAATATAGGGTTCTGATTCTAGTTCTAAGATTGGGTTTCAACCTCCTCTAGTTCCTGTGGTTCTTCTATCAATGGTTTGAAGTAGGTTTCTTCTTCCTCTTACTTAGTAGGAACTTCCAAATCTTGAGCTAGAAGTTGTTCTCCAGTTGAAGATAAGAAAATTATTCCCGTTGTTGGGGATATGGGATCTTCTTCTATTATGGCTTATGTTGATGAAGTTGGTGAATCTCTATGTTGGATTTTATATCTTAATACCTCAGGAACTTTATGCTGGCCTACTATGGATGGGATTTGAGTTTGTGGGGGTGGTGTGGCACTACAAGGTCGTGGTGGCATAAGTGATGTTGTTAGAATTAAGCTCTTTCCTCTACCTACAAACCTACCCCTGGAGTCTCTTTCCCTATGCATATCATGTTTATTTATTTAAAATAAATCAAGACTTATATTTACAATTCCCTGGAAACAACGCCAAAATGTTTAGTCAATTCAATGTTGTTAAATTTCTTACATAAATTATCGACCAGAGTTGGTAAAATTGTGAAGTGCAAATGCACTATATATGCTAGAAGCCTTTTTGAGTTTATTAAGATGATCATTGTGTTTGTTTTAAGGATTTTATTTATTCCTATATTCCTAATGAAATTGAAGATTTACAATTAAATTCCTACAATCAACTCTTGAAAAGGAAAGTAAGACAAGCTATCATGATCTTTTTTAACTAGATATTATTAGTTTCAAAAGAATTACTATGCAAGGTGATGGAAAAGAAAAACTACTTTGTAAATTCTATGAATACTTCTTTAAGATAAATTGTGTTTTTAAAAAGAACTAAAAATAAAGTTATTCTGGAATCTATAACTAAACTACTTATGTTCTATAAAGACAATTATTTATGCTCTACAAAGATTTGCTTATGTTTAAGAATAAATTTATAAATCAATCTATCTTAAGATCTACATACTGTAATTAACAAATCTACTTGAATTAATAAAACAAAAGTAGAAGGAATGCAATCTAATCAAATATATTTGCTATGAAAAGAAGAGGATTACGTACATAGTCTTATTTTAGAAAGCATACAAATGCTTTGAAATTGAAAGACAACAAACAAAAGATTGTAAACAAGTAATTACAAAGAAATTGAAGTTGCGATAATGCAGTTCTGGAAATAACGAAAATGAAATGAATTGGGCTAAAAATAAAATAAATAACCTTAACTATCTATAGGGGCTTGTTATAGCTCCAAATCTCACTCTTGATGTTTCTGATGCTATACTCATGGCCTAGGGCAACCCCTCCTTCCAGACCTGGTCCAAATACTTAAGAAAATAGTGTTTTACTCCCTATACGCGACATTTCCCTGAGCTAAACGCGTGTGTATGCGGGTTTGTGTATACCCAACCCACGTATATGTCTTAAAACACTTAAAAAAATTAAATCTCCTTAATTTTGGGCAGAGATCACGGGTTTTACCTATTGATTACCTATTAGTGCCCGTGGCCCAATTGTTCCCAACGAATTCCCAACTAAGAAACTACTTTGGGAGAAGTATAAAAAGGCTTCAATGGGAAGGCTTAAAGGAGGAGAGAAGAGAGAGAAAGGTCACTTTGCTGAGATTATCCCTGACCAAGTCTGAAGATCCTTGTGCTTCCAGCACTTCCCCCATTTACAAGAAACCCTTGTTTCCTTGTGTTATGATGTCTTTCTACTACTTGAGATATCATGGAGTAAGGCATGGAAGGAGTTTGTTGAAGGCTTGAGACTGGATGAATCCGGAGGACGGTTCCGCTTGGAGCCTGCGAAAGGATGACTCAGGTGAAATCATTCCTTTATGTACTTTAGTTATCTATAATAAAAGAAACACTTGTTTTGTTCCTGATATAAATCTTCTTCATGTTTATGATATCAATGTTATGATTCACATATGAATGATTGTTTTAATTGTATAACTAACTACCTTTCACTATGTCATGAAGATGATTTCTTTTTTATGCTTGGTCCATATACTGTTGTGCTTTCTTGAATTAATTGTTTTGCAGGTTGAAGGAGCAAAAGGAACTCCAAGAGGGTTTGGACCCTGGCTGGATCTTCCCAAACGAAGGACCCCCAGGTGCACCTGTCTTCATTTAGTTTGTTTATATTAGCATCACGACTGTGTGGAATGTGTGTTTATCTATGTAGATAACCTCCGATCTGCTAGGGTATCAACCCAAGACCCTAGGGGAATTTATCCCTTAACAGGGCTCTCCACAAAACAACAGGGTTTTAAGACTTTAATTCAACAGTTAACTGCACATGAGATCGATGAGAATACTTCTTCAATTAAAAAGAACAGAGTTATGAAACTTCAAACTGTCAATTAAATATTACATATATGCATCATGGCTTTTTGTTTACAGAGTTATATATATAGGATTCGTGCTCAACATATTGAGACTTTTATGCCTTAAAAACTTAAAACAATCCTATGAATTCTAATCTTATAACAGAGAAATAATGTTTCTCGACAATTTTCTATTTGGAAAGAAAATTAGAGAGTCATGATCTATTTGAACTCTCGCTTCTCTGTTTATCCACGTATTGACCTGCTTCTTTGACTGCACCACTTGGTGATTTCCTAGATGATTTGGCTCGGGTGAATAGGAGGAGATCAATCCCCATCTTCCCATGCGCTTCTTTGCTTGGTTGACATACTGCAATCTGACAAACCATGGAGATAGTTGTGGAATCATGAAACAGTTGTAGAATCATGTTACTTCTGTAATTATTACAATCTTTTAACTTAATAATAAGGAACATTAATAAATATGAAAAATAAGAAATCTGAGTACCTTACCATGTCAAAATCTATAATTTGAGTTGATAACAATGATAAAAAGAGGAAAAATGGATGGAAATGGTGTCAAAAACAAAGCAATCATGAGACTCTACATGTATGTGCCATTAAATCAATAGTTTCAAGGGAAAAGTTGCTCACTGATTACAATTTGAATAGAATAAATACAAATATTGTTATTATGGGGCAAATATGTATTCAATTTTACCCAACATGTAAGTAATGTTATTGTATGTTATGATTTTCATTTGCTACGTGAACTTTCTATATAAATTTAGACATAAGCCGATAATGGGTTTCTTATTAATATAATGATTATTAATTGTGGATGAATTGCAAATTACACGTATTTGATAAACATGATGATAAGGGGAAGGCACCATCCTTAGAGAAGTCCATAGATGCTCGCGAGGAAGTTGTTATTGATGATGCAATTTTTATGTCCGTTAATCTAATGCAAGCAATAAGGAAGCTTATAATCAAAGAAAACATAAACTTAATTCTTTAGTTCTCATGGAGCCTAAGACACATGAGATAAAAGGTGAAATAAGAACTGTGTTGTAACAAGTTCATCGATATGGGGTGAGAAACTCATTTAATTATCCCATTTATGTGTTCATGATTTAGTTATCTCATCCTTTATAAAAAAACATCTTTCTAAGAGGAATTTTTGTGGAGTTCGATCCTCATGCTATGACTATGGGTTAGGCTGATGTTGGTAGCAACACCAATGCTCCACCTGTGAGTGAGTCACTGGTCATTGAGACCAGTACAATCACTCAACCACCCACAACAGGTTCTGCACTATTAGGTCCCTATACTACTAGTGTAACTCCTTATTGTTATTAGTGCAACCCCCTTATTGTATTGTTGTACTGATGTATTCCCCATATTGTTATTATTGTGCCCCACAGAAGCCCATTATTGTTATTATTGTGCCCCTACAATATTATTTTTATGTAGGCTCTGATTATATTGTGACACCTTAGACTCCTATATATAGAAAGGAGGCCTTGTCATTTGTATCGTCCAAGAATTGTTAATTTGTGTAATGTAAAGGAGGTTCCGCCCTCAAAGAGGCTTATTTTGAAGTCATTGATCTATCTCTTTTTCTATTTTGTGAGCTGGTTGCATAACATTTGGTATCAGAGCTTTGGATTCTAGGGTTTCACTGTTGCAAACAAGTCATTGTGGAATTTGTGCTATAATGTGTTTTCTATGAAGCTTCAAAAGATGAAATTAAAACCCATTGGAGCCAAAATCTTGATGAACCTCGTGCCTGAATTTAAGATCTCTTCTATGTTTTCTTTAGAGATATGAACTGAGGAAGTTAGGGTTTTTGTAGGCTCCTAAATTCCATATCAAACATGTGACCTTGGGAAAATAGTCATAACTTTCACTCTCAGCGTAGGATTCAAACTTCGTAAAAAGTGACAGAAAGAGGACGAACTTTAGTTTCTTGGGTATCATTTTAAGGGCCAAATTTCGAAACGATGACATGTGGAACTTCGTACAAGTTCGCTCTACTAAACCAGTCTATAATCCGGTCATCGTGGGATATTTGGCACAACTCTTTCTTGGAGAATCCAATCTCAATCAGACACATGGGGTTGGAAAGAGAACTTAGAGGGCTACCTCAAGATGATATTTCAGACCTTGGAGATCTGAAATTACATAGATACAATCGAGTCAATATCGAGCTCCTAAAAAAATGAGAAAATGGTGTGTATGTTTTAAACAATTTGGATAAGTTTTGTTTGAAAAATTAGTTTGAATTGATTCAAAGGGAATAGTGAAGAATAAATATCATTAATTGATGACCCAAATAAATAAAATGGAAACACCTATTAAGTAACTCAAAAGTTCTACTATGACTCATGAAGAAGAATAATAAATGCAACATGATATATCAAAATTATGAGACCAAGTGCAACAAATTTCGCTCTTGCACAGAGTAACCAAAAATGAAATGGAAGTTAATATGGATGGTTTTAAGAATGGTTTAAAAGAATACATCGAAGTTTCTAAAGCTAGCATCAATGGGATAGAAGAAAAACTGAAAGACAACATTGAATATTTGAAGAAAGACATGGAAGGTTTGAAGGGAGGTTTGGCAAAGTTGTTGGATGAAATGCTTCCTAATGGAAAAAAGGTAGTAGAGGAAAATCATGATGAGAACAAAAGAAATTTTAATCATGATTTAATAGACTCTAACATTGGATTGAAGACCCACCATATTCCAAAGATTTATATGAGGAATTTTGATGGCAAGGATACCGTAACATGGATACTATAGATGGAGTAATATTTTGATCTCCATAATGTAGGTTTTAACCCTGTACAAAAATTACCTGCATACGAATTCTAAAACATAGAAAATAAAAAATGCAAGAGCATAACACATAAAACACATACATATAGATATTTTCACTTGGATCCCAAAACCGAGACTACCATCTTGATTTTTCAATATGTTCCTTTCAATGTTACAATACATCTTTATACATGTCGAGGCATCCAATACCACGGGCCAAAAACCATCGCATCCAAAACCATGAACCGAAAACCATTGCGTCCAAAACCATGTGCAGAAATCATGCACAAAACAATAGGTAGGTCTGTCCAACCTAACATAGGGTCCAAAAACAAAATTTTCCAGGGCACTGCCCCAGACCCCATAGAGTGGGGTTACCTACACCCCTCAAACTCCCTGTGACTCCCCCCGCTACGCAATCGGTGCAACGAAGGGGGGGCTCTGCCCCCTTCTAACCCCCGGTTAACTATGTGGAAAGAATATAACACAACCCAACATATAATGTGCAAAACACACAGAAGATACACATTGCAACTTTATATTTAGAACCCAATTAGTTTGTATGGTATCGATGGATTTTCTCTCATAAAAAAATTGTCACTTGGTCAATTTTTATGGAGGAAATGATAGCACATTATGAGGATAGAAAGAGAAACACCTTCTTTAGCCAATTAATAAATATCAAACAAAAGGGTTAAATAGTGGAGCACATTAAGGACTTCCAAAAATTGAATATAGGGGTAAATGATATTCCATTGGAGCATATTGTTGATGCCCTCATAGGGACTTTAAAGGATAACATCAAATCTAGAAAAGAACCTTTAGGAATCTCGAGGTTGAGCTCAAAGACTTTGAAGATGAGTTGAATATCTACAGGGAAGAGCTTAGAAAACTCACCAAGAAGCAACAAGAACTGGCTAAGTGAGAGGTTGTGCTACAAAAGCAGTTGTGAGAGATGACATACCAAACTAAATCCTCAAAAATGAATAATGGTAATAGCATGAAGAGGAATCGTGAGGCTGAAAGGGAGAAGAAGATGTTCTCTAGTTGGAACTATGGAGAAGAACATCAAAAAAGGGATTGTCCCCGCAAGATGAAGAAGAAAGAAGAAAATAACCCCTATGAGGCAGAACTACACAAATCAACAATGTAGGATACCGAGAAGGAGGTGGAGGAACTCCCTCAAGCTCCTTGACACACACATATGTAAGTTGAAAAGGTCCCCTATGAAATTTTTAGGAGTATAATACTTTAAGTTTTCTGCTAGCATTGTAAATAAGTCTTGAACGAATGTGGTGTATGAATATATGTGTACATGTATACATATGCATGCTTATATGATGGCTGAGAATGCCATGAATTCTAGACTCATGGAAATTGGGTTGATTTTTGGGTACTACTTTATTTAATGCTTATGTGATGTGGCTTTAATATCTTGACTTCGTGGATTGATATCATTCCGGTCTTAGACTTGTGCATGGCCATGATGGTTGTTTCTCTTGGTTATCATGTTCTTTTGGTCTTGTTTATGTTGTTGTTTTACTTGTGGTTTTTGTGAATGATTGTTGTTGTAAAATTCATGTCCTTTTGCAATGATTTCCTTTATTTTTCCTCTTGCATTGGTTTTCAATTTTTAAAATTCGAATTGCATGCTTGGGGATCTTGGAATAAGGAAGTTGGAGTGGCAGGAAGGCCATGAAAGCCTGAAAAAGGGAAGTGCTTGATAGACACAAAGGAAAACATGCCAAGTAAAGTTCTAGTTAAAATGGAATGCTATTGGGAAATGGACATGAACAAAATAACAAGTAAAATTGAAAGCAATCACAAAGTGAAAGGGTTACATAAGGAATGCTTGGCCACAATCATGAAGTCATCTAAACCCCAAATTTATTTGGCACAAGATAATGGCTACTATGGCCATGATTAAGTAATGTAACAACCTAATGGGTTGGTTGAGTCCATGTGAATAATAGACAGAGATATGTGTAGTGAGGAAAATGACTAGAAGGGATTTTTCTTAACCCTTGACTATACTTGCATGTGCACTTATATCTTGCATACATGATTATACTTGTATGATGCATACATGATTATACAAATGGATGGTGGTAATTTGAATACATGACCATGCTAATATATATATATATATATATATATATATATATATATATATATATATATGAAAATGCCATTGTGTCTAATAGGACTACCAGAGATCAGTCGAATGAAAAGGTGACCGCTCAAAATTTAATTGATGATATGGATGGCATGAAAAGATTCCCATTATGATGAGGAATTTATTGGGTAGAAAGAAAATTCTACTAATTTATAATTATGTGAACATAACTCTTACATTGTGCCCATGTCAAGGTTAATAACATGGGAAAAACAAATGAGGTAGTATGCCCTAGTTCATAAGCATGGAGACAAGGTGGTCTATGGATTATTTTGATATTGTGTAACGTGATATGTTATGTGTATATGTGTTTATGTTGTACATGTGCATGTGTTATGCATGGGAATAGGGTAAAGCTATATTATGTGCATTGTGTTGTACCATGTGTGTATGTGTGTGTTGTGTAATGCATTGTGTGTCAGTGAGGGCCTATGTTTGGGCCAGGAAAATATGGGACCGTTTGTACCTATTTAGGTGGAAAGGAACCTATGATTAGTAGTGAGTACACCACCCTATTGACAATATACTACCTGGATGGTAGTGCCCGTATTCACAAGGTAGCGAAAGGGAAGATAAGATAAGGCACTGGACCAATCCAGTGTGTGTATACTACCTAGAAGGGTAGTGTATTGACCTTGGAGTGGGAGTCAAAGAGAAGAGAAGATAAGGCACTGGACCAATCCAATGTGTGTACATGGTAAAAGTGAAGAGAAGGCACTCAGTGCTTACTAGATTGGAAACCAATCTAGTCTATGTACATGGTCAAAGTGAAGAGAAGGCACTGGGTGCTTGCAAGATTGGAAACCAATCTGATGTGTGTATAGGGTCAAAGGGAAGAGAAGACACTGGGTACTTGCCAGGTTGGAAACCAATCCAACGTCTATACATGGTCAAAGCGAAGAGAGGGCACTAGGTTCTTGCCAAATGGGCTACCAATCAAGTGTGTAGAAAGAAAGTAGAAAGGGAAAATTTTAGATAAGTATCAATATTTCATTGATCTTTTAACCTTTAAATTACAAATCTAAATACAATATTTTGATTTATGATGGTTTATTTATCAGCTAACTTGGTTTGCTAAGATAGGAATTGAAGGAGAATTTTGTGTCACTTCATGAATAAATTATTCATGAGGTATGATTCAAATTTATTGCAATCCATTATGATGAGTTTGATGGAAATTATGTGTTTTGATGTAGGAAAGCATAGAATTTTCCCTAGTTGGGTGGTTGAAATTGGTCACAAGATTGATGGAAACAACAAAAGAATTGAAACATGCAGTGGTACGCTGGTGAAAGATTTTGAGACAAAAACCATTCTAAGACGAAAAGAGTCAGTTGTTACCATTAATAACCATGAAGCATGCTATGACCATATGTTAGTTTTGAAGGCAAGGATGTGACTGTATTTCTTATCTTGCATAGGCAGTTCCTCTACTTTTTTTCCAGTATCCCAGTTTTTTACAATTTTTCTTCAAGCTTGGATCTCTTTTGTTACAAGATTGATTCTCGATGAGGTATTATATCTGAGGTTTTAAGGTTGGATGTATTTCTAATGAATTTTTGTATCTTGGGATTTAGACAACTTTCGAGGCCAAAATGTCTACACAACCCGAATGTTGGAAATTATGCCCAATAAAACTTTAACAAGTTTAAACGTTGATTTCCATATTTGCGATGGGTCCACGATAGTAATTTATCTAGGGTAATTTGGTGTTTGGGTATTCCAATGCTTGATGATTTCAAATAATGTGATTACCTCTGAGGAGTCAAATGACTTTTAAAGACAGATAGTATGGACTGGGTCCCACTTTGGATAAATTTCAACAATGTTTAATTCCCTGGTCTAGGGATCCTAAACATTTGGAATTTTGTTCTATTGGATATAGAGGTGGATATTGATGGCCACCCACCTATTTCACCTAGACCTCTAGTCAGTTTCATTAGTTTCCTTGTTTATAGCAGCATTTACTATTTTTAGCAATTTTTCAGGTCCTGGAATTCCTGAGTAGTTTTGACCCCCTAAATGATAATTTTTTTTAGGTACTTAGAGAGATGTTTCCAACGAGGTATCATACATGCGAGAAAAATATAATATGACTAAGTTAGCACCCCGGGAAGTTGGTTTCCCAACTAACCCCAACGAGTCCCACAAACTCTTGGTGTTCCATCTCCTAGGGTTAGGGTTTTTGTTGTTTAGGGTTTTCCCTTATTGTTCAATAATAAAAAGGCTCTTGAGCATCACTGTAACACAGTTGATAGGAATGTAGCCACCAAATCTCTTCTCAGAGGTAAGTTACCATCGACCAGGCTAGTTTATTTTCATTTCTGTATGTCAGCATATTTTAGTTCTTTAATATTAATGAAATGAAGTTTTATTTTTGCTACATCTATATGTTTATGTGTATATCTATAATTGTTTGTGTTCTTGCATAAGTATGGATCAATGGTATTAGAGTGGTCTTCTCTTTCTCTATTTTTCTTTGCATGTCCCCAATGAGGTTAGGGTATGAGTTAGGGCTCAAATTGGTTGAACCTTTGCAAGACCAGCCTCACAAACCACGATGACCTCCCATGGCATAAGAAAATAAAGACAATGGGGCAGGAGATTATTTCAAAATATTTCTCGAGGAAGCCCTCGAGCAATAAAGGAGTGCGATGACAGATAACTTTTCCCAGATCCTTTGACAACTACCCAAAGGTGACACATCTTCATCCAACAGCCACTCTAGAAGCACCACACCTTTTAAGGTACAAGTTAACCTTGACATTCCAATATTTGAAGGCTAGATAAATGAAGATGCCATAGATAGATGGTTAAATATGTTGGAAGGATATCTTTTCAATTCGTGACTTTTCCAATGGGGAAACGACTAATTTTGTAGTCCTCAAAGTCGCCCCACATGTCAAGGACTAGTTGGAAACCTACTGTGAACAAAAGGATGAGAGGGAATCCCCACTATTTTCAACTGCACCCACTTGGAATTATTTCCGAGATGCCATCAAGGAACAATATTACCTTTTCTGGAGCTATGAATATAAATACATAATTTCAACCATGCTGTGGTAGGGAAGGGACCAAGATGTGACATAGTTCACAAATGTTTTCCATACCCTTCGCACAAAGTTGGGTATCAAGGATTCTAAGTGGCATTTGGTAATCAAGTACCGCAACTGTCTACACAAGTACATCCAGGACAAGAGGGATTTCCTGGACATCTCCTCACTTGTCGCTGCCTATCGATACACTATCAAGATCGAGCAGAAATTTAAATAGAAGAAGTGAGAGTTTGGATCTACAAATCTGAAGCAAGGGAAAGGCGCCCTTAAATCGTAGAACAAAGTATAAAGACAAGTCGGAGAAACCCACAAAAACCCGCTAAAGACACAAGGAAGTAAAAACACCACAAAGACAAAGAAGGGCATAGGGAAAAGGTGTGAGTTTCATAAGAGCCCCACTCACAACAAAAATGAATGCCGAGCCAAGCAGTCACTGCTAGTCGAGTTGAAGGCTTCCGAATCATATGCATGTTTCGAATCTGAGTCACAAATCTAAAAAGGGAATGAAAAAGGGAAGCACATTATTGGTGTGGAGCCTAGTTCCATTGTTGCCACCACCAAGATCTAGAAGGATGAGACCAAGGATCCAGAGGAGGGGGAGAGACCCTTTTGATCACAGATTCGGGTGAAGGATTCTCTACTATAGTTCATTATCGACAATGAGAGCCAAAATAATGTCATTTTAGTAGAGGTCATGAAGCGGTTGGGCCTACCAAACACGCCACATGTGCACCCATACACTATCAAGTGGCCTCACCAAGGGTGAGATCTCCACGTTAGGAAATAGTGTCTCCTTCCCTACAACATCAAGCCCTTCACAGATGAGGTACTGTGTGATGTTTCTCCTCTTGAAGTTTGTGATCTATTATTTGGCCAACTTTACTTATGGAAGTGGCATGCTATGTATGAGTCTAGGCCTCACACTGTTATTATTACTTTGGGAAATAAGTTGTACAACATACCAGAGGTAGCACTGCCTGCCCCCATTTCTTTGCTCACTGCAAAGAAATGTAGTAAGATGATTTCCCAAATGGGGAAATTTATTTTCCATAGGATTCACCCTCAGGGAAAGAATAATATTGTGGCCATGACCTCTAGATAAGGCTCCTCCAAATGGCAGGAACAAATGGACAAGGTTGGGGAGGATTACAAGGACATCTTCACCTCACCCATAGGGGTACCTCTACATTGTCAGGTCAAGCATTCCATCGATATTACCTTGGGCACACCGCTACCCAATCGATTGATCTAATGACACTTTGTTATGTAGAATAATGAAATGAAGAGGTAGATTCAGGAGTTATTGCAGAAAGGGAACATCAGGCCAAGCTCATCACCATGTGCGAGTTCGATTGCGTTGGTACAGAAGAAGGATGGGACCTAGAGACTTTGTATTGACTATTGGGTGTTGAACAAGATCACTTTTCGTAATAGGTATCCAATTCCACTGATTAATTATCTTTTGGACCAACTCAAGGGAGGAAAAATATTTCAACGAGATTGACTTGAAGTTCAGTTATCACCAGGTGCTGATCAAACCCTTTGATGTGTGGAAGATTGCCTTCAAATCCAAGGAGGGCTTTCTAGAATGGTTGGTCATGCCTTTTAGGTTGACGAATGCCCCCACTACCTTCATGAGGTTGATGGAAAACATCTTGCAACCCTTCAACTCATTCTTAGTGGTGTATTTGGATAACATTCTGATCTTCAACCATATTTGGGAAGAGGACCTCTACCATATTCGATAGGTCCTCTAAACCCTCCAAAAACACAGGTTGTGTGCCAATTTGGAGAAATACACTTTTGGTATGACCCAGGTTCAATATCTGGGGTACATCATTGATGAGCAAGGTATGCATATGGACCTAACAAAGATACAATTCATTCAGGATTAAACAACCCCAACCATTCTAATAGAGATCCAAAAACTTTCTAGGTCTTGCCAACTTCTAAAACAGGTTCGTGTTGGGGTTATCTCATATCACTTGACCTTTGAGTCAAGTCACCAATGAAGGAGCGCAAGAAAAATTATTTTGTTCTGAATCCCAATAAAATTCATTTCCCAAGTTGAACCATCATCTCTACTCTGCACCAGTGCTCACATTACCAAACCTGTAACAACCATTTGAGATTGAGACATATGCCTCTGAATATGTTATTGGTGCAGTTCTTACTTAGCGGGGGCATCCAGTGGCATACCATAGTAAGACACTTTGAGACATAGTTTGAAAGTATCCCACCTATGAAAAAGATATGTATTCCATTATCCAGGCCTACCGAAAATGGAAGCATTACATTCTAGGGAAAGAAACAGTCACCCACATAGAATACTAACCCCTATAGTTCATACAAACATAAGGGAAGTTGCAGAATGATTACCATCAGAAATGGTCCACATACCTACAACAATTCCATTTGAACATTAAGCACAAGAAGGGAAGAACCAACAATGTTGCAGGCTTCCTCAGTCGATCATTGGTCATTGCGCTGACCATTGTGCTCGAATCTTGTGGGAACGAGACTACGTGGTGGCCGCATCTTTACAAGAGTGATCCAAAATTCAACGAAACATATGAGATTCTCTTGGAAGGGAAGCAAGTTCCAAATTTTCACCTCCAGGATGGATTGTTATGCCACCTAGGACACCTTTGTGTTCCTTCAAGCGGGCGTGCTAAGATGATTTTGGAGGTGCATTATAGTCAGGTCGTTGGACATTTTGAGTTAGAGAAAATAGTGACAATGTTGTAGAAGTATTTTATTGTCTAAACCATTAATAGGATGTTGGGAAGTACATCAGATCCTCCACTGCCTACGCCATTTCCAAACCGACCATCAAGAATCGAGGCCTATATACTTCTGTTCCTACTCCTAGTCGACCTTGGGAATCCATCTCCATGTATTACATGTCGGGCCTTTCTTCTACTAAGCATGGAAACGACTGTGTTTTCATGGTTGTCAATATATTCTCTAAGATGACCATTATGGTGGTCTGCAAGAAGAGTATCACAACAAAAGTCACTGCTAAGCTCTTGTTTAAACGAGTGTGGGTACACTTTGGGATCCCATAGTCCATTATCTCAGATCAAGACAACATGTTCCTAAGTACATTTTGGTCAAGTCTTTGGTCGATGTTGGATACCAAGCTCACTAAGTCCAGAACTTTCCACCCTCAAATTGATGGCCAAATAGAGGTCGTCAAAGGATGATCATACACATTCTGTGCATGTACAACTCAAAGAATCCACACACATGGGATGAAAGCCTCCCTTATGTCCATCACAAATACAACAGGGATCTCTATATCTCAATTTCCCATAGCCCCATTTAGGTGGGATTGGGATTCTAGCCAATATGAGCCATTGATATGGCCATACCAATTGCAACTACTAAGGCAGATTCGACTCATGTCTAGTCCGAAGCTGACAGGGCTAAAAACTTCATTGAGCGCATTCAACACATCTGTTAGTAGGTCCATGAAATATTGGACAGATCCAATGCTAAGTACAAGTAGTGACATGATCAACATAGAGTGCCACATAAGTTCCAGGTGGACAACAAAGTTTGACTACATCTCTAAAAGGAACACCTCGCTAGGCCCCATTGCAAGCTTCACCTGCTCTGATATGGACCATACACCATCACCAAGGTGTAGGGTACAATGCCTTTGAGCTCAAAATTCCACTGTTCCTTGGCCTACACCTAGTATTCAATGTGGATTGCCTTTGACCATACTTTCCACCATTGCTAGACACATTCGACATTACAAAACAACTCACACCAACGGAGTTAAACCAAGATGGCATGGAACATGCCAGAACTGATAAGATAATGGAAACGCATATCAAGAAAATTTTCCAATAGAGGATCCAACTATATGGAGTTGTCAACATGGGCCAAATCATTCACCAAGGCAAGTGGTTCATGAGGGACCAACTTCAGAATAAATTTCCTCACCTCATGGAGGCTTTGCACGCAATGGGGACCATTACTTCCTAAGGACAGAGGATTGATCCAAGTGGATATTGGTGGCCACCTGCCTATTCCACCTAAACCTCCAGTTGGTTTCATCAGTTTCCTTGTTTATAGCATGATTTACTATTTTTAGCATATTTTCATGTCCTGAATTTCCAAAGCAGTTTTGACCCCCTAAACAATGTTTTTTTGTGGCCCAGAGTAGGCCCATGGCCGTAGGTAAGAGCTTGTGACAAATCCTGTAGCACTCAAAGATATATTTCTAACGAGGTATCGTACATGTCAAACAAAGATAATATGACCAAGTAACGACCCTAGGAAGTTGGCTGCCCAACTAACCCAAATGGGGCCCACAAACTCTTGGCATTCCATCTCCCATCATTAGGATTTTGGTTGTTTAGGGTTTTCCCTTGTTGTTCAAAAATAAAAATTCCCTTGATCGTCACTGTAACATAATTTAGAGGCATGTGGACTGTTATCGTTCTATAATTTTAAGATTTGGGAGAATAACTATAGAGGACAACATAAAAACCACTTTTGAAGCTGGGATCTAGCCTTGCCAACTCTAGAGAGGGATCTCTCTTTATGATTTAACTTTGTTTTTTAATATGGTTTTAGTCTAGTTATGATTATGCTTGGCTGTTTGTTTGAATTTGGTTGATTGGTTTGTTTGGTTGATCTGATCAAATTGCTTTCTTTCCGTTGGGCTATGGGGTCAAATAAAGCTGGATTCTGCATCAAATGTTTAAAAGAGTAATCATAGGGAAAGCTAGTTACATTTACTTGATCTTTAAATTGAATAATGAAATGGAGAAAAAGTGTGTTTCAGTAGTGATTGAAAAGAATTTAAGAATTTTTCAATCAAACTTCAGAAGAAAACATACAAATTGTAAACACAATCCAAATAAGGTGTTCAATTAACATATCTTATATTTCACATTTCCTGTTTTACAATTATATTTCAGATGATTAACATGCAGAGAATAATAGTGAAAACAACAATTACAATAAGAAAAACATCACTAGTAAATTGCAACACAAGTATCCTCTAAAATTATTTGTATTAATTGATGCTCCAACAACATGGGAAAAGTACAATACTTGATAAAAAGAGTTACAATGATCAGGAACCGACCCTCAATACTTCTACTGAATGAAGTATTTAAACAAAATTTACAAAAAATATTACAATCAATTCTACATCAACATGGCATTCTATTATTAACTTCAAACTAAAAGAATTGACTAACATGACGAAAAGAAGTGAATTTAGCAAAGTGATCTGGAGGTCTAGCACTATTTTGGTGGAGAATAGTTGTTGAGTTGCCATGATTCGAGTGTTGCGCTCGGTGTAGCCGATCTTTCTTTAGTCCTCAAATTCACAATTTATCCCACCGCTCTTCATCTAGAATGGTGATTTTCGTTGCCTTGTGGTAGATTTCATCTACCTCGGTATACCGAGAAAATGTGGGTTTTACTACAGAAATATGCTTTATCTCATGATGGATGAAACTCATGTTGCTGATAGCTTCGAAAAAATCTCTCCCTATCATAGCACCTTTAATGTGGGAAGACTTGGCAATATCCTTTGCAATGTATAGAATATTTTTCTTATAATCTTCCCTGGTCATCAGTTTGTCATTGTTTACAAATAAAGAAGGCATGCCCTTCTTATTTAATGCTTCTATTATGGTGAAAAACCTGTAGACTGCTACCTCCAAACTGTGACATGTTTCTATGAGCTGCACAATCACATCCTTCTTTTTCAGAACTTTCTTCACTTCTAAGATTGTTTATGTCCTGTCATCTACTCCCAAATCACCCAATTCATATCTATTTTTAGAATTGAGAAATTTGATGATGTTGTTGGCTGTGGTAGGCATATCTCCCAACTCAGTGTTAATAGTGGAAATGGCATGCTTGGCTTTCTCCAGGAACTCTTTCTGTTCAAATATAATATGGATACAAGGCTAGATTTCATCCATTGCTTCAATAATATTGCCCCAGATAATTTCCTTAACTTGGGCTATTGTGTAGCCAATAGAGGACTTGGTCGCTGATTTCTTCCATGCTTCTATATGGTTTTGAGCTCTTTTTAGCTCTAATGCATGGAAAGTTTCAGCCTTTGTCTTGTGGTCTTGCAGAATATTAGCTTGAGCCTGCAATCTTTTGATTTCTTTTGTTTGGAGAGACATATTCTCCACTGCACTTGCCAACTGATCTGTTGTAGTCCCTGTGTTTTTTGTAGAAGATGTTGCTATAGGAATTGTTGTATGAGGCACTACTTGCAAATGCACAATGAACATTCTGGAAGCTTTCTCCTTTTCTTTGATTATCTTTTCCATCTCTGTTTCCATTTTCTTCAAACGTACATTCTGCACCATGATGAGTTTCATCATGTCTGCCTTCTTTGACTCTGTTTCTTCAGTTTCTTTGGCCAGAGGATCTTCTATGGCTGGAAAGTTTGACTGTTTTCTCAATGCTTCCATGCCACTATTCTTCTTTCTTATGAGCTCTTATGTAGCATCGATATTTGCAGGATCATACCCTACTTTGATTACCAAGTCCTCCAAAGCTTAGATCCCGGTGTCTTTGGAAATTGCAGAGATTTTATCCATCTTCAGTTGTGATTGAACATTGGCTAATGTAACCTGCAATTTCGACAAACTCATAGTAGTGCTAGTGAGAGTAGATGAAATCGTTTGCCCAGTCTGCTTATGCATCTCCATTTCATCAATGTGATGTATGTCTTTCACATCAAATTCAAAGGATGTTTTCTTGTAATCTAATGCTGCCTTGGGTTGGGGAATTTGTGCTTGGAGGAAGGCCATTTGCATTTTTCCTTTCTCTAAATCAAAGGCTAACAGTAGTCTACTTTGAGAACTCGAAGTCTGCTTCTAGAACTGATTGTCTGTTTTGATCTTCAAGGCCTCATTTTTCACTTTAATCTCTTTGAATACATCGAATATGCTCTTTTCCTTCTCCCCTGTGGAAAATGTGCTAGTTTTCATAGCCTGCTGCTGATCCTGTGAAGCTATCGAGGTGGTAGGATAAAGTGTAGTATGATCACCTACTAGTGAGGAAAGAGGGGTCTCTTTGGTAGTGATAATATCTTCTTGCTCTGAATCTTTGCTTAGGTGTAGTTTGGAATTTAGATTGGTCCTCTTCCTGTACACGATTTTGAAGCCTTCACTGAAAATCTCAGTCACTGAAGGTGACTCTTCTTCCCTGTTCCTTTTTCTTATTTTTTCCTGTGTGATAGGAGTGTTTATTGTTGAAGATGACACAAACTGATCCTCTTCCTCTTGTAGAGTGTTCTCAGTCCATTCTAGTTGGTTTTTATATTTTCTAATCTTTGGTCTGGATGTATGAAAATAAGCAGTAGATTTGTTCTCAACCCTTAACTTGTAAATGACCTGTAATGGATCATATGTCCATGTGAAACTAAGACTGGGGTGCATTTCTTTCAGCAATTTGTCTTCTTCTTCCCCTGCTATCGCAAATAAAAGGCCCTATTTGGGTTTTGCTTTTAAATTGAGATTTCTTCTTGGCAGATACAAAATGAATCTCATCAACATTGAGCATTTTCCTGATGTATTCTAAGGAAAAAGTCCTCATTGAAAGCAATTTTGGCAACTTGTAAGGAGCAAGTTCACACCCAAATATCCTTAGCTCTGTGTAATTTTGATAGAGGTACCAATCCCCTATCTGGACTTGGTCTGATAACTACAAGATTTTCCTCATTTCTTCACTAATTCTTGGCTCTGACCTACTACTTAGGAGACTAAGTGCTGGATGTACAAACATTTCTATGAATTGTTTGTATGAATATTCCTTTTGTTCCTTCATTACCAAAATAGTCTAGAAGATGATTGATTGTTAATTTCCTTCTTCGTCCAACTTTTGTAAGGCAAGCTTGAGGTTGTCTCCCTAAAATATAAAAACATATACACTAACACAGAAGCGTATTTAAATACTTCCTTAGTTTGGAATTTCACAAACTTTTCATGGATAGAATCTGCAAGAAATTAGCTAAAGTTGAACAAGATGGAAGGATTAGAATCTGCAGAGAAAATGGAAAGAAATCCTATAGTTGCCTCATCTACCCACTGATATGAGTAATAGCCAAGGAGGTAGGATAAAACTGTAATTATTTGTTTGGCTCTCTCATGGTAAATGGAGGATGGATAACGGGGATTTTTCTTAGGTAATGGGGCATGTTCAGTCAAGAAAAGCTCAAGGGTTTTGGCTCTTTTAGAAAAGTCCAATTTCTAATATAATTCAATAAGCGCTTCATGAGAAAAAGGAGTGACATTCTCTGTTGTAGGAGCTTGCATCATTTGGTATATATCTTGGGGAGTTATAGTGAATAGAATTTCTCCAGTGGGGGCAATAATAGCTCTTTGGCTAGGTAAATAACAAGCATGACATTTCTTGATGAATTCGGGGTGTTGTGGGTATGGGGAAAAATATAATGGGGAAAATTGGATTCCCACAGTTGAACATCATTAGATTTATCTATAAACTTGTTCTCAAGCTAGCAGTACATTTCAAATAGATCAAATTCAAAGAGGGTTTCATGAATTTTATAGTCTCTGTCTGCCAAAGGAATATGGTGGAAGTCGATGGGAGGGTGGATCAGAGGACTCACATGTTCTTCTTGTCCCTTGTCTTTCGAAGGCATGATTGGATAAATCTAAGTACACTGGTAAAATATAGATTGTACAGGTTTACAGTGTGCAGAGATTGAAATAGGTTCAAGATAACAGGAAACAGAGGCTCTGGCTTGAGCGGAAGTTAGTAGGTAATATCCCTGGCTAGGTGAAATTGTTGTAGTTTGGATTGGCACACCTATAATAGAATAATGGCAATGGCAGTGTATAAAATAAGTAACCTGTGAATGGCTGAATGTAGGGATTTTATAATATATTGGCTTTCCCATTGATGGTGGCACAGGTCCGTTGGATTAATGATTAAGAAATTTAATTACTTAAAAATTTGATTTTGGAGGGAGCGGATGTGATTGGCAGAGTAACGAATAGATGATGTGGCGAAGGGTGACTGGCGGGAGCGTAATGGATAGGATAGTAGTATCGTTTGGCGAAGAAACCACTTTTGGAGGGGGGGAGGTGGTTAATGGTTTCGGCCAGGGAGTGCGAAATCCTGAAAAAGCACCACGTCACGGTGAGGGCGGGTTTCAATACCACCCATTTCGGACCCCTCCCCCCTTGGCAGTAAAGTTTGGATGGTGGGGGGCTGAAATGTAATGTAGGCCATCAGATGTTGAGAGGTGGGTGCGGATGAGGTGGGAAGTGGTAGGATATTATCGTGATGTGACGTGGCATATGGTGGGGTAGGAAAATGTATTTAACAGGGTATGATTGGAGTGTAGTGGGGTAGGTGGATGAATGAAAATATGAGCGTATGGGTGATTTTGGGGTAATGAAACTTTAGGAATAGGGGAATAATGTACCAAACATTATTTGATATACCAAACCTTAGGATAAAATTCTTATCCATTTGCCTTTCTTTTGTGCATGAAAATATATTTGGAATTCAACTTAGGATAGAACTTTCATGCTTTTCTTGAAATCACCATAGTGCTTCTACCTACGCTTTCATTTCAATTCTTTTTCTAAGCTAACATTTTCTCCCCTTTCTTTGTAGGGTGCATTGAAACTAGCAGAACCAAATCATTTTTTTTTTTTAATGAAAATCTACCTTATCCTATCACTTATTTCACCATTGATTTAGATTAAACTATTGAATCAATTTTATTTCTACCTAGCTACTGATTTACCGAGATTAAATTGTTTGGTAAACCTTTATTCACTAACCTATTCAATAGAAATTTAAATGTGTTCAATCAAGATTAAACTGTATGATTTGAACATAATTTTAGTCATTGTAGCATTCAAAAAAAAATTGCACACAACCTAATTTGATAATGAATTAAAAGAACTAACTTATCAGTAGTGGCATTTACACTTGCATCACTTTTTGTATTATTTTCTATTTTTTCTTTTGTGGGGTTCTTATTTCCTTTTTTTTCTTATTTATTTTTTAACATACCCTCTTTTCATTTTCTTTTTCCATATATTTTTGGAAATCATTTGAATATTGAAATTATGTACAATATGAAATCACAAATAAAAAATACTCAATCACCTTGAGATCCTATAATTTATAGGACCCTAACAGTGGCTCTAGCTGGGGATGGCACTTTTCCAAGTGAAGTGTCAAGAACATATGATCAGTAGCCTTTAGTAATCCATATCTATAATGTGCTTCAATTGGTTTCTTTCACTGTTTCAAGATATTTATGGTAGCTCATCAATCCGGGCTTAGGGCCTTAACTGCAGGCTTCAACCTTTGTTAATAAGTTACCTAATCAAAACCATAAAGAATATGATATTTATAATGATGTAAGAAAAAAATTGTAGACTAATAAAAGTAGTGCTTCAGCATCCTTCCATTGACAGGACCTCCAGGTATCTCTGCTCCATCTAGATCTTTAAGGAAAAATGCATTATTTCTCCTGAAAGCATAAACAATATATGGCCCTTTCCAAAGATTATCAAACTTTCCATGTTTCCCTCTGTCTTCTCTCCTAGAATCCCATCTCAAAACTTTGTCCCCAATGTTAAAGTCATCAACTTTTATTCTTCTGTCAAATATCTTTTTAACATTTTCTTGAATAACTTGGGTCCTGTTGTATACTTCCTCTCTAGATTGCCGCAACTGGATAGTTTGTTTGATCCTTCTCTGTACATCATTAGGTTCAGTCTGCATTTCTTGAATGATCTTCATGACTGGAACTCCTAAGGAGGATGGAAAAACTGCATCCATTCCATAGACCAATTGGTATGGTGACATGGCAATTGATTTTTTAGTATTAAGTCTGTCAGCCCAAAGTGCATTGACTAGCTTGTTATGTCAAGACTTTTTGTTGTCTTCTAAAAACTTTTTGATGATATTCACAAAAAAATTATTTGAGGATTCAGCCAACCCATTAGCCTGAGGATAGTAAGCTGTTGAATGTCCCAAAGTGATGTGATATTTATGGAAAAAGTCAACCATTTTCTTATATTTGAAGGTTGCAACATTATCAGTGATGAGTTTTCTAGGACAACAAAATCTGGAGAGGATATTATTCTCAAGGAATTTAATAATGATAGCATCAGTAGCAGCTCTGGAAGGGGTGGCCTCTATCCATTTGGTAAAGTAGTTAGTGGCTGTGAGAATCCACTTGTGTTGGGTAGAGGAAGAGGGATGAATTTCACCAAAGAAATCCAATCCCCATTGCTGAAAAGGGCTTTAAACAAAGATAGGTTTTAATGGCATGGGCAACAATTTTCACTTTCCTTCAAAAATCTAGCATTTATGGCATGAGGTGACTTATTTGTGAATGTTATGGAAGAGAGTAGGCCAGTAGAAACCAACCCTAAGGATTTTATTGGCAGTGGATTTCCAATAAAGATGTCCACCACAATCTCCTTCATGGAACTCCTACATAACTTTTTCTACATAATCCTTTAACAAGCATTTAAGTAAAATACCCCCATCATATTTCCAATACAAAACATTATCTACAATGCAAAATTTAACTGCTTTTAACTTCAAAAATCTTGCCTTTGTTTTTGTCAAACCAGGAGGAGCATGTAAATTAAATAAAACATAAAGCAGGTCTGCATACCAGGGTGAGTTTAGAAATGCCTCATCAATTTGTGGAGTCACCTGTTCCTCTTGATTATTTAATGAATCAACCAAATTAATATCTAATGCATGGAAATTTGACTCAGCCATCAATTTGGCTAGTCCCTGACCTTTGATTAACTTTGTGGGCTTGATTTCTAAGTCATATTTGAGAATGACAGCAATCCATTTGCCTCGCTTTCCATATGGTCCATTCTGTGTCAAAATTCCCTTAACCACTGAATTAGGTGCATAAGCAATAATATGGGAATGCAAAATATATACTCTAAAATATTTTAATGCTTTAGCCAAAGAAAATGCCTGTTTTTCCATATTTTTGAATTTCAATGATGCATCTCTTAAAGCTTTATTAAAGAATGCAATAGGTTGTTCAAAACCTTAATCGTTTTTCTGTAGCAAGACTGCTACAATAGTGTGTTTAGAAGAAAAAGAGAAGATTATGAAATCTTTTGTAAAATCTGGGCTAATTAATGCTGGTGCTTTGGTCAATGTCTGTTTAACTAAATCAAATGATTGTTTAGCCTCAATACTCCACTTGATTTCAAAGTCCTTTTTAAGCACGTTTGTTATGTTTCTAAGAAGTTCTACTAGGTTAGGAATGAATCTCCTTAGGAAATTGATTTTACCAACAAAAGATTGAAGCTCTCTAATGTTTATTGGATGACTGATTTTTAATATTGCTTCAATTCTACTGCGATCAATCCTAATCCCATCCTTCGAAATAATGTGACCAAGAAGTTTTCCTTCCTCAAGGCCAAATAGTGTCTTCTTAGGATTGAGTGAGATGCCAAACCTTCTACATTTTTCAAACACACTTCTTAGATGTGATAGATGTTCCTCATCATTTTTAGGAAAGAAAATAATGTCATCTAGATAAATCACAATAAAATGGACAATTTCATTAGCAAAGGCAATATCCATTGCTCTCTGGAAAGTGGCTCCAACATTCATTAACCCAAAGGGCATTTTCACATACATGAAATTTCCCCATGGAGTAGTGAAGGCAGTTTTATCCTGATCATCAAGATGCACTAAGACTTGGTTATAACCCAATAAACCATCTAATAAGGAAATTCTACTAGACCCTACTACCTTTTTCAATATATGATCCATTTTGGGTAAGGGGTAGTTGTCTTTAAGGGATACCTTATTAGTATTTCTAAAATCGATACACAATCTCATTTCTCCTGTCTTATTTCTTGTAGGCACAATGTTAGACACCCATTTAGAGTATCTAAGAGGAAAAATAATCTTAACATCATACATCCTTTTCAGTTCTTTCTCAACCAAAGGTTTTAGGACATTATTTATCCTACAAAGTTTTTTGTTGAATGGTTTTTGATCTTCCTTGATTGGGATCTTCTGTTGTATGATACTGGTGTCATATGCTCTTAGATCTTGATAGCTCCACACAAAGACATCTATGAATTCTTTGAAAAGAGCTAGATATTGTTGTTTTGTGATAATAGGCAGTGATTTTGAGAGTTTTATCATTTTAGGATTCTACTCACTGCCTATATTGCATTCTTCTATGTCTGCCCCTATGGGTTCCATTTCTGGCTTTTTTGCTACATCATGGAAATCGAAAATTTCTTCTAATGGAGCAAGACCCCTAGGCAGAACATTATCCTTAAGCTAAAGTACTTCAAATTCCCCTTTTTCTAGATTTATTTCATGCAATTCTAATTTATGTACATCTTTAGTGACTGAAATATTTACATCAGAATCCTCAAACTGTTTATCTACACTAACATATTCAACGATCTGATATTCTACTTGACCCTCTAAATATTCAACAATTTTATTTTCTACTTCATGCTCTGAATCTATGCTATTGTCTTCATACTCATCCTTGGATTGCAAAAATATTTTGATTTGCTTATCACTTCCAAATACCTGCCAATGTCTCATATTATCAGGTAAAGTTGGATGGTGTTTAACTTCCATTTTATATTGTCTATTGGGATGAGGCATTTGGCAAGTGCTAGCTGAAAAAGCTAAACCATTAGCCAAGACATTCTTGCTTCTAGGAATGACAACAAGATCATATTCCTCAAAAGTTATTAAAAATTCAAGCACGGCTTTCTTGTAGGTTCTCAACCTGGGATGTTTTGCAACATACTCTCCCTTAATCTGTTTTATAATTAATTCAGAATCCCCATGAATATAAATTATTTTAGCACCTAACTTATTCAATAATTGCAATCCTAAGAAAACTACCTCAAATTCTACTATATTATTGGTGCAATGAAAGTTGAGTTTATAGGAATGACCTTCTGCATTATTGTTCCCTGAATTGGACACCCAAACACCTGCCCCTGAACCTATTTTTCCACAAGAGCCATAAAAGTTCATGTTCCAAAAAGGTTCAGTTTCAGTGTTTTGTTGTAAAATTAGTGCTTTATTTTCATGTTGTTCATCAATTTCATTTTCTTCTTGAGTAACCTGTGCATCAATGCGTCCATCATTGTAAAGAATGAAAGAGTCCAGGTCGGAATGAACAAAGTAAATAGGATAATTATGTGGCTTTTCTTGAATACTCACCATATACTTCATTAAATTTTTTTCTATACAGTCTTATCTGTTGAATAAACACTGGTATAGTGGCATACGTCATGTCCATTTGTAGGGTTCCTTGTAGCTTTTCTCCCCATGAGCGTGACAACAACATGCCATACTTGGGGGAATGTCTGCAACTACTATATCATCACTAAACTCTTACCAGGGATTTTGGCTAGGGTAACGCATAGGTCTTTGATAATACCTAGCCATCTAACTTTACTAGAATCAAAGAAGTACAAGTCTTTGTAGGGTCTAGTAATGTCCAATCCTAGTTTCTCCATCACAGTCTTAGGCATTAAGCTATGGGATGCACCTGAATCTAACATTACATTATGAAGAATTTTATCATGAATATTCAAACTGACATAAAATGGGGGAACCCCTCCTTCTTGTGCTTCACCTTCAAGTTTTGGCCCAAATATGGGTTCAGGCTGATCATCATTCAAATTTACCGAGTCAGTGTTTTCCCCAATGTTTAGTGCTTTCATGACCTGATTCCAGTACACATTTTTGTTCACTAATTCAGTTAAGGGGATAGAAATTTTGAGCTTCGCAAGTTCATTTTCAATACTAAAAGGTGTTTGATTCTTAAGGAGATTTGAAAAATTAGACTTATCAGCAACTACTTTTGTAGCGAGTTCTATTTTTTGGCTGGTAGAAGGGAAATCAGTTTGAGTATTTCTAGAAGTAGTATTAACAATCTTTTTGGTAGCAGCTTCTGCTGACTTCTTTCCAAGATTTTCATTCGCTTTCTTAGGAGGGTTTTCTGTTGTTTTCTTGGAGTCAGAATCATAGACCTTTTTAACAGGATTTTCTGCATTCTTTTTATTGGAAGTATCTTGATTTTTCTTACTTCTAATATTATACAGCTTATGGACTTATAAAATAGCATTTTCAAACCCTTGTTTGTATTCCTCTGATTCCTCATAATTCAATTCAGTCTGGGCTATGAGAAAAAGTTGTTCTCCTATTGAGTGAGGAAAATTGTTTCATCATCATTTATCCCCAACAAATTAATTTGATTATCATCCAAATCTTCCACAATAATCCCATCATCATCTGTGTAATTTTCTTGAAAAGGACGCCGAACCTGCTAGTCTAGACCCTTTTGTTCTCTTTTTTTAATTTGGGAAACATTTCTCCTAAATTTTTGGTTTCTAGTTTGTGGGAAATTTTGGTTTTCTCTTGCTTGGGTTTGATCATTAATGTTAACTCTTTGCATCATTTGATTCACTACTCTAACTAGTTGTCAATCTTATGATCAACAACAAAAGTAAAAGGTTCTTCTTTTATGGTTACTCTACGTTCAAATTTCAATTTGGCCTTTTTGCCAGGATGTTAGCTTCAAATTTAATTGCATTTTCTTGCATTTCTTCCAAGATTGTTGGTCTCTTTCCCTTGGTTGATATTCCATGTCTACATCAAAACCATATGGAAAATTAATCAGAGCTAGACCAAGGGAGGACTTGACGTCTTGTGGAATGGTGTTGTAAACAATATTGAATCTTTCACAATACTCTTCCATAGTTTTGTTGGGTTTTCTTTTTAACCTTTTATATTCATTTATGAGTTGAAGTGGGTTCTTCTTGATCTCCCATCTAGCTAAAAAGTCTTGATGGAAAGCATCAAGGTTGACTATACTTCCTGCAGCTAATCCCCTAAACCATTTCTTGACATCACCTCCTAAGCTTTGGGAAAACAATCTCATTTTAACATCGACTTCATCTACTTCTTGGAGATAAAAGACATCATGCATCCTATCTATATGTTTTTGGGTAGTATAAGCACTGGTATTATCAAAGGTCACAATTTTGGAGGGGTAATCTGTAGGCATTGCATTTAGCTGGCATGGTAACACCAAGGGTGCATACCTTCCTTCCATAATTGTCTTGGTAGATTGACTTGAGGATGGACCTAAAGGAGGTGTAGTTTTAACCACAACAAGGATAGTAGGGATGGTAGTTTGAGAAATCATAGGTAGGGAAGTTGAAACTATGGAATGAGTAGGACTGGGAGGCTATAGATGCACAGACTGTGAAGACTAACTAAACAAAGAGGTTGCTATAATAGTTAAAGCCGAGAGTTCAAAAAAAATTTGAATAAAAGCTTCTTCTAAAGCTCGATCCAAGACTGAAACTAGATCTTGTAATTTGTCAAATTGTTGTAAATATTTAAGATCAGGATCTATTTCAAGGACTTGGGTTTTGGTAATATATGTGATGCAAAAGCATCTAGACCTAGCTAGCAATGTGGTGGTGTGGTCACATGTTGTGGCTAATGAAAGTTTGGAGGAAAAATTGGTTGTTTAATTGTATTAATTTCAAATTATGGAAGTGGTTAATTTGTTGCCTAATTCTGAACAGAATTGGGAATAAAATGGGAAATGATCCTCCCTGTGTGGAGATCAAGCCAATTAGATATATTGATTAGTTAGAGTAGGATTTGATTTCTAAGAATATAGTGAATTCCTTCATTTGTGGAAAGAAACTGTTAGATAGAACATATATGTAATTTCCTTTCTTTTCTGGAAGAGGGATTCGAGAGAGAGAGAACAAATAGAGAGGATTCATGAGGAATTGTAAGCCTACGGGCAGATGAGGAACATAGGCCACTAATTGACGAATCAGGTCAAAGAGGAAGGATTCAAGAGAACTAAATAGTGTGTGGATTGTAAATGAAATAGAGGTCTTTTAATTGGTGTAATCGGCCAAGGCGAGATTCTGTAATCATTTTATGTTGAATGAATGATATTGTTGTGTTTATGATTGATTATCGAGCCTATGGAAACCCTCGTTGTGCTTTTGTTTCCTTTGTATTAAGGCTGGCTTTTGTTCCCTTAGTTTTGTTGTGTTTAACGCCTAAACGTATGATTGATAGAAGTTGGGGGGGCCTCCTTTTAAATATCATTGTTGATGCGGGTCGATGAAGTCTATTTACATAGGTTTTGGCTCCACAAGTGAAAATCCATTTTACACTAAGAATCGTCGCAAAACACCAAACCGGATCCGAAATCCAGATTTGAAATCTTATAAAGGATGGCGTATATCTAGATCGGGTTTGTAAGAATATCGGATCGATACTTTAGAGCGACCAGAGCCTAGCTTGGAGGATTGAAACTATGCGATATGCGATTAAATCGTAACCGTGAGATCGCAATCAACCGTAGCCGTTAGATTACGGAAGCAGTTTGCTACAATGCGCAGTATTTCAGGTGGAAGAAGGACTGTAAGTGCTATTGAATGGTGATCAACTGATCCCATTCACCATTCGACACATAGCATGAGGGGAACAGGGAAACCACTTTATCGGGCGGTTAATCCCCGTATTAATTGTCTACCCAAAATAAGATATGGGCCATCAGATCCGCTACGAGCAGATTGATGGTGGAGAATTGGCATCCATTTAAATATTCAAGATTAGTGCTAACTGCTGGATTGGAGATGTATTGAATGGTGGAGATCAACCAATCTCTTATCGATGGTCAGAGGTGTGGCACGACAGAAAGTCTAGCGATGAACGGAACTGCCGATATTTATAGAGGCGAGTCTATAATATTTGAGATCCGGGTATATGTTTGGATTGGAGTTTTCCCATGTATTACCCACATTTCTACGTATTTCAATAAAAAGTGTTGATTGGGGTTTTTAAGACTAAAAGCAATATAAAACCATTTCCGATAGTGTAATGGTTCTGATATCTTAAGTGGTTCCAATTTTAAAGAAAAAGCACCAAAACTATGCTTCCGATATATATATGTGGGCATGAAATTCAAAGGTTTATAAGGGTGAAATAGCCCCGATAAGGTGTGAGGGTGTAGCAGCCATATGGTTGCATCATTTTTGATATCAGAGTAGGAAGAGGGAAGAAACTTTCCTGTGAGAAGGATGCCTTTCTTATGAAGGTTATGATTACAAAGGTATGAAAGTTGCAGTAGTTGAATGAATGGCAATGTTGGGCACAGGACTACAGCAGTAATACTGTGGAAGAACTTTTGGAAGCTCTTAGAAATTGTAGTAGAACCTCATTCCAGTTGAGGCTTGGAATAGATGGGGACAGAGGAGTCCTTGAGAGAAGTGAGTGGAGCAACTAGAGATAGAGAAAGATTGCTCAGTGCAAGTTCTGAGGAAAGAGGACTTGGAGACCAGGCAGAGGAGAAGCTTGGTGAGAAGATCAACTTAGAAGGAAGTTGATTGGTTGCAGGTGTAGAGCTCACACAGAAGAGAATATGGCTATGGAAAGTCATATGGAAGATTCAGAAGAAGGCTACAAGATGAAGGAGAAGGGTGCTCAAACAATCCATAGGAAACAGATGAGTCAAGCAGAGATTGACAAGGAAATAACTGAGATAATGGAAGAAATCGATGCACTAGTAATGCTGCTAGAGGAGAACCGAAGACAAGGTTGGGTCTTGAAGAGGAAGCCAGTGAAGTGACCTAAGTTGCAGAGAAGGCTGCAACAAGAACTGTAAATTTGTTGATGAAAAACCTCTGAGAAGTAGAGGCAGAAATGGAAGTTTCCATTTGTAGACTAGAACAGGGTGAAATGTTGGGTGAAGAGGATAATGGGAGAGAAGCTAAAGATCTCATGAACTATTGGCATAGTTCAGAACAATCAAAAGATATGTTGACAAGGGAAGCAGATGAGGCAATGAAGCCTTGTGATTTTAATTCTCATAGTTTTTGTATGTTTGCAGGATATGCAAAGGATGATGGACAGTCTGGTGAAACTATCACAAACAGGAATGAAACTCTTGAGGTGAAGTATGATGGAGAATGCCTTTTAGAGGAAGAAGGTGTTGATTTATTGCAGCAGAAGGAGTTCATAGATGAATTTTTGTTTGGGGTAAGACAGTCAGATGAAGTTGATAGAGACCAGAAGTCTAATGAAAATGCCATAGTGGTATTCCGAGGTAAGCAAATGAATTTGTCTAATGAAATTGATAAAAGAACTTTGTAATATGATAGTGCAGAAAATAGGATAACTCAAGAGGATTGCCAGGAAAAGAATGAAGCTGAGAATGGAAGTTGTGATGAATTGCTGAAGAGACTTCACATGGAAATAGAATTCTTGCAAAGGCTACTCAAGGAACTTGAAGGAGAAATGAAGCTTTCAGAACCTGATAAAGAAAAGGATATGGTTACTATGCATGATAAAGATGAAATGTCTCTAACATTTATATAGTTAAGTAAATGTTTAGAATCTTTAGTCAATGATGTGATTGTAGGTATGGGGGACATCATTAATAAATATGATGTTGAAATCAGATAAATTGAGCAGAGATTATTTGAAGGTGAAATGGAAGATCAGGAGCAACAAGGAAGTTATGTCCTCAGAGACATGAAGGAGACAGAAGTATTAATTTAGTAGAATAAAGATGGAAGGAAACAACAACTTAAAAGAGATGATCAACAATATGAGAATGAATTTGAGGAAGGTAATAGATTGCAGAAGTATAGCAAATGGAAACAAAATGAAGAACAAGATATTAGTCTGGCAGTACAAAGGAAGACAAGTGAAGACCGAAGATACAGATGAAGAATGAAGAAATGGGTCAAGTGTAAGCTATTGCAACAGAGGTGGAATGGAAAGCTGATGAACGAGTTCAGGGAACTTGAACAAATTCATATTGATTTTTTAGAGAAGGAGAGACTCAAAGAAATGGAGTCACAGAAAGAAGGATCTACTAAAATCCAGAAGATCTATGATGGAATATTGGTGCCTGAAGCATCAAAAGAGGATGAAAGGTATTGTATTTTAAAAACTGAAAGTTGTTGTGTGTTTTCAGGTCATGTAAACTTGATGGAAGACAAGCAGTTATTGGAAATTGTCATATCAACAGGTGAAGATATGATTACTCACAGTCATATGAAGAATAAAGAGAGAAGTTTCAGTCAAGGGAAGGAATATTTCTAGTCAGGTGACATCCAAAGGATAAGTCAAAAGGAGGATGGCAAAAGAATTATTGAGGTCAAAGAAATGTTTGGAAAGGAAGAGATTCATTCATATGAATATGGAACAAAGAGTTTTCTTAGGAAAACTGATGAAGCTAATACAAACCAAATGGAGAATCTTATGGTGTATTCAGAAAGATATGTTGAAGTAAGGCAATTGTTTAATGTTTTCATAAGGGAAAGGGAAAGCAAAGATATGATTTTTCAGAAGTTAAAGGAAGGCAATTCACATAATCTTGTGATGCAGAAGAAAGAACAGTTGTTAAACATAGTTGTAGTAAATTATGCAGATATTGGACAACTATTGAAGACTGAAGCCAAAGGAGAACAACTACTGAAGGTTGATATAGAAGACTTTGTAGATATTAAACAATTATTGAAGATTATTGACCTTGAAGAAAGCTAGAATAAAGAAGGACTAAAGAGAGATGTTGCAGACAATGAAGTTACTGAAGATCGTGTAGAGCTTGTGGGAGAAATTCCAAATGAGTTGGTAGATTTGTGGCTTGAGTCAATTCTTCTGGAGAAGAGGCAAGAAAAAAAAGAATAAGTGATCAAACTATACAACCAGAACTGAATAAGAATGAAGGAGTTGTCATGGATGAAAAATATGGAAAAGAAGTTGCCAGAAATGTGGGCACAATGAGGAAACGGGGTAAAGCATTTGTGTTTAATGAATTTATTGGTTTTGGTGAATATTTGTATGCAGGAACAAGGCAATGTGAAGTCAATTCGAAACAAGAAGTTGATTATGAAGATCAGATCGAAGTAAGGAAGGGTGAGTTCAGAATGTCTCAGAAAGATGGAATGATGTTGAATCTACAGTATGGAATTGTTGAACTAGAGATGAGTTCAAGAGATGATAGTAACAGGATTACTATTGTGCTACAGGGAATTATTGATGAAGAAGACGTTGAAGATGAAATTTCAGAAGAAGAAAAGTATGATGCCATGATCCTTAAGGATGCAGAAATTAAGTTACTAGAAGGAGGAGTATTCCAAGTATCTAAGCAAAAAGGAAGAATTCTTAGTTTTCAAGGAATTTGTGGAGTTGCACGTATACTGAGAATTGAAGTAAGAAGAGGTGAAGCCATGAATGAGAAACCAGAAGAAGGAACTAGAATTATTGTAGGGGATCAATGGAGAAGGTATTTGTACATTTCAGAAATGTATATTGAAAAATATTGGCACAGGGATTATGATGTTCTTATGCAAGAACACATTCAGTTGTAGGAGGATAGTATTCATCATCTGAGAAGTGAAGTGGACAAAGAAATTGATGAGTTGTGGGAACTCATACAACAACATTCCAATAAACTAAATAGAGGACAAAAGAAGGAAGGGAGATTGGTTGGAAAGAATGATACAAGTGAAGGAAATGGTAGATTGCAAATTAAAGTGTGGAAGCCTGACATAGATTGTGATGATGAGCAAAAAGTAGTAAGATACATGGAAAATACAACAACAGACAGTGAGAGCATAGCTAATGGGACAATGTAGCATAAAGTATGGAGACTGAGAGAAAAACAAGCAACAACAGTAACCAAGGACAAACTACCAAACAAAGTATGGGATCCAGGAGGACACAGATTAGAAGCACATGATCAGGAAATCATGATTATTTTTAACCTTGGGAGACTAATGCAGGAGAATATAGACCTAGCCAGCAATGTGATGGTGTGATCACATGTTGTGGCTAATGAAAGTTTGGAGGAAAACTTGGTTGTTTAATTGTATTAATTTCAAATTATGTAAGTGGTTAATTTGTTGCCTAATTCTAAACAGAATTGGGACTAAAAGGGCAAATGATCCTCCCTGCGTGGAGATCAAGCCAATTAGCTATATTGATTAGTTAGAGTAGGATTTGATTTCTAAGAATATAGTGAATTCCTTCATTTGTGGAAGGAAACTATTAGATAGAACATATATATAATTTCCTTTCTTTTTTGGAAGATGGATTTAAGACAGAGAGAACAAAGAGAGAGGATTCATGAGGAATTGTAAGCCTATGGGAAGATGAGGAATAGAGGCCACTAATTGAAGAATCAGGCCAAAGAGGAAGGATTCAGGAGAGCTAAATAGTGTGTTGATTGTAAATGAAACAGAGGTCTTTTAATTGGTGTAATCGGCCAAGGCGAGACTCTGTAATCATTTATGTTGAATGAATGATATTGCTGTGTTTATGATTGATTATCGGGCCTGCGGAAACCCTCGTTGTGCTTTTGCTTCCTTTGTATTCAAGCCAGGTGAATATCCCTTAGTTTTGTTGTGTTTAACACCTAAACATATGATTGATAGATGTTGGGGGGGGGGGGGGGGGGGCGCGCTTCCTTTTAAATATCATTGTTGACGCAGGTCGGTGAAGTCTATTTACATAGGTTTTGGCTCCATAAGCGAAAATCCGTTTTACACTAAGAATCATCACAAAACACCGAACCGGATCTGAAATCTAGATTTGAAATCTTATAAAGGGTGGCATATATCCAGACGGGTCCATAAGAATATCAGAACGGCGTGTTAGAGCGACCAGAGCCTGGCTTGGAGGATTGCGACTATGTGATAAGCGATTAAATCGTAACCGTTAGATCGCAATCAACTATAGCTGTTAGATTGCGGAAGCGGTTTGCTACAGTGCAAAATATTTCGGGTGCCAAAAGGACTGTAAGTGGTATTGAATTGTGATCAACTGATCCCATTCACCATTCAACACATAGCATGAGGGGAATAGGGAAACCGCTTGATCGGGCAGTTAATCCCCGTATTAATTGTCCACTCGATATAAGATATGGGTCATCAAATCCGCTACGCGCAGATCGACGGTGGAGAATTGGCGGCCATTTAAATACTTGGGATCAGTGCTAACCATTGGATTGGAGATGTATTGAATGGTAGAGATCAGCCGATTGCTTATCGGAGGTCGGAGATGTGGCGCGGTGGAAAGTATACCAATGAATGGAACCGCCGATATTTATAGAGGCGAGCCTATAATATTTGAGATCTGGGTATATGTGTGGAGCGGAGTTTTCCTATGTATTACCTACATTTCTATGTATTTCAATAAAAAGTGTTGACCAAGGTTTTTAATACTATAATCAATATAAAACTATTTCCGATAGTGTAATGGTTCCGACAGCTTAAGTGGTTCTGATTTTAAATAAAAAGCACCAAAACTACGCTTCAGATATATATATGTGGGCATGAAATTTAAAGGTTTATAAGGGTGAAATAGTCCCGATAAAGTGTGAGGGTGTGGCAGCCATATGGTTGCATCAATATGGTTGCATTATGGCTTTATCTATAACAGTTTGATCTAACAAAAGCTCAGACTTTGATCTAAACAAAATTTGCTGGAAGGGTAAATCAAGTTCTATATCTTGTAAAGTTTCCAATTTCTTTGGAAGAGAATTAGACCTTGAAAAAGGAATATTTTCTAGAGGATAATTGAATCTTGACAAGGGACTATTACTACCTTGACCCTCAGTAAGGCTTTTCTTTCTCACTAGCTTCTCAGGGTTATCTATAAATTCAGTGGGGTTGGGATCTAGGTGAGATCTAGTGTAAATTATTTTTGGAGCCAGGGCTATAAAAAATAATCACACAAAAATTAAAATTGGAATCAATGATATAGTAAATATACACATCATACAATCTCAAATCAGGTATTTCATAATGATAGAACAATTGCTTATTGAAACACTGATTTTAAACAAGGGAATAATAATGTTTTGGATTAAAATAATGTTCTCCCCAGTATGGTCACCACTATGTTATCATTCTATAATTTGAAGATTTGGGAGAATAATTATAGAGGACAACATAAAAACCACTTTTGAAGTTGGGATCTGTCCCTGCCAACTCCAAAGAGGGATCTCTCTTTATGATTTAACTTTGTTTTTAAAGATGATTTTAGGCTAGTTATGATTACACTTGGTTGTTTGTTTGAATTTGGTTGATTGGTTTGGTTAGTTGATTTAATCAAATTGTTATCTTTCCATTGGGATATGGAGTCAAATAAAGCTAGATTCTACATCAAATGTTTAAAAGAGTAATCACAGGGCAAGCTAGTTACATTTACTAGATCTTTAAATTGAATAATGAAATGGAGAAAAAGTGTGTTTCAGTAGTGATTGAAAAGCATTTAAGGATTTTTCAATTAGACTTCAGAAGAAAACATACACATTTTAAACACAATCCAAATAAGTTGTTTAATTAACATATCTTATTTTTCACATTTCCTATTTTACAATTAGATTTTAGATGATTAAGATGGAGAGAATAACAATGAAAACAACAATTACAATAAGAAAAACATCACCAGTAAATCGAAACACAAGTATCATGTGAAAGTATTTGTATTAATTGATGCTCTAGTAGCGTGGGAAAATTATAGTGCTTCATAAAAAGAGTTACAATGATGAGGAACTAACCCTCAATACTTCGACTGAATGAAGTATTTAAACAAAATTTACAAAAAAGATTACAATCAATGCCGCATCGACATGGAATTCTATTATTAACTTTAAACTAACAAAATTTACTAATACGACGAAAATAAGTGAATTTAGAGAAGTGATTTGGAGGTATGGCACTATTTTGGTGGAGAACAGTTGCTGAGTTGCCACAATTCGGGTGTCGTGATGGGTGTAGCTGATCTTTCTTTAGTCCTGAAATTCACACAATTTATTCCAGCGCTCTTCATCTATAATGGTGATTTTTGTTGCCTTGCGATATATTTCATCTACCTCGGTATACCAAGAAAATGTGGGTTTTACTACAAAAATATGTTTTATCTCATGCTGGATGAAACTCATGTTGCTAATAGCTTCAAAAAGAGCTCTCCCTGTCATAACACCTTTAATGTGGGAAGACTTGGCAGTATCCTTTGCAATGTCTAGAAGATTTTTCTTATAATCTTCCCTGGTCATTAGTTTTTCATTGATTACAAATAAAGAAGGCAGACCCTTCTTATTTAATGCTTCTATTCTGGTGAAAAACCTATTGACTGCTACCTCCAAACTGTGACATTTTTCTGTAAGCTGCACAATCAAATCCTTCTTTGTCAGAACTTTGTTCAATTCTAAGATTGTTTATGTCATTTCATCTACTCCCAAATCATCCAATTCATATCTGTTTTTAGTATTGAGAAATTTGATGATGTTGTTGGTTGTGGTGGGCATATCTCTCAACTCAGTGTTAATAATGGAAATGGCCTGCTTGGCCTCATCCATTAACTCTTTCTATAATAATTTGGATACAAAGCAAGATTTCATCCATTGTTTCAATAATATTGCCCCAGATAATTTCCTTAACTTGGGTCAGTGTGTAGCCAATAGAGGACTTGGTTGTTGATTTCTTCCATGCTTCTATCTGGTTTTGAGTGCTCTGTAGCTCTGTTGCATGGAAAGTTTTAGCCTTTGTCTTGTGGTCTTGTAGAAGATTAACTTGAGCCCACGGTCTTTTGATTTCTTCTATTTGGAGAGACATATTCTCCATTGCACTTGCCAACTAATCTGTTGTAGTCCCTGTGTTTTTTGTAGAAGATGTAGCTGTAGGAATTGTTGTAAGAGGAACTACTTGCAAAGGCACAATGGACATTCTAGCAGCTTGCTCCTTTTCTTTGATTATTTTTTCCATCTCTGTTTCCATTTGCTTCAACTGTACGTTCTGCTCCATGATGAGTTTCATCATGTCTGTCTTCTGTGACTCTATTTCTTCAATTTCTTTGGCCAGAGGATCTTCTGTGGTTGGCAATTTCAATTGTTTTCTGAATGTTGCTATGTCAGTATTCTTCTTTCTTACAAGCTCTTCTACAACATTGATATTGAGGAATTGGTCACGTTAAGCTGGATTGGTTCTTCAACTTGTCCTGACGATGAACCACACTGGTTGGTTCGAAACGCGTCGACAAAAGATTGGTTATGTGATTTTGCCGAAGATTATCTAACAACATTGATATTTGCAGGATCATACCCTACTTTGATTACTAAGTCCTCCAAAGCTTTGATACTGGTCTCTTTGGCAAGTGTAGAGACTTTCTCCATCTTCAATTGTGATTGAACATTGGCTAATGTAACTTGCAATTTAGACAAACTCATAGCAGTGTTAGTGAGAGTAGATGAAATAATTTGCCCAGTCTGCTAGTGCATCTCCATTTGGTCAATGGGATGTATGTTTTTCACATCAAATTAAAATTTTGTTTTCTTGTAATCTGATGTTGCCTTGGGCTAGGGAGTATGTGTTTGGGGGAAGGCCATTTGCATTTTTGCTTTCTTTGAATCAAAGGCTGACAACATTCTGCTTTGAGAACAGGAAGTCTTCTTCCTGATTTGATTGTATGTGTTGATCTTCAAGGCCTCATTTCTCACTTTAATCTCTTTGAATATATCTAATATGCCCTTTTCCTTCTCCCCTGTGGCAGATGTGCTAGTTTTCATAGCTTGTTGTTGATCCTGTGAAGTTGTCGAGGTGGTAGGAGAAAGTGTAGTCTGATCACCTACTAGTGAGGAAAGAGGTTTCTCTTTGGTAGTGATAATGTCTTCTTTCTCTGAATCCTTGCTTAGGTGTAGTTTGGAATTTAGCTTGGTCCTCTTCCTGTACATGATTTTGAAGCTTTCACTGGAAATCTTAGTCACTGAAGGTGACTCTTCTTCCCTGTTCCTTTTTCCTATTTTTTCCTGTGTGATAGGAGTGTGTGCAATTGAAGATGACACCAACTACTCCTTTTCCTCCTGTAGAGTGTTCTCAGTCCATTCTAGATGGTTTTTATTTTTTTCAATCTTTGGTCTGGATGTATGAAAATAAGAAGTAAATTTTTCTCTACCCTTAACCTGGAAATGACCCCTAATGGATCATATGACCATGTGAAACTGAGATTGAACTACATTTATTTCAACAACTTGTCTGCTTCTTCCCCTGCTACCCTGTTGTTGCAAATAAAAGGCCCTATTTGGGTTTTGATTTTAAATTGATATTTCTTCTTGGCAGATACAAAATGAATCTCATCAACATTGAGCATTTTCCTGATGTATTCTAAGGCAAAAATCCTCATTGGGGGGATTTTGGCAGCTTGTAAGGAGCAAGTTCAGACCCAAATATCCTTAGCTCTGTGTAATTCTGATAGAGGTACCAATCCCCTAGCTGGACTTGGTCTAATAACTGCAAGATTTTCCTGATTTCTTCATTGATTCTTGGCTCTGACCTTCCGCTTAGGAGACTGAGTGTTGGATGTACAAACATTTCTATGAATTGTTTGTATGCATATTCCTTTTGTTCCTTCATTACCAACATAGTCCAAAAGATGACTGATTGCTGATTTCCTTCTTCATCCAACTTTTATAAGGAAATCTTAAGGTTGTCTCCCTGAAATATAAAAACATATACACTAACATAGAATATTTAAATACTTCCTCAATTTGGAGTTTGACAAACTATTCAAGGATAGAATCTGCAAGAAATTGGCTAAAGTTAAACAATATGGAAGACTTAGAATCTACAGAGAAAATGGAAAGAAAACAAATAATTGTGTCATCTACCCACTGATCTGAGTAATGGCCAAGGAGGTAGGAGATAACTGTAATGATTTGTTTAGCTCTCTTAAGGAAAATGAGGGATGGATAAGGAGAATTTTTCTTGGTTAATGGGGCATCTTCAGTCAATAAAAGTTCAAGGATTTTGGCTCTTTTAGCAAAGTCCATTTTCTGATATAATTCAATAAGTGCTTCATGAGAAAAAGGAGTGGCATTCTCTATTGTAGGAGCTTGCATCATTTGGTCTATACCTTGGGGAGTTATAGTGAATATAATTTCTCTCATGGGGGCAATAATAGCTTGTTGGCTACGTAAATAACAAACATGACATTTCTTGATGAATTCAGGGGTGATGTGGGTATGAGAAAAAATATAATGGGGAAAATTGGATTCCCACAGTTGAACATCATCAGATTTATCTACAAACTTGTCCTCAAGCTAGTAGTACATTTCAAACAGATCAAATTCACAGAGGGTTTCATGAATTTTATAGTCTTTGTCTGCCAAAGGAATATGGTGAAAATTGATGGGAGGGTGGACCATAGGACTCACAGGTTCTTGTTGTTCCTTATCTTTCGAAGGAATGATTGGATAAAGCTAAGGACACTGGTGAAATCTGGATTGTATAGGTTTACAGTGTGTAGAGATAGAAATGGGTTCAATATAATAGGAAACAAAAGCACTGGCTTGAGAGGAAGTTAACAGGTAATATCCCCAGCCAAGTGAAATTGTTGTAGTTTGGATTGGCACACCTGTAACATAGCAATGGAAATAGAAGTTTATAAAATCAGTAACCAGTGAATGGGTGAAAGGATGGATTTTACAATCTTCTGGCTTTCCTGTTGATGGTGGCGTGGGTCCGTTGGATTAATGGTTAAGCAATTTAATTACTTAATGGATTGATTTTGGAGAGAGTGGATGTGATTAGCGGAGCAATGGATAGATGATGTGGCGAAGGGTGACTGGCGGGAGCGTAACGGATAGGATAGCAGTATCTTTTGGTGGAGAAACCACTTTTCACAGGTGGGGAGGGGAAGGTGGTTAATGGTTTCGGCCAGGGGGGGGAAAGAGCCACATCGCGATGAGGGCAGGTTTCAATACGACCCATTTTGGACCCCCCCGGTGGTAAAGTTTGGATGGTGAGTGGGGGCCAAAATGTAATGTAGGTTGGGTATAAGCCTATATTCTGACTCCTTCCTCTTGCTTGTTGACATACTTTATATCTTTCCACAAATATTTTCACATTAACTTGCATGCTTGGCCTATAATAAAATGAAATTAATAGAACGAAATTTTTATCAATTCCAAAATATCTAACTAATCCTCCATTATGCTTTTCTCGTATTAAACTATCCCTCATAGAACCTCTAGGAATGCAAATTTTATTGCCTTTAAACATCAAACCATCTTGAATCATGTAGTTTGATCATTTATTTGTGTTCATGCTCATCAAATTTTCACATTATGCATAGGTTTCTTTGAAATCTACATCATTTTTTTACATTTCTTTAAGTTCATCAAATCCTATGACATGGAATTGTTTGATGATCCACTGATATGCTTAATTAAAAAAGTGAAGTTTTGTAAAATTTCCAACCACTTGGCATGTTTATGATTTACTTTTGGTTGGATGATTATAAATTGCATAGCCTTCTTAGTAAATAGGATAAATTCTTTTGGCATAAGATACTATCACCTTCTCTTCAAAGGCTGAATAATTTTTCTTAGTTACATTCAAAATTTTTCTGAAGTAGGCATTTGGGTGTCCCTCTTGGCGCAAAATTGATCCAATAACAACACTATTGGCATCTATTTCAAACTAAAATGAATTTCTAAAGTCTGGCAATGTTAAAATTGACTATTTGGTAATCATTTGCTTTAGCAATTTGTTTTTTTGATCTCCCACTACAATCTATTTAAACGGTTGATTATTTTCTTTTAATGGTTTTAACAATGGGTGCACACAGACTGCTGAATCTTTTAATAAACTTCCTATAAAAACTTGCAATCCTATGGAAACTTCTTAATTCAAACACATTTCAAGGAATTGGCTTTACTTTGTCTACATCCATCTTCATTCCTTCCTCTAAGATTACAAAACCCAAATACACTAACTCACTCTTCATGAAGGTGCATTTCTTTAGATTTATCAACAATTTCTCTTGTTACAGGGTACTTAAAAATAGGTTAAGGTGTTTGAGGTTTTTTTTTATTATTTATATAGATTGTATTGTCATCCAAATAAATAATAACAAGTTTCACTGTAAATACCTTCAATAATTCATTCATTAGTATCATAAAATTACTGGGTGCATTGGTAAGACTAAATGGAATCACCAACCATTCATACAATCAATGATTAGTTTTAAAAGAAATTTTCCATTCATATCATTCCTTGATACGGATTTGATGATATCCAATTTTTAAACCAAATTTTGAAAAATGCTTTTCACCACTTAAACAATCAATCAAATCATCAATTCACGAAAATGGAAATCTACACTTGATTGTAATTTTATTGATGGCTCTTGAATTGATGCACATTCTCCGTCCACCATCCTTCAAGCTGAGATTTGTTGGTATAACAAAAGGACTCAAATTTTCTTTGATAAAGCCTGTATCTAACAATTACTAAACTTGCCTATTTACTTCTTCATTTTCCTATAGGGTCAGAGGATATCTTGCTTTGTTTATAAGAGTGGATCTTATAATTAAATATATTAGAAAATTTATTTAACATGATTCTAATTTCTTCAGGTAAGTCATTTAAATTTGTGCTTGTAAGAATTATATGAGGCTTCCCAATTAGAGAAAAATATACCTACTCTTTTGCTTCTCAAAATGACTCATTTCCACTCATGAGAAATACACTTGGACCTGCTTCAGCTTTAACTTCTTCATCTAGTAAAGGCAACATGGTGTGTTTTTTACCATATTTCTCAGGACTGTATGTGTTTCTTCTACCATCATGGATGGATTTCCTATCATATTGCCACAGTCTCCCCAAAAAAACATGGAAAACATCCATTGGTATAATTTCACAAACAACTTCAACCTTTTACCTTCCAATTTGGAAATCTACCTTGCATTGTTCATTAACTAAAGCCTGATGTCCTTTTTTCAACCATGACATCTTGTAAATATGAGGGTGTACTGTTTTCTTCAAATTCAATTTCTCTACCATTTCAGTGGAGATTAAGTTATCAGTCTACCACTACCAATAACAACTTTGCAACACTTACCTCTAGATTTACACATAGTCCTTAATAGACTTTTCCTTTGGGTTGGATATTTAGATTTCTTCTTTGCTTTAAATAATACTCTCTTCATCAACAAAGACTCCCATACTTTAGGAACTTCTTCAATTGTGGTTGGATTATCATTTTCCTTCTTTGTTTCTACAACATGAGCACCTCTTTCATATACTAGTGCATTCTTAGGACATTCCAAAGGCATATATCCTAATTTCCCACAATTGAAAAATATGGGTTGATAGTCTCTTCCTCTTGGTGATTGACTACTAGAAATTCCTCCTTCTTCCCTTGACTGGAATCTTCCTCTTCCACTCTGTTGTCCTTTGCCACTTTCTAGATTCCTTCCTTGACTTCTTTAATTTGATTTCCAGCAATCTTCTCTTTTGCGTTCAAGGAAAATTGATATGCATCCTCAACAATTTTGATGGATAACAAGTTTATTTCATCTTGAATGTCAAATATCAAACTGTTTATATATCTAACAATTTTCTCAGCATCATATTTTGCATTAACAACTCTAATATTTAGCTTGTAGAACTCTTTAGTGTATCCTCTAACTAACTTGGAATTTTTTCTAAGGTTTTCTAAGTATCTGAAAAGATTAAATTGATAATCCTTGGGCAAAAATTTACCTTGAAATTTTTCTACCATTATGTCCAATATTTAATATTAGACTTTTCTTTCCTCATTCGTTCAATTTGTACTTCATCCCACCATAGAGTTCCATGGCCTTTGAGTATAGTCACTGCATACTTAACTCGCTTATCTCCCTCAACATCTTCTTAATCAAAGTATTTATCAAGAGCATTTACCCAGTCCATTAACTCATCAATATTCAAGTTGCCTTCGTACATTAGTACCTTCATTTTTGGTATGGAAGTCATCTTAGAAAAAATCTTTAACATATTTGTCTTTGTTGATTCTTCAGTTTCTTCTTCACTAGAAGATTCTTCTTCTTCATCACTGACGTCTCTTGTGTCCGTTCCTCTCCTTTGTGTGGTCTTCATAACTTCCATTCTTTCTTGAAGTCTCCTCACTTTTGCATGCAAATTCACATTTGTTACAAGTCTCCCTTGACCTTCTCCTCTAGCTAATCCACTTTTCTACTCCACTTTGGTCAACCATTTTTTTTTTTACTCAAGGAAATGCTCTAATACCATGATGATGTTAACCAGTCACCTCACACTGTCTTCCTCTATCTGCTTCATGTAGGTGGATATTCTGCCTTTTTTTCCAACATCCTGAAATGTTACACTTTTTTATCAAGGTTGGATCTCCTTTGACATCGGATTGATTCTTAGTGTGGTATTATATCCAGGGTTCCAATGCTGGATGTATTTCCAAAGCATTGTTGTATATGAGGATTTACAAAACTTCGAAGGCCTAGATGTCTACACGACCCAAATTTTGGAAATCGTACCCAGTAAAACTTTATCAAGTTTAAGCGATGGGTCCATGATAGTACTAGAGTCGGGGTAATCTAATGTCTAGGGTAATCTAGTGTCTGGCAATTTTAGATAATGTGATTACCTCCGAGGACACATGTGACTTTTAAAGCCAGATATAGTCTAGACTGTGTCGCATGCCATATAACTTTCAACAACATTTAATTCGTTGGTTTGAGGATCCAAAACATTTGCAATTGTGATATTTCTATTGACTAGAAAATGTCTTTAGGATGGATCTAATCTTTTCCAGATACAAAGATATCTTTACTCAATTGTTTCTCTCTGCCAAATTAACAATTGAACCTATGATTATGTGCGACATAATAAATCTGTGACCACCTAGTTATAGAACCTACAACCATAGTCAGATTATGCATATGGGAATATCTTGATTGAATGCATAAACACAAAATGCTTAGAGGAATTGAACAAAGGCATATAATTTCATAGAATGATTTTTAAATGGAAACGGGAAAGAATATAATTTTACTGTAACACAATTCTTTTCGCACACCAAACAAACCTCGCTTGATCACTCTCACTCATCTCTTCTCTCTCGATTATATGAGACAAATTTTAATAGAGTTCTCTAACAACTCATTTTTTTCCTTAAACTTCTCTAGATAGATCCCGGATTTGTCTAGATTCTTCTTTCAACATATAAAATAAGAAATAATTGACTAACCTCATAATCAATTAGTTCATTCTATACCATATTTATTACAAATTTCGCGAAACCAACTTACCTTGAAAATAAATTAGGGAACCAACTACCTTGGTAAATGAGGTTTTGACCTAAGAAGGTCAAAGGTGATCTTGAATTGTAGATGCCCTTGCATCATTTTGACTTCTATGTCTTCTAGATCCACCAAATAAGGGTTCATTTAGTGGGCTAGATTCCCATGAATTTGTCGATGAGGGCATGATCATGCATAAAATGAATATATTCTCCAGTGTGGTTAGATTTTACTTCATATTTTGGATCAATCACAATCGTTGGCAAACAATATCCTAGGTTGTGATTCTAGATTGATGGACCTATTAATGGATTAGGAGCATGGGATTGTCTATTTTTGGCCTTTGAGGTGCTCTCAATCTAATTTGTGTAAGGATGAAATATTGTTGGAAAGGCAGAGGAGCCTAAACACAAATTTCGCACACGAATTGTGTCTCTTCTACTGATCAAACACAATCTTGATTAATTACAATAAACCCGGTGAAGGGTATTTAACCTTTTCTAACTAATGACTGGCCTAAAATAACTTGACATGTAACTACACACTAAATTATTCTATCACTTAACTCGACTTGACTCAACAATGAGTTAAATGACTCTCTAATTTTAGATAGATCTCCATGCGGGAGTTAATTAGCTATTTTAACACTCCCCCTTAATTATGACCGCTAAACTAAGACATGACTCATGACAAATCAAACATGCATGTTGGTCTATGTCTCAACTAGGATTACAACACCCAAGTTTCTTCTATGAAACTCAAACACATCTTCTGCTAATAAATTAGTAAATATATCAGCCAATTAATCATTATATTTACAAGGTTACAAGTGAACTTCTCCATTGCTCACAAGTTCTATAATAAAGTGATATCTATTATCAATATGCTTTCTCTTTTGATGAAACACACTATTCTTGGATAATGCAATCACTGAGGTGTTTTCATAATATATTCTTGTTGATCCTTGTTGTTTTTTCTTGATTCTATCTTATACTCTTCTTAACCATACTACTTGACATGTTGATGATGTTGCTGCTATATATTCTTCTTCTGCTAATGATAGTGTTATAATAGGCTGCTTCTTAGATGGCCATGAAATCACACCTGAACTAAGATGGAACACATAACCAGAAGTTCTCTCCCTATCATCCAAACTGCCTGCAAAATCACTATCTGTGTACCCAATCAAATCCTTCTTCTTTGTGCTTGCATACATTATGCAACAATCTCTAGTTTCTACTATGTATCTCATAATTCTTTTTCCTGCACTCCAATGTGTGTCTTTTGGAGTCTTCTCCTGTGATTCTTGTTGCTCCTTGTCTACTACTTCATCTTCTTCCATCAATAGCACTTGTGCATCAACTGTTTTTTCTACAGTCCCATTCCATGAATCTTGTTGCTTGAACACAACATATCTGCTAATTATGGTCTTCTTGGTGATAGGGTTATACAATTTGTAAGCTTTTAATTGATCATTGTAACCAGTAAATATTCATTTTTCACTTTTATCATCTAATTTGACTCTTAGCTGTTTAGGCACATGTGCATAAGCTACACATAAAAATACTATGAGATGAGATACACCTGACCATGCATCTTTGTTGGCATTATAATGTATGTGTTGTACTTGATGGCAACCAAATTGTAGCAGAACAACTCACTTGTATATGGTAACTAGATGAATCTACAGAAGATATATCAGATGTGAAAGAGTGCAGATGAAAGATCACATTATAGCAGGTAAACAACAAAGAATTACAGATAAGTCTTTAGAGAATGAAGAAAGAGAGGTATACGTAGGTTCAACATTGTCCAAGATGCGTATACACGCGGGCTCACTGTATACAAGTCGCGTATATGTACACACACACTTTCACAAAAGGAAAAGTGCGTATACCTTGGAGAACTAAATTTTTGGTCCAAAGTATTTGGTCCATGGTATTTTGATCCATGGTGTTGGTCCAAGGCATCTGGTCCGAGGTATTGACACTAGGTATTTGGTCTAAGGTATTGGTCCTAAGTGGTTTTGGTCCATGGTATTGAGTAAGGTCTAAGACTATAAAAGGAGGAGAAGATCATTAGGCCAAGGTGTGCAAGTATCAAATATCTGATGAGGCGTGAGATCTGGTATGTAGGTTATTGGGTTATGGTGCATTGCTGGATCTGAACCAAGGATGAAACTTAGCAGATGATGAGGAACTAGATCTAATGATGGATCAGGATCTTAAGGCGTAAAATGAACTATCATCATGTGTTTTTTCTCATGAATAATCTAGATCTGAATACTGACGCATATATTATTCTGTAAATAATATGATCTGGGTATAACTGAAGTCTGGAATAGTTGCAGAATTATGAACTAATGTTTTCAGATGTATACATTGGTTGGCTTTGAGAAAAGTGCGTATACACGCAAGTTTGACACATGAAAGTAGCATATACCTCATAAAATATGTTTTAGTTGTTGCTATTTGCTGTTGCAGAGTTCTGGGTTTTGGTATGGTTTCTAGATTACTATAGTCTGGTGATAGTATTCAGAATGATCAGATTGATGGGTTGATTCAGTTATGGTTGGTTCAAAAGGTGATTGGTTGATGCAGATATGTATGATGATTGAATTACACTTGTAATGTTGTTGATGGATCCAGTCTGAAAATTTATGAAACGTGGTCCCTAGAGGAAGAAAGAAGGTCGTAGCCTTCTGTAGGTTAGCACCTATGTACTAGTAAACATATCGGCTAGTACAAAATCTAGGGGGTTGTAGCTCCCTTCTAGTAGAAGCTGGAGAACGATCAAAGGTTGTAGCATTCTGTAGGTAGAAGCCTGCGTACTAGTATAAGACTGCACTAGTACAAAAAAATTGTAAACAGATTTTCTTGTTATTAAAAGAAGACAAAGACGATAGCAGTAGGTGGTTTTCACCCACATTGGGTTTCCACCTTATATCTTGGTGTTCATGTGTGTTGCTTATGTGTGATGCTTTATTCTGGTTTTACTACACTGTCTAATGAATTCCTGATATACTGGTTAAAGTTCAATGCATGATAATTTGGGTAAATCAAAAGATCTTTGCATATACGTTGGTTGCCTTAAGTACAGTTGCGTATACACACTAGTTCACTTAGTTGAAGTAGCATATACAAATCAGTTTTGAAAATCAAATTATTGATCTGATAATACTGATTCACCCCCCCCAGTATTATTTCCAACAATTAGTATCAGAGCAGGTCCTTCAGAAGGAGCTTGATCACTTGAAGGAAGATCCATCATCATGAGTAATCAAGAAAGCGGGGGATCCATCAGACCACCAATATTTGATGGGAGCAACTTTTTTTATTGGAAGATAAGAACCATATCCTATCTTCAATCACTTGGAACAGATGTCTGGGAAATCGTGGAATGAGGATATACATTTCCATCAACAATTCCTACAGATACGGCAGGTAAAAAGCAATATGAAACCAATGCTAAGGTTGTCAATACATTATTGGGAAGTTTGTCACAATTAGAGTTTTTCAAAGTTATGCAGCTCAAATCAGCCAAAAAAATATGGGACAAAATCGTTCTAAGCTACGAAGGAGACTCTCAAGTAAAACGTGCTAAACTGCAAACTCTTAGAATTCAATATGAAACTCTTAAGATGCACAATGATGAAATTATAGCTAGTTACTTCTTACGTATAGATGAGGTTGTTAATTGCATGAAGAATCTAGGTGAAGAGATAAAGGAAGTTACCTTGGTTGAGAATGTTTTAAGATCCTTGTCTGCTAAATTTGAATCAAAAGTATCTGCCATAGAAGAAAAATAGGATCTACAGACTATTACTATGACTCAGCTTCACAGAAACTTATCTGCCTTTGAGATGAGAAAAGGAGGCCCATCAGATATGAGAGAAGCTGCATTTAAAGCTTCAGCAAAAGGAAAAGAAGAAATCCATGAATCAGGACATGTTTCAGAAGAAGAAGACGAAGTAAACTTTGTCAAGAAGCTTCAACGGGGTTCCAGAAGATTCAAAGGTAAACTACCTTTCAAATGTTTTGCCTGTGGTAGAGTTGGTCATTATCCTGCCAAATGTCCTCATAAAGATAAATATGATAAAGGGAAGGAATCTGCAAAATGGAATAGAAAACAAAGTGTAAGTAAAAAGAGCTACTATACTCATGAAGATAGTGATGGTTTATCAAATAGTGATGAAGATGAAAATAGTAATGACTATAGACTTCTAATGGCTTATGAAGATGATAATTTTTTGGATGCTTTAGATGAAGATGACCTTTATGAATAAATCTCTAAACTCAAAATCTATTTAGAAGAAAAGAATATGATTATAGATACTTTGACATACCAACTTGCTAAAAGAGAAAAACACAATGAAAAACTAGAATGTGAAATTGTGGGTCTAAGAAAGGATCTTGAGAAAAAAAAAATATCTCAATCTTAGATTTGCTAAAGGATCAGAAACCTTAAATGAAATTATCAAAGTGCATCATTCTCCTTTGATAAAGACAGGTCTTGGATATACTGAAGAAGCATCTCAATCATAGAAGCCGTCAACCTCCACTAGAAGCTATCTTGATGCAGCAAAGAGCAGTGAACAGTTTGACAATCGTCAGCAAAGGCATAAAGTAGATCACCTGGTAAATCAAGCTCAATTTACTTCAAGGATGAACAGAAGCCACAACCAACCTCAGATAAATCATACTCAATTTTCTTCAAAGATCAATATCAATAGAAACTACAATCACCAGGTCAGTAGATTTGATAATCGTAGGAACTTCTTTAATGGCCAATGTTTTTCATGTCATAACTTTGGACACAAAGCTGCTCAATGTGTTGCTTACAAGACCATCATGACTAGAGAAGCGCGAAATCAAAGGAATGTGACAGGGATCAAGAAAATTTCCTACAATAAATTTTCTCTTCTTGAAAATGAAATATAATTCTCAACTTCGGCCATGAAGAATCTAAATGCAGGAGTAAATTTTGGCAAATATCTCAAAAGGATTAAAATCCATTAACACCCAAAATATGGAGAAAGAAAGAACCTAAAACAGAAAGATGTGGCATAGCCTTGTATGCAGAAGGACAATAAAATCAGTGGTACATCAACAGTGGATGCTCACAACGCATGATAGGTGACAAAGAAAAACTTCACTCATATAATGCCTTAGAAAAGGAAAAGAATATCTCATTTGGAAACGACACTCTTGCAGTCATAAAAGGTAAAGACTCTGTTTTCTTGAAAGAAAAGGTTAAAGCTAGGAATGTTATGTATGTTGATGGTCTAAAGCATAACCTGTTGAGTGTCAGTCAAATGTGTGATCAAAGAAATGAAGTGGTATTTCGATCAAATGAATGTGTTGTTCGTGAGCTTGATACAGGAGAAACCGTGATCAAAGGTACAAGAACGCCAAACAACTTATACATACTCAAGGGAGGACAACAACAGTGCTATCTAAGCAAAAATGATGAACACTGGCTATGGCACAGAAGATTGGGGCATCTAAGATTTTCTCAAACAAGAAAAGCATGCAAATTCCAGGCTATTCGTGATCTTCTTGATATCAGCATTCCTGAAAATACAATATGCAAATCATGTCAATTCGGTAAGCAAACCAGATCTCACTTCATTGAAAAGGAAGGGTCAACTAGTAAGCCTCTTGAACTTGTTCATACTGATTTATGTGGACCATCAAGGAAAAATTCACCTCATGGAGAAGAATACTTTATATTATTCATTGATGATTTTTCCAGAATGTGTTGGATTGGTGTTCTAAAGCATAGAGATAAAGAATTTGAAAAGATCAAAGACTTCAAAGCTTTGGTTAAAAATGAATCAGATCGCAAAATCAAATGCCTCAGATCTGATTGAGGAGGGGATTTACCTCGGATGAATTCTTTGAATTTTGTGAACAGCATGGAATAGAAAGACAATTCTCCACCGCAAGGACTCCTTAGCAAAATGGAGTGGTAGAAAGGATGAACAGAACTGTTCAACAAATGGCTTGAGCTATGCTAGATGAATATAGAACTCCTGCAACCTTCTAGGGTGAAGCTGCATTCGCCGTCGTCACTATTCTCAACCAAGCAAATGTTCAGGTAAACAGCACTCAAACTCCACATGAACTTTGGTATGGTAAGACTCCTACTGTAAAATACTTCAAATGTTTTGGAAGCAAATGTTACATCAAAAGGACTGATGAAAAACTTGGTAAGTTTGAACCCAGAGCAGATGAAGGTATTCTTCTTGGTTACTCTTCCCGAAGTAAAGGATATAAATGTTATAATAAAAGACTTGGGAAAATCATTGAAAGTATTGATGTTGTGGTTGATGAAGCATGCAAACGTCCAAAACAGATAAAAACTGAAGATTATGACAATGAAGAAGATGAGGATTATATTCCCACATCAAATCACACTAATTCTGAAGAAGAAACCAATGAAGCACCAAAAGAAGAGATAACAGTAGAAGAAAAGACTCTGTTCATGTATGTTCAGAGAAAATCATCCAGAAACTCAAATTTTAGGGCAGAAAGAGGCAGGTATGCAAACAAGAAGAACTATTACAGAAGCTTCAAGCTATTGACCATTACTATCTTCCACCAAACCTCAAAATGTAAATGAAGCATGCAAAGATGAATGTTGGGTCAAGGCCATGAATGAAGAACTTGAGCAAATTGAAAAGAATAATACTTGGGAATTAGTTCCTAGAACTCATGCTAAGAATATCATAGGAATTAAATGGATATTCAAAAACAAGCTGAATGAAAATGGAGAAGTTATTAGAAACAAGGCCAGACTTGTTTGTAAAGGATATGCTCAACAAGAAGGTATAGATTTTGAAGAAACCTTTGCACCTGTTGCTATACTTGAAGCCATAAGAATGTTTCTTGCTCTTTCTTGTTTTCATAAATTCAAAGTATACCAAATGGATGTAAAATCTGACATTCTTAATGGAAACTTAGAAGAAAAAGTCTATATTGAGCAACCAGAAGGATTCATTCTTGGAAATGATGCAAAATTTGTATGCAGACTCAGAAAGGCTCTCTATCGTCTAAAAAAAACTCCAAGGGCTTGGTATTACCGTCTTGACAAATATCTCCACCAACAAGGTTTTTCAAAGGGATCAGCTGATAGCAATCTATATACAAAGATTGACAATGATAAATTGCTAATAATTGGTGTTTATGTTGATGATATCATTTTTGGTAGCAATGAAGAATCCATGAGTCAAAATTTTGCTTTAGTAATGCAGCAAGAATTTGAAATGTCCCTGCTTGGTGAGCTTACCTATTTTCTTGGTCTACAAGTTCAACAAAATAAAGATGTTATTTTTCTGTCACAAACTAAATATCTCAAACAGATCTTGAAAAAGTACGGCATGGAAGATTCTAAACTAGTATGTACCCCAATGGTAACAGGATGTAGTCTCAGCTCAAATGATGAATCAACAACAGTATATCAACAAACTTACAGATCCATGATTGGCATTCTGCTTTATCTAATAGGTACCCGACCTGACATCATGCATGCAATAGGAATAGTTGGAAGATTCCAAGAAAATCCAAAGGAATCACACCTTCATGCAGTCAAAAGGATTTTCAAATATCTTCAAGGAACACAGAACTTTGGTCTATGGTATCCTAGAGATACAGATCTTACACTTCATGCATATACAGATGCAGATTGGGCAGGAAGTGTTGATGACAGAAAAAGAACTAGTGGTGGTACATTCTATATGGGTTCTAGGTTAGTGTCTTGGTTCAGCAAGAAACAAAGTTCAATTGCATTATCTACAGCTGAAGCAGAATATGTGGCTACTGCATCTTGCTGCACACAACTACTTTGGATGATGCAGACCTTGCAAGACATTCAGATCACATGCACTCCACCCATATCCATTCTATGTGATAATACAAGTTCCATCAGTATTTCAAAGAATCGTGTCATGCACTCCAAGACCAAGCACATACCCATCAAATATCATTTTCTACGTGAACAAGTGCTTGAACGAAAGGTCAAATTGGAGTATGTTCCCTCCAAAGAACAGGTTGTTGATATATTCACCAAACCACTGCCTAGAGAGACATTTGAATATCTCAGATAGAAGTTGGGAGTAGTTGCTGCATCATCCTGCTGTTAAAATCCATTTTGTTAAAAGGTTGGTATACGCGAGTTTCACGAAGTGTAGTTGCATACATACGTTGGTTTCTATGGGCACAATCGCGTATATGTTGGTTTGAGGAAAAGCAGTGGGCTAGATTCAGAAGAAAGGGGTTTGATATGGTTCAGTGAATTATCTGCTCTGTTTGATGATGATTACAATTTGCTGATGTCATATGGAAATATGTTGGTTGTTGATAACTTGATGTATATCTGATTGATGATGATGCCTTGATAATTCTTCTGATATATGGAATGATAAAATCTGACAATGAACATCTGGCACAAGTTCAGGGGGAGCATATGCTTCTAATAATGCATTGTTGGCATTATCTTAGAAGATCTTGGTACAGATACACATAGTTGTTTTGATTCAGGTGATTCTTTTTTATGGTCTGGATGATGTTCACAGATGCTTATGGAGAAAATCATAAATGTTGTATGATAGTTGCAGATGACTATCATGGTCTTGTTTAGATTTTTGGTCTCAGTTATAAATATCATGTATATCATTCAATGTAAAGGTCATATCAAGTCCCATGATGTAATAATTTGTCTCTGTCTGTTGTAGTCTTTTGATGAGCCCCTTTTGGTCATATGATGTAATTTGTATTCCCATTACACATGGGAAGGATGATGTAATAATTTCTATATTTCAGACATGTATAAACCATTAGTATATCCCCACTAGGTTGGGTGGATGATTCAAGTTTGGTATATCCCCACTTGGTTGGGAGAATGGATGTATGTATGAGTCTTTGGTGATAGGGAGGTCAAACTCACTCAGTTGAGTTATAGAAGTCATGTCATTTTTGCTTGAAAATATTTGCAGACTCTGCATGTGCTCAGAGGGAGAAAGGATGATACAGTACATCTCAGCATGAACAAAATGGGAGTTCAATCAGAGAATTCAGGATGTGCCTAGGGGGAGCATGATCAATATTCAGCTATTGAAAGTCATCATTTTTGGTCAGCCCTTTGCCCTTGATGTCAAAGGGGGAGAGGGACTTGGTGTTGTTGTTGCCATCAAGTCCAAAGGGGGAGATTGTTGGCATTATGATGTATGTGTTGTACTTGATGGCAACCCAATTTTGATGGCAACCAAATTGTAGCAGAACAACTCACTTGTGTATGGTAACTAGATGAATCTACAGAAGATATATCAAATGTGACAAAGTCCAGATGAAAGATCACAATATAGCAGGTAAACAATAAAGAATTACAGATCAGTCTTCATAGAATGAAGAAAGAGAGGTATACGCAGGTTCACCATTGTCCAAGCCGCATATACATGCGGGCTCACTGTATACAAGTCTTGTATACGTACACACGCACTTTCACAAAAGGAAAAGCACGTATACCTTGGAAAACTAAGTTTTTGGTCCAAAATATTTGGTCCATGGTATTTTGATCCATCGTATTGGTCCAAGGCATCCAGTCCGAGGTATTGACCCTAGGTATTTGGTCCAAGCTATTGGTCCTAAGTGGTTTTGATCCATAGTATTGAGTAAAGTCTAAGACTATAAAAAGAGGAGAAGATCATTAGGCCAAGATGTGCAAGTATCGAATATCTAATGAAGTGTGAGATCTAGTATGCAGGTTATTGGGTTATGGTGCATTGCTGGATCTGAACCAAGGATGACCCTTAGCGGATGATGAGGAACTAGATCTAATGATGGATCGTGATCTTAAGGTGGAAAATGAACTATCATTAGGTGTTTTTGCTCATGAATATTCTAGATCTGAATACTGACGCATATATTATTCTGTAAATAATATGATCTGGGTATAACTGAAGTCTGGAATAGTTGCAGAATTATGAACTAATGTTTTCAGATTTATACACTGGTTGGCTTTGAGAAAAGTGCATATACACACAGGTTCGACACATGAAAGTAGCGTATACCTCATAAAATATGTTTTAGTTTCTATTGTTTGCTGTTGCAGAGTTCTGGGTTCTTGTTTGGTTTCTGGATTACTGTAGTCTGGTGACAATATTCAGAATGATCAAATTGATGGGTTGATTCAGTTTTGGTTGGTTAAAAGGTGATTGGTTGATGCAGATATATGATGATTGAATTACACTTGTAATGTTGTTGATGGATCCAGTCTAAAAATTTATGAAACGTGGTCCCTGGAGGAAGAAAGAAGGTCGTAGCCTTCTGTAGATCAACATCTACATACTAGTAAACATATCAGCTAGTACAAGAGCTAGGGGGTTGTAACTCCCTTCCAATAGAAGCTGGAGAACGAGAGAATGTTGTAGCCTTCTGCAGGTAGAAGCCTGCGTATTGGTATAAGACTACACCAGTACAAAAAAATTGTAAACAGATTTTCTTATTATTAAAAGAAGACAGAGACGATAGCAGCAGGTGGTTTTCACCCACATTGGGTTTCCACCTTATATCTTGGTGTTCATGTGTGTTTCTTATGTGTGATGTTTTATTCTTCTTTTACTACACTGTCTAATGAATTCCTAATATACTGGTTAAAGTTCAATGCATGATAATTTGGGTAAATCAAAAGATCTTTGCATATACGTTGGTTTCCTTAAGTACAGTTGCGTATACACGCTAGTTCACTTAGCTGAAGTAGCGTATACAAATTAGTTTTGAAAATTAAATTATTGATCTGATAATACTGATTCACCTCCCCTCTCAATATTATTTCCAACAATCTTTTGGTACTTTGAGCATCACACTCTTTGTAGAAGATCTATTTATCACATAAACAACACATGCAATTTCTTCTGCCCAATACTCATTAAACAAGTTTCTTCCTTTCAACATGCTCCTTGCCATATTCATAATGGTTATGTTCTTTCTCTCTACTACACCATTCTACTACTGTGCGTATTTAGTTGTAAATAGTCTTCTTAATTCATGTTGTTTTCAATACTCATGGAATGCCTTTGAATCATATTCTCCACCACGATCTGACCTCAATACCTTGATCTATCAATCAATTTGGTTCTTTGCTAATGCTTTGAATGATTTGGACTTTGCAAAAGTGTCAAACTTCTGCTTCAAGAAGTAAACCCAAGTCTTTCTATTATAGCCATCAATGAAAGTGAGGAAGTAACAACTTCCACCAATCGGTCGTGTCCTCATCAGTCCACACAAGTCTGTATGCACTAGCTCAAGAGGTTGTTTTTCTCTGTATGCAACTCCCTTTGGAAAACTTTCACGATGTTTCTTTCCCAACATGAAACACTCACAAGTACTAACAGGTTCTTTGATGGTAGGTAATCCTCTGACCATCTATTCTGGCTGCAACAATCTTAAACCAGAAAAGTGCAAGCGTCCATACCGAAAGTGCCATAACCAAAAATTATTAAAACATGCAACTGTCAAAAAACTGACCTAATCACTATAATTCATAACTAGAGGAAAGAGTTTGTTCCTTGTCATCTGCACCTTTGCTATCAACTTCTTTCTTGGGGGCTTGTCATATATAACACACTCTTGTCCTTGAAAGATAACTTTGTATCCTTTCTGTGTCAATTGACCAACACTTATCAAATTATGTTTGAGACCAGTGACATAATATACCTCTTAAATTATATTCGGCTCCCCTTGCTTGGTAAGAATGTTGACCACTCCTTTCGCATCTACATCCACAGTCTTTTCAGTCCCCAACTTTACCTCTGTCTTCATAGATTGATCTAAATTTGCAACCAAATTCTTGTTGCCTGTCACGTGGTTACTACAACCACTATCTAATAGCCACACATTATCAGAAGGTTCATGCATGGTATGTCAAGCTAGGAACATGGAGTTAGTACTCTCTGTAGTGACATTAGCTCTCTCGTTTCCTTGATCAACTATCCTCTTCCTGCAATCATGGGCATAGTGACCAAATTTATTGCAATTATAACATCTCACATTTGATTATGTCTAAAGCTTCTACAGTTTGTTCCACTTTCATGTTCATGCTCTTCTCGACCATCTCTCTAACCACCATGTCTTCTACCTCGTCCTATGCCTCTCGATCTACTTCTGCCTCGACCTATGTCTCTTGAAATAGAAACCTAACTTTTGAAAGCTGTTTATAAAGTGGAATCCTTATTTCTGTCTATCCTTGCTTCATGTGATAGAAGTGATCCCATCAACTCATCAATTGTCAGTGATGTCAAATCCTTGGCTTCTTCTATGGATGCTACCATAACATCAAATTTGATAGACAAAGATTTGATGACCTTCTCAACCACTGTTTGATCTTTAATTTCCTCACCATAAATTTTTAACTGATTTACGACAGTCATGACTCGATTCATGAAAGAACTAATGTCCTCTCTATCCTTCATTTGTAGACTTTCAAAATCTCTCATAGTATTCTACAACTTAACAATATTGACTTTGACCATACCTTTATAGTTTGTCGCCAAGGTATCCCATGCTTCCTTTGCTAAAGACGTAATCATAATCTTCTAGAACACTGCTCGGTCCACTCTTCGTTGTATAAGCTGCAACGCTTGTCCATTCTTATTTTTGTCTTTCTTCCATAGATCCCTCTTTGGATTAGTGAGAGCTCGTTTTTCTGCTTCATCCTTAGGTTTTGAAAACTCAAACTAAACATAATCCCAAACATCGTGACCCTGCAACATAGTTGCCATCTTAATGACCCACACATCATAATCCTTCCCTATGAACGCTGAAAATTGAGGCTAGAGATTTGAGAAAATCATCTTCTTAAAAAAAACTTCACTTATAAAACCTTAAATTTCTCATCATAAACTTTACCAAACTCCTTTAATAATTTTATAAAAACACTCTTTCAAAAAAAATTTAATATAATAAACCCCTTTTTCAAAAATCCCTTTAAAAACTTTATATAAATTTTTAATAAAAATCTCATTTTAAAAAACTTATTAAAAAGCTTAAAAACACTTTCATATAAAGTTTTTCAAACTTGTACGAATCCTTTTTAAAAACCTTTATGAAATCATATAACTTCAAATACGCATTTTTCGATGGTTTCCAAGCGTTGCATTGTCAAAAATAAACAATAGTTAAGTTTGCCTCGTAGGTGAAAAGAGAGGGAGCGGGAGCCGGAACGCTTATCAAATAATTTTAATTATTTAACGATTTTGTTGCTTATTAATTATTTAATAATTTTGTAAATTATAAAAATAATTGATTTTTTTACTTGTTTCTCTTTTTCACTGGCTATACAGATCTTGTGATCTTTTCTCTGTTCTGATACTAATTTGTTGGAAATGTAGAGGAGTTTAAACACAAATTTCACACAAAACACACCAATTTGTTGGAAATGCAGAAGAACTTAAACACAAATTTCACACACAAAACACAAGAGTTGCTCCTTTTCTATTGATCACACAAAAACTTGATTAATTACAATGAACCCGGTGAAGGGTATTTAATCTTTTCCAACTAGTGACTCGCTTAAAATAACTTGACATGCAACCAAACACTAAATTCATCTCCCACTTAACTCGACTTGACTCAACACTTAGTTAATTGACTCTCTAATTTTAAATTGATCTCCATATGAGAGTTAATTAACTATTTTAACAAATATTATTTTTGAGTGGAAAACCAAAAATGAGATAGATAGGCCAATAGAATGTCAATCACGAGTTACTATATTGTAGTAGCGGGAAGCAAAACTCCCTCCCACAACTCAAGCTATAGACAAACATTAACAAAAAACGCTAAAAGAGCCAGAAATTGCAAAGTAGATTCTAGTATGGCAATGTGCATATATACACACCATTGTGAATACAATTCATATAATAGATTTTATATTATTTTTTAATAAGTCACACTTTATATTCTCCAATTTAAAAAATAAATACATATTTTATTAAAAATATTATATTATCACTAATATACATATTATTTTATAAATACGATATTTCTTATTAAATGTAATTCATTCATATAAACATGTATTTTCATTAATACTTTTTTTTTATCAAAAATAGTTTATAAGTATTTTTATTTCTAATAATATAAAAATTTTCTCTTAATTTTATTTCTAAATATTTATTCAATTCAATTTTATTATATTTTAAAAATTATAATACAACGTAGGTGGTAAATATATCTTTTCCACAAAATAACTCACTCCTAATTTTTTATCATATATTTTTTTGAAAAACCATTTTAAAATTCAAAATATCCTCATTTAAAATTTTCATAAAAATAAAACACTAACCCAACCAATACATTAATACTCATTAAATAATTGACAATAAATTAATACTCGTTATTTAGCTAATAAGTAAATACTTGACAAAATAATAAAACAACACAATAAAATGGTATCCTCATTACTTAGCTAATAAGTAGATTATTGACCAAAAAATAAAACCACGATAACGTAACCAATGCATTAATCCGCATTACCTTAGTGAACAAAAAGATATTGTGTAAGAATAACATAACACAATAAATGGGGATTGAAAAAGACATAGTGCATGGACTTAAAGAAGGTTCTTAACAAAATATCAATTTAATGAATGGATTAGTGCTCTTTGGTTAACAAGCTAAAAAATCATCAAAGAGATAATACCATACAAATAAATGATGTTATTAAGATAGGGAATAGTAATTACTATTTAACTTTGAAATCTATTAAAACAAATATATTTTATTTCATAAAACTATTTTTTAATTAATTAAAGAAAGATAATAAAAGTTTTTTTATAATTTTACTTTTAATAATAATATCATAGATGTCTTAATGTTTTGTTATGTTTGGTTTATTTCAATTTGTCTTTTATAATTATTAATAAAATATTTTAACTATGTCAAAATAAGAATTAAATAGATAAAATAATAAATAAATAAATAAGATTAAAAAATAAAATTAGTATTTATATTTATAATCATAATTATAATTAATAATTAAATCAATCTAGATCCATCTTAATTCCATATCTATCAAGTACTTAAAGGGATAAAATCTTTTGAGGTACAAACTTCTTTTAGAGTGAAAAGAGATTTGATGCCTCTTAGTGCTTAGTAGATCCAAAGTTAAGATGAATCTAGACTACAAATAACAAAGTGTTTATAATAGAAAAAACTTTCCTAAAAGGAAGGCATCCACTACCAATAAAAAAAATAATAATAACAATTTAAGAACCAAGAATGTGTCCAGAAAAAAGACACCAATCTAATGAATGCAAAAATAACAATGACAATTTAATAAACCGGGTCTTTATTTAGAATGTGTTAAAAAAAAGACATTAACCCAACCAATGATGGAATTTGACGAGCATTTTGACCAATTTTTTACACCTAGAATTTTTGGATAAATGTTTTTCCACACATGTTTAAAATGGTTGAAAACGTATTTGTGAGGAGCAACCATTTTTCAAAAATGTCACTAATGCCTATTTATTTTCACAATATTTTATAGCTACCAATACGTTGGCATTTTCACAATATTTTATAGCTACCAATACGTTGGCATTTGACATCTTGGCATCTACTTGGGGTTGGCATAAATGCTTAAGTTCCTCAATGAATGACTTGTCGTGCAAGGAAAATCGACACATCCACACTGAGCATGTACATTGTTCACTGTTGTGATAAATCAACACTGGGCATCTATAAGACATGTTCATTGTTCACTGTTGTGATACAAGTACAACCTATAGGTATTTACACATGGCATTGTTGACACATGTCATTGTTAACTCTTGAGTCTTGAACTTTTAGATAAAAATTAGAAGTTCTAATTAGGCCATCATTGACCAACCTATCTCAAACAATTGATAAACTTTCATGCAAAACACTATTGATAAACTCTAATGCAAAACATAACGTTATTGTGAGTTAATTAAAACACAACATAAGTGTGACTTAATTAAATGCATGGTAGCAATCATCCTTGAAAGATTGAAAAAAAAATCCAAGACATGAAAATTTATGTCAAACTTCAAACTAAATCACACTCCAAGAAGGATTAAAGTAAATAATGAGAATAATTATATTATCATTATTTACTTTAATCCTTCTATGAGCATAGAGGGGTAATTTTTTCTGGCCTCCTTGGACATCACTAAAAAGAGGCAAAGCTCATCTGCAGTTGTTTGACCGTGGGATTCAATACAGGTGAAAACCAGTGAAGCCTAAGCAAAATGAACTATAAAAATATATAAAAATGGCTACAGCCCCGGAAGCCCCTTCTGGATTTGACAAAGATAAGTTTATCTGTATGGTAGATCTGGAAATGGAGCACAAAGTCGAGCTTTTCAATAAGCTTACTCAGACTTGCTATGCCAAATGCATTTCAAGGAGATATAAAGAAGGAGAACTGAACATAGGAGAATGCACTTGTGTTGATTGTTCAGTTGTCAAATAGTCATAGGTTACTGGTATTATAGGGCAAGTTCTTAGTTTAGGCAGGCCACATATATAAATTCAACTACGAGTCAAATGTCTTGGCCAATTCATACTTTAGGAGAAGGCAACATCCAATTTTTATTAGGATAGATATTATGTGTGTAGACTACCAGTTAAATGTCTTGGCCAATTCATAATTTAGGAGAAGGGAACATCCAATTTTTATTAGGATAGATATTATGTGTGTAGTTTGATTCTTTTTTCTGAAGTACTAATAAATCTTTGCCTTGTACTGTTTTGAACCATAAAAGAATGCATATGCTTTTTTTAGTTGCTGTCTAAAAAGTTACTTTATATAACTTCTCCTCATTAACATATTTTCTCTATTTTGGGACAGGAACTTGTGACACAAATAATGGAAATAATTCAATTCAAGAATGAGAAAATCCATTTAGGTGTTGGGTGGTTTTAAATTTGGGTTTCAATAGAATTTAAGGTTCACAGCATATTGAAATCCATGCTTGCTGGAACTTGTATTGGAGGTTAGTGTTCACACATTTTAAACTATTTTATTTTTATATTTGAAAATACTAATTAGGTTTGAAATCACACCGTAAAATGATTGAGCAATTGTATGATTACCATAATTTTTTAGAAAATTAATACAAAATAGTTGTAACCTTCTAACTTATGATTGCAAATTCTATAATAATGAAAATAAAGTATACATGATTTTACAAGAGGTGAAAAACAATTCAAACTAGGACTTAGTAATCTATTTGTTGAGGGGAAAGATAATTAATTTTTGCATCCTTGCACTTTCTTATAACGGAATTGATGATAGTAACTGATGCCTCAAGATTCAATTAATCTTAACCATCCAAAAATGTGATGTCAATTGCATATGTAGTAAAATAATGGTAAGAACTGAACAACTACTGAATGATTATTCTTTTCTTCCAAGAATAGAATATTTCATTATTCACTAGAATTGGAAAACAAACTTCTCCTTCTCATGACTAATAGGTCCATTCACTTTGGTTATGCCTTAATCTATCCATTCAAAAATCACAAGGCATTTTGCCAATCATAGGACATTTTCAACTTTATTATTTTTAACCATTCCATCTTTGTGGTCAAAATATGTAAAAATAGTAAAGTTGAAATTAAAATTGATAAAAATTGGAAGAATATTAAACATTACATTGGTAAATCATATAAAGAATTTTTTTAATAATGATTAAAAGAAAAAAAAAAAAAACCTATATAGAAATAACAAATTAAAATAAAATAAATTAATAATAAAAATAATAATAAGATTACAATTAAAATAAGAATGTGAAAAAAAAAAATTGCTTGTAAATTTTTTTAACAAAATTATGTAATTGAAAGGTAGTTTCTTAATAAAGCCTTTATTGGTAAAGGGTTAATTTGTTATGAAAACATCTTTTTTGATTTTTTTTTTTTTTTTTTTAAATATAACGTTGGGAAACATAAAAACCTTAAACATAAAAAAAGTTAAAGAAAAATCCAAATTCCAACCGTGAACCCAACTAATACAAAAATAACAATAACAAAGATAGACTCACTTGGAAGTTGGATTAATTAAAAACTCTATCAACAAATTATTCCTCCTTCATCTAAAAATCTTCTCCCCACCTATATGGATTCACTATTTAAAAACAATAACAATTTAAAAACCAAAGTTTTGCTTTAAAATGTGTTTATTTTTTTATATAGAAAATGAAGATTTACTTGAAAAAAAAAACTACCTTTATTTAAAATAAATCTATTTTTTTTTCACTGAACCTAAGGATTTACTTGCATAGAAAAGACTACCTTTTCTCACATAGATTCGCAATTAAAAAGAAATGAAAATAATAAAATTTAGACATGAGAACCAAGCCAAACTTTTCTCCCAAACAACTAAACAGAGTGAGAGTGACATTTATTATGTTATTTATATATTTAAATTTTATTTAAATAAATACTAAACTTCTGATAAAGGCAAGCCTCCGAAGTTTTTTCGTTCGATGTAAAAGAGGCTAATTGCAATCATAAGCAGTATGTGTTGGCGATCTCCAATAGCAGACTATGCAGCTTCTCCGGTGCAGAGAAGAATGGACTATGGTCTGTGTCCACACTGTAAACCTTCTCTGGTGGCGAATTGGCAATGAACTCTTCTTGTTCGGCAAGAGAGAGCGTGTTATCGTTAATAGTTTTGATAAAAACTCTTGGAACAACCCCATACCGCTCATCTGTGGTATCCAGGCTCAGGTTTGTCATTGCTCTGGTTGGACATGGTCGGAGCAACAGAGAAGCCAAAGTGGCATCCTGTCAACATCAAATTATATTTAGTGCCGCTCCTTTCAACATAATAATAATACATGATTATGTAATAATAATATATGATGATGTATTTTGATTTCTTTTAGGTAAAATGTTGTTAATATAGTTAACTAATTAAAAGTAAAAGAATATACTTATAAATATGGAGGTTACAGTAGAAAAAATGTTATTAGTAGACATAACAAGTACCAAATTAATATAATCAACCCATAAAGAAAAAATAAACTTACCAATGTGGAGGTTGTACCGTAGAATAAATCCTTCTGAAACTTTTTAGGCACTAGTGCAGATGTGGGAGGTTCTTCCCTGCCATTACCAAAGTTATATTCAGCTATCTTAGCCATATCTCTGTCCCGTTGCATCTGCAAATGCAAAGACAATTAACAGGGTATTGTTTAAAGATTTCATATTTTCTTTAGTATGGTAGGTCACTATTTTAGTTTGAAAAATCAAACACTTAAATTTTTTTTAATGAACATCATCTCTTTAAATTAAATTAATATCATCCATTTAATAATATATATATAAAAATAAACAAATTTTTAATCAAATTAACAAATATTTAAAAAAAAAAAGATTTCTCTTACTCACAACTGTATCTATATTTTTATTTCATTAAAAGAATCATAGAATTTCTCTTACTCACAACTGTATCTATATTTTTATTTCATTAAAAGAATCATAGAATTTCTCTTACTCACAACTGTATCTATGGTTTTATTTCATTAATTATATGTTTGTAAAAGCTAAAATCCTTACAATTTCCTTTATTCGCTGCATGGATTCTCCACTCCGAAACATAAAAGCGCAGAGATACACTGCTACCGCAATGAGATGCGGGAATTCTTCAGATCCACCGGCTACGCTAACGCCTCCCAAGCTGTGTCCCACTAACACTATCTGTGTCTCCATACAAATTATAAAGTTCTGTCAGACAGAAAAAGTTTGAAAATTGTAAAATTTAAATTAACAAAGGCCCAAAATATTTGTATGCTCTCAGGACTTTCGATTTCAGCGCGCTTTTCATTCTTCAATTTTAGTAGTGGTGTAGAAATATTATAGTTACGGAAAAAAATTTGGGGCAAATCACATTATGATATATTGGTTGACGCGTTTCAAATTAGTAAGTGCGGTTCATCGTCAGGGCAAGTTGAACCAGTTAGTGTGGTTCATCTTCACGATAAGTTGAAGAACCACACCATGGCTGCATGTTAAATAGGGAGAGCAGATCTTCCAACAGCTAAGTTTGACTAGGAAATGGGACTAACCGCTATATTTGACCATGTAAGGGCTAACTTTGACCAACCAATTGGACTCGACAGGATTAAAGATATAGACCAAATTTTTTATTTAATAATATTTTAATTATAGTAATTTTAATAGATAAATCCAATCGATTAATTAATATCTATTATTATAATATACTCTCATTTCTTGAATGTTAAATTAATAATTTTATTATAATGTTTGTAGTATTAATAATTAAGAAAAAGTAACTATATTTATGTTAAAATGTTTCATAGTGAATTGTATTAATAATATCATGAATTTCTTATCTTTAATATCCTTCTAACTATAGTATTAATGTTTAATTAAAATTATATTATTATATTATTATTACTTAAAACTTAATAATCTTAAGTATTTGGTGGCTTGTATATTTTTATAAGTAGAGCCTAATAACTAAATATGTATATTTAATCTATCTAATAAATTCTAGATTAGATAAATCTAGTAAAATTTTAGGGGAAGGAATATGATGGAAAATTCCTAAAAAAGAACTAAAAATGCAAAAAACCAAAAATTAAGGATTTATGACTCTTAATATTGATATTGTAAATTTTATTATTATAGTATTCTTATAGTAGTATTATTGATATTAATTTTAAAGTATCCAATAGCTTATTAATAGGGCTTAATAAATAACTATAAACTTAATGCATACATAATCATTCCAATTTTTTATTTTTTTTATTTTAGAAGATGGGAGACAAGGTGAAAGACACCGATTAGGAGAAGAGGGCAGGATCCAGCACCTGCTTATCTTCCTGCCGTCATCTCTATTGAGATTGCTTGGCCTTTTTTCAATCTCGGTGGCTTCTCTAAATTTCTGGAAACAGTGGAACCTTAGCAATAACCTAGGCCTCCTCAGTACACACATGATGCTTGGTCTTCTCGGCATGCTCTGCAAGGGCGGAAGATCGAGTTCTCCCATGATTTAGGTCTGCTAAGTGCTCATTAATTCTATGATTAATAGAGCAACTAGTCTCTCCAACGTAGGGGGTCCCACAAGAACAGAAATCATATAGACACCTTTCATGTCCTTAGGGCCGATGGGATCCTTCACTGATTGGAGGGAGTTACGAAAGGTGTTAAGAGGTCTAAAGGTCGAGGGAACATTACGTTTCTTAAGAATCCTTGCAATTTTATCATTGGTCCCTTGGATAAAAGGTAGATGGATCCTTGAGGCTCGATCTTTAGGGTCTTTTTTGACCTACGAATTCTTGTTGGCTTTAAGGAAAGCCCTTTGACCAAGGTGCCTACTATAACAGTTATTAACAAAGACATTGAGGAAATGGGCTTTTTCTTTATCGAGGCTTTTTTCATCAGAACGCACGAGTAGCAAGTGTGTTGATAACGCCCAAATTTTGAGCAGGGAAATGATGGGAGCTGGCATGAAGATATTGCTCGGTATGAGTTTTATTCCGAAACACTTGGTGGGAGAGGGACCCATCATTATCCTTTGAAATAAGAACGTCAAGGAAAGGAAGGCATCCATCGACTTCTTGTTCCATAGTGAACTTAATGGTGGAGGATTGATTGTTAAGATGTTTGAAGAAGATATCCAACTCATCTTGGCCATGAGACCAAATGACATTCATGTCATCCACAAATCTCTTCCATAGCTTAGGCAATAGTCTAACTGAGGCCAGAGCCTTGGATTCAAAATATTCCATAAAAAGATTAGCAACAATGTGAGACAGGGGGGAGCCCATGGCAACACCACAGGTTTGTTCAAAAAACTCACCCTCAAAGCAGAAAAAAATGGAAGTGAAACAAATCTCAACTAACTTAGCGGTATCAAGGTCCGTGAGCTAGTTGATAACTTCCATAACCTCTTTTATATTTTTATGTGAGAAAAATTATAATTTTCTTATACTTTTAAAAATATTTCAATATATGATTTAGATCAATTATTTGAATATTTATATTAATTCATTTAATTTAATTTAATTTAAGATAAATAAAATACTTACCCACCCTCCTATTATAACACAATGTTATTCCAAAAAAAATTCAAACCCATATACTAAAATTAAAAAAAACAAACAGCTGCTTTATTATATAAGCTGTATAATTATATCAGAAACTACAACATACTTGCATTATTGTATTGCTAATAAAAAATATGTTTCTTATACTTACCTACTGCAAACAAGTTATATTATATTGTAATTGGTTTTTCCAAAACAATTTTTTTGAATTTAATTAAAAACAAAAAAAGTTATAAAATTTATATAATGTTTTTAAAATATTTATTTTAAAACAATTTTTTTATTTTTATAGATTTTTATAAAATTTAAATTATATCAATATATTTTTTTTAAATTATAATCTTACTTCGATGGATTCAGTGTGTACTTTATTAACACAATTGCATTGTATTTATTAAAAGCCTTTTACTTTCAACTAAATACTATTGACAGTTGACAAAATGAGACACTATCCTCCAAAAGCACTTTAAACATCAAGCTATAAGCTTTAATTTCGTTGATTTTAAGAATCATGAATATTAAAATGGTGACATGGCATGATTCTAGGTTGAAGTTAAAACTAGTTATTTAATTTTTGAATTGTTTTTAGTGTTATGTTTTAGAAGTTTTTTTTGGATTTTTTCAATTTAATTTCTGTAAAAATTTATTGAAATCACAAATTTGATAACAATAAAAATGTCCTGAGTTTTTCAGCATGCTGAAATCCTATATACAGTCAAGAATCTAATTTAAATAACACAAATCAAAATTTCATCACCCAAATTTTAACACCAAAAACTTCAAAAAAAATCACAAAAATAACTTTTTTAATCCTATTCAAATATTCACAGGGTGTGAAAACAAGACAGAACAATCGTTAACATCAACCGCGGAAAACACTAAATATTCCCACGTCATCCAGTGTCGCGTAATTAATAAACACATCTCTTGCAGCTATAGCCTAAGATGTTGAGTAGGTGTGTAAAAACCGTACAGATTTTATATGCCACTCTACTTTGCAACCAGAAAAACAACCTTAAATTTAATGGGGAATATGTAAAATTTAATATATATATACATATATAGTCGATTATTATGTTGATAGAAAAACAACTTTAAATTTAATTAGAAATATGTAAAATATATATATATATATATATATATATATATATTATGTTTTGAGCTATGTTGCATGAGTTTTTGTAATGTCAGAACGTTTGGAACTTGGGTACGGGTGTCTTAGAGGTAATGGTAATATTATATAATAAAAAAACGAAAAATATATAATTATATAATAATCAAAATTAATATTAAATCAAAATATTCAAATATTAAAATAAATTTAAATATATAATATATATATAAATATATTCTCTGGATGTCTCTTTTCCCCAGTCTTTCCCTTATATATATATATATATCAATTCTTTGAAACATGACTAGTATTTGAAACAATCTGCCTTAAAAATACAAAGGAACAATTTTATCTATGTTTCTCTAGTTCTTCTTATGAGAAAAAATAAAGCAACTCTAATGGTTAAGCATTGACTGCCACATACAATATGCACACAATCTTCTGCGATACATATACATAAACAAAAAAATAAATACTCATCAGCATGACATCCCAGATATAGCCCTTACATTGAGGTGTCACAGGCTTCCTTAACCCATAAGAGATTGCTCCAGTTTCTTAATTAAGGATATCGGTGTTAAGGATGTCTTTGGCCCTATGTTGCAGGAAACGTGGTACAGAGGTCTGTTTCCATACGGAAACTGGTACGAAACATGGAAACGCATTTGGTATGGCTGTGAAACGCGTTTCCAGTGTACTGCCACGTTTCCCGAAACGGAAACGTGGCCAGTACGGTGTTTCACTGCGGTACGACCCACATTTCCTCATTAACTTGCTTTTTTTTTTAATTTGTTTTTTAATTTATTTTTAGGGTATGTTAGTGACTTCTAGTTGCTTCTAGATGGGTGTATAAAGTTATAAAAGTGAATTTTTGCCCTAGTGTTGATATGCAGTTTTGGAAGTTTGAGGCATATGCAGTTCATGGTAATGTTAAATTCTTAAAGTAAAAGTGATATTCTCCTTTATTTTTCATTTTCATCCTTTTACCTAAATTTTTAACATTACCATGAAATGATTCAGGATGTTTGAGAGTGGTTTCGCCCTCATTGGATTTCATATGGAGAAAGTAGAATTTTAGATCTCACTCAAAATCCAGCAGACTTATTTGTTTTTCAGGATTTTAGGATTGGGGGATTGCAATGTTTCCATTGGATTTTATCATGTACTAGGGTATGGAACTTGTATTTAATCAAGAGAACCAAGCCCTCTATGTAGGGGAAACTCCCAATAATCAAGATCATGTATGGTACTAGGATATGAAACTTGTATTTAATCAAGAGCACTAAGGTCGTTCGACTATGTAGGAGGAGACTCCCAATACAACAGTGGTCCTTCTAAAGAATGGGATGTGGATGCAGAAAATCCTGATTTGGATCTCTCTCTTGCAGCCTTATAGTCTTTATTGTACTTGCAGCCTCATATATTAATATAAATAAAGGCTGATTTTGAGATTTGGATATATAATAAAGGTTTCTTTTGGATATTCCGATATTTTTATTTTCATTATGTGATCATTCATGAGTAAATGTGATGTAAATTAAATCTTAATGTTTAAGTGTAATAAATTATAATGTATCATTTATGCTTTATGATTGCACACACACACACACATATATATATATATATATATATATATATATATATATATATATATATATATATATATATATATATTCCCGTTTCCCCGTTTCCAAAATTTGGGGAGGCCGCGTTTCGTATCGCTTCACGTTTCGGAAACTCATACCTGTTTCCCTGTTTCATGCAACCTAGCTTTGGCCTTTCTTCGAAAGTTTCAACAAAGCCTCATGTTTTGTGGGTAGTTCAACATATTTGTCTACATTCATGCAACCTAGCTTTGGCCTTTCTTCGAAAGTTTCAACAAAGCCTCATGTTTTGTGGGTAGTTCAACATATTTGTCTACATGCTTTGTATTCCCCAACCCCAGCAAACGCGAAAACTCTAAAAAAAATAGTGTTCAAAGCTCCCGAAACTTTCCAAAGCTTCCATTGCAACTCCCATAGAAAAGGGAATGTTCCCATACAGTTCCAAAGCTTCTGGGAGTGCGGGAACCACTGGAACGAGTTTCCCACCTCTAGGGAGTCGTTCCCGTGTAATAGAGGTTTTGAGTCATTAATATGTCAATGTTTGTATCACCCTTTTCCCATCATCACTAGTGTGAAGTAGTTGGGATTTTGACTTATTTGAAAGGTTGGTTTCCATTTTTTCATTGACGAATATTTTTTTAGTATGTAAGTTAATTACAAAGAAAATATTTTTTATTAATATATTAAGTATATAAGCTAATTATAAAGAAAATGATTTTTATTAATATATTAAGTGGTTGTAGTTTAATGAAATTATAATTTTAGTTAAAAAATAATGGAAATTCTAGTATTATTTCGAGAAAATCAGTTTTGTAGAAATTTTTGGAAATCATGGTTACAATTGTGTTTAAGGATTTTGTTTGTTCTAATTATTTCTAAAAAGCAAATATGTGAATGTGGATGAGATAGAACCCCTATGAAGAAGATAATAGCCACTCCCCTTGCCACTCTAGCTACACCCTCTTGAATATATATATGTGTGAGAGAAAGTATTTAAAAAAATAAATTAATTTTAATAAATATAAAAATTAATTATCATCATGGTTATTAAAAAGAAATATTATTACTTTATCTCAATATTTCTAAATTTGTATTTATAATTAAAAATAAATAAAAAAATTCAAATTTATATAAATTATTAAATAGAAGAGATTAATAATTATCTCAATATTACTAAAATTGTATTTATAATTAAAAATAATAATAAAAAATTTCAAATTTTTAACTATATATCTATACTTAAAAAAGAGGTTATTAATATTAATATAAAAGATAAAAAATATGTTTTTATATCTATAATATAATATTAAAAGGTCATTAAGCTTAATATAATAGATGAAAAATATATTTAGATGGTAAATAATGTAGAGGAAAAATAAAAAATCAACTTTATGAAATAAAAATCTATAATAAAATGAAGAGTTAACTATTTTTCAAAAGTTATAAATATTCTAATTATAATTGGTGTATATTTTTATTATGATGATGATTAATCTCTACTAAGATTATTAAGACCGTAAGAAAATAAAAGATTAGTAGAAATTCTTTAAGTCTTTATTTCTATGATCGAAAATATGGGAGAGAAGCGTTCCGAGATTGCCATAATTTTGCTTACTTAACAAGTCAAGAAGGTTGGTAGTGTGACAAAGATTTTGAAAATTAGAAAATAACTAAGTAAAAGCTAGGGAATCCAAGAGAAAGTGCTTTTCATCTTCAGCCATCTTATTATCACAAAAGTGATAGACTCTTTCATCCAAGGTGTTTTGGGAATTGGCCAACGCTCGGTTTCACTTTGAAACTCATGAGAATTAGTTCTTATCATGACAATGTTCATTTTCTTCTTAGCACTAGTCAAGACAAAAAGATAATTCTTGTTATCAAGGTTGGGGCTGATCACCTCCTTATAATACTTAGCTTCCTTTTTTCGCTCTAACTTCTTATCATCCCACAACTTATCCTTAAATTTGGAAGTAATAATATTTCTAATATTATCCTTATTATCCAAGATGGTCTCCTCCTTTACCCTCGAGTGGGCTAGTCAAGACTAGGCATCCTTATGCCAACCTCTCTTGAGCCAGTGGTGGGGTTTTTAGCTAGAGTTAGAAGCAATTTTGGGGAACCTCTTAGCTTCCTTTTTGTATAACTTCTTCTTATACATGAGACATCTAATTATAGCCATGCTTTCAATGGGGAAAAATTTAGCTTCAATCAAGAGGATAGGGTAAGGAGTATTTCCTTTAATCTTGAGGTTGTAGGTTATAAATTGCTTTTGGATCAACTCAATTTTCCTCCTCAATTATCTAGATATATTGCAACTCCAAAACTCACATATATATAAAATAACAAAGGTGACGAGAGTTTCAAAGAGGATTTTTTTTTTTTACTTCATACCCAAATATTTGTTGATTACGATTATTCTCAAGCCATAATAAGCTTTCCAACCTCCAATTTTCCTTTTCTCAATGTTATAATTCCAATTGAGTTGATGATGAATTTCAATTCATAGATATTTGTATGAAGAAACATTCTACAACTAGTTATTATCATAAATAAAATTATCATAGTTGGTCTTTTTGGATTTGATTTTCATTACTTTAGTTTTGTCGGTATTAACAATCATACCCATCTTGGAGTAGTAATCTTGGGAGGATTCTAAGATGCTTGTCGAGATCATCAGGGATCTTGGCTAGAAGAACAATATCGTCAACATAAAGGAGAAGAGCAATGACCATACTTGTGAGCTTGGGGCCATCACATCTTGTAGCTTCCAAACACTCTTCTAATTTATCGATGTAAATGCCAAAAAGGGTAGGGATATGGGATGCCCTTGCTTAACTTAGATATTGCATTTAGTTACTTTTGACCAACTCTCGTTGGTCCCAAGTTTGGAAATAACATTCTCGTATAGCCTAGTCACAACAACCCTCAACTCAATGTGAACCATTATCTCTTCTAGCCTCTTCCATAGCTTGTCGCAAGGAACTATGTCAAAATATTTTCTAAAGTCAACAAAACAAGAGAAGAGATCAATTTTATTATGATGGAATTCCTCTACAATGATCCTAAGAGTAACAATATGATCTATAGTTGAGTGATGTCTCATGAAATCAACTTGTCCTTTAGCTCTTTTACCCTGGTTTTCAAGCCAAACGCTAATCGTCTTTTCCAAAATGAGCCCATATAGTTTTGATAAAATGTGGCCAATCATAATGGTCTTGTAATTAGAGGGAATGTTTTTTCCCCACTTTTAAAGATAGGCATAATAAGACTTTGCGTCCCATTCCTAGGAAGCTTTCAATATCCCTAGGTTTCCCATTAGCAAGTTTCTTAATCCCAAACTCCACATCTTCCAACAAAAATATCCTCCTCTATAGGAGTGTTCAAGATGGCACCCATGGTGTTAGGGTAATTATGAAAATTCTTAAGATATATATCTAGTTCTTTAAGGAGATCAAATTATTTTCTTTCATTTTACAAATACAAATTTGCCTTTAAAACTTCCTAGGCTCAGCTTTAGAAAGGTGAACAAGATGCTCTTGCATCCTATTTATACAGTATCATTTCTTCCTTTAGATAATAGCTTTGTACATATTAATTTTTTCAATATTTTTAGTTTTGTTAGGAGAATATTTGATCGCTTTCCTAGAAATTTTACAATCATTATCATACAAAGTGTTGGAAGTTCTATTATTCTTTTTATAAGACACCTTAGTAGAGAAGTTGTTAATGGTAGTGGAAAGGATTGTAGTAAAAATGTGGTAGATGTGATCAATGTTATCATTATATGTTAAGAAAGCTAAATCCCTTTTTAAGTCTTTTAAGAAGAGATCCATTTTTCTTTTGTCAAAACAAATGTGCCTACGAATCTCAAAATTACGTTGCATGTGGTTGGTGTGCATGTAAAGGTTTAGAGTTAAGGTTAGGGATTTGTAGTCAGAATTAGGCTCATGATTGGTTAGGAGGTCAAGATTCACAATACATTGAGCCCATGAATACAAGTCATTTGGTCAGAGGTTGGCCACTTATTAATTATATTACAAATTATCAAGTCTTGGGAGCTACAGAGCTTGATTAGCTCGATACCCAATAATTTCTTGGTTATGTCTTTAGAATTCCTTTTGAATCTACTAGCTACTTCAGAGTCCTCATGTAGCGATAGAGGATTAGGGTGAAATTTATTACTTAGGAGAGTAGCTTGGTTAGTAGTAGTTCTAGTGTAAGGTACCATAGCAAGAGGATATTACCTTCATTCCTTAGACTATGAATATCCTATTATAAGGTATTAAAGAGGAATTTCTTATATAGGTTTTCCTTCTTATAGGAGGTAGAGTTGATAGGAGAAAAAAAACAAATTGTGAGATAAATCCTATTGGTGTTAGAGTCAAAATATTGATCCAGATGTACTGGTTAAGGGGGTTGATCTTATGAAGTCGAATGTGAGGAGAAATAATTTTTTCTTTATATAACAAGCTATTCCACCAAAACCTCTACGAGAGGATTTCTTGTTCTACGCCGACCAAAGAATGAATTCATCGATGTGGGGGACCTTACATTCATCATGCTCCCAAGTTTCAACTAAGAAGATAAGATCAAAATCACTTGGGATCTGACTTAACATAGGACCTCTATGCCATGGAAAATCATGATAGTTCTAGAAGAAGATATAGAGTGTTCCCAATTCGCATTTATCACTCTTATTTTGGTGTCTAACTCTAATAATAGCTTTCCTAGTCCTCATGATTGCCCATTTTTCCTTTCTTTCTTACCTCATTTACCTTTTGAACCTATTTCCTTAGTTCAACTTGGTCTTACGGAATAAGATCCTCATTTAAAAAGATTCCCGACCCTTTTAGGCTTGGATATTTACTAAGTATATACAATTTATGGTCATTACAACTTACCTTAAGAAGAATCAATTTATGTGTGTGCTTGAGTATCTTTCCCACCATTTTAGCTTGTGTTAGATAAGTTGTTTGAATTTCTTACTTAGTTTGTAGTTGTTTTCTTACTATTTCTGATGTGCCTTCATTATTTTGCACTATTATATCGACAATTATAAGGTCTAGGGCTCTTTTATGGTGCTCATGATCTAGTGGGATAAGAAGTTTGTGGGGTTTTCACAAAACGAGCTTGTGGACATGGCCCATAGCCTCTTTTGAAAGATACCTCATAGGGAAGTGATCTCTTGGACTATGTTTTGGGTAGAATTTGCATAGAATGGGCTCGTTGACAGATCCTTAAAGTTGTTTAAGGAAATGCCTCAGCCGAATATGGTCTCGTGGAATGTAACATTTTTAGGATTTGCAGAGTACGGGCATGGTGAGGAGAAAATTAAGCTCTTTGTGCAATTTGAGCGTGTTGAGGAAGAAGAGAAAGTCAAGGAAACCTATGAGATATTTATAAAAAATACTAATGGTGAGTCTTCCCCACTGTGGATCGGGGATTTGGACTTGGTGGAAAATATGAAGCAACCTATTGAGAATAGGTTGGGCATCTGTGTGAATACTCAGTGTCTATTTTTTGAAGGGAATATGCTTTAAGATCCTACTTAGATGAAGGACTACCACATATCTAGGAACTCTACCATTATCTTGAACTTGAGGTTGAGTGGAAGTATCCCATGACCCAAAAACCCTAACGGTTTTGTCTCTATCAAGGATGTGGTACAAGGAAATGCATTCAACTTAGTAAATGAACTTCAATTCAACCTTGGACCCTACATTGTAGAACAAATGCAACAAGTACCAACCATGGAGGTTAATCACTCCCTCTTTTTTTCTCTCCAATCCAAGGTTGTAGTATGCATGTTCCATGGATTTTGGCCTAGATATGATGCCTTACACTAGTGGGTCATTTCATCCTAGATATACTAATGTGAGATTTATTTATGTTCCAAAAGTGTTTTTATTGTCCAATTTGACACAAAGGAAGATTTGGAGAAAGTTTTAAATGATAGGCCTTGGTTTTGGAGAAGAGTTGGGCTCTTCATCACCCCACAGTTCCCACATTTTAATGCCACAAAAATGGTGGTCTCAACAATTCCTGTATGGGTGAGATTATCAAATCTCCCCCTCTTTCTGGAACCTCAAGATTCTAGAAGAAATTGGAAACATTCTATGAAAATTCAAAAAGATGGACCTCAAAAGAAGAGAGAAAGGTCTATTTACCTTCGTCAAATTGTGTTGAGATAGACCAAAACAAAGGTCTACTTGATCACATTCAACTAAAACATTAAAACTTTCATTGGATTTAAATATTATACTATGAGAACATGACATTCATATGCCCAATATGTTTTCAAAAGAGGACACTTGTAGAAGACATGCCCTTAGGCAAAAGAGCTTCCAAAAAAGAAAAAGCAGCGGGCCCATAAATCAAAAGGATGGAAACCATTTGATCCTCACTTGTTAGATGAAGATGAAGAAGAAACCATGGAAAACCATCTAAATCAAGCAGTAGTGGACGCATAGGTCCAACATGGTTCTAAATCCTAGATGCATAATGACATTGAATCACAAGAGATCTAGGCATTAGAGCAACAAAAAATAAGGCACATACATAAAATGGGATGTGAGGTACAAGGAGAGCTCATTTTTTTGAGAGCTCAGACTCAAACAAAGAACCATACCGAAGACAACATGATGCAAACAAGTGTTGGTTCCAGTTGGTTTGAACTCAAGGGGATAGTAGAAAGAACAAAAAAGAAAGGCAATAAAGAGAAGTTAAGTGATTATTATCACACTTAACTTCAAAGTTTCATATGTAATTTTTGTTTTTAAGTTTTTTTCTCTTTAGCTCATAAACTGAGAGGCTTATCTTATGGGATGTTTTACAACATATGAAGAATGTAATTTTTTTCCTTGGTTCAAAAAAAAATAAAATTACGAGTCTTTCCCCTTGGAAAAAAAATATTGTATATGAGCTATAGAAATAAAATATAATGGCTGTAGAGATATTTATTTAGCCTAAAAAACACTATACCCAAGCTTTCCAATAATTACAAGCTATTCATTGTTTTAACTATCCCAGCACGTAAACCCCATAGGCACTGAAAAGATTACAGGCGACAGAGATCAAATAACCTGTAGTGATAAACCCACGTAGAGATTAAACACACACACATCACATATATATATAATGAGTTGTAGAGATATGGCCACATAAAGATCAAACGAGCCACAAAGAACAAATGATCCGGTATAAATGAAAAAAAAATAACTTAGTTAAAATATATAAATAAGGTTTTATAATAAAATAAAGAGTTGGATAACTTTTAAGAAATCATGAAATGAATTATATTATGAAATACTATTTAAATTGTTTTTTCATATAGGGTTTATGATGTGCTAGGGTTTCAAGGTTTCTAAATCACCATCGTCGAAACTGTATTTTCCTACTTATGCAACTGACAAACAACCTTGATGCCACTTTATAGCTGATTGGGAACATGTCAAGCCCTCCTGGGGGAGGGGGGTTTGCCTCCTCCTCCAAATCTGTGGTAACTGGTGCTCATCGCCCCTCCAATGGTTCGTCCTCCAGCACATGGCAGCGAAAGGGTAAGAAAGCATACTCACTAGCTCAGGGAGCTCAATTACAGTCTAGAATGTGGGGCCACTACCTCCAAAAGGAAGCTAAAAACTTGCGAGTAGTGATCCCCAACCACTGCATGGAACAATGCTGACAATTTATGCAATATCATGCAATAGTTTGTAAATTTATGGGCATCTGGCCCAAGGAGTCAAATATTCTTAGATGGATCCAACTCAAATGGAATCCAAAAGCTCCATTTGATCTTCGCCATCAAGTAAAGGGTTTCTTCACAATGATCTTTGAGGATTTGGAAGACTGAAAGAGAATTTTGGACAACGTGTCTTACTTCATGAATAATGCAGGGTTATTCATGAGGCATTGAGAACCTAGCTACAACCCGAAGAAGGAAGAGTTCTTGGCAGCGCTTATTTGGGTTTGAATTTACTCTTTGCTAGAGGATTTTTGGGAGATGGATAGCCTCGAATTGGTTGATAATTCTATTGGAATTTTTTTGCAAGTCTTGGAGATCACCAAACTTCGACGGTTCTCGTCCTATGCCAGAATCTGTGTTTACATGAAAATATCACAACCCTTTACAAAATTGGTTGACATTGAGTATCAGGATGAAGTTTGATCTCAACCATTGGACTATGAACATTTCCCCTTGAAATGTAGAATTTTTCATGAGTATGGGCACCTATTTCGTGATTTCCCTCAGCGGCAGCAAGAGATCCCCTCTCCTTCGGCTAATGCCCCCCAAAACAGATTTCAGGAAGTTCCAGAATGATGCCCTTCAGCGATTAAAGGTCCTCTCACTAATACTATGCTGCCCCCTCCTTCAGAGGTCCTTAATCGCCCATCTGGGAATTACTTTTCTCTTCTAGTGGATTCTAGTGAAAATGATCAGCCAAAAGCACATGAAGTTGTCTCAATCTCAAGTAGCAATGCAGGTGGAAGCGGGTCCAGAAAACCCTAAGAACAAATAACCAAGAAAAATAAAATCATTGGAAGAGCTATCGACTGGTACAGAGATTCAAAGAGTCCTCGCCCAAGCCTAGCAAGGCTTAAAGCACGAAATCAAAATGGATCAACTCAATTCTGATGAGCAGCTTATGATATCTTTCCTGCGGAACTAGGGCAAAGCTAGATTGAAAGACATTCCTCAATAACAACTAGATCAATTCCACTGGATCTATAAATAATGGGAACAACGTCAAGCTCCTATGGAATCCCCCCCACACCTGACCTTGGCTTTCTGTAATGAGGAAACACCCACTAAGTGTGCTAAATCTAGGTCGAGGTCTAGGAAGAAGGGAAGAAAACCCACCAGCGAAGTGATTAGAGAAGCAGGGTCAATCTTAGTTAACTCAGGACAAACCAATGGCGTCACGGAATACTACCAATGATCTCTAACTCCTCCTCAATGAAGGTGGTTTCCTGGAACATAACTAGCCTCAAATCAAAGGGAAATTTGAGGTACTTGAGAGATAGAATTCAACAAAAAATCCCAGGTATCATAGTCTTGCAAGAAGCTAAGGTAATGTAGAAGAAACTAAGTGAAATCATGAGAAGAATCTGCCCCACGAAATAATGTATGGCATTGGATTCCAAGGGTGGTGTAGGAGGGCTGGGAATCCCATGGGACTCCAGATCTATCTCCTTCGAAGCCTGGATAGGTTTCCTTAACACTCTTTCAGGCCAATTTGAATGTATAGGCTCCTTAGAGATGGTTTGGTTAGCAGGGGTTTATGGTCATACTCTTCCATGGGCGAAGCCAACTTTTCTTAGCAGTTTACGATAGCTAAAGGAGATTCTAGGTGCAGACAACTAGATTCTTACAGGATATTTCAATCTGATCAAGGATTTGGGTGAAAAGAAAGGAGGAGTTCGAAAATTGGATCCTATCTCTCTCTCCTTTTGGGATACTATTCAAGATATCAGAGTAGAAGACATTGATTTCATTAATGGCTCTTTCACGTGGAATAATCGACGAGGGGGAAAACACCATATTGCCTCATGTCTAGATCACTTCCTTACCTCAGATGATATCCTCCAGTAGGACCTATATTTTTAAGCTTAAATCCTTCCATGCACGAGATTAGATCATTGGCCTATCTGTTGGGAAATTGACTTGAGGATGGCCCCGAGGAATAAACCTCTATGCTTTGAATCTTTAGCTAGAAAGAGATGAATTCATTGCAAAGTTAGAGGAATGGTGGAAGGACATCAACATGATGGGGGCAAAATCATATGGAAAATTTCTAGATGAAATTGAAAGAACTTAAAGCCTAGGATTAAAGCTTAGAATCATTCTAAGTTTGGAAATATTCATCACAAAAAGAGGCATTTAGAGGAGGCAATGTGGTTAATCTAACAATGGATCATCCTCGAAGGTCGAACTAAAACTCTTGCTGCACAGGAGGGGCAAGTCATAAATGATCTGGAGGAAAGGAGAAAGCAGGAGGAAATCTTATGGAGGAAAATATCAAGGATCCAATGGCTTAAAGAAGATGAGAAAAACACAAAATTATTTTATAGGACTATGTTAAAGCACCGACATTTTAACATGATCTTTTCTCTCATGGATCGGGAGGTCAATGAATTTTTCAACGTGAGGAGATTTCAGAAGAGTTGATCGCCCACTTCGAGACCCTGTTCAAGAGTGAAGTGGGGCCATCTCTAGAATCAGGCAATGCATTCCCCAACTAATTTGAAAAGATCAGAATGAGGCTCTTATGAGGGAGATCTCATACATAGAAGTTGAAGAGGTTGTTCATGTGCTCCCCTAAAACAAAGCTCCGGGCCGTGATATATTTACCTCAAAGTTCTTTAAAGATGCCTGACACTTTCTTGTGCTAGAAATCCATGAATTGGTCGAGGAATCCCACCATTCCCAAAGAATATGGTCATGAATGAATGCTAAATTTATCACACTCATTCCAAAGAAATGTGTTGCATTGGATCCTAATGGGTTCAGACCAATTTCCCTATGTAACATTATTTACAAAATTATTTCAGGCATTTTAGTTAGGAATCTCAAACCTTTATTGAAAATGATTATCAGACTTGAGTAATCAGGCTTCGTGGAAGGTCGAAAAATTATGGATGGTATCCTAGTGGCTCATGAGGTAGTCCATTCTCTATCCTCTCCCAGATCTCCAGGTATGCTTATAAAACTTGACCTCTCTAAAGCTTACGACTATTTGAATTGGAATTATCTCCTGTCTATTCTAGATTATTTTGGTTTCTCTCATTCATGGATCACTTAGGTTAAATATATGATCGAGACTCCATTCTACTCCATCCTCATCAATGGTTCACCATCTCACACTTTTCGAGGTTCTAGGGTTTTGAGATGAGGGTATCCCCTCTCCCCCTTTCTTTTTATTATTGCAGCAGAGGGTCTGGGATGTCTCATTAAATCTTCATCTGATTCCCATCATCTTTAGGGCTTAAGGATTTCTCTAGAGTCCCCTCCTATAATGCATCAAAAATTTGTTGATGAAAACATGTTATATTGGAATCCAAATTTAAAAGAAGCTAAGCAAATTGGCTTCATCCTTGAGGAGTTTTAGCAGGACTCGGGCACAATTATCAATGAGAGAAAATCTGATATTTTCATTTTCAATACCCACCCAAGGGTGCAAAGTCATCTGGCTCGAACCCTTGGCTTTTGAAGCAGTTTGTTTCCTAGTAATTATCTAGGAGTCCCCTTGGTCTCTAATTCTCTAAGAATGACATGTTGGAAAGAGTTGTTGAGTCATATTGATAAAAATATTTCTAGCTGGACCTTCAAGGTTTTGAACTCTGTTGGTCAGTTAGTTCTTTTAAAAGCAGTCTTGCAAGCTATTAAGATCTATAAATTTTCAAACCTCCCAACCCCTCATAGTATTTACAAGGAATTAACAACCAAGTTTCAGATATATCTTTGGTCGGGGTCATAGATCAGGCAGAAGTGGGCTCAGGTGGTCTGGGATAAATTATGCAAACCCAATATCCACGGTGGTCGCAACTTGAAATATCACAAGCTCTTATCAAAATCTCTTGGTGAAAAAATTTGGTGGAGGTGGTTGCATGGTGGACAAGAGATATGGAAGACCCTCTGGTCATTCAAATGGATTAGATGGCGGCCATTACCCTTTGTCTGATCACCAAAATTTGTTGAATGGCTCCTCTATATAGAATATTAATTTAAAAGTGAATCAAGATATTATAAAGGATAATGGATTTTGGGAAGTCAGGAATAGATGTAAAGCTATATTTTGGGAGGAGGCTCAGATGCAATACCCCAAGATAAACCAAGAAGGGCACTTCTGGGATATCCAAACATCCACCTCTCAACTAGGAGTCATGCAGGTCAAGGAATTCTTGAAAGATACCAATAGGTCGTCAAAATGGAGAGTGTGGAAATCCCCAACGCATTAGCTAGATCATAATCCCCTTTTGGACTGGGAGGCCCTAGTCTTGATCCTCCAACAATAACCTATATTAAACAATGGAGAACCAAATAAAATCAGATGGGGTCATCTTCTGAGAGGTATGTTTTCTCTCAAGGAAGCATATTCTATTCTTTCTTCTTCTGCAGATCTGAATCCAGATCCTTTATGGAAAATAATTTGGTATTCTATGTTATGGCTAAAAGTTTCGTTCTTTCTCTGGTTAATTGGGCATGGAAAAATTCGTACTTGGGAAACAATTAGGAAAAAAGGGTATTTGTGGTCCTTCTTGGTGTCCTCTTTGTTATAGCATGGAGGAAACAACGTACCATCTCAAATTCTATTCGGTGGCAGTGGATATATGGGATCAAATTGTTGCACTCTTCAGGGCTATGGATCGATCTAAAAATAGTCTGAGAGAATCACTGGAGTCATGGCATTGGATGCTCTTCAAGAATCCCATAGTGAATAGAGCATGGTGTCTTTCACAAGGATTTTTCCTTTGGAATCTTTGGAAAGCGAGAAACAAAGCAGTGTTCCACTCAGAGATCATCAGGGCTGATGAGATTTGTGAAGTAATAAAATATAACATCAACGAATCCATCCCTATTTCCTGTTAGTCAGAGGAGGATTGGAAAATTGAGGGTAGGGAGAATGACATTTGGAATGTCTTGGCTCGTAGCCCAGATTATCTTGCACCAGGGTCCGCTCGCGTGATACCTTTCTTTGCCCCCTGCCTGGGCTTTTTAAGCTAAAATTCGATTGTGCTTCTAAAGGAAACCTTGGTCCAGCTGCCCTTGGTGGTTTAACTTGTAATGATAAGGGGAAAGTCGTGATTTTTTTGTGGCCTTGTGTAGAATCTCTACCAATAATGTTTCTAAATTCCTCACGTTGGAGAAAGGGATTCAAATTGCAACAGAAATGGTATTGGCTAAATTGCAAGTCTTTGGGGATTCCCAAATCACAATTTCTATGTTGCAGAAGTTTATTAATGGGTCTCCCCTAGATAAGGTGATGAAAAGATGGAGACTTGAGCTTATTGGAGAACATATACACTCTTGGATTTCCTCCTTTGACTATGTAGTCACGGAGCACATGGGTCACGAAGGGAATAAGGTAGCTGATAGGTTAGTTAATTGGGGAAGTGATCACCAAGGTCATAAATTTCTTAATGACTGACCTTTAAACTCACAAAATTCCCACCTTGAGGAGTTCAGTAGGATAATGGCTTCGAAAGAGGCATCCATGATGGGGGTTATGAACATCGAGGATACCTAGATGCATGGGTTATGATGATGAACATATGGCAGATGGTGTGGAGGTCGGTCACCTAATCCTCCCATTGCGTTAGCAGTACGGGGGAATTAACGGTGTGATGTGCGAGTTTTCAATCAGTCTCTTCGAGATTGAGAGTGGGTGAGTGTCATTGGTATATGGAAATTGTTGATCTCCAAGTTTGGTATTATGCTCTGACAATTTGGTGGTTAGTTGTTCGAGGATTGAGCTCTGGTGGTTTCGCATGTTTCTCTGGCTGGTGGCTTATTTGGGAATGGTGGCAATTTCGTAGCCATCATCTCCTCCTCAGCCTCCAGGTTATAAAAATAATAAGTTCCCTTTCCTATGTGTGGTTTCCTTCTTTTTTCAGAGGTTTATGTGAATTGTTTCTGGTTATCAAGTTGACCCTCAAGCCCTTCCGCGTGTTGTTAGTCAATTCTCTTCCTGGAGCTCTTTTGTGTTTGTGGGGTGTCTGTGTATCTTGTCAACCGGTATTATTCTTAGTTCTCCTATTTTCATAGCCTTTCTGTCACCTCTCACTACCGACAACTGGGTGAACAATTATTGGGGTTGGCGGGGGTGGGGGGGGGGGGTGGGATCGTCTTAAGGTGTCTACGAAAACTGGTTATCAAGGGGGTTCATGCCCAGTGGGTTGGTGGTTGGATGTCCCATCACCTGATCTACATATTTGTTTCTTACTTCTTCCTCTGATAGAGGTGTTGGCAAGATTCTGGTCTGCTTGGTGTGTTTCCTAGCTATGGTCTCATTTTTAATTCCCGGAGGTGGAGATAGTGGGTTGGAAGTTCCTCGTCGTCAAAGTATTATGGCTAATTTAGGGTTGTCTGTTTCTTTGTTGCATATTTTGGTGCATTGCATGGTGACATGTTTTGCTGGTGTTCTTGTCTCTGAAGAGTTTTCCTGGGCTTGCATAATGTGACCCATGTCGTGTAACTCCCGCTCCAAACCCCAGTCGAAGGGAATTTTGGCCAACATTTGAAGGTGGTGGTGGTGGACTAGGTGCTTGAGAGTTCAAGGTGGGAAGGCAGAACACCTGGTAGCATGGGTCGGGTGGTCTCGGGGGACCATGGTGGCAGGGGTAGATTGAGAGAAGCTCGAGGTGGGTGAGTAATGAGGATTGGGAAGTTGGACAGTGTGACACGTGGGGGTGGAGCTGGTGGATGGGGTAGGATGCATTGGTCGAGGCGTGCAGGGGTTGCTAGTCGGCACCATTCCTCTGAGGATTTTCGGAACTTGGTCTAGTCTGTTCTGGATCGATTAGAAATTCATGATAAGGCTAGGAAGGAAGACATGAAGCTGTCATTGCTACACCCAACTAGTTGCATTACTTTCAATGCCATGTCTGGGAGAGGATCGTGGTGGTATGGCGTGGTCAAAATTTGTTATCTAAAAAGGTGGAAATGCTGGAGACATGGATGGCTCGTTTTAGGAATTACGTCCAATGCACTTACCGCCCCCCTCCTCCTCCAAGGATTGGACCAGATAATCCTGTCCCGATTACCTCTAATGATTGAACATGGTTATAGGTGTTCTACTTGTTTTATTTGTCTTTTGGTGCTTTTGGCCTACTAAGTTGTGGATTGTCTCTAGTCGTACATATGTTTATTTTCTATATGTTGCTAGCGGTAGTCAACAAACCTAGTTGGGGTGAGACTCCCTGCATTTTGATACCTATGTACTTCTTTTTTGATGAATGAATAAAACCTTGATTTACAAGAAAAATAAATATGAAATGAATTAATTGGTTATCCTTGTGATAGCAAGAAAATGAAAGATAAAAAAACTTCTCTTTTATAATGTAGTACCAAAGTCTATATTAAATGTGAGTTGCAAAATATTATTACACTATTAATTTTTATTTATAATTATTTTTTCAAATATAGAAATAAAATTTAAATAAATCAAGTAATCTCTCTCTTAATATAGTGAAGGGTGATTTTAATAAACTTTAACCTTTAGTATTATAATAATTAATTTCAAAGTAAAATTGTATTTTGATAATAAAATTAAGAATAAAACTAGTATAGATCTATTTTAACCATACCAACACTCGAGAGGGACCAAATCTCATTTTATGTAAATATTTTTTATAGAATGAAAAACTTGAAAAAATATTTACACGTCAAGAGATTTAATCCCTTTTAGTTCCTCCTATTTATTGTTTTATGTTAAAAATTAAATGAGTTACACATTTTCCTCTTATTAGGAAATAACTACATTATTTACCTCTAATTACTTTTTCGTGTCGAATATTGAAATATTTTGTTAAGGTAAACATTAACACACACACACACACTTTTTGTCTATATATGATGATGATGGTGGTTAACGTCCACTAAGACCAAATTAGTCTATCGGACCTATAATTTTCTTAGTTTTTAATTGTCTGGCTCCTCGTCTTTCTTGGCGAGATTGGTGCTGTAGCTTTCTTTTTTTTCTCTACGGTCTTCCAACTTCCTTTATCTTGCATCTCCTTCATCTCTTCTGGTTCTTGGGACATTGGTGTCTTAGCTTCGCAATCTATTGTGTTCGCCCTTTTGAAGATATTTGGAGAAGAAGTTTGGTCTAGGAGATCTGCTTTTCTAGTAAATGAAGATTTATTTTGTGCGGTATTCGAATCCTCATAACTGTTGATGCTTCAGGGGTTTTCGAGTTCACTTTCCCCCTGCTTGTCTTGAGAGTTGTTTCTTTCGTGCCCGATTTCTTGTGATTCAAAGTTTTCTCGAGAGTATTCTTCTTTGATGACAGTGTAGTGTTCTTTTTGTGCTCCTTCCCACCATGTAGATCTGTGGTGATTTTTTCTAGCAGAATTTTTTTGCGAGGCTTATGGGCAATTTTTGGCTAGATGGCATGTTTCAAAGCAGGATCGACATCTGAAGAGGACACTTTCATAATCGAGTTTCTGGTTCCACACATAGTCTTTACTTGTTAGGTTTATTTTAGCTGGGAATCCGGCGCTGAAGTCCATTTCCACATAGATGCGTGCATAGGTGGTTCTAGCATATTCCTCTGTTTCTGGGAACCTGCAGTAAAATTTCCCAATTTCATTTCATAGAGAGTTCATACTAAAATATATTAGTTAATACAATTTATTTAAGTTTTATATTGAGATATTTATAAGAGAAATATAATTTTTTTTAATTACTTTACCTCTATAAAGTTATATTATTTAACATATATATCAAAATATTTTATTTCTTACTCGAAGAGTGAAAGTGAAATATCAACCAACCATACTTACACATATCCTTCATACTGGACCTCATACTAGATTGTGGAATGGGCTTCTCGTCTCAATACTGTTGGTTTATTGTTAAAGAATTAATAAGATAAAAAATGGTTTATTATTAAAAATTTAATAACTTTTAATATTTTTAGAAAATTAAATTATGAATATATTTATAATAAATATAAACAAGTGAAAGAACTGGGTGCAATGCAATTGGTGATTGTTATGTTATTAAGTATTATGTAAATCATAGGGGTGGCAGGAGGGGGAGGGCTTATAATTAACCCTGAAGGAAACTTAGCCATTAATTGCTCCCAGGGCTCGGAAAGAAAACCAACAACCTAGTGGAAATGTAGTGTTTATTATTAGGCATATTATTGGCTCAATATATGGGAATCCCCAAAACTGTAATCTTGGGAGAATCATTTATCACTATACAACATTTGAACAATGACTCATCTCCTAAAGAGAACCACCTTAAGCTCCTCCTCCAAGGAATTGAACATGCCTTGAAACACTTTTGAAGTCCTTCTATCATATTATAAGAGGGAAACATATAGAAGCAGAGAGTCAAGAAAAGATAGCCTTCCTTCTCAATGTGGGTCGAATGGAAATAAATTGATCCAAAGGATGAAGAACTATACCTTAGATACTAGAATGATGTACAATAATATATCACAAGCTCACCACAACTCATACAAGGTGACAATATACAAGAAATTTTAAGTTTGGATAAACATATGAAGAGACATTTCTATTTGGATGTCGTGGCTCCTACTACCATGCATGGTGTAACAACCACGATTAAAAATCCATGTAATAAAGTTAATAAAGGAAAACTAAGACCAAGGCCATGGGACATGTATTCCAAGTTGAATGGTGGGAAAAACATCCTAGTGGGTGTTCATTTTGGTTAATTAATGGCTATGAAAATTTTCAAAGGAACTGGCAAAGGAAAAGAGGCAATAATTAACATTTATTTATGAAAATAATGGAAAATAAGAGAAAAGGAAGGTGAAAGGTCACATATTTGCATGAGGAGAAAATTGAAGGAAAATAGAGGAAAATGAAGACAATAGAGGCCTCAATGATCAAAGGCTTCTCATGATATATTCATGGCTTTTTCCAATTAAATCTTTTGTCCGTTCTTTGGCGGAGCTCTCAATCTATTCTTTCACTCTCTCATACTCTTGCACACTTGGAGGTTTCTGGAAGTATATTGGATTTGGAGAAAGAAGGAAAAGGAAAGCGAGAAAACGCAAGGGAATAGCGGGATCAACAACTACAATTGGATTTCTTTGTAGTTATCGAGTTGCATGGATGGTTTCCTTGCTAGTTTTGACATGCATTGTATATGCATGTAGTTAGTTGGTTATGATTTGTCATTGGCAAGGAGGATTACCTGGATTGACAATGGTTTTGCCTAGCCTTTCCATTTCCTAGATAGCCATGGTGTTGTGGGTTTCCCGATTTGTTTTTTGATTGGTTCTCATGATCCTTATGGATGTGGGTGGAGTTACTAGTTCCTATAGCCTTGGTTGAAAAAACACTTTGGAAGCCCTAGAACAACTTGGGTTGAGTTACTAGTCCATGAGCCTTGGTTGGGAAAATTCTTTGGAGCCCTTGATGGGTTGAGTTACTAGTCCTGGAGCCTTGGTTGGACAAATGATCTGGAGCCCTGCGACAATTGTGGGTTGAGTTACTAGTCCTGAATTTGGGCTAGAAGAAACACTATGGAGCCCCAGACAGCTTGGGTAGAGACCGATCTAGCTGGTGTTAGTGATGTTCGACCGTGAGATGGAATCAATGGTTGGGGGTTGAGGTGGTTTGGCCTATGGAAGCCCTGATTTGATTTGTATGGTTTATTCCATGATATTCCACATTCAGGCTTGGAATATGGCATGGGGGTGATTGGCTGAAAGAGAGACTTGGTTCAGCCCAATCTATGGTCGGGTGGTACATGGAAGTCCTTGACTTGGTTGACATTTTCATATGTTAATAAGAGTTATTTCCTATTGTGATCTATGATCAATGCATGAACTAGATAATGTTATGACAACTATTATGAGAGGGCACCAATCCTTCTTTGTGATTCTTAGATAAGTATCAGACCCTTATGTTTAAATATGCATTCATGACCTATAAATTACATGCTTTCCACGTGTTTGACGAAATGTTTGTCACGGATTTGCCTGGTTAGGTCAAGTTCTTGACTAGGTTTTACATTAATGGGTTTTTCCTTGTGGCATTCATCATTTTGGAAAGTTTTATCAAATTATCGGTAGTGGTATGGATACTATCCCTAAAAACATGGCTTATATTTTGGGGTCGCATGCTTAGAACTGGGAAATATAGACTACAGTCTTTAGGAGACATAGTATTCAATGTGACTAGAGGGTCATAGGCACTGGCTTACCTTGTTGTGAAAGTGGATAGGAGTCCAGATCACTAAAAAGACAAGTTAGCTCATGGTTTAGGTACTTGGAGTGGTTTTTTAGCTCTTGTATCCCATTTAGGATGTGGTGAGTTGTCAGTTTATCTTCTGTAGTCAGACCCACTTCCTTAATGGGACCTAGGATGTCGGGTCATGTCATGGTAGCTCCTCCTTTCATGTTTACCCTGTCAGGTCGGTGAAACTGGGTAGATATGGGAGGGGAGGTTACAAAGTGGTATAAGAGATCCCTAGTTCAAACACTTGGACTAGATGGGCGAAATGTGTTTGTTATGTGTGCATGTTAGATGTCTATGTGTTGTTATGCATGCATTGTGATAGTCATTTTTGTAGTTTGTGTCATCTTGATGCTGATATGTTGGCTTAGATGGACTAAGAGATGCAAATCATTGTAGCCAGGCTGTAGCACTAGACTTCATGGTGAGATCAGATCATCATATAGGTTTGTATGTTTGGGTATGCAGGTATGATTGGTTAATAGTTGTTATATGAATTATAGTTATGTATATTCCTGTCATTCTATCGTTGTTGTGGTTATATGCATGATATATGATAGTTAATCAGTGCAATCATATGCATATGAATTAGATAGTCATGTATGGTATTTAACTTGTTGTATATGCATTGTAGTCATACACATGATGAATATGGTCATTTTATTTAAGTTCTTAATGTTATATGTATCATGCTAATTTGGAATGGCTCATGCAAATGATTATGGTTATTATATTTAGGTATGAGTCGATGTATTTGTGATATTGTGTCATACTAATCTGGACTGACTTGTGTTGATGCGATAACCTCCCCTTAGATACATTGAGGTATGAGTTTGATTATGTTCTCTATTTAGTTTATTTAACATGGTATGTTCACAGGTGGTTTGAATGTCTTATTGATATGAGTATGTGTCTATAAGATAGCATGAAGGAATGATCTTGTTCAAGACGATTGTACTAATATAATATGTGCTGAGATCACTGATATGCACAAGAGTGTAAGTAGGTGCTAGTTGTAGTATTATGACTAATGACTGTGAGTTGACTATTGATTATGATATGACTATTAGTATTGGTAAAGGATGATTTCAAATTAATAGACATGATGTCTTGACTTTTGGAACATGTGGCTGACATGTGTGAACAATTGCAGGAAACATGCTTGGTATTAGTATGACAAGGTAATAGTTGATTTGTTTATATAACTAACATTTGGGTGATGTCATAATATACTGTAGTACTCGATTGAAACAAAGTAAAAGGTAAAAGGAAGGAATTGGGTAAGAATTCCTTTGGGAATGTTTGGAAACCGTAGTTCTAAATGAATGAGCGCTTGCATCAATACATGAAGTCTTCTTAACCTTGATTTTGTCTAACATTATGTGGATGTGCTAGTTTCATGAACATGTATTTAACAAGTATACCAATTGGTTTCTAGTTATAGATGGATCTGTTAAGGTAATTAGAGTCCCTTGAGAGATGGCATGGATGTGTTCAGTTACAAGGAAACATGCTTGGCACAACAAGGTCAGATAACTTGTATACTCTTATGTTTATTTATGCACTGACAATTATGTGTTCATGGTAGTATGATGCAGGGGATTGCATGGCAAAGATATTTCCATGAAATGTTGAAGAAGGCTCGAGTTAAGCTTTCCTCTAGAAGCATTGGGAACCCATGGGGTTGAGTCACGGTGTTTATTTCTATTTTTGTATTTTTCATATTTTGTGATTTGTTTGTGTTTGACTTGCGATCTTGATTGTGTCTTGTGGTTTTGTGTACACGTTGTGTAGGAGGTGTTCTGTACAAATGGTACTGTGTACATGTTGTACATGTAGTATTGTGTGACTGTCATACATGTTGTGTTGTGTACATGTGGTATTGTGTACATGTCATAAATGCTATGTTGCATACAGGGGTACTGTGTTACATGCATTTTTTAATCATTGTATTGTGACATGTATATTCATTGTGTTGTCCTCTATGTATGTATATGTATTATGCAGCGTTGTACATCGGGTGTAGGTGTATGTGTTGTGTTGTATGCAAGGTGTAAGTGTAATTTGTTGTGTTGTACACTGGGTGTAGGTTTATATGTCGTGATGTATACCGAATATAGGTTTATGTATTTTGCGGTGTTGTACACCATGTGTGGATATATGTATTGTGATGTAGATTGTGTATGTGTATGTGATTGAAGAGAAGAGAAGAAACTGGGTGTTTGTTGGGTGTGACAACCAATCCATTGTGTGTACGAAAAGGACAAAGGAAAAATATAGAAGCAAAGAACCGATTAAATGATAATTATTAATATTTTATTTCAATTTTATTATGCATGTGACCTTTGACTTTGATTTATGATGGTTACATGTGATCTATAATTTTGGTCTATGATGGTTGCATGTGATTTATGATTCTAGTTCATGATGGTTATGTTTTGAGCTAACCACATATGAAATCTTTATACATGATGATTTTATCAAATCGTTAGTTTGACTTGTTGTGACAGGAAGTAAACACAATTGTAGGTTACTTATTGGTGAGCTACCAATGAGGTATGATTTGGATTATTTCAATTTATTTTGAATCTAATGGGAATTATGTGCTTGGTACAAGAAAGCATGGAAATTCCTAGTCTGGGTGGTGGGGAATGCCCGATTTGGGTGGTTGAAATTGACTGCAAGAATTAGCAGGAAAAACAAAAGGAATTGGGACATGCAATAGTATGCTGGTAGAGAAATTCAGGAGTAGGGCCATTATGGGACACTGGTACCTAATATTGTCCATTAATTTCCATGAGCATGCTATGAATGGTATGATGGTTTTTAGGCAGGGATATGCCTTGTTTTTTAGACCTTCTAATGCGAGGAAAACTTGCCAAGGGATGGATGGCCTGAGAAAGGGGATGTTGGGGAAATTGGAAGGTGAGTTGCTGCATGGAAGGGGGTGACTGGATTGCCCGAGGGACTATGTAGCAGAGAAGGGAAGGTCGATGACTGAATTTATTTTGGTCATTAGCATTGCCAGATGGGATCAAAAGCACAATGGGAGTGTGCCATGGAGAAATGAGTCAGTAAGTGTTCACTAAGGGGACTGGTAGCGCAAGGATCATAGCACTAGAAATTGGATGCAGGTTGACTTTGGTAGTGGATTCTGGACTTGCTGGGAAGGAGGTGAATCCTAGTATTGATTTGATGGTGGATGATCCATAAAATTAACTGTAGTTATTGCATGCATGTAAAAGTAAATCAAGAAGAAAAGTAGAGAACGAAAAAATAAGCTCACACACACACATAATACACAAGATATGCTCTCTAGGAAACCCCTTCGGGAGAAAACCTAGCTGGAAGGTGAGGCTGCTTCGCTCTCTTTCTTTGTCTGGAAATATGCCTGCAGATACAAAGAAGTAATGATTGCGGCCCATGGGCTACTATAGTGCACAAATCCTCTCTGTATGCCCTACCACCTATCTCTCCTGGCTGTCTTTTCTCAACTATAGAACAAAATTCTCTCGAAAGAATGGAATGCCTCTTCCTCCTAGTGGCCCGATTATAACACAACCCGATAGCCTACTAGTGGTTAAGTTTGACTATATCAACTCTTAACTAGAGTTACAAAACAAAATATTCTAGAGTCTTTTTCATCACAAACATGTGGCCAGCCCCTTTTTTATGAATAATGGGGGCTAATGCAACATCCTCCCGAACTATAGATGTAAAAACACGAAGGTCAACGTCTGAGTGGCATAAATTTTGCATACGGACTCTGATTGACGTGATTCTTGTGCCGCTGGAAATCTCTACATGTGTATAACAACATGAAAAGGTGTTACACTAAAGCGGCAAATTTTTACCCCCAAAAAATGTCATTTGATGCCTCAAAATGCTCTTGAAAGGTTTCAGACACTATTTCAACAAACTAGGTCCCGCCGGTAAAAACAGTTTTGTGAGTTGATTCCTCCACATTTTCCAATCCATTTGCATCGATATGGTTGAAAAACAATATAATGATCTAATTCATATCACACCTCCCCATTTTGGGAGGCTTTTAGTCCCAAAAAGATTTTACTGAGTGAGGTGAGAAATTTTTTCCTCCACCTTCTCTCTAGTGTACCATTTAGCTTTGCCTAGAATTTGTCCCTTCAACCCAATCTACCAAAGGTCTTGTTGCCCTGGTCTTGTAGTTATGGACCTCTTCTACAAAACTGTATCTTCTGTCAATTCTGCCTGAGTGTTTGGTGCCAAATACTTCATAGACGTTAGGACCTGTTCCTCTTCCTCATCTGGCATTGAAGGCTCATAGAGTTTCAAATTCTCCACATTTACAACTGATTAAATGTGCATATGTGGTGGTAAGCTAAGTCGATAGGCATTATCACCCAAGCCCCTATAGCCTCTCCTTGTTCAACTATAGCCATACTTTGTCTCCCACCTTGAATGATTTCTCTATTTTGTGCTGATCATGCTTGGCCTTATACTTCACCTACGACTTGTACAGTGTTTCCTATACCTGTAGATGGATCTTCCTGATCTTCTCTATAATTTTTTTAGCCCTCAAATCACCTCCTGTAATGTCTTCCTTCACTCCTCCTTGCTGCCCATATGAAATATCCAAAGGTGAAGGTGGAAAGTATCGAAAACAATTTTCAAATGGGGACTTTCCTATAGAAGCATGGACCGCTCTATTATAAGAATGATGTATATATACCATATTTTAATCCCAGGTCTTTGGATACTTCTGGTTGTAACCCCTTAGAAGTTGCACCAAAGTCCCGTTGACTACTTATGTCTGCCCATCTATCTATGGATGGAATGTTGTAGATCTGTTAAACTTCATGCCCAACTCCTCCCACAATGTAGTCTAGAATGCACTAAGAAATGTTGTATCCCTATTTGAAATGACGCTCCTTGGTATCTGAAAGTGTACCCAAACCTGTCCAAAGAACAAGTTCATTACTTCTTGTCCACTGATGGCATTTTTACATGGCATTAGAACACATATCTTGTTGAACCTGTCAACTACCACAAACAGGTAGTCATGTCCCTTCTTGGTTGTCGGTAAACCTCCCACAAAGTCCATGTAAATTATTTCCCAAGAATGAATAAGTACAGGTAAGGGATGATACAAGCCCCGTTTCTTGTTGCTAGGCTTGCTGGTACAACAAAGCATGCATCCTCTTATGAACCTAGCTACTTGTTATTACATCTTGGGCCAATACATATACCTCTGCAAGTTAGCCACAATCTTCCCTACACCAAAGTTACCTGCAACCTTGGAGGTGTGAGCCTCTCTTATCATCCGCAAATGCTATCTTTAGGAATACATAGCTTATCTAGCCTATAGAGTAAACCATCCTGGAGATGGTAGTAAATGGTGTTGTCACCATCGTGCACATGACTCTGACTCTGTAACTGCTGATGCACCTCCTTGAAGTCCTTGTCTTCTGAATATGCCTCTTTGTATGCATCATGGGTGAATTTCTCCATGTGCATAACAGTCCCCAAAGCTGTAATATTTGACATGTGTGGCCTTAAAAGCATATCGGCCAACTTGTTTGTGCTTCCCTTCTTATACTTGATCACCAAATGAAACTGTTGTAAAAACCCCATCCACTTGTAATGCCTGCTCTGTTGTAGCTTATTATGGGCCTGCAGTTACTGTAACAACTAGTGATCTATGTTGATTATTATCTCCTTTCCCATTAGATAGTGCTTCCACTTCTTCACATCTTACACCATGGCATAGAGCTCCTTGTCATAGGTAGGCTAGTTAAGAACTGCCCCATGAAATACTTCAGAAGGGTAGGGAATAGGGTTTCCTCCTTGCATCAAGATAGCTCCCATAGCATACCCACTCGCATCTATCTCCACTTCAAAGGGTTGTTGCAACTTTGGTAATGCCATAATTGGTGCTTCACTGAACTTCTTCTTTAACTCATCGAAAGCCTTCTGCTTCCCTTTTCCCCACTGAAAACTCTTGTCACTTGTTGTTATGGCGTGGAGCGGTGCTGCTATCACTGAAAACAAGGCTATGAATTTCCTCAGGTACTTGCTTCTCCAATGAAACTCCTAACCCAAGTAACATTAGTAGGCACTGACCATTTCATGATGGCCTCCATCTTGAAAGGATCTATCTTCAATTCTCCTCCACCAATCACATATCCCAAATACACCAAGGACTACTGTGCAAAATCACACTTCTTGAGATTTGCTGGTAGTTGGTGCTTCTTCAATGTTCCAGCACCTATGTCAAATGTAAAATATGCTCCTCCCACATAGCACTATAGACCAGTATATATCCAAATAGAATATAAAAAATGAATCTATATAAGGGTGCAGTACATCGTTCATTAATCTCATAAATGTAGTTGGTGCATTACATATGCCAAATGGCATAACTAACCACTCATACAAACCTTTCCTGGTTTTGAAGGCGGTCTTCCATGTATCTTCTTCTTTGACTCGAACCTGGTGATATCTAGACTTGAAGTCTAGCTTGGTGAAATACTTTGCTTGCTACAACTAATCTAGTAGATCGTCTATCCTGGGTAGGGGGTATTTGTTCTTGAGCATGATTTTCTTCAATGCCCTGTAATCTATACACATCCACCAAGTCCCATCCTTCTTTGGCACAATAATTATGGGTGATCCACATGGTGATATACTCGGTCGAATGACACCCTGTTACAGAAACTGCTGCAACTATTTCTTCACCTCACTTGATTCTATAATAGACTACCTGTACAACCCAATATTTGGAAATGGGGAGTCTAGCAATAACTAGATCTCGTGCTCCACTTCTCTCTTACGGGGTAGCCCTTTAGGCTCTCGGAACACATCCTTGTATGCCTGTAACAACTCCTCCAATTGTTTTTTTTGTTTCTTAGTACACCTCTTTAGGGATGCCTTGCATCTTCCTGATCTCCCGATCCCCCTTTTGATTCGTCCTCTGCATTCGATCCCACTTCTTCTCCAAATATTCCCAGCTTATTGCTTAGGTCTACCATGAGGAGGTTGACATTATGGTTTTGTTGATGGTGCTAGACCTGCCAACATTTAGGGGATCACCCTGGTATGAAGTCCCAACTAGACCTCACACCGTTTGGTGTGGGAGTCCCATCTGGTATGATGGCCTGATTGCCATTATCTTAAGGATTTGCCTCAAATCTTGCTTGTTAGAATAGGAGAGTGGTTCACTTTGTCTTCAAGAAGTGAGTTTCACATGCTTGGTGAGTGTAAGTGTACTTGTGTCAATGGTTCTTTCACTGTGAGGGGGAAAAGGTGAAGGTGAGTTCCAAGTTGAAAGGGATCAGTCCCAAATTGGCTAGGAACACACAACACAAAGGACATACATAGCTTCTGTTGGAGTAGTCCACTCGGATATGGCAGTCGCAACATACAAGGTAAGATAACACATACAACACTCACGAATCAGTTCGAGACGAGTGCAATAGTTGTTACAACAAGGTTCATGTGAAAGGTCTGTCTGATGTCTAGCAGAGCAGTCGACATGGATAGGACAACATTAACAACATATACAACACATTTCCATTAATAGATTATGCATTACAACAAATTAATCAGTTCAGATGTAGAACACATGGTTAAAACAACATGCATTACAAGTGCTAAAGATCAATCTTACAACAAATACAATACATGTGTGAAAACGTGTTGGCCTGTTGACAGGCTTCTGAATTATGCAAAAGTTCCAAGACACATCGTTACACCATACATCACTAACCCCATCAATGGGGCATTAGAGCCACTACTTACTCCTCAAAGAGAAGATTACAGACTCTCTTCGCTATGTGGGAGGAGCTGAGGTGAAAATTCCTTTCATGTACAAATGAGGGGGGTATTTATAGCCAAGGGTGAAACTGACCCTTGTGGCTATTTGACTACCCTCATGACCGTTCGACTTCCATGACTTTTCGACTTACATGACTCTATGTTCAACAAGTGAGTCTCTTGGAATTCCACGTTACATCACATTGATTGACAACAAGCCCATAGTGGAGATGTGGGCAACATGACTCGTGACTTGACATGACAATGCTGGTACATTCGTGCTGCTGCTAGAGTGCATGTCGAGCTATTATTGCTGAGTGATGAATGTCTTCATGATGTATCATAGTTTCACCTTTGCATGGTGAAGTGCGCAGAGTCTTTGAAGGTCCTTGGTTTGCTTGATGAAGCTCTAGCATGTTGTTCCTTGCTTTAATGTTGGAAGGCTTCGAAGGCTTACTTGTTAATGAAGGTGCATGTTCACCACGTTCGTCCATTTCACATGCTTCATTCATTCATCCGCTTCGCATGCTTCGTTCGTTCATCCATTGGTGAACCTGTCCATCTGCATGTGCTCCCTTTGTTCATCCCGTTTGTCATCTTGACATGTTTGTGGGTGTACTTGTACCTGCAGTCACTCATGACGAGATGACATCAAATCCAAAACCTCCTAGTCTACCACGACACATGATCATTCAGATGTGGGTGACCTGGAGAGGTAGTAGGGTTATGATGCAGGATGATGGCTCCAGGCAACTACTGATGAAAACTACGCAAGAGTCATTGAGGGATGGAGATAGATTATCTGAGTCGACAATGACTGTTTGCAAGGTCTGGCTCGGCTGGGAGGAAAAATTGCACAAATTTTAGGAGGGACAGTCTGGGCTACAAGAGGGCAGGGTAGGTATACTCTGCGCATTTTCTAGAACAAACAGTCAGTAGGGGTTGGACAACCAAATTTGCAAAATTTTCTAGAGGAACGGGCCGGGCTGCATGAGGGGTTAGCAGGCAGGGATTGCGCAATTTTTTTGTGGAACTTCCTAGGAGACTGGCAGCTAGAATTAGGCAATTCCCAGAGGGAACTGCCAGTTGGCTGCTAGGGTCACTGTTAGCTAGACTTGTGGAATTCCTAGAGGGAACTGCCAGTCAGCTGCTGGGGTCATTGGTAGCCAGACTTGTGTAATTCCCAGAGGGAACTGCCAGTTGGCTACTGGGTTCACTGGCAGCTAGATCTACGTAATTCCTAGAGGGAACTTCCAGTTTGCTGCTCAGTCACTGGCAGAAGAAACTGTGAAATTCCTAGAGGGAACAGGTAGTCTGCTGCTGGGAGATGATGGCTGGGAAAATTACATTAAGGCCAAGAAGCCATCCTATTGATCATCTCTGTGCAATTTCTGAGTTGAGTTGACTGATGGGCAGCAGGAGGCCTGCTCATGAGCACTATACATTTTCTAAGATGAACAGCTGGTCAACTGTTCGGGTGGCCAGCATGAGTGCTGATTGAATTGCTTGTGGGCAGCACAGCTTGAAAGAACTAGCTTGGTGCTTCTACACTGTTCTGGTTGACAGTCGATCGGGTCGAAAGAAGGGTGATGGTCCGGCTGTCAGTGAGGAGTATGGCCATCAGAACTTCAGCAAAATTGACTAAGTGTGTGAACAATCGAAAGATGCATAGGTGATCATATAGACACACACTTGCATGACTCACTCGCGTGACTCGATGACAATATCACCAAACCATCCAGACACACATGTTCAACATGACTGACCGAATGTGCAAGCGACAAGCGACACTTGCCTGATAGTGAATATGACTTCGTGTGTGAGTGCGACAGATGTCTTCATGGTGAATACAAAAAACACATACGAAGCAAAGACTTTGAACATAACCAGAACACGGTCACAAGCATGACTTAGACATCAACATGCAAAGACTTGAGTGCAATAAACAAGCAAGGTGAATGTAAAGACTCACACGAGCTCACGGAGTGAACCCGAGTGTGTGTAGTCATCAAGTGAAACTCTCCAAGGGAGGCTCTGAAATTGGTGCAGGCCAAAATTTTGGAGGGTGGTTGTAGCTGCTACAACAGGTTTATATCCATGACTTGTTCTTCGAGCCACGAAAACCTCACCTTTGTAGGATCACGAGGTTCGTTTATAGATTCATTTCCCATGATCAGGGTTTTACGATTTTCAGCCTCACCAATCTAGATCCCTGCAATATCCACAAAATACCCAAAGAAACCCATTCAAATACCAAATGATCTGTAAACTTCTATGGATGTTCCACTGGAAAGTTTGTCACAACATATATGATAATATTATATTAAAAATTTGAGATTATACACTATTACAGTTTTATTTAATTTATAGATTTGTAAAATTAACCTTAATTAGTGCATGCATGTAAAATTAAATCAAGAAGAAAAGTAGAGAATGATAAAATAAGCTCTCACACACATATAATACACAAGATATGCTCTCTAGGAAACCCTTTTGGGAGAAATCCCAACTAGAAGTTGAGGTCGCTTCGCTCTCTTTCTGTGTCTAGAAATATGGCTGCAGATACAAAGAAGTAATGTCTTTGGCCCATGGGCTACTACAGTGCACATATCCTCTTTGTGTTCTTTACCTCCTATCTCTCCTGGCTATCTTTGCTCAACTATGGAAAAAAATGATCTCAAAAGAATGGAATGCCTCTTCCTCCTAGTGGCCCGGTTATAATACAACTTGATAACCTACTAGTGGTTAAGTTTGACTACATCAAATCTTAACTAGAGTTATAAAATAGACTCTTCTAGAGTCTTTTACATCACAAACACATGGATAGCCCCTTTTCCATGAATAATGGGGGCTGATGCGACATCCTCCCAAACTATAGGTGTGAAAATAGGAAGGTCAACTTCTGAGTGGCATAACGTTTGCATACAGACTCTGATTGACATGATTCTTACACCATTGGAAAGTTCTCGATCTGTAGAATAGTTCACAAAATGAAAAAGTGCTACACTAACACAATAGAGTTTTACCCCCAAAAATTGTCGTTTGATGCCTCAAAATGATTCCGTAAGGTTTCAGACCCCGTTTCGCCAAACTGGTCTTGCTGGTAAAAATGGTCCCGTGAGATGATTCCTCCAATTCAGATCAGTGGAGGTGCGATCATCTAGATTCCTTGTTGCAGATGTAGACATCGTATCTTTTTATTTGTTGGTTAGATCAAACATGCATATGTATATGTGTATATTATTGTAAATATTGTATCAAACTGGATTTATAAAGCTCCATGGACAATATGTTAATTTATTGGTTGAAGCAAATGTGCATAAGTATATGTGGTTGTTATTGTAAATACCATAATAAGTTGTGTTATAAAGCTCCATAGGAAGTATGTTATTGATTTCAATAGTTCCTGGTTTATAAGTGTCATTGAACATCGAGGATGGTGTTCCCCCAAGGGGGAGGGTTTTATAACAACCCCAATTAAAAATACATGTAATAAAGTTAATAAAGGAAAAATAATACCAAGGATATGGGACATGTATTCCAAGATGAATGGTTGGAAAAACATTCTGGTGGGTGTTAATTTCAGTTAATTAATGGCTGTGGAAATTGGAAAAGGCATTGGCAAAGGAAAAGAGGCAATAGTTGGCATTTATTTATGAAAATAATGGAAAATAGGAGAAAAGGAAGGTGAAAGGTAATAGATTTGCATGAGGAGGAAATTTAAGGAAAAATAGAGGAAAATGAAGAATATAGAGGCCTCAATGATAAAATGATTTTGAGGATCAGTTCATGGATTTTGTAAGTTCTATGGTAAAGCTCTCAATCTATTCTCTCACTCTCTCATAATCCTACAAACTTAGAGTTTTCTTGGCGCATTCTTGGAGCAAATTGGATTTGGAGAAAGAAGGAAAAAAAAGCGGAAAAGCACAAGGGAATAATGGGATCAACAATTGCAGTTGGATTTCTTTGTAGGTATCGACTTGCATGTATGGTTTCCTTGATAGTTTTGATATTCATGGTATATGCATGCAATTATTTGGTTATAATATGTCATTGGCATGGAGGATTGCCTAGATTGACAGTGGTTTTGCCTAGCCTTGTCATTTCCTGGATAGCCATTGTGTCCTGGTTTTCACCATTTGTTTTCTAATTAGTGCTCATGTTCCTTATGGTTATGGGTTGAGTTACTAGTTCCTGGAGCCTTGGTTGGACAAACGATCTCGAAGCCCTAGAACAACTTGGGTTGAGTTACTAGTCTTAGAGCCTTGGCTGGACAAACACTCTAGAGCCCTTGGTGGATTGAATTACTAGTACTGGAGCCTTGGTTGGAAAAATGCTATAGAACCCTATGATAGCTGTGGGTTGAGTTACTAGTCCTGGAGCCGGGTTGGAAAAAACAATCTGGAGCCCTGGATAGCTTGGGTAAAGACCGATCTTGTTGGTCTTAATGATGTCTAATCATGAATTAGAATCACTAGTTGAGGGTTGAGATGCTTTGGCATCTAGAAGCCCTAGTTTGGTTTGTTTCGTTTATTCCATGAGATCCCATATTCATGCTTGGAATATGGCATGGGGGTGATTGGCTGAAAGAAAGATTTAGTTCAACCCAATCTATGGTCAGGTGGTATGTGGAAGTCCCTGACTTGGTTATAATTTTCATATGTTAATAAGAGGTATTTTCCATTGTGATCTATGTGCATATGTGTTGATTCTGATGGTTATTTTATGGCTGCATTGCCATGGCTTCTACGTTGGTTATATGTTGGTTATGTGATGTATATTACTTATGATTGTTGACATGTTTTGATGAATATATGAATGGTTGATGAATGCATGGACTAACTAATGTTATGGTAACTATTATGAGAGGGAATCAATCCTTCTTGGTGATTCTCAGATAAGTATCATACCCCTATGTTTAAATATGCATTCATGACCTATAAATTACATGTTTGCCATGTGTTTGACGAAATGTCTATCATGGATAGGCCTAGTTAGGTCAAGTTCTTGACTAATTTTTGCATTAATGGATTTTTTTTGTGTCACTCATCATTCTAGAAATTTTTATCAAGTTCTGGGTAGATTTATGGATACTAGCCCTAAAACGTGGCTCAGATTCTGAGGTCACATGCTCAGAACTGGGAAATCTGGATTGCAGTCGCTGGGAGGTAGGTTTATCCATGTGACTGGAGGGTCAGAACCATTGGCTTGCCTTGTTATGCAAGCAACTGGGAGTGCAGATCACTAAAAATGTAAGTTAGTGCAGGGTTTGGGCACTTGGAGTGGTTTTTTAGCTCCTGTGGGTCATGCATCCCCTGTACGATGTGTTGAGTTGCCAGTTTGTCTTTTGCAATTGACCCCATTTCCTTAATGAGACCTAGGAGGTCGGGTCATGTCATAGTAACTCCTCGTCTCATGTTTAAACCGACAGGCTGGTGAAACCAGGTAGATATGGGAGGGGTGGTTATGCATGGGAGGCCGCACCATTAAATCCACATGCTACATCCTTGATGTTCATACAAAATTTCCTGCCTCGACCTAACTAAGCACTTCATTCTATGATGAGTTTTATGAAACTAAGCATCATGAATATTAATGGTGATTCGATGGATTATCCATGGGAGGCCAAGGGATCTTGTAATAAATCTATGGATTGTGTTTGGTTCCATTATATAAGTGTTAGGGTGCAATTACAAAGGAAGAAAATTCCAAATCACCACCAAGCACCTTATGTGTCATTCCATTTTTGAAAGCATTGTTTGGGTTGCTACTCATGGAGACAATGCCTATGTATTTGGCTCTTTGTGGAAGATTTTTCAATGTGTGACAATGGGTTATGTGTTTGGATCTCCCATCTATTGAAAATTTTTAGTTGAGGATGCAATTCCCTCCTTGGAGAAGCCCAAGAAACCTTAAGGAGATCCCACTTGCACTTGGAAAAATCGAATATGCACATGGAAACATATTATTTTTAATGTTGGTCCAAATCAACTTAAAAGGTACATGTCAGCCTAGAGAGATAAATTTGACCCCAAAGATCACATATAAATATACCTAACTTGACATCACTGGAGGCATCACATAACACATGAAATCTTCTTCATTTGGTTCAATCTCCTGTGAAATGTGCAAGTCCAATTTCACACACGCGAAAGGAAGAAGAGTTTTTTTTATTTTGTTGACTTGGGGTGACTTTGACTTCGCTTGAATGGAATTTGATCTATTTTGGAAGGCCTCTTTGACTGAGATGTTGAACAACCATATTTTACCACATATGAAGTTGGGGTTCACCACAGGTTAACTATTTACTTTGACCAAATTGTTGGAGGAATTTTGGATCTGTTTTGACTCAGTTTGACTAAGAAGAAGAGGTCACATTATTTTATTGGTTGACCAAATTTTTCTGAGCACTTTGGACCAATGAATTTGGCTAGTTAAGGTCGCCATTGACTATTGTTGACTGCACTTTGACAGGCCTGAAAATTGCAGAACTGGTACTTTGACAATATTTGATTGTTTGTCTCATCTTTGATTGGATATTGGATTGTTGACTTGGATAGTCAAGGCTTTGACCTTTGACTTATTGATGAATGTACTTGGACTATGTATCTCTACTAAAAATTTTATGAACATCTAATAGAAGAATAATTTGGTTGGGTTTTCCCCCTTGTGGGGTTTTTTTACTGGTCTTTGACCTAAATCTCCATGTCTCATTGATATTGCCTATCTTCTATTATGAAATTTGTTTATTGTTCTATCGACAATTACTTACTGTTATTGGGTGATTGAAAATAAATTGGAAAAGTGATTGCTACTAAAAGAAGAAATTGTTAAGTGATTGTTACAACATATAAATTCTGAAAAATTGACATGGTATCAGTGTTGAGGTGAAGAAAATCCCAAGGAGACAAGAGAAATAATCCCTGTGAATAAATCTTATATACTGTTGAAGTCCAATTTTCTTGGTCAAGATGTCTACCTCATACTTCAAGATTGAGGAGAAGCTAAATGACTCCTCCAAATTTTCTCCATGGAGGGATAGATTGGCTTTGACTTTGGGAGAAAATGATTTTAAGGAGTATGTTGAAAGAAAAGTGCCCGAGCATCCAAAAAATGCAACTGCTGCTGCCAAGTTCAAATATAAAAAAGGTGAGATCAAAGCTAAGAAAATTATTATTGATTATTTGAGAGCTCATTTGATTACATATGTGTACAAGATAAAGAAATCCAAGGAAATTTATGATAAGATGATTGGGATGTATGAAGTCAACAACTTGGGCCAAATTCTTGCTTTCAAAAGTCAACTCAAGGACATGAAGATGAACAAGTGAGACCATTCAATAATACTTCATGCGATATCTCAACTCAAAGATCAACTTTTGACTACTAGTGAAATTGTATCTAATAGAGAGCTAGTGTTGATCACCCTTGGAGGTCTTCCTATGATTTGGGATACATTTATCACAACCATTAGCAACAATGGCAAGTTTCCCACATTTGATGAGATATTAAGCAAGTGCACTCAAGAAGAAACCAGGATGATCTCTAGAGGAAGAACTCAAAATCATGAAGAAGGAGAACCTACTACATTTGCCACTCAAGCTAAGAAGAAGAAAGAGAAGGGAAGGCCCTCAAATTGGAAGTCAATAAAGAAAGGTCAAGGATTCAAGAACAATAATCTAGGATTCAAAAACAACAATATAGGATTCAAGAAGGGCATGTCCAACATCCAATGATACAATTTTCATAGGCATGGTAAATATGACCGATATTGTTCGAAAGAAAGAAATTCTCCAAGGAACAATTAAATAATGAAGACATGAGGACCCCCTACCCAAGAAGAGACTTGTCATCCTCCCAAGAGATCAAGGAATTCAAGGTATGATAATAATGCAGCTGAAACTCAATTTGAATACTTTATTGTTTCTACTCTTTCTAGTTCCTCTCCTTCAGATTATGATAGCTGGTTAGTAGAGAGTAGGGCTTCTAGACATTTCATTAGGTAATGATAATTCCTTTGAAATCTGATTGAGAGGGAGTATGATTTGAAGATAATACTTGGAGACAATTCTACATATCCTCTGAATGGGTTCATATCTATTTCCTTTCATTTGAATTGTGGTGAAACTATACATCTACATGATGTCTTATATGTGTCAGGATTGAAGAAGAACCTTGTGTCAATTTATGCCATGGAAGACAAGGGTTTGAGGTTTCCATTCATTAATGGGAATGCCCATGCTTAGCCAAGGAAAACTAGTATGAGAGATGCCTTCACACTTGGGACTATAAATGAAGGCATATATAACCCTATGTGAGCCTTAGTTCATGATGTTTGTCATCATTGTGAGATGTGGCACTGAAGCTTTTCTCACCTTCACTATGAGGCCTTTCCTAAGGTGAGAAATATGGCTTCTAGAATTCTTGAGATTCGAGTAGATCATGATGGAATTTGTCAAGGATGTGCAAGTGGAAAGCATGTGAAGGGACCATTCTCTTCAAGTAGAAGCACGACCAATGGAATACTTCAACTCATACATTCTGATCTGTGTGGACCTATGCCTGTGACCTCTCTTGGTGGTTATCTATACTATATAATCTTTGTGGATGACTTCTCCTGAAATACATGGATTTTCTTCTTGAAGAACGAGGACCAACCATTTGACATGTGTAGGGACTTCAAGGCTATAGTGGAAAATCAAACCAGAAAGAAGATCAAAATATTGAGGACTAACATTTAAGGAGAATTCACTTCAAATGAATTCATTAAGTTTTGCAAGAAAGTTGGAATCAAGAAGGAGACCATCATACCTTATAACCCTGAACAAAATGTTGTAGCTGAAGGGAATAACATGACTATCATGGAAGCATCTAGAGCCATGTTTCATGATCAGAAGCTGCCAAGGTTTTTATGGGGAGAAGTTTCTAACACAGTTGTCTATGTTAAAAATAGAACTCCTCAACAAGTCTTGGGTGAAAAGACTCCCGAATAATATTTCACAGGTGTAAAGCCTGAGGTTGGAAACTTGAGGATATTTGGCTTCCCCATCTACTTTCATGTGTAGAAGCAAAAGGAGACCAAGCTAGATGCTTTAGGAAAGAAAGTTATTTTTTTGGTTATTGTTATAATTATAAGGCTTATAGAATGTATGTACATGGTCAAATGAGTATAGAGTTTAGCAAGGATGTAACATTTGATGAATAGTTTTCTTTCAGAAAAGCAAGGGACACTCCTCCCCCTTCCAATGTTGAGTGAAAGGATGATGTTAGATGTACAAGAAGAGCCTCCTATTACTAAGCCTGAGCTCAATCTTGCCAATGATCCCATGGAACCCATGGATCCCTTGGATCCCACTCTATGTGATCCTCCTGCTACTAGAAAGATACCATTATGGATTCATGACACTTTACAGGATGCTAAGAGACATGTTGCTACAAGAGGAACCTTTAGAGAAAGTAACAAGCCATGTCGATTCAGGTATATGTTGTAGCTATGAGCAACACCATACATGTTGAACCATGCACCTTTGAAGAAGGAGTGAAAGAACATGTGTGGAAGAATGATATGGAAAAATAATATGAATCCAACATGAAGAATGATGTGTTGGAAGTGGTTCTGAGGCCCAAAGGGAACCATTTTGTGACTTTAAATGGATATAAAAAATTAAGCATGGTGTGGATGGAAGTATCGAGAAGTACAAGGCGAGATTTGTGGCTAGAGGTTTCTCCCAGAAAGAGGGAGAGGAATATGATGATGTTTTTACACATTTTTCCTTATACACTACCATCTAATATATCTCTGCTCTTTCTACTAGCCAAGGATCGACACTTCATTAGATGGATGTGGAGATTGATTTTCTACATGGGATTTTCATGGAAGAGGTGTACTTTTAGCAACCTCGGGGCTTTCGGGAGCATAATAGGAAGACATGTGTGCAGGTTGAAGAAAGTGCTTTATGGATTGAAGCAATCCCTAAGGGATTACTATGCCCTCATTGAAAACTCCCTGATGAAGCTTGGATTTACTACAAGAAATATTGATCCAAATCTCTATTTCAAAGTAGTCCAAGGTATGCCTTTGTTTATGGTGTTATATGTTGATTATTTATTATTGACAGGTGGAGAACCTATTATCCTTCAATTTAAGAGGTACATGGCCTCTAAATTTGAGATTAAATACCTTGGTGTGATGCACTAATTATTGGGTTTATAGGTGTGGTAGAGACCTGGTCATATTTTCCTTTCTCAAGGGAATTATGTTGTCAAGTTTTTGGAAAGATTTGGGATGGTGGAGTGAAAATATATGGTCACTTCGATGGAAATAAAATTCAAGAAACTATGTGGTGAAGATGATGGACCTAATCTAGAAAATCCTTCTGAGTACCGACAGTTGATTGTGGCATTAATTTTCTTAGTGAATACTAGATCAAAAATATATTTTACTGTCAACACTCTAAGTCAATTTATGGTGGAGACACTACATGAACACTAGGTTGTTGCTAAGAATGTGCTGAGATACCTACATGAGACTATCAATCATGGATTGAGATACACTACCAGATACATGATACTTCATGTATACACTGATTCTAATTAGGCTGGAAATTTTGGTGAAAGGAAGAGCACATCAAGGTGTTGTTTTAGCATGGGGTCTACAATGATATCTTGGATGAGTAGGAAGCATAATTCTATTTCTCTTAGAAAGGATGAGGCTAAGTACATTGTTACTAGCTTGGATAGCTTGGAGGCGGTATGGTTGAGGAAGCTCTTTAGAGAATCCCATGTTCCACAATAGGTCCAAGAACATTCAGATTAGATCTCGCTATATCCTGGATATGGTGCAGAGAGGAGGTCTAAGGCTCCATAATATTTCAATTAATGAGAAGGTAGAAAAAATTATTACCAAGCCTTTGTTGAAAGGGGAGTTCTTGGTCTTTAGAGAGTAGATTGGACTAGTGGATGTGACCCTTCTAGAAAGGGGTCACCATTGATCATGAAAACTGAGCTATGGGAGCTCCTAGGGGCATGAGGTACTCCTTGGAGCTATAGGGTTGGAATTTTGGTCTCCCCTATTCAAGTCTAGGACATGACAAAGTACATACCCCAACATGCATCCTACCCATATGCCAGGCTTGTTGGGATTGTCACTCATATGACCAATGAGTGAGGAGACTCAGGTTGGAAGATATTTACCTATGGCAGACAGGTATGGTAAATTTATCTCCCTAAGTCTAGGATGCATGATGTTCAACCACTTGATCACTAAGGATTAAGTTGGGTGACATAGTGTTGGAATATATTTGTCATTTATGGAAAATCATATCTCCCCTATTGTTGAAGATATAGGGTTGGGAGATCTTTACTTTAGTGGAAAATTGAATCTCCCTTATTATCTGGATGGATTTTTGATTATATGGTTGGACATTGGGTTGGAATATCTTTGTCATTTATGGTAAACCATGTTAGGATATTCCAACACATAGGAAACAGTTAAGTATAACTTGGTCTAGTGTAGAGTTAGGTAAAGTGTGTTTCTTTACTATGTCCATTTGTAACTTACAATTCAACGGTCACGATATGTTATAGACATGAAGTGATCTGATGGTTCATTCTCTCCTCGGTATTACCGACACTTGATCCGTGGCTTAACACCCAATTGGTCCATGATCTCTATTTGAAGAGCATGGAGGGTCATTTGTAGGGTGACCGTTCATGAGAGAAGCTTATGTAAATTTTCTTTCTTTTATTAATAGATTGCTTGAAGTGGCCGCGTTGGCTCAGGTCGTGGACTGTTTCCCTCTCTGATGGTTTTAACCATGTCAAGAATACTGGTGTATTGACTTGTGATCTGTTTGTGAGTGGTGTCCTTTGGTGTTCTATCTGAGGAAATTACCCTATAAATTCCTACATGGTATCAGAGCTATTTGAGGGCTGCATCTGTTGGTGATCCAAATCCAAAGCCAGTAGAACTGCATCTAACTGACACTTCCTAGATCTATTTTTTCTGACTACTTTCGGGCCAAGAGGACTGCTCTATTGTGTTAGGAGCATCTGTTCGAGTGAGGAACCCCTTTTGTTTCACGCGAAAAGGTTTCCGGTAGCCCTAACTACGTCATTTTTAAGATCTAGAGGTATACAATCTCTATTTGCAGTTTTAGTTATTCATCTCTCTGTTTATTTTGGTTTATTTAGGTCTCTGTTTTTTATTACCGGATCTATACCTTTCATTTCTGTGTATTCTCTTTGCCCCGCGACTTTGTGCGATTTGGGAAAATCAGAAACATAAAGGAATGAATTTTTTTATGCGTATGCTCTTTTCCACTATGCCTTAGTGTGATCTCGGAAAATCAGACACATTGAGGAAAATATTTAGTTTCCGACGAAAGCTAACTTCAAGGCATAAGGTTTTTTTTTTTTCATGTTTTCATTGGGTTGTGTGGTCTTTTGTTTTGTAGGAAAAAAAGAGTTTTTAAAGTAAGCACACACCCCAAAGCTTCAATTACTAAAAAAAAAAAGAAAACCCCTTCCTCTTTTCCAAAAATTACTAACCTTTTAAACTATCTCACTTGGTCCAAAGTTACTTTATGAGAATAAAGGTTTTGGGTTCAAGTCTTTCTTTTTGTTGAGTTACTTTTTCAAAAAGCACATGTAACTTATGTTTTAAAGTTCCTTTATGTAAAAGTATTCTCACCCATTATAAAAAGTGAGTCACTTATAATTCTAAAGTCTCTTTATCTTTTATTTAAGTTACAATTTAGTGAGTAGCTCATAAAGTACCATTGTAAAAGTGACTTTCACTTATTTATAAAAGTGGGTCACATAAAATATTTCTAAGGTGAGCTAATTAGATTAAGTTTGGAACGGGGGGGTGGGGAGGGATTTTTTTTAAATATAACATTATCATTCACTTCTGCACGTTCACGCACTTCGTTGGCATCTTCAATAACGTTTCTTCAAAAAGCCATAACTTCTTCATCCGAAAGCCATTTTCAGATCCGTTTTTTTTAATCGGCCTAATTTTTTGAGATCTTTCCATTGGAACACTTATTTTCATCATCTACAACTTTAGTTTATGTTAAAATGGAAAGTCCATGCCAAGTTATTCTTGACAACACCAACCACTTCCAATGGTGGTCCTACATTTTGGATTTACTTAGAGGTAAAGGTATTTACCGAATAGCCTCAGTCCAAGAAACTAAACCTAAAGATGAAGATAAGAAAACCAAATGGGAAAATAGGCAAGATCAAGCATGTGGGTTGATAGGGATGTCTATTTCTCCAGACCTTAGATTCCACGTCACAGAACTTGATACCCCTATTGAAGCAATGAAACAACTCACTAAGGTTTTTGGAATTAAAAATGAAATTAGAGCCCATCAACTTGAAAATGAGTTGCTTACGTTGAACCCCAATAATTTTTCTTCCATTAAAGATTTTTTGTCCAAGTTCAAGACCGTTAGACTTCTCTTGGAAGGTGTTAATGTTAAGAAATAAGATGGTAGCCTTATCTATTCCATTCTTACTAAGTTGGGACCAGCCTACTCTGTGTTTGTTTCCACCTTCCATTCTACTAGAGAAGCCTTTATTTATCAAGGACAAGACTACAAGTCCCCCTCCTTTGATGGATTTTGTGATTCTTTAATAAGAGAACAAGAAAAACTCTTACATCTTGGTCTTCTTAATCTTGGAAACTCTTCTAAGAAAGCCTTAGCTACCCAACAACAACCAAATTCAAAGAATCCTAAGAAACAGTATCCTAAAAGGAATGGTCCTAAACCAAACAAGGGTCCTAAGCAATCTCAGCCTCAAAATGAAAAATCAATTCAACAAAATGATAAGGCAAATAAAAGCAAAGGGAAGAAGACTGATAGACATTGCAACTTTTGTAATCGAGATGGCCACTTAGAATCTAAATGCTTTAAGAAGATGGAATCCTTAGAAGCAGTAATGAAGAAGCATAACATCCATTTGGAGCACTCTTCAACTTCAACTTCATCTTCAGGAATTGCACTTTCTACATGTGGTTGTCAAGCATCTCAGTCTGGTTATGCACTAAATGTATCTTCTTCTTCCCATTCTCATGAGTGGCTCATTGATTCTGGAGCTTCTTATCACATGGCCAAAAACAAAGTGATGTTTTCTTGTTTAAATGATTGTAACAGTAAAAATATAGATGTTGGTGATGATATATCTCTTATTGTTGTAGGGACTAGAACTGCTCATCTAGACAATGGTCAATTTAATGACGTATTATGTGTTCCAACCTTATCCTGCAACCTTCTATCTGTATATCAGATAACTCATTCAGGTGATGGTAAAATCGTTGAATTTTTACCTCATGATGTTGTAATTAAGGACCTAAGAGATCTTAGATAGATTTTAGCTACTAGCATTGTTGATGATTCTACAAGGTTGTATAAGTTTAACAAATTTAGGTCATCAACACTTCCCTCAGTATTTGTTGCTCATAATTATGAAGTGAGCAAACTTGGCATGAGCGATTTGGTCAATTAAACTATCGCTCCCTTCAAAATCTATGTAAAGAAAATATGGTGACAGGTCTTCCTATGGTATCTTGTAGAGATGGTGTTTGTTTTGGATGTGTACTCGAAAAAAATCATCGGGTTAGTTTTGAAATACATGCCTTTTGGCACGCCTCAGCCCCTTTACAACTTGTGCATAGTGATTTATGTGGTCCACTTCCAGTTGTTTCATTCTCTGGCTACAACTATTTCTTAACTTTCATTGATGATTTCTCCAGACACACTTGGGTATACTTCTTAAAACTCAAGAGTGAAGTATTTAACATGTTATTTGCCTTTAAGGTCTTTGTTGAGAAATAATGTGAACATCAAATTCTTAAGCTAAGATCTGATAATGGAGGAGAATATGTTAACAACAAATTCATGAACTTTTGCACTGAGCTTGGGATTCAAATGCAACATACTGTTCCATATACTCTAGAACAAAATGGTGTAGCTGAAAGGAATAATCACACCTTAAAAGAAATAACTAATTGTATGCTTCAATCTAAAGGACTTAGTCTTAATTTTTGGGCAAAAGCAATTAACTATGCAAATTACATAGTAAATCGCACTCCTACTAAGGTTTTAAAGAATATTACTCCAGAAGAAGCATGGAGCTCAATTAAACTAGATGTAAGTCACTTTCGTGTTTTTGGAAGTGAAGCATGGACCCATATTCTAGATGAGAAACATAAAGCCTTAGAACCTAAGAGTGAAAAATGTATTTTTGTTGGATATTTGAATATGTCAAAGGATATAGACTTATTCCACTTAAGTCCAAAAATGTTATCATTAGAAGAGATGTAAAGTTTTCTGAAAATATATTGCCTACAAGCCTAGTTCGATGGATGTGCCACCTCTCTCCATCCCTTCTACTTCTAAAAATATTTCTTCTTCAGATGACATCACTAAGGATGACAATCCTTTGTCACCTTCTTAGGATCCTCATTTAGCTCCTCAGCTTCCTAAATGGGTTTGTGCTTATTACAGATCCATTTGGGCATATCACTCCCATCATCTAGATCAGTTTTTAAGGCTCATCAAACCCTAATTTTAGTTGCTATATGCCCAAAACAAGTCAACCTTTTGAATGCCTCCTTCCTAGATAGTTTCATGACTTGAAGGCATCCTGAAATGATCTCTAAAGGGACCAGTGTAGGTAGACCCATGTAAGGGTGCATTGCAGAGTAGTTGAGTCCATGCGAAGGTGCTCTGCAGAGCACTTAGGCCCTTTTTGACCTACACTAGGTGAGATTGAGTGAAATTCACATAGGGTTTGGGGAATATTCTTATCTCTTGGAGTATTCTAGAAGTTTCCCTGACTTATCAACTCCTATGAGCTCGAAAATGGATGAGGAACGAGTTAAGATGCATCCTATCCTCTCATCCCTTCCACCATGGAACTAATTCTAAGTATGGAAGGCCATTCAATACCCCCATTTATGATATAACCTCCTCCATCTTCCTATAAATTGAGCACTCATCTAAGTGATCAAGGAGTTGGACTATGTTGAATTGTAAGGAGATAATGTTGCTATGAGAATTGACTTTGAGACAACTATTGTTATGCTACAAGTTTGTCATGCTTTTGATGTGATGTGGATGGGATCAAAGCCGGAGGAGTGACTTCGAATCAGACTTGATGGTTGTAATTCCTTCTTATATTCAATAAAGTATTTGAACATTTTTCCATATGCTTATCTTGTTATATGATGCTTATATGTGTGAATGTATCTGATTCCATTTACTTGTAATCAATAGATCTTTGGATTTTATTGGTTCTTTGTCTTCTGTTGATGTTTACAAGTACTTCTCAAGCATGTTAAGTACAGGAAGGAGCGACGGGACCGATACAAAGGAGACAAGAGGAAAGTAGAACTACAAGTAGGTCTTCTCATTCTCTTTGTCTTATCTATTGCTTATAGGAAAAGGATAAAGTGCTTTAAACTATTGTTCTAGATATGGCTACTTATCTAGGGAATTAGTATTTATCTGTAGATACCAAATTCTCCAAAATAGTGCCACTCAAGATGCAGCAGGTTCTCTTGTAGGTGATCCTACAGACCATCGACGTACACATTCTCAGTTCGATAGAGCCTCTTCTTTATTGGTTCAAGCTCTAGCGAATTATGATCCTGACACCTTTGCAGAAGATTCAGGCCATCCAGATTGGGATGCAGCTATGAATGAAGAATATCGTTCATTATTGGAAAATGATACATGGGATCTTGTTCCTCTTCCAAAGGGACTAAAAATTGTTAGATGAAAATGGGTTTACAGAACCAAGTTTGGATTAGATGGAAAAATTGATAAACATAAAGCTTGTCTTGTTGCTAAGGGTTTTTTACAAGTTGAAGGCATTGACTATACTGAAACAATGTCCCCTGTTTCCAAAATGAACTCTATCTGCCTTGTTCTTTACCTTGCCGCCTCTTTCAAATGGGAAGTCCATCAGATGGAGGATAAATCTTGCTTTTTGCATGGGGACTTACATGAAGAAATCTATATTGAACAACCTCCTGGATTTATAAAAACGGACTCCAGCCTTGTATGTCAACTTAAGAAATCCCTTTATGGTCTCAAGCAGCCCCTCGGGCTTGGTATGCCAAAATGGATAGCTTTCTTTTAGATACTGGATTTTCTAGGTGTCATTCTGACAATACTGTCTACACCAAGAAAGTGGGTAAGTCTCTTATCATTCTTGTTCTTTATGTTGATGATCTTATCCTTACTGGTAGTGATATAAACATTATAAACCATGTTAAGTCTAGCCTTAAAAAGAAGTTTGAAATCACAGACTTAGGACACTTGCATTATTTTCTTGGTCTTCAAGTTTTGCAAACCAAGGAAGGTATTTCCCTTTCCCAGTCCAAGTATCTCTGTGATCTTCTACGCCACTTTCACATGGAAGACTATAAGCCAACCCCTTCTCCCTTTCACTCTGGAGCCAAACTTTCAGTCACTTGTACTTCCCCTAAAGTTGATGCTATCTTATACCGTCAGCTTGTAGGAAAACTTTTGTATCTGACCAATACCTGTCCTGACCTTTCCTTTGTTGTTGGCCTTATTGCTCGGTTTATGCAAAACCCACATGAAAGTCATTGGAAAGCAGCTAAAAGAATACTTCATTATGTTTGAGGTACAGTTTAGTTTGGGATTCATTACAGTGCAGAAGCATCTCCTCTATTGGTTAGTTTCACTGATTTCAATTGGGCTGGTGACCCTGATGATCGGAAGTCTACTGTAGGTTATGTATTCACTCTTGGTTCTAGACCTATTACATGGGCTTGTAAGAAACAACGTGCCATTTCACTTTCTTCAGTAAAAGCAGAGTATCGTGGTGCTGTAGAAGCTAGTAAGGAAGCCCCATGACTTTGTCATATCCTTAGAGTTTGGCTTTCAACAACAGCATCCGATTACAGTTTGGTGTGATAATCAAAGTGCCATTCAACTATGCAAAGATCTAGTCCAACATCAACGCATCAAGCACATTGAACTACACATGAAATTCATCAGAAAGCTCATTCATGACCATGTTCTTTAAGTGCAATATTGTTCAACTGATGATCAAGTTGTAGACATCTTTACAAAGGCTCTCACAGAGGTGAAGTTTACTAAACTTCAATTTATGGTTGGAGTTTAAGTTGTCACTAAGGGGGGACAGGCTCTAATGCCTCCTTCCTCCTTTTATTGTGTCATATTTGTACATCCTTCAATCCTATCCCAAGTTGTTCTTAAGGGGCGATGTTACGATATTCCGACACATAGGAAATAGTTAAGTATAACTTGGTCTACTGTAGAGTTGGGTAAAGTGTGTTTCTTTACTATGTGCATTTGTAACTTACAATTTGATGGTTAAGATATGTTCTAGACATGAAGTGATCTGATGATTCATTCTCTCCTCGGTATTACCAACACTTGACCCGTGGCTTAACACCCGATTGGTCCATGATCTCCATTTAAAGAGCATGGAGGGTCATTTGTAGGGTGATTGTTCATGAGAGAAGCTTATGTAAATTTTCTTTCTTTTATTAATAAATTTCCTGAAGTGGCCGCATTGGCTTAGGCCATGGACTGTTTCCCTCTTTGAGGGTTTTAACCACGTCAAGAATATTGGTGTATTGACCTGTGATCTGTTTGTGAGTGGTGTCCTTTGGTGTTCTATCTGAGGAACTTACCCTGTAATTCTTACATGGTATCAGAGCTATTTGAGGGATGCATCCATTGGTGATCCAAATCTGAAGCCGATAGAATTGCATCCGACTGTCGTTTCCTAGATCTACTTTTTATGACTGCTTTTGGGTTGAGAGGACTACTCTATTATGTTAGGAGCATTTGTTCGAGTGAGGAACCCCTTTCATTTCACGCGAGAAGGTTTCTGGTAGCCCTAGCTACGTCATTTTTAAGATCTAGAGGTATACAATCTTTATTTGCAGTTTTAGTTGTTAATCTCTTTGTTTATTCTGTTTATTTCGGTCTCTATTTTTTATTACCAGATCTATACTTTTCATTTCTCCGTATGCTCTTTGCCTGCAACTCTATGCGATTTGGGCAAATTAGAAACATAAAGGAAGGATTTTTTTTCATGCGTATGCTTTTTTCCACTGCGCCCTAGTATGATCTTGGAAAATCAGAAACATTGAGGAAAATATTTAGTTTCTGACAAAAGCTAACTTTAAGGCATAAGGTGTTTTTTTTTTTTTTTTACATGTCTATGTTGGGTTGTGTGGTTTCATGTTTTGTAGGAAAGAAGGAGTTTTTTCAAGAAAGCATGCACCCCAAAGCTTCAGTGTCTAAAAAAAAAAAAAAAAAACCTTCTTCTTTTCAAAAAATTACTAACCTTTTAAACTAGCTCACTTGGTCCAAAATTACTTTATGAGAATAGAGGTGTTGGGTTCAATTCTTTCTTTTTGTTGAGTTACTTTTTCAAAAAGCACATGTAACTTACATTTTTAAGTTAATTTATGTAAAAGTGTTCTCACTCATTATTAAAAGTGAGTCACTTATAATTCTAAAGTCTCTTTATCTTTTATTTAAGTTACAATTTAGTGAGTAGCTCATAAAAGACCATTGTAAAAGTGACTTTCACTTATTTATAAAAGTGGGTCACATAAAATATTTTTAAAGTGAGCTAATTAGATTAAGTTTGGAATGGGGGCGGGGGATTATTTTTAAAATACAAAATTATCATTCACTTCCACACATTCACGCACTTTGTTAGCATCTTCAACAACGTTTCTTCAAAAATCCATAACTTCTTCATCCGGAAATTGTTTTCAGAGCCGTTTTTTTTTAATCGGCCTAATTTTTCAAGATCTTTCCATTGGAACACTTATACAACTTCAGTTTCTGTTAAAATGGAAAGTCCATGCCAAGTTATTCTTGACAACACCAACTACTTCCAATAGTGGTGCTACATTGTGGATTTACTTAGAAGTAAAGGTCTTACCAAATAGCCTCAGGCCAAGAAACTAAACCTAAAGATGAAGATAAAGCAGCCAAATGGGAAAATAGGCAAGATCAAGCACATGGGTTGATAGGGATGTCTATTTCTTCAGACCTTAGATTCCACATCGCATAACTTGATACCCCTAATGAAACATTGGAACAACTCACTAAATTTTTTGGAATTAAAAATGAAATTAGAGCCCATAAACTTGAAAATGAGTTGCTTACATTCGACCCCAATAATTTTTCTTCCATTGAATATTTTTTGTCTAAGTTCAAGACCCTTAGACTTCTCTTGGAAGGTGTTAAGGTTAAGAAAGAAGATGGTAGCCTTATCTATTCCAATCTTACTAAGTTTGGACTAGCTTACTCTATGTTTGTTTCCACCTTCCATTCTACTAGAGAAACCTTTATTTCTCATGGACAAGACTACAAGTCCCCCTTTTTTGATGCATTTTCTGATTCTTTAATAAGAGAACAAGAAAAAATCTTACAACTTGGTCTTCTTAATCTTGGAAACTCGTCTAAGAAAGCCTTAGCCACCCAACAACAACCAAATTCAAAGAATCCTAAGAAACAATATCCTAAGAGGAATGGTATTAAACCAAGCAAGGGTCCTAAGCAGTTTCAGTCTCAAAATGAAAAATCAATTCAACAAAATGATAAGTCAAATAAAAACAAAGGGAAGAAGATTGATAGACATTGCAACTTTTGTAATCAAGATGGCCACTTAGAATCTAAATGCTTTAAGAAGATGGAAGCCTTGGAAGCAGCAATGAAGAAGCATAACATCCATTTGGAGCACTCTTTAACTTAAACTTCATCTTCAAGAATTACACTTTCTGCATATGGTTATCAAGCATCTCGGTCTGGTTATGCACTAAATGTATATTCTTCTTCTCATTCTCATGAGTGGCTCATTGATTCTGGAGCTTCTTATCACATGGCCAAAAACAAAGCCATGTTTTATTCTTTAAATGATTATAACAGTAAAAATATATATGTTGGTGATGATAGACCTCTTAGTGTTGTAGGGACTGGAACTGTTCATTTAGACAATGGTCAATTTAATGATGTATTATGTGTTCCAACCTTATCCTGCAACCTTCTATCTGTATATCAGATAACTCATTTAGGTGACGGTAAAATCATTGAATTTTCACCTCATGATGTTGTAATTAAAGACCTAAGAGATCCTAGACAGATTTTAGCTACTAGCATTTCTGATGTTTCTACAAGGTTGTATATGTTTAACAAATTTGGGTCATGAAATATTCCCTCGGTATTTGTTGCTCATAATGATGAAGTGAGCAAACTTTGGCATGAACAATTTCGTCACTTAAACTATCACTCCCTTCAAAATCTAAGTAAAGAAAATATGGTGACAAGTCTTCCTATGGTATCTTGTAGAGATGGTGTTTGTTCCGGATGTGTACTCGGAAAACATCATCAGGATAGTTTTGAAAAACATGCCTCTTGGCACGCCTCAACCCCTTTACAGCTTGTGCATAGTGATTTATGTGGTCCACTTCCAGTTGTTTCATTCTCTGGCTACAACTATTTCCTAACTTTCATTGATGATTTCTCCAGACGCACTTGGGTATACTTCTTAAAACTCAAGAGTGAAGTATTTAACATGTTCTTGGCCTTTAAGGCCTTTGTTGAGAAATCTGGAAATTAAATTCTTAAGCTAAGATCTGATAATGGAGGAGAATATGTTAACAACAAATTCATCAACTTTTTCATAGAGAATGGAATTCAAATGCAACTACTATTCCATATACTCCACAACAAAATGGTGTAGCTTAAAGGAAGAACTGCACCTTAAAGGAAATGGCTAATTGTATGCTTCAATATAAAGGACTTAGTCTTAATTTTTGGGCAGAAGCAATCAATTGTGCAAATTACATAGTAAATCAAACTCTTACTAAGGTTTTAAAGAATATCACTCCAGAAGAAGCATGGAGCTCAATTAAACTAGATGTAAGTCACTTTTGTGTTTTCGGAAGTGAAGCATCGGCCCATATTACAGATGAGAAACATAAAGCCTTAGAACCTAAGAGTGAAAAATATATTTTTGTTGGATATTCTAAAGATGTCAAATGATTAGAATTATTCCAATTAAGTCCAAAATGTTATCATTAGAAGAGATGTAAAGTTTTCTGAAAATATATCGGCCTACGAGCCTAGTTCGGTGGATGTGCCATCTCTCTATATCACTTCTACTTCTGAAAATATTTCCTCTTCAGATGATGAAACTAAGGATGACAATCCTCCCCCACCTTCTCAGGATCCTCCTTTAGCTCCTCATCTTCCTAAATTGGTCCGTGCTACTCGGGATGCTGCAGGTTCTCTTGCAAGTGATCCTATAGATCAACGACGTACACGTTCTTAGTTCGATAGAGACTCTTCTTTACTGGCTCAAGATTCAACGAATTATGATCTTGACACCTTTGCAGAAGCTTCAGGCCATCCAGATTGGGACGCAACTATGAATGAAGAATATCGTTCATTATTGGCAAATGATACATGGGATCTTGTTCCTCTTCCAAAGGGATGAAAACTTGTTAGATAACAATGGGTTTATAGAACCATGTTTAGAGCAGATGGAAAAATTGATAAACATAAAGCTCATCTTGTTGCTAAGGATTTTTACAAGTTGAAGGCATTGGCTATACAAAAACATTCTCCCCTGTTGCCAAAATGAACTCTATCTGCCTTATTCTTTCCCTTGCTGCCTCTTTCAAATGGGAAGTCCATCAGATGGATGATAAATCTTCCTTCTTGCATGGGGAATTGCATGAAGAAATCTATATGGAACAAAGTCCTGGCTTTATAAAAACAGACTCCAGCCTTGTATGTCGGCTTAAGAAATCCCTTTATGGTCTCAAGCAAGCCCCTCGAGCTTGGTATGCCAAAATGGATAACTTTCTTTTAGATACTAGCTTTTCTAGGTGTCATTCTGACAATACTGTCTACACCAAGAAAGTGGGTAACTCTCTTATCATTCTTGTTCTTTATGTTGATGATCTTATCCTTATTGGTAGTGATCCTAGCCTTATAAGCCATGTGAAGTCTAGCCTTAAAAAGCATTTTGAAATGACAGACTTAGGATACTTGCATTATTTTCTTGGTCTTCAAGTCTTGCAAACCAAGGAAGGCATTTCCCTTTCCCAGCCCAAGTATGCCTGTGATCTTCTACGCCACTTTCACATGGAAGAATGCAAGCCAGCCCCTTCTCCCTTTCACTCTGGAGCCAAACTTTCAGTCACTTGTACTTCCCCTGAAGTTGACGCTACCTTGTACCGCCAGCTTATAGGAAAACTTTTGTATTTGACCCATACCCGTCCTGACATTTCCTTTGTTGTTGGCCTTATTGCTCGGTTTATGTAAAACCCACATGAAAGTCATTGGGAAGCAGCTAAAAGAATATTTTGTTATGTTTGAGGTACAGTTCAATTTGGGATTCATTACAGTGCAGAAGCATCTCCTCTATTGGTTGGTTTCACTGATTCCGATTGGGCTAGTGACCCTGATGATCGAAAGTCTACTGCAGGTTATGTCTTGACTCTTGGTTCTGGACCTATTACATGGGCTTGTAAGAAACAAAGTGCCATTTTTCTTTCTTCAGCAGAAGAAAAGTATCGTGGTGCCGTAGAAGTTAGTAAAGAAGCCCTGTGGCTTCGTTAGATCCTGTCGGAGTTTGGCTTTCAGCAGTAGCATCCGACTACACTTTGGTGTGATAATCAAAGTGCCATTAAACTATACAAAGATCCATTCCAACATCAGCACATCAAACAAATTGAACTACACATGCACTTCATCAGAAAGATCATTCATGACCATGTTCTTGTAGTGCAATATTGTTCAACTGATGATCAAGTTGCAGACATCTTTATAAAGGCTCTCACAGAGGTGAAGTTTACTAAACTTCGATTTATGGTTGGAGTTCAGGAAGTTGTCACTAAGGGGGGGGATAGGCTCTAATGCCTCCTTCCTTCTCCTATTGTGTCATATTTGTGCATCCTTCAATCCTATCCCAAGTTGTTCTTAAGGGGGGATGTTAGGATACTCTGAAACATAGGAAATAGTTAAGTATAACTTGGCCTAGTGTAGAGTTATGTAAAGTGTGTTTCTTTACTATGTACATTTGTAACTTACAATCCAATGGTCAAGATATGTTCTAGACATGGAGTGATCCGACTGTTCATTCTCTCCTCGGTATTAGCGACACTTGATCCGTGGCTTAAGACCTGATTGGCCCATGATCTCTATTTAAAGAGCATGGAGGGTCATTTGTAGGGTGACCATTCATGAGAGAAGCGTATGTAAAATTTCTTTCTTTTATTAACAAATTGCCTGAAGTGGCTGTGTTGGCTCAGGCCGTGGACTGTTTCCCTCTTTGAGGGTTTTAACCACATCAAGAATACTGGTGTATTGACCTGTGATCTATTTGTGAGTGGTGTCCTTTGGTGTTCTATCAGAGGAACTTACCCTGTAAATTCCTACAAACCATATCTCCCCTATTTTCCTTGATATAGGGTTGGAAGATCATTACCTAGGTGGTTAATTGATCTCCCCTATAATGATTCTTCTTTTTTAAATTGATACATCGTTGTTCAACATATGAGCATAGATGAGATGAAATGATGGAATGATAACGTTGAGATATGTACATCTAACATTAGACTTATGATGCAGTCATAATTACTCCCTACTTGAGAGGGAGTGTTGAAAAATGGCAGCTGGGGAAGAAATTCCCTCCTTGAAGAAGCCTATAAAATCCTATGGAGACCCCTCTTGCACTTGGAAAAATCAAAATTTCACATAGAAAAATATTATTTTAATGTTGGTCCAAGTCAAATTAAAAGGAATAAGTCAGATTAGAGAGAGAAATTTAACCACCAAGATCACATATAAATAGACATAACTTGACATCACTTGGAGGCATCACATCACAATCACATCTTCTTAATTTTGTTAAATTTCCTTTGAAAATTGTAGGTCGAACTTCACGTGCGTGAAAGGAAGAGAAGGAGTTTTACTTTGGCTCTGTTGACTTCATTTTTTAGCCTCCTTTGACCAATGTTGACCTGGGGTGAATTTTACTCAGTTTAAATGGAATCTGATATGTTTTGGAAGGTCGATTTGACTGAGATATTGACCAAAGTTTTCTAGGAATTTTGACTATCTTTGAATGAAAATTTGAATCTAAGGTTGACCATAGATTGACTACTGACTTTGACAAAATTGCTAGAGGAATTTTAGATTTGTTTTGACTAGGTTTGGTTGAGGAGAAGAGGTTGAATTCTTTGACTAGTTGACCAAGTTGTTCTGAGCACTTTGGGTCATTGACTTTGACGGGTTAGGGTTGTCATAGACTGCTATTGACTCGAATTTGATAGGGCTGAAAATTGCAGAACTGGCACTTTGACCAAATGTGACTTTTTATCTCATATTTGGTTGGATATTGGATTTTTGACTTGGATAGTCAAGGCTTCGACATTTGACTTCTTTATGAATGTATTTGGACTATATATCCCTATTGAACATTTGATGAACATCTAATAGAAGAAGAGTCTAGTTGGGTTTTCCCCCTTGTGGGTTTTTTCCCTAGTCTTTGACCTAAACCTCTATGTCTCATTGATCTTGGTTGCCTCCTTTGACCAATGTTGACCTGGGGTGAATTTTACTCAGTTTAAATGGAATCTGATATGTTTTGGAAGGTCGATTTGACTGAGATATTGACCAAGTTTTCTAGGAAATTTGACTATCTTTGAATGAAAATTTGAATCTAAGGTTGACCATAGATTGACTACTGACTTTGACCAAATTGCTAGAGGAATTTTAGATTTGTTTTGACTAGGTTTGATTGAGGAGAAGAGGTCGAATTCTTTGACTAGTTGACCAAGTTGTTCTGAGCACTTTGGGTCATTGACTTTGACGGGTTAGGGTTGTCATAGACTGCTATTGACTCAAATTTGATAGGGCTAAAAATTGCAGAACTGGCACTTTGACCAAATTTGACTTTTTATCTCATATTTGGTTGGACATTGGATTTTTGACTTGGATAGTCAAGGCTTTGACATTTGACTTCTTTATGAATGTATTTGGACTATATATCCCTATTGAACATTTGATGAACATCTAATAGAAGAAGAATCTGGTTGGGTTTTTCCCCTTGTGGGTTTTTTTCCCTAGTCTTTGACCTAAACCTCTATGTCTCATTGATCTTGGTTGCCATCTATTGTGCATATATTTTATTGTTCTATTTATAATTACTTACTGTTATTGGGTGATTGAAAACAAATTGGAAAAGTGATTTCTACTGAAATAAAAATTTGTTAAGTGATTGCTATAACATATAACATTGTGAAAATTTAACACCATCCACATGATGAGGTGGATTGGTGCCACCTCCACTCAAAGGCTCACGAGATTCATTTATCTGTGCAATGAGGGGTTAACTTCCTAATTTGTGGCATCATCGGTACTCTAAACACCAAAGACCATGAGCATAATTATTTGGTTGGTGTTATTTTCCAAAGCTTTGTTATCAACTGATTTCCTTTATTCATTATGGTGAATTATTCTATTTCCCAAAAATTCGTTATGTATGTTGGTTACTTTTATCATTTTTTAATCTCCCCTATCTCTAGCTTTCTCACTTTGGCCAATCCCCAACCTTGAAAATTCTCGTAAATGCTATGAACTCAAAATAAGCTCCCTTGATGTATCCCCTCTAGTCTATATAATTTCTATCGACTTAGTGCCCACTGACGTTTCTTGCACTCCCTTTGACAACCTTGTCTTATCTTATTCGTATTCCTCGAGCCTAGTCTACTCTATTGACTAATCCCCCCCTTCCACATCTACAATTATGTTGACTAGGATAGGAAACCCTCATTATATTGGAAGCACGAGGGCTTGTAATGAATTCATTCACCAAATCGAGGCTCTCCAAAAGGGGAACATGGATATCAAATGGGAACTTCATCATTTGACAACTCTAATATTTCTCACAAAGGAAATTTAGTATCTAAAGGTCAAGATATATCATCAAAATGATGAGCTTTATGCACCTCGGCAACATATAGAGGACCTACAACAAATTCTTCAAGCACCAGTGGACCAAAATATCACCATCACTACTTCAAGCCCTCCCAAAGGAATTATGCAATTAGATCTAAACAAGAGTTGAGAGAAAGCTTTCCTTCTCCTTTATTAATGGCATCCTTTTGTAAATGCACCCTTTTACTAGAACAATTTTGTAAGATCTATACATGTCGATTTTCTATTGTAGTATGTTTCCATTATATTATTTTTGGTACCTTAGAGAGTGTCTCCTTAGAGGATCCTTTGAAACAAGATTCAATGTACTGAATCTCTCATGTATTTGTTGCTATTGGGCACAAAGTTTATACAATTTCTACTCATTTATGTTTAAAAAAAAATATTATGTAAATCATGAGATTCAAGATTCAAGGTTCAAATCTCCATGGGAAAAGGCAACATATTTCATCTATTAGTGATAATATATATATACATAGATAAACAAGAAAATAAATATTACAACAACAACAACAACAACAACATTATGTGTTTTATAATGAATCAAGAATCTAGAAAAAAACCCAAAATAATTTAAATAAAAAAAATAATAAATTAAATATAAATATAAAATCACAAAAAATAAAAATAAAAATCAATTATATATATTCTTTTTAAATTTTAAAGGATTAAAAAATTAAATATAAGTATAAAATAATTTCTAAAAAATTAATTATAAATTATTTTTAATAATTTGAAAGAATAATAAATTAAAAGAAGATATGAATTTTTTAAGAAAAAATAATCGTAAAGTCATTCACAATTATGAAATGAGAATTTTTATAATTAATAGCTAATTATAACTGAGTGTTTTATTCTTCTCTTTAATTGATAATGTATTGACATTAGCTCTAAGGGTTAGTTCAAGTGGTCTAGAGTGAGGTATCGATTTCTTTGATATTGTTATTAGATGTTGCTAATCATGGTTTGTATCACTTTGATTACCTTGGAGTGAGGCCCCATAATTAGGGTTGGAAATTGGGTTTACCATCTACAAAATGTGGGGAAGTACTCCTTTTGTGTTTTCATTCCAAGTAAAAATCATAAAAAAGAAAAATAAGATGTTGAAATAAATGTTAATAAATATTTTATTGACATAATAATAATTAGAAAAATTTGAGTTGGGTTTGTAAAGTGGTTTTAAATATTTAATTTCCTCACCAATTCAAAAAAAATAAAGAAAATAAATGCATGAATCAAATTTAAACGATAGAAACAAGAAATTCAGATTGAATTTAAAGATAAATGGGGAAAAATGTAGATATTGTAAATATATGTTTAGAATTTAAAAAATAATTAAAAAAATAAATATTATAAACACATCTGGAGAACATGTGTTTCTTTTTAAAAGAGCATAGGTTCAAATATTTTGCGTAGAATTTTGGGAATGAAATTGATACATAATTATCTAAATACATTTAAATTCCATTTCTTACTACTTATCGATTTGAATTTGAGTGACTTCTCATTTTCCTTAGCAATATCCTTTTTCCTTTTTTCCCAACTTGGATCAAAAATGGTTTTTCTTCTCAATCCAAAGAATCACCCTTTTGTGAGTGATATTTGTTGTCTTTGTCACTTCTTCTATTTGTTTGATTAGCTCAACAATTTGGATTTCTAGCCTTGTTTCTTGAGAGTTCAACAGAGGATCTAGAATTCAAAAGGGTTTAATGGGCATGGGCCTCTTTTGTCTCTTATTTTGATGGATGCTATTTGATATGCATTTCTTCCTAACTATATTTTGCTTCCTCTAGTGGATCCTCTTTGAAATGCAATTCTTCCTGGATTTCTTTTGGGTCTCTTCTTCCTTGTATATAGTATAGTGTTTTATCTAAGAACTTTCCCACCATTTGGGCCTCCAACTATTTTTCAAAACTCTATTATTCTATAATTTCTTGGGGTAATTCTTGATTACATTCACTTTAACTAGATTAAAAGGAGACTAAGGATAAATGAAGAGACCAACAATAACCTAGAACTACGGCCCATAATCACAAATAATATTCTTATCCTCAATATTATCAAATACAACAATAAGAAAACCCCAAGCCAGAGGGTAAATATTCAGATCCTTGGACAATAGAGGTTTCCACAAATAAAAATCCACTTGTGCATATTAGTCAACCACAACAAAAAATAAATAAATATGCAGGCCAAACCTTGATCTAAAAAGAATTTTGCATAGCCAAATACTTCCTCCTCCAATGAAACATTAAAGGTAGGAGCTTCTTCAACTAGTGAAAGAAAAAATCTGGATTTCAACATGGCATTGTAAGAAACCTTGGGTTGAGCTACCTGAGAGGAAGAATTTGTAGAACCAACTGCCATTCCTTCAAGAGTAACTGAATTTTGTGCTAAATCATGAAAATTCACCATCGATTAGAGGGTTGTGAGATTTGCATAGTGGGAGTCTGCAGAGATTCCTACTATAGGAGAAAGGATGACCAACTAGGGTGAAACCTTAACTGTTGCAGAAGTTTGCAAAGCTCGCTCCATTATATTAATGTTTCACTATATATATATATATATATATATATATATATATATATATATATATATATATATATAAGCCCCAAGGGTTAGTTCAATTGGTCAAAATCAGTGCCTCGCCATCGGGAGGTCACAAGATCCAATCTCCCTGAAGCCCTTGGGGTCAGGCCTTGCTAGTGGGCCATGGGGCTAGATTCCCTTTGGGGTTGATCAGCCTAGATTTTCTTGTGGACATAGCGCCACCTGTTGACCAGGGTGTCCGTGAACCACAGCCTAAAATATCTATATATATATATATATATATATAAATATATAAATTAATCCCCTTTTAATATTTGATAAAATCGAAGTTAAAATCTCTAAGGATTAGCTCAATTGGTTGAGTCCTTTTCATTAAAAAGAACGTTATCTATTGAGAGGTCATAGTTTCAATTCTCTCGATACTCTGAGGGTTAGCAACTTTGGTTGATATCACAAGAAGTGATCCCTTCAGGTGGATCTTCCTGCTACAAATATTAAATGGATGTAGTGGTCATCGATCTCTAGAGTCAGTGAACCACAAAGAAAAAACATAAATCTAAAGTTAAAACAAAATTGCCTTAATAAAATAATATAACTCTATTAACATAAATAAATATATATTAGTTAAACATGTAATAGAGATCATATTAAAAAGCATACTTGGTTTTGGTTTCTAACAATGAATAAAAAAAAACTATTCTAAGAAAAAACATAATCTACAATAGTATTCCACAAACCACGACATTTTTTGGTGGTCAAGAGGTTGTTTCAGTGCCTTGGAACTTGGTGAGATTTGAAACTTCATTAAAAAAATGTATGGGAAAGAAACTTAGCATAAAAACTTGATCCTTAGAAAACCAGAAATCATATTTCCCACCTAGTGATTTGGATGGGCACCCTATGACTTCTTCGTCTCAAACCACTACACCTTTTGGTGATTAAGAGCTATGTTGTTTTAGTGCCTTGGAACTTGCTGATATTGGAAATCTTTCTAAAAATATATTGGAAAGAAATATAGAAGAAAATAGTGATCCTTAAAAAAATCTAGAAATCAAATTTCTCTACCTATTGATCTGGATGGGTGCCCTATGGCTTTTCAGTCACAAAGAACTACTCTTTTTGTTGGTCAAGAGACAAGCTGTTTTAGTGCCTTACAACTTATTGAGATTTGAAATTTCATTGAAATGTAGGGAAAATAAATTGAGAAAAATACCTTGATCCTTAAAAGGCTAGAAATCACATTTCTTTACCTATTGATCTGGATGGGTACACTATGATTTTTCACTCTCAAACCACTTCACTATTTTGGTGGTCAAGAGCAAGGTTGTTTTAGTGCCTTGGAAATTGTTGAGATTTGAACTTTCATTGAATTGTAGGGAAAATAAAATAAGAAAATTACCTTGATCCTTAAAAGAATAGATATCACATTTCTCTACCTACTGATCCGGACAACCTAGGAATTTTTAACCTCATTGCTGAAAGACTCCAAAGAAGACATTCAAGTAATCTCTTCTAAATTCATAAATGATCATTAAAAGAATTTAAATGAATTCAAACATGAAATATAAATGTACAATAGGATTTGAGGACCTTTTCTATCTGTGGGAGCTTGGGGAGGAAGTGCATGAGAGGCTAACTGTATTCCTAAAATGAATTGATGGAATCAATGATAACCATATTTATACCTGCACTCATCAGATTGATGGTTGAGACCCTGAGACCATCTGTGTCAAGAAGCTTCACAATATTATACTAGCACCATGCTCCATGCATAGCTTCATGAACCAATATAAAGTTTACTCTGCTTCCTGTAATGTTGTTGCAATCCATTTCTTTCAATCTATTAGCTAAACATCCACTTCGCTATCTATATTTAAAACTCTTTTATGTTGTGGCTCATAAAACCACTTCACAACTTGTAAAAGGCATGCCCTATGAGACTTCTTAATGCAGTGACTGTTGTCCCCTTCTCGACCTTTTCACAATCTGCCTCCTAGTTTTCGGCTTTCCCAGATGTTAGAGGAGTTCCTCTCCTAGAGCCCTAACCTCGCTATTTGTTTCATATTGACCTTCTTCCATTGCCGGTGCCGATTCGTGTAAGAAACCACTGGAGGTTGGTGAGGCTGAAAGAGCCAGGTGTAGGAAACTAACCAAAAGGGTATCTGTGAACAAAAAACCACCGCTATGTTTGAAACCTATGGAGAAACCAAAGGGCGTATGGTAATTCTAGAAGTCTGGCTCAGGATTTAGGGTTGATAGGGGAAAGAGAGACAATAAAGTGTGATTAACCTATAGAGAACCCCAAGTGAGATTTTGCAAACCCTGACACCAAGTCTTTGAGCTTAGACTTGCTGTTCCTTCTAAACTCAACTCTTGTGGAACTGGCGATAGGGTTATGGTTTTCGAGCCTCCAGATGACATCTCAAACATAAGTGTGGTTTCACCCTCAAAAAGGGTTACTAGGGTGCTCACATCCCAGGCCTCTAATCTATTTACGATCCGAGCATGGGTGATATCTAGGGTACTAGCCTAGATTTGCTAGCAAACATCATCCTCAAGTTTAAAATCCACCTGTTCTTGATCATTCATAAGGGTCTAAGGGTTGGTGTCTCATAGGCCAACTTCGACATGGATCGCTGAAACCCTAAATTTTCCAACAAATCTTCCAAATATGGGGAGAACAAAGAATGCATGGATAACAAATGTGAGGCCACTGACTTACAAGAACAAAAACTATGACTGGGTGAAATCCATTATCTATGGCTTTGCACTATTATACTTGACAGTCTAGAATCCTACAGAACATGGTCTAAAGACCCAGGTCGACTTTCCTTCTCATCCTTCTAGGTGTAGACTCCATCCCTCCTCACACCATTATACCCTATCAAAATAAATTTATTATTAATTTATCTTAATATTTATAAATTTGTAGTTTTGATTTTAAAAAAATAATAATAAATAAATTTCAAATTTATATAAATTATTAAAATAAAAGAGATTAATAATTTAAATAAAGTAAATGAACAATTTAAGTATATATCCATAGTATGAAAGAGGTTATAAATTTTAATATAAAAGATCAAAAATGTATTTTATATACTTATAATATTAAATAGGTCATTACTCTTTTTTTCTTTGTGAATTAACAATTTATATGGGGCCCTTTGTTTTTGGATAATTTTTTATTCATTTTTTATCGAAAAAGGGTTTCAGAAATGACCAACAAAAGTGGAAGATTAAATGGTCAAATAAGCAAGAAGCTGAGAGAAGAAAAGGGGAACAATAAGAAGAGGTTAAAGGTAGTTATTTTGGGACTTGGAGAATTTGTGAAAGATGGATTTATGCGTTGGATTTTGAAAATATCAAAGAGAAATGGACTAAAGCACTAGGTTTTGTCAAAATTGACCAGATCAAGCGAGATAGATCAAAATGGACTGAATCAAGGGATTAAGATTTGGGGGAAATATATAAAAGCCACAAGGACTGAGTAGGAAGAGAGAGAGAGACGAAGATCGTGCTAAAATTCTATTAGACTAAATGATGAAGTATTGTGTATATTTTTAGAATGTAGATTGGTTCCACTATAACCTACTCATGTTATTTACTAAAAGATTGTGCACTCTTTCACATATCTGTGATGTAATGATCTTCTAATAAAAAATGGTGTTGTGGGGATAGTTTTGTGTGTTTGTGTATTGAATGGTTTTGAATTATGTGCCTCTTTTAAAAATTTTAATATTATGTTCTAATGATTTCCCAATATTTATTTATGTAGAGGATTTTGTCTTAACTACATGAAAAGTTTTGAATATTTTCACAAATGTTATATACTTGTTAGAGTAATGAATGATCTATTCGTTAATATATCCTTGACTTCATCCTTCGACCCCCTTCCTCTTTGAATGTCTCAACATGCCTCGAGTGAGACATTTCTCCCTTGTGGAGGAATGAAAATGCCAACGATGTGTTATATTATAGTGGAAACATTTGTTGGTAACCAGTGGTTGAACCCATGGTCTTGTAATCAAAATTTTGTGCCAACAATTTCCATTACATCAAAATATTAGATCGTTTCATGGCAATTTTCAAAAGCCTGTTGGCCTCAATCTTACTAGGCCAATAGGTACTTGCCCACATATGTAACATATTTCCAAAACAATAATGATTTTCATACACTAATCAAAGACCATTTCCAAAATATTTACAACATAAAGAAGTAACCAATACTCATCAAGTATCATCAGAAGTTACCAGAACAAGGTGGTCTGGAGTTGAGCCAGAGGATGGTGGGGTTTGAACTCATAATGCATGTGACCCCCCCATGTGTGCCAACCTAGTTTCCAGCCGATCCATGTGCTCATGGACGCACTATCGTCCTCTTCGAAAACTAACCATTCTTTCATGCATCTCCCACATATTACGATAGATATGGTTCATGAAATCAATGATATCACTATGGTCATCTTTTCTATCTAGATTGAGCTGGACCAACAAGTTATGCAATTGATGAAGGCTATTCAATTTTTCATCCATTGAGGAAGTGTTTCTCATTGAAGTTAAGGAGGAAAATGGAGGGTGCATTGTTTCACCTTGGCCCTGTTGTTGCTGCTACTATTGAAACTGAGAACCTCACATATCCATCCCATGTCATGCCCAACCTCTTTGAGGGTTCATGTTCATATTTATGCCTAGATATTCTTGTCCTAGAAAAATCACCTTGCTAATACCCTGACTAGCCATGTTAAGTGGATAGGGGAAGGTCCTCGACCTGTAGAATTCTCCAACCACCCATGACTTCCAACTCATTGGAAACTTCCTTTTCGGCCTTCCATTGTTTTGCACAAATTTAGACACATCAATCCGCAAAGCAATGACCCAGTCAGCGCTCTCAAAATAAATCCTCGAGGAGAAAAATCCCACCCACCTCTCTGCATAGAACCAAGAAAATTTAGACATTGGAATGAATGCCAAGTTGAGCAGGACGCAAACACAGAAAAAATAGTCTGTTTGTAAAATAAGAGGTTAATTTCCCCAATATAATCAATATTCCACCTTCTTATACTTGTCAGCCACCCAAGGGAGGGGCTAAACACCTTCTATAATAACAAAATGCCACTCCCATGCTCTAATTTCACCCAAGAAGGAAAACTGGTATGCCTTTCTTCAAACCAGTCCCCTATCACACCATGTCTAAGATTCCAAATACATATAATCACAAAAAAGGCCAACACAAATGAATGTACGTGATAAGAGTCCTTATACCTTACATGAATTACCCAAAAGAACTTTGGAATCAAACCACGCACATCAGAATGCACTATGTATCCTAGTGTATCCAGTGTGTCTCACTCATTCCTCAATGCAATGCGCAATTTCTCTCTACTCAGAACCTCTAGTGGGAACTAGTTAATGAAACCAAAGCTTCCTTGGAGTCCCATTTTTATCCCCAAGCTTAGAAATGAGATCTTTCTCTTGGAGCACTCCACCATAATTGATATGAAGGAAATCAAAACCAACATTGTATCACTTAAATTCTCTTACATTCTCAATCATCACCAACTATACCACCATCCACTCATCTGGTACAAAATAATGCAACTACTGTAAATTCCATTAATTGTCTTTGCATAGTGGGATGTATCCTCATTCGTTCATGTATGTGACCAACCTATTGATAAACATCTCATGTTACATCAAGATTGGGAATAGGGTGACAAGCATAGGGTGAACATTTCCCACTTTGTTACCAGATCTGTGAGAGTGTGTGGTGATTACGTATGGGAGGGATAACAACATTGCATAGATCTGAGACATTAATAGCACCATCCTCTAACTAATGACAACTTTCACAATTGGTGTTGAGTTTTTGAGCTGCCTCCACTATAATTTGTGGATCCCTCCTCCCTTACGATTCAGAGCCTCTCTCTAATGCATTAATTTTTTCTACATTGTTACTAGTATGGCCATAGTACCCTACATATAAATTCCTGATTTGTCTTGGTCATCCTGGAGAACACCTCCAAAGATTGCGGGTCTAGGATTCCCTTTCGATGCCCTGTCAAAGCTCAATTTTATGAAACCCACAAGGGGAAGACTACAACATAAGGAGTAAGGATTTATCTATGAAGGATGCTAAGTCCTATGTGATATCACCATCTCCTGGGATATTTGTAAGTATCTCAATATTGTCTCTTCCAACTAATTCTCCTTTTGGTCATCGAGTTCCCACATTTCCAATAGAATGACTTCTCTTGAATTTTTCATTGTAATATTCCAGATGTAATCCTTGGATGGTTTCAGATCCTCGAAGATTGGGTTGTTGTGATCTTTCCACACATTCCATAGTAGGAGCCCTAATGTTAGGACCCATTCCCTATTAACCAACATATTTTAAAATAGAGATAGGCACCATGACTCCAAAGTTTCTTTGAGGTTGTTTGGGGAGTAGTCAAGATGTCCAAAGAGATAGAGAAATTTATTCCATAGATTTCCAATGAAGCTATAGGAATTTAGCAGTGGTCAATGGTTTCCTCCTATCCCTTGTTGAGGTGGAAATAGGATGGTCTAATATGTCCTTTATTTATGTGCAAATCCCATGTTAGCAGTTTCTGTATTCCTATTAACCATAGGAAGCGGGCTACATTTGGAAATAGTTTCCCAGTCCATATTCTCCGCCATAGAGGATCTTGAGGAGATTCTTCATGTCCTTCCATGATTATATAACCTTCCTTATCTATGAACGTACCTTTGGGCTTATGACACCATCTTAGTTTATCTAGATTGGGAGCAATTTGTATTTTCCTTTTTTTGCAAGCTTGGGAGTAACAATGGCCACACTTGCATTGATTGATCCTTGGACTAATGTAACTGTGATTTCCATTCTCTCCAATGAGACTGTGGAGTTGAATCTTCCCAGTAATCCACAACTGAGTGGGCTAATTAGGTGGTCGTAAAATCCTATAGCTCCCTTATTTTGATTCAATGGTCCAACCAGGGGAAATGTGTTAGAAAATTATATATTATAGAGCAATGGAACACATAGAATATTGCATAAATATAAACACAAAAAATGCATAAAACCAGAGAGACACAGATATATGTGGTTCACCCAGTTTGGGCTACATCCACCCCAATAGCCAGTCCTTCCTTTCTATTATCCAGCAAAATGAAGAGACACAACCTATAGCGGATCCGCCGTAATATCCTCTATTTTCTCTCACAATCTCACCTCTCTGTTTCTCACTCAGAGAATACACATCTATTACATAGCCTCAATACAATGCCCTCATACAAAGAGAGGGGTTTCCTTCTAGGGAAAAAACCCTAAACTAAACATAATTTCTACCATCAGATCATCCGCCTAATGAATGGCCCAGATTGACTAGAAATTACTATACTTTTACAAGGCAATTTTACATCTATTTTTAGCTTCGGGCGCTGCCCCCGAAACCCCTACCAGGGGACCGCTGGCCCCTAGACCCCCCAGCCAGGGGGATCGGCCCCCCCCCCGAACCCCCGTGGGGGGGACAAGTCCCCCTCGCACCCCCCACGTGGAGGGGTGTACAAACTTCCTGGGGTATACATACAGCTGAAACAAAGACCTCTAAATAATCATGCTCCACACCCAACAAAATGTTGCCATGCTTCACTCCAGAATTTGGATGGCTGACTTTTTCAGATCTCCCAAAACATATGATCTTGAATAAGAAAATTATTCTCATGAGGTAGAATCAAAATAGAAGAGGCCACTAGGAAGGCTATTTTTTGATCTTCTCCTCTTGATAGATGTTTGGAAAATACTTGTGATACCATATCCGCTTCCATAGTTCCAATACCCATTTCAATCAACTCCACCATAATTTTGATCCTAATACATGTTTCTGAATCCCGCACCCCTATAACTCCTCCCAATTTTGGTACACATACTTTATCCCATGCCACTAATGGCCTTTTATTTCCTTGGTTCACTCCTCTACACAAACATTTCCTGAAACATGCCACAATCTCTTTGTACACCAATTTCAGAGCAGGGAGTATGGACATATGATACACTAGGAGGGATTGAAGGACCAATTTCAGTAAGGTAAATCTTCCTGTCAGATTCAAAGAATAGAGTGTCCAATTGGCTAGGTGTTTTTTAATACGATTGAGCATATCCTACTAGCATAATACTTTTAAAGATTTCATTTCCAACAGGATTCTCAGATATTTAACCAGGAGACTATTTGTTTGAAAACCAATAGTTCGAGCTAGATGGTCTTGCACTCCTTGACCATTGTTGAAGAAGAAGATGTGAGATTTATTCCCATTAATCTAGGTTCCTGAAGATTCTTGAAACTCTCATAGAATGAGTAAATATATTTTGGCTTCCCGGAGGGAATATTCCCCAAAGGGAATATTATCATCAACAAATTATTGATGTGTGGTCAGGAGATCTTGTACCACTACATGGATTCCATTGATTTCCCCTTTCAGAGATGATGCTTTGATATATCTTCCCAACCCTTTCGCCACCAGAATGAAAAGGAATGGGGAGAGGGGGTCCCATGTCTCAAGTCCCGTGATCCTCGAAAGGTATGAGTGGGGGAACCATTAAGAAGAATTGAAAAGAAGGGGGAAAATATAAGGGATTTAATCCATCTAAGCCACTGAGGTGAAAACAAAAATGCTTCCAACACTTAAAGAAAATATTTCCAATTAGGTATACAATAAGATTTGGATAAATCAAGTTTAATGCTTATACCTAATCTTTTATCCTTCCTTAAAGAGTGAACCACCTCATTGGTTGTAATGATGTCATCAAGAATTTGTCTCCCCTCCACAAACCTTATATTCTCTGAGGAAATGATGTGTTTTAGAAACCACCTGGGTCATTTTACTATGAATGACGAGATAACTTTGTAAATCACATTCCACAATGTGATGGGGTGAAATCCACTTGGATCATTTGATCTACCAGACTTGGGCATAAGGTTTAAGAAGGTGGATTTGAGACCAGACTAGACCTGTTGCACCCTCCATGATTCATCCACTAGTGCATGCATTTCCTTCCCTAAAAATTTGCCAACACACTTTAAATAAATCAGTTATAAATCCATCAAAACCATGGGCTTTATTATTCAAAATTTCTCACACTACCTCTTCCACCTCTTCATATGTTATCTCTCTCATGAAGGTTAATTTTTTCTCGACATCCAAAATTATAGGAATGAAGGAGGTGATGCATTCAATTGTTTCCTTCATATCTAGGTTTGGTTTCGATAGTGGATCTTGGAAGTAACATACTAGATCATTTTCCATTTCCTCATGCTGTAGGAGTCTATTTCCTTCATTTGACACCAATGATAAAATTTTGTTGTTTTACCAATGATTGATCATGATCTTGTGGAAGAACTTGGTATTTCTTTCCCCCATATTTAGCCACTAGATTCTCAACTTTTGTCTCCATGGAATCTCCTCTTTCTTTTGGTGTTGCTCCAACTCGTAGATGTTATGTCCCTCCTCCTTAGCAAAAGCATCTAATCAACCATCTCTAATAATTTCTTGTTGTATTTGCACCATCCTTGATTCTAAATCACACTTTTCCTAATAAATATTTCCAAACTCTATTCGATTCCATTGCTTAATTCTCAGCCTCAATGCCTTCTACCAGAGTTGGAAGGTTTCCATCAAGGTTCCACCTTGCACATCAATCTCTCTCCACCATCCTTCCATCTTAAAAACGAAGTCCAAGCACTCAAACTAGAAATTTTCAAATATAAAGGACCTATTTCATGGAGCCATCTTAATATATATCTCCAAACATATATGCTAGTTGTCAAAGCTCAAATATGAGAGAATCAATGCTTCCATGTACAAATCCCTCCCCATCAATCCTTCTGAAAGGAAAAATCGGTTTGGCTATGAGTCTATCTAGTGCCGACCTCCCCATCGATTATTCTAGGTAAAGATACCATTAGTGGGATCAATATCCACTATACTTGGGTCTTGAATAACCTCTTGGAACAATTGGGTCAATTTTTCTAAACCTTAGACACCCCCCTTCTTCTATTCTAAGTGACTAATCATATGAAAATCCCCTACTACAATGTAGTACTCAAATGAATGAATATTTATTAGATGTCAAAAATACGCCAAAAAGCCCCTCTTTTCCCCAAGAATTGTTGGACCATAGAATAATGAGAGGAATAACTCCTCTTGCACTCTTATGCATCAAAATTGACTTGATAATACATTTAAAAGGGCTATCTTGTCCTGGAACAATATTACTCTTGGATTCCACCTCACTTCTAGTCCATTGACATTACCATGAGCGTATATAGCCATAGATGCACATACCTTCCAACATTTATTGGAAATTACACCTAATTTATCTCTTGAAACCTTTGTTTCTCGCAAGTGGATTATATCTCATTTTTATTTTTCTATTCTATCCTTCAGGAACCTATTGTCGTTGTGACAACAAGCCTAAAAAATTTTATCTTGTCGATTTTAGAGCCTACGTGAACTGTCGTTTCAAGCCCCATGTGATGCCATGTGGTTTGATATGTTATTTGTGTGTTTTTTCCTAGTGTCGCATCCTCCTAAGTCAATGTGTCTCAAGTGTCGTCACTTGACCATTAGAAGTGCTTGAGATGGGAAAGTCTATGGATAGGTGAAATCATGGTCCATATTAACTTATAAATTTTCCTTCTAACCATGCACACACTCAAAAGCACACAAAAGTGAAAAAACCAAGGAAAAGAAAGAAAATATCTCACAAAAGAAAAGGCACACTTTGAGTTGATGAAAGCTTACACTTGAGGTGAGCATACTTTCTTCGTGCTTTAAAAGTGAACTCTACTAGGGCAAACTCCTTCAGGTTGAGCAAGTGCACCCTACTTGGGTGCACTCCTTCGTGATGAAGACTTGCACCCTATCCAGTTGCATGAATGATCCAACTTTATGCAAGAGGTCACACTCCTATAAAATAGGAATTGCCTTAACACCTTCTTAATTGATCCTTTCACCTGATGAAAAGTGGCAGTTAGGCATGAGTTAGTTTTGCATGTTGATCTCTTTAAAAAAAATCATATAATCATTCTTTCATCATCATTTCATTTGAGCGCACAACTGGAGAATCATCAATCCCTTCATCAACCAGTGCAACAAGTAAGCTTGCATGCTCAAATATTTACTGTTTTTTATCATTTCACTACCAAATTCTTCCTTGTTTACTTTCGTTTTCCTATTTTGCAGTGTTTTTTCTCACGTTTTAGCTAGATATTCATCTTGAAAGTGTTCCTTTACTCTTGCATGCAAGAAACCTCTCACATTCATGAAACTCTTCATTTTACACCATGCATGCGACAAGAATGATAAATATTTGTAGACCATTCTTCTCCTCATCTCAACATTGAATCCTGTCATTTAAACTTGTTTTTGAGATTTTTATAGGAAAAGTGCACTTCCTAAGCTTGAATCTCCTTCAGTCTCGAAAACTATGCCATGTTCAACCCAGTTTTCCTCTTATGTGCATGGACACATCACGAAGGCACACAATTTTTCCCTTTGACCATTCGGAGTGCTATAGTGTGCCCTCTTTTATTTAGGGCACATGGGTGCATAACAAAGTCACGAAGCCTCATAATTCAACTGTTCAACATGTGATAGTGTACCCTCCTTTGTCTTCAGCGCATAGGTGCACTTTGAAGACCCACAACTCTCTTTTCCTCAGTTTCGTCAATTCGGAGTGACAATGCACCCTCCTTGTCTCTGAGAGCACATGGGGACATAGGGAAGGCCTGAAGCTATATTTTCTCATTACTTCAACCCTTCAGGGTGCTATCGTACATCCTGGTTGATTTTAGCCTCTTTGGTGAGCACATGAGAGCACTACGAAGCCCTAAATGACTATGCATGTCCCCTTCATGCTATGAAAGTGTGCCCTCCTAGTTTTCATGTGTATTTTGCTTGCATGAAAGGTTTTTTTGGCTACCATTCATTATTTTTCATGATCTATCATTCTTGGTGACTCTTTGAACACGATCTACAAGTATTGCTACATAGTTAGTTGTTTTAAGTTGATCTTGTTGCTATCAGAGTGATTCCACAAATATGTGCTCATGCTACAAGTATTATTACTTTGTCATCATCTATTGGACACATTCCACTGCGCAAAGTAGCCTCTAAATAACTATAAGGAGAAAGCACCGATGAGCCAATTGAAGTTACAAATTCTAATATTCCTATATATGCAAACAATCAATGTTTTATTGATAAGACGATAAGGTTACCTAGAGAAATATCTACAACACGTTCATGTAGGAGACATTTCCTGAGGACTTAGAATATGTTCATGCATATATAAACATTAATAAGTAAACGATATAGAAGATCGCATGTAGATACCTGGTCATGCCATGTGTTGAAGTTATTGAATGAATAATTACACATATGGATGACTCACACCTTGTGCTATGCAGTGAAAGTGGTGAACATCTCACCACCTATTATGGTGAGGATATGCAGATGTATTATTATATTCTCAAACCCATTGAATATGAAAATGATTTTTTTTACACAACATGGGCTAACCTCAACATGACCGATGTTTTCTAGTAATGATATTGAGAACCCCCCAAGTTATTCCATCACCCATCAACAGTTTATCTGACAAAGATCTTAAGAGATGTATATCGTTATTTGATAGCTATATATTGTTAGATGTTTGGACACAAGAACACTGAGATGTTTCAAGAGAATTGGATATATACTCAATTTGGTGGTGAACCGTGGTAAATATTTCAATTGGGAAGATATATTATCATATGAAAATGACAGGTGGGACATGCCAAAGCATCTTCGCAAGAAAATCAACCTCCATAGTTATACATGTTTTCATATCTCTTGGATGATACCTCTGCACAGTATGCATTCTCAAAGTTGTATTGGAATTGGACTTCTAAAGAGAAGTTCCTAGTTTATGTCAAGTGCAGGGTGTTATCAAAAGGAAGATTCAGAGGCAAATATAAGAGATTGGATGAAAAATTCTTTGAAGCCATCTTTCTCTTGATATTTGACACTAATTTTCCATGCATGACAGATCAAGTGAAGGATTCATGTCAAGATATTGTAGACTAGTTTAGAACTGTTGATGGAACTTACATTAGATGCTTCAGATGTCAAACAAGCACTCATCTTATGTCGCGATATGTGACAAACATGGTGGTCATGTTGGGGTGGAAAATCAATTGGACAAGGGATTGTCAGGAACCCTTCATAGGATGAAGAAATCCCCTTGGCCCATATTCCCATTAAGGACCAGATTATATGAATTAAAGAGTCACAAAACTTTGGCAGCTAAAATTAAAGAGCTGAGCCACCTACACTTTTCCACAAAAGACTTCCATGAATATGATCGTAGGAGAATTGTCGTACAACATTGTGAAAGGATTGGGTATAATACAAGGTATTCAATGATATTCCAACCAGAGGATCAAAAGATAAAGAACTATTATAATGCCACAATGAAGACACATCCATCCATGAACACCAGTTCACCTCACAATACACCAACTTAGGAGTTACGGGAGCAGGAACATGAGGAGGAGGAGGAAATAATGCCTTAAGAAAATAAGTTATCTCCCAAGAAAAGGAATAGGTACTCATCAGGTGAGAACAACAAATAATGGAAAGCCAATCCTTTAAATACAAGAGCTACACAAATATAACTAGAGAGGAGATAAGGAGAATAAGAAGAGGGAGAAGAATAGGTGAGAAGGAAGCATGATAAGTTTCATGAGAAGAAACTCGTAGAAGAATAAGAGAGGAGACAGATAGAGGAAGAACAACAGAGGTAGTCTCAGGAGGAGGAAGTAGTGCAGAGGCTGGAAGAAGAACAATTGACTCGTGAATTGGAGGAATAACAATGTGAGGAAGAAGAAACCATCCAACCCATGGATGATGAGCCCAACACTCTAGGTGAACGACCACTCATAGGAGTACATCTTCCATTCGGAGAGATGGGGATTACACCTCTACCATCAAGCAAAGTCACATATGTTTGTAGCATAACATTTGATCAACTAAATAAGTGGATCGTGCAACAAAGGCATAGATACTTTCTCAATGATCCTTACAATGCAGTCTTAGTGGTGACAAAAAAGGTGCTCACGTCCAACACTAGAAGAAATATGAGGGTAGCTATGGAAGTGAATGTTGCATTTGTTACATCAGAACAAGATGACTCAAAATATTTGATAAATGAGAATGCCAAGATGAGAAGAGAAATTTATATGATGAAGCAACAAGTAGAGCATCTTACAGCGAAGAACTAACGGTTGTTATCACAAAACTCCAATAACATAGAATGGAAGTCAACCATGATAGATGAATTGGGACCAATGGAGGATACCATGGCATGACTGTATGATTAGATGATACTTATATAGCACGTCATGGCTCTTCTCATTGACATTTAGAATAATTCATGGGAAGTGGTAAAACTCTTGAAGGTAGAAAACAAATCAGTTGACCAGATGTAGGGGTGGGCTTCCAAATATCCATATGCTCCACAACATTTGGAAAATAAAGACAAGTTTATGTCGAGATAGATCGAGTTAAGTTGAGACTCCACCTCTAAAATTATTCTCATCTTGGAGCACAATCGGTTCATACTATGGCTACATAGAATGAACGACATAATGGGTTTGGCTCTCTAACTCAGAAGCACAGGATGCCTGCCACCAGAACCCTTGAAGTAATTAGAGGTAGGGAGGTAAACTTTCAGGAGATTAGGGATTACATCGAAAAAATCAAACAAGTAGCTAAACAGTAAGCATTGGAGGTCACCAAGGATATTATTGAACTGTATGCCTTTGTGCCATTCAAAGCACACATGAAGCTTTCATGGTTGTGGAATAATGTACAATCAAGCTCCAAGAACATACTATGAGAATCATTGAAGGCGAAGATGTGCTACAATTGGGATTTTCCAAAACATATTGAAGACATATTAAAGGAGTTCAGAGCATGGAACACTTATATCACAAATGAACTCCATGAAGAAGCACATGATCTATCCATTTGATGAGTTTTGGCTTTTAGCAGTTTGTCTTATTAGGCCTCCATCTCGTGTAAATTGTCTTATGTAATAAATTTTATTTAATAAATTCCAAGGGACACAAATGGAATATGAATGAATGCACATTGGAATGTAATGATTCATATTAGAATATGAATAGTCTTAGAAGTCAAAGGGTCGTGAGAAGCTCAAAAGTCATTGTGTTGCTATAAATAACTTCTCATAACTCAAACAAAGGGGCTTTCTAGGAGGCTCAACCTTGGCTTCTCTCGTACTACATAGGAGATAGATTATTCTTTGGAGAAGGAATTTGTGGCTTCATGTTAAACTATTGGTTGAAATGATTCACTCATGTAATAATGTACTTGGGATCTCTCACTTATTATCAAAATTTCAATGAGTTGGCATTCCTTCATACATATATTGTGTATATAGTTGGACTATTTTGGTTATGTGTACAATATATGTTTCTTTATTTACATGCTAGGTTAACGAACTATTTCATTACTTAGTTGTGGTTTTTATTGAATGGATGGTGTTATGCTTTAACGATTATTGTTTACTATGTGGACTAATTTGTAGGTACTGAACAAGTATTTATATTTATTCTTTGGTCCCCCTTTAGGATAGTACTATTAATTTTCTAACCAGTGGCTCGTTTCTCTCTCCAGTTGTGGAAGTTTCCCTCATATACCTTACATCTAGGGTCTCACAAATCTCACATTCTTGCTACCCCAAAGAGGCATTATATTCTCTTATGTCCTATTGTAACCAAGGCACTTCTTGGAAAACCATTTCAATGGTGGCTGGGCCATATGACCAAATGGGACTCCTACACTAAACAGTGTGAGGTCTAATTGGGACTTCACATCAAGGATATCCCCTTACAATGTTGGCAGAATCCAACACCATCAACATTTCTGGCACTAGAAGGAGAGCGAGATGTCAAGCTGAGCCTTTGAAGTTTGTTTGAATCTCTTACCTTTCAATGGCTTCATCCCAAATCATAATCCTAAGGCATTTAATAAAATATTTAGATCTTAAAATCCCTGTGGAATTTTTAAATGACTTGTCGTGATTTAAATTTGATGGAAAGGGTAAAACAAGTGTCCCTGGTTACGCTTTTGAAATTGTTCAATTTTGTTTCTTTAATGGTTTCGATTTAAAAGAAGTCATTGCATGATTGTTTACCCTCACATTAGATGGTCATGCAAAGGAATGGTGATATTCTTTACCCATCACTTCTATCACATATTTCCATCACTTGTTTAATGAACTTTATCAAGATTTTCATAAATATGAATATCAAAATGTTATTGTCGAAATTGATCAACTAAGAATGGAATTGAATGAATCTCTTGAGAATTTTTATGATCGGTTCCTTCACCTTTGTTATTAGTTTCTGGATGAGGACACAGACTGACACTTATTAGATGAGAAGTTCCTATTCTTAGTCAATATGTCAATAAAATATTTTGATTCAGATTCAACATGTCCTCCTGATCATGAAAATTTTAAACATTCATATGAAGAACCAGGTATGATTTTTATCCCATGTCCTCCTCCTTTCGATGTTCCGTATGTTGGACCTAAACCAATCATTGAATCAGAAGATCATCTTACGGATGGAGAACTCATATTTCTTTCACATCTCTCATCCAATGGTGATTCATATGACCTCATCAATCAACCATCTACAAATATTGACATTCCTCCCATTAATACTTCACCCATTAATAAAGATGAATCCTTGGATGACCATGACCCCGATGATTTTATGCTATTTGAATTATATGGTAATGGTCATTCAAGTAATTTGGATGAGTCTTTATTCCTACATGGAGATTTGGATTTGTAGGAATTTCAAATGGTGTTTGATGCGATCGTCGGAGATTTTCATTCACATATATCTCCTTTTGATCAAGAAGATGACATGCTTATCATTGATGCTTTTTGCAGTAGTCTTGAATATCTACCTTTTGTTGAATCTCATGGTTTAAATATTGAATCCTCTTCTGATAATAAGTTGACCATGTTTTCTCAATCAAGTCAGGTGAGTAGGTCACTTCATCTAAGGGTGATGGTTATGTTAGGTCCCTGTCACCATGGCGGTATGCGTGATTTCAGTCGGTTTTTTTGTTTTTCTACATAACCTTTTCATTGATGTTAGCACATGGGATGATAATTCCTTTTAATTTAGTAACCAGAGAACCCACAGTAAAAACCATTTTTCATCAACGTTTCAAATCCCAACAGGGATCCATCATCAGGACATTCTTGAATGATGATAGTAGAAGATCTTGAATGAGGGTATTAAATAGTTTTTAATAGCTTGAAGTTAGATGATTTAAATGGATGAAGTTAGGGTATTATGTTTAATATTATTATTAATATTAATACATTATTAATATTTAATATTTAATATGAATACACTAATATTATTTTTTAGTAATAATAATTTAAATATTTATATATTCACATATGATTTTTAATATATATTGAATATTAATACTAATATTTAATATAATAATTTTGATTAATTATTATCGGGATCTACTATTGAATCTATTAATAAGTAAAGATTAAATAATCAAAGTATTTATTTATTATTACATTAATAAATAATCTTTTGAAAATACCTTAAAATATTATTTAAAAAATAAGGATAATAATAAAAAAAAATGATTAAAACAGCCGACATCCATTTAAATCATCTAACTTTAGGCTATCAAAAACTATTTAATACCCTCATTCAAGCTCTTCTACTATCATCATTCAGGAATGTCATGATGATGGATCCTTGTTGGGATTTGAAACGTTGACGAAAAATGGTTTTTACTGTGGGTTCTCCAGTTACTAAATTAAAAGATATAAACCACAATTGTCTTAAATCCAGAATGATAATTCCTTCTTGAGGGATGCATCTTTTATTCATATCAAAATTTTCAGCCCATAGGGAAGGAGATTTAATTTTATTATTGAACTTCCACCACTTCATCCCTTTTCAAGTAAATATCTAATCTGTAATGTAGGAACAAAGAAGAATGTCAATGAATCTTTTGCATCATTCATCCAAGAATCTTATATGCACAACAACTTATATGACCATGGTCAACCTAAGAATGTCATGTATGACATGGATCTGTCTTTCTGTAATCTCTCTTGTATATTTTTCCCTAAAGGTTGTTTCTTGTTGAAAATAGCAACAAGAAATGCTAAATATAGAAGTGCTAAAAATAGCACTGCCATAAATAGAATTTCGAGATACCTTCCTATTTTAGTTAGTCCCTAAACTAAAATAGAGATGTAAAATTCGAATTTGATCTTAGCAACTGTTTGTAAAATAATTAATTAATTCATCTTGAGTTAATTAGTTGTAAACAATCAAACATGAAGTCTATGTGTGGACATGCAATAGTTATCCCATTGATTGAGGAATTTATCCCTCAGTTAAAGAGATAAGGATGAGTTGTAATTAGTTAGCTCAGTTAACTGAGTTAAGTCCAGTTAGATTAGTTCAAATAGTTTGTTGAACTAATTGTGAGTTCAGTTAGTTAATGCATGCATGCATGTAACTGTTGCATGTCAGATGACTGAATATTCTCTCATAAATAACTCATGCATGTCAGTTCAGACAGATACCCAGTTGAGATAAGATGATGGGACATTGTACTATCAGTTGCAAGAATATTCCATGGAGGATATCTCTTGCATGCAGAAGGAATTCATTCCTTGGAGATTCCGCAGTTACTTCTTCAGTTTAGTGAGTGTGTGATGAGGCCAATCACACAGGTGGCATCATTGGACCCCAAGAAAAAACGCGCAAGGAAATAGGAGGCTTGGAGGGCTGAGGGAAGGCATAGCTTGTGTCTATTCAGTCTGTGAGCTGTATTGTTTGATTACAGAGAGAGCAGGATAGCTTGTGAGCTGATTCTTTTTGTAATCTGAACATATTTCCACTTGTATGATAATACAGAGATTGGGGTTTTAGGCTGAGGCTTTCCTCGGGTTATTCTTCTGTGTTCATGTGTGATTGATTTCTCATTCTCAGTTATATGTGTTCTATTTGATCTTGCTCATATTTGATTAAGCTTCCGCAAGTTTGTGTAGAAGTAGATCTTGTATTTTGCTTTAGTCTATTGCATAATTTGTTGATCTACAGTGGGAATTTCTACATGGTATCAGAGCAAAGGTGATCAAAGGAGAGAACAATATGTAAGAAGGGAGAAGTTCGAAGTTTGAGGTTCCTGAATATAGAAATCAAGTTCTTATCACATCTCAATTTCACCAATGGATTTCAATGGTTTAAGACTCGAGTATGCCCTTGATGGCAACTCGAATTATATAGCCTGGAAGGATTGCATGGAAGTAGTATTAGAGGATAACAGTCTAAAGGACTTCATTGATCAAGAAGTCCCCAAGCTGGCAACAACTGATGCCACAGAATTGGCGGAATGGAAGAAATGTGTGGCTAGAGCAAGGAGAATCCTCTTGGAGGGAGTTCGAGACCACATTGTCTCGAGCCTCCATGGGAAGGAGACACCATTTTCAATGTGGAAAACATTGAAAGATCTATATCAGGAAAACATCGATCTAAGGAAGTTGGCACTGAAGGACAAGCTTTGGAAAATCAAGTGTGAAAAGGGCGACATGATCTCTACATATATAAACAAGCTCACCACATGTAGGGATGAGCTTGGAAGTGTAGGGATCATGACAGCCGATGATGACATGGTGAGTCTTGTAGTCCTCAATCTTCCTAAGAGCTAGCATAGTTACCAAGACTCAGTTAATGGAAGAGAAAAATTGCCAGATTGGGAACCACTTTGGTCGGATCTGATGCAGGAGGAGATAAGAAGAAGCACCAAAGATGGATCCTCATCAGAGCAAGATGATGAGGAAAATCTAGCCTTAGCGAGTAAGTCAAGGAAAGGGAAAGGGAAGGCATCCCATCCCAAATCCAGTTCTTCCCATGGTGGGAAGAAGTTTGAAAAATCGAAAGTGTGATGCTTTCATTGTCATGAAGTGGGCCATTATGCTACAAATTGTCCATAGAATAAATCCAGGAAGGGTTCCTCGAAGGGATCTGATGGTGAGGCACTGGCCTTACAATTTGAGTTGGATTTCTCTCTTATCGCATGCATGGTTTCATCCATGGTGGGATGTGTGTGGTACCTGGACAGTGGAGCTTCATTCCACATGTCAGGTGACAAGAATTTTCTTAGTACCTTGGAGGAGAAGGATCTCCAAATGCGGATCGAGATGGGAAATGATGGAAGGTACCGTGTTTTAGGTGAAGGTATGGTTGTGTTTCAGAGGGAGCATGGAGCTCCTCTCACCCTCACTGATGTAAAGTATGTACCAGGTCTGAAAAAGAATCTTGTGTTCGTTGCTATGCTAGAAGATAAAGGCTATGATGTAGTCTTTAGTAAAGGAAAGGTATTCTTGAGGCATATCGGCACTGGATAGACCAAGTGAATCGGGATTCGAGTAAAGAATATCTACAAGCTGGAGGTAGATGACTGTGCTACATTGAGTTCCAAAGCTGAGATGGTGCATAGCCAAGATGTTGGTAAGCTATGGCATAGAAGATTGGGCCACTTGCACCATGGAGCCCTAAAGATCATGTAGTAGATTTCTACCGAACTTCCTAAGGGAAAACTGTAGCAAATGAATACATGCAAAGGTTGTACCTTGGGTAAGTATGCGAAATCTTCCTTTCCGGATCGAGATAGTAGAGCTGGAGAAATCTTGGAGCAAGTTCACTCAGATGTTTATGGACCCTTCTCTATAGCCTCCATTGCTAAATAAAGGTACTATGTTATTTTTATTGATTCTTTTTCTCGTAGATGTTGGATCTACTTTATGCAAAAGAAGGATCATACCTTCTTGAGGTTTTGTGAGTTTAAAGCCTTGGTAGAGAAAGAATCTGGAAAGAAAATAAAAGCCTTGTGTAGCGTAAACGGGATTTGACGGAACCCAATAACCCACAGCAGAATGGGGTGGACGAAAGGAAGAATAGATTGATTGTGGGAGTAGCTCAAGCGATGTTGCATGAAAAAATCCTATAACTGCATTTGTGGGCTGAGGCATGCAATACAGCAGTATACTTGCAGAACAAAAGCCCGCACCGTATACTGGGAATGAAGACACCTATGGAGGCCTTTTACGGGAAGCGACTAGATGTGAGTCACTTCTAAATCTTTGGATCATCAGTTTACTATCATGTGACCATAGATGCCCAGAAGAAGCAAGATCCAATAGTTGAGTTGGGAATACTTGTGGGGTACATTGATACACCCCACAACTATCAGGTGTACCTGCCTACCAGTCAGTGGACAATGGTATACAGGGATCTGAAGTTCAACGAGAAGAAATCCATGCGAGTACACTTGAGAGGGAGCTCAAGTTGCATGCAGAGGAGGAACTTTCAATTCCTAAGGAGGAGGAGCCTCAGATTGATGCGGAGTAGCCGCATGCAGAGGATCCAGGAGTGGAGACATCCACTCATGCTGAGACTTCCAGGATGGGTGGAAACACTCAAGGGAAGCTGACAGGTTGATGCTGGATGCATGGGAGAATGTGGGACAACCATCTTCTCAGCGCAAATAGAGGAGATTGCCCGAGCGGTACATTGGGTACATGGCCCTTGTTGGGGGTGTGTAGATATCGAAACTTCTTCATTCGAGGAGGCAGTGTAACAACCAATTTGGGTTGATGCAATGGTAGAAGAGTATGACTCTATCATTCGAAACAATGTGTGGGATGTTGTCCCAAGACCTTAGGACAAGTCAGTGGTGAGTTCCAGATGGCTTTACAAGGTAAACCAGGCAGCTGATGGCAGTATTGAGAAACATAAGGCAAGGTTTGTTGCCCGTGGTTTCTCATAGGTTGAGGGGATCGACTACGATGAGACCTTTGCTCCTGTAGCAAGGTACTCATCTATCAAATCGATGTTGGCACTGCCAGCTCAGATGGGTTGGAAGATCCATCAGATGGATGTGGAGACAACATTCCTTAATGGGAAGATTGAGGAGGAGGTGTACATTGAGCAGCCAGAGGGTTTCAAGACCTTCGATCATGAGTCGCATGTGTGCCAACACAAGAGGGCTTTGTATGGGTTGAAGCAAGCACCCCATGCTTGGTACACTAGGATCGACATTTATTTCACCAGGTTGGGCTTCACCAAGAGTGAAGCAGATGTGAACCTTTACCACATCATGGTAGAAGGTAAGCCATTGATCATTGTTCTTTATGTCGATGATCTAATTTTGACAGGTGATGATCAGCTGATCCAGTCTTGCAAGGAGGACCTTGCAAGAGAGTTCAAAATGAAAGACATGGGTCTTATGCACTACTTTCTAGGCATGGAGGTGTGGCAGAAAGATGGTGAAGTATTTGTGTCTCAAGGCAAGTATGCCAATGAGATACCCAGGCACTTTCACATGGAGAAGTGCAAGCCCATGCAAACTCCTCTAGCTGGGAATTGGAGGAAGGAGGATGCTACTTCAGGTGAGGTAGCAGCTGCTACTATTTATCAAAAGCTTCGGTTCACTTATGTATCTAGTGAACACACAACTAGACTTATGCTTTGCGGTGAACCAGCTGAGTCAAGCTATGGTTCAGCTTACCAAGCTATTTTGGAAGGCAGCAAAGCATGTGCTGAGATACCTCAGAGGCACATCTCAGTTTGGATTGTGGTACAGATGGACAAAGGGAGTGAATCTTCAGGGCTTCATAGATGTGGATTGGGTAGGGAGTCCATCAGACCAGAAGAGCACTTCTAGAGGAATCTTCAACCTTGGTTCAACTGCAGTTTCCTGGTACAACAGGAAACAAAGATCAGTTGCACTTAGCTCAGCAGAGGCTGAATACATGGCTGCTAGTCAGGCTGCATGTGAGGCCATTTGGATGCGGAAGATTCTAGTGGGATTGTTTGGTCAGAGGATGGATCCAACTATGATCTACTGGGATAATTAGAGTTGTATCAAATTCTCTGAGAATCTAGTTTTTCATGACAGGTCCAAGCACATTGATATCCGGTATCACCATCTTTGAGACTGTGTGGTCAAGAGGATCATGTTGTTGTTGTATGTTTCGACCGAGGAACAAGATGCAGATATTTTGACTAAGGCTTTTTCAAAATGCAAGTTCGAGTTCTACAGAGATAGGATTGGGGTTACTGATAATCCCTTTCTTGTTGAGAGGGAGTGTTGAAAATATCAACAAGAAATGCTAAATATAGAAGTGCTAAAAATAGCATTGCCATAAATAGCATTTCGGGATACCTTCCTATTTTAATTAGTCCCTGAACTAAAATAGAGAAGTAAAATTCGAATTTGATCTTAGCAGTTGTTTGTAAAATAATTAATTAATTCATCTTGAGTTAATTAGTTGTAGAAAATCAAACATGAAGTCTATGTGGGGACGTGCAACAGTTATCCCATTGATTGAGGAATTTATCCCTCAGTTAAAGAGATAAGGATGAGTTGTAATATTGAGTTCTAATTAGTTAGCTTAGTTAATTGAGTTAAGTCCAGTTAGATAAGTTCAAATAGTTTGTTGAACTAATTGTGAGTTCAGTTAGTTAATTCATGCATGCATGTAACTGCTGCAGTTCAGATAACTGAATATTCTCTCATAAATAACTAATGCATGTTAGTTCAGACAAAGACCTAGTTGAGATCAGAAGATGGGACAGTGTACTATTAGTTGCAAGAATATTCCATGGAGGATATATCTTGCATGCAGAAGGAATTCATTCCTTGGAGATTGTGCAGTTACTTCTTTAGTTTAGTGAGTGTGTGATGAGGCCAATCACATAGGTGGCATCATTGGACCCCAAGAAAAACTGTGCAAGGAAATAGGAGGCTTGGAGGGCTAAGGGAAGGCATATCTTGTGTCTATTCAGTCTGTGAGCTATATTGTTTGATTGCAGAGAGAGCAAGATAGTTTGTGAGCTGATTATTTTTGTAATCGGAACACATTTCGACATGTATGATAATACAAAGATTGGGGTTTTAGGCTAAGGCTTTCCCTGGGTTATTCTTTTTTGTTCATGTGTGATTGATTTCTCATTCTCAGTTATATGTGTTCTATTTGATCTTGCTCATATTCGATTAAGCTTCCACAAGTTTGTGTAGAAGTAGATCTTGTATTTTGCTTTAGTATATTGCATAATTTGTTGATCTGCAGTGGGAATTTCTACATTTCCATGATCCCTTTATAGATTTATTAGAATATTCCTTTCAAACTGGTCCCATGTCTCGTGGCTTGTATTTGCACATGCTTCTTCAAGTCTTGTGTGGTCATAAGTCTAGTGGTTATTGATGTTGTGTAGTCCCCCATGTGGTAGAGTAGTCAAGTGTAATGCACTATTGTCATTGTACTTCTTATTTTCTTTTGTCAGTGCAGATGTTTGCATAGATTCTATTGTTTACTACACTAATTTTTATTTTGATTCTTCATGATTATATCATTTGGTCTAAAGGTCATGAGTAACTTATATGAATGCATTGGAAGTTCTACTTTACATGATCTGACGTTGTATTGTTTAGTTTAGGATAGGTTAGGTTGCATATAATTATATGCATTGAATTTTCTTTTCCTTGTCATGTTTAAGTTTTATTCTTTCGTTTTAATTTATCCTTGAATTAGTCAGTTTTGAGCTTTGAGATGACTTGGCTAATATTTTGTGAAAAGAAAGTGGTAGCAGCACACAACCATTGGATTATCTGTCTCCCTCTTCCTCAATTTGGTTTATATATTTCAAGTCAATGGTTTTCCAATGGAAAATACAATCCTTTAATGGGGAAGTTGTAAGAAAACCATGAAGTCCACATCTCTTTAGGACTCCAATTCCCGCACTTTGTCCTTTTGTGAATGTGCGTTCTTGCTTATATATCTTTGTAGAGTAAGATGAGGGGAATTTTTTTAGTGATTATAGCACGAGAGGTCTAAAGCCTTTTTTTAAAGGAGTAACCCCTTCCACTCTCAATAAGTCTAGATCCCTCTTCCACCCATTAAAAATAATAAGTGCCTATGCACAGTTCTATGAAATAAAAGAAAAATAAAAGGGTGAAAGAAGAGAAAGGCTTCCTACACAGGGAGGGGAAGCAAGCGAATTCACCGGGATACTGTTGAGGCTCATTGGAAGCGAAGAAACATTTTTGTTCTTGAAGTGCCTCCATTGGGGTACTATCTAGGCCTACGGACAACGGAGAAACACTAGAGATGTAAAACTCACACTTTGATTGTTTTATTTTGTCGTGCTATATTACCCTTACTTACATCGACAATATGTTGGTATAGCATATTATATATATGTTGTTTTACACCAAGTAATGGAATAAGGAATACTATATCTTTAACTGGGTAGAGCGGGGAGCTCAAGGTGACTCATTGATTGAATCAATACTTCCTGGAGAAATGAGACTTTGCACTTACAATGAAACCATTTTAGAGAAGTGGGGATTCTCGCAGTTTCTCGTCAATATTGTCATTGTGAAAAAAACCCTCCAAAATGTTTCCTATGTAAATCTTGGAGCATACACTAACTATCATTTCAATCCCTGATGTGCCTTCACGTGGTTCGATTTTTTATTTGTGTGTTTTCGCCTAGTGTCACATCCTCCTAAGTCAATGTGTCTCGAGCATCATCACTTAACCATTAGAAGTGTTTGATTTTGGAAAGTCTATGGTTAGGTGAACTTGAAGTTTGTCTTGACTTAGAAACTTGCCTTCTAACCATGCACACACTCAAAATCACACAAAAGTAGAAAAACAAGAAAAAGCATGAAAATCTCTCATAAAAGAAAAAGTGCACTTTGAGTTGACAAAGGATTGCACTTGAGGTGAGCACACTTTCTTCGTGCTTTGAAAGTGTGCCCTACTAGGGCACACTCCTAGAAAATAGGAATCACCTTAACTTCTTAACTCATCCTTTCATATGACAAAAAGTGGCACTCGTGCATGAGTTAGTTTTGCATGTTGATATCTTTAAATAAAATCATTTAATCATTTCATCTTAGCGCACAAATAGAAAGTCATCAAGCCCTATATCAACCAATGAAATAAGTAAGTTTGTGCGCTCAAATATTTACTGCTTTTTATCATTTCACTATCAAATATTGCTCTGCTTACTTTTGATTTCTTGTTTTGCAATGTGTTTGTTGGCATTTTACAGGATCTTCATCTTGTAAGTGTTCATTTACTGTCGCATGCAAGAAACTTTTCACATTCCTGAAATTCTTCATTTTCCACCATGCATGTAACAACAATGATAAATATTTGCAAACCATTATTCTCCTCATATTAACATCGAATCCTATCATTAAAACTTGTTTTTCATCGTTTTACAGGAAAATTGCACTTCCTGAGCTTGAAGCTCCTTAAGTCTCGAAAATTGCGCCCTGTTCAACCCAATTTTCCTCTTAGGCGCATGGATGCATCTCAAAGGCATGAAGCTTTTCCCTTTGACCCTTTAGAGTGCTACAATTCTCCTTCTTTGTTTTAGGGTGCATGGGCACATTACAAAGGAATGAAGCCTCATAATTAAACCCTTCAACATGCAATAGTAAGCCCTCTTTTCATCATTCCTTCGAATATTCAGGGTGCTACAGTGTGCCTTGGTTGATTTTAACCTCTTTCTTGAGGTCGTCAGTGCACTACGAAACCCCAAATGACTATGCATGTCCCATTCATGCTTTGAAAGTGAAACCTCTTAGTTTTCATGTGTATTTTGCTTCCATGCAAGTTGTTTTTGGTTTTCATTCATATTTTTTTATCATTCTTGGTGACTCTTTGAACATGATTTACAAGTATTGTTGCATAGTTATTTGTTTTAATTTGATCTTGTCGCTATGAGTGTGATTCCACAAATAGGAGATTGTGTTACAAGTATTATCACTTTGTCATCATTTGTTAGAGATGTACCACTGCGCAAAGTAGCCTCTAAAGAACTCTTAGGAGCAAGTAGTAATGAGCTACTTGAAGTTACAAAGTCCAATATTCCTACATATGAGGACACTTGGCATTTTATTGATAAGACAACAAAGGTTACCTAGAGCAAGATCTACAACATGTTCATTTGGGAGACATTTCTTGAGGACTTAGAAGATGCGTTTACATATATAAACATTAATAAGCCCAGGATACACAGGGTCATGTGCATATAGTCGGTCATGCCATGTGATGAAGTTATTGAATGGATAAATACACATATGGATGACTCACATCTTGTGCTATGCAGTGAAAGTGGCGATCATCTCGCCACCTATTATGGTGAGGATATGTAGGCATATTATAAGATGCTCAAGCCTAATGAATATGAAAATGATTTTATATACACAAGAAGGGTTAACCTCTACATGACTAATGTTATTAAGCAATGGTATCGAGAGCCTACCAAGTTCTTCCATCACCCATCAATAGTTTATCTAACAAAGATATTAAGAGACATATATCAGTATTTGATAGCTACTTATTGTTGGATGTTTGGGCATAAGAACCTTGAGGTGTTTCAAGAGAACTGGATATATACACTCAATCTAGATTGTGGTAAATATTTTAATTAGCCAGATATATTATCATATGAATTGCAGCGACAGGTGGGACAGACCAAAGCATATTTGCAAGCGAATCAACCTAAAAATTCTACATGTTTGCATATCTCTTGGACCATATCTGTGCATGATATGTATTCCTGAATTTGTATTGGAAATAGAATACTAAAGAGAAGTTCCCAGTTTATGTGCACTGTAGGGTATTATCAGAAGGAAGTTTCATAGGAACATACGACAGATTGTTCGAAGACTTCTTTGCAACCATATTTCACCTCATATTCGACACCAATCCACCATGCACAACAGATCAAGTGAAGGAGTCACTTTAAGATATTGTAGACTAGTTTGCAGCTCTTGAGGGAATTCACATCAGATGATTCAGATGTCAAACAACCCCTCATATTATGCTGTGATATGTGACAAACAAGGTGGTCATGTAGGAGGTGGAAAATCAGTAGGACAAGGGACTGTCAAGAACCCTTCACAGAGGGAAGAAAGCCCCTTGGCCCTATTCGTGTTCAAATATGAATCATACAATGCACCCAATTCCACATTAACTATCGACCTGGGGCTTGACTGTTTATTTTAAGGCTATCATGCAAGGTATATGCAGGTCACAAGTTCCCTACCCAGTATTGAACATTCAATCATAACGTAACAATGTGTAACAAAAAGTTATAATTGTAACAACAATTAAGAGTAACAACAAGTTAAGACTCACAACAACACACTAAAATCATTACGTAGGAAAGAGATAACACAGTAGAAAATAAACCTACACACATGAATCTAATCCAACAAACCCTGGTTAAGAGAGTGGGCCCAACTCCTTGATCACGACTTTGGCAAGATCAAGATCTATAGAATATTCAAAGGATAAAAAAATGCATTAATCAAAATATATCATTACAGAGGTCTTCTGTTACAGCTCAAAAATGTCATATATCTCCTAGCGGTGTCTTTCGTAGCCCCGTAATCAATACTTATTCACTTCATAAATCAACTGACATTGGCTAATATTATGGCAACTGTCTGCCTATAAATACACAACGGTTTCTTGAGACACAACAGAATTCAAAGATAACACTTGTGCTGGCTAAGAGGTTGATCCATCGCTTGTAGCTGATATCCACAGATAGCGTTGCCAACCCAATAGTCATCATACATTGAATCATGCCTTTGACCATCATTCCTCCAAATCTGCATGAAAGATTAAGTTAGCAATTCACTTTAGGTAATAATCCCCTATGACTACGTTTCAATGATTAACAATTTACAAAGACACGACAATAGGTGTACCTTCACTATTTAAAATGCAAATCGACCAACAAGGACAAGAAATGAGTTCAAGAAAGAGATAAAAAGGTGGTAAAAGATAGGAAAAATTAGCAACCAACATCTCTGCCCAACTAGCCTTTCTGCATGTCCTCATGCAACTCGTCTCTTGTACAGATCTATGTTAGAGCCACTGTGGTCAACATGGAGCTGTGCAAGGTCATACTTCATAACCATTTCTATTCCAGGAACCTTGTATCTATCTGTGTGAAGGAATTCCTTCCACCAATCCTTGTGTACCACATAAGATGGTGTGTACTCTTTAGTTGGAAACCAAACAATGGAAAAATGAAATCTCATACCCATCCATTGGGTCCCACAGGTCTAAATGCATGCAATATACCATGGTACTCTATCCATAGCCTAAACAAAATTAGGGGCCCCAAAGGGTTCACGTATTCTTACTGCGGTTGATGACAACACCCATCGTTTCTGATAGCCGTCCCGGGCCTCCTCTTGACAAGTAAAAATTTTCTTTGTACACATGCCAACAGACCACTTTTGCATTGCCATCAACTGACCCCTCTGTCCTTCTATTCCAAAGAAGGTACAATGTTTGTTAAAAATATTCACAGCCTAACAATGCTCTGCCCAAAATACAAGTGGCCTATTCACTTTGTTCTCTTCAAACGTGTCGAAGGCTTTCTTCCACTTAACCTGGTTAAGCGTGAAGGAGGTGAAGGCTCTAAAATGAATATCCCCCACATATGCAACTCGATTGAATGATTGATTGGTCTGCAAAAAATAATCATACATGTTGAGTTCACACATTAAGTGTTGGTTCAAAATATTGTGTCCCTTTAGGATCCGAAGAAACTATATCGGATCTCAGATTTCGCCACTTATCTCTGGATTGATGCTCTCCAAACCAAAGAAGATGCACTATTTGTGGAGAAACAAAGCATAACTATGAGCAGGAGGTTGGCATGCCATTACTTGCTGCGCTAAAGAGAACATTTCTGTTGGAAATAATACTGAGAGGGGGGGGTGAATCAGTATTATCTAGCAATTTAATAAATCTTCCTTATTTGATCTTTGAATTATTAGTACCATAAAATAATGAGCATGAACAAAGAAAACAGATAGTCACACCAAGAACACAAGATGTAAGGTGGAAACCCAATGTGGGTGAAAACCACCTGCTGCAATATGTCTCTATCTTCTTTCAAATTAGAAACTCCTTTTACAATGATTTTGTACTAGTGCAGACCTTTACCAGTACGCAGGCTGCAACCTGCAGAGAGCTACAACTCTCTCTCTCTCTCGTTTTCCAGTCTATTCTTGGAAGGGAGCTACAACCCCCTACTTCTTTTCATAAAGCATCAAATGATCAACAAATATATAACAGTTACAGTCCACTACAGATATCAGATCAGCAATAACAGAAGTAACCCAGAACACCTTATCAACAGAGAAATTCAATCAACAGAATATCTTAAGACAGAGACGCAGTTTTTCTTTCTGTGGCCTGCGACCAGACGCAGTTAACCTTCTGCTCCCCTGCATCCACACGCAGATATCCTTCTGCTGCGCTGCGTGCCCACGCACTGTTCCTTTAGCTGCACTGCGTTCTGTTGCTTCAGGGACGCAGCCAAAAACACTATCGCGCCGCGTCTTTCTGCTACAGGGACGCACCCAAAAACACTATCGCGCCGCGTCCGTCTGCTACAGGGACGCACCCAAAAACACTATCGTGACGCGTCCGTCTGCTACAGAGACGCACCTGAACCTTGATCGCTCTGCGTCCCCACGCAAATCTCCAGTCACTGAACTGCGTCCCAGACGCACCTGAACTTCGTCTGTCCTGTGTCCCCACGCAGATCTCCAGATTCTGCCCTGCGTCCCGTCGCGCCTTCCTTTCACTGTACCTGCGTCCCTTCGGGTATGAATGATTTCAAGACCTTAAGTGTAACCCAAACTGTCAGATCTACAGATCTGATCTTGCGCCAAAGGAATCTCAGTCCTTCAGTAGATTCGCCTTTTAGATCAAGACCAGATCTCACCCAATAGGATATTCAACCAAAGACATTCTTAGCCAAAAGATCTCCTTGCTTTATATAGGCAAGCTCCTCCTCAAAACATGGAACAATACCACGAGCCGACACAATAGAAACACAAAACCGTCGGCTAGATACCACACAAGAAACCCCCACGTGCTTTTTCTCTGCCTTGAAAAGTGTGCACTGGGTGGACGCACCCCCTGAACGGCGGGCCTGCGTCTCTGGACGCGGATCCTGCATGGTGTACCTGCGGGTACGCACCTTCTGAATTGGTTTCCTGCGTCCTTCTTAATTTTCAACAAACTGAGAGCCTTGCCACGGGAGTTGCCATCAAGTACAACATCTGTAACATACAGCCATACCAGAAAAACATAATGCCAACAATCTCCCCCTTTGGACTTGATGGCAACCTCACAAACTTCAGCTTCATTCTCCCCCTTTGACATCAAGGGCAAAGGGGTATGCTCCCCCTAAGATCATGCTCCCCCTGAACCAGATCTGTAACAAAGAACCATAATCCTCCATGAAAGAGATAGAGACATATTGCAGCTATTTCCAAGATCTCCTTCTGTCCATCCTCCATAATGCCAACAATGCATTATATGCTCCCCCTGAACCTGTACCATCAATCAGAAAAGGTTCAACAACAAGATGATGCATCAACAACCCCCAGCTTTTGCCTGAGGTACTCAAAAGTGTCCCTGGGCAATGGTTTGGTGAGAATATCAGCAACTTGTTCCTTAGAAGGAACATACTCCAACTTGACCTTCTGTTCAAGCACTTGTTCCCGGAGAAAATGATACTTGATTGGTATGTGCTTGGTTTTTGAATGCATAACCGGATTCTTTGAGATGCTCATTGCACTTGTGTTGTCACATAAGATGGGGATAGGTGGTGTACAAGTGATTTGAAAATCCTGCAAAGTCTGCATCATCCAAAGAAGTTGGGTGCAACAAGATGCAGCAGCAACATATTCCGCTTCAGCTGTAGACAAGGCAATCGAACTCTGTTTCTTGCTGAACCAAGATACCAGTCTGGAACCCATAAAGAACGCACCACCACTTGTGCTTTTCCTGTCATCCATGCTTCCGGCCCAATCTGCATCTGTATAAGCATGAAGAGTAAGATCTGTATCTCTAGGATACCATAAGCCATAATTTTGAGTCCCTTGAAGATATTTGAAAATTCTCTTCACTGCCTGAAGATGAGTCTCCTTCGGATTTGCCTGAAATCTTCCAACTATTCCAATTGCATGCATGATGTCCGGTCGGGACCTGTCAAATATAGTAAACTTCCAATCATAGATCTGTAGGTTGGTTGATGTACTGCTGCAGATTCATCATTTGCACTGAGACTACATCCTGTGACCATGGGTGTACATACAGGTTTTGCATCTTCCATGCCATATTTCTTCAAAATCTGTTTGAGATACTTGGTTTGAGATAAAAAGATTCCTCCTTCTTTTTGTTGGATTTGCAAACCAAGGAAATATGTCAGTTCTCCTAGCAAGGACATTTCAAATTCTTTCTGCATGACCGAGGCAAAGCTTTGACTCATAGCTTCTTCATTGCTGCCAAAAATAATGTCATCTACATACACAACAAGTATTAGCAATTTGTCATTTTCAATTTTTATATAAAGATTGCTATCTGCTGAACCTTTTGAAAAACCTTGTTGATGAAGATATTTGTCCAAACGGTAGTACCAAGCCCTTGGAGCTTGTTTGAGACCATAGAGAGCCTTTTTCAATCTGCATACAAGATTTGGATCATTTCCAAGAATGAACCCATCTGGTTGTTCAATGTATACTTCTTCTTCCAAGTCTCCATTCAGAAAGGCTGATTTCACGTCCATTTGAAATACTTTGAAGTTTTGAAAACTTGAGAGAGCAAGGAACATTCGGATGGCCTCAAGTCTTGCAACAGGAGCAAAAGTTTCTTCAAAGTCTATTCCTTCTTGCTGCGCATACCCTTTACAAACAAGTCTGGCTTTGTTTCTAATTACTTCTCCATTTTCATTCAATTTATTTTTGAAGACCCATTTTGTTCCGATAACATTCTTATCCTTTGGTCTAGGAACGAGCTCCCAAGTGTTGTTCTTTTCGATTTGCTCAAGTTCTTCATCCATTGCTTTCACCCAACATTCATCTTTGCATGCTTCTTTCACATTTTGTGGTTCAGTAGAGGAGAGTAATGCCAAATAACTTGAGGCTTCTGCAACTGTTCTTCTTGTTTGTACACCTGCTTCTTTCTGCCCCACAATCTGAGATTCTGGATGATTCTTCTGAACATATCTGGATGGAGTCTTTTCTTCTATTCTTGTTTGCTCCTCTGGCTCTTCTTGAGGTTCTTCCTGAGGTTCTTCTTCTTCATCATTCTGTCTTTGAGGGTAGCCTTCATCTTCTTCGATGTCTTCATGATGGACTTGCCTAGGAATGTATCCCTTCTCATCAACCACTACATCAATGCTGTCAACAATTCTGCCAAGTCTTTTATTGTAGCACTTGTATGCTTTGCTATATGGAGAGTAACCAAGAAGAATGCCTTCATCTGCCCTAGGTTCAAGTTTGCCAAGCTGCTCATCAGTATTCTTGATATAGCATTTGCTCCCAAAGATTTTGAAGTGCTTTACCGAAGGAGTCCTACCACTCCAAAGCTCATGAGGAGTTTGAGTGCTGTTCACCCGGACATTTGTTTTGTTGAGAATAACAACCGCAGCATGTGCAGCTTCACCCCAGAAAGTTGCGGGAGTTCCTGATTCATCAAGCATAGCACGAGCCATTTGTTGGATTGTTCTGTTCATTCTTTCAACAACTCCATTTTGCTGAGGAGTTCTAGCTGTAGAGAATTCTCTCCTTATCCCATGTTCATCACAGAAATCGAAAAATTCATTTGAAGTAAATTCCCCACCTCTGTCGGATCTGAGGCACTTAATTTTGTGACCTGATTCATTTTCAACCAAGGCTTTGAAGGATTTGAATTTTTCGAATGCTTCATCTTTGTGCTTCATAAGTCCTAGCCAGACAAATCTGGAGAAATCGTCAATAAATAATATCAAGTATTCCTCTCCTCTAGGTGTTCTTTTCCTGAATGGACCACATGTATCTGTATGTACTAGCTCAAGAGGCATGCTAGCTGATCCTTCTTTCTCTGGAAAGTTAGTTCTGGTTTGTTTTCCAAACTGACATGATCTGCATATGGTGTTGACAGGAATTTTGATATCTGGAAGATCGCGAACTGCCTGATATTTGCATGCTTTCCTTATTTGTGAGAAGCTTAGATGTCCCAACCTTCGATGCCATAACCAGTGTTCTTCATCCTTGCTCAGATAGCATTGTTGTTGTCCTTCTTCAAATATGTACAGATTATTTGGAGTTCTTTTGCCTTTGAGAACTGTTTTACCTGTATCAAGATCACGAACAAGACATCCATTCGATCTGAAAATAACCTCGGTTCTTTGATCACACATCTGGCTGACACTTAGAAGATTATGCTTTAATCCATCAACATACAAAACATTTCCAGCTTTGACCTTTTCTTTTAACTGAGCAATCCCATTTCCTTTTATAGTTGCAGGAGTATCATTTCCAAAAGAGACTTTCTTTCCCTTTTCTAGAGCAGAATAAGATTCAAGTTTTTCTTTATCACCTGTCATATGCTTCGAACATCCACTGTCAATGTACCATAGATTTTCCTGTCCCTCTGCATAAAATGCTATTCCACATCTTTCTGTTTGAGGTTCCTTTATTCTCCATGTTTTGGTGCTTGAGGCTTGCTCCTTTTTCTGCTGAAACCTGCTCCTGCATTCAGATTCTTCATGACCAAAATTATTGCAAATAGAACATTCGACTTCATTTTCAAGAACTGAAAAGTTGTTATAGGTCCTTTTTGTAATCCCTGTCATACTTCTTTGTTTTTGAGCTTCCCTAGTCATGATTGTTTTATATGCAACACATTGAGCTGCTTTGTGACCAAAGTTATGACAAGAAAAGCATTGTCCATTGAAGAAACTTCTGCGGTTATCGAATCTACCAGCCGACTGATTGTAATTTCTATTTTCATCTATTCTTGGACCAAATTGAGAAGATTTTACCTGAGGCTGGTTCACCCTTAAGATGGATTGCCCTTGATAGTTTCTGTTTGTAATTCGTCCCTGCTTTACCTGATGATCTTCATTGTTCTTTTGCTCATTTCTTCTTGCTGCATCAAGATAACTCTTTGAGGTGGATGCTTGAGAGGTTTCTCCATTGTAGCCCAGACCTGTCTTGTTTAGAGGAGACCGCTGCACATTGATAATCTTATCCAAGGTTTCGGATCCTTTGACAAACTTAAGATTAATAGATTTTGTTTTCTCAATCTCTTTTCTAAGACCAACAATTTCTCCTTCTAGTTTTTCAAGATGTTTTTCCTTTTCATCAATTTGAAATTGTAGAGTATCAATGATCACATTCTTTTCTTCTATACATCTCTTGAGTCTAGTGATTTCATCATAAAGGTTATCCACATCTATAGCATCCATATAATCATCATCTTCAAATGCCATTAATAACTTATATTCATTACCTCGTTCATCTTCATCACTGTTTGATAGACCATCACTATCTTCATGGGTGTAGTAGCTTTTCTTACTTTGTTTCTTGTTCCATCTAGCAGGTTCCTTTCCTTTATCCTTATAAGGACATTTTGCAGCATAATGACCTACTCTTCCACAAGCAAAACATTTGAAAGGTAGCTTACCTCTGAACCTTCCAGAACCCCTTTGAAGATTTCTGACAAAATTGGATTCTTCTTCCTCTTCTTCTGGAACATGGCTTGCTTCATAGTAATCTTCCTTGCCTGATGCCTTGAAAGCAGCTTCCCTTCTGTCTGATGGACCTCCCTTTCTCATTTCATAAGCAGTTAGAATTCCATGTAGCTGAGACATAGTGAGAACTCGGAGATTTTCCTTTTCTTCTATTGTAGATACTTTAGATTCAAACTTGGGGGATAATGATCTTAGAATCTTTTCAACTACTATAGCCTCTTTTATTTCTTCACCCAAATTTTTCATACAATTAACAATATCATCTACCCGAAGAAAGTAATTAGCCACACTTTCATCATTATACATCTTAAGAGTCTCATACTGAATCCTGAGAGTTTAAAGTTTAGCTCGCTTTACCTGTTCATCTCCTTCATAGCTCGTGACCATTTTGTCCCATATCTCTTTTGCTGATTTGAAGTGCATTACCTTCATGAATTCTGTTTGGGATATACTTCCTAATAGAGTACTGACTGCTTTTGCATTTGTTTCATACTTCTTTTTCTCAGCTGGATCTGTAGGAGTAGCTGAAGGAAAAGCATAGCCTGTTTCTACAATGTCCCAAACTTCTGTACCAAGAGATTGAAGATATGCAGTAACTCTTACCTTCCAATAATTGAAGTTTGTCCCATCAAAGATCGGTGGCCTGATTGATGCTTCTCTCTCGTAGTTGCTCATGATGAACGATCTACCTTCAAGCGATCAAGCTTCTCTGAAGGACCTGCTCTGATACCAATTGTTGGAAATAATATTGAGAGGGGGGGGTGAATCAGTATTATCTAGCAATTTAATAAATCTTCCTTATTTGATCTTTGAATTATTAGTACCATAAAATAATGAGCATGAACAAAGAAAACAGATAGTCACACCAAGAACACAAGATGTAAGGTGGAAACCCAATGTGGGTGAAAACCACCTGCTGCAATATGTCTCTATCTTCTTTCAAATTAGAAACTCCTTTTACAATGATTTTGTACTGGTGCAGACCTTTACCAGTACGCAGGCTGCAACCTGCAGAGAGCTACAACTCTCTCTCTCTCTCGTTTTCCAGTCTATTCCTGGAAGGGAGCTACAACCCCCTACTTCTTTTCATAAAGCATCAAATGATCAACAAATATATAACAATTACAGTCCACTACAGATATCAGATCAGCAATAACAGAAGTAACCCAGAACACCTTATCAAAAGAGAAATTCAATCAACAGAATATCTTAAGACAGAGACGCAGTTTTTCTTTCTGTGGCCTGCGACCAGACGCAGTTAACCTTCTGCTCCCCTGCGTCCACACGCAGATATCCTTCTGCTGCGCTGCGTGCCCACGCACTGTTCCTTTAGCTGCTCTGCGTTCTGTTGCTTCAGGGACGCAGCCAAAAACACTATCGCGCCGCGTCTTTCTGCTACAGGGACGCACCCAAAAACACTATCGCGCCGCGTCCGTCTGCTACAGGGACGCACCCAAAAACACTATCGCGCCGCGTCCATCTGCTACAGAGACGCACCTGAACCTTGATCGCTCTGCGTCCCCACGCAGATCTCCAGTCACTGAACTGCGTCCCAGACGCACCTGAACTTCGTCTGTCCTGCGTCCCCACGCAGATCTCCAGATTCTGCCCTGCGTCCCGGCACGCCTTCCTTTCACTGTACCTGCGTCCCTTCGGGTATGAATGATTTCAAGACCTTAAGTGTAACCCAAACTGTCAGATCTACAGATCTGATCTTGCGCCAAAGGAATCTCAGTCCTTCAGTAGATTCGCCTTTTAGATCAAGACCAGATCTCACCCAATAGGATATTCAACCAAAGACATTCTTAGCCAAAAGATCTCCTTGCTTTATATAGGCAAGCTCCTCCTCAAAACATGGAACAATACCACGAGCCGACACAATAGAAACACAAAACCGTCGGCTAGATACCACACAAGAAACCCCCATGTGCTTTTTCTCTGCCTTGAAAAGTGTGCACTGGGTGGACGCACCCCCTGAACGGCGGGCCTGCGTCTCTAGACGCGGATCCTGCATGGTGTACCTGCGGGTACGCACCTTCTGAACTGGTTTCCTGCGTCCTTCTTAATTTTCAACAAACTGAGAGCCTTGCCACGGGAGTTGCCATCAAGTATAACATCTGTAACATACAGCCATACCAGAAAAACATAATGCCAACAATTTCACCTTTGTCAGCCTTCAGTAACTCCACCTGTTCTCCTTGTTCCTAAATTAGTTTTTTCTTCTTTTGTTGTTGCTTCTTGGCTTTATCCATCTGAGTCACGTAATTGATCACTACTTTCACAACTTGTTCTTGAATCCCTTGCACTCCTTCCCACTTGGGTTCTAAAGATATGAACCCCCGTTGAAGATGAGATGTTGTAGCTTTCCATTTCTAGATCTTAGCAGTGAACAAAAATTCTCAAAACTCAAATATATGCGACAATGGTTCGGTTTGTATTGTTGCTGAAGTGGTTTCAACATCAAGATTCACAGCAGCCTAACCACCATTCTTCTTGTGCTTCTTCACTGATCCGGATTTAAACAGGAACGCAACAAATTACAGAGATAACCATATACACAAAGATGCAGCGGAAATAATACTTCATTTCATTAATGGAAAATACTAAAATATGCTTACAACCAGAAATGGAAATAAACCAGCTAGGCGATGGTAGCTTATCTCTGAGAAGAGATGTGATGGCTACATGCCTCTGAACTGTGTTACAATGAGGCTCGAAGGCCTATTTATTGTTGAGAAACAATGGAAAACCCTTAACATTCCAAAACCTAACCCTAGGAGATGAAACGCCAAACTGTCGGCCCCGTTTGGGGGTAAATTGGTACATCAACTTCCCGGGGTCGTAACTTTGGCATATGATCTCCGTTTGACGCGTACAATAGCTCATTAGAAAGATCTATCCGAGCACTATCATTGTTGGAATGAGCAACATTCCCCAAAAAACGTCGTTTAGGGCCTCAAAACGGCTCCGGAAGTTCAGGACCCGAAAAACTGCTAAAAATAGTAAGTTGTGCTACAATTAAGGAAACTGAAAATGCTGAGAAAGACAATGGTGGGGGTCCAGGTGGACTTGGCAGGTGGCCACCAATATCCACCTGGATCATTCCTCCCCCCTTAGGAAGCAATGGTCCCCATTGTGTTGAGCTCCTCCATGAGATGAGGAAACTTCTGCTGAACTTGTTCCCTGGTGAGCCACTTGCCCTGCTGAAGGAGTTGGCCTGCTTTGACAACTCGATACAGTTGGATATTCTGTTGGCAAGTGTTCTTGATCTGTGTGTCCATGATCCGATCAGTTGCAGCTTGTTCCATGCAATCTGGATTTAATTCTGTGGGTTTGAGCTGTTCTGCAATGTCGGATGTGTCTAGCAATGGTGGAAAGTATGGCTGGAGGCGGTCCACATTGAACACTGGGTGCAGGCCAAGGAATGGGGGAATGCTGAGCTCAAATGCATTGTCTCCCATAGCCTTAGTAATGGTGTAAGGACCATATCGGAGTGGTCTCAATTTCCGATAGGCTCCAGTAAGGCGTTCCTTTTGCAAATGCAACCAGACTTTGTCGCCCACCTGAAACTTGTGTGGCACCCGGTGTTGATCATGTCGCTGCTTGTACTTGGCATTTGATTTCTCAAGAATGTCATGGACCTACTGGCGAATATGTTGGATGCGCTCAATGAAGCTGGTGGCCTTATCTGTTTCGGACTGGACATGAGCTGAATTCATGTGAGTAGCTGTAAGGGGCATGGCCACATCAATGGGGCATAGTGGCTGGAATCCCAAACCCACCTGAAAAGGGCTATGGCTAGTGGAGCTGTGAAGAGCTCGGTTGTAGCTGTGCTGAACATAGGGGAGGCTCTCGTCCCATGTGCGTGGATGCTTTGAGTTATACATGCGCAGAATGTGCACAATCATCCTATTGACAACCTCTGTCTGGCCATCAGTTTGAGGATGGAAGGTTGTGGACTTCGTGAGTTTGGTGTCCAGCATTGACCAGAGACTGGACCAAAATGTGCTGAGAAACCGACTGTCCCGATCTGAGATGATAAACTGTGGGATCCCAAAGTGCACCCACACTCGTTCAAAGAAGAGTTTAGCAGTGGCTTCTGCTGTGATATTCTTCTTGCAGACCATCATAATGGCCATCTTCGAGAACCTGTCGACGACCACAAAAACACAGTCATTTCCATGCTTAGTGGAAGGAAGGCCTGACATGTAATCCATGGAGATGGATTCCCAAGGTCGACTAGGGGTAGGCAACGGGGTATAGAGGTCGTGCTTCTTAATGGTCGGTTTGGCAATGGCACAGGCAGTACATGATCGGATGTACTTCCCAACATCATGTCGAAGATTCGGCCAATAGAAATAATTTTGCAGTACTGCCACTGTTTTCTCGACCCCGAAATGCCCAGCAGCCCGACTGTAGTGTGCTTCCCAAATCATCTTGGCACGCTCGCTTGAAGGAACACAAAGGTGACCGAGGTGGCATAATAGGGCGTCCTGGAGGTGAAAATCTGCAACATGCCGACCCTCCAAGAGTGTCTGGTATGTGTGGCCGAATTCTGGGTCGCTTTTGTAGAGAAGTGGCCAATCAAAAGTCTCGTGTCCACAAGAGTTGAGCATGGTGGTTAGCGCCATGATCGGTGGCCGACTAAGGCAATCTGCAACATTATTGGTGCTGCCCTTTTTATACTTGATATTCAAGTGAAACTGTTGCAGGTATGTAGACCACTTCTGATGGCGATCATTCTGCAATTTCCCTTGGGTCTGTATGAACTGCAGAGGTCGGTGGTCTGTGTGGATGACCGTTTCCTTCCCCAAAATGTAATGCTTCCATTGTCAGCAGGCCTGTACAATGGAATACATCTCTTTATCATAAGTGGGGTACTTCCGGACTGTGTCTGAAAGTGTTTCACTGTGATATGCCACTGGATGTCCATGTTGAGTAAGGACTGCCCCAATAGCATAGTCAGAGGCATCTGTCTCGACCTCAAATGGTTGTTGTAAATCTGGTAACACGAGCACTGGTGCCGTGCAGAGGCGATCCTTCAACTCCCTGAATGCCTTCTGTTGAGATTCAGACCAAAAGAATTTTGCTTTCGCCCCACCCTTGGTGACTTGACTCAAGGGCCAAGAAATATGAGAAAACCTCAACACAAACCTGCGATAGAAGTTGGTAAGACCTAGAAAGCTGCGGAGCTCTGTTAGAGTGGTTGGAGAGGGCCAATCCCGAATGACTTGGATCTTGGCTGGATTGACATGCACCCCCTGTTCATCAATGATGTATCCCAGATACTGAACCTGGGTCATGCCAAAAGTGCATTTCTCCAAATTGGCACATAGCTTGTGTTGCCGCAGTGTTTGGAGAACCTGTCGGATGTGGTGGAGGTGCTCTTCCCAACTCTGGCTGAAGATCAGAATGTCATCCAAGTATACTACTACAAAGGAGTTGGTGAATGGCCGCAAGATGTCATCCATTAGCCTCATAAAGGTTGCAGGAGCATTCGTCAATCCGAAAGGCATGACCAACCATTCGAAGAGGCCCTCCTTGGATTTGAAGGCAGTCTTCCACACATCGGAGGGTTCGATTGGTACCTGGTGATATCCTGACTTCAGATCGATCTTGCTGAAATATTTCGCCCCCTTTAGTTGGTCTAGGAGGTCATCAATCCGCGGGATCGAGTACCTATTACGGACAGTGATCTTGTTCAGCGCCCGATAGTCAATACAGAGTCTCCACGTCCCATCCTTCTTCTGTACCAACACGATCGGGCTCCCACAGGGCGATGAACTCGGATGGATGTGACCTTTCTGCAGGAGCTCTTGAATCTGCCTCTTGATTTCATTGTTTTCCAGAACGGAGCGCCGATAAATTGGTCCATTGGGTAGCGGCGCACCTGGGGTCAGATCGATGGAGTGCTTGACTTGACAGTGCAGAGGAACCCCTACCGGGGAGGTGAAGATGTCCTCATACTCCTCCACAACCTTGTCCATCTGTAGTTGTCGTGCAGAGGGACCCCGTTTGGAGGCCGCGGCCACTGTCTTCTTCTTTCCTTGAGGGCGTATCATCAGGAAAACAAATTTCCTGGTTTTGGAAATGATCTTACTACATTGTTTTGCAGTAATCAAAGAGATGGCGGAAGGTGGTGCTACCTCTGGTATCCTGAACAACTTATTTCCCAATGTAATAATAACAGCACGGGGCCTTGATTCATACACAGCATGTCGCTTCCACAAGTATGGTTGTCCTAGTAATACATCACAAACTTCAAGGGGAGCAATGTCACACAATACCTCATCCGTGAAGGGCTTGATGTTGTATGGAAGGCGACACTGCTGGCTCACGTGAAGATCTCGTCCTTGGTGAAGCCACCCAATGGTGTATGGTTGTGGATGTGCTGTGGTCGGTAAGCCCAACCGCTTCACGACCTCTGCCGAAATGAGGTTCTTTTGATTCCCGCTATCAACAATGAACTGTATCGGGGAGCCCTTTACCCACATCTGGGAGTGGAAGAGACGCTCCTCCTCCTCTGGATCTTCGGGTTCATTTTTCTGGATCTTTGCGGTAGCAACAGTGGCGTTGGGATCCGCATCAATGATCTGCTTCCCTTTTTCATACCCCTTATCGGGTTCTGACTCAGAGTCGGAACATGCATCTGATTCTGAAACCTTTAGCTCAGCCACCAGTGACTGCTTGGCCCGACACTCACTTGTGTTGTGAGTGGAGCTCTTATGGAACTCACACCATTTTCCAGTGTCCTTTCTCGGCTTCGCGGCGCTGTTCTTTGCTTGCAGCTTCAGTTGGTTGTCTTGGGCTGTCCCGCCTTGGCTTTGTCCTTTGTTCTGTGGTTTAGGGGCACCTTTCCCCTGCTTTGGATTCGCAGATCCAAAGTCTCGCTTCTTTTGTCTAAACTTCTACTCGACCTTGACGGCATATCGGTATGCTGCACTGAGCGAGGGGATGTTTAGGAATTGTATTTCTTCCTGGATGTACTTGTGCAGGCAGCCACGATATTTGAGTATCAAATGTTTCTCCGAATCCTTGATACCCAACTTTGTGCGAAGGGTATGGAAAATATTGGTGAACTCTGGCACGTCTTGGTCCCTTCCTTGCCGCAACGTGGTCCACTTTATGTATACATCCTCATAGCTTCCGATAGGGTAGTACTGCTCCTTGATGGCATCCCGAAACGAATCCCAGGTGGGTGCGGCTGAAAATAGTGAGCCAGTACTTTCATCCTTCTGCTCGCAGTAGGTTTCCCACCAGTCCTTGACGTGGGGGGTTGCTTTGAGAAGAGCAAAAACAATCTTTTCCCGACTCGAAAATTCATGAACAGAAAAATAACCCTCTAGCAGATTTAACCATTTATCTACGGCATCTGCGTCTATCTGACCCTCGAATATGGGGATTTCAAAATTAACTTGTACCTTAAAGGGTGTGGCGTTTCCAGAGTAGCTGCTGGAAGCCGATGCGTTGCTTCTGGGTAGCCGCTGAAGGATCTGGACAAAGCTGTCCATCATCGCATTCCGTTGTCGCTCGAGGGCTTCTTCGAGCAAGATTTTGATGGGATCTCCTGCCCCCTCGTCTTTCTTCTCGTCCGCCATGGGAGGCCGTCGGGATTTGCGAGGCTGGTCTTGCAAAGGTTCAACCAGTTCAAGCCCTAACTCCTTATATCCCGACCTTGTTGGGGACATGCAAAGAAAAACAGAGAAAAAGCAGACCGCTCTGATACCACTGATCCGGATTTAAACAGGAACGCAACAAATTACAGATATAACCATATACACAAAGATGCAGCGGAAATAATACTTCATTTCATTAATGGAAAATACTGAAATATGCTTACAACCAGAAATGGAAATAAACCAGCTAGGGCGATGGTAGCTTATCTCTAAGAAGAGATGTGATGGCTACATGCCTCTGAACTGTGTTACAATGAGGCTCGAAGGCCTATTTATTGTTGAGAAACAATGGAAAACCCTTAACATTCCAAAACCTAACCCTAGGAGATGAAACGCCAAACTGTGGGCCCCGTTTGGGGGTAAATTGGTACATCAACTTCCCGGGGTCGTAACTTTGGCATATGATCTCCGTTTGACGCGTACAATAGCTCATTAGAAAGATCTATCCGAGCACTATCATTGTTGGAACGGGAAACATGAATGGACCCATGTTGCCCCCGGATTCCCCAAAAAACGTCGTTTAGGGCCTCAAAACGGCTCCGGAAGTTCAGGACCCGAAAAACTGCTAAAAATAGTAAGTTGTGCTATAATTAAGGAAACTGAAAATGCTGAGAAAGACAATGGTGGGGGTCCAGGTGGACTTGGCAGGTGGCCACCAATATCCACCTGGATCATTCACCCATCTTTGTAAGCTTAACACCTGCTTCCTTAACTTAATAATCTCCAATTTTAATTGCATATTTTCTTTGAATTGCGACCAGTACCTTTCTTGGATGGGGGTCTTTCGTTTTGCACACTGTTCAATAAATTCTTGCTTGATAACGACCTCTTCCATTGTCTCGCGACTGCTGTTAGATTTGGCGGGTTGATATTAGGAAATTCGTCCATGGGTTCCTTCTTCACCCTTATTTCCTCTCTCTTCTCCTCAACTTGGGGGGTGGCTGCAACATTTTCCTCTGCAGGTCTTGAAACTTCTATGTTTTCTCTGAGTGACTCTAGAGCCTCTGCAGGCCCTTGCAGAGAAAAATTTTCGACACCTTTTTCCTGTGGCTTCTATGGCTTCTCTGGCTGCTGTTTTTTCTGGTTATCCTCCTCCATATACTCAAAAATTAGTTCTGGCTCTTGCGGGTCGATACCAACAACAACATTCTCTTCCAACGACTCTGTGCAAACAACACCAGCCATAGTTTCTTCAATTATTTTCTCAAAAATTGATTCTGACCCTTGCGGGTCTATACCAATAGAAATGTTTTCTTCTAACGACTCTGTGTGAACAACACTAGCCATGGTTTCTTGATCTTTCCCCTTTGTCGACATTGGTTCTTATGTAACAGTGTCGACCACTAGTCCTTCGATTTGTCCAATTTGTCCACCAGTCGACACTGGTTCTTGTGTGACAATGTCGATAATGGTGCCTCTAGTTGTCCCTACAAATTTCAGTATAGAGGGAGAGATATTTTCTTTCAACGAGCATCTAGGGGGCGAAATTTCCTTGCCCCTCTTGGCAGGGAGGCAAAAAGCAGAGAACGAGGGATGCCTTCCTCGATTTCCATCCTTTCTACACCTGCTGCTTTAATTCCTTCTCCTTCCCCTGGATTTTCTATGCTTTCCTTCTCCTTTTCCTATGCCATCTACTTTTCCAGTCTGGTTGCTTATTCGACAATCAACGCTAGTTCTTTTGTAACAACGTTGACCACAACTTCCACTAGTTTCTTCATCACTTTGGTAGGTGATGCTGGTTCTTGTGTAACAACACCTGCTACAATTTCTTCTACTGCCGACAATTATTCCATCAGCTTAGTGGTAGACATTGGTTCTTGTGTAACAACTTTGACTACACTTCCTTCCACTTCCATTACTCCTATTTCCAGGTCGGAATTCGACGCTGGTTCCTATGTAGTAGCGTTGTCTGCACCCCCTTGTACCTCCATTTCTTCTTATTCTAGTTTAGCAGTTGATGATGCTTCTTGTGTAACAACATCATCTTTGACCCTTTTCTCAATTTGTGATTCTATTAAACCCTGCTCCATCATAAATACTTCCACTTGTTCGACAGCCGACACTGGTTCTTGTGTAACAATGTTGTCTGCAACTTCTTCTTCTGGCACTAATCCCTCTTCCTCTATTGTTGGCATCATAGGCACAATTTCTTCTTCTTCCAATTCAGTGAATTGTGGCCAAGCCAGAGAAGTTTATGACAGGGCATGCATTAGAAGCAGCTTGACAAGCCCATGGTTTGTGAGGACTGCCAATGGTTGCCGTGACTGACGAGCAGATTGTGCCATTAACTACAAATTATTCCATAAGAAATGTGGCATGTCCAGAGAATGCACACCACAGAACCGAAGGCATGCAAGAAGTTTGAAATGGTATTTGAATAGGGTAGTAAGCCGCCCTTCGCAAGTGATGTACCGCACCATGAAATACGTGAACTCATCCCATAGATGTGGAAAATAATCCCAATCATATCCCCTTCCCTTTTGAACCACAGCCTCCCCAGCCTGCAAGAATAATTTCAGAAATTTTGGTACAGGCGATTTCCAGGTAAACCATTTCTGCCCACCTTGCAACAATTTGCTAACAATCGAAATAAATTCCTCTGTGACAGGAATGTCTAGCCCACAAACTCTCGAATAATTCCTATCCAATGTCAATGAAAATTCGACTATAACAACTTCATTAAATCCCTGCAACCTCTCAAAATAGTAATGCCACCCTACATTCTAAAAAATGTTCCATACATCTGGATGGTGTCAGACCTGCATTGTGTCTTCAGGTTCATGCCTAACAACTTGCCCACCCATTCTGCAAATTTCTTTGTAGCAACACTCTAAGTAGAAACAAAACCATTGAGGGGAGTGTTAGCTCATAAGGTTGTGATGACGAGGATTGTAGTTGCAAGGGATGCGGTGAGAGGGAAATCTCAGTGAATATTATGGAAAAATCCATGGTGGATTATGGTAAATAATGGAAATTATTACACTGTGTTGGAAAGGACCATAATTCAATTCAATCATACATAGTTCAAGTTCCAATGATATAGATAATTGTGCAAGATATGTTGAAGATTGAAATGTTAATGTGGAGTGTACAAGTTGGCGTGATGTTCAATGACAATGATGATGAATCATTATTGCTGTTAAATACAACATGTTTACCATTAATATAGTACCTACCCCCAACTAAGGGATGACCGTCTGTGGTCATGTTTAGTCATGTCATAGGTGAAATGTCAATCAAATCCACGAAGTTAGTTGCGGATGTACCTGGTGACTTACCTTAACAAAGCAACAACACCAATGTACTTGGAATAAATCACGACGAATGGAGTTACAACACCGGAGGAGTAACAACACCACTGTACTTAGATGAAATTGTGACAAATGGTGTAACAACACCAGTGTATTTAGATGAAATTGCGATGAATGGAGTAACAACACCGGAGGAGTAACACCACCAGTGTACTTAGACAAAATCGCGATAACATAGTAACATCCCCAGAGGAGTAACAACACCAGAGGATTAACAACACCAGTGTAATACTTACGTGAAATCAAGATCCGCAGCATAACATCACTAGAGTAGTAACATCACCAGTGGAGTAACAACACTAGTGAAGTACTTAAACGAAATCAATATTCGTAGAGTATCAGCACTAGAGGAGTAACGACATCAGTGGTGTAAAAACACCAGCAAAGTACCTGCATGAAAAATAATAATAGAGTAGCAACACCATTTTATTATATATATATATATATATATATATATATATATATATATATATATATATACATATATATATATATATATATATATATATATATATATATATATATATATATATATATATATATATATATAGCGAGAGAGAGAGAGAGAGAGAGAGAGAGAGATGTACCTAAGTCACATGACACGAGGACACGAGACACGAAGGACACGTAAATACGAGTATTCGACATGAAACGCAGCGACCCCGGAAACAGGACACGAGGGACACATTATATATATATATATATATATATATATATATATATATATCTATATATATATATATATATATATTAAAAAATACTGAAATATAGTGCTTGATCCATATAGATATGAATCATGATGATATCTATTTAGTACTTAGTATACACTATTTAGTATTTCATATTTAGTAATTTAGTAGTTAGTTTATTAATTTACTACATCAATGATGTTCATAGTTCAATGTTCATTGTTCATGTTATAATTTTTGTTATTAACTTCAAACAAGTTTGATCATGTTCAAACTTCACATAAGGTAGTTTATGAACTATAAATTTATATGTGTTCAAACTTCATTGTTGACCAGAGCATTAATCGAGCTTTCCCTCCCTTTAGACCTCGAAGGTGTAGTGAGCAATGAGCACATGATTGGGAGCTGGGATTTTTATTTCAACACACTATCTATACGTGGTCACTCGTGTATAATTAAGTTAAGTTTCGTAGGCTATAACACAACTTACAAGAAATTTAAGTGCTCCAAACTCTTAGCAAAGCATGTGAACACTCGTCTCCTACATCTCCATTACTAGGTCGATGTGAAGTTCTGAGAATTGCACTTGAATCTGATGGAATTCCTCATGGTGCACAACAAATTGGATTCTAGCGATGAGCAAACTCAACTTCGGTGGCAAACAATGACAAAAAAAACCCAAAAATGAACCATGTTGCAGGTTTTAAATGTCACTTTTCATGGGACACGTGTCCTAAGAACAAAAAACGTTAGGGAATGTTTTCAACACATCCAAAACACGTGTCTCGATTGGAGGACACGAAGAAAAACATTTTCGACATGTTTTAGGGCGGTTTTCGTGTCTGACATGTGAAATACGGGACACGGGACCCTGAGGGATGTGTCCTGTGACTTAGATATGTACTCAAGAGGTGCAGAGGAAGAATTGTGTGCACTAACAATTTCAAAACAAGAATTATCAGAGAGATGTTTAATAAAGGAGTCTTTGGAAACTAGATGATGATGCAATTTGAGGTGATGTCTATTTACAATCATAGGAGTATGTGCCTCATGGATTGTTATGAGCCTAACAATCCTACTATCAAACATCGTGTCCACTTCATATGGTCCCATCCATCCATAGCAAAGTTTTCCTTTAAAATATTTGAACCGAGAGTCATAGAACAACGCCCAATCTCCTCTTTGAAACACCTTTTTCTTGATAAAATTATGATGCCATTTATTTCACTGCTGCTGAATTGCAACAACGTTCTAGACAACCACCAAAAAAATTTCATCCAACTCATTTAATTTTTCCAGTTGGTGTTTCTGGGCTTCTGAAATATCCAAACCTACTTCAAGGGCTGTCCTGAGCATGTTAGTTTTGAATTCCACTAGAAACAAAGGGGATTTCCCATAGACAAGATCATATGGTGAAAATCTTGTTGTGTTCTGCCATGTCGTTCTATAGCCCCAAAGTGCCTTAAGAATATTTTCAACCCAGTTTCAGCGATGGTTTGCTACAATCTTCGTAAGGATATTCTCCAATACTTTATTTGTATTCTCGACTTGACCATTTACCTGAGGATGATATGGAGATGTCGCCCTGTGCTCGATTCCATACTTCTTCATAAGTCCTTCTATCAGATGTGATGTTAACTACGCCCCTCCATATGAAACTATCTCTCTAGGAGTTCCATACTGAGTGACAATTTCTTCGAATAAGAAATCTAAGACAACCTATTTTGTTGCTTTCACAACAGCCTTGGCCTCTATCCACTTTGTCAAATAATCTGTGCAAACTAGAATGTGGACTTTCTAATGTGAGGATGGATTGAATAGCCCAACAAAATCAATAGCCCATTTCTCAAAGCGTTCAAGAACTTGTTGAGGCTATAACGACATCTCATCCGACCAACCAGGTTGTCCTATTTGCTGGCAGTTATTGCACCCTTAGACATATTTCCTTGCATCACGAAAAATAGTGGGCCAATAGTACCCATCTGTAACACCTTATGAACTGTCCTCTTATCTGCAAAATTCCCTCCACAGGGGGCCATCGTGAGCAACTTTAAGGACATCATAGATGTCATCTTCTCCTATGCAGTGCTAGATTTGCTAATCAAGTCCTGTATAAAAGATGTATCCCTCTATCCACGAATAGCGGGAATTATGGTGGATAATCCTTTGCTACGCTATGTATGGTAAGTGTTGAGATACTTTTCTTGTAGCAAGATAGTCAACAATATCTGCATACCACATAGTGTGAGTAGAAATTGCAAAAATATGTTCATCTAGAAAACTATCCTCTATAGGTGCATCTTCATCATTAGCATCCAACCTAGACAGGAAATTTGCAACTACATTATCTTTCCCTAGCTTATCTACAATGGTAATATCAAATTCTTGAATTAATAATAACCATCTCATAATACGACTAGGAGTTATCAGTTTATTCATTAGATACTTGAAGGTTGTATGATCAGTGTGCATGAAAGTGGGATAATTTGTAATGTAATGCCGAAACTTATTAATAGCATAAATAAAAACCAAAACTCTTTTTCAGTTACCGTATAGTTCAGTTCAGCAGGAGTCAAATTCTTGCTGATGTAATAAATTGCATACAATTTCTGGTCCTCCTGTCGTCCCAAGACTTCCTCTACTGTTGTGTGAGAAGCATCTGTAGAGATATGAAATGAGAGCTTCCAATCAAGAGCACGTAATATCAAAGATTTGCAAACTAGTTCTTTGATTTTCACAAAGGCTGTTTCACATTCACCTGTCCACACAAATTTTGCATCCTTAGGTAACAATTGAAAAAGTGGGAATGCTATCTTAAATTTTTTTCTATAAAACGTCTATAATAGCCAGCATAACCGATGAAACTACATAATTGTGTCGGTGTCTTAGGTGTAGGAAAATTTAATATTACCTCTATCTTGGTAGGATGAACTCGAATTATTGCAACTGAAAGCATATGTCCCAACACTATTACTTCCTTCATCATCATATGGAATTTTATTGTACTAGAGAAACATGTGTTTGCTTACATATTTTAAGGACTTTCTCTAAGTGTTCTAGACCTTCTTCAAAGGAATCCCCATATGGGGTGAATTCATCCATGTAGATTTCAACTCTATCATTGACTAGATCAGAAAAATCCCCAATATTGCCCGTTGGAAGGTAGTAGGCACATTACAGAGACCAAATGGGAGGACTCAGTAGGCAAAGGTTCCCCAGGGGCATGTAAAGGTAGTTTTATCTTGATCCTCAGGGGCTATTTGGATCTGGTTGTACCTACTAAATCTTTCTAGAAAGGAGAAGAACGTATTTCCAACTAATGTATCAATGACCTGGTTAATAAAAGGTAAGGGTAAATGATCCTTTTGAGTTTCTTTATTTAATTCCTTGTAATCAACACAAATCTTCCACTTTCCATTATTTTTTGGAACAATGACTAGTGGGGATACCCATTGACTATCCAAGTTTGGGTAAATAAATCCCACATCCAATAGTTTCTGTAATTCGTCTTTGACAATGTTCTTTAAAGCATGATTCATTCTTCTCTGTGGTTGACAAACAAGTCGACATTCTTCTTTAATGTATATGCGATGAATGCATAAATCAATAGGGATCCCTTTCATGTCTGTATATTCCTAGGCAAAGGCTTCTTTCTGTTCCCGAAGGATGTTTAGTAATCATTCAGTCTAGGAAGGTGAAAGGTAAGGATTAATGTTCAATGTCTTCCCGGGTTCAATCTCTACAGGAATACTGTTACGGGGTACAATTATAGGAATGTTTTCAACTTCAGTCTCTGATTCAATAGCTTCCTAAACATTGCAACTCATAACATATTCTAATAGCTGGTGGGTTGAATCAGAAGTGAAATTAGGACTGCTAATAAAAGCACTAATGGCATCATCCTTTGTTTCATCATTAAAATAGAGGGCTTCACCAATAGTAAGAATTTGTCTAATTTCTTCTTTTTCATGTTCGAGCCCTTTCACAGGTAGAGGTTTTTATGTTAAGGTAAATCCTGGTTTATCTGATGAACTCGGTTTTGCAAGGGGATAAAGAATGAGATTCTTTGTAACTGCCACATTGGATATTACCATATTTCCTGACTGACACCTAATGTAAGTGTCTGCAGTCACAAGCCAAAGTCTTCCTAAAATCAAAGGATGACCACTGGCTGGGGATTGGGTATGTAACACTAAAAGATCAACATGGTACTACCATGAGTCTAGTGAAATGGTTATATCTTCCAACTTCCCTACCAGTCTTATAGTAGATCGATATGCCAATTCTAGGATGGTGGGAGTTGGTTTAAGGTTTCGCAGACCCAATGTAATCATAGTTACAGAAGTTATAACATTAATTGGTTCCCCCAAGTCTACCAACACATTTGGGATATCAACCCCATTAATCTGTACTGTAAGAATCAGGTTCCCTGGATCCCGGTACTTAACAGGTATAGATTTCCCCAACATTATATCTGATAATTTTCTTATAGCATGAATAGTGAGTGGATCCTTTGGTTTTCTTCTAGGTTTCTTAGAGCAGTATTCTTTAATTGTTTTGGAATAAATTGATACGCCCTTCATAGCCTAAAGTAAGGGGATTTTGATAAATACATTTTTCAATTCCCCTAAAAAGTCAAATTTAGGACGAGGACTCTGTTTGCTCAAGGATAGTCTCTGAGGATAAGATGGACTAGTCTGACATCCTCTAGTAACAATTGTTTGAGAAGGGGGTTGTTGTTCCATAGAAATTTGTGTTGACTCACCCCTAGTTGTTCTAACATCATTCTTAGGTTCTGGTTCTGAGACTTGATCATTAGTATGTTCAACAATTATTGGTGAAGTTTGAGTATTTACCACCCGACCAAACCAAAGATTTAATTCGTTAGACTCCGCGGTGGCAATAATGTATACAAGAAGGTTGAGTGTCTCAACCTTTTGAGCCCCCCTATTGTTTGGATTTGGGTTGGATTGAATAGGAAGTTGTGGATGAAGAGGAGGATTACTGGTGGAGGCATTAGAGGACAATTGTAACTATTGTTGTGGCATAGGCTAGGAGAATTATCCTAAAGGAGGAGGAGGTCCACGTCAATTTTGGGACCATGAAAGAGTTGGAATAGACTGAGGGAACCATGGTTGCCAAGGCATTGGATATTGATAGTACTGTGACCATGAAGGTGAAAAAGGTACAGAATGAGGCCCAAAATTCAAATTATTAAAATAATGAGAAGGGTCTTGAGGCATATCTTGATTCATGTTTTCTGGTCATGGTTGCCATGGTTTCCTTGATCCCATGAAGTACAATTGATCTACTTCTTCATTTTCTCCCTGAAAACCACCTTCAGCCTAGGAAGAGATGGACAAGTGTTAGTGGAATGGCTTTGTTCACATATTACACAGGTCTTGACAGTATTCAATGGAAATTCTTTCAGCGGGTGCTTCTTTCTGCCTGAGGAAGAAAATAGACATGGCCTTCTCTGCTTCCATCTACTTCTGTTTTGAGTTTAAAACGTCTAGCTGTGAGGATAATGTGCTGAAGATATCATTCCTCAAGTTGTCCAACAAGTTTCCAATTTCTGCTTTCGTAACTCCACCGCTAGATGTCTTGAGGGTTTGGATCCCCTGCCTCTACCTCACAGCTCCACGTGAACAATTAATGCAGAATTCACAAATGGTATCAAAACATTCCTTTGATATGTCTCCCTTTCCTACTACGTTCAAAAGTTCCAAAGATTCCTCCCTTAGTGCCTGGAGAAAAAATATTTTCAAGATGTCCTTATCCATATCGCTATGGCCTGATCTCTGCAAACTGTATTGAAAACGTTCCGCAAAGTCCTCCATGTTCTCATCCTCTTTTTGCATAATCTTAAAAATTTCTTCCTTAACATCTCGATATTTGCAGTAGTCTTAATACTTTTCGAGGACAATCATTTTCATATCATCCCATGTAGTAATATATTTCCCTCCTAAACCCATGAACCATCTCAAAGATGTTCCCTTTAAAGTGGCGGGGAATATCTTCAATTTTTGTGCATCAGAAATATAGTCTTACCCTTGACAGATAACATCAATGGAAAGGTGTCGGGATATTTAGAAGAAATACCATGAAAGTTAGGTAATGTTGTCAGAGGAATTGGCTTCATAGGTGCATCTCCCCTGATATCACCTATTGGAAACTCGATCGAAGAAGTTGAAGGAGCCATGAATATCTTCCAATATTCACTTGAAATCTCAATAGGTTCTCGTTGTTCTATAATGCGTGGTTGAGTCTGTTTAACAACACTCCAAATGGTGAAGTGAATTCCCTCAAGTCTTCTTCTTCTTCTAAACTCACAGTGTTCAGTTATCCCGATCCTATGCTTACTAATTCTTCTTCCCTGAATTGTGATTTTGTTATTGGGGGAGGTTCTAGTTGTGAAACTGACTGCCCTCCAGATCTCGTATGAGATCTCACCCTAACAACAACTTGCGATGATGCTCCTGATTCAACTCTTGAAATGATTTCTTGGATATAGATATTTCTGCCTAGATCTTTCCTTCCTCTTTTTGGGGTCTTCCTCTACCCCTTTTATTTGTATCTCTGTTCATGCAATCATAAAATAGAAGGAAAACATTCAATTAAATTGAAAGCTCAGAACCTGGAGTAGGGTGAAAAATTCCCTCCCCGGGACGAGAGAATGGCCTCTAAAAATAAAACAAAAGAGGGAAAGCAAGCCAACCAAAAAATTCTAAGTTTAGGAACTGAAATAGGGTAAAAGAAAACTTCCCTTCCTAGGATGAAAGAAACAACAATCTAATTCTCAAGACCTGGAGTAGGGTGAACAACTTCCCTCCCTAGGATGAAAGAATGGTCCTATGGTCAATATTGGTTGTACTTTCATGCTTTCGATAGCCTCCTTGGCAACGGCATTAAAATTTCAGTGTTCAAATATGAATCATGCAATTCACCCAATTCCACATTACTTGTCAACCCGGGGCTCGATTGGTTATTTCAAGGCTATCATGCAAGGTATATGTAGGACAAAAGTTCCCTACCAAGCATTGAACATTCAATTATAACATAACAATGTGTAACAACAATTAAGAGTAACATCAAGTTAAGACTCACATCAACACAATGAAACCATTACGCAACAAAGAGATAATATAGCTGGAAAATAAACCTACACGCGCATCCATCTAATCCAACAACACTTAGTTAGGAGAGTGTGCCCAATTCCTTGATCAGGGCTGTTGCAAGATCGAGATCTATATAATACTCAAAGGATCATCAATTTCATTAATCAAAATATATCATTACAGAGGTCCACTGTTACAAATAAAAAATATCATATATCACCTAGCAGTGGCTTTCCCATCCCTGTAATCAATAGTTATACATTTCATAAATCAAATGATAGTGCATAAGATTACAACAAATGTCTTCCTACAGATACACAATGGTTTCTTGAGATACAACATCATTCAAAGATAACACTTATGTTTGGCGAGAGTTTGATCCACCACTTGCAGCTGATATCCATAGATAGTGCTATCAGCTCAACAGTCATCATACACTGAATCATGCCTTTGATCATCATTCCTCCAAATCTGCATGAAAACTTAAGTTAGCTAGTCACTTTAGGAAATAATCCCCTATGACTACATTTCAATGATGAACAATTTACAAAGACATGACAATAGGTGTACCTTCATTATTTAGAATGAAAATCGACCAACAAGGGCATGAAATGAGTTCAAGAAAGGGATACAAAAGTGGGTAAAAATAGGAAAAATTAGAAACCAACAGGCCCATATTCCCATTAAGGATCAGATTATATGAATTAAAGAGTCAGATGACATTGGCAGCCGAAACTAAAGAGATGAGCCACCTACACTTCACCACCAAATAATTCCATGCACATGATCGTACGCGAATTGTTTGAAAACATTGTGAAAGGATTGGGCATAATACAAAGAATTCATCAATATTCTGACCAAAGGATGAAAATATAAAGAACTGGTATAATGCCGCAATTGAGACACATCCAACGATGAACACCAATTCACCTCATAGTACACCAGCACAGGACTTGTAGGAGAAAGAACAGGAGGAGGATGAGGAAACAATGCCTCAAGAAAATAAGTTAGCTACCAGGAAAAGGATTGTGTACTCATAAGTCGAGAGAAACTGAAAATGGAAAGTCGTTCCTTTAAATACAAAAGCTACACAAAGAAAACCAAAGAGGAGAGAATGAGAAGAAGATGAGGGAGAAGAAGAGGAGAGAAGGAGAAGAAGAAGAGGGAGAAGAAGAGGAGAGAAGGAGAAGAAGGAGAGGGAGAAGAAGAGGAGAGAAGGAAGTAGGATGATTTGATTGAGAAGAAATTGGTAGAAGAAGAATAGAGGAGACAGATAGAGGGAGAAAAACAGAGGTAATATCAGGAGGAGGAAGCAGCATAGAGCTTGGAAGAAGAACAATTGACTCATGAACTGGAGGAGGAGAAATATGAGGAGGAAGACACCATCCAACCCATGGATGATGAGACTAGCACTCTAGGTGAACAACCAGTTAGAGGAGGACATCTTCCACTTCAAGAGATGAGGATTACACCTCCACCATTAGATAAACTCATAGATGTTTGGAACGTAACATTTTATCAGCTAAAGAATAAGATCATGCAACAAAGGCATAGGTACTTTCCCAATGATCCTTAGAACCTAGTCTTAGTGGTGACATAAAAGTTTATCACCTCCAACACTAGAATAAATACAAGGGTAGTTATGAAAGTGAATGTTGCATTCTCTACACCGACACATGATAATTCAAAATATTTGCTAAATGAGAATTCCAATTTGAGAAGAGAATTTGTTGTGACAAAGTAATAGGTAGATCATGTTTCAATATTGAATCGGTTTCTATTATCACAAAACTCCAATACCGTAGAATGGAAGTCAACCATGATAGATGAATTGGGACCAATAGAGGATACCATGGCACAAATATATGATGAGATGATACTTATACAGTAGGTCATGGCTTCGATCATTGGTATTCAAAAGAATGCACAGGAAGTGGTGAAAATACTGAAGGTAGAAAATAGAGCAGTTGATCAGATGTAGGAGTGGGCTACCAAATATCCAAGGTCTCCACAACATTTGGAAGAGAAAGACAAGGTCTCTACCAAGATAGAGATAGTTTAGTTGAGACTCCACCTATAAAATTATTCTCATCTTGGAGTACTATGGTTGCATACAACCAGATACATAATGGGTTTGAGTCTCTAACATAGAAGCATAGGATTCGTGCCATCGAAACCCCTGAAGCAATCAGAGGTAGGGAGGTCATCTTTCAGAAGATCATGAATTACATTGAACAAATCAAACAAGCAACTAAATAGAAAGGCTTGAAGGTCACCAAGGACATTATTTAGTAGTATGCCTTTGCACCAGTCAAAGAGCACATGAATATTTCATGGTTGTGGAATAATGTAAAGTCAAGCTCCAAGAACATATTATCAAAAGCATTGGAGGTGAAGATGTGCTACAAATGAGACTTGTGATATTGGATCGAAGATATCTTAAAGGAGTTTATAGCATGACACACTTATATCTCAAATGAACTCCATGAAGAAGCACATGATATATACGTTTGATGAGTTTAGCCTTTTAGCAGTTTGTCTTTTTAGGCCACTATCCCGTGTGTAAATTGTCTTATGTAATAAATGTTATGTAATCAAGTCCAAGGGACACAAGTGGAATATGAAAGGAAACACATTGGAATGTAATGAGTCATATTAGAATATGAATAGTCATAGAAATCAAAGAGTCACGAGAATCTCAAAATGCATTTTGTTGTTATAAATAGCCACTCATAACTCAAACAAAGGGGCCTTTCGGGAGGTTTGGCCTTGGATTCTCTTGTACTACGTAAGAGATAGATTATTCTTTGGAGAAGAATGTTATGGCTTCATCTTCCACTATTGGATGCAATGATTCACTCATGTAAGAATGTACTTGGGTTCTCTCACTTATAATTAGAAGCTCAAAGAGTCGACATTCCTGCATACATCTATCGTATATATAATTGGACTATTTTGGTTATGTGTACGGTGTATGTTGATTTATTTACATGCTAGGGTAATGGCCTATTTCATTGCTTAGTTATGGCTGTTATTGAATGGATGCTGTTATGATTTAATGATTGTTGTTTACTATGTGGACTAATCTGCAGGTACTCAACAAGTCTTTATCTTTATCCTCGCCACTCCTTTTAGGATAGTAATATTACTTTTCTAACAAGTGGTTCGTTTCTCTCTCCAGCCATGGATGTTTCCCTCATACACCATACATCAAGCATCTCACAAAGCTCACATTATTGCTGCCCCAAAGAGGCATTGTAGTTTCTTATGTCCTATCATAACCAAGGCACTTCTTGGAAAAAAATTTCAATGGTGGACGAGTCGTATGACCAGATGGGACTCCTATACCAAATAGTGTGAGGTATAGTTGGAACTTCACATCGGGGCTATCCCCTTACAATGTTGGCAAAATCCAGAATTGTCAACAAAACCTCACTTTAACTTTATTATTGAGGCCTTGTATGTTCCATGAAATCACTTTGAATGTGGATCTAGACCAATGAGGGGAAAGTATTCCATGATTTCATTGATTTGTCTAGAGTTGATGAGAAATTCCCTAGATTCTCTAATTAATTCTCTCATTATTTTTCGTCCCTTGTGGTCTCATTTTACTTGGGTGTGGCGGACCTTCACGAGCTAACATGATATTCTTAGATTCTCCCTCTAGATGGATATGATTTTGAAACCATGGAACGTACAATCTGTAAGTGTTGGATTTGTGTCACAGGGATGTTGGTAGCCTCTGCCCTAGAAAAGGTTTTTAAAAACTCAACCATGATTTTCTCATCTAGGCTAAGGGTTTTGTTTCGATCTTTTCCCTCCAATATTAATCTGGCATTGGCTAGTAATTTCTTGAGATCTAGCAAATTAGATGATTTATCCAAATATTTTTTCTTTTGCATATGTATCTCTTTTGGGATTAGCTATAGACTATCAACCTCCATAGATTGCCCCATATATTAGAACTGATGGACCTACGGGATCACATCCTCTGCCATCTCCTCCAGCTGTGAAAGAGTTGAGAACTTGTTGTTTGTCTCTGGGCCTTACTTAACCTCCTATTTCTCTGACATTGAATTTGCATCTTGGTTTTGGGTGTTTCGATTTCTCCTATTTTCCACCTCCTAAAATACCTCCTGATTATTTCCATTTTTGGTTTCCTGGTTCCCTTACATAATCAATGGGAATTCTCTAATCAAGTTTTTGTACTCGTGGTACCTTTGACACTTCAAGGGAACATGATCATATTTGAGCTATTGGGTCGAGATCTCATTTTGGTATTCAATATCAATCAACTCCCAGAGGGGTTTTGAGATATAAATATATATACAAATTTTGGCGTAATACATTTTCCTCCTCCTCTTCATTATCTCTAAATATTTCACAAATTATCCAATGGAGTTCCCAATGTCTTCAAGGATATTAGGTTCCCAAAAGTCCTCAAGTAGTGAGAATAACCGAACCCACATTGGGGTTGCCAAAAACTTCTCCTTCCCTCGATCGTAACAAGCTTCCTAGAATCTCATAAATAACCTAGCGTTGTTCATGAAATAAGAATTGTTTTCAAATATTTTCTTCCAATATTCTGGATCAGCAAAGATTATAGTGAAATAACCTTTCTCCCTTAATCTTAGATCAATCAAACCATTCAACTTCCATTTCAATTGGATTCAATTTACTAGATCATGTTCCTTAGGCCAAATCCCCATAAATTCATTGATCAACTCATGATCTTTCATGAATTTTCTCTATTTTTCTAGTCGGTTATTTAGAATGACCAGTTTGGGATTTGACATTGCCTTAGGGAGGCAACGACCTTTTAGCCTAGATTTCCACTGGGCCACCAACACTCGGATTCATTTATTCCCTCCATTCTCTCCCACTGAACTCGATCCTTCTACCAATGGTTTATTGGAACCCAGCACCAAATTTTTGTAGGAGGGGATTTCTCCCCTCCTTGAATTCTTGCTCATGTGGCTAATTAGAAATTGTGATAATTTAGCTTTGAGAATTTAGTTCCATGGATCACTATTGCTCCTTAAAAGAAACACCATGTTATTTGCAAGTAATGGCAAGATAGAATATTCCAAAAAGGGGTCATTAATATTAATATAAGAGATTGAAAGTATATTATTATTGTAATTAGTGTAAATAAAAATATTAATTTTACTAGAATAAACAAATAAAAATTTATAATGAAGTAAGCTCTTAAAAAGTTATAAATATTCTACTTAAAATTGGTGTATATTTCTATTATTACGTGTGTCTATTTTAGAATATGGATTTCATAATTTTAATTTAATTTTCAATAATTATTTTGTGGACAATAGATATTTAAGCTTCATCGAATAAGCTGAAATATTCACAGTAGTATTCACAAATCAAGGGTTAAGATTTATCTCCAAGTTAGTTATGCTCTTATAATTAATTAATTAAAAAAATGTCATATCAACACATAATATTAGGAATGTGGTTTTGATAGGTCATAACATTGGCCCATGGTATTGTAAGAAGATCTATTCAAAAATTAAGAACTTCCGTGGTAAAGTGGAGGTGAATCTCGATGGCTATATGTTTGCGTGTGTGTGAGTGCATATGTACGTGTGCATATGTGTGTGTGCATGTGTGTGTGTGTGCATGTGTGTGTGTGTGTGTGCATGTGTGTGTGTGTCTACATGTGTGTTTTACTTGGTGGGAGAGTGGCCCAATTTCAAAAGAGTTTAAGGGAGGGGGCTGCTCTCCACCCCACTGACTTTGCATGCCATTCAAGTGGGGGTTTGCATGGCCTGCTCCAGCCCCCCCAAGTATGAAGTGTGTGAAACCATTTCATCGTGTTTAGGCATGATGCACCATGGATACACAATATATTTAGCATGAGTTGGGTACTTGGAATATGCAATCTGAGAGTGGTAAATAAATGGTGTGGATGGCATTATATGTCCCTTGCAAGAGTTGGTTAGGAGATATTTGTAGTGCTTGTCAACCAAGAATTTGAGCAGGGGATTTGGAGTTTCTGTTCCTCAATTGGAAGGTTGAACGTGATGAGAAGGCTAAGGAACATAGTGGTTTTCCATCCTTGATTTTATGCACAAGTCTCAAAGCTTTTAGTTATGGAAAAGGTTGCAAAAAATGCAAACATGCAAGCCTAAGCTTGACAATGGTTTCTCCTATTGGTATTCTGGATTGGAAGCAGAGTTGGATCATTTATAAGTTTGACTCGACTTATCATAGTGGCATTGTATTGGTGTGTCTTGGTGGCCTTAAATGGCTAATCATTTTCCTTCTTCCATGTATTTATAACCATGATGGTGTAGTTGGTCATCTGTTTGGTTTTCTAGTTCTATAAGGTTTGGCTAGCATTCTACTATTGTTCCAAGTTATGTGAGTTGGAACGGTTGGGAATTGGGACAAAGGATTTGTAATTCTGGATCTTTTGGTTCTCTATAGAAGGCTTCATGGGATTCTTTTCTTGGTTCCAGTTCTAGATTTCATGGCGGGTTCTGGTTTTGTCAGAATTGGGTGTTTTTAGACAATTTTGAGTTGGTTAGGATGGGGATATCTGTGGTGATGGGGAAAGTTCCAGGTGTGGCTTTGGATTTTGCATTAGCTATGGGAAAGGGGTTGATGAGGCATCCTTTTGATAATTGAAGGTGTCTCTTGTTAGGTTTCTAGGTGGTTATTCATTTTGGGGGAAGAATTATTCCTCGACATAATACATGAGGTTGTTGTGGGGCAAGTGGAAGGGGTTAACCCATTCAATCTCATGCCCATTCACAAACATAGGAGACTATGGCCAATTATTGCTCATCAACCTCCTATTGCACCCAAACATAGATTCACAGATTGAAGTCTTAGGCTGCATGTGAGTGGCATGGTTAGTCAAATTTAGAGTTGCTAGAGGAAGTGTCTCGATGGCTTACAAGAAGTGGCAATATCAAGGGATAAAGGAATCAATATTTTCAGACGATCATGCTTCATTGGCAGTTAAAGACCTTACTTGGGAGAGTATTAAAGGAGAAACATGAAGACAAGAACAACATTATCTCCTTTCTCAATGACATTCAAAGTAATTAGTGGAAGAAACATGATAATTTGTATATATTGGAAGTGCGCTTAACTTGAACATTGAGAGGCACAACCAATGTGAGTTTATGTTATGAAACCAGCTCACAAAAAGATAGAAAAGAGAGATCCACGCCTTAGAATTCAGCCTCTTCGAGGGGGCAACCTCCTTTACATTACATAAATGAACAATTCTTGGATGATACAAATGACAAAACCTCCTTTCTATATATAGGAGTCTAAGGAGTCACAATATAATCCAGCCGACCTAACAATAATAATATAAAGCCACAAAAATAAAAATAGAGGGATTCTATGGGGCACAGAAATAACAATATGGGGGTAATAGGGGCACAACAATATAAATAGGGGGTATAACTACAATAGTAATGGGGTAATCACTAGTATTATAGGGACCCAACATGCCCCTCTCCTTCAAAAAAGTGTTGTCCTCAACGCTTGAGCAGTTCTGGATACTTCTGCATAAAATTCTCATCCTCCCATGTGGAATCTTCAGCGGATAAGTTCTTCCACTTGATAAGATACTCTGAAATTGATCGATTTCGTAGCTGTCGAGTTCTTGTTTCTGTGATTGCTTCCGGTTCCAATATAATTTTTCCTTCCTCGTCAAGTTCTGGCAATATTGTTTGAATTGGGAGCTTGTCACCTATAACCTTCTTTAAACATGAAACATGGAAAACTGGGTGCAATCGAGAAGCTGCAGGAAGCTCCAATTTGTATGCCATAGTACCAATCTTTTCCAACACCTTGTACGGACCATAATACTTTGGTGATAATTTATTATCCTTCTTAGCTTGCTTTAGGGACATTTGCTTATATGGTTGTAGCCGTAGGAATACCCAATCACCTACATCAAAACTTCTTTCACTGCGATGTTGATCTGCCTGTTGTTTCATTCTATTTTGTGCCAACACGAGGTTATCCTTTAAGAGTTGGAGGATTTGTTGTTGATGTTCGATGTGATGTTCCACTGCCTGAACCTTAGAATTTTCTCTTAAATATGATGTGATGAATGGTGGTTGATACCCATAAAGTGCCATAAATGGGGTCATTTTTGTTGCTGTATGGAAGGAAGTGTTATACCACCATTCAGCCAGAGGCAACCATTTGACCCATTGTGTCTGTTTATCAGATACAAAGCAACGAAGATATCCTTCCAAACATTTGTTTACTATCTCAGTTTGCCCATCAGATTGAGGATGATAAGATGAGCTATGAGCTAACTGAGTACCAAGACAAGAAAATAATTCTGTCCAAAAATTTCCAGTGAAAATGGGATCTCTGTCACTTACAATAATCTTTGGGTTTCCATGTAGCTTTTGAACTGTTTCCATAAATGCAATAGAAACTGTACTGGCTTTAAATGGATGTGATAATGCACAAAAGTGTGCATACTTGGTAAGTCTGTCAACTACCACCATGATGACACTCTTTCCCTCAGACTTGGGTAAACCTGTGATAAAATACATTGAAACCTCCTCCCAACGTTGGCTTGGAATGGATAAAGGTTGTAATAGACCTGGTGTCTTAATTGTTTCAACTTTATTTTGCTGGCAAACCAAACATTCCGCCACAAATTTTTGAATATCTGATTTAAGGCCATCCCAAAAAAATTCCTTCTTAACCCTGTGGTAAGTTTTTAAAAATCCTGAGTGCCCTCCTAAGGGAGAAGTGTGCAATTCCATAAGAATCTTTTGTTTTAGCTGGGAATTTTTACAGAGGTATAAGCGATCTTTGTACCATAACGAATCATTTTGCCAGCTAAATGTATCAGAAGTACTGGAATCTTGTTGTAGCTTTTGAATAAGTGCCCACACTTCTTCGTCGTTCTTCCATTCCTCCCTTGCTTCGTTTATCCAATCTGGTTGGATAATAGAAATGGCACACAACAATGCTTCCACATCCTCATCCTTTCTTGAGAGTGCATCTGCCACCACATTTTGCTTCCCTTTTTTGTAGATGATTTCAAAGTCATAACCCAACATCTTTGTGACCCACTTTTGTTGCTCTTCAGAGGATAATCTTTGTTCTAAAAAGTATTTAAGGCTATCATGATCCGTTTTTACCTTGAAGTGTCTTCCCATTAGGTAGGGTCGCCATTTCTTAAGTGCATGGAGTATTGCCAACATTTCCTTCTCATAAATAGCTTTGCTTAAAAACTTTCCCTTGATTGGACGACTTTCAAAAGCAATGGGTCTTTCATCTTGCATTAGAACAGCACCAATTCCATTTCCTGAAGCATCACATTCCACAATAAAGGTTTTTGTGAAGTCCGGCGTAGCTAAGACTGGTGCTGGGCACATTGCCTCTTTAAGATGTTCAAAGGCCTTTGTTGCTTCCGAAGTCCATGAAAATGAATCTTTCTTCAATAATGTTGTTAGAGGTGCTGCTATTCTCCCATAATTCTTAACAAACTTGCGATAATACCCTGTCAACCCAAGAAATCCTCGCAGATGCTTTATGGATGTGGGGATTTTCCATTCCTTAATGGCTTTAATTTTGCTAGGGTCTACCTTAACTCCTTCATGAGATACAATATGACCCAAATATTCCACCTCCTGGACTCCAAAGAAACATTTGGATCTTTTTGCATATAATTGTTTCTCCTCCAAAAGTTGTAACACCCTGTCAACATGTTCAACATGATCCTTCCAAGACTTGCTGTAGATTAGTATATCATCAAAAAATACTAACACAAATTTTCTAAGGAATGGTTTGAAAATTGAATTCATCAAACCTTGAAATGTTGAAGGTGCATTGGTAAGGCCAAAAGGCATGACCAAAAATTCATAATGACCCTCATGAGTTCTAAATGCCGTTTTCGGAATGTCTTCAATCTTCATTCTAATTTGATGATATCCCGAACGAAGATCCAACTTGGTGAAGTAAATTGATCCATGCAATTCATCCAGTAATTCATCAATAACAGGAATGGGGAACTTATCTTTAATAGTGAGCTTGTTGAGCTCCCTATAATCTGGACACATGCGCCATGATCCATCCTTCTTGTGCACCAATACTACTGGAGCTGAGAAAGAACTTTGACTCGGCTGAATTATACCAGCCTCTAGCATTTCTGCAACCATACGTTCAATTTCACTTTTTTGGACATATGGATATCTGTACGGCCTGATGTTTGGAGGAACACTTCCTGGAATCAGATGAATAGCATGATCATGATCACGCATAGGTGGGAGACCTTTGGGAGTCTCAAATACCTTGGAATGATTGTCCAAGACTTTTTGGAGATCTGGAGAAATAGATGATTCCAATGTGGAAACATCTAGTGAACATAATTGTGCAATTACACCTCTTTGCTCCTTTTTTAGAAGCTTTGTCATGCCATTAGAGCTGATTATCTTTCCTGGTTTCCCTGCAATACCCCTTAATTCAACTTCCTTTCCTTCCACAGAAAATTTCATGAAAAGTTCTTGAAAATTAAAAGCTATTGTACCCAAGGATTGTAGCCATTGGACTCCTAGTACAACATCAGCACCTCCCATTGGAATGGAAAGCATTGGGCTAGTCAATACATATTCTCCCATGGATAGCTTGATATTATGGCACTTTCCAGAACAATTTATTGTTCCTCCATTTGCAATCATCACTTGACACTCTGGTGCTGGATATAGGAAGCAATTCAATTCTTTTGCTACCCTACAATGAATAAAATTGTGGGTGCTTCCTGAATCAATCAACACTATTACCTTTTTCTTCTTGATTTGTCCTTCTATCTTGATGGTTTGAGGAGTGGTAATTCCTGCCAATGCATTACAAGATATGGTCGGATTTATTTGTTCTTCATCTAGGCTTTGTTCCTGGAATATATCCTCTTCTTTTGACCTTTCTTGCTCCTTTTCTTCTTCCTCTTCACAATCTATGTAGAATAATTTATTCTCAGCACACTTATGACCTTTTGTGTATTTGCTATCACAATTGTAACAAAGCCCTTTTGCTCTTTTTTCTTCCAATTGTTGTGGTGTCAACCTTGTAGGTTGTGGAAGACTATGGGCAACAACACTTCCGTCTTTATAGTTGTGAATGGTATGCTTCCTAGTTGCCATAATTTTGCTTTCCATTTTTCTTGCTAACCTGAATGCCTTCTCTAATGAATCAGGTTCCCAAAGGCGCACATCATGTTGGATATTATCCTTTAAAGACCCTATGAACACATCAATCCTATGCTCCTCTGGAATATCTTTTACCCTAATGTTCAATTTTTGGAACTCCTCAATGTGCTCCATTATTGAACCCTTTTGTTTGAGACTTATCAATTGGCTAAAAAATTGTTGCTTTTTGTATCCTCATAATGTGCTATCAATTCTTCCGTAAAAATTGCCCAAGTGATAAATTGTTTACGATAACAAAGTCATTGATACCATACAAACTGATTTGGTTCCAAATATAAAGTTGCCATACGTACCTTTTGTGTGTTTTGCACATTATTGAGATCGAAGAATTGCTCCATCTGTAATATCCATGTGGCGGGATCCTTGCCATCCAACTTCCTCATATCGATTTTTGGAACATGGTGAGTCTTCGATCCAACATTAGAGTCTATGGAATCATGATTAACATTTCTTTTGTTCTCATCATGAGTTTCCTTTACTACCTTTTCACCATTAGTGACCCTTTCTTGTAGCAACTTCTTCAATTCTTCCATATCTGTCTTCAAATCTATCTTCAAATTTGCCATCGAATCCTCCATCTTAGCTTCCATGCCCTTTATCTTAGATTCCACGCTATTTACCTTAGCTTCTGTTAGCTTTTGTGAGCGTGACATTTGTTGCACTTGTTCTTGTAATTTTGATATATCATGTAGCATTTCTTCCTCTTCTTCATGAGTCATGCTAGAGCTTTCAGGTTCCTTACTAGGTGTTTGCATTTTCTTTCCTCGGGGCATCAGTTACCGATAATAATGCTTTACTATGCCCTTTGAATTCCGTTAAACCAAGTTTACACAAAAATTAAAAAAAAACTACACACCTTTTTTCACTTTATAGAAGCCTGATATTGAATCTGATGTATCTCTGTAATTCCAAATCATCCAATTCTGAAATTTCTACCTGTAGTAGCCTTCTGCGTCCTCTTTCCAATGCCACAAGTCTGAGCCAAATTGGATTCTCCAAGGAAGAGTTATGTGAAATCTCCCACGGTGACTTGCTTTTAGACTGGTTCAGTAGAGCGAACTTGTACGACGTGCCACGAGTCCCTGTTTCAACCTTTGAATCTGAAACACACATACAAGAAACTACGGTCCGTCCTCTTTCTGTACCTTCTTACGAAATTTCAATCCGATCCACAGAGAGAAAGTTATGACGATTTTCCCCAGGTCACCTGTTTTGAATGTAATTCAAGAGTCTGCAAAAAGACCAACTTCCTCAGATCATATCTCCGCAAATATCGCGCAAAAAGCTCTGAAATTCGGACCCAAGGTTCAGCGCGATTTCTTCTCAAATGGGTTTTTTTTGCGACTTCTGAAACATCACAGAAAAAAGTTATAGCGAAAATGCCACGATGACCTGTTTGGAGCAGCGAAACCCTAGAATCCAAAGCTCTGATACCAAATGTTATGAAACCAGCTCACAAAAAGATAGAAAAGAGAGATCCACGCCTTAGAATTCAGCCTCTTCGAGGGGGCAACCTCCTTTACATTACATAAATGAACAATTCTTGGATGATACAAATGACAAAACCTCCTTTCTATATATAGGAGTCTAAGGAGTCACAATATAATCCAGCCGACCTAACAATAATAATATAAAGCCACAAAAATAAAAATAGAGGGATTCTATGGGGCACATAAATAACAATATGGGGGTAATAGGGGCACAACAATATAAATAGGGGGTATAACTACAATAGTAATGGGGTAATCACTAGTATTATAGGGACCCAACAGTTTAAACCCTCTATGCAACCTCATTCGAGTACGAAGGATTCATATCCTCTATCATCATTTGATGTTTGATTTGGCTTTATGTCTTGGTTATGTTTCATTAGGTTATAGTACTTTGGTTTCCTATTTAGTCGTTGTTTCTGGTCATCTATGTAGACATTTTGTGACTTTGATACTAACCTATAACTTTGGTTTCCGAAATGGCAGAGTGAGGTCGGTAATTTTGATAATTGGCTCAATGTTGATGTACACTGATTTTGAAGGTAATATATATATATATATATAGTCTAACTTATATACGAAATAACGTTTTTCACCAAAATTCACTAAAATTTGACAATACAATTTCAAGTTTTTTTTGTTATTTGAAATACATTTTTGAATGCATAAATGGATTCAACTCCTTGAAAAAACTCGAGAATCAAATTATGCGGATTAAACAATTTAAACTCAAGTTTTTAAAAATCTCTATTGAATTTTGATTAAAAATTAACAAGAAAAATGTCGTGAAACAAGCCATTTCATGTAGAAGTTAGAATATATATATATATATATATATATATATATATATATATATATATATATATATATGCGCTTAACTAATATATTAATTATTTATAATTATTAATAATAATAATTTAAAATAAAATTGTCCAACAGTATGGTGAATAGTTTATTTCCCTAGTTGTTTCGTTAGCCTTTGGAGATATAGCCCTTTAGTGACATTTGTGAAATAGTTGTATTAAAATAAAATTATAATTTAGTTAACTTTTATGATTTCATTAAAACAAATAAATAAGATTTTATAATGAAGTAAAGAGTTAGATAAATCGTAAAAAATTATGAAATAAATTAATTTGTATTTTTATAAGACCAATAAAATGAAAGATCAAAAATATTCTCTTTTATAATGTAGTAAGGAAGTCTATATTAAATCTCAATTTCAAAATATATATATATATATATATATTTACAGGAACGGTTATGGAGCTTTTGTATTAATCTTAGGCAAAATGCCAAAATCTGATTACATTATGATCTTCTTTGTCCTGATGCATTTCTTCGCTAAGGATATAGCTGAAGCTTACAAGTTTCTTCCTTGGATAGACCCCCACTGAGTTAATTTCAGAGATTTTCCCCCACTTGAAAATACAAACATATTGGTTTAGTAACAGACAATAGAACATGGTAGCAGTCTATTTATGGAATGGGATCCCATGATTCTTCTTCCTCTTTCAGCTTGATCCCGGCAGAGAGAAGGACAGCTTTATTGGCTTCGATGTCCGCCTTTTTATTATGGATTCTCAACACGTGGTAGTACTTCAAATCCTGAAAGTTGTTTTCCATACCTTTGATCCTGGTAATAAGCCTTGCTAGATTGAGGTCCTGAGCTGGAATGTTGGAAACCATTGCATTTATAATGACTTGAGAGTCGCCTATGACAATTGCTTCGTTTATGTCCAGTTCTTTGAGGGTCTTGAGTCCTTGAAAGAGGGCTAAGGCCTCTGCTTGAATGCTGGTAGTGTAACCTAGTCCCCAGTTTGATTTAGGACGACACCTCCTGCACCGGCTTTGCCCGGATTTCCCTTTGCTGCTCCATCAAAGAAAAGGAAGTGCCTTGCTTGCGATTTAAGCCACTCTTGAAAGTCATTCTCGGGTTTTCTTATTTGCCATTCTTTGATAGTGGGGGCTTTTTTGACTGCTGGATGAAACTGAAGTTCTAGCGTTGATCCCCATGCTATATCCTGCTGTCTGAGATTGGAGTCATCTTTTATATCCATCAAGCACTCCTTTATGTGACTTTTGATCTTGGTTTCTAAGACTTTGTGGCTCTGTTTTGTGTTTCTAAAAATTCTTTTGTTGCGCTCTATCCATAACTGCCAACAGATGATTTTTGGGAGGACAGCCCATGTTGCCTTGATAATCAGATTTTTAGGAGGAGGACCTGGAAATCTGTTTGACCATTCAGAGAAAAGATCAGAAGTGGAGCAAGGGACAGTGAAATTAGGATCCAAATCATGAGTAAAATAGGACCAGATCTGCCTGGAGAAGCTGCATTCCAGAATTAGATGGACTGTTGTCTCAGCGTTTTCATTGCACAGAGGACAGATGGATGGGCCGTGAAAGCCTTTCTTCTGCAAGTTATCATAAGTTAAAATTTTTCCATGACAGTAGACCCAGGCAAAGAAATCAACCTTGGGCCATGAGGGCTGGTGCCAAACGCCTTGCCAAGGGGCTGGATTCGGGGGAACGTGAGGTCTCTCGATCAATTTAGCATACCCCTGTGCGACTGCATATCCTCTGGCTTTTGGCCCCCAGCCCATCTCGTCTCTCTTCCTCGAATGCGTGGGTGCCAATCCATGGAGGGAGTCGAGCAGCGTGATCCACTCGGTGTTCAGGTTGTCCGGCACATTTAAATGCTTCCAGCCTGCCCAAATCGAGCCATTCCAGCATGAAATATCCCACAAAGTTTGCATTCCTTCTCTGTCCATCCAACAACGCAGCGAATTAATGGAGGCTCTGGCTTCAATTGGCTCCTTGTTCATGATTCTGTCAGACCAGATATTGATTTTTTTCCCGTTGCCTGGTATCCAGTAAGAGTGGGCGGTGATTAGAGATGCTCAATTTCAAAATATTATTACATTATTAATTTTTATTTTTATTTGTAATAGGATTTTTTTTCATTCTTTTTAAATATAAAAATAAAAGTTTAAATAAATCAATTTGTTCTTTAAAATTAATATAATATTAATATAATGAAAGTGATTTTAATAAACTTCAACCGAGATTAAAGAGGATTTCACACACAGTTCTGGTTGCAGACAACGGATTTGAAGCTGAGTGTTGAGCTCTCCCTCTGTTGCCATTAAATCAGTGTGACAATAAGACAGATTCGTGAGGTATGCATTAGTTTAGAGCGGATTGGTGAGATCTGCATCATTTGGTTGGGGTAATTTCTGTGCTAGTAAAGTTAACATAAACTAAAATCATTTTTTTTTTTTTCAAATTATCAATTATTTTAGTTGCGATGTTTTCACCAATGAATGCGAGGTGCTTTATAATTTGGGTGGGAGCGATGTTGCTGTAAAGTACTTGCACACTGGCAAAAGAAAGCTGTGAGCAAAAGCAAGACTGAAACTGTAGAGAGGAGGAGGTACTCTGTCACCTTTCCTTGTACACAGAGAAACAGTAGTAGGTCTTGGCAAAGACGAGGCACTATGCACTCCACCAATGATTGGTATATAAGATAGAACACATAATACCATTGGAAGGGTGCATGGCCCTTAACATTTCTTGTGGGTCTCACCCCACTGTTACTCTGGAACTGTAGGCTAGAAGATGTACTCTACATAGAATTACGCTGATCTGTAACGTAACTCTGTTTGGAATGTTCTAATCCGTTTAATGCTTGTTACATTCCAAGCAAAGTAGCATTGGAAAGGATGTCCTTTTATTTGGGGGTGCTGTGAACTGACTCAGCCAGCTGTAGGGAGAAAGCATTACTGCTCATGCTCCCCTAAAATTACAGATCAATTTGGTAACAGAACAGAAAATCCGGTTGCTATGAGAGGTATGCATAGAATATTGCGTGAGTCTAAGCAGAAAGGGAGTTAAAAGAAGAACATGCCCTGTACAATCCGGCAGCGAGTAGGGAAAGTAGGCTCAGAAAAATTGTATCCATATCTCATTTTCATACCAGAGAAGAAGAGGGCACTGAATTTAAAGCTCAGTTTGTTAGAAAGGAGGAGCAGTCTCTACTCTGGGAAAGATAATGGAGCAATTGGCTGACATGTTTTCCCATTTCATGTCAGTCATGTTGGACAAGGAGAACGGTCGCAATAGGAAGAAGAGAAAAACCCTCAAAATAAATAAAATCTTGAAGGGGAAATTTCCAAGCGACATTGACTCTGACTAGAAAGAAAGTATATAAAAATGAAGGACACCTTACCTAATACAGCCCTGAAACGGATAGAGAAATTTAATTTATATATTAATGTTCACTAAAGGCCAAAATTGAATCATGGAACTGAAAAGAGACAATATAATAGATGGCATTTTGGAGGTTACCTTTTGTGCTATTGGAGCACTTCCTTGAACCGATTTATTAAATTGTCCCATTGCTTCCTCTGCATCTTAGAGCAGCTTTCACCTAAAGTCTCTGCTTCTAGACCCATCTCATCAGCTTTGGGTTTCAACACCAACATCACAAACTTTCTACCGACATTAGTCAACCTCTTCACTTGGTCGGTTGTTATAAGAGATCTTTTGCTTTCCCTTGCATGCATTGATGAGAATGGTCTTCCATTCTCGACCAATCTATATTTATGACCTCTTACGAGGAAAATGGCATCATTGTCCCACTACCACAAGTAGGGGCTGCCAAAACATGACTTTTTTATGCAACAACTTCACATTCCATCTCCTCCATGAAGCTCTCGTTGATGGAAAATTGATCCTACATTTTGCAATTTAGTGTCTTTATGTAGCCAACCCAATGGATAAGGCTTTGGATGGTTATAGGTTGTCAGTCCCAACCTCTGAACTAAAGCACTGACTTTCATCTTTTAGATTTTAATTTACTGCAGAATATCTTTTCAGGTTCTTCTCCAGCTTGTTTGTTCCACCACTGTTGCTGTGTTCTGCTCTATGGTCCAAGGCAGATTATCAGCTTGGTCTGAGTTGCATTCAACTTAATGTCCCTCCATAGTTGCAGTCATGTTTTTCTTCTAATGATGTTTTCTGTTTTGGGGTTGAAACTCAGAGTGCAGTTTCCAGCACTTGGTGTTGGTGCCTGTCAATCTTGCAATGAATCATTTTGGTAGAATCATTCTATTTCTGCAAAAAAATTACTTCTTTCCCTTGCCTGTTTTTAATTCTAAGTTTTGACAAAGCTTTATTTCTGAGTAGATGTATTTCCAGAGCTCTTTGTTGGCCCTTCCTCTTTATCTCAGTGTACAATGCTTTACTACAGGCATCATCAATATCCTTAACTTCAAACTGTCTCCTGTAACTTACCGTACCTTATTGTGTTGCACTGTATTTTACTTCACATGCTCTTTAGAGAGTTTAGCCATGCTTCTTGCTAGTACAAGAGATTCTTTGGCACTCCCACATTCTGCCTTTTGACTGATGTACTCTTTTAGTCGCATTGACCTACTTTTGTGGCTATTTGTTGGACATTAGTACACTTATCTTCAATATAACTATGCAAACCTCCCACACACATATACATACATACATATATACAATCCGTTCTATTAACTTTATTAATAAATGATATGTTTGTCTGCGCATTTTATAGAAAAAGGATGAAATGTGAAGCAAACACCACTAGCAAGCACCCATAGGGCTATGAAAAAAAGATAGGGTCCAAGCCCCAAGTGCTTTACAAGTCCAAAATTAAATTAGGGATATGCCATGAGCTAGAAAGGAAAGGACTAACACCAAAAAAGGAGTCAACTGACCACAATAAAGCCAGACATAAAAACCAAGCAACAACAATAGATCCCAAATCTGGATGAGGGTCAGAATCATCTAGGTTCGCACACCATCCAATGAATGGTGGCTCATCAACCTCTTCTTCCTGTTGCTCATGGCTCTTCTCCAATGAGAGAGCCAGTCCAACTTGGGGAACTTGTCATTCTTTGGCTGAGGAGGAGGCGGGCAACTATATTCCTCTTAGTGTTTCCTTTGAAATTCATTTGCATTCTCAGACGAGGCATCCTACTCTATGATGTGGCCTTCTGCTAGATTAGTGTGGATGCATGAGAAGAATCTTTGAGGAAACTGAACTCATCATGCATGATGCCATTCCCTGGTTTTCTATAAGCTATCCAAGATGCACAAACCCGAAATCCACTGCCACCTTTCCAATTTGCTCTTGTATCTACAAGTGCAAGTTGGCACATACTAAAGCTCCATCACACAAGGTGAATATATTGAAAGGAGTGTTAAAAATACCGACATTTCTCTTTTTTCCATATAAAATCTAGGAGCTCTATTTTGAAAACATGCTATTCTATTTGGAACTCCACTTCCCACAAGAGCTTATTGCCAAGAAGAGCAGACTTCTGCGTAATAGACCCAAGGAGAAGCCAACCACATAAGTTTGGGGCCCTTTCCACATTGACTTAGGATAATGAAAAAACCAAAATAGGTGTTTGATAGTTTCATCTTTGTGGGCTATGGCATTCCCAAATACTTCAATGGCTAGCCAAGAGGAAAGCCGCCCAAAAGAAAGAACTACACATAGACATCCTTCTTAGGCTCATTAAAGGATTGCTACATTGAATGGAACCAACCCAACAAAGTAGTTGCTTAGAGACCATTCTCCAATGCTCATTTGACTCGGCATCTAGGGTGGGTTTGTGATTGAGCCACCGATATCCATTAGCTGGTTTATATTTCATGAAGCTTTTGGAATAGTTCCAATACAAATATCTCCACCAAGCCATTAGACCAGGCATACCCAACTTAAGGAAGAAATCATTGGTGACCAAATGTTGAACCTATTCTATTATAAGCTTGTCCAACTTGAAAACCAAAATTTTGCTTTTAAAGTAGCCCATGTCTTCTAGTTGTGCATGAAACTATCAAAGAGAACCCCTACCCAAATAATTCCTTTCTTGTACAATTGTTTGGAAAAGAACCAAGAAGATTGTGTCAATGGCTTGCCTTCATGCTATACCATGGGATACCAGCAAATAGAATGATGATTGATTGAAAGGCTTGTACACAAAGAAGAACCTCCCAAAGCAAGTTGATACTTAATAACTTCCCAAGCCTTCCAAATACTTTTACTCACAAAGTTTCCTTGAATTTAGACTTTGGCCAGAATCAACAACAAGGCTTGGAAATTGACATTACTCTATTTCTTTATCCATAATGATTCCCCTCTCAGGATGCAATTGTGCAAGAGCACTTTCCAATTTTCTGAACCTTGCATGACCTTGATCACCCATTTTAAACATAGTTCTTGAGCTTGAAGGAATGACTCAAACATCCCTACACCACCCATAGCTTTGGACTACAACAAAGCCCCTAATTAACCCAATGGAAGCGTTTTTTCCCTAGAGGACCTTGTCCAGTTGACAAAAATTTGTAGCAGATAGAACCCGATAAGGTGAGCAGTACACATGGTTAGCATCTAGATCCTTGGAACATATCTAGAATTTGACAATTAAGGACAGAGGTTGTGAAATCCAATTGTCCACTTTCTTGGTCATTTGCTACAACACCACCTCCTAAAGGGCTTTGAACAAAGCTTGGAAAGCAAGTGGATCCCCAAACACATAAGCACTTTCCAAGGATGAATCCAAGCCCATCCTCGATGAGATAGCTATTTAGGGATGTCATCCCAAGCCAACCTATAGCATTGGGTTTTAGCCATTTGCAACTTAGAGATGAAGGATGCTTCATTAAAAATATGGATACATTCTGTATTGGAGTTCACTAACTCATTGTCTTCCAAGCTAATAGACAAAATGCCCATTAAAAATGTTATGAAACCAGCTCACAAACAGATAGAAAAGAGAGATCCACGCCTTAGAATTCAACCTCTTCGAGGGGGCAACCTCCTTTACATTACATAAATGAGCAATTCTTGGATGATTCAAATGACAAAACCTCCTTTCTATATATAGGAGTCTAAGGAGTCACAATATAACCCAGCCGACCTAACAATAATAATATAAAGCCACAAAAATAACAATAGAGGGATTCTATGGGGCATAGTAATAACAATATGGGGACAATAGGGGCACAACAATATTAATAAGGGATACAACTACAATAGTAATGGGGTAATCACTAGTATTATAGGGACCCAACATGGCCCTCTCCTTCAAAAAAGTGTTGTCCTCAATGCTTCAGTAGTTCTGGATGCTTCTGTATAAAATTCTCATCCTCCCATGTGGAATCTTTAACGGATAAGTTCTTCCACTTGATAAGATACTCCGAAATTGATCGATTTCGTAACTGTCGAGTTCTTGTTTCTGTGACTGCTTCTGGTTCCAATATAATTTTTCCTTCCTCGTCAAGTTCTGTCAATATTGTTTGAACTGGGAGCTTGTCGCCTATAACCTTCTTTAAACATGAAACATGGAAAACTGGGTGCAATCGAGAAGCTGCAGGAAGCTCCAATTTGTATGCCATAGTACCAATCTTTTGCAACACCTTGTACGGACCATAATACTTTGGTGATAATTTATTATCCTTCTTAGCTTGCTTGAGGGACATTTGCTTATATGGTTGTAGCCGTAGGAATACCCAATCACCTACATCAAAACTTCTTTCACTACGATGTTGATCTGCCTGTTGTTTCATTCTATTCTATGCCAACACAAGGTTATCCTTTAAGAGTTGGAGGACATGTTGTTGATGTTCGATGTGATGTTCCACTGCTTGAACCTTAGAATTTTCTCTTAAATATGATGTGATGGATGGTGGCTGATATCCATAAAGTGCCATAAATGGGGTCATTTTTGTTGCTGTATGGAAGGAAGTGTTATACCACCATTCAGCTAGAGGCAACCATTTGACCCATTGTGTTTGTTTATCAGATACAAAGCAACGAAGATATCCTTCCAAACATTTGTTTACTATTTCAGTTTGCCCATCAGATTGAGGATGATAAGATGAGCTATGAGCTAACTGAGTACCAAGACAAGAAAATAATTCTGTCCAAAAATTTCCAGTGAAAATGGGATCTTTGTCACTTACAATAATCTTTGGGTTTCCATGTAGCTTTTGAATTGTTTCCATAAATGCAGTAAAAATTGTACTGGCTTTAAATGGATGTGATAATGCACAAAAGTGTGCATACTTGGTAAGTCTGTCAACTACCACCATGATGACACTCTTTCCCTCAGACTTGGGTAAACCTGTGATAAAATCCATTGAAACCTCCTCCCAACATTGGCTTGGAATGGATAAAGGTTGTAATAGACCCGGTGTCTTAATTGTTTCAACTTTATTTTGTTGGCAAACCAAACATTCCGCCACAAACTTTTGAATATCTGATTTAAGGCCCTCCCAAAAAAATTCCTTCTTAACCCTGTGGTAAGTTTTTAAAAATCCTGAGTGACCTCCTAAGGGAGAAGTGTGCAATTCCATAAGAATCTTTTGTTTTAGCTAAGAATTCTTACAGAGGTATAAGCGATCTTTGTACCATAACGAATCATTTTGCCAGCTAAATGTATCAGACGTACTGGAGTCTTGTTGTAACTTTCAAATAAGTGCCCACACTTCTTCATCATTCTTCCATTCCTCCCTTGCTTCATTTATCCAATCTGGTTGGATAATAGAAATGGCGCACAACAATGCTTCCACATCCTCATCCTTTCTTGAGAGTGCATCTGCCACCACATTTTGCTTCCCTTTTTTGTAGATTATTTCAAAGTCATAACCCAACATCTTTGTGACCCACTTTTGTTGCTCTTCAGAGAATAATCTTTGTTCTAAAAAGTATTTAAGGCTATCATGATCCGTTTTTACCTTGAAGTGTCTTCCCATTAGGTAGGGTCGTCATTTCTTAAGTGCATGGAGTATTGCCAACATTTCCTTCTCATAAATAGCTTTGTGTAAAAACTTTCCCTTGATTGGACGACTTTCGAAAGCAATGGGTCTTTCATCTTGCATTAAAACAACACCAATTCCATTTCCTAAAGCATCACATTCCACAATAAAGGTTTTTGTGAAGTCTGGTGTAGCTAAGACCGGTGCATGGCACATTGCCTCTTTAAGATGTTCGAAGGCCTTTGTTGCTTCTGGAGTCCATGAAAATGCATCTTTCTTCAATAATGTTGTTAGAGTTGCTGCTATTCTCCCATAATTCTTAACAAACTTGCGATAATACCCTGTCAACCCGAGAAATCCTCGCAGATGCTTTATGGATGTGGGGATTTTCCATTCCTTAATGACTTTAATTTTGCTAGGGTCTACCTTAACTCCTTCATGAGATACAATATGACCCAGATATTCCACCTCTTGTACTCCAAAGAAACATTTGGATCTTTTTGCATATAATTGTTTCTCCTCCAATAGTTGTAGCACCCTGTCAACATGTTCAACATGATCCTTCCAAGACTTGCTGTAGATTAGTATATCATCAAAAAATACTAACACAAATTTTCTAAGGAATGGTTTGAAAATGGAATTCATCAAACCTTGAAATGTTGAAGGTGCATTGGTAAGGCCAAAAGGCATGACCAAAAATTCATAATGACCCTCATGAGTTCTAAATGTTGTTTTCGAAATGTCTTCAGTCTTCATTATGATTTGATGATATCCTGAACGAAGATCCAACTTGGTGAAGTAAATTGATCCATGCAATTCATCTAGTAATTCATCAATAACAGGAATGGGAAATTTATCTTTAATAGTGAGCTTGTTGAGCTCCCTATAATCCGGACACATGTGCCATGATCCATCCTTCTTGTGCACCAATACTACTGGAGCAGAGAAAGAACTTTGACTCGGTTGAATTATATCAGCCTCTAGCATTTCTGCAACCATACATTCAATTTCACTCTTTTGGGCATAGGGATATCTGTACGGCCTGATGTTTGGAGAAACACTTCTTGGAATCAGATGAATAGCATGATCATGATCACGAATAGGTGGGAGACCTTTGGGATTCTCAAATACCTTGGAATGATTGTCCAAGACTTTTTGGAGATCTAGAGAAATAGATGATTCCAATGTGGAAACATCTAGCGAACATAATTGTGCAATTACACCTCTTTGTTCCTTTTTTAGAAGCTTTGTCATACCGTTAGAGCTGATTATCTTTCACGGTTTCCCTGCAATACCCCTTAATTCAACTTCCTTTCCTTCCACAGAAAATTTCATGAAAAGTTCTTGAAAATTAAAAGCTATTGTACCCAAGGATTGTAGCCATTAGACTCCTAGTACAACATCAGCACCTCCCATTGGAATGGAAAGCATTGGGCTAGTCAATGCATATTCTCCCATGGATAGCTTGATATTATGGCACTTTCCAGAGCAATTTATTGTTCCTCCATTTGCAACCATCACTTGACACTCTGATGCTGGATATAAGAAGCAATTCAATTATTTTGCTACCTTACAATGAATAAAATTGTGGGTACTTCCTGAATCAATCAACACTATTACCTTTTTCTTCTTGATTTGTCCTTCTATCTTGATGGTTTGAGGAGTGGTAATTCCTGCCAATGCATTACAAGATATGGTTGGATTCATTTCTTTTTTATCTAGGCTTTGTTCCTGGAGTATATCCTCTTCTTTTGACCTTTCTTGTTCCTTTTCTTCTTCCTCTTCACAATCTATGTAGAATAATTTCTTCTCAGCACACTTATGACCTTGAGTGTATTTGCTATCACAACTGTAACAAAGCCCTTTTGCTCTTTTTTCTTCCAATTGTTGTGGTGTCAACCTTATAGGTTGTGGAAGACTAGGGGCAACAACACTTCCATCTTTATAGTTGTGAGTGGTATGCTTCCTGGTTACCATAATTTTGCTTTCCATTTTTCTTGCTAACCTGAATGCCTTCTCTAATGAATCAGGTTCCCAAAGGCGAATATCATGTTGGATATTATCCTTTAAAGTCCCTATGAACACATCAATCCTATGCTCCTCTGGAATATTTTTTACCCTTATGTTCAGTTTTTGGAACTCCTCAATGTGCTCCATTATTCAACCCTTTTGTTTGAGACTTATCAATTGGCTAAAAAAAGTGTTGCTTTTTGTATCCTCATAATGTGTTGTCAATTCTTCCGTAAAAATTGCCCAAGTGATAATTTGTTTACGAGAGCAAAGCCATTGATACCATACAAACTGATTTGGTTCCAAATATAAAGTTGCAATACGTACCTTTTGTGTGTTTTGCACATTATTGAGATCGAAAAATTGCTCCATCTGTAATATCCATGTTGCGGGATCCTTGCCATCAAACTTTCTCATATCCATTTTTGGAATATGGTGGGTCTTCGATTCAACATTAGAGTCTTTGGAATCATGATTAACATTTCTTTTGTTCTCATCATGAGTTTCCTTTACTACCCTTTCACCATTAGTGACCATTTCTTGTATCAACTTATTCATATTTATCTTCAATTCTTCCATCTTATCATCCATGCCATCAATTTTAACGTCCATGCCATTCATCTTAGCTTCCATGCCATCCATCTTAGCTTCTATGCCTTTCTTTAAACAATCCATCTTAGTTTCTACACCTTTCTTTAAACCATCCATCTTAGCTTCTACATCTTTCCTTAAACCATCCATCTTAGATTCTGTTGCTTTTGTCCAAGTGACACTTGTTGCACTTGGTCTCGTAATTTTGATATATCATGCTTCCTTTTCTTCATAAGTCATGCTAGAGCTTTCAAGTTGCTTACTAGGTGTTTGCATTTTTTTTCCTCGGGGCATCAATTACTGATTCAAACTAATTTTTCAAACCAAGCTTATGCAAAAATTAAAAAAAAAACTACACACATTTTTTCACTTTGTAGAAGCTTGATATTGAAGCTGATGTATCTCTACAATTTCGGATCATCCAGTTCTAAAATTGCGACCTGTAGTAGTCCTCTGTGTCCTCTTTCCAATGCCACCAGTCTGCTCCAAGTTGGATTCTCCAAGGAAGAGTTATGCACAATCTCCCAAGATGACCTGATTATAGACTAGTTCAATAGAGCGAACTTGTACGATATGCCACGAGTCACTGTTTCGACCTTTGGATCTGAAAAAGATATACAAGCAACTACAATCCGTCCTCTTTCTGTACCTTCTTACGAAATTTCAATCCGATGCTCAAAGAGAAAGTTATGACGATTTTCCCCAGGTCCCCTGTTTGGAATGTAATTCAGGAGTCTGCAAAAAGACCAACTTCAGGAGTCTACAAAAAGACCAACTTCCTCAGATCATATCTCCGCAAATATAGTGCGAAAACCTCTGAAATTTGGATCCGAGATTCAACACGATTTCTTCTCAAATGGGTTTTTTTTTTAGCTTTTGAAACATCACAGAAAAAAGTTATAGCGAAAATGCTACGATGACCTGTTTGGAGCAGCGAAACCCTAGAATCTAAAACTCTGATACCAAATGTTATGAAACCATCTCACAAAAAGATAGAAAAGAGAGATCCACGCCTTAGAATTCAGCCTCTTCGAGGGGGCAACCTCCTTTACATTACATAAATGAGCAATTCTTGGATGATTCAAATGACAAAACCACCTTTCTATATATAGGAGTCTAAGGAGTCACAATATAACCCAGCCGACCTAACAATAATAATATAAAGCCACAAAAATAACAATAGAGGGATTCTATGGGGCACAGTAATAACAATATGGGGACAATAGGGGCACAACAATATTAATAAGGGATACAACTACAATAGTAATGGGGTAATCACTAGTATTATAGGGACCCAACAAAAAATGTGACCAATGCTGAGCCTAGGAGGGGAATGCCCTTAACTTATCCTTGAGCAGTGCAGTTTTTAAGGAGGTAGCCCATTGCTTCTGTAGCTAGCATATAAAGGGTTGAAGTCAGAATTGATTAATAATTTAATAGATATACTCATGGAGCCTAGGCACAACCTCTAATAATCAGGCTGAAATAAGGCTCTCTTTCAAGGAATTACTTTGGCACAATCCATACCAGTTAGATCTCTAATTATAATAGGCGACTCTAACAACTCCATTTGTCATCTTACATGGGAAACTTCCCTTTGAACTCCACTCCCCATCATCTATATTTAAGAATCATGAGATCGCTCACCTTGATTCTTCATATCCAAGCTAAACATGTCTTAAGAGGCCTGAACAAGGCAGTGGATAATTTGGCAAATCAAACTATAACACTACCTCCTGGAACCTTAGGGTCAATGGAAACCTGTAGGAAGCAATGTTACCATAGATCATTGATGATGGATATAATCATAAAAAATATTATTAGAAGCCACTATGCAAGGCGAGTACATGGCATTCAAATGTTGAATCGGGTGCTTGAGAAGGTGGTTAAGGTGAGCCACCGAAGTCAGAAGGGAGGATACTGTCATAGCCGAAGCAGTGCCATAGGAATCAGAAGAGAGTGAGTGTAATTCACTCATTTGGACGAAAGACATATCCTTCCACTGGATTTCTTCCGTGTGAGTAGAGGTTGAAAGACAAGATCGGAGTGCTCTTCAAGGCAGATCTTGCATGTGATTTGATTACTGGAAACCTTTCCTTAGACGACGCATGGATCATGCATCATGGCATGGTAGTTTATTAATACTGGCATTCCTTCAGTTCTCTAGCAAATTTAACAGTCAACGATCTGTGCATAGATCAAGAACAGGTGTGGGAGTTATATGTGTCTTCGCTATGGGGGATTCATGAAGGGTTTTTCCTGTGGTAGAGATGATTGGGAAATTGACATTGGGAAGAAGAATAGAGTGCTTGGCATCCCATTTAACAATTATCAAACTTTGCACTTCACTATAATGGAGAACAAAAAAGGGAGAAGGAGAGGAGTAGACAAAGCTAATAGGGATGTTGGTGAAGACATTAGGATGGAAATTGCAGTGCTAGGTTGGAAAATGGATCACCTCTCGATTTAGGTGGAAACACTAACCAATATCCTCTCTTCACAACATTAACAACTGCAGAATCTGAATGTACGTGTGCAGTGTCTATAGTCTCAAGTGTAGTAGGTTCAGGCTTTACACCAAGGAGATACCCAAGGAAGTGAGCACAAAATATCTTCAGCAAATTCTGCCCAATCTGGCCCAGTTGGACTGCTTGACCTCAATCAGGTAGCATCTAATGGAAACTTGATTTAGATGATTAGGAGTTATTTCTAGTTTAATTTTGATGCCATCCAAATGTTGTCGTATTTGTGGCATTTTCTATAGACTGTATCAGTATGGCGTTTTTTGGATTTTAGTAATAGGGCCAAGGCATAGTCAATCTCGTTGAACTAGTATATAGTTTTAAGACCTTCTACAATATTTTGTCTCAGGAAAGTATGAATTGCTAATATAATTTACTCTGTTACTCTTAAGTAAAAAATAATGTCAAAAAGTTTCAGAGATTTATTGGAGCTACTCAATATTTATGGAAATTTTACAGCATACTTCTTCAAAATTGCTACACCTCTTCATGTTTGATATCTGGCAATAAGCCCTTGTCACAGGGCAAGGAACAAGAAAATTCCTTTGAGTAGTTGAAGAGGAAAATTAGCAAAGTTCCTGTGTTAGCATTGCCCAACCTGCAATTACTTTTTCAAATCTAAACTGATGACTCATGGTATACCTTGGGAGCAGTACTTATGCATGAAGGAAGACCAGCATGCTAGCTTTCTTTGTTATTTTCTGGGGCACTACTGAACTATCTAACTTATGAGAAGCTAGCAATGGAAGCACATTATTTCAAACTATGAAAAAATGGAAGCACTACCTATTGGGAAAAAGGACAGTGACCTTTATGGATCATCAACCATGGCAGCACTCGCAAACTCAAAGCAAAATAAAGCTGTCTTGCCATTTCAAGAGGATATGATTTTTGTAACGATTTGACTTCTAAACAAATACAAGAAGGGGATAACAAATAAAATTGTTGGCATGTTATCCATGCCACCAGCCACCAATGTAGTGGCCGCAAGTACAGTCTTGCAATTGGAACCATTTACCCATAAAGATTACAAAGAATTATATGTTGAGGATGCTGAATTCAAGGATGTTTACCAAGAGTGTGAACAGGGAGGGACTTCTGAGTTTAGTTCTGATTTCCATCTTCAGAATTGACTGTTATATCGAATGGGTAGATTGTGCATCCCACAAGAAGATACTAGAATTTGTCTGATACGTGAAGCCCACATCTTAAAGGTAGCTGGTCATTTTGGTGCAAGCCAAATAGTCTCTAATTTGCAAGGGTATGTATGTTGGCCCAAATTGCAGAATGATGTTGCAAAGTGCATCATAGATTGTAAACTATGTTGCACCAGCAAACCAACTGTAAGCTAGGACTGTATATTCCCTTGCTAGTGCCTAGGCAGCCTTGAGAAAGTATGTCTATGGATTTCATAGGTGGTTTATTCAAAACTCATCAAGAACAAGGACATGATTATTCGTTTTTGGTAGTGGATAGATTTAGCAAAATGTGTGTTCTACTCCCATGCAAGACTATATCAGGTCAAGAAGTCACGCAAATTCTTTACTCGTCTTTGTAGGTTTACTCTGGTTTACCAAAATCAATTGTGTCAAACAAAGATACTCAATTTTTGAGTAACTTATGAATGACATTGTGGGAATGAGATGGAAACTATTACCCCTCTTTCAACAGGAGTGCTCCAGAACTTTTGCCCATGCCATATAAGCACAAAGGATGTGCCTTGTAGGCCTGTAAAGCGACGTGGGTATGTGTAGTTTGTGAAAGTGACTCCTAGATCCCTGTTGGTGTGGACATCCATGGCTATTCTTAGCATTGTTTGTTTCATGATATGCCTACCTCTATGGCATTGCAGACTTCCCCTTGGTGGGTGGTAACTCCCTGCCTTGATGGATATTCTCATATCTTGGGATGGTGTGCAGGTTGTTGAAATTTGAATGCATGATAGAATTTCTGAACACGATAATTACTTGTGACTATTTATACATGTTTTATTTAGTATTTACTTCATTCATTAGGTCATCAAGCAATTATACAAATGTAATGCACAAAGAGACACCAGAAATTAGGTTAGAGACCAGGGCAAAACCTACAAGGGGAAAACCTAGCAATCCTTTTCTTTATAGCATCTTAGTCAACAAGAGAATCCAAGTCAAACTAACCAGTAATCCAAGTGCCAAGTCAACCTTCCATCTGTCCACAATACTGCTCACAAGACTGTCCATAAAGTGCTTCAGGAACTTTCTTATCTTCAAGAGAATATGCTATAAGAACTTCGTTCTCCTCTACCTCAGATAGCTCACTTAACCATAAAGAATGTGACCTCAGGAACTCATGTTTCAACAGAATTATACTGCCTCAAATAGTACTGAACCTCGTCTGCCTCAGATATGAACTGTCTTAGAAAATGTCTCATATTTTCGGCCTTCTTGATCACTAGAGCAAAAGCTGGTAGAGATGACTATTATCTTATGATTTCATCCTTGAAAGATCCTTCTTCTTCTTCGTTCTGGTTCAAATGTGATTGAGTTTGATGATCTCCAATTGAGAGATGCAAATGCGCTATATATATATTCTTCTCCACAAGTGAATGCGTGCCTCATGCAGTTGAGCCAACTTGAGAGGAAGGAGGGCTGACTTGGCATCTTGGTGAGACAAATGATACTTGACAACTTTTAATTTTATTTCTTTTTGCAAGGGCCATGAAGAACATGCCCTTGTATATTTTCTTTTGACCAATACAAGGCATGAAGAACATGTTTGACAATAAAAATAATTTTTCTTCTTTTGCTTTTGCATAATATACAAATTGATAATGATAATTATGAAGACAGATCTTAGTTACAATTTCAACACAGGTATCATGGAATAGGCATTGCCAGGAATCATGGTTTAAGGGAGCACTTGCATCAATAAATTTTTGTAAGAGTGATCACCATATGTACTTTTCCCTGTCATATCCCTTCTAATCCCGGTACTCCCCCCTTCCCCACATGTACCATGTGTCTTATATATTTTGCACTCTACTTTGGCCTTGGCTTTGCATCCTAATATTCTCACAGTTCCCAATGCATTTGTGTCTCCCGAGGCGTCATGCTATAGGTTTCGAGGCACAAAAGTTGTCCATCTGATCCTCCATTCCTAGATGAACCACTTGTATTTTGAAGCAGTTAGAACACCCTCACAAAACTCTAGTTACAACAATGGACCTAGTATTGGGGCAAAGGGAATTTCCATGTGGCATTGCAAGAAACATAATTTGAAGCTCAATGATGAAGTGGACAAAAAAGATGTGGTAAGCAGGTGACTTGTACAAACCAAATCAGCTCAACACTCTGTCCAAGGTGGCATCTCCAAGCACTTGTACCATAGGTGTGGCATGATGTCATTCTCTTCGGGGCTAATTTGATGGAGTAAAGGAAGAATATGAGGCTAATATTAAGACGTTGGAGCTTAGTGTGCAAATCGTTGAAAAGTGTAGCGAAGAAGGTCTTCTTTGTGCATGTGCCTTAGCTAGAGAAAGACCACGATCAATCTTTCTTTTAGCATGGACGAGTTCATGTAGATGGATGGGTGCATGGAGATTGGAATCTCATGTGTGGAGTTGGAGGAACAATTAAGCAAACTTCTAATAAGCAGTTCATATTTAGAAAAGAACGAGTTGGACAACGTCAGCATTGATTGAAGCAAGGACGAGTTACACTAGCAGTTGTCTTAGTTAACTAGTCAAACTCAACTTGTGTTCTAAATTTGTACTTGCCGTAAATAACATGGATTGAATCAATAAAAGGAAGGACAAAAACACAAATTTATTCAATTGTTTTGTGCACAAGGTTGTGAGACAAGACAATAGCTCACCAGATTGTGAGAGAGCACAATTTTGTGTGAGATCATCCCTGCTGAGAGTGTGTACTTTGGAGGAGCCAATACGCAGCAGATAGAGAGATCTTGCTGCTAGATTGCACTAGGAGTTAGGGGTTGCATCCCAGAGAAAAGGAGGCATGTGCGTAGAGATTTCGGGCTAGCCAAAGGAGCCAGTGCACAGAGATTTCAGGCCAACCAAAGGAGGCATGCGCGCATAGATTTCAGGCCAACCAAAAGAGGCCTGCGTGCAGAGAATTCGGGCCATTTAGTGGAGGCATGTGCCAAAGATTTCGGGCCAGGTAGGTAACAAAGAAGTGGAGATAGGTCAAGGTTTCAAGGTGTTTTCAAGCTAGGTTTGTAGTGATAAATAATGTGTTCTCTAATTGAAACAATTTGTTGTGTAAGAGATTCATATGCTCAAACTCTATCAATAAATTCTACATCAAGGAAGAAGGGGTTTTCCCAGTTGCGTTTTCCAAGAAAATTAGTGTTGAATCTGTTTGATTGCACCTTTGTATCTGTGTTTAATTCCACTGCTGATCTATGGTGGAGAAATTTTGTGTCTTGTTGAAAATAATTTTTTTGGTTTCATTTTGTAGTTTCCATTAGTTCATATTGTTCATTCAAGCAGTTGCAAAATTTTCGTGGAAATTCAACATAGTATCAGAGCAAAGATTCACATAAAGACCAGCACACAAAGATCAGTTTGTGAAGAACAAAGATCAATTTGTAAAGAACAAAGATCAGTTTGTGAAGAACAAAGGTCAATTTGTGAGTTTTAAAGCGCATAGAAGAATAGTTCCTTGGATAACAGTATGGCATTCCTAGAATTGAGGTCAGATCACAGTCTAGAGGGAGCCTTGAATTTATGTGCATGGAAGAAGTGAATCACAATAGTGTAGGAAGATAATGGGGCGGGAGAGTTTATCAAGAATGTTGTACTTCCACCACAAGATCCCCAACAATTGGCCCAACATACTGAGAATGACACCAAGGCGAAGAGGATCATTCTAGAGGGGGTCAGAGACCATATTATTCCTCATCTCTCTGAGAAGAAGACAACATATGAGATGTTTCAAGCCATCTTACAACTGTATCAGGGTTCCAGTGATTCTAGGAAGCTTGCTCTCAAAGAGAAGCTAAAAAGTATCTGGATAAGCAAAGATGAGCCCATTGTCACATATCTTTCAAAGTTCACTCAGGTTCAAGATGAGCTAGGTGGTGTGGGTGTGATTGGACCAGAGAGTGACTTGGTGAGTTTTGCATTACTAGGACTTCACAAGTCTTGGTATAACTTCCAGGATGCAGTAAGTGGCAAAGAAAATCTCCTAGTTGGAAAAGGCTATGGGGTGACTGTGTTCAGGAAGAAATTCAGAGAGGGACCAGAGATGGTAGATCAATAAAGACAGAGGACGAGGAGAACCTTTCTCTGGGAGGCAAAGCCAAGGGCAAAAAGGGGCAAGGAGAGGCCGAGTCTAATCAGAAAGGCCAGAAGAAGAAGAAGGGTGTAAACAAGATCAAGTGCTTCCATTACCACGAGTTTGGACACTATACCACTAAGTGTCCTAATAGGAAGGATTCCAGGAAGGATCATGTAGCTGCATTAGCGGAGGTAGATGCATTTTCTTCCCAATTTGAGAATTTTTTCTCATTGATTGCTTGCATGGCAAGCTCAACAAACAACAATGTATGGTTTATTGATTTAGGAGCTTCTTTCCACATGACCGGGAACAAGAAGAATTTCAGTCACCTTAAGGAGAAGGACATGCAGTTTTAGATTGAGCTAGGAGATGATGGCATATATGCAACTAGAGGAGTTGGTACTGCCAGCTTTCAAAGGGAGTCAGGTAATCCTCTTCATCTTAGAGATGTCCTCTATGTTCCGGGATTAAAGCAGAATCTGGTTTCTGTAGCTATCCTTAAGGACAAGGGTTATGATGTCATCTTCAACAGAGGTAAGGCTTACCTCCAACACTTAGCTTCTGGTTGTAAGAAGCAGATAGGTACAAGGATGAAGAATCTCTACAAGTTCCAGGTAGAGACAAGCACAGTCTTGAGTAGCAAGGTAGGAAGTTCTCAGAATAGAGAAGTGATGGTTGAGCGAGAGTAGGATAGAGCTCTCAAGGAGGAGTCTCAGCTAGTATCTTAGTTTGAGTCTTGGCTAGTTGGCAGTTGGGTTGATCAGCAAGATGATGAGGAGCTTAGCCCAATGCGAGTGGAGGCAGCCACTCAGTAAGTGATTCCTAGTATAGGGAGAGTTTGAGCCAAGTGGGCAGAAGATTTGTTTAAGGGAGATCAGGAGAGAGTTGAATCTTCCAGTATCAGCTTCAACCAGTGGAAGCAACCATCGAGATACACGGGGTACATGGCACTTATGACTGAAGTGATAGACTGGCAGAGCATGGTTGGAAAGAACAAGTCTTTAGATCAAATTCCACAGAAGAAAGAAAGGAAGTCTTCTATTTCAGAGGGAGCAGCTGCAACAATGGAAATCATGGTATTGTTGGAGATAGATCCAGGTGGACGAGGTTCTTCGAGAAGCACCTTCCTCGCTAAGAGGGAGTTTTGAAAAGTGTAGCGAAGAAGGTCTTCTCTATGCGTGTTCCTTAGCCAGAGAAAGACCGAAATCAGTCTTTTTTTAGCATGGATGAGTTCATGTAGATGGACGAGTTCAATGAGATTGGAATCTCATGCATGGAGTTGGAGGAACAGTTAAGCAGACTTCTAACATGCAGTTCATATTTAGAAGAGAACAAGTTGGAGAGCTTCAGTGTTGATTGAAGCAAGGACGAGTTACACTAGCAGTTGTCTTAGTTAACAAGTCAAACTCAACTTGTGTTCTAAATTTGTACTCGTCAGAAATAGCATGGATCAAATCAATAGGAGGAAGGACGAAGGCACAAATTTATTCAATTGTTTTGTGCACAAGGTTGTGAGACAAGACAATAGCTCACGAGATTGTGAGAGAGAGCACAATTTTGTGTGAGATCATCCCTGCTGTGAGTGCGTACTTTGGAGGAGCCAATACGCAGAGGATAGAGAGATCTTCTTGTTGCCATATTTGCTCCAAGGAATGGTTAACATCCTCCCAATCAAGCTAGTTGTTAGCATTTGTAGCAAGATCAACAAGTTGAATTCATGAAATAAGGCAACAAAGGTCCTTCCAAGCTAGATGTTGAAACAATTAGTGAGCAAGCCCCCAAGGGCTAAAGCAATCAAATCAAGGTCAAAGAATAAGCATTATCAAGCAAGGCAGTGGTTGGATATCTTGAAGGAAAAGTAAGGAGGTCGAGTCCTCTTGAAGCAAGTAAGAGACCATTGCAAGCAAATTTAAGAAAGCATGTTGGTGAAGTAAGGCCCCCAAGGGCATTCCAAGCATCTTAAAGTCAATTTTGAGCCTACTTTCAAGCAATTTTACCCTACAACAACCTAGACGTTTGCAACCAAGGAGGCTGAGTCCTCAATTTTGATGCCAAAGGGATCAACCAACCAAGTCATTGCAAGGAAACGTCTTCCTCAAGTCAAGTGTGAGGGTTCCAAGCAGGTAAAGATTACATTTCAAGCAAGGTCAACCCAAATTCAAGCAAGAAGTCACCCAAGGAAGCCATCAATTATCCTTAGCGGCCAACTTTTCCTCAAGTCCTTTCAAGGTCAAAACTTGGTTAAATGAAGTCGTTGCACCACCAAGAGAGAGTTGATTTTTCAAACAAGCCAACCATGAAGACACAAGTGGAACACTTGGTCAATATAGGTCAAACTGGCCTATTGGGCCTCTTTGTTGTAGCATGATTGCATCTTTTGGGGTTTATCCAATGTAAGGTTTGAAAACTTATTTTCTTAACTTAGCCTCCAAGATTTTGTGGATGGCAAGTTACATATTTTGTCGGAGACCAAGGAGAATATTTTGAAGAGCCTCATCTATAAATATAGACCTTCTCCTCCTTGGAAAATCATCGTAAACTTGTTGAAATCTATTAAAATGTGAATTTTTTCATGAGGCAAAAGGGTGTACATGTGAATTCTCTTTTTTGGTTTGGTTGATTAAATATTTTTCAAGGGAAAATTTTGGAGAAGCACAAAGTTACTACAAGGATAAGTTAATCAATCCAATAAATCTTGGAAGAGGAGGTCGAGGGTTCATCTCACATCTTCTCTTAATTCATTCAAAAGGTACTACTGTTCTCTTTTCGGACATAATTTGCTCTCCCTTTATGTTAGAAAATCCGAAAGGTAGAAAGATTTTCTTTATATTGATAATTACTTGTGATATTCTTATGTTCTTATTAACTTTCTTATGTTCTTCTTTTACTTTAGTTCATCAAGCAATTACCAAAACAATAACACGAAGATCACACACACCAGATGTAGGCAAACAACCAGGGCAAAACCCCTATCTAGGGGAAAACCCAGTCAACAACTCTTCCTTCAATAGTTTCACGAGATGATCCAAGACTTCTTGAGCTAGACACAGACTTCCTCCAATCAACAAGTCATCCCTTCCTTTCTTCTGCAGATGATAACCTTCCAGTAACTTCGACCTAGCACTTTGGTCTCCAACTTCCCCAACAACAGAGCTTCGACCTAGCAGAAAACTTCAACCCAGTAGAAACTTCGACCCAGCAAAATCTTTGACCCAACAAAATCTTTGATCTAGTAGAAACTTTGACCTAGCAGTAACTTTGACCCAACAAAATCCAGAATTTTGACCTTCCCAGCAGCAAAATTTTGACCTAGTAAATAGGCCAGTAAATCCACACGAGTGAGAGAGAGACAACCCAAAAAACTTTGATTTTTCCTTCTCCAACAAATCTTCTCCTTCTTCTGCAACTTCACACTTTTTTTGCTTCCTCTTCTTGGATATCAAACTTGTGTGAGAGTGTCTTCCAAATGAATCGAACTGCTTGTATATATACCCCTTTTTGGAGGTCGAATTACCCTCATGTAGGCCGACTTGATCAGGTAAGGGCCGACTTGGTGTGGAGGTGACAAATTACATTTTCAACTCAATAATAATTCATTTTACATGATTTAAAAGCCCAAGAAGGGTCTCATTAAATGGACAATGACTCAAGACAAAACCTAGAAGTCCTCAATGGGGACTTTGACCTAAAACATGATGACCCAAGTATGAAACCCATGCTTTAATAAGTCATAATAATAATTATAAAATTTCTTTTTCTTTCATACATTTCATTATGACTCAAATACAATTATGAAGACCAAACCTAGTTACATTCTTCAACACTCCCTCTTGACTAAGGAGGTATTCGTACATACAAATACATGGAAGATCTCAAAACACATGAACCATGAAGAGTTTACGCACTTACGGTGCCACGAACTAGATTCCTGACTAGGGTATTCTATCCGAGTGGGACTAAGATGGACTAAAACTTTCAACCTCTCTAGGTACCATTAGACTTACTTAATAACTATCAACCAAGGGAACTAAGTGCGTAATGCAAGGTCAGAGCTCTATTACCAACGCCACCCTCCCTACTTTGGGAACTAGATATCAAAACATATGCTGACAAGATGACCTCCCAGGCATTTTACACACACAATGTCTCAACACATCAAATCTCTCTTGATCAAACAGATCGATAACCTAAGGCATGCTTTTCAAAAACTTCGAGAGATTTACTTGAACAGTCACAACCCCAATCAGTAACAACCTTTCAAATACTCATGAGTAAACACAAACCTTCAGGGTCTTCAGAGATCTTGATGCTGCTTCACAATTTATCACAGTAGGACTTAGAGGCTTCCCAAACAAATCATGACAGAAGATTCCTCAATCGTACAACTTCCTTTCCTACATCACATGCAACAATATATTCTACAACTGGATTCTGCTTTCCTTCTTTCAACAACACCTTATCATTCATTCTCCAATTTCTTCTTCAAGGTATCCATCGTAACTATAATATGCCCTCCCTCTCAACTTTGGGAGTTATACTCTTTCTTTTATCTAGGCTCCTTCTTAACTTAGGGAGATCAACTTCTTTCTATGACATCGAAGAATCTTTCATGGCTTCCATCCTTTTTATCAGAGTCATCTTGATCATCATTATTCATATAGATTCCTTCCTCATGCTTATCAATCAAATCAACATTACTTACGAATATCTTCAACATCTTGAAGATTATGTACCTGCACAACTTAAATAGCAAGTACAACCAACTACATATATAGAAGCATGAACTTAACTATATCATAATCATATAATAATGGAAGCATTGGACTTTAGACTCAAATACCTAAACTTATTTAGGTTCATAATCAACAAGGGACACATACTTTTATACTTCAACTTCTTGCTCGGGTTTTGTCACAATCCTTAGATCTCATCATCAAGACTTCGAGCAACTCAATCGAGATAATAATCTTCATTATATCCAGGGGGTCTCAATATTTCTTCCAGAAATATGAGATACTCTACTATAATATATTGCAAACCCTAGAAGCAATTCAAACAAGTATATAATGCATCCAACAACTTTAGAATTCATATGTTAGACTTCTACTAGGATTTAATGCAAACCCTAGATTCCATCTTTGAGATACTAAGCTTCAACAATAAAAACCAATCACAACACAATCTAAGGTTTCAACAATATGACCAACCTTTTTGTAAACCCTATATTTTATCATCACATTTGAAACATTATCATCACATCATATCCTAGAATATCAAACTTCTACTTTGGCTTAGCTACAAACCCTAGAACTTATCAACAAATAGGTTAGCACATATACATATCTAGGATAATCATGCACAAGCATAACATATATTGGACAAATCCAAGACACAAATATCAATATATTTAAAGTCAGACATATAACAATCTTGATTAGGCTAGGGTTTCGATCAGACGGGCAAATATATACCTAGGGTTTCATTCCTAGGAGCTTACTCTTACATAAGGGTTTTACTCATAAACCCTAATTTACCAAAACCTCAAGGTCTAGGAACACATTACCATCCAACTTTGAAGAACTAGGGTTTCCATAATGATACTAAAACTCCAAACATGACATTACCATCAAAACCCCAAACATCAAAAGAATAGTATTTTCTAGATTTCATCAATAACCCTAAGTAGACTAGGGTTTTTCATATTAGCATACCCTTAGGTTAGAGTTTTACAAAGGACCTTTTAGGGTTCCACAAACATAATGATTTTAACGAGGGTAGATTTAATCTAATGATTAATCACCCAAACAAGAATCTTTAAGATTCAAAGGTCCTAGACATAACACTTGTTAGTAATGTAAAGCAGATTCATTTAGAATGAATGAATGTACCTTTATCTTGAAGAGAACACAACTTATGATCTAAAACATACCTTTGAGTTGCTTTCTAGACAAACCTTATAGGACATCAATTCCAATGCTTTGTCTTGTGAGATCTTCTCCATAGCCCTTGAGCATATCAACAAGCTTTTCCTAAACAAGGAAAATATAAAACGAAATGTTATTAGCATCTAGTATAAACCTCTGTTACGCGGGAACTGCTCCTAAGAGTTGGGAAACCCATTCCAATGGTTCCCGCGCTCCCGGGAGCTTTGGAACTGTATGGGAATGTTCCCTTTTCAGCAGGAGCTGGAATGGGAGCTTGGGAAAGTTCCGGGAGCTTTGAAGGCTATTTTTTTTGGAGTTCCGATGTTCCCTGGGGTTGGGGAATACAAAGTCTGTAGAGAAATATGCTAAATTGCCCACAAAACATGAGCCTAAGTTGAAACCTTCCCAAGAAGAAAGGCCAAAGACATCCTTAACACTGATATCCTTAATTTAGAAACTGGAGCAATCTCTTGATGGGTACATGAGCCTAAGTTGAAACCTTCCCAGGAAGAAAGGCCAAAGACATCCTTAACATCGATATCCTTAATTGAGAAACTGGAGCAATCCCTTGATGGGTTAAGTGTGTGGCACCTCAATGTAAGGGCGATATCTGGGATGTCATGCTGATGAGTATTTCTTTTGTTGTTTATGTATATATATCGCAGAAAATTGTGTGCATATTGTATGTGGTAGTCAATGCTTAAACATTAGAGTTGCTTTACTCTTTCTCTTAAGAATAACTAGAGAAACATATGTAAAATTGTTCCTTTGTATTTTTAAGCGATATTGTTTCGAAGACTCATCATGTGTCATAATGAACTTGACATTTTAATATATATAAAAGGGAGAGACTCAGGGAGAGAGACACCCAAAGAATATATTTATATATAAGAGAGATTATATATTTATTATTTATATATTTAAATTGATTTTAATATCTAAATATTTTGATTCAATATTAATTTTGATTATTATATAAATTATATAATTAAATATATATATATATATATATATATATATATATATATATATATATAATATTACCGCTCCCGATTAGCCGTTTCCTGTAAATTTTGGGGAAACCTCTAGCCATTCCCGACACCCGTACCCAAGTTCCCAACCTTCCCACGTTCCAGGAACTCATGCAACATAGGTATAAACACATCTAGATAAGAAACGAAAAACTAAATATGAAAGATAATACAAGGAGTAAAATACTTATCTTTGGAAAAATGGTGAGGGCTCCCTCTTAATCCAATCTCGAGGGATACCTATAACTTTAACAAAATAATTCAATAATGTTTTTCCAAAGCATGTTAAACCTACAAGTACTAGAAATCAAAGCATAAAGGTAAATAATTCAAAACTTTAGAGTAGAAGGATAGAGTCCCTAAGAGTCCCTAGAAAATAAGTCTTTGACTTCAAATTCTTCCTTCTTTTTCTTCTTATGTGGTCCTTCATCGACAACATTTGCATGTTCCCTTTCTCTCTTCTTATTTCTCGGATTCTCAGGAAAATTGCTTCTATAATAACCCATCTTGTGACAATTGTAGCATTCAATCTTGGATAGGCCTATCTTCCTTCTAGGCCCTTTAGACTTCTTGAAGGTTCCTCCGTTCTTGTGATGAGCGAAATAGGCGTTTAAAACTTTCTCCTCTTCATTCTCTTTGTTGTGTACTAATGAAATTTTGACTTCTTCTTGACTGCATGCATTCCATAATTGTTCGAATGTAGGAGTTTCCTTCCAATTGTTGAGACCTGATGAAAGGACACTCCAAGATGTTGGTATTCCTAGAAGTGCAGTGACTACATGCTCCTTTTCAGGTACTATCTCATTGATTGCCTGGAGTTCATCTCTGATTCTAGCTATTCTTACAAAGAAGGATGCCACAGTGTCTTCCTTTGTCATCTTTATTGATCTCAGTTCATTCTTAAGACTTGCTATTTGACCAAGATTCTTGATTGTGAATAATTTGGATAATGCGTCATACATCTCTTGAGCAAAATCTATGTTGGATATATATGGGATGAGGTTATCCTTTATTCCATCCACCATCAGTGTCATGGCCAATATCTTTGTTTCTCTGAACTTTGCTTTTTCTGCATCACCTTGACTCATTTGTAAGATTCTTTACTTTTCCTTTGACTAAATCCAAGACTTTTTTCTTCTCGAGGATGAGATCTATCCTCTTTTTCCATGACTTGTAATTGGATGCTCCTTCTAATTTGTTTTCTCCCTTCATTGAGTTAGACATGTTGATTTCTGGTAACATCAGATGTGCTCTAAGTCTCAAATTTTGCAGAGAGGCTTGGGCACATGTATTCCAAAGAATCTAGAAAGCATTTTGGGAAATTCCACCCAGAAACAGTTTTATTAAAAAAATTAATTATTTTTAATGAAACCCTAAGTCTAAACTTAGGAAATTAAAATAATTAATGGGTATTAATATAAACTAGAAGTGTAACTTCTAGAAGAAGACAAGGATCAAACAGAAATGATCTTAGCCATTGATTAGCTTCTAATCTGGGTCATTGAATGTCAACGAGGAGATTATTTAAGGAGGCTTGAGGGTCATTTGGAAAGACGCGCAGAGTGAGTTAAGAAGTTCGATTTTCTAAAGCAGAGCAGCTGCCGGGAGAATATCGATAGTGAGCTTGTGTAGTGAGGGGCAGGGATAGTTGGGTTGGAGTATCTTCTCCAGAGCCTAGGATATGCAACAGAGAGGCAAAGAGACACCAGAAGGAGGCAACGCAGGACCCAGGAGGGGTTGACGCTGAGCCAGAAGGGCTCACGCAGAAGTAGCGCAGTCCTTCAAGCAGATGTTTGAATTTGCTGAGGAAGCTGACATTTTTGAGCCAGGAAGGCTGGAAACTGCTCCAGAAGGCAAATCGATTCCCAATTAAGTTGACGCAGAGCCTTAGAGGCTGACGTAGGGCCCACGCAGAAAGTCGGGGACACGTTGGTTTAATTGTCGAATCAACCAAAACTTGCTGGGGAGAGTGAGGTAATCTCACAAATTTCTTCTGCTAGTTTATTTCTTTGTAACTGGATTACCGGGAGGGCATCAAGAGTTGTATTCAGAAAATTATTGCATAATAATAAAAACCCTCAGATTTGTTGCACCGGTTTTCCTACATTGGGTTTTTTCGTGGACATTTGTCCAAAAAATATTGTCACTTGTGTTGTATCTTTCTCTACTGTTCTGTTCTTGTTTTGGGCATATTATTTAATTGGTGTAGGTTGCTGTGTATTAGCTTCGATATTTGCTGTAGGAAGCAGTAAATAATTTGTTTTAGTAATTAACAAATAGGAGAAGTTTAATCAGTTGTTGTAGTAGGGATTTCGGTTTACGAAGATTTCACATAGTATTAGAGCAAGTGCAGGTGAAGCAAGAAGAACAGTGGCAAAGAACCCAGTGCTGAGTAGAAAAGGAGGTCGAAAAAGCTGCAGGAGGCAACAGTTCGAATCCCTAGAGGGGTTTGCGCAGTCCCAGCCGGAGGGCTGAATTTCGTGGTAGTTTCTCTTTGAGTAAGTTGACAGAGAGAAGGGCTTCCAAATCGAAACCTTTCCGTGGCAGAGGGAGCAGCGCTGAAGCCTCAGTGTGAGGAAGGGCTGGTGGGACACAGTTTTCTGCAGGCCGTTTTGCTGGGCAGAAAGACACCCGAAGAGAAGAGAAGCACCGTGAGGGAACTTTTCCTTATTAGACCTCCCACCAAGAAGTCATTTCTCTTATTGGATGAGCGACATCAGTAAGAGCAGAGAGGAGCAGTTCGACAGTTTTTCGTGTCAGAAATGGCAACCAGTGGCTTGAGAAATCAGGACAGGTTGGATGGGGCATCCAAGTACGTCATTTGGAAGGCGAGAATGTCATTCCTTCTAGAGGAGCATGCTCTCAAGACATATGTCGACAACATGGTGGTTGTGTCTGCAGATGCAGATCCATTGAAGAAGTACAAGGCAGAAATGGTGAAGGCAAAGAGAATGATCCTCGACGGAATGAAGGATCATGTAGTCTGTCACATCACTAGCTGTATCAGGGATCTTCCGAGCAGCCGAAGATGTACCTTGAGCAAAAACTGAGATCTGCTCAAATGCAGAAGGGGGAGCATGTGGATCCATTCCTCACAAAGCTTCAAGAGACTCGAGATGAGTTATCAGCTGTGGGGTCTACACCTCAAGATTCCGAGTTGGTTAGACTGGCCCTCAATTCTGTCTCAGATGAGTGGCAAGTCTTTGTCCAGAGTATCCTGAGCAGGGCTACTTTGCTGAATTGGGATGAAATGTGGGCAACTCTTAAGCAAGAGGAGCTGAGGAGAGGCTTGGTCAAGTGTAAGCTTGACGGAAGCAGCAACAATGGGTCGAAGCCCAAGGAGGAGGATGAGAATGCAACCCTTGCATTGAAGGGGCAGTAGGAGCAGCGAAGGCGGAAGATGGACGTGTCGAAGATAAAGTGCTTCAGGTGTGGTGAGATGGCTCACTACGCAACACAGTGTCCTCTCAAAAAGAAGGACAAAGATGAGAAGCATGATCCGAAGGCTGCACCCACGAAGATCGAGGAAGAGGAGTTCACCATGACAGTCGAGATACCTCCAAGAGGGAGGTGGGCTGATTTGGAGCTGTATTTCGAAAGAGCTACAGATGGGCAGGATCCATGAGGAGCCCACCTCTTGGATCATTACCTTGCTACATGAGCCCACCTCTTGGATCATTACCTTGCTACAGGAGCCCAAGTTTTGTGCTAGCAGGATGGTTTAGTGTCGGATGGTGTTGAGGAGTGTCGGAGAGATAGTTGCAGTGGCTAGGAGCACCGAAGATTGAACATCGAAGAGCAGAGTTGGCAGCAGTGCAAATGGTACAGAGTAGAGGTCAGCAACAACGCAGTAGATTTAGAGGATCAACACAGAGACTAGCAACAGTTAGGCTCCAACATTCACATGGTATCATACTGAACACAATTAGTTCAGTAATTTGGTATGTTTTTCTGTTGCTGATACAGTAGCAGTAGTTTGTAGTGCAGGGGCAGTTGGCAGTGGCAGTGCCAACAACAGCACAGATGCAGAAACTCAGAGGGAGTTGCAGTACAAATGCAGTGTTGATAGTGGTAGGGTTAGCAACAGTATAGATGCAACATTTACGCAGTGGTTGGTGGACAGCATGTCAGACATTAGTAGCACAGAGGGAGATGTTACAGAACAGAGTAATGCTTCAGCAGGTTGCATTGTTAGAGCACATTCCTCACTAAGAGGGAGTGTTGATTTCTGGTAGCATCAGATGTGCTCTAAGTCTCAAATTTTGCAGGAAGGCTTGGGCACATGTATATTCCAAAGAACCCAAAAAGCGTTTTGGGAAATTCCACCCAGAAACAGTTTTATTAAAATAATTAATTATTTTTAATGGGACCCTAAGTCTAAACATAGGAAATTAAAATAATTAATGAGCATTAATCTAACTGTGGGTGTAACTTCTAGAAGAAGAAGAGGATCAAGCATAAATGATCTTAGCCATTGATTAGCTTCTAATTTGGGCCGTTGAATGTCAATGAGGAGATTATTTAAGGAGGCGTGAGGGTCATTTGAAAAGACACATAGAGTGAGTTCAAAAGTTCGATTTTCTGAAGCAGAGCAGCTATCGGGAGAATATCGATAGTGAGCTTATGCAGTGAGGGGCAGTGATAGTTGGGTTGGAGTATCTTCTCTAGAGCCCAGGATACGCAATAGAGAGGCAGAGAGACACTAGAAGGAGGCAGCGTAGGACCCAGGAGGGGTTGACACTGAGCTAGAAGGGCTCACGCAGAGGTTGACACTAAGCCAGAAGGGCTCACGTAGAAGCAGCGCAGTCCTCCAAGCTGAAGTTAGAATTTGCTGAGGGAGCTGACATTTTTGAGCCGGGAGGGCTGGAAACTGCTTGAGAAGGCAAATCGATTCCCAGTTTAGCTGACGCAGGGCCTTAGAGGCTGATGCAGGGCCCACGTAGGGGAAACGCAGAAATAGCTGGGGACAAGTTGGTTTAGTTGCTGGATCAGTCAGAACTTTCCGGGTAGAGTGAGGTAATCTCACAAATTTCTTCTGCCAGTTTATTTCTCTGTAACTGGATTGCCGGGAGGGCATCCAGAGTTGTATTCAGAAATCTACTACATAATAATAAAAACTCTCAGATCTGTTGCACTGATTTTCTCGCATTGGGTTTTTCTGGGGACATTTGTCCAAAAGATACTGTCACTTGTGTTGTATCTTTCTCTATTGTTCCGTTCTTGTTTTGGGCATATTATTTAATTGGTGTAGGATGCATTGTATTAGCTTCGATATTTGTTGTAGGAAGCAGTAAATAATTTGTTTTAGTAATTAACAAATAGGAGAAGTTTAATCAGTTGTTGCAGTAGGGATTCCGATTTACGAAATTTTCACAAGACATTGTTCTTGAAGATGATAGACTTGACTTCATATATGAACCTTTTCCTTGATGACCCTATATTCAAGCTTCTTAAAACTCCTTATTTTCCTTTTAATAGATTTTCAAGCTGCCTTTTTCCTTCTTCTTCACCTTAGCTCTGATTCCATGTTAGAAAATTAGAAAGGCAAAATTATTTTCTTTATATTGATAATTACTTGTGATATTCTTATGTTCTTATTAACTTTCTTATGTTCTTCTTTTACTTTAGTTCATCAAGTAATTACCAAAACAATAACACGAAGATCACAGACACCAGATGTAGGCAGATAGCCAGGGCAAAACCCAGTCAACAACTCTTCCTTTAATAGTTTCACGAGATGATCCAAGACTTCTTAACCTAGACACAGACTTCCTCCAATCACCAAGTCATCCCTTCCTTTTTTCTGCAGATGATAACCTTCCAGTAACTTTGACCTAACACTTTGATCTTCAACTTCCCCAGCAACATAACTTCGACCTAGCAGAAAACTTCGACCTCGTAGAAGCTTTGACCCAACAAAATCTTCGACCCAGCAGAATCTTCGATCCAGTAGAAACTTTGACCCAGCAGCAAAATTTCGACCTAGTAGAATCCATAATTTCGAACTTCCCAGCAAAAAAATTTCGACCCAGTAAATAGCCTAGTAAATCCACATGAGTGAGAGAGAGACAACCCAAAAAACTTCAATTTTTCCTTCTCCAACAAATCTTCTCCTTCTTCTGCAACTTCGCACTTTTTTTGCTTCCTCTTCTTGGATATCAAACTTGTGTGAGAGTGTCTTCCAAATGAATCGAACTGCTTGTATATATACCCTTTTCTGGAGGTTGAATTACCCTCATGTAGGCTGACTTGATCAGGTAAGGGCCGACTTGGTGTGGAGGTGACAAATTACATTTTCGACTCAATAATAATTCTTTTTACATTATTTAAAAACCCATTAAGGGTCTCATTAAATGGACAATGACTCCAATGACTTAAGACAAAACCTAGAAGTCCTCAATGGGGACTTTGACCTAAAACATGATAACCCAAGCATGAAACCCATGCTTTAATAAGTCATAATTATAATAATAAAATTTCTTTTTTCTTTCATACATTTCATTATGACTTAAATACAATTATGAAGACCGAACCTAGTTACATTCTTCAACACTTTAGAGGTAAATAACCTTGTCTTCAATAATTGTTGTTTTCTTGGTTGGAGGATTCTTTTCTTGGAAGGCCCTCCAAGTAAAATTTTGGTTCTATTACTTGTCTTTCTTTTGATGCTAGGGTTGTATCCTTGGTGTTCCACCTAGTGTTCCAAAACCTCAAGCATTGAGATACCAAATTAAGAGAGAACATAATTCCTTGTCCTTGACTTTTGTGGAAGAAGGATTATATCCTTATTCGAACAATTTGCAATCATTTTATTTACAAAATTATATCTCAAATTTCTTGTATTTTTGTAAATTTGTAATTAGTTTTAAATGTAAAAAACCCTAAAAAAATTATATATTTTAAAAAATCAAAATACTTCTTATAATTCCAAAAAATATTTCAATAGTAAATATCATCACTTAATTGTAGATTACATTTCTTTTATTGATTTACTTATTGGTAAAATCATCACAAAATTTGTGATTTTGGGAATCCCTAAGCCTTAAGGCTTTACGACCCCCATTAATTTGCCCTATATTGTTGTACTAATTATATTTCCAAGTTTTTTGAAGCTAATTACACGTTCTAAAAATAATCTACAAAAGGGATTGGAGGCAAACCCTTGCCTTGGGATATGTGAAAACCAAGATAAAATCTTTTGTATCCATTAAATTTGATCTAAATAGGTTTTACATTTCATTGACTAATTGTTGCTATTAGATCATATATTAACTATCCAAAAAGATTTGCAGGTTTGATCATTATTTTTGGCTAAGTCAATTTTCAACCCTCATGGTTGTGGGGTTATTTCTGAGCAGTTGTATTGCAAATTTAATATATTTCAAACTATTTGTCCAAATTTAGTGTTCTCATGCTCATTGGAAAGCTCTTTGATAGTGCTAACATCTCCAACAGAGTCCCTTGAGCTTCAGGTTCACTAAAATCTATTTTCAAGCCCCTAAAGTGGCCCTATGCTTGTTGGCCTGCTGCACTCTTCAGAAATTTTAAAGTTACATATGTGAGCAACAATTATTTTGTCTTCTTACAGCCATATAGAACAGGTATAACTGCCCTATTTTGTCTTATGTTGTGGTAAGAATCTTTCATAATCAATTTGTGGTGTTTTCAAGGTCATTTTCTTAGCATATTGATTAATTTCTCACTGCTGATATGAAATAATAATTCATTGTTATATCATAAATCAAATCAGAATTTGGTCATTTAACTAACTCTTACCTCTTATATATGCTCCATATAGGCATTAGACTATTTATTCTTTGGTTGAGCTGTTATGTGTAGGGATACCGCCCGTGGCATTTAGTGGGAGTTAGCCTAAAGCGAGAGGAATACGCTGAGGTGACATTGGACATACTCCTAACAATACTTACCATGTAGAATTCTTGGTCAAACCTTGCCAACTGCTAATTTGAGCGGTAACTTTCTTTGGCGTCATTGTTGGGGGGAGTTTAAATAAGCTGACATTTCAACAACATCTCAAAATAATAAAATATATATTCAAGTTGTGAATTATTCCTGTTCACGGTTAACATTTTGAAGCACCGTTGTCGGGGGGAAGATTGTTCAATTTAGTGTTCCAATGACATTTTTAAGACATATTTCAATAGGGAACATCTCGGTAAGTTTTCATTTTGTATTTGTACCTTGATGAGATTCTTTCATGCTAGTTTGGCAGGTCTCATCACGTGATTCCACTTCAAGAAGATAATAAGAGGAACAATACAAAGGTCAACTCTAGAGGCAAGCTTCTTCAAGTCCCTAAACCTTGTTTAACTTATCAAAGAAAGGGTAAGGAAGGAATTTCATCCTCATCTTGTGCTTTTAAAGAAAAACTTCATTTATATAAAAATATACCTTATATATAATGGATGCACCATGGATGATGAACACTTACAAGCCAATTAATTTGGCTGCTATTTCTCCCCAGCTTCATGATATGCCTGAGCTGAAGAAATCTCCATCGTTTCTTGGAGATGGCACTATTACTGTGCAAAAACATTGGGATGCATTTATAGAACATATAGTTGACATTTCCGTTTGTCATCTTGATGTTTTGCATTGTCTCTCAAACAAGATGCACAAAAATGGTTTATGAGTTTTCTGATAATTATATTTGTTTAATTTTCTATAATGATGAATAATAGAAACCAATTTTCTGATCTAATAGTTAGTGCCTAATGATCTTTAACAATTTATCTTTATGCCACCGATATCATTGAGCAATTATACACAAGAAAATATCAATAGTAATGATGTGAAAACAATAAGATCATAAGAGATAGCCATGCACAATAGAGACAACAAAATTTTCCGTTGGAAACCCAAACTTGGGAGAAAACCCAACAACTTTTCTTCTAGGAGAAATTATTCTTCAGCAAGGTTTACAATTCAAAATTGTCTGGAAATCTGTGTGAAAAACCAAGTTCAAACTTCAATCACTTCATCTTCTTTTTTTGCTCCCACATGTGTCTTCTATAGAAGAGAAATGATGATTCGAATTGGTCAGATGAAGATGTCACATTGTATATTATACAAGTCGAATGGGTGCATTTACTCCAAGGGACGTCCCTTCATGAACTAAGGCCTACTTGTCCATTTTGAGCCTACATGAAGCTTGATAAAAATTGAATTTTTATTTTTATTTTCATAAATCTTCTAGGTCGACTTAGGAGGCCTCTTGGCATGCGGGAATGCCTCCTGATGCTACATAAAAATCAACAATATTGACTCTTTAGAAGCTTGTCAGATTTTTTTTTGAGAGATGGACCAAAAAGAAAAATGTGCATTTGCTTTTAAATGCTCTTACTAACATTGAATGTCTTGACAATGAAACTATTGAAGAATTTAGCAAGAGATTTGACGGGACATTGAACGCAATCCTGCAATTGCATCATCCTTCTCCAAACACTTCACTTATATATTTGTCACTTCATCTTTTTCCAATGAACCAAAGTCTACCACACTTGAGCAAGTGAAGTCCAAATCTAAAAGCATGGATGAGACTTGGATGATTGTAAGTCAGCCTAATCTTTTGGGACCAATGAGAAAGGTTGAAATCAAGCAAAAACCCTAGAAGGGAGAGCCAATCTCATCAAATGACACTTCACGGTGAGAACTTTCAAAAAGAGCATGTTAGAGATCCAAGGAAGAAGATAACATGCTTTGTTGAAGATGTTGATGAGGATGGATTTGGTTCTTATACTGTCATGGCCATGTGTGAGCCACCTGAAGAAGACACCGACAATATATGGACTATGAACTTGTGTGAGAGATGCATGCAGTACCATATATCTTTCAACCTAAAGAAGACAATTTCGTGTGCCATCAAGGGAAAGTTGCATGGTCATATTGTTTCAAAAAAAGGTGTAAGGGTGGATCTTGAATGAATCAAAGGAATTAAGGAAAATGCGCCATCAAGACACCAGAAAACTCTCCAATCATTCTTTCGGAAGATCAATTTTATTAGAAGGTTCATTCCCAGCTTTGCAGAAATTACCAAACCATTGACCGAATTATTGAAGAAAGATGCTCCTTTCAGATGGGATGAATATGCCAAATCAACATTCAACAACATAAAAAGCGCTATTGTAAGCTCACTGGTATTGGTAGGCCCTGGTTATTCTAAGGATTTCATTGTGTTTTCTTTTTCTTCTAATGAAACTATTGCAGGTATTCTTCTCCAAAAGAATGAACAGGGTGAAGAATAGCCCATTGCCTTCATGAGCAAGATGCTTAGAGACTCAAAGCTTAATTATGCAATCATGGAAAAACAAGCATATTCCTTGGTCAAATCACTTAAGCATTTTTGGACATACATTGGATGCAAAAAAGTGATTTGCTATGTTCCGCATCTAAGAGTTAAGGAAATTCTCTGTCAACAAGATTGTTTGGGAACCCGAGGCAAGTGTGTATCAAAGATACAGGAATATGATTTAGAGATCAAACCCACCAAACTCATGAAAGGGGTTAGCTCAACTTATGATAGAAGGAAATGAAAAAGTGTTGGGTTTAAACTTTAAAGAATGATGCTTGTGCCTTAGTATTTGTCAGTACTAGCGAATTGGAAGGATGTAATGGTACAGTGACATCATTTTCTATCTCAAGAAGCTCGCAGCACCAAGAAATCTTTGTCTACATGAGAAAAGGTCACTGAGATTGAGAGCAACTAATTATTGTTTGATTGAGCAAGGGCTTATTTGAAAGAATATTGAGGGATTGGTCCTTAAATGTGTCAACCCAGATGAAGCCGCCAAGTTGACAAAAGAAATGCATCTGTTGATTTGGGGTAGCATCAGATGTTCTCTAGCCTCGAAAATTGGTGGAGAGGCTAAAGCACATGAGATCTCCAAGACTCAGAAATGGTTTGGGCAGAATCTAACCAGTTTGGGAGATATTAAAATAATTAATATTTTTAATGGAGTCCGTAAGTCTAAACTTAGGGAAAATAAAATATTAATGTGAATTAATATCAAACTGAGTTAGAATGGTCCAAAAGTCATGGACCAAGCCAGATCTAATCTTAGCTGTTGATTAGGGACTTAATCTCGTCCGTTGAATTGTCAACGAGAAAAGTATAAGAAGAGGCTTGAGGGTCAGTTGGAGAAGACACTGAGTTGATAAAGAATTCGATTTTCTGGGGTAGGGCTTGCAAAGGAAATCGAAGGAGTGATCAAAGTTGCAGCTGAGGGGAAGTGAATACAGTAGCAGAGAGGCAGAGATAGTATCGGGAGCATCAGTGCAGAAGCCGGGAGAGGGTTGATGCAGAGCTAGCCAGAGGCCACGCAGAGGCAGCCAGGAGCTGCGCAGAGCCTGAGGAGGGCCAGCGTGGGAGACGCAGAGGCTCTAGAGGTTGACGCAGAGCCTCGAGAGGCTGACGCTGGGCCAAATAGGCTGACGCTAGGCCAGAGAGGCTGATGCAGACCCTAGAGGCTGACGCTAGGAGATTTCGTGGGGCAGATTGGAGCTGGAGAGTTGGATAGGGTGACGTAGTCCCTATCAGGATGACAGAGAGCAGCAGAAATGCTGCAATGTTGCTGTGGGATCGTTCCTCCGGTGATTTAGCTGGAATATTTGTCTCCGATTGAGAGGTACCACTGCCAAGGGCATTCTTTGTTGGGTGAGCCATTTCTGGCACCCAGATTGTATTCTGAAACTGCTTAATAATAAAACCCTCTGATAGCTGCATCGGTTTTCCCACATTGGGTTTTCCCGGGTACATTAGTCCAAAAACAACGGTTTCACTTGTGCTTGTTTTCTTTCAGTTGATGATCTGTATGTGTTGATACTGTACTTGTGTTTATTTTCAGTATTTACATGGTAAATAACTTGTTAAGTAACTGAACAAGTAGGAAGAATTAAATCAGATAGTACAGGAAGAATTTCTAACGGATAGACTTAGAAATTCCAACAGCATCAAGTATTGTGCAGAGGACATTACTCAACAAAGAGCACTGCATATAAAATTCTTGGAGCAAGTTATTATTGGCCTACGATATTTATAGATGTCCATAAGTTTGTCAGCGAGTGTCGCTTGTGTCAGTTTTTCATAGGAAAGAAGAAGTTGGCAACACTCCCTCTTCAACCAATTGTAGTGGAAGCTCCTTTCCAACAACGGGGTTTAGACTTTATCAGAGAATTCAAGGAAAAATCAAGTAATGAACACCGATGGATCTAAATAGCAACAAATTATTTCACTAGGTGGATAGAAGTGATCCCTACAAAGAAGGAAACCGACTTAGTGGTGATAGAGTTCCTAGAAGACATGATCTTCACGATATTTGGGGTGCCAAGCAAGATTACCACTGATAATGCTGGAGCATTTAGTTTAGCAACAATGACTACATTCTGTTTTGATTACGACATTATTCTATCTCGTTTTTCCAACTATTATCCCCAAGGTAACAGGTTAGCAGAGTTGAGCAACAAGAATCTTATGACAATAATCAAAAGAACAATTGGTGACAACAAGAAGAGTTGGGATAGCAAAATTAACTATGGGTAGACAAAATTACAAAGAAAGACTACACTGGTAAAAGCCCATTTGAGCTAGTCTACGAGATGGATGTTACATTGCTGGTTCACTTAAAGCTTCCTGTATTTAAATTAATGTAGCAATACTCCATTGATTCATATGGCTTGTAGCAAAGAATCGATCAAATTATGGAACTTGATGAAAGCCAAAGACATGCCTATGATCACTTGTGGAAAAGTCAAACTAGCACAAAGAAGAAGTTTGATAAAAAGGATCGCTAGCACAACTTTTGAAAAGGGGATTTGGTCCTCTTATGGAACAAGAAAAGTAAAAAACCAAGTAAACATGGTAAGTTTGAAAGTTTACGGTTAGGACCTTATATTATTGATGAGATTGTAGGTACAAATTCTTTCCATCTATGCCATCTAGATGGTGAGAATTCCCCCTTGCCCGTGAATGGGAAAGGCTTAAATTGTTCTATCCAGGTAATATGTGATGCCTTCGGGGCATTCCCAGGTAGAGTAGGTGTTTTATTTTCCTTACATACTTGTGTGGTTCAAGTCATGAATATTACTACATTGCATGCTAGATTAGTTTGATTTCCTTTTATTTGCATTTGCATGTTTTCATAGAATTTGATACTTGTTTTTGGTTTGATGGATGCAGGATTTTAACTTATGGATATTTGGAGATTTTGAGATTCTCAAGCACCCCCAATAAGAGCTCTAGTCTCACAGTTGGTGCCAAATGTTACCCCTATTTTAGCATGGGTACTCCAGAACTTTTTCCCATGCCATATAACCCCAAAGAATGTGTCTTATAGCCATGTAAAGCCATGTGGGTGTGTGTTGTTTGTGAAAATGACTCTTAGATCCCCGTTGGTGTGGACAACCATGCCTATTCTTGGTATTTTTTGTTTCATGATATGTATGTCTCTCTGGCATTGTCGACTCCCCCCTAGTGGGTGGTAACTCCCTGCCTTGATGGATATTCTTTTATCTTGGGATGGTGTGTGGGTATTGTTACCCACCATTTTGTGGGTGATATCCCTAGGAGAATTTTTTTCTCCAAGATGGTCCTCAGCCGGCAGCCAACAACCCCTTGCAGCCACCAGCTAGCTCATTGTGCCATTTCTCTCCCACTTGAGCCAACCATGTGGTCCCTCACCCATTTACCATGATTGTATGTTTGAAGGTGGGCCTCTCGAACCTAAAGGTATGCCTTGTCATTTGGTAATTGAGTATTGTAGTTTGCTTATCAGGAACACTTTTGGGCATGGATTAATGGGGGTATTCGGCGGAAAGAATGGGTTAGGTCTGTGCTTTTGTCCTCTAGACCCCTTTTGGATATTAACCTTGGATTCTAGTCTCGTGGGATCTCTTTTACTGACCATTTGGCTTTAGGGATAGTATTTCACAGGAAATCTCGATTTTGGTTGCATGGCCCCGCTCCCATATCCACTTACATTACCCCCTTTTATCTCATTATTACCCCATTCATCATTTCTCCCACCGGGGTCTACATTCCTCCACTAGGTCCACATAGGGTTAGCTCGCACCTTCCCCTTGCCCTCACCTTGTGCCAGGTTTGGAATGATGCCCCAGAAGTTGATGCAACTAAAAAGAAAAATAAAAGCATATTTGGCCACATTCAACAGGAAAATGTACCACAAAATGAAAAATATGGTTGGGACAAACACATTTAGCACGTGGGAAAAAGCCAATACATGAGCTCTACCCCATCATCATGGCCATCACCTTGGTTCCTACAAGTTCTATGAAACTCCCTCATCATATAGGAATCCATGATTGTCCCAACCCCTGGTGGGCAATGAACTGCCCTACCATTAAAGGGGGAGGTATTCACTGCTATATCTTATGCATCATGCTTTACCCCTTGAGCCCTGAACAGTTAATCAAAGAAAATCATAAAAAGGCAAAAGACATATAAAGAAGGGTGGAAAAATCAAGGTCGAGGTACCTCATGTACCACGATTGATCCCATCCTATACATCAAAAACCTTAGTGTGGGCTTCCCTTTTATTAGCTACCCTTGTACCCCAGCTTGTGGCCTTCATTCACCTATTTGTCACATGGCACCACATTTTGAAGGATGTACCTTGAATATATTATCCCCTTTAGAAGTAGAAACTACCTAATAGGATACGTGGTTAACCCCATTTGGAGTTTAGGAGACATTGGTACATCCTGAAGCCCATTATGGAAGGGCAGGCCATTATGAAGTCCCCACTTGTGGTCCAGGATTGGTAAGCTCATTTACTCGATTTATCTAACGACTTGTTGTACTGGAAGGCTAGGGTACGCATTGGATCTTATGCAGAATTGCAGATCGTCTTCATCTTGGGTTTGGTCTCCTTATATGGGGTCCTAATCCTCCAGAGGGCTACATTGGCACATGTAGGGTTGTGTGTTGAGAGCCATGGGCCTCCATAGTAGTAGACAACATTCCATGGATCCCTGAGGATGGTCAGAGATGCTTGAGATACTCTTATTGGACGAGGAAGATGCACCTGGTTCACCTTTGCCCAACCGACCCCACAAATGTACCATGCACTTGGCAGCTGACCCGAGACTTGTAGGATGATGTGGCATCCCCTACACTATCGTCAGAGCCCTTGCAGACGATCTACAGGCATCTTCGATTCATTTGGAGACCCATGTGGTTATTATTGTGTCCCCACACCCATTGGGAGCACCACATGTTTATTGTTTGAAAAACAGGGGGCCAACCCCTTGTCCATCACTTTTTAGGGTCCTACTCTTCACTATGGCACCCATGGACCTCATCAGGCCTCTTGGAGGGCCCTACGACATGAATTATTCATCATATGACCTCTTAAGAGGCTTATTCCTTCATTTGTGAGCTAAGTCACCTGACACGGGGATTCGGGATTCGTAGGATACGAGGATTCGAGTGTCGGATTCAGACACATTGACCCCCCGGAACAGGACACGCAGGATTCGTTATATATTATTTTATTATATATATATATATATATATATATATATATATTCTTACACAAATTCTCATTAATGATACAAATTCATTGATTTCAAACATAGATCTTCATCTAGATGTTAGTTTTACTATTTACAAAGTAAGTTAGTAACATTATAGCATGCATAGTACATACAAAATTCAAATACATGTCAGTGGTCACATAAATCATGATTCATAAATGAAAGACAACTTACAACTACAAGATAGTAAGATAAAGACACTGACAACTGTAGTTTTCTCATTAAGTCATCAAATCAAAATGTGTTACATAGGTAGTGCAATGCCAATGGCAAATAGAAATAGAAAATATAAAACAACTACAGGTATACAAGCCTCAAGGCAATAGGCATCCCATGACTCATGAGTCATCAATCCTCATAGTCATCATCAGAATCAGCATCAATGTCCTCATCAACATGGTCACCACTGCTCTCCTCTGCATCCTCCTCCTCCCCTGTATCCATAGTCGCCTCTTCATTTGCTGGTGTGGAGGATGACCCTCTAAAATATCACCGTTATCAAATCTAACAGGCTCTAGCACTGGATCATTGAGATCCATGTTGGCCAATGCCAACTCAACATTGCTGTCCAGACCCATATCATCAGGAAAGACATCCCACATTTTTGTCTTTCCCCTCAACCACTCTTCCCTCTGCCTGTAAATAAGACGAAGGTTGGTGTGCACATACACCATTGTCTCTGCCCTAGACTGCTCAAGCCTGCTCTTCTTCACACTATACAAATTCCCATATGTGCTCCAATTCCTCTCGCAACAAGAGGATGAATTCACCTGAGATAGGAGCCTCATGGCTAACTGCTGAAGAGGAGGGCTTGTTGCCCCATGATTTTCCCACCAAGAATAAAGCTTCTTAGCCCCCTGTCTCTAATTAGATCATATCCTGCAAATCGACCAGTGCCAGTGGAAAACTCTGCAAAGGCATCCTCCACCTGATCAAGCAATGCTCTATCCTGAAAAACCCGCTTGAATGCATCTTTCCTCCCTTGTGAGATTTCACCATCCATGTGAGGAGGGAATCTGCGGGAAGGTCCACCATTCAGCCACTCATCGTTGTAGTATTTTGGGTTCAATGAGTGAGCCAAACAATGTAAAGGTGTACAATTCTTGTCCCATCTGCTGACAAGAATATCTTGTATAGTACCACAGAAGGCCTCTGGTGATGTCTCATACTCGGGGCACTCACTCTGTAGAATAGTGCTCCTCACAGACTCAATCATGGAATCCCATCCCTCATAAACCTCTCCTAGGATGGGTTTGTCTGTATCTGCAAATCGAAGCAAAGAAATGATAGGGTCCATGATTTGAATAATTAGATCTACCCTCCCACCAAGCATCATCTAGCACTGTGTCCTTCACTCTTTTAGAGGCTACTTGATGTGTGTTTCTCCAAAAAGACCAAAACTCAGAAATAACCATGGCCCCAAGAGCGGTCTTGACCTCCCTCAAACTCTTCAACATCATGAATGAAGAGGCAAACCGTGTATCAGCGATCTTCAACAATGATAGATTGTTGTACTCCTTGTAGATAGTGAGGGCATTTGTATGATTTTGCATAAAGTTACGGATATGTCATGCATCCTCAATAATGTTACCAATCCAAAGCACATTAGAAGCAATTAATTTCAGTGCTAAGTTCAATGAATGGACAATGAAAGGTGTCCAAAACACTTGTGGATATTTAGCTTCCACAATCATGCCAGCAGCCTTCAAATAGGTGCGTTATCTATAATGATTTTCACACAAGAATCAACACCTACATCTTCAATAACTTTAATAAATAACTCACCAATAAATTGTGCATCCTTGTATTCTCCAAGTGTATCCACTGCTTTCAAGAAAACTGGACCATTCAAGGAAGACACCATGAAGTTGATGATTGGGTGTCGTGCTGGATCTATGCATCCATCAGAAACAATTCTAACCCCAGATGTTCGCCATGATGCTACAATAGGCTCAAGCATTTTTTGCACCTCTTTTTTTGCCTTCGTCAACAATGTGGTTCTAAGCTTCTCTGAACCAGGAGGCACATACCATGATGGAGACCCATGAGTTAGAGCTCAACACATCTCAATAAATAGAGGTGAGCGTGCAACATTAAATGATACGAAGTTTTGATAGAAAAAGAAGGCAATGGTGAGATCAAGCTCTTCCCGTTTCTCTTTTTGAAAAATCTTGTCCATTGGACCAAGTGTAATTGCTCTTCTTTTTGCTGCTTGTCCCCCAATAGAACTCTCAAATGGAAATTTGGTGGTGCCTTTCCTCAAAAATGGAAGGGGGTCTTCATTCTTGGTTTTTCTTGATTTTGTAGCCACATTTTCCATACCAATAGTGAACTCCTTTTCCATTTCTTTCCTCTTTTGTAAAGGAACAGCTTTACAAGCTCCAATTCCACAACCTGGTAAAGCCAACAAATGGCCTTTCAGATGGTAATATGTGCTTTTGAAAGAAATGTGGCAAGAGTTGCATCTCCATTGCACATTGCCTCCTCCCTTCCCCTTGGTGCTTGTCCCATCCTCTCTTGTGACATATTTCCACAAGGGATATTTCTCAATGTTGTCTTTAGGTCCTCCTCTTCCCTCAACATTACTTGCAGCAGACTCTAATGATATTGGGGGAGGAGGGGCATCTCCAATGGAGACATTCTTCCCCTTCCTTTACCCCCTAATTGCTGCCCTTGATTGAGCCATGAATACTGTAAAAAAAATAAACAAAACAATTTGTAAAAAAAGTCATATACAAACTGCTTTAATAAAAATGCAAAAAAATAGAGATGAAATGCACTTACCTGGTGCTTGAATATCCTTGCTGAACGCTCCACACCCTTAGCTCCTTGCTCCAAACCCTTAGCTCCTTTCCCACAACTCAAAGTATGCAAAACTGAAAGAGAGAAATGGTAAAAAACATAAAGAACAACGCCTTTTTTATGCCCACGGGTTTCATTTTTGGGGATTCGAATCCCAGAATCAGGACACGTTGTGTCTTAACGGGACACGTATGGGATTCGTACGTGTACCATTAGGACACGACATGTCCCCTTCTTGGATTCGAATCCCCAGCGAATTGTGTCTGATTCGCAGGATTCAGACACGTGGCCCCTTTTTAACGAATCCGGTTACTTAGTTTGTGAGATAGTTTGGTTGGCTTGTCACCAAAAGTTAGATTATTAGCACATTATTTTATTTTTGGGGTTTATGTAGGCCAAGGAGACTCATTCGAACTCCTCATTAGTGTATAAATACAAGTGAGATGAGTTCATTTTCTCATCATCACTTTGGATTGGATCTTTTCTCTCTCTTGAGAATTTCACACTTTTTCTTGGAGGATGAATTTTGATGTGTGGTTTTGGTTTATCTTGTCTTGGAGCTTCTCTATTGTCATAATGTGTATGGTTATGATTTTAATGCTATTCTTGTTTTACTGTCATATACATTGGATTGGGATTTTCGTTATTTTTAGGGCTAATTGCTGCATGCATTTACTGCTTAAATTATGGAATTTTGTCTGTATATAACATCTCTCAATGTATGTCATGTAATTTGAATGAAATTTCCTAGGGATAATTCTATCAATGAATTCATCTTGATAAGCCATCTCAGTTTGCGAGTCGAAGTATAAAATTTATAAGGTTGCTTCCCTTTGTCCTAGAAGGCTTGTGAGGTAGTCTTAAGGCCTCCTTAACTAAAAAACAAAGTCCTCATTCATATTTATCATAGACTACATTCTCCCAATACTAAGGCATTGATCTACCAAGAGGTTGTCACCCTAAATCAATCCTTTTTCACCTTTTGCTAGGTCTAGCCAGGTTGGGTCACTTAGGCATCATTTTCCTGAAAAAATAGCCCTCCAAAAAGTTCGATCTCCTAGTATCCCTTGCACTAGTTTGTCCTCAAGGCCTCCTCCAATTTTGAATCCATTCCAATAGTGGATTTGTGAAAAAAGCCAAGCCCTAGATCCGAGATCAAACCTTGCCTTGGTATCCCCAAGGCTAGTGCCTCATAGGATCAAATCAACACCTTTAAGTGAAAATCCTTTCTTTGATCCCTTCCCCCTACCTATCTGGGTTAAGAATATCATTGGTTGCTAAACTCTTACCTCCTAACCTAGGTTGGGTTCACTTGGTCTTGTGTGGTCCTATTCCTTTGAAAAGACAATTCTTTAAGAACTATTTGGGATACAAATTTCAATAAGGATTTTATGGATTGGAAAACTCTCTCACAAGTCATATTCCCTAAGCCTAACCCGCAAATCCTCCCATCCTTCTCCTAGAAGACATTGTGCCTTGCTTAGAAAGCAAGCAAGCTCCATTCTTCAAACTCTTTTGGAAATGGATTATTTGGGTCACTCCATATCCATTTGTCGATTTATCCTTCATTTGTGACTCCATAATATACTAGGTCTCCTCCCATCAGTGAAAGTCCGTAAATAGTAGGGAGCATTAACTGAGGTGACAGTGGGCTAAGTCTCCATTTGCTGCCCTTGGTCTAGCATTTGCCCTTTAGGTCCCCTGCTAGTTTGAGCGGAAACATTTTGGCACTATTGCTGGGGACGCGAAATGTGCGTTTTGTTTGCCATACGACATATTGACATATCATTGTTGGTGACTCCATTGGTAGAACAAAGCACTAGTTCCTCATTGAACTTGAAGGTCGATGCTTGTAGGGTGAAGCAAGCATATTTCTAGGCATCTTTAATTTCACCCCGGCGACTCCTACATATTTTTCATGTATACCTAAAATAGGTTGTCTTTCTTTGATAAATTTCCCGCTTTGGACATTGCTAGCATCCTTGGGAGTCCTAATCATGTCGCGGGAAGGATGGTACGTGGGGTGCCCGTGTTTGATGGTGATCTACTATTCGCAATTGACCACGTTGAAAGATTTAATGCACATGCTTCAAGAGAGAAGGTTGTTCACCAATATGTCCTTATGTTATTGTTCTTGGGATCTCTCAGTGGTCATTACTCATGGTTGCATGATCATGAACCTAGGAGTATCTCATCTATTGAAGAGTTCGTTGATGGATTTCTTAGACAATTTCAAGTACACCCTGCATTAAGCATCCAAGTGGAAGCCTTCATCAAGCATCATCAAGACATTAAGAATCTAGGTAATGAGCAAGAATACGAGTCCTCCTTGGGTCCACATGATGAAAATGATGATTTTGAGGACACATGTGCTGGGAAGGATGAGTTTATGGAAAGTGAAATTGAGACCAACCTTACCTTTTTCAAGGATATTTCTCCCGATGAATCCTATTTTGAAACCTTGAGAAAGATGATCCCATTAGCCCCTTGGAAGATGACATTGAAGATTATTTCCACATTGAAAAAGAGAAATGGGAAATTGTTGGTCTTCAATTTGATTGTGCTCCCATTTACGACACTGACAAGGAGGGTGAGGATGAGATTGCTCTTCCCTTCCCCTTAGGTACTATTTATGATGATATTTGCCTTTGCATAAAGAGGGGCAGTTGGAAGTGATCAATTTTCCTTTTAGGAGAGACCCAATCTTTGATACTAAGGAAATTGTTAAGGCTCCCACTTCTCTTGAGTATGATTCTTCAAATCACTTGAGCCTTTAGGTTATGATTTTGGGAAAGAAAAATCCGTTGAATACAATACTTCTCTATCCCTTCTTCCTATTGGTCATCATCTTGGGTCTTCATCAAGTGATTCCCTTACCCTTGGTCATATGATCCCAAGTAATTGTGAGCCCTTTACCCCTCCCGAGTATAGTGTCAAGGAAAATACCATCATTGATTATACTTTTCCTCCTTGGATGCACCCTCAAGGTTTTAATCACTCCATAGTCTCCCCTCTCCAGTGCAATCATCATGTGCAACCTACTTGGGTTTCTCCATATCATTGCCTTCCTATCTTGCTAATCATAACCCGATGAAGGCCATAAGCCATGATGTAAATAATAATGGCAATGGTGGAAGTGATATGCCGGAGGTCGCCATCCATTGAATGTTTATGAGCTTGGTTGTTCACAGTTGCAAGAGAAGATCTCATGGACTAGATTACATCCTTTTCTTACCTCTTCTCACATAATCATCCATATGTGCGCATCATATTTCCCACCTCCCACCCATATCATATTCCATGTGTTTGGGTTTGCTTTCGCTTTGGGACTTGCTGCATGAGTAATCATATAGGCAGACATATTTATATTGACTTGATGATATGTTGGTTGTACTAGCTTTATGATTACACTAAATAATAGCTTTGTCATATCCATTCTAGGGTAGGATGCATTGCATGCTCATTTCTGCATTAGAATTAACATCATATGATATTTCTCATGGTAGATAGATGCATATTTGCATATTCTATTTTCTATTGTTTTTATGGCCTAACATATAGTATGTGCAATCATGAGATGCCACGAAATCTTGTTGCCCTGTGTTTTTCATCTATCATATGTTCAGGTGACAAGTCTATGATAACCAAGAGATTGTTGGAGTTATCGTCACTTCCGGTTCGAGTAGCTTCACCCACTTCTTCGAGAGATCACGTCTCAGTTGGAGCCATATATTACCCACCATTTTTTGGGTGAATTCCCTAGGAAACATTTTTTCTCCAAGATGGTCCTCAATCGGCAACCAGCAGCCCCTTGTAGCCACCAGCTAGCTCATTGTGCCATTTCTCCACCACCTGACCCAACCATGTGGTTCCTCACCTATCTGCTATGATCATATGTTTAAAGGTGGGCCTCCCAAACCTGAAGGTATGCCTTGTCATTTCGTAATTGAGTATTGTAGTTTGCTTATCATGGACACTTCTGGGCATGGATTAATGGGGGGATTCGGTGGAAAGAATGGAATAGGTCTGTGCTCTTGTCCCCTAGACCCCTTTTGGATATTAACCCTGGATTCTAGTCTTGTGGGATCTCTTTTACTGACCATTTGGCTTTAGGGATAGTATTCAAGGGAAACGACAATTTTGGTTGCATGGTCCCACTACCTTATCTGCTTACATTACCCCTTTTCCACTCATTATTAATTTATTACCCCATTCATCATTTCTCCCACCTGGGTCCACATTCCTCCACTGGGTCCACATAGTGTTAGCTCGCCTCTTGCGCTTGCTGTCACCTTGGGTCAGGCCTGGAATGATGCCCCGAAGATTGATGCAGCTAAAAAGAAAGATAAAAACATATTTGGCCACATTCAATAGGAAAATGTACCACAAAATGCAAAAGATAGTCAGGACAAATGCATTTAGCGCATGGGCAAAAGCCAATACATGAGCTCTACCCCATCATCATGGCCATCACCCTAGTTCCTATAGGTTCTATGAACTTCGCTCATCATATAGGAACCCATGATTGACCCAACCTCTGGTGGGCAATGAACTTCCCTACCATTAAAGGGGGGGTGGGGTATTCACTGCTATAATTTATACATCATGCTCTTACCCCTTAAGCCCTGAACAATTAATCAAATAAAATCATAAAAAGGCAAAAAGGCATATAAATAAGGGTGGAAAAATCAAGGCCGAGGTACTTCATGTACCGTGATTGCTCTCTCCTATACATTATAAACCCAAGTGTGGGCTTCCCTTTTATTAGCTACCCTTGTATCCCACCATGTGGCCTAGGGCTATCTCTTCTCATCCCCTACCTCATTCACCTATCTGTCACATGCCACCACCTTTTGAAGGATGTACCTTGAACATATTATCCCCTTTAGAAGTAGAAACCACCTAATAGGATACGTGGTTAACCCCATTTGGATTTTAGGAGACATTGGCACATCCCGAAGGCCATTATGAAGTCCCCACCTGTGGTCCATGATTGGTAAGCTCATTTACTCGATTTCTCTAATGACTTGTTGTATTGGAAGGTTAGGGGACGCATTGGATCTTATGTGGGATTGCAGATGGTTTTCATCTTGGGTTTGGTCTCCCTATACGTGGTCCTAATCCTCCATAGGGCTACATTGGAACATGTAGGGTGTGTGTCGAGAGCCATGGGCCTCCATAGCAGTAGACAACATTACATGGATCCCTGAGGATGGTCAGAGATGCTCGAGATACTCTTATTGGATGAGGAAGATGCACCTGGTTCACCTTTGCCCAATCAGCCCCACATATGTACCATGCACTTGGCAGCTGACCCAGGACTTGTAGGATGATGTGACATCCCCTACACCATCGTCAGAGCCCTTGTAGAAGATCTACAAGCATCTTCGACTCATTTGGAGACTCATGTGGTTATTATTGTGCCCCCACACCCATTGGGAGCACCACAGGTTTATTGTTTGGAAAACTGGGGGCCAACCCTTTGTCCATCACTTTTGAGGGTCCTACTCTTCATTATGGCACCCATGGACCTCATCAGGCCTCTTGGAGGGCCCTACGACATGTATTATTCATCATCTGACCTCTTAAGATCCTTATTCCTTCATTTGTGAGATAGTTTGGTGGGCTTGTCACCAAAAGTTAGATTATTAGCACATTATTTTATTTTTGGGGCTTATGTAGGCCAAGGAGGCTAATTCGAACTCCTCACTAGTGTATAAATACAAGTGAGATGAGTTCATTTGCTCCTCATCACTTTGGATTGGATCTTTTCTCTCTCTTGAGAATTTCACACTTTTTCTTGTAGGATGAATTAGAACTTTATGGATGAATTTTGATGTGTGGATTTGGTTTATCTTGTCTTGGAGCTTCTCTATTGTCAAAATGTGGATGGTTGGGTATGTTCTGTTACATGTAAGTACATTCTTTTAATGTTATTCTTGATTTACTTTGTCATGTACATTGGATCGGGAGTAGCTCTATTTTTAGGGCTAATTGTTGCATGCATTCACTGCTTAAATCGTGGAATTTTGTCTCTATATAACATCTCTCAATGTATGGGCCATGTAATTTGAATGAAATTTTCTAGGAATAATTCTATCAATGAATTCATCTTGATAAGCAATCTCCTTTTGCGAGTCGAAGTATAAAAGCTGTAAGGTTGCTTCCCTTTGCCCTATAAGGCTAGCGAGGTAGTCTTAAGGCCTCCTTTTCTAAGAAACAAAGTCCTCATTCATATTTATCAGACTCATTCTCCCAAGACTAAGGAACTAATCTACCAAGAGGTGGTTACCCTAAATCAATCCGTTTTCACCTTTTCCTAGGTCTAGCTGGGTTGGGTCACCTAGGAAATCATTTTCCTGAAAAAATAGCCCTCCAAAAAGTTAGATCTCATAGTATCCCCTGCGCTGGTGTCTCCTTAAGGCCTCCTCCAATTTTGAAGCCATTCCGACAATGGAGTTGTGAGAAAATCCAAGCCCTAGCTCTGAGATCAAAGTTTGCCCTGGTATCCCCAAGGCTAGTGCCTCATAGGATCAAATCAACACCTTTAATTGAAAATCCGGGTTAGGAATATCGTTGGTTGCTAAACTCTTACCTCCTAACCTAGGTTGGGTCCACTTGGTCATGTGTGGTCCCGTTCCTTTGAAAAGACAATTCTTCAAGAACCATCCGGGATAGCAATTTCAATAAGGATTTCAGGGATTGGGAAACTCTCTCACAAATCATATTCCCTAGTGTGAAAATTCAGAAAACCGAATCCTATTGCAGCAATTGGACATTATTCTCCTAATTGTTAATTAATTTTAACAATTTATTTATTGTTTCCTACAAAAATACTGAATAACTCACACTGCACCCTACACAAATAAAATTGCAGAACAATAAATGCTAGCACACACATAAAAATAACACAACTATTTTGGACAAAAATCTCTGGAAAAACCCAACTTGGGAAAACTAGTGCAACAGTTGAAGGTTTTAATATTAAGCAGCAGGGAAATAATCTGAGTACAGCTGGATGCCGAAAATGGCAATCCTACAGAGAAATACTAACAAGAAAAATCTAGTGAGGAAATTTCCTCACTCCATAGGGAAATCTAGGCTTTGACCTCAACTCCAGGTGAGTCGTCCAAACTGGCTTTGCATAGCTACTGCGTCACACTAGCGCCGTCTCTTCTGCGCTCAGTTTGAACTAGCTTCTCCTCAAGCAGCCCAGTCTTCTGCTGTCTAGGAGAATGTCTCTTTTGGCCTCCAAAACCTCTACCCAGCTTCTGGCACTGAAACTTGCTTTTCCCCAGCAAGTTCGAAATTGCCCCTAGAGGCTACTGTGTCAGCCTCATTGTGACTCACTTGCCTTTCTGCAAATGCACTCACCGGAACTAGAATCCTTCCTCTGGCTTCACTATCCTTGCCCCTCTCTCAGTACTTCGACCTCACTGGTTCTCTCTTTGGCTACTGACTATTGCTACTCTGGAAATCGATATGTTCATGAAATCGAACTTCTCAAATGATTTCTCTAAGCCCTATCGACTTCTTCTTATAATCCTCTGTTGATACTACAACTGCCAAGATTAGATATTAACTGATGGCTAGAATTAACTTGAAGTCAATCCGTGTGAGTTTCTAGAACATTCACATCTTAACTTAATTAATTCTGATTAATTAGTCATATTCCCTAAGTTTAGACTTAGGAAATATTTGAAAATTGACTAATAATCTAATTAAGTCATTTCTAGGAGGAATTTTGAGAAATCATTTATGGGTTTTGGAGATCTCATGTATTCTAGCCTCTCCACAAAATTTGAAGGCTAGAACACATCTGATGCTACAAAAACTAACACCTAAGCCTAACCTTCAAATCCTCCCATCCTTCTCCTAGAAGACATTGTACCTTGCTTAGAAAGCAAGCAAGCTCCATTCTTCAAACTCTTATGGAAAGGGATTATTTGGATCACTCCATATCCATTTGTCAATTTATCCTTCATTTGTGACAACATAATATGTTGGGTCTCCTCCCATTAATGAAAGTCTGTAAATAGTAGGGAGCCTTAGCTGAGGTGGAAGTGGACTAAGTCTCGATTTGCTTCCCTTTGTCTAGCATTTTCCCTTTAGGGATCCCCCTTAGGTCCCCTGCTAGTTTGAGCGGCAACAAGTATCATGGAAAAGGCATTGCTAGGAATCATGGTTTAAGGGAGCACTTGCCTTAATAAAGCCTTGTAAGGGTGATCACCATATGTACTTTTCCCTGTCATTATCCCTTTCAATCTTAGTGCACCCCCCTCCCCACATGTACCATGTGTCTTATATAATTTGCACTCTCCTTTGGCTTTGGCTTTGCATCCTGATAGTCTTACAGTTCCCAATTCATTTCTGTCTCCTGAGGCATCATGCTACAAATTCTGAGGCATAGAAGGTGTCCATTCGATTCTCTATGCATAGATAAACCACTTGTCTTTCGAAGCAATTATAATGCCCTCACAAAACTCTAGTTACAACAGCAGGCAAAGGGACTTTCCATGTGGCATTGCAAGCAACATAATGTGAATCTCAACGATGAAGTGAACAAGGAAGATGTGGCAAGCAGGTGACTTGTACAAACCAAATCAGTTCAACACTTTGGCCAAGGTGGCATCTCGAAGCACTTGTACCACATGTGTGGCACAACATCATTCTCTTTGGGGCTACTTTGATGGAGTAAAGGAAGAATATGAGGTTAATATTGAAACATTGGAGCTTAGTGTGCAAATTTGGAGCCCCCAAGGGCTAATTATCAAGCATCAAGTGTGATTTGCTCCAAGAAATGGTCAACATCCTCCCAATCAAGCTGGCCATTAGCATATGAAGCAAGACTAGCAAGTTGAATTCATTAAATAAGGCAACAAAGGTCCTTCCAAGCTAAATGTTGAAATAATAAGTGAGAAAGTAAACCCCCAATGCTATTTTGAAGGCAAAGTAAGGAGGCCGAGTCCTTTTGAAGCAAGAGCCCCTGGCAAGCAAAGTTAACGAAGCGTGTTGGTGAAGTAAGGCCCCCAACGACATTCCAAGCATCTTAAAGTTAATTTTGAGCCTAATTTCAAGCAATTTTACCCTACAACAGCCTTATCAAGGAGGCTGAGTCGTCAATTTTGATGTCAAAGGGGTCAAGAAAGCAAGTTGTTGCAAGGAAAAGTCTTCCTCAACTCAAGTGTGAGGGTTCCAAGCAAGGAAAGCTTACATTTCAAGTAAGATCAACCCAAATTCAAGCAAGAAGAAGTCACCCATGGAAGCCATCCACCCACTAGCCCTAGCAGCCAGCTTTGCCCCAAGTTGTTTCAAGATCAAAACTTGGTCAAATGATGTCTTTGCTTCGCCAAGAGAGAGCTGATTTTTCAAGCAAGCCAACCATGAAGACACAAGTGGAACGTTTGGTCAATAAAGGTCAAAATTGGCCTCTTTGTTGTAGCATGATTGCCTCTTTTGGGGTTTATCCAATGTAAAGTTTGAAAACTTATTTTCTTAACTTAGCCTCCAAGCTTTTGTGAATGGCAAGTTACATATTTTATGGGGGACCTTAGAGGATATTTTGAAGAGTCTCATCTATAAATATAGGCCTTCTCCTCCTTGGAAAATCATTGTAAACTTGTTGAGATCTATCAAAATGTGAATTTTTTCATGAGGCAAAAGGTTGTATATGTGAATTTTCTTCTTTTGTTTGGTTGATCAAATTTTTCAAAGACAAATTTTAGAGCAGCACAAAGTTACTAGAAGGCTAAGCCATTCGATCCAAAAAGTTTTCGAAGAGGAGGTCTATTGTTCATCTCGCATCTTCTCTCAATTGATTCAAGGTATTATTGTTCTCTTTTCGAACACGATTTGCCCTCCCCTCTAGAGGTAAATAGCCTTATCTTCAATACTTGTTGATTGTTTGGTTGGAGGATTCTCTTCTTGGAAGGCCCTCTTAGTGGGTTTTTGGTTCTATTACTTGTCTTGTTTTTTATGCTAGGGCTATATCCTTGGTGTTCCACCTAGTTTTCAGTTATGAATTAAAAATTCATAAACTAAAATACCTATATATATATATATATATTATATATATATATATATATATATATATATATATATATATATATATATATATCTATATATATATATATATATATTATTCAAATAATAAAATAAATAAACATAAATGATTAATTAATAAATTATCAAGTAGATTTAGTAATATTGAAGGGACATCATTTCCAAAAGACATGTCTTTCTATTTTGGCATGGCCAGTCAACTCCTATATGAGGAGAACCGCCATAGCCATGTAATCATCATTCAGTTTATACAATTAATAAAATATATTATGATTACGTTTCATTCCTATGTGTCTGAAATCTAAGGGCGTGAGCGTACAAGAGCAATTTAGTCACAACAGTGATATCAGAGCGACAATCTTCTCGCCTGGAAAAACTCCACGCCACCCTCCCAGCCTTCCCCCTACCATCATTCCTCGCTTCACTACAACCATTGTTTTGCTATACCTACAGCTCCCCGTGGCCACTTCCGTTGTCTACCGACTATTTCGTTGTCACCACTGCGTTGAAGCCTGGCATCATTGCCCTGTCCGTCGTAAAATCGCTGCCTCGTGCTCTCAACCGTCCACCCTATCTCCTGCTCCCGTTGGTTGTCCACGTCCCTTGGTTTCTGCTCCCATTACCATACTCCTGCATCACAGAAACCTGTCCGCTGTCTGTAGTTAACTTGACCGGCCGACAACGACACTGCCAAGTGTCAACAACTCTACCAGGGGTCATAACGATTGGTCGAATGATCAAGCCATCAACCAACATGCTCCGGTCAACGACTATGTCGTTTCAAGCATAGTTGATCTGATTGTGATAACATATAATTTAATTAAAATTTGTTAATTAATATAAATTAATTAATAACAGTGACAATGTAAAAAAAATTCAAAAGGAACTCAATAAGATAAATAAGTGCCTTGATAATATCAAGAAATCAGTTAGTAAACAAGACCAAATGGCCGATGATATCACAAAATTAAAAAGCATGATGAGCAAGTTTATGGGAAAGGACAATCCACCCTCAGCCTCACAAAGTCACAAAACTCTGGAAGAGGGAAATTCTCCAAATCATGATTTCCTGATACACAAGAGGCTGCAAATACCGCAACTACACTAGTCTTCAATTCCTACTTCAACAAAAGACATAGTCAACAGAACAACAGAAGTGGATGGAGAAGTTGTTAGCTTTCGACCTAGAGATATCACACAAGAAAGGGAAGGAAAATGTTGTAGCTGATGCACTCTCACATAAGGATGAAGGCAACACAACATGCATCGCCATGGTAGTCATTCCTAAATGGCTAGATGAAATAAGCGCTGAATATGCCAAATATGAGGATTGTGATTCTATGATTGAAAATATCCATCCATATACCAATTTTGAGTGGAAGAATGACATAATATGGTACAAAGGAAGAATTCACCTAACACCAACATCCAAATTTGAGGCGAAAATTCTAAAGGAATCGCACAGTTCTCCTGTAGCCGAACATGTCGGTTTTTTCAAAACTCACTGTTGTTCTCTGAGATGATTCTAGGTTAGTTAATCATGCCAGAGCATCTAAAATGTTTTGTTTGTTTTAAATTTTTTTGGATGACCAATGTTATGAACAGTTGGAAAACAGGTGTTTAAACCTTAACAGTTGCCAAATAGGATGAAAGGGTTGTCTATTTGTCTAAAATAGTTAATTGATTTAAATTGAGTGAATAGTAGAGTCTTAAGGAATTATAACTTACTAAATATTCAGACAAAATATTTAATTGATTATAAGAAAGAAAGCAGATAAACAATGTTTGTTTGGTCAACAAAATATATTTAATCTAATGCAAATGGTTGTGACAATTTATTGATATAGAGGAGTTTATAATAATAGACAATTTTATAAACTATTCTCTAGTTATTGTTTATAACTTCACTGGGGATTTAAGACTGACTGAATCTCAGTTTCATCTTACCCAAATTTCTGCATAAAGGCTTAAATACATGAAGAAAAACATAATGAAATGAACACATAAGAAAAACTTACAAGAAGACAAAACTATAGTAGGCAAATTCAAAATCCTTTCATTAATTTAAAGCAAATCTCCAGTTCGATTACAATTTTTCTTTGAAAGCTCATCCAAGGGTTCAACCCTTAATAACTCGAAGGAGGAGTTATTTATACAGAAATAAGATATCTTCTAGAGACATTTTTAAACAAAAATACAAAAATAGTACAAAACTATAGGAATCTTAAAACTACTAAAGTGCTGGCAATATCTTTCAGGAATTTGTTGATGATTTGGTCCCCAAAATGTGCTGCCCAGCTGTCTGTCAGTTGGTGACAAAAGTTACTCGATAGTTTCACATAAGTGATCCCACCTGTCTTGACTTGGTATGGAAAGATTAACCAATTTCCTGTAAACTTCATCAACTTCGGTATACTTTTCAAAAGTGGGCTTATTAACAAAAATGTGTTTAATTTCATGGTTGATTGTTAAATCAAAATCTAAAGACTCTAACATTTGTTTCCCTGTAAGACGACCCTTTATACCTGCAAAACTAGCTTTATCAGTTGCAATTGAATAAAGCTTTTGACAATATTCCTCTAAACTGATCAACCTGTCATTTGGTGCCACTAATCTTGGTAGTCCTCTCTGGTTGAGTAAGTTGAACTTGAAATGAAACCTTTGGACAATAGTTTTCAAGTTTTGGCACTTGGTCTCCAACTGCGTCATGAGATTCTTTTTCTGCAAAACCTTCTTAATCTCCAAAATAGTTTCAGTCCTATCCACAATCTGTATCTGCTCCAACTCGGCTTTGGTTTTTGAATTTAGAACTTTGATCATGTCTGTGGCTTCACTTGGTTTATCCTTAAGAAGTTCTCTAACTTCTTCTATAGTTGTTTGGCACCTATCTATCAGCTCTTCTTGTTCAAAAATAATCTGTATGGAAGGAGAAACTTCAATTATAGCCTCCCTGATATCTGCCCAAATACTTTCCTTGGCTTGGGCCAAGGTAGGAGCCATTAATGACTCATTTTCCAACTCTTTTATCATTCTGGCCAATATATGGGTCTTCTGCATCTCTTCAACATAAAGAGTCTCATTTTTAATCTTCTGAGTCTCCAGGTTCTTAAATTTTTTGTGAAGCCTTTCATTCTCTTGTTTCTCTTGAGTCAGCTCTTGTATGACTTTGTTCAAATCTCCTGTTGTTGATGTGGACTCTATTGTTGCTGATGTCGATTCCCTTGCTATCCTTGACATTGTAATAGGTATAGCTGTAATTGGAGCTATGGCTAGTTGAGTAGATTGCTCTTTTTCTTTAAGCAATTTCTCAATTTGCTCTTCCATTGTTTTTATCTGTACATTTTGCTCAATGATCAGCTTGAGCATCTCTTCTTTGTGCTGCTCACTTTCTACTATCTCCTTGGTTTGAGAATCTTTTGTAGAAGGTAGTTTAAGTTGTTTCCTTAATGCTTAAATGATTGCATTCTTCTTTCTAATAATGTCCTCTACATCTTTAACATCAGTGGGATCATACCCAATTTTTTTTTTTTTAACAACATCGTCTACTTGTCTATTATAAAACTTGTAATTCAAATTTCTATTACAATAAGGGGGGAGTTCCGAGAGATGATATTCAAAATTGGGTTCGCAGACCCATAGTTCTCTTGGCTCCTCTTAACTATACTTAAAGCTGAACATAAACGGCTATATTGCCTTACAAAGGATCCTCCTATCCAACTATAGTTGCAGTGCATGAGGGTTAAGGGGAGTGTTGGGTGACCGAGTCATCAGGGAGAGGTTCCCTACGGCTCACTCTTGTTGAAGCTTCTCCTTGCTGGCTTTCTGTTAAGGTGCGGAGATGATCTATTACTGCTTCCATGTGTATGCAGCGATCCTTGAGGTCTTCAATGTCTTTTTTCCTCTTCTCCAACTTCTTACGTTTGGAGTTTCTGTCCGCATGGAAGTCCTCCGTTAGTTCTTTCACCTGTTTCTTCAGGGCGTTAATCATAACAACATGAGCCTTGCACATATGACAGTCTCTGTTATTGAAGATGTTGTCCATTGGGTTCCTTGGTTGCTGCTGATTGGCTTGCTGGTTATTCTGATCCGCCATCTTACTAGGAGCGATGTCTACTTTGTCGAAGGCAAGGAAATTGGGAGGCTTGCCTTTTATGAGGCTGAACTGCTTGACTAGAGCAAAGTGTAGATAGGAGCCCTGTTGCTGATTGCGAACACTGCTTGAAACACAAGCCCAATGGTTAGTCTTATAAAAACCACAGATAAGGAAAAGATTGTTTACCCTGCGCAGAGAGAAACCGGTTAAGTCTCCCCTCGAAATGCAGTGCCAAAAACGATGCCGGCTGCCACAGTGAGCGGAGAGATGCCGACGGTTGCTGTCCGCTGAGAGGGTCTCAGAGTTTCTTTGATCCTCAGTGCTGGCCTTGCTGCTATGAAGGAGACCGCCTTGGCCCTTCCTCCGATCCAAAAGAGCTCTCCGTCTCTCTCTGGGATTGAGATGGATTGTGAGAACCGTGGTGTGCTTACTGAGATTTAAAAGGCTGAAACGGGCGTTCTCCCACTCGTGCTTGGGAGTGGAGGATCTGATCTTGTCTGTCAAAAAAGGATTTGAGGTGATGTGTCTCAGTCCTTGAAATCTGAAGCAGGTATGGGCGCTGTCACGCCTTCTATCACTTCCTGAAGTGTGTCGAAGAGGACCCCTGATGAAAGCTTCATTGCTCGGATCCTGAAGCCGATTCACCGTCCTGTTTGCCCAGTTTTGGCAGTCGAGAGGGATTTGGAGAGCAGAAGATCGCTGATGCCCTGATCTGTTGTCTCGAGTTGGATGCCTGAGGTGACCTCTAGTCAGATACATGGGGATCACGAGTTGACTAAGGGATATCTTGTTCATAGATTTCCTCATTCTCCCTCACCTGGCCCGTGGGTCTTCTTATGGCCTTGTTAGCCAGCTCATCAGCTGTCGTGTTGTGTAATCTGAGGATGTGTTTGTAGGTTACATTGCCCATACCCCTGGCTTGTTCCGAAATTCTGTCTTTTATTCTATTCAGAGCACATTGTTTGAAGTTGTTCCCTGTGTTCATTGCAGCAATAAGGATAGCTGAGTCCCCCAACACAAGGAGGTTTTGGATGCCCATTTTCCATGCTATGGAGACCCCCAGCAGGAGACTATAGGCCTCAGCTTTATTGTTTGACAAATTCCCCAAGCTCCATTCATAAGTGGCCATCGTTCTACCTTGGGGGTCCCTTATTACTCCCCCTGCTCCAGCTATGCCTGGATTGTTTTTAGAGGCCCCATCAAAGTGGAGCGTGTGCTTCTTTTGCCTTTGAATCCAATTGTTTACTTCCTCTCTTGACCCTCTGATCTTCCAATCATTCTGTCCAGATCCTTTAATTAGCTTGCATTTTGGTATTATCCTGTAATTGAATCTTTGTATCCATTCTTTCACCTGCTCGACTGTGTAGTCCGGATCTGCATGTTGGATCCCATTTGCTTCAATGGTTTCAGTTATAAGCGCAATAGTTTTGGCCAGGATACTTGGGACACTAGGTTTTTTATCTTTGAAAATGCTTGCGTTTCTGGCAAGCCATAACTGCCAGCATAGGTTGGAAGGAATGCTGGACCAGAGTCTCTTGGCGAGGGTCATGTTTTTGTTTGCGAAAGGGAAGAGTCTCCCCCAGCCTTTCTGAAGGAGAGAGACCTGGTTGGGTAGATCCCCAATCTCAAGAGGACTGGTTATGAGTTTCCAGCAGGACGAAGCAATTGGGCATTCTATGAATAAATGGTTAAGATTTTCTTCCTCTTTCTTGCACATAAAGCAAATTGAAGGCCCCTGGATCCCCTTTTTTCTAAGATTTTCTGCTGTAAGGAGCTTGCCATGGAGCAAGGTCCAATTGAAGAATTTGATCTTCGGAAGGCTCTCGATTTTCCAGGCATTCTTGTGATATTGCCAGTTGTTTAACACTGCTTGGTTTTGGAGCGCTTTATAACCTTCCTTGACCGAATAATTGCCTCCATTAGGATCCCATATGTAGCTGTCATCTTTCCCTATGCTTGAAGGAGCTGCTCCTGCCAATGAGAGTTTGAGGTTATTCCAAAGATCCTTTAGTCCATCCGGGAGGTGCCTTATTTTCCATCCTTTCCATCTGCCATGATCCCAATTTGAGATGTCAAAGAGGGTTGTGAGATTTGTGTCCAACATCCACTGTTGCAGCGGCCTCAGGTGAGGGAGTTTTTCCTTGGCTTCCTGGCCCATTATTCTATCCCTCCATATGCTGGTTTGTTTCCCATTGCCTGGGACTTTGGAGATATGAGACTTGAGAAGAGGCAATGTTTTCTTGATCAGCTTCCAGACCGGGGTGCACTGCCTTTCCATGATTGTGTCTGAGAGTATGTTGCTGTTGCTCCCACTCAAGTATTTCCTTTTGAGAACCTCTGCCCACCAGGAACCCTTCTCGGTTAAAATTCTCCATATTAACTTGAATCCCATTGCCAAGTTTGCAAGTCTGGGGACTCTAATTCCCAAGCCTCCTTTTTCTATGGGAAGGATGACCTTTTCCCACTTAACAAGGCTGAATTTTTTCGTTTCTTGCTTTCCTCCCTTCCAAAGGAAGCTTCTGAGGATCAGCTCCATATGTTTGTGAATGCTTGAAGGGGCAAGCGTTATGGCGAATTGATAGATAGGGAGGGCTGAAAGGATGGATTTGATAAGGGTAGTTCTACCAGCCAGATTGAGCCAGTGCATCCCCCAACCTTGAAGTTTTCCTCTCATCTTCTCAACTAGTTTGACCCATACTTCACTTTTGATTGACTCTCTCGCAAGCGGAAGTCCTAAATACATAAAGTGTGACCAGCTTGATTGGGCTGGGATTTCCAAAATCAAAGAGATCCTTTGAGTTATATATCTTGGGACGTTCCATGTATATATCTTGCATTTGTTGTTGTTTAATTTGCCCCCCGAGGCTTGAAGGAAGAGATCCAGGATGGCCTTGAATCTTCTTGCCATAAGGCTTGAGGCTCCACCTATTAGCAGTGTGTCATCTGCGAATAGGGAGTGGTTGATCCCTTTAGCTCCTCTTATTATGTCCACTCCAGTTATTTCCTTCAGCCTTCTCTTGTTTTCCAAATGCAGACTTAGGGTTTCCGCCATGATAATATAGAGGAAGGGGGAGAGAGGGCAGCCTTGCCTCAATCCTCTAGTGCTTTTGAAAGCTCTGCAAGGCCTCCCATTGATTAGCGGGGCTGTCCAATTCTGAGAAACACATTCCATGACCCTTTCGATGAAGAGCCTTGAGACCCCAAATTTTGCCAGCACTTTCTCCAAAAAGGAGTGATTTACCCTGTCAAAAGCGCTGGCCATGTCCAGCTTTATTATCATGCCTTTCTCCTTTCTAGCTATGCTGCTGTGTATTGCCTCTTGTATCAAAATTACATTATCAGTTATGTGTCTCTTGGGGAGGAACCCTCCTTGGTTGTCCGAGATAATTGAGGGTAGAATTTGTTTCAGCCTATTTGCCAGAATCTTTGAGATTATTTTATAAGAGACATTGCATAAAGAGATAGGTCTGAACCTATCAAAGGATTGGGGGCTTGGCTCTTTTGGGATGAGAGCTAGAAACGAGGATTTGACACTGCTGCCCAATTTGTTTTTTAGGTGGAAGTTTCTCACCATTCTGAGAAAATCTTTTTTGATGATTTCCCAATGAGTTTTATAGAAACTTACCGTGAAACCGTCCGGCCCTGGAGCTTTGTCAAGGGGCATGCTGTTAATGGACCATTCCACCTCTTCTATGGATATTTCTTTGTCCAAATCGCTGTTTTGAGCTTCTGTAACCTTCTTTTCGATGATGTTGATGAAATCTGGGTTGTCTTCATACTGCGGGTCAGCTGAGAGCAGCGAGTGGAAATGATTTGTGGCAGCCTCCTTAATTTCCTCTCTGTCTGTTATCTCTTTCTCATTGAAGGTTATCTTATCTATATTATTTCCAGCTCTCCGTACCTTGAGACAATTGTGAAAAAACGATGTATTTTTGTCCCCCGAGTTGAGCCAGAGGCATCTGGACTTTTGCCTTAGCTCCTCCTCTTCTTTTCGGTGCTGGTTGTATAATGCTTTGTACAGCTCACCTTCTACCTTTTGATCTTCCTCCGTTTCTTGGACTGACTCCTTATCCTGGTTCCATTTCTCCAAGTTTCTTTGCAGCTCGTTTTTTGCCTTCCTTTCCTCATTTGCGTGGTTTCTAGCCCAGTTTTTTATGGCAATCCTTAGTTGTTTAATCTTTGATTCCCAAACAAAATGTGGAGATCCTATTATCTCTGTCCTCCATGTTTCTTTCACCAGGGTTTTGAAATCCTCGTTGGCGTCCCAGACCTTGTTATATTTGAATGGAAGCGGGCCCAGGTCCTCTTCTTTCTCTAAGTGCAGCGCCACGGGCTTATGATCCGAAGTGTATCCCTGTATGATTGAACTGTGGATCCTTTGGAAGTTGATTGCTGCACTCTCCTGAACAAGAATTCTGTCAAGTCTCTCTTTGATATTACTCCTTCCTGTCCTCTTATTTGACCACGTGTAACGTCCATTTTGTGGAGGGATATCTATGAATTTGTGAGCTTGGATGATTTCCTCCAATTTGTCTCTGAATGGATCTGTGAAATACTTCCCTCCTAGTTTTTCCTCTGCGTTCCTAATTAGGTTCAAGTCTCCTCCAAGGAAGATCTTCTTCCCTTGTGAGGTCTCAATGTCTGCTTTCAGAGAATCCCAACATGTGGCTTTGTCTCTGAAGTGGGGAGGTGCATACACATTGTAAATTGTGAATTCCTCCTTCTGATCTGAACTTTGCATGTCAATTCTGATCCACCATCTGTTTTGATTGTTTCTTATGAGAGTCCAATTGCTTTTTTTCCATAATACTCCTATGCCTCCTGAGGCTCCTGAGGCGCTCGTGGCTATTCCTTCATACCTTCTGTTTTTTGAAATGCTGTGTTGAAATTCTTGATCGCTGATTTTGGTCTCCTGGAGTAGGAGGAAGTCTGGTTGTTCTGTTTTGATTAGATCTCGGACTGCGTTTGCCTTAAGGGAGGAGCCCATCCCCCTACAGTTCCAAGAGACCAAAATCATCATTTACCTGTTTTGTTGTGAGTCCCACTTTTCTCCTTCATCTTCTCGCCACTTCCCTTGTTCTTGTCCAGGTATGTGTCTATTGGTTGTTGAGTTCCTGTGGTCATCTCTTTTGCTGCATTCTCGTCTCTTATTTCCTTGTTCGATTTTCTTCCAACTTTCCTTGGTGGATCCGTGGCTGCAATGTTTTCCTTTGTTTTGTTTCTTGTTAAGATCCTTTCCACTGTATGAGGAGGGGAAGCCTGAGGGGGGGAGGAAGGGGGGGTTCTTTTGCCCTTGGGGGATGGAGGGGGAGATGAGGGTTCCTCTGAGGCTAGGGTTTCAAAGGGATTGGAGGATGAGGGGATGGATTGGTCTATGCTTGCGGGGACAGAGGAGGGGGGAGGGGTTTCGGAATGAGGAGCCTCTGGTTCAGGGGGAGGGTTTGATTTCTTTTTTTTCCTGACAACTTCCCATGCTTCCTCTGGGGATTCAGGGTTGGCATTAATTTCTGGTCTAGCTTTAGAGCACCTATTTGCAAAATGACCATATTCATGACATACCTTACATTTAAAGGGGAGTTGCTCGTAGTCCACCTGCTGGATATGCGTCCACTGATCCACTCTGAGCTTGACTGCCTCTGGTAGCCCTTTGCCCAAATCCACTTCTACACAGATCCTCGCACATGCATGCATGTTTTCTTTTGGCTCCGATCTGTCCACGTACTTTCCTATTGCGTTTCCGATTGCTCTAACTGATTCGTCTGCCCAGCAGTGGAGCGGCAGATGCGGAAGGCGAACCCATACAGGGACTGCGTTGGGGACATCCATTTCTGGATCGAAGTCCGGGGTCCAGCGATTGAGGTACAGGCCTCTAGTGTCCATGAAATAAGGTCCATTCCTGAAGATTAGATTTCGATCCTCCACTGTTTCGAAGAGGAAGGTGAAAAAGCCTCTTCCACAAAACCTTATCGCTATTTTCCCCTGAACCATGGCGTTCCAGTTTCTTTCCACCCAACGCTGGACCGTTCTGGGGGAGGGCCATAGTCCCGTGAACTGACCAACCAGACCCCTTTCTGCCAAGGCTACAGCGGATCTCCTTGGGAGAGATGGGGGGAGAGGGATTTCCGGGATTTCATCGAGCTTCTTGATAAATTTTGAGGCGGAAGGTCGGATCCTTTCAGAATTGTTCTCTGGGATGAGTGTTGCAAAAGCTTTCTCCATGTCAGCCTGTCCAGAATCGGGAGAGCCCATCGTGCCAGGGGAGCTCCTCTGATGACGGGAGAAAGAATGAAGGGGCAGGAGGCCCAGCTGAGAGGGAGCAGTAGAAGGCTGCCCGCAGGGGCAGCGCGAGCTGAAGGAGGCAGGGCAGAAGGCCCAGGATGCAGGGAAGGCGGTCAGCGGAGGGGGAGGCACGCAGCAGGGGCTGCGGCCCGGCAGCGGGCCTGCCAAGCGCAGTCAGAGGCTCAGGGTTTCCAACTGCGGGAGGTCTCCATCGCTCCAGCGCGCGCGCTCGTCCGGGATCATACCCAATTTTAATCATTGAATCTTCTAATGATTTTACTCTGTTATCCCTTGCCAAAGAGGATATCTTTTCTATCTTCAATTGTGACTATACATTTGAAAGAGCTGTCTTGAGTTTTGATAATTCCATAGCAGTGTTGGTCATGGTAGAGAAAAGAATCTCACCAGACTGCCTATGCATATCCATCTGATTGATTGGATGTATCTGGTTGGCATCAAAAGAAAATACAATCTTCTTATAATCTAAAGAAGCCTTTGGAAAAGGCACTTGGGTTTGTAGGAATGCCATTTGCATCCTGCCTTTTTCACTATCAAAAGTTGTCAATACCCTGTTTTGTGAAGTTGATGTCTGTTTCCAAAACTGAGCATATACATTTGCCTTCAAAGATTCATTCTTCTGTTTAATTTCAAAGAAATTAGTGAAGATGTTTGGCTCCTCTTGCTCAATTAATCCTACAAACTCGGTGATCTCCAACAAATTTTGTGAAACTGAAGAGGAAGATGGAGGTGTGATTACAATTTCTTCTATCCTTGTAGAAACCTGTGAATCATCCAAATTGATGATTATATGCTCTTTTTGACCTAGAGTAGTAGTGCCTTTGGAGTCGGTCCTTTATTTCTTCTGGTAATGAATGAATTCTTTTTCACCTTTTGCTGATGATGAAGATTCTTCTTTGGGTCTCTTGTCCTGCCTTCTTTGAGAAGTGGGAGTCTCGAGAGTAGAAGGAGGTAAAAGGAGGTAAGATCTATTCTTCTGCTTCTTGAAGTGTATTCTCCTCCCACTGTTCTTGATTTCTGTACTTCTCAATCTCTGGTCTTGGAGTATGATTGTAAGGTATGATTTTGAGTTCCACCCTTAAGTTGGAGATTATACCGAATGTGTCATAAGACCAAGTGAAACTTGGCTGGAATCCCATCTGTTTGAGGATTGAATCTGCTTCAATACCTGTTGATCTGGTATTACAAATAAATGATCCTACCTGTGACTTGATTTTGAACTAAGACTTCCTTTTCCCTAAAATGAAATGTAGTTCATCCATATTAATCATTTGCCTAATATATTCCAGAGAGAAAATTCTCATTGGAACATATTTGGGCAATTTGTACGGAGCTAGTTCACAGCCATACACTCTAATCTCTGTATAATTCTGGTAAAGGTACTGGTCTCCTATCTTGGCTTGGTCACTTAGGTGCAGGGTCCTTTTGATTTTTGGACTGATCCTGGGCTCGCTCTGGCTGCTGAGAAGTTGTGCAACTGGATGAATAAAACAGTGGATGAAGTCTAAAAATTTGAACTCAGTTGAGTTCCTCCTGATCAATGATGTCCACTGTGTGACTGCTTGAATCACTTGCTCATCATCCTGCTTGTGTAAAACAAAAGGTAACCCGTCTCCCCGTTGAAAAATAATCATATGCACTAACACAGAGGAATATTTAAACACTCCTTTAGTAGTAATTTTCATCAATTGTTCATGCATACTTTCAACCAAAAATTGACTATAATTATACATGAAAGCAGGTTTGTTTTCTTTAGAAAAAATGGATAGATAACCTAGGATAAATTCATCTACCCATTGATCTGTTTGGTAACCTAACAAGCAAGAAATTAGGGAAATGATGTGTTTAGCTCTCTCAGGTAACATTGATGTTGGATAAGGAGGGTCCTTTTTAGGAAGTTCAACATCTTCTGGGAGGAAGATCTCAAAAGTTTGAGCTCTTTGGGGGAAAGTGAGTTTATGGTATAGGTCCATTAAAACAGCAGTGCAGAAAAAGATGAGGGAATTGTTTTCAGGGATCAGAAGCATCTTGTTGATAGTTTTAGGGGTGATAAATATCAGAATGTCTCCATTATGAGCTACCACAGTTCTTTGTAAGGGATTATACTTAGCTTGACACCACATGACTAAATCAGGAAAAATATGGGTATGAGGAAACATATACATGGGCAATAGGGATTCCCATAAGTTAATTTCACCTTCAGAGTCCTGATAAGTCTGCTTTAACCAATGGTGCAATTCGAACATGTCGAATTTGCACTCTGTATCAGTAATTTTGAAGAACTAGTCAGCTAAGGGAATATGATCTAGGTCTAAGGCATTAAAGGCTTTGGAATTTTCCTGTGATGAAGATTGACTAGCAGAGGGCTGGTCTTTTCTTTTAGGAGCCATAATTTGCAGAATTAATATGAAAAGATAACAAAAGATTAGGGATGAAAATACCTAAAGGTTTGTTACTCTGATGGTAAATTCAACTGCAGTGGAACAGAAGCAAGAAATAGTGAAACTTAGAAAACCAGTGAATCGGGATATAAGACAAGTTAGGGAAAATTGTGTAATAGGGGTGAGGGAATTATTTATAACCGTGAATGGAATACCATTACGGGAAAAGCCGTTGAATGGAAATATTTGCATTTATGGCAGAAGGAGGAACAATAACGATAGGAAAAATGGATGGTGGATAGAACACACGCGGCATGTAATGATTGGGAATGGATGGCACGGGAAGGGAGTTACTATTGGCACGATAAAGGAAGGTGCAGGAAAGGATAGGCGGACTTTGGAGGGGGGGTGGTGGTAAGCGGTAATGAGCAGGGGGCTACGAAGTGCGGAGGAGCTACCACGTTGCTAGGGGCCTGCGTGGGATGAAACCACTTTTCGGACCCACCCCCCCTTGCCATTATCGTGCAACAATGGGAGGGGGTGTGAAATTGTTGATCTAGGAAAGGAAGCGAATCATTGTCTGATTGTGTTCGACACTTAGCGCTTGGCGATAAAATCCTTTTTTTCATTTTGTAACTTTGACTTAAAACTTTTACAACGTTTATTTGTATACAAATTAATCACCATAAAAGGTAATTAAGTCCTAATCTAATCTTAATCTAACTATTGGTGCATTTGGACTAACAACCATTATTTTGCCTAATTTATTTGTAACCCTAATCTAATATATCTTTGGCCAAATTTTGAACATATTAGGCCATCATTTATTCTATTCTAATCTATATAATAATGTTCTACCAAGATTAAACAGTTTGGTGAACTTATTCACTAATCTAAAACATAAATTTAAATGATTTGATCATGATTAAATAGTATGATTCAAATCAACAAAGGTTGTAGCATTTAAACAAGCTACACACAAAACCTTAATTTATTACAATGCAATTTATTTATTTGAAGTGGCATTTAAACATACACACTTATACAAATTTTGATTTTCTTTTGATGGGGTTTCATTTCATCTTTTTTTTTCCCTCATATTTTCATTTTTATTCTTTATTTTTTCATACCCTCTTTTATAAATAAAAACTAACTTATCAAAAATAAAACATGTTACAACACTTACTACAACATACGACAATCATTCTATTGGAAAGGTATGAGCAAGGAAATCCAAAAATATGTTGCGGAATGTGATGTTTGTCAAAGGAATAACAATGAAAATATCCCAACCCCCAGTTTACTACACCCACTACACATTCCAAGTCAAAAATGGGAGGAGATTTCGATGGACTTCATTGAAGGACTACCTGCATTTGACTGAAAGGACAAGATATTTGTAGTAGTCAACAGACTCACTAAATATGCCCATTTTATGGCTATAAAAAAACACACACAACTAAGCAAATTGCGGATATGTTTTGTAAAAGCATATAAAAACTACATGGGTTTCCGAAGGTCATAGTAAGTGATAGAGACACAAGGTTTAAAGGTAATTTTTGGAAGGAATTCTGCCAACAAGCATGAATATCCCTCAACATGAGTTCAACCTATCACCCCCAGACAGATGGCCAAACTGAAGTCGTAAATAAATGCTTGGAAACGTATCTTTGTTGCTTTGTCACCGACAAACAAAACAAATGGACCCAGTGGCTACATCTGGAAAAATGGTGGTATAACACCACCTACCATACGTCGGCTAAAATGACACCTTTCCAAGCTCTCTATGGTTATGAACCACCCAAATTGAAGGACTTTGCACTACTCGATTCTAAGGTTCCAACAGTAAAAAACCACTTAGAAGAAAACCAAAGAATCAACTTATTAAAAGAAAATCTAACCAAGGCACGTAATAGAATGAAACAACAAGCCGACCAACACCGCATTGAAAGAGAGTTCGAAGAAGGAGATTGGGTCTTTGTTAGGCTCTAACGTTTTAGGCAATTGTCATTAAAACAACAAGGGAAAAATAAGCTATCACCTAAATATTATGGCCTGTGTCAAATAATAAAAAAAAAAAGTAGCGTAGCTTATGGATTGAAGTTACCAAACAATTGTCGAATCCATAATACCTTCCATGTATCAAGTCTCATGAAAGTACTAGGGCAAAACCAAATAGCTCAAACAGAGATACCAGAGACCGATGAAGAAGGAAGAATCGTCCTAGAACTTGAAGGTATACTTGCTACCAGGGAGAAGGTATTACAGTCCAAGACGATTAAGGAGTACCTCATCAAATAGAAGAAATTATCGGAGGAAGACTCATCTTGGGAGTCAGAATGTTTTCTTCAACAACACCCAACCTTACCTATGCTTTGAGGATAAAGCATTTTTAAGGGAGACACAATGTTATGAATTAAAAATTCATAAACTAAAATACCTATATATATTATTCAAATAATAAAATAAATAAAACATAAATGATTAATTAATAAATTATTAAGTAGATTTAGTAATATTGAAGGGACATCATTTCCAAAAGACATGTCTTTCTATTTTGGCATGGCCAGTCAACTCCTATATGAGGAGAACTGCCATAGCCATGTAATCATCATTCAGTTTATACAATTAATAAAATATATTATGATTACATTTCATTCCTATGTGTCCGAAATCTAAGTGTGTGAGCGTATAAGAGCAATTTAGTCACAAAATTTTCCAAAACCTTAAGCATTGAGATACCAAATTAAGAGAGGACATAATTCCTTGTCCTTGACTCTTGCGGAAGAAGGATCATATCCTGATTCCAACAATTTGCAATAATTTTATTTGTAAATTTGTAATTAGTTTTAATTATAAGAAAAACCCTAAAAAAATTATATATTTCCAAAAATCAAATTACTTATAAAAATATAAAAAATATTTCAATAATGAATATCTCATTCAGTTGTGGTTTACATTGATGTTATTGATTTACCTATTGGTACAATCAGCACAAAAATTGTAATTTTGGGGAGCCCTAAGCCCTAAGGCTATGTGACCCTCATTAATTTTCCCTATATTGTTGTAGTAATTACATTTCCAAGTCTTTTGAAGCTAATTATAGGTTTTGTAAATGATCTACATCAATTGGAAGAGATTGGAGGCAAACCCTTGGCTTGGTGTTATGAAACCAACTCACAAAAAGATAAAAAAGAAAGATCAACACCTTAGAATTCAGCCTCTTCGAGGGGGGCAACCTCCTATACATTACACAAATGAACAATTCTTGGATGATACAAATGACAAGACCTCCTTTCTATATATAGGAGTCTAAGGGGTCAAAATATAATCAGAGCCGACATAACAATAATAATGTAAGGGCACAATAATAACAATAGCGGGCTTCTATGGGGCACAATAATAACAATATGGGGACTACATGGGCACAACAATATAATCAGGGGGTTGTACTAATAACAATAATGGGTTACACTAGTAGTATAGGGACCTAACATGCCCCTCTCCTTCAAAAAGTGTTGTCCTCAACTCTTGAGTAGTTCTTGATGCTTTTGTATAAATTCTTGTCCTCCCATGTGGAATCTTCAGCGGGTAAGTTCTTCCACTTGATGAGATACTCTGAAATTGATCTATTTTGTAGCTTTCGATTTCTCGGTTTTTTGACTGCTTCAGGTTCCAATATGATTTTTCCTTCCTTTTCAAGTTCTCGCAAAACTGTTTGAACTGGGATTTTCTGCAACTTTTGATTGAGTTCCCACTCCTTTGGGCATATGGATATATGTAAGGCCTGATGTTTGGAGGAACACTTCGTGGAATCAAATGAATAGCATGATCATGATCACGAATAGGTGGGAGGCCTTTGGGAGTCTCAAATACCTTGGAATGATTGTCCAAAACATTTTGGAAATCTAGAGAAATACATGATTTCGATGTGGGATCCTCTAGTGAACATAATTGTGCAATTACACCCCATTGTTCTTTATTTAGAAGCTTTTTCATGCTGTTAGAGTTGATTATCTTTCCAGGTTTTCCTCTGATACCCCTCAATTCAACTTCTTTTCCTTCCCAAAAAAATTTCAAGAAAAGTTCTTGAAAATTAAAAGCTATCGTACCCAAAGATTGTAGCCATTGGACTCCTAGTAAAACATCAGCACCACCCATTGGAATGGAAAGCATTGGGCTATTCAATACATACTCTCCCATGGATAGCTTGATATTATGGCACTTTCCAGAGCAATTTATGGTTCCTCCACTTGCAACCATCACTTGACACTCTAGTGCTGGATATATGAAGCAATTCAATTCCTTGGCTATCTTACAATCAATAAAATTATGGGTACTGCCCGAATCAATCAACATTCTTACCTTTTTCTTCTTGATATGTCCTTCTATCTTGATAGTTTGAGGAGTGGTAATTTCTTCCAATGCATTACAAGATATGGTCGGATTGATTTCTTGAGACTCGATGTGATCTTTCAATTCTTGAACATTTTTCTTCTTGATATGTCCTTCTATATTGATAGTTTGAGGAGTGGTAATTCCGTCCAATGCATTACAAGATATGGTTGGATTCATTTCTTCTTTCTCTATGTGATCTTTCACTTCTTGAACCTTTTTCTTCTTGATATGTCCTTCTATCTTGAGAGTTTAAGGAGAGGTAATTCTTTCCAATGCTTTACAATATATGGTCGGATTCATTTCTTCTTTCTCTGGGATTGGTTCCTGGTGTATATACTCTTCTTTTGACATTTCTTGATCATTTTCTTCGTCCTCTCCACAATCAATGTAAAATAATTTCTTCTCAACACAATTATGAACTTTAATGTATTTGTTATCACAGTTGTAACAAAACCCTTTTTCTCTTTTTCTTCCAATTGTTGTGGTGTAACCCTTGTAGGTTGTGGAAGACTAGGAGAAACAACATTTCCATCTTTATAGTTGTGAGGGGTAGACTTCTTTGTTGCCATAATTTTGCTTTCCACTTTGTAACAAAACCCTTTTTCTCTTTTTTCTTCCAATTGTTGTGGTGTTGCTCTAAAGGAGGTGTTGCTCTTTGTATCCTCATAATGTGCTATCATTTCCTCCGTGAAAATTGACCACGTAACAAGTTTTTTACGAGAACAAAGCCCTTTATACCATAAAAATTGATCCGGTTCTAAATATGAAGATGCAATACATACCTTTTGTAACAGTGGTACACCATGTAGATCAAAATATTGCTCCATCTGTAGTATCCAATTTACTGGATCTTTTCCATCAAACTTCCTCATATCGCCTTTTCTTGATTTTAGGAGCTCGATCTTGAAATGACTGTAATTCTGTATTTTCAGATCTCAAAGTTCTAAAATTGTTTCCTGCAGTAGCCCTCTGAGTCCTCTTTCTAACCCCGCAAGTCTGATCAGAATTTGATTCTCCAAGAAAGAGTTATGCCCAATCTCCTAAGATGACCTGATTATATAATGTTTCAATATAGCGAACTTGTATGACGTGCCACGTGTCACTGCTTCGACCTTCGGATCTGAAAACTATGCACAGAAAACTACAGTCCATCCTCTTTCTATACATTCTTATGAAATTTCAATTTGTAGTTCAGAGAGAAAGTTATGACGATTTTCCCAAGGTCCCCTATTTGCGATGTAATTTGGGAGTCTGCAAAAACCCTAACTTCCTCAGATCATATATCCGAAAATATAGCGAGACAAGATCTGAAATTTGGACCCGAGATTCAGAACGATTTCTTCTCAAATGGGTTTTTGCTTTAGCTTCTGAAACTTCATATCGAAAATACCTCGATGCCCTGTTTTAGATGAAATTCTGGAGCTTGCAAAAACCCTAACTTCCTTAGATCATATCTCCGAAAATATAGCGAAACAAGATCTGAAATTCAGACACGCGGTTCAGCAAGATTTCTTCTCAAATGGGTTTTTTTTGTAGCGTTTGAAACATCACAGAAAAAAGTTATAGTGAAAATGGCACGATGACCTGTTTGGAGCAGCGAAACCCTAGAATCCAAATCTTTGGTACCAAATGTTATGAAATTAGCTCACAAAAAGATAGAAAAGATAGATCAACGCCTTAAAAATAAGCCTCTTTGAGGGGGCAACCTCCTTTACATTACACAAATGAAAAATTCTTGGATGATACAAATGACAAGACCTCCTTTATATATATAGGAGTCTAAGGGGTCATAATATAATCAGAGCCGACATAACAATAATAATTTAAGGGCACAATAATAACAATAGTGGGCTTCTATGGGGCAAAATAATAACAATATGGGGACTACATGGGCACAACAATATAATAAGGGGGTTGTACTAATAACAATAAAGTGTTACACTAGTAGTATAGGGACCTAACACTTGGGATATGTGAAAACCAAGATAAAATGTTTTGTATCTATTAAATTTGATCTAAAGAGGTTTTCATTGACTAATTGTTGCTATTAGATCATATGTTGACTATCCAAAAGGATTTGCTGTTCTGATCATTATTTTTGGCTAAGTCAATTTTCAACCCTCACAGTTGTGGGGTTGTTTTTGAGCAATTGTATTGCAAATTTAATATATGATGTAAGAGCATCAATCCCTAGGCAACTTATTTTGCCTAGACCCAAAGGGGTCACAAAATCTTCCAAAGGGGAAGGAATCTCCCTCAAAACAAATTGTATAAAAGTAGGAAATTGTGATGTAAATACAAATGAGAATCTAGGTTGTTAGTTTGTTAGCACTCTTAACCATGTGGCTCATTGTAACAATTCCCAATAGTAGGTTGAGTTATTGGTTGTTTTAATGAGCTAGTGTTTGGCCAAATGGGCTTTCGGAAATGTGACAAGTGTCAAATTAGGTGTTAGCGATTAAGAACACGTGTCCAAAGACGATCTCCATTTTATACTTTGTCCCATAGTGAATGTAAATATTTGTATAAAAGTAGAAGGGAGCTCAAGAGATAGAGCTCAGGAGTGTTGAAGCCAAGGGGCCTCAGATAAAGAGCCCATGTAAAGGTTTTTGTAAATATTTCCTCCATAATTTATAGTAGAAATAGAGTTTTTCTTGTCTTTTCAATTCTTTGTTGGAGTGTGAATTAATGTCGCTTTTGAATTTGAAGTGTTCATTCTTGAATGACACATAGACTATGTGGAAGGAGTGTTTCACAAGGTCACTCAAGAAGGATTATATGTGTTGTGATTAGTCAGGTGTAATAGAATTGTGTAAGCCAAACCCTGGCGTGATGAACACATAGCATTGGCAAATAAATCTCTAACGCTCAGAAATCTATCAACTTGCGTTGGATTCAAAGTCATGACTTTGAGGTCACAATGAGGGAAAGTAAGAAAATTTTAGGGCAATCTCGCTTCCAAATCAGTTGAAAGGAAAAGTTGTGGGGACTCAGGATTGAGCTGCAGCAACCATTAAGTATGTTTAAGTTTGGGAATACAAGGTGCAACACTATCGTTCTTTGTTTGAGAGCGCGAACGTTAAATCCTACGCAACCTCAACAGTTGAGTGACGTTGAGGCAGCAGGATCGAAAACTAAGAGCGTTAAATCCTACGCAATGTCAACGGTTGAGTGACGTTGAGGCTGCAGGATCGCAAACTAAGAGGTGTTGGGGTGCGACAAGGCAAATGACGCCAAGACATACCCGGATCCCAGAAAAAAACTTGGAGGTCTTAACATCATGTGGGTTGTTGAAACCTTTGAATGTTTGTTGGTGGTGGCCCCGACCTCGGACTTGGCTTATATTCATACTTGGCTGAATATTTGAGCTTATCCGGCCCTTGCAAAGTGATCCCTGGGAAATCGTTCGAACCTCTGAAATTCCCTGGACCGGAGTAGTCGAAGCTGAATCCAGTGTGGACCCACACCTCCGGCACTCATAACACATTCGGGCATAATCAAGTGTAGAACATCTTGGACCAATTGTTGGAATTAAGGCCACATCAACAAGATGCTGGTCACCACCGAATGCACATCAACCATAGATTGGTGTTGAACCAACCGTTGGCTTGCAGGCCATCAAAGAATCAAGTTGCATTACAATGATACTAATGTGGGGAAATCTGAAGCGATTCCAAAAGGAACGAGCGACGTTCGAGGATGAGGCTGCGGGTCGTAACGCAGGTGGTTAAAAGAGAGGAAAGTGGCAACAAAGGGGAATTTCTAGAGCTGTGGATTTAACACAGTGAAAACCAACCGATCTACAGTCTTGGTTTTAGAGACATGTGTGATTTTCCCACATAACATTCAAAGTCAAATTAGAGCCGAAATAGGGAGGTTCCAGAGAAACCAATGGGATTGCGTCAATATCTTTCAAACTATTTGTTCAAATTTAGTGTTCTTGTGCTTCTTGGAAAACTCTTTGATAATACTAACATCTCCAACAAAGTCCCTTGAGTTTCAGGTTCACTAAGGGCTATCTTCAGGCCCTTAAAGTGGCCCTGGCTTGTTGCACTCTTAAAAAATGTTAAAATTACAAGTTTGAACAACAAGTATTTTGACTTCTTACAGCCATATAGAACAGGCATAACAACCCTATTTTGTCTTCTATTCTGATAAGAAGTTTTTATATTCAATTTGTGGTGTTTTCAAAGTCTTTTTCTTAGCATATTGAATAATTTCTCACCGTTGGTATACAGTGTTATTTCACTATTGTATCATAAATCAGATCAGAATTTGATCATTTAATTAACTCCTACCTCTTCCATATACTCCATATAAGCACTGGTCTACTTATTCTTCTGGTCTACTTATTCTTTGGTTGAGTTGTTGTTTGTAGGGATACCACCCATGGCATTTAGTGGCATTTAGTGGGAGTTGACTTAAAAAGCGAGCTGAATATGCTGAGGTGACATTGGATGTACTCGTAATTGTGCTTACCATATAATAGTCTTGGTTGAACCTTGCCAACACTGCTAATTTGTGTGGTAACAGACACTAAGTTGCAAAGGTCAACAACGTTCAATTCACAAACTAATGGACAGATTGAAGTGGTGAATAGGACTTTGGTGCATTTGTTGTAGGGATACAATCGAAAAATCCCAAGATATGGGATGAAAGTTTAGCATATATTCAGCAGTGTTAAAATTGGGATGTGTATTCATCTACCAACATGTGACCCTTTGAGACATGTATGGGCTATCTTCTGCAAGCCCCATTTCATCCTGTACTTGAGCAGTGGCAAGGAATCAAGGATTCAAATGAGCAGCGGCAAGCAATCAAGGATTCAAAAGAATCAGGGGTAGATAAGAAAACAAATTTGTTGAGAGAATTAGGTAGATCCATCCAGAGGTGCAAGAACAGCTGGCCAAGGCTTAAAAGAAGTTTAAGGCCAGGAATGATCAGTATTGGACAAAGCATCATTTCTAAGTATGGTGTGGCTGCACTTGAGCAAGTAATCTAACGGCAATGACGAATTTCCAGGTCCTTCATTCAACTGCTGCACATTTTTCTGGTCAATATCTAGGATGTATAAGTGGCTTTGAGCTTGCTGAGATGTAACAAAGAAATTTCACCAAAAGTTGTACAGGAAAAAAATTCAGAAGAAAACCTTGGTCCCTAAGGCCAGATATCCCATTTTATCTAGCTATTGATCTGGAAGGCTACCCTTTTATTTGTCAGTCTAATTGCTGAAGGCCTCCAAAGAGGACATGTAGATCACGTTCAAGCACCATCTTCTCTAACTACATTAATGATCATTGAAAAAAAGAAAATGGATTCAACCGTGAGTATGGATTTATAACCGAAATCAATGTAAGTACCTTTTCTGTCTGTGGGAGCTTGGCAAGGAAGTGCATAAGAGGCTGATTATATTCTTCAAACGAGGTGATGGAATCAGCTGTAACAGGACTTGTACCAGCACTCATCAGATCGATTGCTGACACCTTGTGACCATCTTTCTCAAGAAGCTCCACAATCTTATACCAGCACCATGCTCCATGCATAGCTCCATGAACCAATACAAAATGTATTCCTCCTGCTGCTATATTTTCACAATCCATGTTTTTCTTTTCCTGTGCTATGTTTTCAGCTTCCAATTTTATTAGCTAATCATCCACTTCACAAGCTATCCTTAAAACTCTATTATATTATGGGTCCCGATTGTCTTGCATGTAAATTATCTTATCCTTTCTTTTTCTAAGATCAACTCTTCTTCTCTTAGTCTGGAACCAGACATGTCTAAGTGTAATAAATTCCAGAAATTCTCATTCTGTTATGTTGGTGTACATACATCATGTGGTTAAGTGTATTTAGGTCAGTAATATTGTGCATATTTGCCTTATTACTGCTTGGTAAATGAACCGCCCAACTACCTGTCTAGGCCGGGTTCCTCTCAGTATATAAAGGAGAGGTTGTATATTTTATATTTTTCTGCATTTTATGGATATCATTGTTGAGTTTGTATTTTTTATATTCTCTCATTTTATGGACATCATTGTACTCAACAATCCCTTTGATCTACCTTGTGGTCAATAGTTACATATAAATATAATTAAATTATCTTATCTATATATATTATATTATTTCTCTCTATTCCTCCTATTATGTTGATGTTCTGTTTTTTTCTTACAGAATTCAAGTTAACGCATGATCCTGGTTAGTACTCTTTGTTTTTTTAACAGTTACCTATTATGTCATTCTAAAGCCGAATATCCCTGGCACATATCCGAAGTTTCATGCAAACAAAACAAAATTCTGAAATGATCCTTGAAAGCTAAATGGGCGCAACCTGTTAGCAGAAAACATGGACCAGCTAGAACCTCCCCAGCATTTTTCCCGCACGTGAATTGACCTCCGATACAGCCGTGGAATGCTAGTGATCCTTAGATCTCCATAGGACAAACGAATCTTTCCCGCGAGTGAATTGATCTCTGATACAGCCGTGGAATGCTGGTGATCATAAGACCAATCAATCAGTGCAAATAGACCATAGGACAAACGAGATCCACAATTAGACTCTGAATTGACCTCCAATACAACCGTGCTTGAATGCTAGTAGTCATAACTCATAAGACCAGTCAGTGAAACTAGTCCATAGGACCAACGAGATCCACTAGTAATAATAATGGAACAACACAGTTAGACGAATCTTTCTGCAACCATACAAAAGTGGAACTATTGCACATCCCAAGTACAGCTCAGCAAACACAAAATCATTATAGTTTTGTCGTGGAATGCTACTAAGCATAAGATCATTATGGTCTTGAAGATTATCTTATGATCTTTAAGATTTCTTAATTATATGACGGTTTACTCTGTTAGAGTATGTGGAGGAAGGGAGAACATTCTTCTTGTAAAGATAAAATAAGAGATATTAAAACACATTCACATCTTTTTTCCCATTGCATTTATCTATTTGATTTTTATAATCTTTTTTATTCATTTTTAAATATGTTGATCAGTTTTAAACATCACGAGTTAAACATAGATTTCACTTTCTTATTTAACTCTCATGAATTCAGATAACATTTTCTTGTCCAATTTTTCCACTTTCTTATTTGACTCTCATCAATTCAGATAACATTTTCTTGCCCTAAATTGGACAAATTTCTATTCTCATCAGGAAGAAGAAGAGGTAATAAATTTTATTTGTTTTCCTCTCTTTATGTTTTGACCAAAGTTTGGAGATTAAAAAATAAAATTTCTTTCTAATATTTCTTATTTTTCACTCTTTTCATCTAAGTTTAACCATGTTTTTCAACCCTCTTCAATATCCCTACCTTATTTCCTAATCATCCTTATTTGGGTCAACTCTTCTTATTAGTAAATTCGAATTTCTTCCTTTCTAGCTATTTTGTTTAGTTTCTTATGTTGATTTAGTTAGAGGTTCTCTCCTTTAATAATCAACAAACATTCTTAATCACTCTAATTAATTCATAAAAAATATCTAAATCAATTAATGTTTAGATTCCCTCCCCTTTCCTAACCTACCTATATTCCTAGTTTTTTCTCAAAACTTAGTTGTCACTCCTATACTTAATAATTTCTTCTTACCTTAGCACCTCCACTTTATTTCCCTATAAAATGCTTCTTACCTTAGCACCTCCACTTTATTTCCCTATAAAATGCATAAATGTTGCTATCTTTTTTATTTCAACAATTGGGTTAATTGGCCAAACCCCTAAGCATCTAGTCACCCTAAGTCTCCAAGAAAACATAATACTATTTCCTACGTAGATTAAGATAATTTCATTTGCTCCTACCACTCATATGTTTACATCTTCTATAATCCACTAGCAATTCATTTTTCCTCTCATCTTTCCTATTAGAGAAAGTCCTCTCACTTCTTCCCCTCGTTTGATAGGAAGAGTTATTTGTTGGGTTTGTGTTATATTTTTGCACGACTAGATCCATGTGTGATTTGTATACATTGAGCATAGCGGGGGGAGGGGTAAGGGAGGAGGAGAGGGGTCACAAGGGGGACAAAGTCCTTGAAAAATAAATAAATAAACAAATAAAGATAAAATAAAAAAAAATGGATAGCTTTTTGTGTATGTTTTTAATGGTTTTCAACACAATTTTCATTTTTAGTTGTGCCACCCATGGTTTTGTAATTTAGATTATAGAACTACTGTTGTGTTCTAATCCAGAGTCAATAGATTGGGAGTTTATGGAGGGATATACACATTGTATTTTAACATTGTGAAGATATAATATGTTGATCGTAGTGGATATTGGTGGCCGCTCACCTATTCCACTAGCTCATATCACAATTTTCTATTTTAGCAGTTTTTTTACAGTTTTTAGGTCATGAACTTTCAGAGCCATTTTGAAGCCCTAAACAACTTTTTTTGGGGAAACGGGTGCTTGAATATATGTGATTGCCAAGAGAAATTGAAAAATGTACTTCTCGGTTAAACCTTTGCAACGAACTATTGTGTGCACCAAATGGAGATTTCAACTCACCCCGTCAAGGTCCGCAAGTCTTTCTTGCTTCAACTCCTAGGGTTATTTTTTTGGATATTTAGGGTTTCTCATTGTTTCTTTATGATAAAAGGGCATCCAAGCTTCATTATAAGACAATTCGGTGAGGGCGTGTAGCCATCACATCTCTTCTTAGAGATAAGCTGGCACCATTCGACTTAGTTTCTTTTCATTTTGGATTTATACGGTTTCAACATTTTCCATTTATTAATGTTGGAAATACTGAGAGGGGGGGTGAAGAAATATTTCTTTCAATTTTTATTTATGCCAGTTAATGTTTTTCACAAAATGAACTAGAAGATAAGAGACAATATTAAAAATAATTTTATTAACAAATTAACGAGGAGTCCAATCATCTTTCAACAAATTAGGCTCCAACCTTTACAAAATTTCCCAAGACCCCAATCTTGGGTGAGGACTCCAATCCTCTCAGTTAATTCCAAGCTCCAACTTGATAAATAACAAGGACACCAATCCCACCAAGCTCCAACTTGGTCAAAAACAAAATTGACTCAATGACTTACTTAAGAGATGCTTAATGTCTTCAATTTATCCACTGTAATCTTTAGGTCCAAAACTGCGTCGAGAGATGTTTTCCAAACAATGCTTAAACACTTGCTTTAAACTTTCAACTAAGGTATGCTACTTCCAAAAGGACTTCAAGGTATATCTTAAACATTGCAAAGTAACTCCAAGATTGTGCTTCAACTCGACCTAGTTCTACTCACAAGAAGAGACTAGAATCAATGTAGTGTCATAGGTTTGTTGCTCTGAGGTCTGCTTTGCACAAAAAAAATTGAAATCCAAGCCTAAAGTTCTAGATTTGCTACTCCAAAAATATGCTCTGTCCATATGTCATGAAGTTTGAAACTTAAGTCTAGCACAGGTTTGAAGTGTACTGGTCCAAGCTCTTTGAGACTTCTCCCACAAATCCAAGCTATGTGTTCTTAGTTACCACAAGTCCGATGATAATGCTTGCAACAGGTCTGAGGATTATGGTTGTAACAAGTCCAAAGATTGTTCTTGTAACAGGTTTGAATTGAGATTCTTCCCATAGGTATGAATAGAGATTCTTCCCATAGGTCCAAGCTATATTAGTATCACAGAGCACAGGGCACATACTGAACACTAGGAATTAGAACTCATGTTCAAGCCCTTTCCAATGTGTACCCACACACGAACCTAGGAGCATCTCATTTATTGAAAAGTTTGTTGATGGCTTTCTTAGACATTTTCAAGTACACCTTGCATTAAGCATCCAAGAGGAAGCCTTCATCGAGCATTATCAAGACATTGAGAATCTAAGTAATGAACAAGAAGATGAGTCCTCCATGGGTCCACATGATGAAAAGGATGATTTTGAGGACACGTGTTGGGAAGAACGAGTCTGTGGAAAGTGAAGTTGAGACTAACCTTACCTTTCTCAAGGATAGTACTCTCGATGATTCTCCTTTTGAAAACCTTGAGGAAGGTGATCCCATTAGCCCCTTAGAAGATGACATTAAATGTGATTTCCATATTGAAAAAGAGAAATGGGAAGTTGTTGGCCCTCAATTTGACTGTGCTCCCATTTATGACACCGACAAGGAGGATGAGGTTGAGAGTGGTCCTCCTTTTCTTCCGAGCATTATTCATGAGGACATATCCATCAATACCCTTGGGAAGGAAAATTATCACTTTCCCTTGCATGAAAAGGAGCAATTAGAGATGATTGATTCCCCTTTTTGGGAAGACCTTATCTTTGATACCAACAATGATATGATTGATAAGGCCCTTGCTCATACCTATCTTCCTTATGATACCGGGAGTATATTCAAATCACTTGAGTTTCTAGAGTTGGATTTTCAAGAAAAGGGTCCCATTAAGACTTCACCTTCCTCTTTGCTCTTTTCTATTGTTCATCATCTCGAGTCTTCATCAAGTGATTCCCTCACCCCTTGTCATGTGATCTCAATTGCTCGTGAGCCCTTCCCCCCTTCCGAGTATAGTATCAAGGGGAAGAGCCCCTAATTGATTATACTTTACCTCCTTGGACGCACCCTTAGGGTTTTGATCACTCCATGACATCCCCTCTCTAATGTAACCATCACCTTGAGCGACCTATTTATTGCACCCCTTTCTTCCCTTGCCCTTCGTCCCCCTCTCATCACGACCTTATGGCATCTACAAAGCATGATATTATAAACAATGATAGGGAATTGTTGACAATGATCTTTCATTCCACCGTTGTGTACTTAAAGGGAAATCCCTACACTTCTAGATTGGCTTATTCTCCTTCTCCTAGGGCTTCCTTTTGTCTCAAATGGAGATCATATTTTCCTAGCCCCCACCCGCTTCATCCTCGATACAAATGTATCTGCATTTGCTTTGGGATTTTCTACATGAGTAGTCATACTGGCAGGCATATGTATATTGATATAGCGATATGTTGGTTGCACTAGCTTTATGATTACACTTAGCATTAGCATATCCATGGTAGAGTAGGATGCATTGCATGTTGATTCTGCATTAGAACTAATGTCATATGATATTTCTCATGATATATTAGCTGCATTTAGATTTAAAAAACTAAATACTTCTATGAGTCGATTTTTATGGGCTTAATCCAAGCACGTGCGATCATGAGACGTCGCGAAAGCATATTGCTCCGTGTTTTTCATATATTATATGTGCAGGTAACAAGTCTGCAGTAACCAAGAGATTGTTGGAGTTCTCGTGACCTCCCGTTCGAGTAACTTCATCCACTTATTCAAGAGATCACGTCCCAGTTGGAGCCAGAGGTTACCCACCATTTTGTGGGTGATATCCCTAGAAGAAAAAAATTCTCCAGGATGGTCCTCAGCTAGCAGCCAATAGCCCCTTGTAGCTACCAACTAGCTTGTTGCCACATCTTCGCCACTTGAGCCAACCATGTGGTCCCTCACCCATCTGCCATGATCGTATGTTTGAAGGTGGGCCTCCCGAACCTAAAGGTATGGCTTGTCATCTGGTAATTGAGTATTGTAGTTTGCTTATCATGGACACTTCTCGACATGGATTAATGGGGCTATTCGGTGAAAATAATGGGCTAGGTATGTGCTCTTGTCCCCTTGACCTCTTTTGGATGTTAACCTTGGACCCTAGTCCGATGGGATCTTTTTTACTGACCCTTGGACTTTAGGGATGGTATTACATGTGAAACCCCTATTTTGGTTGTGTGGTCTCGCTCCCTCATCCATATATATTACTCCCCTTCCACTCATTATAACCCCATTCACCATTTCTCCCACCTGGGTCCACATTCCTTCACTTGGTCCACATAGGGTTAGCTTTCCTCTTCCCCTTGCCCACACTTTGGGCCGGGCCTAGAATGATGCCCCAGAATTTGATGCAACCGAAAAGAAAAGTAAAAGCATAATTGGCCACATTCAACAAGAAAACACACCACAAAATGCAAAAGATGGCCTGGACAAACACATTTAGCATGTGGGGAAAAGCTAATACATCAGCGCTACCCCATAATCATGGCCATCACCCTGGTTTTTACAAGCCCTAGATGAGTCTCCTTTATCATTTAGGAACCCATGATTGTCCCAACCCCTGGTGGGCAATGAACCACCCTACCTTAAAGGGTGTATCCACTGCTATATCTCACACATCATGCTTTTACCCCTTGAGCCCTGAGCAGTTAATTAAAGAAAAAGCACAAAAGGAAAAAGGCATATAAAGAAGGGTGGAAAAATCAAGGTTGGGGCACCTCATGTGCCACGATTTCTCCCTTCTATACATTATATACCCAAGGGTGGGCTTCCCTTTTATTAGCTACCCTTGTACCCCAACATGTGACCTAGGGTTGCCCTTTTAATCCCCTACTCCATTCATCTCTTTATCACATGCCACCATCCTTTAAAGGATGTACCTTGGACATCTTATCCCCTTTAGAAGTAGAAACCACCTAATAGGATACTTGGTTAACCCCATTTGAAGTTTGGAGACATTAACACATGCCAAAGCCCACTATGGAAGAGCATGCCATTATGAAGTCCCCACCTGTTGTCCATGGTTTGTAAGATCTTTTACTCAATTTCCTTGATGACTTGTTGTACTGGAAGGCTAGGGGATGCATTGGGTCTTTATGCAAGATTGCAAGTGGTCTCCATTTGGGTTTGGTCTCTGTATACGGGGTCCTAACCCTCCAAAGGGATACATTGACACATGTAGGGTGTGTGTTGAGAGCCATGGGACTCCACAATAGTAGAAAACACTCCATGGATCCCCAGATATGTTCAGAGATTGCTCGAGATTCACCTATTGGACGAGGAAGATGCACCTGGTTCACCTATGTCCAGCCAGCCCCATAGTTGTATGATGCACTTGGCAGATGACCCAAGATTTGTAAGCTGATGTGGCATCACTTACACCATCATCTGATCCCTTACAGATGGTCTACTCTAAAAATTCCTAAGCCTAGAATCCCTACTGCAGCAAACTGATGTTACTTCTCCTACTTGTTAATCAATACAAGTTATTTATTGTGTTGTACGATAAATATCGAAGTAAATACAACTGCAACATTCACTATTTTAAATAATATGCCGAAACAAAAAAGCTGAACAAGGAAAAGATGCAACACAATGAAACAATTATTTTTGGAAAAATGTCTTCAGAAAAACCAATGCAAGAAAACCGTTGCAACAACTCTGAGGGTTTTATTATTATGCAATAGTAAATCTGAGTACAATTCGTTGGAAGCCCAACTCGCTATCCGATACAGAGAGAAATTGGACAAAAAAAATAGTGAGATGATCTCACCCTATCACTGGAAGAATATGACCATAATCTCACTGGAAGGAGGCTCTGTGTCCCTTCTACGTCAGCCTCTGTGCAGATCTGCGTAAACCGTACGTAGTCTGTGCATCACCTTAGCTGGGGATTGCGTTTCTCTGCCTCTGGTTCCTTTGTTTCCTAGAAAATTTGATTTCCAACCACCCGGTCTCACACACCGACTCCCGGCTTTTGAAACTCAATTTCCTCAGCAGGAATTCGATCTTCCTCAAGGCTCTGCGTTGCCACTGCGTCATCTCTACGTTGGCCAGTGCCAGCCTCTCTCTGGATGTCATTCTGCCCTCTCTACCTTGTACTCTTTGACCCAAGAAAACTTCTCTCTTCCAGATACTATCTTTGCCCCTCCCTGCAAAAGATCACTATCAAAATTCTCTCTGGCAGCGGCTCTACTTTAGAAGATCAAACTTCTGATCTATGTGTGTGTGTATTCTCCAAGTGCCCATCAAGCCTTCTCTTATAATCCTCTTGTTGATCAATCGACGACCCAAATTAGATTCTAATCAATGGCTAGGATCATATTTACTTGATCTCCGCCTTCTTATAGAAGTTTCACCCACAGTTTATATTAATACCCTTTAATTATTTTAATTTCCTAAGTTTAGACATAGGGTCCCATTAAAAATAATTAATTATTTTAATAAAATTGTCTCGGGGTGGAATTTGCCAAAATGTTTTCTGGGTATTGGAGAATACATGTGTCTAAGCCTCCCTGCAAAATTTGAGACATAGAGCACATCTGATGCTACCATAAATCAACACTCCCTATGAGCGAGGAATGTGCTCTAGCAATGCAACCTGCTGAAGCATCACTATGTTCTATAACATCTCCTTCTGCGCTCCTAATGTCTGACATCCTGTCCACCAACTACTGCGCAAATGTTGCATTTGTACTGTTGCTAATGTTGCCACTGTCATCACTCCATCCGTATTGCAACTCCCTCTCAATTCTGCATTCGTGCTGTTGCTGGCACTGCCACTGTCAACTGCATCTGCATTGCAACCTTCTCCAACTGCTACTGCTACTGCATCAGCAACAGAAAATCATCCCAAATTACTGAACTAGTGTTTAGTATGATGCATCTCGCTACTGGAGTTTGACTGCTGCTAGTCTCTACGTTGACCCTCTGAAGCCTCTACATTGCTGCTGACCTCTGCTTTGTGCCATTTGCACCGCTGCCAACTCTACTCTATGGTGCTCAGTCTCTGGCGCTACTAGCCACTGCAATTGTCACTCCTACACTCCTATACATCAACTGCCATAGTCCATCTTGCTACCTCTATTTAGGGCTCTTGTAGCAAGGAATTGATCTGAGAGGTGGGCTCCTCAAGGATCCTGCCCATCTGTAGCTCTTTCAAACTACAACTCTAAATCAGCCCACCTCCCTACTGGAGGTATCTTGACAGTTATTGAAAATTCATCCTCCTCGATCTTCATTGTTGCAACCTTCAGATCATGCTTCTCATGTTTTTCCTTCTTCCAGAGAGGACACTGTGTTGTGTAGTGACCGAGTTCACCACACCTGAAGCATTTGATCTTCAAAACGTCTTGCTTTCTCCTTGGTTGCTCCTACTGCCCCTTGGATGCAAGGGCTACATTCTCTTCCTCCTCTTTGGGCTTTGACCCACTGCTGTTGCTTTCATCAAGTTTACACTTGACCAAGTCCTTCCTCATCTCCGCTTGCTTAAGAGCTACCCATACCTCATCCTAGTTTGGCAAAGTCACCCTGCCTAGGATTCTCTGGACAAAGACTTTCCACTCCTCAGATACTGAATTTAGGGCCAGTCTTACCATCTTGGAACCTTGAGGTGTTTACCCCACAACTGCCAATTGATCTTGGGTCTCTTGAAGCTTCGTGAGGAACGAATCAATGTGTTCCCCTTTTTGCATTTGCGTATATCTCATCTTCTGCTCCAAGTACATTTTATTTTGCTCGGAAGATCCTTGATACAATGTCGAGAATGCATCCCACATCTCCTTGGCAATGTTTTTGCCAGCTATATGACACACTATATGATCCTTCACTCCATCGAGGATCATTCTTTTTGTCTTCGCCATTTCTCCTTTGTTCTTCTTAAGCTGATCTGGATCTGTGGGCTGAGCTACCATGCTGTCGAAATAGACTTTAATAAAATGCTCATCCAGAAGGCATGACATCCTTGCCTTCTAGGTAACATAGTTGGATGCCCCATCTAACCTGTCCTAATCTCTCAGTCCACAGGCTGCCATCTTTGCCAAATAGAAATGTCGAAGAGCCTCCTCTCTCCTCTGCACAACACTGGACTGGACTACACACTCCCTTCTAGAGGTCGCAGATCTTCCGCTCTCTGCTGTTGCTCAACTAGTAAGAATTCTGACTCCTTGGCTAGAAGTCCTATAAGGAAGAATTCCCTCTACCGTGTCTCTCTCTTCCCTCTGACAACTTTTTGCCCAACAACTACCTGCAGAAAACTGCGTCCCACCAAAAAAATTTCTTTTCGCTGAAGCTTATGCTGCGTTGCTCCCTCTATCACTAACAATCTAGAAATCTTACCTCTATCGACTCACTCAGAGAGAGATTTCCTTCGAAAATCTAGCCCTCTTGGCCTGAACTGCGAAAACCCTCTGGGGATTCGAATTGCTGCCTCTGCAGGAATTTCGAATTCCCTTCTTCCTTCAACGTTGGGGTTTCTGGCTCTGTTCTTCTTGCTTAACCTGCAGCTCTGATACCATGTGAAAATTCCTAAACCCAGAATCCCTACTGCAGCAAACTGATGTTACTTCTCCTACTTGTTAATCTATTCAAGTTAGTTACTGTGTTCTACGGTAAATATCGAAGTAAATACAACTGCAACATTCACTATTTAAAATAATAGGCTGAAACAAGAAACTGAACAGGAAAAAGATACAACACAATGACAGTTATTTTTGGACAAATGTCCTTGGAAAAATCCAATGCGGGAAAATTGGTGCAGCACCTCTGAGGGTTTTATTATTATGTAGTGGTAAATTTGAGTACAATTCGTTGGAAGCCCAACTGGCTATCTGATACAGATAGAAACTGGACAAAACAAATAGTGAGATGATCTCACCCTATAACTGGAAGAACTTGACCCTGTTCTCGTTGGAAGGAGGCTCTGTGTCTCTTCTGCGTTAGCCTCTGCCGATATCTGCATCAACTCTATGCAGTCTCTGCGTCACCTCAGCTGGGGACTACGCTGCTCTTCCTCTGGATCCTCTGCTCCCCAGAAACTTTGATTTCCATCCTCCCGATCTCAAACCTCGGCTCTCGTCTTTTGAAACTCGATTTCCTCAGCGGAAATTCGATTTCCTCTAGGCTTTGCACTGCCATTGCGTCAGCTCTGGGTGGGCCAGCATCAGCCTCTCTTTGGACATCGTTCTGCCCTCTCTGCCTTGTACTCTTCTGCCCAGGAAAACTTCTCTCTTCCGGATACTATCTCTGCCCCTCACTGCAAAAGATCACTATAAGAAATCTCTCCGACAACTGCTCTGCTTCATAAAATCGAACTTTTGATCTCTCTCTTTGTGTGTTCTCCAAGTGCCCATCAAGCCTTCTCTTATAATCCTTTCGTTGATCAATCAACAACCCAGATTAGATTCTAATCAATGGCTAGGATCATATTGACTCCATCTCCACCTTCTTCTAGAAGTTTCACTCACAGTTTATATTAATACCCTCTAATTATTTTAATTTCCTAAGTTTAGACTTAGAGTCCCATTAAAAAAATTAATTATTTTAATAAAATTGTCTTTGGGTGGAATTTCCCAAACTGGTTTCTAGGTATTGGAGAATACATGTGTCTAAGCCTCCCTGCAAAATTTTAGACTTTGAGCACATCCGATGCTACCATAAATCAATGTCTACAGACATCTTCGACTTACTTGGAGACCCATGAGGTCACTTGTGTGCCCTCACACCCATTGGGAGCGCCATAGGTTTATTATGTGGAAAACAAGGGGCCAACCCCTTGTTCATTACTTTTGTAAGTCTTAATTCATCATTATGGCACTTATGAAATTCATGAGGCTTCTTAGAGAGCCCAACAATATGTATTATTGATCACTCAACCTCTTGAGAGGCCTGTTATTTTGTTTATGAGTTAGTTTGGTGGGCTTGCCACCAAAAGTTAGTTATTTGCACATTATATCTATTTTAGGGGCTAATGTAGGCTCAAATAGCTAAATTGAACTCCTTAGAGGTGTATAAGTACAAATGATGAGTGTTCATTTCTCATCATCACTTGGTTTAGACTTGTATCTCTCTTGAGGCTTTCGCTATTTCTTCTTGGTGGACGGAATTTTGGAGCATGGATGAATTTTGATGTATGGATTGTCTTTTCTTGTCTTGGAGCTTCATGATTGGCAATTTTATTGGTGATTGGATATATTATCTTACATGTAAATACAAATTTAATGTTATTATTCTTTTACTTTTTCCCAGGCATTTATAATGAGATTTTTGCTATACTAGGGCTAGTTGTTGAATGAATTTACTGCAAAATTGTGGAAATATGTTTCTATATAGCATATCTCTATGTATGAGCCATGTATGTTGAGCGAATTCTCCTAGGGATAATTCTATGATCAAATTTATCTTGACAAACCACTTCACCTTGCAAACAAAGAATAAAAGCTTTTAAGGTCACTCTCCTTTGCCCTAAATGACAAGCGAAGTTGATCTTAGAGCCTCCTTGACCTAGAAACAAAGTCTATCTTCATATTCTTCCTGACTCCAATCTCCCTAAAGGATTAGGCATTGGTCTAGCATAAGGTGATCACTCAAAGAAACATTTTTCTTCACCTCTCTTTTATTTTAGGTCTAGCCACATTAGGGCTTCTAGGGCATCATTTTCCTAACAAACCACCCCTAATAAAAATTTGATCTCTTGGCCTCTATTGCACTGGTGTATCTCCTAGGCCTCCTCCAAATTTGAGGAAATTCTAACAGCGGGGTTGTGAGATATCCCAAGCCCTAGCGTCGAGATTGGTTTTTGCTTGCATCGAGATATCCCAAGGCCATGCTTCGAGATTGGTTTTGGTGGGGTTGCATGCATTTACTGTGAAATTGTGAGTACCCTTTCCAAGTATTCTAAAGCTCTTTGAGACTTCTCCCACAAATCCAAGCTATGTGTTCTTAGTTACCACAGGGTCGATGATATTGCTTGCAATAGGTCCAAGGATTATGGGGTTAACAAGTCCAAAGATTGTGCTTGTAACATGTTTGAATTGAGATTCTTCCCATAGGTCCAAGCTATATTAGCATCATAGAGCACAATTCACATACTGAACACCAAGAATTAGAACTGGTGTTCAAGCCCTTTCCAATGAGTGCCCACACACTCCAAGTATTCTAAATTAATTTATGACTTCAAAAATTAAATTCTCCTCAACGACAAGGAATTAGATCGTGTGCAAGTACTCATTGGAAAGGTCTTGAAGCCCTCTACAAGCTAGTGCAATCATTTTCCCAAGAAATTATTTCTATTGTTAACAATATCAATTTTCCTACGATATGAATGTTTTTCATGACAAGCCTATTTGAGGGTTTCTTCCATGCAACTAGGGCATTTGGCATATACATCATGTGACTTGAACAATGCAATCACATCTTTAACACTTATAGTTTTATCCATGCATAAACTTCATTTACATTCTTCATTTAGGGCATATCTAGGGTTTCATCATATGGCTTGGACAATGCTAAGGTATCTTCTACATATATTTCTAGGGTCATCATTGACATCAACAACAACTTTATCCAACAATCTCCCCCTTTGTCATTAATGACAATACTCTCTTCCTTTCAGTATTTTCTCCCCCTTTGACACCAATGGCAACTTCCTCATATGGTGCTCCCCCTGTCATTGTGTTGCTCCCCCTATCATTATGTTGCTTCCCCTTGTCTTCATACTTCTCCTTCTTTTTACATTAAAAGAGATGCTCTAATGGGATGCAAATGAGATAAACCACATATTTTGACGAAGATGTTTGAATGCTTCTCGAGGATGGGTTTTGTGAAGATATATGCAATTTTCTCGGTGTTGACATACTCCAATTTAATGTTTTTTTTTTTTCATCTGCAAACTGTTCTGCCAGAGGAAGTGATATTTGATTGGGATATGTTTTGTCTTTGAATGCATCACTGGATTCTTTGGAAAGATGATTGCACTGGTGTTGTCACAATAGGTGGTGATCGACTGATTTATTTCTATGTTGACATCCTTCAAAGCTTCCTTCATCCATAGAATTCGTGTACAACAATCTGCAACAACTATGTACTCAACTTCATATGTGGAGAGAGATATGGATGATTGCTTCTTGCTAAGTCAAGATACAAGACAATCTCCCAAAAATAATGCACTTCCACTATTACTTTTCCGATCATCATTGCATCCTGCCTAATTTGCATCAATGTATGTTGTCAAGGTAAGTGTTGTGCTATTAGGATACCATAACCCAAAATCAAGAGTGCCTTTCAGATATTTGGGGATTCTCTTTACAACTAGCATATGCGATTCCTTAGGGGTTGATTGGAATCTTGCCACCATTCCTACTGCCTGCATGATATCTGGTTGTGAAGCTGTCAAATATAAGATGGCTCCAATCATTGATCTGTAAAGAGTAACATATACCATAGGGGATTCATCATCTTTACTTAGTTTACAATTTGTAGTCATAGGTGTAATCACAAAACCACATTCTTCCATCCCAAAATGCTTGAGAATATCTCTAAGATATTTATCTTGTGAGATGAATATACTTGCTTTGGTTTGAGTTACTTGAAGTCCAAGAAAGTAGGATAACTCACCAATCATTGACATTTCAGATTCTTTTGACATATTTTGGGCAAATTCATGATTCATAACATCGTTGTTGCTCGCAAAAATCAAGTCATCAACATACACAAGTGTGATTAACAAACTGTGTTTGTTTATCTTTATGTAAAGAGTGCTTCCAGTGACTCCGCTTTTGAAGCATTGTTGTTGAATGTAATGATCTAGTCTTGCATACCAAGCTCTTGGAGGTTGTTTTAATCCATACAAGTCTTTCAATTTGCAAAGAAAGTCTTTTCCTTCTGCTAAATCAAACCCTTCTTGTTGTTCCATGTAAACTTCTTCCTTTATGTCACCATTTAGAAATGTTGATTTTATGTCCATTTGATAAACTTTGAAACCTTTCAAACAAGAAAATTCCAAGAACATCCTTATATATTCCAATCAGGCTATGAGTGCAAAGGTTTCTTCAAAGTCAATTCCTTCAATTTGAGAGTACCATTTGCGCACCAACCTCACCTTGTTTCTGATGATCTATCCATCTTCATTCATCTTTTTATTGAACGTCCACTTGGTTGCTATAACATTTTTGTCCTTTGTATGAGGTACTAGCACCCATGTTCCATTCTTTTTTATTTGATGCATATTTTCTTCCATTTCTTTTATCCAACGAGGATCCTTACTAGCTTGAGTGAAATTTTCTGGTTATACCATGGATAGTAATACAACATCATTCCTTTTTGGTGTATTTGTCATCTTCCTTCGAGTTTGTATTCCATCATCTACATCACCAATAATGTGATCTTCCAGATGATGTTTTTGAACAAACTTTACCCTTGATGGAGTTTGAGAAGGTTCCTTTTGATTTTCTTGCTCCTTTTCTTCCTTTGTAGTATCTTCTTCATGTTCTCCAAGAATAGGATCTTATTGATTTCAACTTATTTTTGAGGAAGTGCCTCATTAATCTTTACATCAATGCTTTCAACTACCTTTTGCAAATGATTGTTGTAGCATTTGTAGGTTTTTCTTCTTGTAGAATATCCAGGAAATATTCCTTCGTCAACTCGAGAATCAAACTTGCCTGGTGAATCATCATTGATCTTCATAAAAAATTTACTTCCAATTATTATAAAATATTTTACTGAAGCAAGTTTTCCTTTCCATAGTTCATATGGAGTTTTGTCACTATTTGTTCGTAGTTGAGCCTTGTTCATAGTATATAATGTTGCCTCAATTGCTTCTCTCCAAAATTTTGGTTGCAAATAAGCTGCAAGAAACATTGGTTTTGCCATCTCTTGTACAATGTGTTCCTTATTTCAACTACTCCATTTTGCTATGGATTTCTAGCAACAGAAACTTCCCTTTTGATTCTATGTGTTTCACAAAATTCGTTGAATTTTTTTGTAAGTAAATTCTCCACCTCTATCTATTCTAAGGCACTAGAAGTTTTATTCCCTTTCATTTTCAACAAAATCCTTGAAATTCTTAAAAACTTCTAGTGCTTCATATTTAAATATTATGAAAAATACCCACATCATTATAGTATAATAATCTACAAATAATGCAAAATACCTTTCCCCCTATAGAGTTGGTGTTTTGGCGGGTCCGCTCAGATCTGCATGGATAATCTCCAAAGGCTTCGATGTTGAGCATTCCTTGGTCTTGAAGTTGGTCCTTCTTTTCTTGCAATGTTGACATGGTGCACAAATAACCTTTTCAGTTTTTGAAATTATGGGAATGTCTCTTATTGCTTGTGTTTTCCTAATCTTCACCAAATTGTCAAAGTTTAGATGTCCCAATCATGTGTGCCATAATTAGCTTTCATCTGCTTGACTGATGTAGCATTTTTCTTCTTGAATTTCACTGAGAATATATACATTATCTGATGTTCTTACTCCTTTTCCCACAAGTTTTCCTAAAGATGACTTTCTTATCTCACAATCCTTGGCATTAAAAATGATATCATGTCCTTGGTCACAAATTTGGCTGACGCTTAGAAGATTGTTCTTGAGTCCTTCAACAAGTAGTGCATTTTGTGCTTTTCCTTTTCCATTAACGAAAGTCACTTTTCCTTTACCAACAATCTTAGCAGATCCAATTCCAAAAGACACATTTCCATCCTTCTTATATAGCGAGATAAACTTATTTTGGTCACGAGTCATGTGCTTAGAACATCCACTATCTACAAACCACTTATTTTCCTTACTTTGTGCACACAAAGCTAGACCTCATTTATCTATAGTAGATTCCTTTCTTCTCCAAAAATTTTCTTTCCGCTCAAGTGGAAAATTTTGTGCTTCATGACCTAGATTATTACATTTGGAGCATTCTAGATTATACTTTAATAAAAGATCAAATGAGTTATAAGTCTTGATCTAATTTTGTTTCCTTGAATCAACAAAATTATTTGGGAAGTTAACATTTTATCCATAAGCCTTGTAATGCTTAGGTTGGTGACCAAAATTTTCATGAAAGAAACAATGACCAAGGAAAATAGTTTGATACATGTTAGGATAGGCTTGGCTTGATGAGACATCCTCTTCTGGAAAAGACTTCTTCTCATTCCTTGGATTGTTGTGAGAGGGTTTTTGACTTAGATGGAACTGCTTTTTTCCGTTTAGATAATTGCAAAGAGCATCAGCAAAGTTTTTTGGTATTTCTTCATGATGAACATTGGTGTTCTCTTTTGATTTGGATGATTCACCTATGAATCCTGTAACCACTCAAACTAGCAGGGGGTCCTAGAGGGGCACTTGCTAGGTCAAGAGAAATAATGAAGCTATAGCCCATTCTCACAACAGCTAAAGTTTCCTACTCTTTACGAACTTTTACCGATGGGAGGAGACACAATATATAGAAATCACTTATAAAGGATAGATCAATTAAGATGGGTGTGAAGTGATCTCGGGGACCCTTTCCTAGGGGAGGCTCAAGAATGTGACTTGCTTTATTTTTAAGCAAGGTACAAAGCTTTCTAGCAGAAGGGGATGAGAATTTAAGGGCTAGTTTAAGGAGTGTGAATTGTAAAGGAGATTCCAAAACCCTAAAATCCTTGTTGAACTTGTTTTCCCAAGTGGTTTTTGAAGAGTTGACTTTTCAAAGGTATGGGACCACACAAGAAAAAGTGGGCCCAGTTTAGGTCAAGAAGAAGGATTTTAGAAACCAATGATAAACTTGACCTAAACAAGGAGGAGAAGGGGACCAAAGAATTTATTTTCAGTTGAAGGTGCAAAATGATCCCTATGAGGAACTAGCCTTGGGAAGCTTAGGGAAAAAACCAATCTCAACGATAGGGCTTGGGATATCTCACAACCCCACTGTCAGAATTTCCTCAAATTTGGTGGAGGCCTAAGAGATACACCAACGCAGTAGAGGCCAAGAGATCGGATTTTTCTTAGGGGTGGTTTTCCAGGGAAAAGATGCCCTAGGAGCCCTAATGTGGCTAGACCTAAAATAAAGGAGAGGTGAAGAAAAATGTTTCTTTGAGTGATTACCTTATGGTAGACCAATGCTTAATCCTTTGGGGAGTTTGGAGTCAGGAAGAATATGCAGATAGACTTCATTTCTAGGTCAAGGAAGCTCTAAAATCAACTTCACTTGTCATTGAGGGCAAAGGAGAGTGACCTTAAAATATTATATTCTTCGTTTGCAAGGTGAAGTGGTTTGTCAAGATAAATTCGATCATAGAATTATCCCTAGGAGAATTCATTCAACATACATGGCCCATACATAGAGATATGCTATATAGAAACATCATTCCACAATTTAGTAGTAAATGCACACAACAACTAGCCCTAGTATAGCAAAAATATCATTATAAATGCATGTGACAAAGTAAAAGAATAATAACATTAAATTTGTATTGACATGTAACAGAATATATCCAATCACCAATAAAATTGCCAATCATGAAACTCCAAGACAAGAAATTACAATCCATACATCAAAATTCATCCATGCTCCAAAATTCTGTTCACCAAGAAGGAATAATGAAAACCTCAAAAGAGATACAAGTCTAAACCAAGTGATGATGAGAAATGAACTCTCATCATTTGTACTTATACACCTACTTCAATTTAGCTATTTGAGCCTACATTAGCCCCTAAAATAGATATAATGTGCAAATAACTAACTTTTGGTAGCAAGCCCGCCAAAACTAGCTCATAAACAAAATAACAAGCCTCTCAAGAGGTCGAGTGATCAATAATACATATCGTTGGACTCTCTAAGAAGCCTGATGAAGTCCATAAATGCTATAATGATGAATAGGACTTCCAAAATTAATGGACAAGGGGTTGGCCCCTTGTTCTCCACATAATAAACCTGTGGTGCTCCCAATGGGTGTGAAGGCACACAAGTGACTTCATGGGTGTCCAAGTAAGTCAAAGATGCCTGTAGATGTTAATTTCGGGTAGCATCAGATGTGCTTTAAGTCTAAAATTTTGTAGGGAGGCTTAGACACATGTATTCTTCAATACCCAAAAATCATTTTGGGAAATTCCACCCAAAGATAATTCTATTAAAATAATTAATTATGTTTAATGGGACCCTAATTCTAAACTTAGAAACTTAAAATAATTAGAGGCTATTAATATAAACTGTGGGTGAAACTTCTAGAAGAAGGTGAAGATCAAGTCAATATGATCCTAGCCATTAATTAAAATCTAATTTGGGCTGTTGATTGATCAATCAGAGGATTATAAGAGAAGGCTTGATGGGCACTTGGAGAACACACACAGAGAGAGATCAGAAGTTCGATTTTCTGAAGTAGAGCAACTGTCGAAGAGATTTTCGATAGTGATATTTTGCAGTGAGGGGCAAAGATAGTATTCAGAAGAGGGAAGTTTTCTTGGGCTGGAGAGTACAAGGCAGAGAGGGCAGAACAACTTCCAGAGAGGTTGATGCTGGCAGAGAGATCAGAAGTTCGATTTTTTGAAGCAGAGCAACTGTTGAAGAGATTTTCGATAGTGATATTTTGCAGTGAGGGGCAAAGATAGTATCCAGAAGAAGCAAGTTTTCTTGGGCTGGAGATTACAAGGCACAGAGGATATAACAACTTCTGGAGAGGTTAACGTTGGCCCATGTAGCGCTAGCGTAGTGGCAACACACAACGTAGAGGAAGATTGAATTTTTGTTGAGGAAATCGAGTTTCAGAAGCTGAGAGTCGGGTTATGAGACCTAGAGGCTGGAAATTGAAGTTTATGGGCAATAGAGGATTCAGAGGAAGAGCAGCTCAATCCCTAGCTGAGGTGACGCAGATCTGCGCAGAGGCTGACACAAAAGAGACACAGAGCCACCTTAAGCGATATTAAGGTCAGATTCTTCCAATAACAGGGTGAGATCATCTCACTATTTGCTTTGTCCAGTTCATCTTTGTATCAAATAGCTAGTTAACGAATTGTACTCAAATTTTCTACTGCATAATAATAAAATGCTCAGAGCTACTACACTGGTTTTCCTGCATTGGGTTTTTTCGGGGACATTTGTCCAAAAATAAATGTGTCATTGTGTTGTATCTTTTTCCTGTTCAGTTTCTTGTTTCGACATATTATTTTAAATAGTGAATGTTGTAGTTATATTTACTTCGATATTTACCGTAGAACACTGTAAATAACTTGTATGGATTAACAAGTAGGAGAAGTAACATCAGTTTGCTGCAGTAGGGATTCCGGGTTTAGGAATTTTCACATGGTATTAGAGTTGCAGGTTAAGAAAGAAGAACAAAGCCGGAAGACCTAGCGCTGAAGGAAGAAGGGAATTCGAAATTCCTGCAGAGGTAGCAATTCGAATCTCCAAAGGGTTTGCGCAGTTCAGGCCAGAAGGGCTAGATTTTCGAAGGAAATGTCTCTCTAAGTGAGTCGATAGAGAGGTAAGATTTCCAGATCGAAATCTGTCAGCGGCAGAGGGAGCAGCGTAGCAGAAGCTTCAGCGAAAAGAGGTTTTTCTGGTGGGACGCAGTTTTTTTGCAGGCAGTTGTTGGGCAAAAAGTTGTCAAAGGGAAGAAAGAGACACGATAGAGGGAATTCTTCCTCAGAGGAATTCCAGCCAAGGAGTCTGAATTCTTACTAGTTGAGCAGCAACAGAGAGGGGCAAATATACAAGCTCCAGAAGGGAGTGTGCAGGCCATTCCAGTGCTGCGCAGAGGAGAGAGGAGGCTATTCAACATTTCTATTTGGCAGAGATGGTAGCCAGTGGCCTGAGAGATCATGACAAGTTGGATGGGGCATCCAACTATGTGATCTGGAAGGCAAGGATGTCATGCCTTCTAGATTAGCATTTTCTCAAAGTCTACGTTGAGAGCGTGGTAGCTTAGCCCACAAAACCATATCAGCGCATGAAGTACAAGGGAGAAATTGCGAAGACAAAAAGAATGATCCTCGACGGAGTGAAGGATCATATAGTTTGTCACATAGCTGGCAGAAACACTGCCAAGGAGATGTGGGATGCATTGTCGACGTTGTATCAAGGATATTTCGCACAATGGAAGATCTTCTTGGAGCAGAAGATGAGATCTACGTAGATGTAGAAGGGGGAACACATTGATCCGTTCCTCACGAAGCTTCAGGGGACCCGAGATGAATTGACAGTTGTGCAATAAACACCTTAAGGTTCCAAGATGGTAAGAGTGGCCCTAAATTTAGTATCTGAGGAGTGGGAAGTCTTTGTCCAAAGCATCCTAGGTAGGGCGACTTTGCCAAACTGGGATGAGATGTGGGCAACTCTTAAGCAAGAGGAGCTGATGAGGGACTTGGTTAAGTGTAAACTTGACGGAAGCAATAACAGTGGGTCGAAGCCCAAGGAGGAGGAAGAGAATGCAGACCTCGCATCCAAGGGGCATCAGGAGCAATAGAGGTGGAAGAAGGATGTTTCGAAGATCAAATGCTTCAGGTGTGCTGAACTCGTTCACTATGCAACACATTGTCCTCTCGGGAAGAAGGACGAAGATGAGAAGCATGATACGAAGGTTTTAGCCACGAAGATCGAGGAGGATGAATTTGTCGTGACAGTCGAGATACCTCCAGGACGGAGGTGGGTTAATTTAGAGCTGTAGTTCGATAGAGCTACAAATGGGAAGGATCCTTGAGGAGCCCACCTCTTGGATCAATTCCTTGCTACAGGAGGCCAAAACAGAGGTAGCGGGATGGACCGTGCCAGTTGATGCAGAGGAGTGTAGGAGTGATAATTGCAGTGGCTAGGAGCATTAGAGACTGAGCAAAGTTGGCAGAAGTGCAAATGGCACATAGCAAAGGTCAACAATAGTGCAAAGGCTTTAGAAGGCCAGCGTAGAGACTAGCAATAGTCAGAATCTAGCAGCGAGATGCATCATACTGAACACCAGTTCAGTAATTTGGGATGCTTTTCCATTGTTGATGCAGTAGTAACAACAGTTGGAGAAGGTTGCAGTGCAGATGCAATTGATAGTGGCAGTGCCAGCAACAACACAGATGTAGAATTGAGAGGGAGTTGCTATACAGATGCAGTGATGACAATGGTAGGGTTAACAATAGTACAGATGCAACATTTGCGCAATAGTTGGTGGACAGGATGTTAGACATTAGCAACGTAGAAGGAGATGTTATAGAATAGAGTGATGCTTCAGCAGGTTGCATTGCTAGAGCACATTCCTTGCCAATAGGTAGTGTTGATTTTTGGTAGCATCAGATGTGTTCTAAGTCTCAGATTTTGTAGGGAGGCTTAGATACATATTCTCCAATACCCAGAAATCGTTTTAGGAAATTCCACACAGAGAATTTTGATTCAAATAATTAACTATTTTTAATGGGACCCTAAGTCTAATCATAAGAAATTAAAATAATTAAAGGGTATTAATATAAACTATGGGTGAAACTTCTAGAAAAAGGCGGAGATCAAGTCAATATGATCCTATCCATTGATTAGAATCTAATTTGGGTCGTTGATTGATCAACGAGACAATTATAAGAGAAGGTTTGGTGGGTACTTGGAGAACACACAGAGAGAGATCAAAAGTTCGATTTTCTGAAGCAGAGCAGCTTCCAGAGAGATTTTCGATAGTTATCTTTTGCAGTGAGGGGGAAGAGATAGTATCTGGAAGAGGGAAGTTTTCCCGGGCCAGAGAGTACAAGGTAGAGAGGGCAGAATGACGTAGAGAAAGAGGCTGACGTTAGCCCACGTAGAGCTGATGTAGTGGTAGCGCAGAGCCTAGAGGAAGATTGAATTCCTGTTGAGGAAATCAAGTTTCAGAAGCTAGGAGCCGGGGTGTGAGACCGAGAGGCTGGAGATTGAAGTTTTTGGTTAGCAAAGGATCCAGAGGAAGAGCAGTGCAGTCCCCAGCCGAGGTAACACAGAGACTGTGTAGGGTTGACACATATCTGCGCAGAGGCTAACGCAGAAGGGACGCATAACCTCCTTCCAGCGAGATCAGGGTCAGATTCTTCCAGTGACATGTTGAGATCATCTCACTATTTGTTTTTTCAATTTTCTCTCTATATTGGATAGCTAGTTGGGCTCCCAACGAATTGTAATCAGATTTACTACTGCATAATAATAAAACCCTCGGCGCTGCTGCACTGATTTTCCTGCATTGGGTTTTTCCGGGGGACATTTGTCCAAAAATAACTATGTCATTGTGTTGTATCTGTTTCCTGTTCAGTTTCTTGTTTCGACATATTATTTTAAGTAGTGAATGTTGCAGTTATATTTACTTCGATATTTACCATAGAACACAATAAATAAATTGTATGAATTAACAAGTAGGAGAAGTAACATTAGTTTGCTGCAGTAGGGATTCCAGGTTTAGGAATTTTCATAGTAGACCATCTATCAGGGCTCAGATGGTGTAAGTGATTCCACATTAACATACAAGTCCTGGGTCATCTGCCAAGTGCATGGTAAAACTGCGGGATTGGCTGGGGAGAGGTGAACTAGGTGCATCTTCCTCGTCCAATAGGTGGATCTCGAGCAATCTCTGAACATCTCTGGGGATCCATGGAGTGTTTTCTACTGCTGTGGAGGCCCATGGCTCTCAACACACACCCTACATGTGTCAATGTATCCCTCTAGAGGGTTAGGACCTCGTATAGGGAGACCAAACCCAAAATGGAGACCACCTGCAATCCTGCATAAGACCCAATGCATCTCGTAGCCTTCCAGTACAACAAGTTATCAAGGAAATTGAGTAAAAGATCTTACAAACCATGGACAATAGGTGGGGACTTCATAATGACATGCCTTTCCATAGTGGGCTTTGGCATGTGCTAATGTCTCCAAACTTTAAATGGGGTTAACCAAGTATCCTATTAGGTGGTTTCTACTTCTAAAGGGGATAAGATGTCCAAGGTACATCCTTTAAAGGGTGGTCACATGTGATAAAGAGATGAATGGAGTAGGGGATTAAAGGGGCAACCCTGGATCACGTGTTGGGGTACAAGGGTATCTAATAAAAGAGAAGCCCACCCTTGGGTATATAATGTATAGTAGGGAGAAATCATGGTACATGAGGTGCCCCAACCTTGATTTTTCCACCCTTCCCTATATGCCTTTTTCCTTTTGTGATTTTTCTTTAATTAACTACTTGAGGCTTAAGGGGTAGGAGAATGATGTGTGAGATATAGCAATGGATACCCCCTTTAAGGTAGCGTGGTTCATTGCCCACCTAGGGTTGGGACAATCATGGGTTCCTAAATGATAAAGGAGGCTCATCTAGGGCTTGTAGGAACCAGGGTGATGACCATGATATGGGGTAGAGCTCATGTATTAGCTTTTGCCCACATGCTAAATGTGTTTGTCCAGGCCATCTTTTGCATTTTATGGTACATTTTCCTGTTCAATGTGGCGAATTATGCTTTTACTTTTCTTTTCAGCTGCATCAACCATCGGGGCATCATTCCAGGTCTAACCCAAGGTGTGGGAAAGGGGAAGGGGAAAGCTAACCCTATGTGGACCCAGTGGAGGAATGTGGACCCAGGTGGGAGAAATGGTGAATGGGGTTATAATTAGTGAAATGGGAGTAATATATATGGATGAGGGAGTGGGACGACATAACCAAAATAGGGGTTTCCCATGTAATACCATTCCTAAAGTCCAAGGGTTAGTGAAAGAGATCCCATGGAACTAGGGTCGAAGGTTAACATCCAAAAGAGGTCTAGGGGACAAGAGCACAGACCTAGCCCATTCTTTCTACCGAATCCTATGTTAATCCATGCCCAGAAGTGTCCATGATAAGAAAACTACATTTCTCAATTACCAAATAACAAGCCATACCTTTAGGTTCGGGAGGCACACCTTTAAACATATGATTATCACAGATGGGTGAGGGACTGCATGGCTAGCTCAGGTGCCATAAAAGTTGCAACGAGCTAGTTGGTAGCTACAAGGGGCTACTGGATGCCAGCTGAGGACCATATTTGTGAATTTTTTTCTCCTAGTGATATCACCCACAAAATGGTGGGTAACATCTGGCTCCAACTGGGACGTGATCTCTCAAAGAAGTGGACGATGCTACTCGAACAGGGGGTCACGAGAACTCCAACAATCTTTTGATTACCACAATCTTGTTACCTGCACACATAATATATGAGAAACATAGGGAAGTATGCTTTCACGACATCTCATGATCGCACATGCTTGGATAAGGCCCATAAAAATCGACTCATAGAAGTAAAATGTAGTTTTTAAAATCTAAATGTAGCTAACCTATCATGAGAAATATCATATGACATTAGTTCTAATGCAGAATCAACATGCAATGCATCCTACTCTACCATGCATATGTTAATGCTAAGTGTAATCATAAAGCCAATGCAACCAACATATCATCATATCAATATACATATGCCTGCCAGTATGACTACTCATGTAGAAAATCCCAAAGTAGACGCAGATACAGTGGTATGGAGGATGAAGCGAGTGGGAGGTGGGAAAATATGATCTCCATTCAAGATAAAAGGAAGCCCTAGGAGAAGGAGAATAAGCCAATCTAGAAGTGTAGATATTTCCATTTAAGTATGTAATGGTGGAATGAAAGATCACTGTCAACAATTCCCTATCATTGTTTATGCTATCATGCTTTGTAGATTCCACAAGGTCGTGATGAGAGGGGGATGAAGGGTGAGGGAAGAAAGGGGTGAAATAAATAAGTCACCCAGGTTGATGGTTACACTGGAGAGGGGAGTTCATGGAGTGATCAATACCATGAGGGTGTGTCCAAGGAGGTAAAGGGGGGAAGGGCTTAGGGTCAATTGAGATCACATGATATGGGGTGAGGGAAGCACTTGATGAAGACTCAAGATGATGAACAAAAGAAAAGGGCAAAGAGGAAGGTGAAGTCTTAATGGGACCCTTTTCTTGAAAATCCAACTCTAGAAGCTCAAGTGATTTGAATATAGTCTCGGTATCATAAGGAAGGTAGGTATGAGCAAGGGCCTTATCAATCATATCATTGTTGGTATCGAAGGTAAGGTCTTCCCAAAAAGAGGAATCAATCATCTCCAATTGCTCCTTTTCATGTAAGGGAAAGTGATAATTCTCCTTCCCATAGGTATCAATGGATATGTCCTCATAAATAATGCTCGGGAGAAAAGGAAGACCACTCTCAACCTGATCCTCCTTGTCGGTGTCATAAATCAGAGCACAGTCAAATTGAGGGCCAACAACTTCCCATTTCTCTTTTTCAATATGGAAATAATATCTAATGTCATCTTCTAAGGGGCTAATGAGATCACCTTCCTCAAGGTTTTCAAAAGGAGAGTCATCGAGAGTACTATCCTTGAGAAAGGTAAGGTTAGTTTCAACTTCACTTTCCATAGATTCATTCTTCCCAACACATGTTTCCTCAAAATCATCCTTTTCATCATGTGTACCCATGGAGGACTCGTCTTCCTGCTCATTACTTAGATTCTCAATGTCTTGATAATGCTCGATGAAGGCTTCCTCTTGCATGCTTAATGCGGGGTGTACTTGAAAATGTCTAAGAAAGCCATCAACAGAATTTTCAATAGATGAGATGCTCCTAGGTTCATGATCATGCAGCCATGAGTTACATCCGCTGAGAGATCCCATGAACAATAACATAAGGACATCTTGGTGAACAACCTTGTCTCTTGAAGCATGTGCATTAAATCTTTCTACGTGGTCAATTGCGGAGAGTGGATCACCAGGAAACATGGAGACCCCATGTACCATTCTTCCCGTGACATGATTAGGATGCCCGGGGATACTAGCAATTTCTAAAGGGGGAAATTTGTCAAAGAAAAACAACCTATTTGAGATATAAATGAAAAATATGTAGGAGTCACCAGGGTGAATTTAAAGATGCCTAGAAAAATGCTTTCTTCAACCTACAAGCATCGACCTTAAAGTTCAATGAAGAACTAGGGCTTCGTTGTTTTAATGGAGTCACCAATAATGTTATGTCAATATGTCATATGTGGAAAAGCACATGTTTCATGTCCCCGACAATGACGCTAAAATGTTACCGCTCAAACTAGCAGGGGATCCTAGAGGGCAAGGATAATTTTAGGGGCAAATGTTCGCCCTTTGGCGAAATTAAGGGGTTTTAAATTTTTAGTGGGCGAATATTTTGTATCATAGTACATTTTTACAAATCACCTCAAATAGCCCACCTTATTTTAAGGGAGAGGGTAAAAAAGGTAAATTTAGCCCTTGAAATTAGGACTTGCAACCTTCCATTCGCCCATTTTCAAGAATAGGTTTTATTTAAGTGAATCCATTCGCCCATTTTCAAGAATAGATTTTATTTAAGTGAATCCTATGGGCCAAATACCATATTTATAAAAGAGGTATGGTAAATTAATAAAAATATAAATAAATGAGAGGTATGGTAAATAAATAAAACATTTTTTATATTTACTCCATAAGTCACCTTATATACATGTATGGGTGTAAACAAATAAAAATATAAGTAAAGTGGAGGTATGGTAAATAAATAAAAATATAAATAAACTAGACGTATCGTAAATAAATAAAACCTCTTTTTATATTTATTCCATAACCCTCGTTCTATTTATGAAGGCTCAAGAAAGAGGTTTTATTTAAGTGAATCCTATGGGCCAAATACCATATTTGTAAAAGAGGTATGGTAAATTAATAAAAATATAAATAAACGAGAGGTATGGTAAACAAATAAAACATTTTTTTATATTTACTCCATAAGTCACCTTATATGGTATGGTAAACAAATAAAACATTTTTTATATTTACTCCATAAGTCACCTTATATTTACGAACACTCAAAAAATGTGTTATATTTAGGTGAAACCTATGGCCAAAATACTATGGGACAAATACCATGGACTAGATTGTTATTAATACCATGCAAAAAACCATTATTAACCCTAATATTACAATTAATAAAAATAAAAATGGCACATGGTATTGACCCATGGTATTGACCTGCAATGTAGCCTATTTAAATGGGGGAATTAAACCACCATGTAGCCTATGCTAAGATTCACTAGGACTTTACAAAGTTCTATTATTTAGTGAAAGACTCACCAAGATCTTACAAGATTTTATAATTGAGTAAAATATTCGCCATGCCTGGTGAGAGATTCGCCAAAAAATTATATATACATATTATATTATTGATAAAATCGCTTTCCATTTTTCCTATATACCATGGAGATTCGCCCATTTATTATATTTATAAATTTAGAGGGGGTTCTTAAAATTTTCCCTGCTAGAGGGGCACCTTTTAGGTCAAGAGCAACAATGAAGCTATAACCCACTATCACCACAACTAAAGCTTCCCACTCTTTATGGACTTTCAATAATGGGAGGAGACCTGATATATAAAGAATAGATCAACTAAGATGGATGTGACGTGATCTTGAGGACCCTTTCCTATGGAAGGCTCAAGAATGGGACTTGCTTGATTTTAAGCTAGGTACATAGATTTATAGGAGAAGGGGATGAGGATTTAAGGGCTAGGTTTAAGGAGTGTGAATTGTAAAGGAGCTTCCAAAACCCTAAAATCTTTGTTGAACTTGGTTTCCCAAGTGGTTTTTGAATATTTGACTTTTCAAAGGTATGGGACCACACAAGACCAAGTGAACCCAGGTTAGGTCAAGAATAAGGAGTTTAGCAACCAATGATAGACTTGACCTAAACAAGGAGGAGAAAGGGACCAAAGAATTTATTTTCAGTTGAAGGTGCAAAATGATCCTTATGAGGAACTAGCCTAGGGAAGCTTAAGGAAAAACCAATCTCGAGGCTAGGTTTTGGGATATCTCACAACCCCACCGTCGCAATTTCCTCAAATTTGGGGGAGGCTTAAGAGAGACACCATCGAAGTAGAGGCCAAGGATCAAATTTTTCTTATGGGTGGTTTGTTGTGAAAATGATACCCTAGGAGCCAAAATCACCTTATGGTAGACCAATGCCTAATCCTTTGGGGAGATTGGGGTCATGAAGAATATGAATATTGATTTTGTTTCTAGGTCAACGAGGCTCTAAGATCATTTTCACTCGTCATTTAGGGCAAAGGAAAGTGACCTTAAAAGATTTTATTCTTCATTTGCAAGGTGAAGTGGCTTGTCAAGATAAATTCGATCATAGAATTATCCCTAGGAGAATTCGTTCAACATACATGGCCCATACATAGAGATATGCTATATAGAAACATCATTCCACAATTTCACAATAAATGCATGTAACAACTAGCCCTAGTATAGCAAAAATCTCATTATAAATGCATGTGACAAAGTAAAAGAATAATAGCATTAAATTTGTACTTACATGTAAGAGAATATATCCACCCACCAATAAACTTGCCAATTATGAAGCTCCAAGAGAAGAAAAGTCAATCCATATATCAAAATTCATCCATGCTCCAAAATTTCGTCCACTAAGAAGGAATAACGAAAATCTCAAGAGAGATACAAGTCCAAACCAAGTGATGATGAGAAATGAACTCTCATCATTTGTATTTATACACCTCTAAGGAGTTAAATTTAGCTATATGAACCTACATTAGCCCCTAAAATTGAAATAATGTGCAAATAACTGACTTTTGGTGACAAGCCCACCAAACTAGCTCGTAAACAAAATAACAAGCCTCTCAAGAGGTCGAGTGATCACATATCGTTGGGCTCTTTAAGAAGCCTGATGAAGTCCATAAGTGCCATAATGATGAATAGGACTTCCAAAAGTAATGGACAAGGGGTTGGCCCCTTGTTTTCCAGATAATAAACAAGCGGTGCTCTCAATGGGTGTGAGGGCACACAAGTGACCTCATGGGTCTCCAAGTAAGTCGAAGATGCATGTAGACCACCTGTAAGGGCTCATATGATGGTGTAAGTGATGTCATGTTATCATACAAGTCCTGGGTTGTAACAACCTTGGTGAAAATTCCATGTAATAAAATTTAATAAAAGAAAAATAATAACCACCATTGATGGGATACTTATTCCAAGCTAAATGTTGGGAAAAACATCCTAGTGTGGGTGTTCATTGGTTTATTATGGCTAAGGAAATTGACAAAGGAAATGGCCAAGGCCTTGGAAAGGCAAAATGATAGTCTTGGCACATTTATTTATGAAAAATAATGGGAATTAGGAGAAAAGGAAGGTGAAAGGTCACATGTTGCATGTGAGGAGGAAAATAAAGGAAAATGAAGAAAATATATGCCTAATTGATAAAAATGTTTCTGAGGACCAATTGGTACCTTTGGTCAATTCATTTTTGGAAGTCTCTCATTATTCTCTCTCTCTCTCTCTCTCACTCTTGGACACTTAGAGTTTTCTTGGAGCACTTTGGCATTGAATCAAGAAAGGCAAAGAAGATAAGATGAAAGAAGGAGCAAGCAAGGAAGTGCAGGATCAAGTAGCTACAACAAGATTCTTTGCAGGTATCGATTTGTATGTTTGTTTTCCTTGCTAGATTTGGCATGCATGGTGTTGCATGTGGTTTTTTGTTGTTATGGCATGGGTTTTTGCAAGTGTGATAGTGTTTTTAGCCCAATCTTTCCATTTCCGAATAACCCTGGTGTGACGGGGTTCACATGTTTCAGTTGAGTTGGATTTCCAGATGGATTCGAAGCTGAGGGAGGTGGATTTTTGAATAATAGAACACATGGCCTAGTAACCCCTGAACCAGACTGTGGGTTGCAGTAAAGCCAAATTTTGTGTTGCCTCGGTGGGCCTAGGAATCCTCGATTGGTGAATGGCAGGATATACAGTAAAACCCAGAGGTGGGTGCTCTCCATTAGGCCTAGTAATCCCGTGATGGGATATGCAGTAAAGCCTGGAGAGCGGGTCTTGGTTTAGTGCATAGTGATCCAGTGTGGATTGCGGTAAATCCTGAGAGACTAGGAGACAGGAAAATTCCTCATGGTGTAGGTGGAGAAATCTAGTGGCATCCATGCTTGTTTTGGCCTAGTGATCTGGTGGAGATCATGGTAAAGCCTGTTATTACATGTTTATTGTTTGGCCTAGTGATCCGTGAAGGATTACAATAAAGCCTGGTTTCTATTGATGAGGGTGAAGTGGTTTAGCCTCGGGATGCTCTGTTTAGTTCTTTTGGTTTGAGTCCCACATTCATGATTGGAATATGCCACGGGAGTGAATGGCTGAAAAGAGAATTGGATCAACCATTCTATGGTCGGGTGGAATGTGGTAGTCCTATCCTGAGTTGGCTTTTGCATCATTAATATGAGGTTATTTCTCCTTGTTAATTCATGAGTATTATCCTAGTTTATGTGTATTCTATGGTTGATGTATCCTTGGTATTTCTGTTGTTATTACGCTAGTTATAAGCATGTATTATGATAATGATGATGTATGGCTCTCCTAATGTTTTTACTTTTAAATGAATGAACAATGTATCTATGGCCTAATAGATGATAATACAACTAATGTGATAAGGAAACAATGCCTCATAGTGAATCTTAGATAAGTATTAGACCCCTATGCTCAACTCTATTGTTTAGGTCTATAGATTACATATTTGTGACATGTTTGATGAATCCTTTCATGGCTAGTAGGGGTTGAGTATAGAGTCTAGACCTTATCATTGTTTTTGCAAATGCATCATTATTATGTTGTGTAAATTCATTTCCGAAAGTGTCATTGAGTTCTAGGCTCTGGGCCTAAAAAGGGCTTAAATCTCGGAGATGCAGTCACAACGCTGGGCAGAAAAGTCCCTAGACGCATGCATACCCATGTTGTGGGAGCATTTGGAGCCTCCTGGATGCATGCATGTCCATATCAAGGGAGCGTCTGGGGTTTTACTGGTCTAAAACTTCAATTGGTCAAGCGCTGGTTACTTGAGTGGTTGGGTTGGCTCCTGGGAGATCTGTTTTTAATGTGGAAGGTCTGCGTGATGTGTTTCCGTTGATTCCACTTTGTTAAGGTCACCTAGGAGGTTGAATCCCATTATAGTAGCCTCTCATTGCATATTTACCCTGGTTAGTCGGTCACTTGGATAGATGTGGGAAGAGGGTGTTACTGAGTGGTATCATAGCATGGTTCACCCCTTGGACTAGATGGGTGGTGTGCGTTGGTCATGCATTCATGTCAGTTGCACGTGTGTTAATCATCATGTGTTCTATATGCTTGTTGCATATGCATGGTGTGGGTCATGGTTGTAGTGATGTCACCATGTGAAAGAGGATGTTGTTGTTTTGAAGTGTGTCGTCATGAGTGTATGATTGGTTACATGTTATTTATGCTTGCATATTGCTAGTGTACATTGATATGGTTGTTGTTGTCATGCATGAGGTCATGGTATGTGTAGTTGATATGGTCATGCATTGAACACTGGACTCTAGCTAAAATGATGTTTATGTGTTGATACACCTATTTTTATATGTATATATGTTGTTATGATTATGTTATACATGTATTACATTGATTGGTTGATTTTGCAGATGATATATCATCCCCGAATTTTGCTAAGGTATGTTGGTTTATTGTGATTTGGTTTAGCTGACATAGTATGCCTTGCAGGAAATAGATCAATATATCATAAATGACTAGGAAGATGGTAGAATACAAATATTCTCCCTATAAATCAGATGAGTAACGTGGTGTTGGGTACTCGTTTGACTTAGCAAACACATTGAGAAGCTTGAAGGAAGAAATAAGGAGTTGTAAGGTGGACAATGAAAAAATCATGCAGGGACAAGAGAAACAAGCAAAGGTTAATGCAATACTCCTTCAAAGTTTGTCAGAATTGCAGTGACAGGGGCCGCTTCGGATCAACCATGGACAAAATAACAAAACTAATGGGGCGTATGGAAATAGCTCTCATGGTGGTCACATGTTAGATAGAGATGACACGGTTAAATATGGCAGGTTGTTAGATACTCTGGATAAGAGAGGTGATGGACATAGGTACAACTCTAGTTTTGGTTCTGATAGGCATTATGATCGTCATCGTTATGATCCTTACAGGAGGAGTGATAGGGGATACTTGCTAGATTAATTTAAGAAAGAAAAGCCACCTACTTTTGATGGAGATTTGAAGAAGCCAAAAGATGTAGAGGCTTGGATACTTGGGATGAAGAAATTATTTGAGTTTCATAATTACACAGATAATATGAAGAACAAAGTAACTATCTTCAGCCTGAGAGGTAAAACAGATTTCTGGTGGGAAGATGTGAAGTGATTCAGAGACATCAGGATAGAGGACTTGAGTTGGTATGAGTTCAAGAGGCTTTTCAGGAATAAGTACTTGTTAGAAAGGTACTACGACAGTAATGCCAAAGAATTCTATGAGCTAAAGATGGGATTGATGACAGATGAAGAGTACACGACCAAGTTCTTGGAGCTATTGAGGTATGTACTGTATCTTAAAGATGAGAAGGCTAAAGTTCAGTGATTTTTCAGTGGATTTCCATTAGCATTTAGAGATCGGATTGAGTATGATGAGCCTTGGTCACTTGAGGAAGTTATTATGAAATTGAAACATTGCTATGAATAGTCAAAGCGTAAGAATGAATCTCAGCAAGGATGGAAATGAAAGGATAAGGATAAAGGTAAGGGTAAATGTAAACCAAAAATAAAAAGGCCTCACAATGCAGAAGAGAAAGAAAATGTGGCACCACAAAAGATGCAACTAGACAAGGACATGGACAACAACAACAACATAGAGGTGATGGTACTAGATGGTTGGAGTGTTGGACATGCAGTAAGGAACATCTTAAGAGAGATTGTCCATAGAATCATGGTGGTAGGCCTCAGATATATAGTGCACGGGAGGCGCAGACTGTTGTGGATGTTGGTCAGAGTGTTCCTCGTATCTATGCAGCACTAGATAATAGACAGGTATACCATCAAACATCTATCATTGAGATGGATGGTAAGATTTGTGATAAAGTTGTTTCTATTTTGATTGACCCTAGATTTACTTATAGTTATGTTAGTATTGACTTGGTGGATAAATGTGGTTTGAATAAAGAAGTGCATGCAGAATCTTGGTTAGTGTAGTTGTCTACAGGTACAAATAAAAGAGTTCATCATTGGGTAAGAGCTTGTGCATTTGAGTTGAATGGCATTTCTACAACAACGCATTTGAATGTATACCGTTGGGATCATATAGTATGTTGTTGGGCATAGATTGGTTGTACCTTCACAAGACTAAGGTGGATTTCTGTGACAAATCCATTGAGTGCTTGGATGACAATGGGGAACCAAGTGTCTTACAGGGAAAGAAAAAGGCCACATCAGTTAGGATGGTGACAACTATGCGGGTAAAGCACAGTCGCAAAAAAGGGTGTGTTATTTGCAGTGCATATTTCTAGTGAAAAAGGTAAGGAAGTTGAGGATGCAGATGTTTTGAGTAGATACCCAATTCTACAACAGTCTCAGGATGTGTTTCCTGTAGAGATTTCATAGTTGCCACCTCATAGGGAAGTATACTTTTCTATTGAATTAGTGTCAGAGGCAGCTCCAGCACCAAAGGCACCTTACAGGATGAGTACACCTGTGTTTGTAGAATTGACGCTGCAGTTGAAGGAAATGTTGGACAAGGGATACATTAGGCCAAGTGTATCACCTTGGGGTCAACTGATATTGTTTATAAAGAAGAAGGATGGTACTCTCAAATTGTGCATTGATTATAGGCAGTTAAACAAAGTGACCATCAAAAACATGCATACGTTGCCGATGATTGATGACTTGTTTATTCAGCTGAAGGGAGCAACAATGTTCTCAAAGATTGATTTGAGATCTGGATATCATCAAGTACGCATTAAAGAAGAGGACATCTACAAGGCAACTTTCCGGACTAGGTATGGGCATTATGAGTTTATTGTAATTCCATTTAGCTTGACTAATGCTCTAGCTACATTTACATTCTTGATGAATAGTGTGTTGCGACAGTATTTGGATAAGTTTGTTATTGTGTTCATTGATGAAATATTGGTATATTCTAAAAATGAGGAAGAGCATGTCGAGCATTTGGCAACAGTGTTGAGGTTGTTGAGAGAACATCAATTGTATGCTAAGCTCAACAATTGCAGTTTCTTTCAGACTAAGGTACATTAGTTGGAACATGTTGTCTCCAAGGAGGGCATAACAGTGGATCCATAAAAGGTAAGAGCTATCATGGAGTGGGAAACTCCTAAAAATGTATATGAGGTGAGATCCTTCATGGGATTGACAAGTTACTACAGGAGATTCACCAGGAACTCCTCATAGATTGTTTATCCTATTACATCATTGCAGAGGAAAGGTAAGAAGTTTGAATAGAAAGAGGAATGTGTGGCCAATTTTGAGTAGCTTAAGCAGTTGCTGACACATGCTCTAGTGTTAAAGATCGCAGATTCAGGCAAAGAATTTGTAGTATGTACAGATGCTTGCAAGAGAGGACTTGGTGGAGTCCTTATGCAGAAAGGACATGTAGTGTGATATGAGTCACGAAAACTAAATGAGCATGAGCAGAACTATCTAACACATGATCTTGAGTTGGCAGCGATCATTCATGCATTGAAGATGTGGAGGCACTATCTTCTTGGTAGAAGGTTTGTATTGATGAGTGATCATAGTGGATTGAGGTATCTATTCGACCAACTGAATCTAACTGCCAGGAAAGCTAGATGGCTGGCCATGATTAGTGAGTTTGATTTTGAGATTAGATACTTCAAAGCAAAAGAGAACAGGGTCACAGATGCTATTAGCAGGCGGATACAAGTGAACCATATAGCAGTTATGAGTTCCTATGGGGAAGATCTATAGGATAGGATCTTGTAGGCAGGTCAACAAGATGTCAGTTATATGGAACTTAGGCATAGATTGTAACATAGTATAGGTATAGGTACAGGTACAATTACAAGTAGTGGTACAGGTGCACGTACAAGTGCACAAGATGTGGACTATTGTCTCACGATAGATGGATTGATCAAATTTAGAGATAGGATATATGTGCCAGATAACAATGAACTCAAGAAGGTGATATCGAGGGAGTTTGTGAAACCATACTAAGGTCACCCAGACCATTAGAAGACATTGGCAACAGTGAAGAAGTTTTATTATCCGCTGAATTTGAAGAAGGATGGAGCAGATTTTGTGGCTAGATGTTTGGATTGTCAGCATGCAAAGGCAGAGTGTAGGCATCTAGGTGAATTGCTACAACCGTTACGATTCCAGAATGGAAATGGGAGGTCATTTCCATGGAATTCATCACAAGTTTGCCGAGGACAGTGAGAAAACATGATTCCATTATGTTTTTTGTGGATAGGTTAACAAAGGTTGCGCACTTCATTCTAGTGAAGACGACATATTCAACTAGTGATATGGCATAGGTGTTCATCAGAGATGTGGTCAGATTGCATGGTGTTCCAAAGAAGATTGTGTCAGAGAGGGATACGAAGTTCACTTCCAAGTTTTGGAAGGAGTTGTTTGCAGGTTTGGGAACAAAGTTGGCCTTTAGTACAGTTTATCATCCGCAAACATATGGACATACATAGAGAGTCAAGAAGATCTTGGAGGATATTTTGAGGATGTATGTGATGCACCAGCAAAGAAGATGGGAGGAGTATCTTCCATTGGTTGAGTTTGCATACAACAATGGTTATCAAGATTCATTGAGGATGAGTCCTTTCGAGTCATTGTATGGGTGAAGTTGTAATACTTCCATTAGTTGGAGTGATCCAATTAACAAGGTGTTGATTGGACTGGACATGTGGGAAGACATGGAGCAAGAAATGCAGGTAATCAAGAAGAATTTGCAAGCAACACAGGATAGGCAGAAGATCTATGTAGATAGGAACAGGTTTTTGAAGGAGTTTCATGTTGGGGAACATGTGTACTGGCACATCAAACCGAAGAAGAGATCATTGCGGATTGGATAATGTGGCAAGATGCCACCCTGGTTTCGTGGACCTTTCAGGATTATTGAGAGGATTGGGCCAGTAGCCTATCAACTTGCCCTACCTCTAACAGTGAAATTCCATTATGTTTTCCATGTGTCATTTCTTAAGAAGTATGTTAAAGATGACGATCACGTGATTGACTAGTCTGTATTGTAGGTGGAGCCAGATGAATAATTCCAGTCGCAATCGCAGTGTATATTGCAGAGAAAGGTTCTCATGCTCTACAACCAAAAAATCAAGCAGGTCAAAGTGCAGTGGAAGCACTTTGGGCTCGATGAAGCTACATGGGAGATGGCAGATTAGATGTGGGCTATGTATCCTTCCTTATTCGCTGGTGTGGAGTACTGAAGAAGGTATGTTTTTATTGACTATTTTGTCATCTTTTCTTTAGAACTCGTAACATCTTTGCATCATGAACTAGGTAGATAATGGGAAATCATGAAAAATATTTAAGATTTATATGCAACATGAAAACACTAATAATTGCCATTTCCTATGTAGGAAAAGGGAAAAACTAAAGATTGCTGCTCCAAAGAAAAAGACAGGGCCAAGCTAACCATTGTCCCTTTGGCAGGGAACCATATGCAAACAAGACGATCTAAATTAAAACATCTCAGCCAAGGAAAGGAAAATGAGATATCGACTCGGCGTAAGAAAACGACCAGATAACTGAGGATTAACAGCTTGGCGAATCCCTCAGGATCCTTTGATCCTGAGGGATTGCTACTTTAACTATTTTCGCATCCTTGATATCTCCGCTTCAGTTGTTATAAGTAGGGGCAACACTGCTAGCCCGGGGAGACTGTTAATTTTTATGTAACTTTGCTCTGTATTCGAAACTTTGATCATCGACTCTTGTTGAGACGTGATCCACTGTAACTTTGTTTTAATGCTTTAATATAAATCTGGTTGCTGTTCCATCTTTGATCCTGGAATAATTTCAAGCGGTGTGTCCCTGGAGGCTAAGGGCCCGGCCCTGGTGGAACACTTGCTCCTGTACCATTACCTTTAGTTCATGTGTGGTTTTCATTATCAGCTTTGATCGATAATCTGGTGTTTTGTTATTTTATATCACAGCTCTGTTATATTTACAATATCGTTCTCTGCAACAGGAAAGTCATATTGTTCATTCTGACCTTATAACGTATTGTTGTTCCTTTAAGTCATTTACTGTTCTTTACAGAATGCTATTGCTGTTCAATTGCAGAGTAACCGAGCTGTAATATTCTTAAGTTGGTTTATACTTCATTACAATTGCTGTTCAATTGACATTGTTGTTCCATTATGAATTGCGATCGTTATCCTTTCTAACTGAGATCAATATTTGTGGTATCAGACTCAGATCACTGTTTCGCTTAATATCTCTGTGTGCCATGTGTATTATTCATTTTGGTACTGTATATTCACAATTGGCTCTAAGCGCTGTTCTATATTTCATTGGTAATTGGTTGTCGTTCCATTTCTATTTACTGTCCAATTTATCCTTTAAGTAAAGATTTCCATCTGATTTCTGTAGGATATGATTGCTGCACTTGTTCCTGTAGATTAAGGTGTTGCTGTTCATCAGACTTAGTTGCTGTTACATTTTCTAGTTGTTGTTCCATTTCTTAATTGTTGTTCCATTTCTTGTTATCTGCGTTATTGTTGCTTTGGTGTGCAGAATGATCTGAAACTGTAGTGGGCGTTGGCATTTGTTGTCTAGTCCCCAGATTGATGATTTGTTCCTTGATTACCTTTATTTACATCAGTTTCCAAAGGGATGAGTTATTGTTACTGGACCCTTGACTGATAAATTGCTTAGTTTTCCGAGCGCATGATTTAGTTTTTAAAGTATTTTGCTGTAAGTAGATCTTGTTTCCAGCATCTGTTTACTCTTGTATTTTCTTGAGCTATACTACTAGCATTACTCTGACAAATGACTGCCTCAAACTGAGTACACTCTTTGAGATAAAAAATCGTTCCTGGATTGACAAGTTAATGTGAGGTAATTAGAGGTGAAAAAGACCATTTTTATGGCTCGAAATTTTGGCGACGTTGTCGAGGAAGAGTGTAGCCATTTGTCTCTTTTTCAGAGTAGTGTAAGAACCTGTTAGGAAAGAACTGGGTTTTAAAAACGGAAGGTAAGAACCTGCGTGTGGAGTATGTAATAGCCCTGCTCCCTTGCCTGCTTTCCTGCAGAATTGTTGCTGTTTTGAATCTAGTAGTTGATTTGTGTGCATGACTAAGCAGAAAAAGCCAGAAAAGAATCCCAAACCTCTACCCAAGTCTGATAAAGCTAAGGGGCCGGTGACCCTTGGCCGATCGACCTTCATAGACGAAATCCTTAAGAAAGCAGAATCTCAGCTTTCAGTAGGACCTAAAAAAGTTACTTCTAGACAACCTACTAGTTCCCTTCAGGCCACAGGATTACCATCTGTAGCCTTTGCTGAGGTGCATAGCCAAACCGAAGAGCAAGATTTTCAAGAAATTGAAAATTATAGCCTAAAATCATTGCAAGAAGGGAACCTTAGCAATCTTTGTGAAGGAAGAGGAGAAACAGGAGAAGCTGAAGAACCAAAATCTCCTCTTCTGGTAATTCAGCCATTAAGCAGCCCAGATAAGGGAAGTGATGCAAAAATCATTTATAACAAAATTCAAGAACCTGAATCCCCTTAGACATTAGGCACTCTCATCATCCCAGATAAAGGAAGTGATGTCAAGGCCATCCCCATCGGAGCCATTCCCCCTCGATAACCTAGGAATACCCTCCTAGATATTCTAGAAGGCTATTGGCATATATTTGACCAAATGGCCCAGAATCAGCCTAACACCCAAACCTCTACACTGCAATACCCCATTGTGGATACTGCAGCTAATGCACCTATGAAAGTAATTCCTCTTCAGCATATCCCTACATTCCATGGCCTTACATCAGAAGATCCGGATGCATTTCTATTTGAATTCGATGTGCTGTGTAGAGGATATGACTATACCACCGATCCCCAGAAACTGAAATTATTTCCCTCTACATTAAAAGGAGCTTCTTTAAGATGGTTTATGGGATTAGGTGGTGGTGTTATAAATAATTGGGATCAAATGAAAGAGTCTTTTCTAAAAAAATATCAGGACTATTGCAGGTCTCGAGAGTTAAAAGATGAAATATTTCAGATGGTAGCTAAACCAAATGAAACATTAGAAGAGTATGTTGAACGATTCCAGTATAATCTTCAAAGATCTCCTTATGCATCATTACCCTTACCTGATAATGTATTAAAAACAACATTAATTAGGGGAATGAAGGAACAATGGATTGAGACATTAAACATTATGGGGAAAGGAGATATTTATCAAGAAAATTTTGTTGACATTATTGATTTATGTATCAGGAGCTCGAGAGGCAGCACAAGGCTAAAACCAGCCGAACATGATCGATTTGTAAGAGATAATAGAATTTCGACAGAAGGAGTAACTCGTGTAGAAATTGGAAATTTATTAGAAAATTTTAAAACCGACATATTGGGGACGCTGACAACACAACTTGATATTATGCAGGCCAAACAAAAGCAAGTAGAAGCAGAACAGAATTTGGCAATCTTCTATCCCAGATGTAGAAAGAAACACAGCCACAAGGAGTTTCCATTAGATGCAGTCCAAGTTTGCGCCATTTGTACAAAAGACCACTCCACAGAGAGCTGTCCCTCACTTCTTGGATTGAAATCATTATACAAGGAAGCAGAAGAAGAGCCAGAATCGGTGTATCTACTTAATCAGCGCCGTCAGTGGCAGCTACAACAAACAGATATGTTTTCAGACCCACCTTCTTCTTTCCAGCCTCTACAATATTATGCTCAACAATATAATTCAATGTGGCAAAATCAACCTTCCTTCCCGAACTGGTCACAACAATCATTCCCTTCATCATCTCCATGGCCGAATCAAGCAAGCCAACCCAATTGGCCAAATTTTCCCTATACCCCACCATATTGGCAAAAAAATGTTTATCCACCGCAATGGACCCCTCCTACTTCACAGAGTCAAACCTGGCAGACAAACTGGCAAAGACCGATGAATCAACCAGTAGGAACCATCCCGCTCCCTCAACCTACACTGCCAGCCCTATAACAAAACCCCCAGTCTAACTTAAGACCACAACTCCCAGCCCAGCCCAACTCCAATCCAAATAGCAGACTGGTCCAGTGCATTCAAATAATCGAAACATCAGAGATAGGAACCGATCTAAGGGAGTGTAATGACCTTCAATTAAGATCTGGGTGTATCATTGAAATAGAGGGAGATAAAACGGTTCAAGTTGAAAATCAGTTACCTGTAGAACAACTATCACAAGAAGAGGACATGACCACACAAAAAATTCATGATCCAACAACCACATCCTCTCCTCCATTCCCAAAACGCTTAATTATACCTCGACCTAGACAATATCCTGATTTTGACATTCTGGGAGAATTACGAAACCTGTACATAAAAATCCCGCTCCTCCAAGCCATTCAAGACATCCCGATATATGCAAAGACTATCAAAGAACTATGTATAAAGAAGCCAAGGAGGACAATAACAAATAACCCAAAAGTCCAAGTAGTTGGCACTTTATCTGACTTATTATTAGGGAAAGAAACACCCGTTAAATATGAAGACCCAGGAAATCCAATAGTAACCGTACAAATCTATGGTCAAACCTTCTCAAATTCCTTAGTTGATATAGGAGCTGCAATTAACATCTTAACAACCACTACTTGCCAAAAACTGAGCATTACATCAATAGAACTAACCTCTACTTTACTAGAACTGGCTGATCGATCTGTAGTTAGGCTAGAGGGCACACTACATGATGTTATGGTATCTGTTGACTCCTGGGAGTATCCGGACGATTTTCTGATAATAAACCCCTAAAACTGACTTGATGGACATCCATTGATCTTAGGCAGACCTTGGCTCGCAACTGCCGATGCTTATATTGGCTGCCAACAAGGTAATATGACCATTACTAGGGGGACAAATATTAAGAATCTAGCTTTATACCCCCCATCGCAGCCAAGTGTTACAATAATAAAAACTAACAAGCATCCTGTATCATACCTCACCGAAAATATTAGATCTCCATTAACCATACAAGAGGCCCTCGATTTCAATGACCAAATAGAAGATGATGCCATTAATAATTTCATTAGCCAAGTTGAACCCAGATCCCACATACAATGTCACATGATAGAAGTAGCATTTTATAATGAATTAGAAGAGGATCTTCTTAAAGATACACATGATCAAACAATACCTACTACCTCTGTTTCGAATAGTAAAATTGTGGAAATTGAGCCAGGAAAGACTTTAAACATTAATGCCAACCTGACTTCTGAACAAGAAAAGAAGCTCATTCAATTATTGAGGAAACATAAAGAAGCATTTGAATGGGACTACCCTGATATGAAAGGAATTGATCCCCAGTTATGTACACACCATATTTACATAGAAAAGGATGCGAGACCTGTTCGCCAACCACAAAAGAGACTTAATCCTGATCTAAAAGACGTTGTAAAAGTCGAACTTCAAAAACTTTTAGATGTTAACTTCATCTACCCTATCTCCGATAGTAAATGGGTCCCTCCACTTGTTGTGGTACCAAAGAAGAATGGAAAGTGGAGGATTTGTGTAGACTATAGAGAATTAAACAAAGCAACACAAAAAGACCATTTTCTCCTTCCATTCATTGATCAAGTATTAGACACTCTAGCAGGAAAGAAATTCTTTTCTTTCTTAGATGGCTTCGGTGGATACAATCAGATTCAGGTTGCCCCTAAAGACCAAGACAAACCACTTTTACTTGTCCTTGGGGAACATTTTCCTACAGAGTTATACCTTTTGTCTTATGCAATGCTCCTGCCACATTTCAAAGAGCTATCCTCAGCATTTTTTCAGACCTAATAAATGAGGGGCTCAAAGTCTACATGGATGATTTTACACCATATGGAGATGATTTTGACCCAGCATTGGACACACTGGAAAAAGTCCTGCAGCGCTGCATTGTCACCAGGCTTTGCTTAAGCCATGAAAAATGTTATATGATGATGACTGAAGGACTTATTCTAGGCCATTATATCTCAGCAGCTGGCATACAAGTAGACCCAGCCAAAATCCAAATAATTTTGCTAATTCCCACTCCTACCACTCAAACAGAGGTACGCAGTTTTCTCGGATTCTCTGGTTATTATAGAAGGTTTATAGAACATTTTTCACATATTGCTGCACCTCTATATGCACTGACATGTAATCTTGACTTTTTGGACAGAAAAATGTGACCGTGCTTTTCAGGATCTAAAGAAGCTTGTGTCCACAGCTCCAGTCCTTCGAGGACCACATTGGGACCTGCCATTCTAGATTTCATCAGATGCCTCAGATACAGCTATTGGAGCAGTCCTTGGGCAGGAAGAAGATAAAAAACCATATGCAATTTATTATATTAGCAAGAACTTATTCCCTGCTAAATTGAATTATACTATTACTGAAAAGGAATTTCTAGTTGTAATACATGCTGTCAATAAGTTCAGGCATTACATTATTGGGTATCGTATTATCTTGTATACAGATCACTCTACCATAAAATATTTAGCAAATAAACCAATCACAAATGGTAGAATAACTAGACGGCTGATTTTATTGCAGGAATTCGATATTACAATCAAGGACAGACCTGGAAAAGAAAATCCTGTAGCTGACTTTCTATCATGGATGCCAAAACCAGTGGATGCAGCAGAAGTTGAAGATTAATTTCCAGATGAGCATTTGTTTGTTGTCATTGTTAAAACACCCTGGTATGCTGATGTTGCGAATTACTTAGCAATAGGTAAATTACCAAAGCATCTGACCCCCAATGAACGAAAACAAATTGTCCAGCGAAGTGCTTGATTTTCCTGGATTGGGGGCTACCTGTTCCATACAGGAGCAGATATGCACATCAGGAGATGTGTCTGGGAGGATGAAATTTTTGATATTTTGAAAGCTTGTCACGATGGACCATGTGGCGGACACTTTGCCGATAAGAGAACTGGACATAAGATGCTGCAAACAGGGTATTATTGGCCTACAATCTTCAAAGACGCAAAGAATTTTGTTCAAGCTTGTGACAATTATCAAAGGGTAGGACGCCCTGGTCAGTCCGACGAAATGCCCCTGAACCCACAACTGGTTATTGAACCATTCGAGCGATGGGCACTTGATTTTGTTGGTCTAATTAACCCATCATCGAACCAAAAAACATATATTCTGGTGGCAACAGAATATGTCACCAAATGGGTTGAAGCAGAAGCATTACCGAGAGCTACAGAGGATTCTGTCATACAGTTCCTGTTCCATATATTTGTGCGATATGGGCTTCCAAGATACATAATTACAGATGGTGGACCACAGTTTTCTGGTAACAATATTGCTACAACACTTAAAAACTATCATATCCAGCATAAAATTACTACTCCATACCACCCACAGGCAAATGGTCAAGTAGAAAGCAGCAACAAAATAATAGAAGCAATCTTGACAAAAACCATTGCGTCGCATAGATGCGATAGGGCTGCAAGACTACCAGAAGCCTTGTGGGCTTACAGAACAACATGGAGAAGCACTACCGGCTGTTCACCATACCAATTGGTGTTTGGAAAGCAACCTATTTTCCCCATAGAATTCGAAATCCAAACATTGCGAACAAGACAAGAAGCAGGCCTAGATCTAAACGAGGCACAGATTAATAGATTACAGTAGATCAATGAGCTAGATGAAATCAGGCTCTCTTCCCTTCAACATACTACATTCATCCAATAGCAGCGAGCTAAATGGCATGACACTCTCATTAAAAACAAAGTCTTCCGCGAAGGAGATTGGGTGCTCTTATACGATTCCAAGTTTCAGGATTTTCCCGGGAAACTTCAGACTCACTGGTGGGGCCATATGAAATCCAGAAGGTACACGATAATGGAACCCTTACTCTAGTCACTATTGACGGATTTGGACATACCTTTAAAGTAAATGGCCACCGAGTTCGATTATATCGCAAACCACTTACTCGGGAATCCTTCTGGCAACAACTACGCGAAGACTTCGATATGCAAATTCTACAGGAGGAAGAGAAATCTTCCTCCCCTGTGATTCATTAGGTGATTCTGTTTTTATACTTTGTACATAATTTCTTTGTTCTGTATATATTTTTGTATTTGCATTTTTTTCTGCTATTCCGTTTTCAGAAGAAACAACACTGTCATTTTTGATGTTCCTTTTCTGAAAGGACAACATTTGTGTGCACTTTTGTCATTACTGTTGTTCCTTTTACAAAGGGACAACATTTTTGTTTGTTGTTCCTTTTTCAAAAGAACAACACCTTTTGTTTCAGTCGTTCCTTTTTCCATTTTCATCTTGTTGTTCCTTTTCCAAAGGAACGACATTTGAGTGTTCTGTTGTTCCTTTTCCAAAGGAACAACACTTTTGATTTTTGTTGTTCCTTTTCCAAAGGAACAACACTTTTGATTTTTGTTGTTCCTTTTCCAAAGGAACAACATTTGAGTGTTCTGCTGTTCCTTTTCCAAGGGAACAACACTTTTGATTTTTGTTGTTCCTTTTCCAAAGGAATGGAATTTGAGTGTTCTGCTGTTATTTTTCCAAAGGAACAACACTTTTGATTTTGCTGTTCCTTTTCCAAAGGAACGACATTTGCGATTTTGTTGTTCCTTTTCCAAAGGAACAACGCTTTTAGCACTTGCGTTTCTACTGTTCCTTTTCCAAAGGAACAACACTTTTGGTTTTTTGATGTTCCTTTTCTAAAGTAACGACATGTTCGGTTTTTGTTGTTCCTTTTCCAAAGGAACGACACTTTTGGTTTTTTATTGTTCCTTTTTCAAAGGAACAACACTTGAATTCCTTTGTCCTTACTTTTTTTTTTAAACGACAATATTCTCATATTCCTTTTACCTATGCCTAAAGATATCTGCTATTCCTCTTGTTTCAGGTCTTTTGGAGAACAACTATACACTCATGTAATGGATACAAAGCTAGAGCATACTGAAATCAGAAAATTATATAAAATCGCTACGTTTACAAGAAATTGTTGTGAATTGATAAAGAGGAACAAAGAAAGGACATAATTATTCATCACTTTTGTTGTCATTACCCTACTGATACTGACATGATTGGTCATCTTTATCATGCTGGTTCTTTTTAAATTCCCATAATCTTCTTGGATCATTATTAAGGAATAAGAACAAAGGGTTTATATTTTTCTATTGAGATGTTAAGACTTCTTCCACAATTCCTACTCTTAAGGAGGGCCGAACCACCCTTTGTGTATAAATAGGAAAGCATTTTATAAAAAAAGAAAAAAGAAGAAGAATGTTTTGAATTGTCAAATGCAGGATAGGGGGTCTCATCAAGAGTCAACCTACCATGATCATAAGAAAGAAAGTGAAATGGCATTCCCACTATGGCCACCACACCAGGGATATGGTCCAAGAGGCACATTAGAAAAAATAAAGAGTCCTTGGAACAGGAGGTCTCATCATGAGCCGGCCTGCCCACCTTTCACTCCTTCCTGGTGAATGGCATTATGATTTAACTAGTTACCAAGCCAGCATAATGACCTTCATTTTGACACTGAACAATACTTCCTATGCATACACAAAGGATCATGGTTCCATGGGTGAAACAAACAACTCTGCCAAGGTTATGGATACCTATCGGCAGCAGAGCTCTGTTAATGGTATTGAAGTCACATTTCTTATACACCAATAGTAATCATTAATACCCTTCTCTGTCTTATACCTTTGTAATCTGTCAAATAAGATTATGCATATCACTTCCTTGAACCATTAAACACATGAAAATCCATCATAACCAATCATGACGGGAAAAGTAGACAATGATCGCATTACACTCGTTGTGCACGTTAGCTGTCCTATCTTCCTAGCCTCGCATCATGTAACCGCATTTTCTTATTTATTAAGCGATCCTGTTATACACCTCAATTTCGGTAACCTGCTCCTTTTGTAAACATGGCATCGTGGCATATGTTGTTCCTTTATGACCCTGTACCAAAACAGATCAGCCTGCCGCTCCTTCATTTGACAGCCGAGGATGGCCTATCACATTGCGCGGGGTAGGGGGGCTGACTTCATAATTTGATGACATACGTGTCAAGCTATTATTCGGCAAACTCTTGCTCGGGAATAGCAAGGCTTAACAGTGTCTCGTTTTTCAATTTGCATGCCTCGCTGTTCCTAGGATATTTCCATATCATAGTCTGCAACAATTAATAAGATTTGAACGAGCCTTGCGATTTTGCTATTTTCTCTCTGTTTCTAACAGTTTGAACAACCCGTTGTTCCATTGCCATCTCTACGTTTTTACAGTGAACTAAAGCATGGGAGGAAGGTCAATTCGAAGAGAACTACAGGTATTGACAGTTTCTAACGCTCCACAGGAAATCCTGGCAAGGGCATGATGGTTAGTCTATCTTAATTGTTTACAAGAATCCAACGAGACCGTGGCAATAGAATTCTTGCAGAACTTGCAAAAATACCACTCCACAGTAAGGGGGAAACACATAGCAGTTACCAATGACATAATTGCAGAGGTCTCGGGACTGCCAGCCACTGGACCTGTGTGGACTCTAAAGAAGAAGAGACTGCAAAAGATCATGAAGATCTTCTAGGATGAAGGCCACAACCTGACAGTCAGAGGAAAGGGAGTCCTACCAGCAGCATTAGGAGATCCATGGGCAGAATTAGCGAGGATCATCCAGAGCTACATCACCTGTGAAGGCAGGAAAGACATGGTAAGACCACAACACCTTAAACTCTTAGCTGTATTAAAAGAGAAATGCTCTGTGAACCTACCTGCATTTTTAAATTCATTACTTCATGATGTTTCCCGAAGCATGAAAAAGTCACAACATGTAGAGTCAGTAGTAAGTCACCATGGATTGATACGGCTGATAGTTAGCCACAGTCTTGCTCAGCAACAGAGCAGCTGGGAAGAACTAATTGCTATGATAGATGGGGCACCGACCCCACCAACCCCAAAACGCAAACATACTGCCAGTACACCAAATAGACCATCAAAACGGAGAAAATCAGTTAGATTGGCATGGATTAGAGGGAGGTTGGAAAATCTCCAAGGGAGTACCAGCCAACCTGTGGAGATAGATGACTCAGGGGATGAGCGACCCTTGTAATTGGAAGGAGAAGAGAATGAGAAAGAAGTGGGAGGAAATGAGGAAGGAGAAACAGAGGAAGAGACCGCGCAGCCTTAGCAGGTGGAGGCAAAGACAGAGCAACGCGAAGAGAGTCCATTGCAAAATCCATTTTCACACCTTCATTACTCTGTCTGTCAGTGTTTATTCCCCCTCCAAACCCTTAGCCTGAGTTTTTCATAAAAACAACTGTTGTATTCTATTGAACTCTTCTTGAGGTAATGATTCTACCCCACCCGTAGTTACCTGAATCAAGAACCCTTCCAGATCTAGGTGTTCTCTGTCAAGAATTTCCTATAGCTCGTGGTCCTCCAGTTCCATCTCACTCTGGGTCATTTCTTGATCCATCTCTGGTTTTGTATCACTCATCATGATCTCTTTTTGTTTATCACTATCCTATGTTTGTTCATGGTTTTCTTCTTTCTCCTTTCCCCAAGACTTCCTCCCATTGCTTGATCTTCTGTTTTTAATTCTTCATCCTCTTCAAGAACTTGGAACTGGTTCTCACTAACCCGTTGTCCTTCATTTTGGTGTTTCTTTGGCCCTCTTTTGCCGTCTTTTCCTCTATGTACCACTTTGTGAAAGCTATCAGTGTCTTTCATTGTATTAGTTTGACTCTTGTTCTCTACTTTACTGAGAGGACAGTCTCTAAGTAGGTGCCCATGTTCATGGAATCTACGACATCTAAATGGAATATGCTCATAGTCTACTGTTTGCACCAATTCTTCATCAAAAACTTCCAATATGACCTCATCTGTAAGAGCTCCTAATAGATCCATCTCCACACATATCCTTGCAAAGGAAGTATATTTTCCCCTTCTTTTGGCTTCAGTAGCTTTGAAAAACCGACCTAATTTATTGCCTATGGTAGCTAACGATTCAATTTTCTAGTAATCAAGAGGTAGAGAATAGAGTCTTACCCAGACTGGGACCGAAGTAAAAGTCTCATGCTCTGGGACAAAATTCATCATCCATGGCCGCATATAGAGACCTACTGCTGTGTAGAAGTAGGGCCCTCCTTCAAACACTCTGTCTTTATCTTCAATATTTGTGAACACCACAGAGAAGAATCCCTTTGACCCGAGATGTAGGTAAATGCTCCCTTTAGGTTTCCAGTGGTATTTGATCCATGTTTGTAAAGCTTTTTCAGTGGGCCATAAACCCATGAATTTATAGATGATAGCATAAGTCCGCATGTGATCCATGTGTGCTTGCAGTGCAGGATTATTTAAGACTACTCTAGGTGTGATTTCAGCTTTGGGTTTATAAGGTCCCTTTTGTCTTTTGTCTTCTATTGCCTATTTTTTGTCATCTTCCTCCTTGTCTTTTATGCTTTTATTCTCCTTCATTTTGGTTCCATCTTTCTCCTCTTCCATATTTCTTCTTCCTTCCTCAACAATACTTCTGACATTTTCTAGAGGTTTCTTGCCCTTGTTGGCCATGGCTTCCTTGTAGGAGGGAGTGGAGCTCCCTCCTCTACGCCCTTCCATGGAGAACAACCCCTTCAGCAATCTGAAACCCTAGCTATACGCTCTTCGCTCCCAAATCTTCTTGATTCAAATGCACTTCGGTTTATAATCACTATGGTTTATAATCTCAATTCCTTCAGGTTTATAAAATTAATAATTTCTTGGTCAAATATGGTCGAACATCACATTTTGACAAATATTTTCTCAATATGAAAATCAAACATGGTCAACCATGGTCCAACATTGCTTTGTGACAAAGATTGTCTCAATATCAAAATCAATCATGGTCAACCATGGTCCAATGTTGCATTCCAACAAAGATTGTGTCAATATGAAAATTAATCAATGTAAACAGTGGTAAACCATATTTATCTTATGGTTTATATACCTTGGATTTACAATATTAATCCCTCAAGTTTGATATTATTCCCTTGGGTTTATAATATCAATCCCTTGGGTTTATTGAAGGGTTCATATTCCCAGCGTATAAAATAATTCATAACCGTGGTCACATTGTGACAATGTTTGTCTCATAGTCAATTGTCGCATTATGAAAACCATGGTCATCCATGGTCCAACATCACATTGTGTCAAATATTGCCTCAATATCAAAACCAACCATGGTCAATCATGGTCAACCATGGTCCAGTGTCACATTACGACAATGATTCTCCCAATATGAAAATAAATCATGGTGAACCATGGTCACACATGGTGAAACATGGTCCAACATCACATTGTGACAAAGATTGACTCAATATGAAAATTCAACCATGTTTGTCTTACACTTTATAATATTTATCTTACAGTTTATATACCTTGTGTTTACAACATTAATCCAATGGATTTAAAATTATTCCCTTATATTTTTAGTGTTAATCCCTTGAATTTATCAGTCCGTTTGGTTTATAATATTATTAATTCATTGGGTTCATTAATCCCTTGGGTTTATAATATTAATCCCTTGGGTTTTTAATCCCTATGATTTATAATATTAATTCTTTTGGTTGATTAATCCCTTGGATTTATTGATTGCTTGTGTTAATGATCTCCATGGTTTATAATATTAATCTTTTGGGTTTATACTATTAATAATTCCTTAGGGTTTTTTTTCTAAGTAAAACTTATCTATTAATAAAGACATAATGTACAAGGAGGCTCCAGCCTCTTCGGTACTGGGTCAGTTATATGACCATTTTAAACATCAAGCCTTGATATCGTGACTGGCCTAGTTGGGGAAACCAACCCAAGAATTTGATCAGGAAAGTTCATTTTACCCTCGCAGGGGCTACAGATCCAAAATTCAAAAATTTTAACCAAAAGACTATAAATTTTAGTAATACATCCAAAGTGAAACCCACAGTTTAGCTCAAAATTCTCCACAGTAAAATAGCTCATGAGAGCCAATGCTCATAACCTGAGCAAGAAACGAAATTCAAAATTGACCTAACATGAAACGAAATGCAAAATTGAGCTGGAAATGAAAATAAGCAAAACCGAACTCAGGACTTGACACGTGACCTAGCATGCAGCAGCAACGTGGCTTCTGTTGGCTTTTCCTCCACAATCGGACACTAGCCATATTCTTCTGAACTAGTATCCACTACATGCCCGCCACCTACAATGTCCTCTATTTGAATTCCTTTGTCCTTACATGTGGCTTTGCCTCCCAGAGTCTTCTATCAGATACTGGATGGTTTTTCCATGTCTCTCGGCGGGTGGATGGAGCTTGGCTCCCCTTGAAATATGCCAAGCTTAGGAGGATCCTGGTTAACTTCTGAGCTAAGCTTTGGTTCAGGACAGGAATCAGTGACCTCTCTGAAATCCTCCATGATAGTGGCAATGATGAGCAGCCTATCCATGGAGCAGCAAAACTAGAATTGCACTTGCTGGGAGGAAGCAGTGGTAGCAGTGTGCTAGGCGAATCCCCCTAAATGCCAAACCTCACTGGTGCCCATTCTACCTCAGCCACTGCGGGTGTCTGGGTATCTGCCAAGGAAGCAGGAATTGGAGGGGCTTAGGGGAGGGGAGGCAGACAGGGAAGTGGGGACAGAAGGGCGAAGGGATGAAGGGTGAGTGGCATCGCCCTGACTACCACCTCGTCTGCACCTCATTCTATGACTTTGGCGCATGATTCTTCATCTAGAAAGCTGCAGTGAGCAATGAATTGTAGGGTTAGGAGGCGGGCCAAGAGTGACAGAGGGGATGTTGTGAGGAGCAGGAGAATTTAAATCCGGATCAGAGGAAGGGGCCGAGACCTCAAAATGCAAGTGGAAGGGAAAGGACTGAGAAAAATGGTGACCATTGCCCAGGTCGACACAGCAAATGGGTCTGTAATGTCTTCCCGGAGCAGTGTGAAGGCTCAGCTCTGCTGCAGAGGGATGGCAAGAGAAATTGAGAGGTTGAATAGGTGAATGCGAGGGGCTCTGCTCCATATTCATGAATTTGCAGAGAATTTCTCGATTTTCCAAATTGGTTAATGGCGCTGGCCAAAGAGCTAGGACTTGCCTTAATTTCCCACATGGGAAGGCGCAAGTTGCCATACGGATTAGTCACCTGCTTGTTCGGTGGCCCATGGGCATTAAAGACTTATCTAACACTCGCATCCGGGGAATAATTCCTTAGGTTTATTAATCCCTTTTGTTTGTATTATTAATACATTGTGGTTTTGAATATTAACCCCTTGGGTTTTTAATCTATTTGGATTTTAATATGAATAATTCCCTGGGTTTATAAATAATAAAACCATGGTCAACCATGTTCCAACATCACCTCATGACAAAGATTGTCTCAAAATGAAAATCAACCATGGTCTACCATGGTCCAACATAGCATTGTGACAAAGATGATCTCAATATGAAAATAAATCATGGTCAACCATGGTCCAACGCTGCATTGTGGCAAAGATTGTGTCAAAATAAAAATCAACCATGGTCAACTGTGTTTATTTTAGGGTTTATATGAATTGGGTTTATAATATTAATCCCTTCGTTTTAATATTATTCCCTTGCGTTTATAATCCCTTGGGTCAACCATGGTCCAACTTCGTATTGTGACAAAGATTATTTCATTATGAAAATCAATCATGGTGAACCATGGTCCAACTTTGCGTTGTGACAAAGCTTGTGTCAATATCAAAATCAAACCTAGTCAACCATTGTCAATCACGTTTGTTTGAGGGTTTATTATATTTATCTTATGGTTTATATACCTTGGGTTTACAACATTGATCCCTTGGGTTTTTAGTATTAATCCCTTGGGTTTATTATTGCCTTGGGTTTATAATATTATTAATTCATTGGGTTCATTAATCCCTTGAGTTTATAATATTAGTCCATTGGGTTTTAATCCCTAGGTTTTATAATATTAATCCCTTAAGTTTATTGATTGCTTGTGTTAATAATCCCTAGGGTTTATAATATCAATCCCTTGGGTTGATACTATTAATAATTATTTGGGTTTATTAATCCTCTCGGTTTGTAATATTAATCACTTGGGTTTTTAATCTATTTGGATTTTAATATGAATAATTGCTTGGGTTTATAAATAATAGGCCCATGGTCAACGATGGTATAACACTGCATTGTGACAAAGATTGTCCCAATATGAAAATCAACCATGGCCAACCATGGTCCAACATCGCATTGTGACAAAGAATGACTCTATATAAAAATTATTTAGGGTTAGCCATGGTCCAATGTCACATTATGAAAAATATTGTGTCATAATGAAAATCAACCATGGTTAACAATGATAAATCATGTTTATTTAGGATTTATAATATTTATTTTAGGGTTTTTATACCTTCAGTTTATAATAATAATCCCTTGGGTTTAATATTATTCCCTTTGGTTTTCATTTTTAATCCCTTGGGTTTATTTTTCCCTTAGGTTTATAATATCAATCCTTTAGATTTATTAATCCAAGGGTTTATTATCCTAGGGTATAACATTAGTCATAGATTTTATAATATTAATCATAGGTTTTAATAATAATCTTAAGGTTTAATATTGTTTCTATATGAAAATCAACCATTGTCAACTAGGACATAGTCAATGATTTAATGGTCAACCATGGTCCAACATCACATTCTGACAAAGGTTGTCTCTATATGAAAATTAACCATGGTCCAATGCTGCATTGTGACAAATATTGTCTCAATATGAAAATTAATCATGGTCAACCATGGTAAAATGTTGCATTGTAATAAATACTCTGTCAAAACGAAAGTGAACCATGGTCAACAATGGTCAACTAGGTTTATTTTAAGGTTTATAATATTTATCTTATGGTTTATATACCTTAGGTTTATAATATTAATATCTTGGGTTTATAATATTATTCCCTTGGGTTTGATATTATTCCCTTGGTTTTGTTAATATCTTATGTTTATAATATTAATCTGTTGGGTTTTTAATCCACGGGGTTTATAATATTAATCCCTTGGGTTTAACTATTAATAATTACTTGGGGTTTATTAATCCCCTAGGTTTGTAATATTAATCCCTTAGGGTTTTTAATATTAATCCCTTGGGTTTTTAATCTGATTAGATTTTAATATGAATAATTCATTGAGTTTATAAATAATAGGCTCATGGTCAACCATGTTCCAATGTCACATTGTGACAAAAATTGTCTCAATATGAAAATCAACCATGGTCCAGCATCACATTATGACAAAGATTGTGTCAATATGAAAATTACCATGGTCCAATGTCACATTGTGACAAAGTTTGTGTCAAAATGAAAATCAACCATGACAAAAAATGGTCATCCATGTTTATTTTAGAGTTCATAATATTTATCTTGGGGTTTCTATACCTTGGGTTTATAATATTAACCCACTGGGTTTAATATTATTCTCTTGGGTTTATAATCCCCTGGGCATTTAATATTAATCCTTTGAGTTTATTAGTCCCTTGGGTTTATAATATCAATCCCTTGGGTTTATTAATATAAGGGTTCATATTATTAGGGTATAATATTACTCAAGGGTTTATAATATTAAACCTAGGGTTTAATATTAATCCTAGGTTTTAAGTTTGTCTCTATATGAAAATCATTGATGGCTAACCATGGTCAATCATGGTTAACAATGGTCAATAACCATGGTCCAATTATGAAAAATATTGTCATGGTCCAACATCACATTTTGACAACCATTAGCATCCATGGTCCCATGGTCCAACATCACATTGGGACAAAAATTGTCTCAATATGAAAGTCAATCAGGGTCAACCATGATCCAATGTCGCATTATGATAAATTTTGAGTCAAACTGAGATTCAACCATTGTCAACAATGGTCAACCATATTTATTTTATGGTTTATAATATTTATCTTAAGGTTTATATACCTTGGGTTTAATATTATTTTAGTGTCAATCATGATCCAACATCGCATTATGATAAAATTTGAGTCAAAATGAGATTCAACCATTGTTAGCAATGGTCAACCATGTTTATTTTAGGGTTTATAATATTTATCTTAAGGTTTATATACCTTGGATTTATAATATTAATCAATATGAAAGTCAATCAGGGTCAACCATGATCCAACGTCGCATTATGATAAATTTTGAGTCAAAATGAGATTCAACCATTGCGAGCAATGGTCAACCAAATGTTTATCTTAGGGTTTATATACCTTGGGTTTAATACTATTTCCATGGGTTTATAACCCCTTCGGTTTAATATTATTTCATTGGGTTTATAATCCCTTGGGTTTTTAATATTAATCCTTTGGGTTTATAATATAAATCCCTTAGGTTTATTAATCTAAGGGTCTATATTCCTAGAGCATAATCTTAATCATAGTGTTTATAATATTAATCCTAGGTTTTAAGATTGTCCCTATATGAAAATCAATCATGGCTAACCATGGCCAATCATGGTCAATGATGATTAATAACCATGATAACATTGTAATGAAGACTGTGTCATGGTACAACGTCACATTGTGACAAGGATTGTATCAATATGAAAATCAATCATGGTCAACAAAGGTCCAACATCGTTTGTGACAAACACTGTATCAATATGAAAATTGACCATGGTCAACCATGTTTGTTTTAGGGTTTATAATATTTATCTTAGGGTTTATATACCTTGGGTTTACAATACTAATCCCTAGGGTTTAATTATTCCCTTGGGTTTTTAATATTAATTCCTTGGGTTTATTAGTGTCTTTGTAATGTCCCATATGAGAAAATTTTGGAACGGGCTCTTCACATAAAATTTGTCATACATTTAACAGAAGATTGCATTGTGAAAATAAGCAAATAAATCACTGCAATCTCATGACACAATGAACAAGAAATCCTTAGCTTTATTATATTAGAAGAACTGGGGTTTACATGCAAATACAACCCATATAGTTGAGATCAATGGCCTTAGATAGATTTACAATAATGCCACAATCGACCTCCAAAACAAACTCAAAAACCAATACACTGCAACCTGTGAACCCTGAATGGGTTCACCAAGGGAAGAGATGGGTGCTCGCCCAGTCTCACTCAATCACCCAAGGGTTTATGTTCAGGAGCTACTGCTGGAGTGGAGAACTGGGTTCTCAACCCCACATACAAGAAAAGATATCAAAACCAAGATGTCCCCAAATGACCTTCTCCTTCTCTTTGATACATCTGATGGAATCCCCAAGCCTCTAGAATCATCTTATTTTATTATTATTCAAGAAGCTCCTCCATTAACTTTATCTTAAGTGACCCTTTTATTTTATTTTACTTAATTCACTTTTGGTCCTGTCCCCTAATTGATTATTTTTCCTTAATTAAATGACTAATTAAATTCATTTTTAACCAAGGAAAATGGTCAATAGCCCACGATACTCTCTCCAGCCATTGGAAGTCACTTCTCAACATCCCATCTTGTAGAGCTTCCCATTATCGTTCCAAGGAGCTATTACACTGAGGTGTTCCATCAATTAATCTCCATGGAATTCCACCTCGAGCATACTTAATTAAGTTATGTTGATAATAATCCCATTTTATGGGAATAATCAGAAAGTCACAGAACCAAAAACAAGATGTGCAGAACTGCTCATGATGATGAATATGCCTAGCGAATTTCATCGGACCCCATAATAACTCCTCTAAAATCCATTGAGACCCCTGATGACTTAAACCCACCCCACTAACCTGACCATCACCTGCCCTGGAAATCCACTCTGGCTGTACCATGGAGGAAAATACAAATGGGGACATTATAGTCCTCCCGCCGCAAGATTGCATGCCCTCAAGAAACCTAAATTTGTGGACCAATATGGTGGCCCAATGTAACTAAGACCCAATGTTAGGATCCCATATGAACCAGTGGGTGATGCTCTGCTCCTGTGTCAACCTACCATGAACGGACCCCTCAATGCTCAGATCCCATCCCAATCTCTGTTTGAACCTGTCATCAGCAAATCCTCCTGGATCCCAATGTTGCAAAGAACAAGTATCAAGGCTACAAAGCTCCTACTATGTTATAATTCCAACCATGAATTTTGCCCATCCACCACGTACCAACTCATCACTCTCTACAATCCAACGCTTTGGCATAATCCAAGGCGAGTCTCATCATACTAATGTTGTGCTGAAATACTAATAAGTGTCCAACCTACATCCTGCTTCCAACTAAATCATGTAATATCCCTGACCTCTAAGGGCTCCTGCAGTACAATGCTCCTGACTACAAATGATACTCCATCAATAGGGTACCAACTCATGATCTCTCGCCAATCGAATGCATGGACACTTGTGCAAGGAACGAGTCTATTGGGCTGATATGGGTCCCTACTCAACAGGTGCAACTTTATTTGGTAAATCAAATAGATATGTCTCAGGAACCCTACCCCTCTCACTATAATTGGCAAAAGGGGGCAAGATGTGCTACAAACCCTATCTATATATTCTCAAAGTGGGATTCTGCTTGAAAATGTTGTAGCTCGGTTGATGCCACTACATCGATTTTCACATCATAAATGGGTAGACACAAAGATGGATGCACTTCCATACCCATCGCCTGATAGGAAACAACACACTCATCCAATCCACCAATCTCTTGCCAAACTATCCTGTCATACTCCAACACCTCCTAAAGACATGTGTTTGCAAATACTACCACCCTGTTAGCTGTTTGCACATCTATATGCTCCTCATTAATGGATGGCCCCAAGGATGGCTTCTCATCCTCCTCCATCATGGGCTCAACATGAACCTCCAATTGGCTCTCCCCGAAAGGCTCATCATGCATACTATGCATATCATCCTCCTGAGCTGACTCATGCTCCATCATAAGCTACTCATGTTGACTCATCACTGGTGACACACTATCCTGAATGTCTCTCCTAAGACCCACAAACTGTTGATCATATGAATCTAGCCCAATGTTAATATCTCACCATCACTCCTACTCCTCTATGTTATCTCTATGTTAAATCATCAACTGCTCATCTACTCCCTGATCTCTTACCCATATGGGAACAATCAGATGATCCTTGTACTCCTTTACCACACATGGATGCATATCTGGGCTACTATCATCAACTCCATATGATTGCTCGTGCTCCTCTAAGGTATCATTGTATGAACCCATGGACTCATCCAAGAGTCCTCATCCTGACAAACATGAAGAAGATATCCCTGCTCTACTATTGTCATCTCCTCAATGTCACTCAAGCATGCGTGGTGAGGTCCCCAATTTCCTTTGCAGATGAATAAAAGCCCCTTCCTCCTCATCTCATTCTTGTTGCATGAGCCCCCAAACCTGAGTTGCCCCTCCCTGGTTAGTTGTCTCCTAAACAACCCAATGTTCTGGTCAATCAACCTCTCAGCTAGACCATAAGTGATTTGTGAGATCAACTACTTTCTCCTCCAAACAAAGAAAAATCAATATTGCAACTCCCGACAGATGGCATCACAATCTCTTATACATTAGGACAAGATGGATTGCATGTGTGCTTTGACTCTGTCAGGATGATGTTTCCTAATGCTGAAGAAGCATTGGAATATCTCTAAGATCAAACCATCACACTCTATATCAAACATGACTTCATATGTCCTAGTTACAGCCATAAGCCCTAAAATCTCAAGCTTCTTCCCAAATGTAGGACCCACACTGTTGTCCAAGTCATGGAAAGTATCCACTATCAGCTTGAAAAATCTCTTCATAACATCATCATTGTAAGGAGCTATAGGGTTGGTTAGTCTCATGATGCTACTAAGCCAAGAAGAAAAAGGAAGTCTAACGCCTTCACAAGGTTTGTCCAAGAAATTGGGTTGTATGAGAGCAAGCGTAGCTAGTCTTAGAGCCTAAAGGAGTTTCTTCCCTTCTAATTGGTTTACTTCAAAATTGAGTGCATCCATTTCATCTAGTTTGAAAAGTACTTTCCATGGACCCTCATGTACTTCAAATTTGTCCCAAGAGAAAAAATATTGTGTCCTATTTCCTGTCCCTTCTGCACATCCTTCAGCTATTCTTTCTAAAGAATGGCATAGGCCCCTCTTGAGAAATTTTTGTTGTTCAGTTTAGGTTTTTGGTCTAGAATGCAGTCCACTAATGCATTGTTGTGTTGATTTAAGAGGTGTTTTAAATAATCCATTTTTCACTAGTTCCTAACCAACTCACTCTCAAGCAATCAACACAAATATCAACATGTGTTCTTTGCAAACTATGCCCTACAAACACTGTTAGAAATACTCTACCATTGTTCAACAATAAAAACCCTTTACAGTATTATAGATTCTCAATAGCTATACAAGGCATCATAAAAAATAATTCTAGGACCCGCCCAACACTTTCAGCAATATGTAACAAATAGGAACTCATTCCTATCCCCAATAGTCCATGTAGACATGCAAGGCACAAAAAATATTCAACAACAACATATGGTTATGGAAATTATTACTTTTCCCCATAATTCATAACCCGTACATATAGCTCAACAAATAATGTATCACAACAAGGATGACTTAGGAAAATGGTATCATATTGAGCACATTAGAATGTTCACAGTATGATCATAGCTGGGTTTTTAGAAATATTTTTGGAACAATCACATTAGAAAAATAAATACCTTCATGCCAATTCCCATCATTTCCCAGCTTAGAAGTTGGGCGTTTTCAACACCCTCGCTACTCGTGCCCTGAGAATCTCCGATGAAAAGAGCTTCGATAGTGAGAAATCCCATCTCCTTAATGTCTTTGTTGAAAATGGTTATAGCAAACACCTCAGTCAGAAAGCTTTCCTTAAAGCCTTCAAGAACTCGGTGGTCAAAAAAGAACCTAAAGATCGTATCCCGGGGGTCCATATGCCTTTTATCTAAGGGACCACTGATAAGATTGCTAAGATTTTTAAGAAACATAATTTTCCCTCAACCTTCAGACCCTTTAAAACCATTCGTAATTCCCTCCAATCAATAAAAGATCCCATCAACCCCAAGGACATGAAAGGTGTCTATATTATTCATTGTTCATGTAGAACCCCCTACGTTGGTGAGACTGGTCACTCTATTAACCAAAGGATTAATGAGCACGTAGCGGACCTAAAACATGGGAGAACCAAGTCCTCTGCATTGGCGGAAGATGCAAAGAAGACTAATCATCATGTTTGTATTGAGAAAGCCCAAGTGATTGCTAAGGTTGCGCATTTTCATCACCGAAAATTTAGGGAAGCTATTGAAATCGAAAAGAGGCCTGTTAATCTCAATAGAGATGATGGGTGGAAGATAAGTAGTTGTTGGATCCTTGCCCTTTCTTCCCAGTCACATCTCCCCTCTGCTTCGTTCGCCCCCTCCCCCCCTCTATTAATGGCTTAAACTAAAAAAATTTCCCCCTTTCCTTTCTTGCCCTTATCCTAACTAACCGGTTTGTTTCTCTTTAGATGGCTGAACGAATTAATTTAAAAAGCTTCCCAAAAATTGTTAATGATATAATATTACTTTCTACAATTGTTTAATAATATTTAATTTAATGACAATGTTAAAGCAATACTATTGAATCATATTAAACATTAATAATATTACCCTTGTCATAACTGACTAAATGAGTTAATATTATAATATTACTATCTAGATTTATAATAGGAATTTTATTACTATAATAATATTACAACTATACTTAATAACATTATATTAAAGCATTTATGAATCATTTTAAATAAATATTAATATTATACATATCATTAAGATTGACTCGTAATAAATAGTAATATTATACATTAGATTAAGGGTTAATATTACCCATTAGAAGATTAATATTTAGATTTGAATAATATGGTTTGGTAAAATTTTTTCTAAATTCTACCCTATTATAGTATTATAATTTAATAAGATTTAGTATAATAATTTTATAAAACTTATTAGATAATCCAAGAATGTATTAAATGGAATCATAATATACTAATATATATATATATATATATATATATATATATATATATATATATTCATTAAAAATAATATTATATTTAAATAATTTTTTACCTATCTAATCTAGCCGTTTCTTAATCAATTGTGGCTTTGGTCCAATTAAGCCTAATATAGCCGTTTTTCAGTCAAACCTAACTGTTGGAAGATCTTCCATCCCTATTTAACATGGAGCCATGATATGTTTTTTTCAACTTGTCCTGACGATGAACCACACTCGTTGGTTTGAAACACGACAAAGATTCTCTGATGTGATTGTTCCGAAAATATTTCTAAAAACTCAGATAATGAATCACAAAAGCTTAAATTCAATCATGATCATAGCTACTAAAATCTCATGAAGACAAACCCATAATAATAATAAGCACAACACATTATAGATAATAAAAACTTAGTATATCAGGTCTGGAACAATTCCTTGAACTAGCTCATTCCACTCTAGCCGACCTTCATAGTGTCTGAACCTCCTAGCAAACTCTGTATTGTCTTGGAATATTCCACCCTTAATGTTCATTGTTTTTCCTGTTATATTCTCTTATTTCATTTATTTGAATCACTGTGTAATGTGGTCAACAATTTGTATAGGCCTACTATGGTGGTTTTTGTCTTGTTGAATCTGATTAGGGAGTGTAGAGTACTCAACAACACTTGCAGATCCTGGGTTATGATAACAATTTTTCATGATCTTGTTCCAGCAATGTAGTAATCAACACGTATGTTGTAACAACATGCTAATATCATGCATCTTCAACAACGTTTTACCTACCAATTAATAGCCACGTAGAGTATTATATTCACCAGTGACAGAATCTTAAATCGGCCACAATAACTCAGTGTGACATGTTGCGTTGTAGTGATGCGACTTGACTTCGCATTGTTATGATAGAGAGATGCCATCTAATATCAACATGGCCCCATGATGAAAACAAGGAGCCACTGTTGTGGCGCTAGTCCCTGCCGGTAAACTGTTCGCCGGTTAACTGAACAGTTTGGTCAGTTATTATTATGAGATTTAATTTGCGTTATCATGAGAGCTGGTTTCCATTAGTAGTGTGTTGTAGGCATGCTTACTTGTATTAAGATTTAATGAATTGGATGGCCAATTGTTGTATGAACTTTTTGACTTTATGCGAAGAGTGAAATATAATGAACTTTGCCTTTGTTAAGTAAGAATTGTCATAAATGTCATTGAACTGATAAATGCTTGTTACAATTTTACTATATCTCAAATTTTTTGTTTCATATTACAAATCTATCCATCTATTTAAAATAATAATTTAATTTGTATCTTAATACATTAACATATATATTTAAAATATCTTTTAAAAGTATAAAGTAAAATTACGTTATCACTTGTCTTATTATTTTCAATTATAAGGTAATTTTTAAAAGACATTGGTCCTATATTTTCTTATTATGATTAAAAATAATTTTCAAAAGACACTTGTCATATATCTTCTTATAATGTTGAGTTTGTATTTCTTAAAATAAGATTAGTTTTAGATATAATTTTCCAATGTCTCATGATTTAAAAAATGCTTAGATTAATAATTAAAATATAATAAAATTTAATAGTGAATCATAGAAAACTTGAGGGAAAAAAACTATAAAAGGTAATAATAATGCATTATAATGTATGAAGAATTAGAGAGTGTTAAAGTAAGTTATGTATTTTAATAAGCACGGGGTATAAGATATGTTGAAATGCATAATAATGAATTATAATGTACGAAGAATTGGAAAGTGTTAAAGTGAGTTATGTATTGTAATAACCATGGTGCACAAAACATATTAAAATAATAGGAAGGTGTTAAAGTAAGTTATGTATTTTAATAACCATGGTGCACAAAACATAGAATTTTCTTATTTTTTTACATTTGAATATTATGGAAAGATTCATAAAATGATAATGACCAAATAAACATTATTATGAATATAAATTTGTTGATTAAATTCGTGGTGGAGAGTGTTCAATATTTACATAGATCATTCTCGAAGGTCAAAGGAGAACTTAAGCATTTAAAAATTATAGTTATGGAGTCTTGAACCCATGATTGAAAGATTACATATCTAGTAACATGTTTGCACATAAATGATACCAATGAGGTTAATCTCAATGATTGAGGAATTATTCCATGGTCAAAAGAACAAAAGATATATTTATTTAAAAATATTGTTTATCATAACTTTAGTGTGAACTTTAAATTTGTCCAATTACTAATTAGCAAAGAAAATAAACCCTGCATCTAATTTCTAATTAGTAATTTGTTGCATTTAATTAATAATTTGTTGTGATGCAAAAGGACATGACTTTTGGCCTTTTTTATAGTTTTGGGTTAGTAAATATAGTATCTAAGTACAATAACAAAATATTTTTGATAAGTTTATTTTATAAATTAAAAATTAAAATAAACAAATTAAAATTAAAAAAACATTTAAACTTTACGAGTTGAAATGTAAATTGATCATGATCTCCAAGAAAAAATCCATTATCTTTTGGTGTTCTATACTCTTGCTTTCTGCAATATCATAGCATTCGAATTAAAAAATATAATTTATAATTTAAACTGATAAGCTAATACATTGTGTAATAATATATTGAATATATATAAAAATATATATTTTTTACACAGAGAACATTGGTTTTGGAGCGTAAGTAGTGGCAGTAGAATCCAAATTCAAAATATAATGCAGTTCATGTTTATCAAAATCGTTCTGTCATTTTTGTTGCAAAATACATTTATGTCAAGTCAAAGAAATGGCACTTTATAGGCTGGATAAAGAAGTATTGTGCCAGTACAATGTCAAATTTTGTGCTGTAACATTTTGTCATTTTGTCAGTACAATGTCATTTTGTCAGCAATGACAGCACTTCATTCCAAGTCTCCATGTTTCAAAAATTTCAGTTGAAGGGGATCCCATGGAATTTGCAGAAATTTGTGCTTCTTTATATGAGCTTAGCTGCTGAATTTTAACAACATCATTTCCAAATTTTCCTAGAATGGCTGCAACTGTGCGTTCAGATATTACAACTTCAACTGTAGTTTTTGTGATAAGCTCTCCAGCTGCTCTGAGGGAAATCAAGAACTTCATACAAAATGGGTACACTTGTTTGTTGTGGAGTGCCTGAAATTTCAACCAGTGCTTCAGATGTTCCTGGTGTAACTTCAAGAAGATTAACTTTGGCATGAGAAATCTGACCATACAAAGAAAACATGATCAGTAAATAAAGGGTCTTCATAACAAGGTATGAACAATTGAGCTTGAATCAGTAGCGATTTAACACATTGTTATTTCTTGTAGCATTGAAGCTAAATTTATGGTTAATCTCATACTGGTGCCATGTTATCTCATTGCGGCGAAATGTGGCAACAGTTTTAAATATACAGAACAGGTCCCGTCAAAAATTGATCCAGTACAAATACCACAGCAGAAATAATGTCGAATAGTTGATAACAGTCGTCAAAGACAAAAAGCTTGTTTTAATTAACAGTGGATGAAAATAAATAAGAATGTTTAAACAAAGTTGAGCTTTGATGACCATGGGGCTGGTGAAGACTGCATAGTCGGATAGCTTGATGATGAATGGGATTGATCAATAAAGGATCTTCATAGCAAGGTATCAACAATCGAGCTTCAATCACTAGCCATTTAACACATTGTTATTTGCTCTAGCATTGAAGCCAAATTTATCGGTAATCTGATACTGCTGCCATGTTATTTCATTGGGGCAAAAGAATATTCAAAATAGAAAACTCATAAGGTATACAGGAACCAGTATGTGGCAATAGTTTTAAATATACAGAACAGGTCTTGTCAAAAATTGATCCACTGCAAAATTCTGAAAATGACAGAAACTGTCATTTGCTAAAATTCTGAAATTGAAACATGATACATTGAACCAAGCGATTATAACCTAAGTCGAACCAAAGTTTTGACGAGATCTCTTTTGATTTGCAAAAACAATTTATTAGAAAGTGAGTATTGTATATACCTGAACCAACTGATCAGTTTCGAAAGCAGACCGAGGAAGGTCTTCTCTTTGTAATATTCTAATATTCGCAGCTGTTGTGTGCCTCATATCAGAAGTCATTGCAGCAGCCCTGCCAATTAGACAACACAATTTCAAAATAAGATCAAGCTGCTGACAGGTACTTTATCAAATGCCATCCTATTACTGGTTACAGAACTGTATCTGCCATCAAACTTCAGATTCATGCTAACTAGCTGAACATGACAAAGCAGAAGGAGAGATAAAAACCGTGAGGCTACAAAGTCATAATACTTGTATTGCAGTAAGAGCATAATATGAAGAAACATATTCATATTACTTTTGCATTTGTTCTGGACGTGAAGGCCAGCATGTTCCTGCATTTTGTAATCTGTATAACAAATAGTTAGTTAGAATAAAATGATAACATTGTAAATTGAAGAGAGGACATATTTGAGACAAAACGCTTGTTTAACATTAAAAACAGTATTTGATTGACTAAAGTTGTATAAGAGTAAAACAGATCTCTAACATGGCTTGTTGCAGCTTTCCAATCTTGACGAGATCTCTTTTAATTTGCAAAAACAATTTATTAGAAACTGAGTATTGTATATACCTGAACCAAGTGATCAGTTTCGAAAGCACACCGAGGAAGGTCTTCTCTTGGTAATATTCTAATATTGGCAGCTGTTGTGTGCATCATTTCAGAAGTCACTGCAGCAGCGCTGCTAATTAGATAACAAAATTTCAAAATAAGATGAAGCTATGCAAAGGTACTTTATCACATGCAATCCTATTACTTGTTACAGAACTGTATGTGTCATCAAACTTCAGATTCATGCTAACTAGCTAAACATGACAATGCACAAGGAGAGATCAAAACCATGAGGCTACAAAGTCATAAACTTCTGAAATAAGGCTTGGGGTGCCTGCTTTTCAACGAGATCTAATACAAACATTGGCTCAAAATATTCCAGAGTGCTCAGGACGGCATGTATTGTGGTGGTCTTATCGGCGGACAACTGTCCCTCCTCGAGATCCTGGAAAGTTACTCGGCTTGGGTTTTACCCTATTCGCGGCCTTTGGGTTATTATTGTTACTTGGTTGTTTAGCTCTGTAGTCTCTGCGATTTTTCCTTTGTATTTGTTGTATTGTCTGTGGTGAAAACAGAATGCGGTTCTTACCTGCTCGGTTAACTGTATAGCAAACGTTTGGTTGTGGTTCTGTTGTTCTCCCTCAAGAGTCCATGGTTATTTGAGCATTATAAGTTAATGGCATTCTGGTTAAATACTGAGGGTTTCTCTTACTTGCATGGGTTTTATGGAAATTTCTGTAAATGTCGGTTTCGAGCACCATGTCATTGCCATTGTCTTAGTATACAACAAAGGGGCAAAATGGTGCAAGAAAATGCAAACAACCAACTAGAAATTCTAGGCACGGGTTTCATAAAAACCTTTAAGTCCCCTTGCCGAAGAACTCCAAAGGTAGTTTCTTGATAGGAGCCTAAATGCGGAAGACGAGGTTTGTTTAATGAATTTGGAGGAAAAGACAAAAAAGACTTGCTGGTGTGGAAAGAAATACCAACCAACAGTTAGGGAATGTGGAAAGAGAGATCGATCAGGCGATCTGTAACACACAATACAGCTTCCACGAGTGGGGATATGGAACCGCTTCATTAGGATGTGCCAAGGAGAGCATAGAGGAAAGGGTTCTGTACCTCCAGAGGTATAAATCCCCATAGAATACAAGATTAGGAGTTCAGGGTGGGGATAACCTAGTATCCAAAATGACTCTGCTCCACTGACACCTTTGGCCATCATAGGGTTAGAAATTACAGGTCTTCATCTTTCATAAATGAAATTATTGTTATACATATTTCTTAGATGAAATTATTGTTATAAAGGATGACATTTACCCATGTAAATTATATAATGGAGCACTTAAGCATTGAAAGCTTAACCGCAGAAGAGAAAGTAGTAACCATGGAAACAGAAACAACATGAAGGTGACATATATTATATTCTCAACTTATTAAAACTTATTTAAGCAAATGTCTATCGTCTTAATTCAATTTATTTTACTATGTTTCTCAAAAAAGATTGATGAGTCATAATTTACACAGTAAGCAATGATCAATCATAATTTGAGCAGTAGGTAAATTTGATCAGTAAGCAATGCTCCAATTAGAGGCAAGTTAGCAATAGCAATAAACATAAACTCTACCAGGTCATTCACAAAGCATTAGTGCCCGTTTTTATTGCATAGGACTTGGATATCCTGGTGAGCAAGTATGCATTCCAATAGATTTCCATCCGTCCCAGTTGAGAATTTATGTTGTTTAGCCCAAAAATACAAATAAGACTGGAACTGATATCTAATGGTTGAGTGATGCAAAGATTGCACCTTCTCCTGAAATAGAGAGCTACATATTATGAATCTTAGTAATTTTATGTATAATGTTATGTACAAATTTCTAGTGGGAGACACCCACAACTGCAGAGCCAAACACCGACCTTCGGGTTAAATCTATCTCCCTAATTGATTCATTTTTCTTATAGAAAGAAGAATATTATTCATGATTCCTGTGAAAATTTATATTATTCATTATTTCTGTGTGAAAGATAAAAATAATTGAGATTTCGTGGAAACCTTTCTTTTAGAAGAACGCTGTTAATGCCATTGCATCATTTTGGAGTTATTAATGCATCAGACTGTATTGACATCGCATTGAAGGATATGGTTGTCTACTATATCATCATCCATAACCTCCCCTGTTTCGTAAGTATTTATGTATAATAATGGCTGAAGTTTCGTAAGTATTTGTGTATAATAATAATTGAGAGAATTTAAGCATTTCTGGGTAACAATCATTGAAAGATAAATGGACCTCTTGAATGGTTGCCCGTGCCTTTTAGATGCATGGATGTTAAAAGCCACAACAAAAGATACAAATCAGTAAAATAAGCATAGGCCTGCTTATCAACTAAAATTTAATATGATGACATAAAAAAAATACTTGCCTCCTTAGGATCTGTAAGCATCCCAACAATTGCTGCATCAATGGCATCTTGATTCTCTGTTCTAGATGCTCTTGCAACCATCAAGACAACAGCATCCTTGTCATATCCTTTCATTAAAACCTATTCATGACAACAATTAGTAATTGATACTTGTTTGAAGGAAGCTAACAGAATTGGATCATCCAATATTACCACGAACCCTAACTAGCCAATTTGGTACAACTGCAGTATCACCAAAAATTATGTATTTATGAAATAAGAGAAAGCACAAAAAAAAAGAATCAGAAGTCCAGAATAAATACCAACCTTTTGGAAGTGGCCAACTTGATTTGTACTGTTGACAATATGTGCTGGTTTACCAAAAAAGGTATGGATCCCAGTAGCAATGACAACACATTCAAGTTCACCCTGTTTGCAAGTAGAGCCAGAATAAATCCCATTGCTAGGACGCTTTGTTACTGGTAATGACTGACCACTGAGGGCAGACTACACACATTAAAAAATATTGTCATAAAGCGTGGCTCAGGAAAAGTACCAAAACAGTTGAAGTTAATCCCAGAAACGATATAAAAGCATACCGAAAATTCGAGCACTTGTAATCAGAAATAAGAAGTAAAGAAAAGGATTGGATTAAGACCTGATCAATCTTTAAAGGATCTCCTTCAAGAAGACTTGCATCTGCAGGAACAATATCTCTAAGTTTGATGCTGATTATGTCACCAAGAACAAGCATTGTTGCATCTTCTTCATTCCATTGTCCATCTCTGAGAACTTGTTAAGTTCAAAGTCTTAAGTCATTGACCAAGGAATTTAAAACTGCAGCACCCATGATCTTAAGAGGATTCTGAACATCCAATTGCATGCTTCCCCTCAAAAACCAGGATAGAAAATTGAAAATATTGGGGCTGCCACTCATACAAAAGATAGTGCACAGACCTTGCTCTTTGGAGCCAGCCAAGTCATCAGTGCTGCAGCAACATTGCCAGCATTGTTTTCCTCTATGAAACTTATGTTTAGATGAGATTTTCATTCCTTGTACAGGTAACAGAAACATAGGTAAAATAAAACAAAAACTTTCGAGCCCAAAACTTTCGTTCAACTTAGGTTATAATGCTATTATAATGAAAAATCATGTCGGTCAACCAACGGTCATCAATTGATCAATTGCATATAGTCCCAGGGAAGGACTAATAATACCAAATGCATTATGCCATAATTCCATTTTCAAACAACATATATTCATTTTAAAGTCCATATAGTTTGGTGCTATTTATAAAGTCTAGCTTCAAGCATGTTACAGAATGCATTCGATCTCAAATACAGGACAGAAACAGAAACAGTACAAACAGACATGTATAAAGACTTTCTAGCCCTGTCTCCTGAATCGTTACCTACAGTATGCAAGAAACAAAAACTAACATAGCATTCAGCCATAACATAGGAAGAGACAGAAATGACTAGCCGATTCAATATACAATTTGTCATTTAACTTGAGTAGATAATAAGTGCCATGTTTAATCAATCTATGGAATCTTTGGTGTTTTCATTCAGCCGCTGTACATACAAAATTATTGCTGATCTGATGTTGCATTTGCTGTATTCAATGATATAAAGCATGATGTAGAATGCGTTCCATTCGAGATAGAGAACAGAAACAGAAACAGTACAAACACAGATGCATAAAGACTTTCTAGCCTTTTTTCATCAACCGTTGCGTTACATATTCTTTGTAAATGAGTCAAAATTGCAAGTCAAATACTTGTATTATAGTAAGAGCATAATATGAAGAAACATATTCATATTGCTTTTTCATTTGTTGTGGATGGGAAGGCTGCCATGTTCCTGGATTTTGTAATCTGTATAACAAATGGTTAGTTAGAACAAAATGATAACATTGTAAATTGAAGAGAGGACATATTTGAGAGAAAACATGTTAAGGCATATGTTCATGTACCTTCCATTTGTTAGTTGACATGTAATAGCTCACTATCTTCATTGAGTGTGAACTTGCTCTGAATTTTGAAGTCACGTAAGATGTAAACAGTGGTAGCTTTCTGTTGCAAATATGTTTCATATGACATTGATTTTAAATCAGGAAGCAAGTCATGTAATAAGGGCTCCCTGATAATGCACTGGACAAAGTTATTTGTAATGGATTCTATCACAGCATTTATACAATGCTTGTAGAGGAAAGGGCAATTATCATTGCATTGTGAACAGAAAATTGTTGCATTGGCTATTGCTATGGATGAATTCACTGGGGAGTTACAAATTGCACAAATGGGTTCGAAAGGAGTTGAATATGGATTTGTTGCGATCAAAATACCTTCGACCTGTTTATAAAACATTCAAGTGTTAATTTACATTATTACATGGCAAATGCAAAGGCAGCAAAAACATTATTATTGCTATACTTACAGCATAGGTAGATGTAGTTAGTTTTCTGAGATTGTTGAGTGCATCTGTGTTAAGTTCAGTCATGAACGTTGAGTTCGATGCTCTGAATTGTTTCTTTTGTGTTTACCTTTTTTGTTAAATTTTTGAAAAGGATGAGCGGAAAGTGTCCTTTTTTCAATTGTTTTTCCATTGAAAGGAAAAATTGTTCATATGTGTCAAAGAGTTGCAACTGCAAAATAGAAATTGTTATGTATTGAAAAATACAAAAAGTAATATGCAAATACATTGTTCGTATGCATTGAAAAATTGCAATTGCACTAGACAAATTACAAAAACTATAGACAAATTACAACAACTATGTATTGAAGTGATGCATGTTATCTACTGAAAATTAGGAATAAGTAACATTTGAATACATACAGTTGCATTGTCGTTTTCAGAATCTCCATCTTTGATATGAAGTATGTAATGCAATCCAACTCATTTGGCAAGTGTAACGGCGGCAGCGATTGTGCCAATTGGGTACATTTCTTTTTTGTTTGCAAATTGCCTAATGGTTGTATTGGGAATGAAGCAATATTCTTTGCAAACTTCAGGTACAGTTTCTATGATACTTGATTCATTAAGCAATATTATTTTGTCACAGTCACCGCGATCATAAACAGTTTTAGGCAATATCCTGAAATTTGTAATTGAGATGCTGTTGCCTTGCAAAATTTTGTGTTCATGTCACTCCACCAAATGTGCAGGTACACTCAACGTTATAGTCATCATTCCTTGAGCATCTGTCAAATCAGCTCGCAATACTTGACGTGATTTGTTTGCTTTATCAAGGAATGCAGTATAGACAACCATTATGTCTCCAACAAATAGCTGCCCAATTTTACGACTATTGAGATCTTCAATTGATACTTTAATTGGCAGTATCTGTTTTTGCCTATTAAAATTGCTTAGTTAGAAATTGCTATAAACATTTGTAGAATAGTATGTTTCTCCTAAAGACTGAATAAGTAGAAATAGATTAGAGTGTTGTGTTTCATATGCATACCTTTTTGATGTATCATTTTGTACATTTGTTGAATGAAGTTTGGCTGCGATTGTTTCAGTTGGACTAACACAGGTAAAGGCATGGTTCAATATGATGTGGATATTATCACGTGTATTTTCTGATAAGCAATCAATAAAGAAATTGTGATATGTAACCTGTACATGTCTTCTTGCTGCATTGTTTGGGGGGACTTACTACTAGTGCTTTCTTCACTCATCCAAGATTTTCTAATTTATATACATTTAAATATAGATATGTAAAAAGAGAAGATATATATAGTAAACATTAATATTTTAAATAGAAAATTGCATATTTGTATAGTTGTCATACATACCTTTTCAAAGCAAGTGGTTGGTTTTCCTTTTCTAATTGAGTTATGGGCTCTATTTCTTCAGTTGTTTGTTTTCCTTTTTCAGGATTTATGCTATGTTATAGAATAGCAACATATATTTAGTTCAATTTGAAAGAGCATATAGAAGTAAACAGTTGACAAGGAACATTAAAACCATAGAACCATACATATGTAAAGATAGAATGCATATATAGTAAACATTAATATTCTAAATACAAATTGGCATATTTGTATAGTTGTCATAGACATACCTTAGTGAACATTATTATTCTAAATACAAATTAGCATATTTGTATAGTTGTCATAGACATACCTTTGCAAAACAAGTGGTTGGCTTGCCCTTTCTAATTGGGTTATGCATTCTATTTCTTCAATTGTTTCTTTTCGTCTTTGAAGATTTAGGCTATGTTATAGAATAGTAACATATATTTAGTGAAAATTAGAAGTAAAAAGTGAACAAGAACATTAAAACCATAGAACCATACATATGTAAAAATAAAAATAGAATGCATACATAGTAAACATTAATATTCTAAATACAAATTAGCATATTTGTGTAGTTCTCATAGACATACCTTTGCAAAACAAGTGGTTGGGTTGCGCTTTCTAATTGGCTTATGCATTCTATTTCTTCAATTGTTTCATTTCCTTTTTCAAGATTTATGCTATGTTATACAATAGTAAGACATATTTAGTGCAAGTCAAAAGAACATATAAAAGTAAAACTTGAACAAGAACAGAAGATCCATAGGAAAGGAAAGGCAAAAAGAATATACTCTGTTTGTTTATGTTGCATGTTGTTGTTCTTTTTTCTTGGTCGTTCTGTTCAATTGAAAACGGTTTTACTAGCAGAATCTGCATCCATAAATAGATGAGGTCATATCTGCAAACCGATGGACTGTCAAAAGCTAGATTACACTTGGTAGCATGAGCTTGGATCATTCAAGAGAAAGTGGAAGGGCAGCTCATGGAATGTCTTGACACACTTTTGATATAATCATGGCACTGTTTAAATGTGAATATCTATATGTATATTTTTTTACGGCACTGTTTATGAACATATCTAGGAGCTAATTTTTTATGAGACAAAACTGGTTTCAAACCTGCAATATATGTCAGAATGACCATGATAGGGCTCTCATATTGACATTTTTGAAAACTGTTTATGAAGCAAGATATCTTCTCAGCCATACTTTTATCACTTCCTATGCTTAAGGATATCTCTATATGTATATTTTTTTATGGGACTGTTTATGGACATATCTAGGAGCTAATTTCTTATGAGACAAAACTGGCTTCAAAGCTCTGATATATGTTAGAATGACTATGATAGGGCTGTCATATTGACATTTTTGAAAACTGTTTATGAAGCAAGATATGTTGTCAGCAATACTTTTATCACTTCCTATGCTTAAGGATATCTGTGAAATGCACAAACATATATAGTAAATGTAATTTTGTTTTCATAATAAAATTATTTTTTCTCTCTGAGGAGAATAAGGCGGTTGAACATCATATCAGAACCAATCTGGTTATAACTAGCTAACATGAGATTTTAATCTAAGGTTTAAATAGACAAAATGTCTTGATACATCATTATACAGAGCTAGTTGGATGCATTACCCAACTTCTACTTGTTGGGATCATCTCAAATAATATTATTGTTATGAATATAATAATTAATAATATTAATATTAATATTAATGTAAACATAGAATAAACAACGACAATTCCAGATTTGAATTGCAATATAATTGAATGAGACAAAAAATATAAATGAGCCAATACAGCTTAAATATCTATATTTTTTAAAACAATCACAGAGTAACTCGATTATAAACCTAGAGTAACTGGACCATAAACCTACACAATGCAAAAATTAAAAGCCTAACAAATTGACAAAAAGCAATTAATAGAAAAATTGACAAAAAGCAATTAGTAGAATAACGACGTACCTGCAACGAAGCCAAGGGTTGGAATTCCTTCTCGTCTAGACCATATTCATGCACAACACAGCCTGTACGAGTACCATGAGAAAATATGCAAATGACGAAATTGGTTAACGAAGTCTCCAGAAGCCCCTGGAAAAATACTTGCAGGTCTTTATTCCTCTCTCCAAACCATAATACATTCCATTAATAAAAAGGCAATATGCGGCACATACATAAATACTTGCAGGTCTTTATTTCTTTCTCCAAACCACAATACATTCCATTAAAAACCCAATATGCGCCACAAACAGTTCAAACAGTTCAAAAACCCCAGTTTATTTAGATCTTCATGTGCAAAAACACTTCAAACTACAAAATACTGCCGCTCAATCTGTACCAAGAATCACAGCTTCACCTAGGTCGTCTCGGCCCAAATGACAAGGAAGTCACATGGTTGTCGAAACTGACATTTACAGAAATTTCCATAAAACCCATGCAGCTAAGAGAAACCCTTAGTATCACGGAAGAGCTTATAATTTTCGCAAAGGAAACATTTCATCCAATATATAAACAACAGCAAACGAAGAACATCTAGTACCAGTATAGCAAACTTTCAATTCAGCAGTTCTTAACAAAGCAAATGAACTTAACAGTAACTAAATGAACTTAACAGAGTTCTTAACAAAGCAACCTTCCGCTCTAGGAGTAATGTCAGAGTCGAATATTCATACATCCATAACAGAATTACAAACTTAAAAAAACATTATGCACCAAAGTAAGCATACAGATAAATTATACAAGCGAAAAACCTTGAATACACGCCTAAGATAGGAAACCGTGCAGTTACAAAACAGACTGCAATCTTAAATATTTTAACATTTTGGGAAAGCAGAACAGCAAAACCTAGCGATAGGAAGAGCAGTCTGCTCAAGCCTGACAACTCGTGAAACCAGACCCTTGAATTTAACAGAGGAGTACCAAGCAAACAACGCTCCTTTCTCCAAACCGTAACACATTCCATTAATAACAATACATTCCATTAATAAAAAAAAAAGGCAATATGCGGCACATACATACATAAATACTTGCAGGTCTTTATTTCTTTCTCCAAACCACAATACATTCCATTAAAAACCCAATATGCGGCACAAACAGTTCAAACAGTTCAAAAACCCCAATTTATTTAGATCTTCATGTGCAAAAACAGTTCAAACTACAAAAGACTGCCGCTCAATCTGTACCAAGAATCACAGCTTCACCCAGGTCGTCTTGGCCCAAATGATAAGGAAGTCACATGGTGGTCGAAACCGACATTTATGGAAATTTCCATAAAACCCATGCAGGTAAGAGAAACCCTCAGTATCACGGAAAAGCTTATAACTTTCGCAAAGGAAACATTTCATCCAATATATAAACAACAACAAACTAAACTAATTCAATTGGTAAGCTCTCGTTCTCTGTCCTTCTCAGAAACCATGCCAACCTTCTTCCTATCTCCGCCCTGTTAACCAGAATGCCATTAACTTATAATGCTCAAATAACCATGGACTCTTGAGGGAAACGAACAGACAATACTGTGACAAACATCAACGCCAGTGGAAAACGCCAAACGACAGAGGAACAAACATATAAACAATACAGTAGCCGAACTTACCAAAGCGACACCAGACAGTCGAGGCATACAAGCCGGACCTGGAACAACAGAACCGCAACCAAACGTTTGCTATACAGTTAACCGAGCAGGCAGGAACCGCATTGTTTTTTCACCGCAGACAATACAACAAATACAAAGGAAAAATCGCAGACACTGCAGAGCTAAACAACCAAGTAACAATAATAACCCAAAGGGCGCGAACAGGGTAAAACCCAAGCCGAGTAACTTTCCAGGATCTCGAGGAGGGACAGTTTTCTGCCGATAAGACCACCACAGTACATGCCGTCCGCATGGGAGTTGCGGGACCACGTGCCCTTCACCTTGAACGATGCGAAGCCCACAATAAGACCCCAAAACCTTTCCACCCCCAAAACCTTAGTTCAACTTAGGTTATATTGTTAATATATCGAAAAATCACCTCGGTCAACGAAGGGTTAGCGATCGATCGATCGCATATAGTCACCGGCAGGGACCACGGAGTAACTGGACTATAAACCTACAGTAACTGGACCATAAACCTACACAATGCAAAAATTAAAAGCCTAACAAATTGAAAAAAAGCAATTAATAGAAAAATTGACAAAAAGCAATTAGTAGAATAACGCGGTACCTGCAACGAAGCCGAGGGTTCGAATTCCTTCTCGTCTAGACCATGTTCATTCACAACCCCGCACCAGACCCTTGAATTTAATAGAGGAGTACCTATTTCTTTCTCCAAACCACAATACATTCCATCAAAAACCCAATATGCGGCACAAACAGTTCAAACTATTCAAAAACCCCAATTTGTTTAGATCCTCATGTGCAAAAACACTTCAAACTACAAAAGACTGCCGCTCAATCTGTACCAAGAATCACAGCTTCACCCAGGTCGTCTCGGCCCAAATGACAAGGAAGTCACATGGTGGTCGAAACCGACATTTACAGAAATTTCCATAAAACCCATGCAGGTAAGAGAAACCCTCAGTATTTAACCAGAATGCCATTAACTTATAATGCTCAAATAACCATGGACTCTTGACAGAATCGAAGAGACAATACTGTGACAAACATCAACGCCACTGGAAAACGCCAAACGACAGAGGAACAAACATCTAAACAATACAGTAGCCGAACTTACCAAAGCGACACCAGACAGTCGAGGCATACAAGCCGGACCTGGAACAACAGAACCGCAACCAAATGTTTGCTATACAGCTAACCGAGCAGGCAGGAACTGCATTGTGTTTTCACCGCAGACAATAGAACAAATACAAAGGAAAAATCGCAGAGACTGTAGAGCTAAACAACCAAGTAACAATAATAACCCAAAGGGCACGAGGTAAAACCCAAGCCGACTAACTTTCTAGGATCTCGAGCAGGGAGACCACCACAGTACATGCCGTCCGCTTGGGAGTCGCGGGACGACGTGCCGCTCAATATGTAGTAAGAATCACAGCTTCACCCAGGTCGTCTCGGCCCAAATGATAAGGAACTCACATGGCGGTCGAAACCGACATTTATGGAAATTTCCATAAAACCCATGCAGGTAAGAGAAACCCTCAGTATTTAACCAGAATGCCAATACTGTGACAAACATCAACGCCACTGGAAAACGCCAAACGACAGAGGAACAAACATCTAAACAATACAGTAGCCGAACTTACCAAAGCGACACCATACAGTCGAGGCATACAAGCCAGACCTGGAACAACAGAACCGCAACCAAACGTTTGCTATACAGTTAACCGAGCAGGCAGGAACCACATTCTGTTTTCACCGCAGACAATACAACAAATACAAAGGAAAAATCGCAGAGACTGCAGAGCTAAACAACCAAGTAACAATAATAACCCAAAGGGCGCGAACAGGGTAAAACCCAAGCCGAGTAACTTTCCAGGATCTCGAGGAGGGACAGCTGTCCGCCGATAAGACCACCACAGTACATGCCGTCCACATGGGAGTCACGGGACCACGTGGCCTTCACCTCGAACGACGCGAAGCCCGCAATAAGACCCCGAAACCTTTCCAGCCCCAAAACCTTAGTTCGACTTAGGTTATATTCTTAATATATCGAAAAATCACCTCGGTCAACGAAGGGTTAGCGATCGATCGATCGCATATAGTCCCCGGCAGGGACTAATAAGAGTGTTGCAATAAATTCAACGCTCACAATACACTTTCTTGATTTTATTCTTGAAATGGCAGATGGACACTCTCGGATGCTGCTTGGTCTACATCGTTAGCCACTTTGGCCAATCACGACTTGTGATTTGGTAAGCATGCACCACTGTTCATTAGACTATAAACAAAAATTCGATATCAACTTTATCATCAGCAAGAAAAATAAAAAGGCTCACGGCCTCAAACAGAGATGGCAAAATATTCCTTTGACAAGCACGTCCTCCAGCTATGAAACTCGCACAGTCTTTAGGACGCAGGCAGATAACTCTTAGAGATGAATCATGAGTTCCTTGGGACCATTGCTGGGCAACAATGGAAGTTCTGAACTCTATATTTCTGTCTAAACTCGCCTTCTTCAAAGGTGTTGATTAGTGCAACAGGGTCTTCCCCTCCTCACCAACTCATCCTCAGGATTTCTGGGTAGTCCGTAGCAATTAATGTGACTCCATCACAGGTAACACCCAGTAAATTTTGATCCAAATTGCTTCAAAATGACCTTTACGCTCAAGCCACACTTTCGTTGGACCAAGTCAATGGGTGATCAGGGCAATATTGTTAGTTCGGGCAACGAAATTAACCTTCACCATTGAGGTCCATGTCTAATTAGTGTGTTGAAATCCTCTATGCATTTCCAGGGATAATTTCTTGGCTCTCGAGAATAACGCCAAACCTCTGGGATCACCAATTTCGATTCGTGCGTCACAACTTGACGGCTCACCTTTTCTTGGACTTCGGCTCCTTTCGTGATCTTTGATCTAAGAAAGTAACATCTCAGTCCTGTGCTAACAATCACCAACTGATCTATGTGATCATTCTGTCTCACCCCTACCACCAAAAATTTCGCCATTGACCCTTACACTCTGAAATTTGGGGTTCAATTGAAATATATTTCGGCTTCCTCAGAGGGCTTTTGCAAAATAGCAATATCTGTTTTGAATGAATGATGTGCCCCCCTTTCAAAATCGCAATGGCTCGGTCCTTGATTTTGACAGCTCTTTTCGATCCTTCTCTGATGCACCTAAATTGCTCCATGCCCTGGAATCACGAACAACCTTAGTGATTGCGGCTTTTCTTCCCTTTGGCTTAGAGGCTTATAGAATAAATATTTGATTTTATAAAGAATGATAAGAAGACCCACTTTGGTCTTAATAAAATAATACTTCAATCCCTAGAAAACAAATATTCAGGCCTTAGGAACACGCCAGCTTTCAAAATGTAAGAGTAGGCCTCTCCGCTGATTTGATAGATGACCTTATTTCGACTTCCAATTTTGTTGAATGATTATTAAGAAAAAGACAAATCAGAAAAAGAATTGTCTAATTTCTTAATTTGTAGGATGGCTAAGACATGGTTGAAAAAATCCGATGCTTAGCGGAACTACTCCAAATAATCTGAAACTGAAACTCCTCGTGCTGAGTTAAGACTAAGGCTCAGATACCATTGTAATATCCCAAATGAGGAAATTTTTGAACAAGCTCTTCACATAAAATTTTCCACACATTTAACAAAATATTTCCATGTAAAAACAAGCAAATAAAGCACTGCAATCTCATAACACAATGAACAGGAAATCATCAGCTTTATTATATTAGAAGAACTAGGGTTTACATTCAAATAGAACCCATATAGCTAAGAGAAATGGCCTTAGACAGATCTACAATAATGCTACAATCGGCCTCCAAAACAAACTAAAAACCCACTACACTGTAACCTGTGAACCCTGAATGGATTCACCAAGGAAAGAGATGGGCGCTCGCCCACTTTCATTGAGTCACCCGAGGGTTTCCATCCTGGGGCTACTACTGGAGTAGAGAATTGGGTTCTCAACCTCACATATAAGACCTTCTCCTCCTCTTTTAAATATGTCATCGATAGATCTCCAAACCTCTAGAAGCATCTTATTTTATTACTTTATTATTATTCTAGAAGCTCCTCCATTGACTTTATCTTAAGTGACCCTTTTATTTTATTTTAGTTTGTTTTATTTAAGTCACTTTTAACCTCTTTTCATCCAAAATGGATCTTAAAACCTCTAAGTATTCATGTATATTAACTATCAGAAACACTATCACAAGGGAAAATAGTAAAAGAACGGCGGAAACATAGCTAAGCGAAGGTTCAAATAGCACTTCGCAGGAGTCATTGGATCAGACAGATCAATGGTCCAGATCAAATCAATAAATCGCATTGGAGGAGGTCAGCGGAGTATATCGGATGCAGCCTTATCGGAAACACAACTGCGACCTAGCAATACAATGTGAGTCATTGATCAAGCATGCAGATCAACGGTGGACATGAACGGAAACATACCGCATCACAATTCTCTAAGAGGAGGACTTAAACACATAATAGCAAGCTTAAGCAATATACGATGGCTGCATTATAGCATCGCAAAGAACCAAGGGACAAGGACGGAACCTGTAGACTTAAGATTGTGCGATGAGTGCTTCATTGACAATCGTTGGATCCGAAAAGGAATGGACGGTTGCGATTGAAATCGGTGATCGAAACAATCAGGGTGATCAGAGATCAGGGATTGGGAGTGCAACAGAGCAAAGGACTGTTTGAGCAACGATACTTCCGATGCGCCGATAGCTGATGAGGCCAATTGAAGTAATCGGGGATCGCCGATAGGGTAATACAAAGGGCCGTTGACATGCGATATTCAATTGCGATCAAGCTGGACCCGATAGGAATTATAGATGCGGCTCGAAAATATTTGAGTTCCGATATAAAATCATTTGTCAGGTTTTTCAATGTTTTAATGCAATTTGCGTATTTCTGTTATAAACCCAAATACAAAGGAAACCATGGCATATGGGTGCTTGCGACTTACGATAGCGATGCAACAACAGACCCGATTGGATTATAGGTCAAATTCAATATCTTTTGAAGTTTGTTCTTGGCAGATTTTCCACTGTTTTTTAGTGTTTTCCCAGTATTTTTCTATGTAAATAGAGAAGTGTAATTTCAGGGGATTCTCACCCGTGCTGGTCCTTTCCATTTGAAAACAGGTGGCCACCATACCTTAGAGCATTTTTCAATGATTGTTTAACACTCTACAAGGATTTGAATGGATAACGACTGAGAGTGAGAAACCCTGAAAATGGAGCTGAACCGACAGCGCCGATAGGCTTAAAAGCCATTCAATGGTAGAGAGCAAAGGGGAAGCATTTGCTCAGACAGAGAGAGAGCAAGAGAAAGCAGAAGATAGAGAGCAAGAGGGAGAGTCTGTGTACTCTTATAGACTTGAGGATTTCAAGTAAATCCTTATTGTTTTGTCACTGTTGTGTTGAGACTCAGTTTCAGCTCACACTTGTAATAATATTCTATTGAAGACATAATATAGAGGTTGACACTGAAAGCTGGACCAGGAGATGTAGCCAGGAAGTTTGGTGAACTCCTTTATTATTTTGGCTTTGTTGATGTGTTGATGTGTGCGTCTGTTATGTTTCCTAACTACTCATTGTCTACATTATTCACAATCTTTTTGTTCTGTTGTACTAAGTAATATAGACATTCTTGCACATGAGTCTGTAATACCTTAATATTAATTTAAGATCTCATTTTTAGATCAAGTGGTATGAGAGCATTATGTTTTGTTAAGGTTAGACAAGCTTGTGCTGGATTTTGAATGCTAATTAGATTAAAGCTCAAACTAGGAGAATGAGAACTTGTTGAGGCTAATCTAGAGATTGGAAGAGTCTATTCTCAGAGGAGAATGATAGAAGAAGATTGACTGGGATCAGAATCTCAATTCATGGACAATTTTATGGTCATGTGAGCCATGGTGGAAGAGATGTATCTGGATTTTAAGAAGGGTCGCGGTGAAAGCACTGCAACACCCAAACCAGACAAAGGAATAAAGGAACCTTTCTAGTTGCCCCTCCAGAAGGCAAAAGGAAAGAGGAAATGCCTCCTCCACCATCTCCTCCATCATCACCATCATCATCCTCATCATCTTCTTCACATAAAACTATCCCTGATAAGAAAAAGAAGAAAACTTCTTTGATTAAATTAGATGTGAAGTTTGATTTGCCAATTTATGATGGAGAACTAAATGAAGGGAAGCTAGATAATTGGATACGACAGACTGATGTATATTTCACGGTGTAGAACATTGATTTAGAAAGGATGAAGATTCAGCTGGCTAGCCTTCGACTTAGAGGAACTGCACTAGTATGGTGGGAAGGCAAGACACAAGGTGATCTACAAAAACATGGTAAAATCATTTCTACCTAGAATGAATTTGTTTCTGCAACAGGCAATGATAAGTTGGAAAACTCTTCGCCAGTTAAAGGGTCAGAGTGTACAAAGTCATACTCAAGAATTCAAGAAAAGAGCTTTAACTCTAGGTATATCCTTGGACTCACCTAAGACTTTATTGAAGTATATAGGTGGTATGCATGGTTATTTAAAGCATACTATTCTCATGTTTAATCCCACTAGTTTAGATGATGTATCAGTTCAAGCCACACATCTAGAAGCTAGAGGTAAGAATGTAAACCTAGATGTTGGGGGATCATCTAAATATCCTGTAAGCAAGAGCAAGGAAAAGAAAAAACTAAAATGGAAGGAGAGGAAATAAAACACTATACAGAGGGATAAACCTTCATGCACTCATTGCAAGAAGGAAGGACATGATGAGGTACATTGCTGGCTTTTTCATCTAGAACGGAGACCTAAGAAGTTTGGTGGAAGGAAGAAAAAGAATGTTGCAGCGATTCAGCAAGACTTGGGATCAGATTCAGGTGATGAAACAATAGTTACAGCCACAGGTATTAAAGGTAAAGATTCTGAAGTATCCACAAGTAATTTTGCACAATCTATTGATAATGAAAGTAATAAGAGGGAAATAAATGAGCTTTTTTGCATTAGAGTAATTTCCAAGCATAATAAGATTGATGCTTTGTTTGATAGTGGATCACAGGTAAATTTGATTTCTGAAACAATTATAAAGAAGTTGGGATTACAAACAAAACCTCATGAGAAGCCATATCCATTAGGTTGGGTGTGTGATAAAATAAAGCTACAAGTAGCAAGACAATGTAAACTTAGATTTGCTATTGGATCAACATTTGTAGATGAGGTTGAGTTAGATATAGTTCCATTCGATATATGTGGTATTGTTTTGGGATGTATAGACTTGTATGATAAGAAAGCTATTTTCTATAGAGTTGAAAATAAGTATCAACTCACTAAAGATGGAATGGAATATATTGTAAGAGCTCATAAACTCAAAGGAAACTATTGTCTCATAAACTCACGACAGATGAAAAGAATTGTGAATTGAAGAAAGTAGTTTTTACTAATGGTTGTAGAGGCAAAGGATTCTGAAAAATCCAATGCATTTGAAGGCTGTGATTCTAAACAGAAAGTTGATTTAGTTAAAGTTGTTTCTGAGTATGATGTTCTATTTCAAGAACCTAAAGGTCTGCCACCCAAGTGAGAAATAGTACATGATATTTTTTTGTAGCAAGATGCTCCATTACCTAACATTGGAATGTACAGGTTGTCAGCTTTAGAGAATGTAGAGATAAAGAAGCACATACATGAGTTGCTCATTAAAGGGTTTATATGACATAGCACATCACCATGTAGATCTCCAATCGTGCTAGTGAGAAAGAAAGTTGGTTCGATTGTGGAGAATATACATTGATTACAGAGCACTAAATAAAATAACGATCAAGAATCATTATCCTCTTCCTCGTATTGATGATTTATTAGATCAATTGAAAGAAGCAATTTACTTTTCTAAGTTAGACTTGCGAAGTTGTTATCATCAGGTCAGAATTGTAGAACAAGATGCATCAAAGACTGCTTTCAAGACAAAGCAAGGACTGTATGAATGGTTGGTTATGCCTTTTGGCTTAACTAATGCTCCCGCTACATTTATGTGAGTTATGAATGATGTACTGAGACCTTTTATTGATGACATTGTAATTGTCTATTTAGATGACATTCTTGTTTTTAGTAAGACATGGGAAGATCATTTAAAGCATGTAAAGCAGACTTTAGATGTTTTAAAAAGAGAAAATCTCTATGTAAAACTATCAAATGTGAATTTGGCAGAACATCTTTAAATTATTTGGGTTATATTGTAGGGGGTGGTGAATTGAAGATAGATCCCTCTAAGGTTGAAGTCATTGTAAACTGGCCTAAACCCAAATGTGCTACAGAGGTTAGGAGTTTCCTAGGGGAAGAACAATACTGGAGAAGGTTTATTTCTAACTTTTCTTTGATTGCAGCTCCATTACATGCTTTAACAGAATTGAAACAAATGTTTAAGTGGGGAGGCAAACAACAGAAGGCCTTCAACACCTTAAAAGAGAAAATCAGTACAGCACCAGTACTAGCACTACCAGATCTTCAACATCCATTTGAGATTGAGACAAATGCCAGTGACTATGCCATGGGAGTAGTGTTGATGCAACACGGTAAACCCATATGCTATCATTCTGAGACATTTACCTCTACAGTAGCTAATTATCCCACATATGATAAAGAATTGTATGAATTAGTACAAAGTGTGAAAAAGTGGAAACATTACCTAATGGGTAAAGAAACAATCATACATACAGATCATCAACCACTTTAATATTTGCACTCACAAACTAAATTGCAACAATCAAGACATTATAGGTGGATGGGTTTTCTACAACAATTTCATCTTGTCATCAGATATAAGAAGGGCATACACAATAAGGTTGTAGACATGTTATCAAGACCAATCGAGATGCATCTACTATACTTAAGCATAACTCAGTAATGCATGAAAGTTACATTGAACAATATGCTCGAGATGTAGATTTTAAAGATGTATATGCAACTTTAAGTCATGGCAAGCAAGTAGAAAAATTGGATTATTATGTAAAGTACCAACTCTTATATCATTTCAGAAAGTTATGCATTCCACAAACTGAAAGAGTTAACATAATTTGAGAAGCACATACTTCTCTTATATCAAGTCATTTTGGTGTAAGTAAAATAGTTGCACAATTACAAAGGTTCTATTATTGGCCAAGAATGCATGAGACAATTTCTAGATATATCAAGGATGTACAATGTGTGTTACAAGCAAACCAAGTAATAGAAAATTAGGCCTGTAGACTCCACTTCCAATTCCTCCTCATTCTTGGGAAAGTGTTTCCATGGACTTTGTTGGGGGATTGCCAAAATTAGGAAAAGGTCATGATTATTTGTACATTGTTGTGGATAGGTTCAGTAAAATGTGTATTTTGATACCTTGTAACAAGTAGGTTATAGCTGAACAAACAAAAAAGTTGTTCTTTCAGAATGTATGGGTTCATTTTGGTTTACCCACTTCTATTGTATTTGATCAATATTCTCGATTTATTGGGAAGTTTTGGTGAAATATATGGGAGTTGATGGACACTAGGTTGAAGAAGAGCACAACATTTCATCCACAAATAGATGGTTAGACAGAAGTGGTCAACAGGACAGTGATCTAGTTTCTCAGAGGCTATTGCAACATGCATCCCACGCTTTGGGATGAGCATTTATGTTATGTGCAGCATGCTTACAACTGTGCCAAGCACTCTTCTACTCAAAGATCTCCTTTTGAGACTTTTATTGGTTTTATACCAAAGTCTCCCTTGGATTTTGTCTTTGGTAAAGACATAGCAGTTGATGGACACAGTGATGTGGACAAAGAAACTAAGTTCATTGAGCAAATCCAGGAAATTCACTAGATAGTACAGGATTAGCTGGAAAGTATTCAAGCCAAGTACAAGGCAAGACATGAAAAGCATCGAGTTGGGCATACTTTTCAAGTTGGTGATCAAGTCTAGCTGTACATCAGCAAAGATAGAATGCAAGTGAAGGTAAGAAGCTAAAACCAATAAGGTATGGACCTTTCAAGATACTTGATAAAATTGGTGAAAATGCTTTTCACCTTGATTTGCCAGCTTATATGCAGATCTATTCAATCGTTAATGTAGAAAATTTGAGATTGTATGAACTTTCATTGATTGAAGATCCTGAAGAGCAAAGTCAGTTGCCTTCTATTGAGGATCTATTTCTAGAATATCTCAATGACTTATAGGAAGACACAGTTCTAGACATGAAGGTGAGAACTACACATCGAAGGGATGTTGAGTACCTAAGACTGGGACTCAAAGGTTCAAATCCAAGCAAAGCACGATGGATAGAAGTTAAACAAGTGAGGAAGTTGTATCCTCACTTGATATATGCCTAAAAAGCCAACTTTTGGTGGTCCAAATTCTTTTCAGTGGGAAGGCGTGATCCAAAATGGATCCTAAAATCTCTAAGTCTTCATGTATATTAACTATCGAAAACACTATCGTAAGGGAAAACAGTGAAAGAATGGAAGAAACAGAGTTAAGAGAAGGTTCAAATAGCGCTGCATAGGAGTCGTTGGATCAGACATATCAATGGTCCAGATCAAATTGGCAGATCACATCGGAGGAGGTCAGCAGAGTATATCGGAGGCAGCCTTATGGGAAACGCGACCGCGACCCAACGATACAATGTGAGCCGTTGATCAAGCACGCAGATCAACGGTGGACATGAATGGAAACATATCGCATCGCAATTCTCTAAGAGGACTTAAACACATGATAGCAGGCTTAAGCGATATGCGATGGCCGCATTATCGCATCACAAAGAACCAAGGGACAAGGACGAAACCCATAGACTTAAGACTGTGCGATGAGCACTTCATTAACAGCCATTGGTTTCGATCTAGAATCCGAAATGTGCAAACAAACTTATTCACTCAAAATTTTCAGATGTCGATGACTAACCAGATCTCACGTAAATAGCGAGTGCGGATCATATCGCCACATTTACAATGGATTTGACTTTCTCTAGTGCTAAGTCTCAACGACAGCTGATTAACTCATTGGATAAATGATTAACTTGGTTCTGCGCTTGGCAGATCTACCAATTAAAGTCTTTTGGCAACGGTTGGCCTCTTAGCCCTGCGATTAGCCCCTCACTGTTTTGTTTTCCACAGTGGCAGAATTCACGATATGATTCCTCATTCGTGGCTCATCGGGCTTCCACTTCTTTATTTCACCTGTGACAGATCAGCTCCCAAGATTTCCTACGCCTTGTTACAGATCGTAACAATGATATTCTGTCTACATTCTAGATCTCCACGAGGCGTTATATATATATATATATATATATATATATATATATATATATATATATATATATCTATATATATCTTCGGCTTTCCAACAGGTTCAACAGTTAAATGTATTGTCCCGCAGTGAATTGATCCAGCCAAATTTTATAAAATCCTACAGAGAAAGCCAAAGACCGATACCCAACAAACCAGAGAATGATGGATGCGTGAAACCCCTTTTACTGAAGAGAGGGAGCTGAGGCAACCAGTCCCGGCGATGACGAAAAGAAGCGGCCGTAGAACCCAGTTGCAGAGAGAAGAGGAGATCTGCGGCAGAGATCTGAGAAAGCCCGATCTGCGGAAGAGATCTGAGAAAGCCCGATCTGCCTTGATATCATTATTATAAATTGTCATTATAATTGCTATAATTATTATCATATTTATAATTTGATGATAATAATATTTTATAATATAATTATTATTATTACTGTATTGTTATTATATTTATATGTTTATTAATATCAATATTAATATTAATATCAAATTCATATCCATTAAAGCCTATTAGCATATATCAACCACATTTATTAATATAATATAGTTGTCTTAGTATATTAGGTAATTAAATATATAATAAATTAACAACATTTAAATATATTATAATTGTGAAATATGTGTATTTTATGTTGACTATTTTTTATTTAATATGAGAATATAGACATGTCAATTATGGTGATTTTTAGTTGTTGGGTATAATGATTATTATTTCTCCTATCTAAGTTCAATTCTCTTTGAGAGTGATATGATAATGAGACATGTTATAATATATATGTACCTATGTTATAGTATATATGTACCTATGTTAAGAGTATGGCTATCTTAGCAAAAATTAAAATTTCACTTTTATAATATTAAAAAAAAAAATCATTATAAAAATAATTTTTTTTTTTTAATAAAATATATATATATTTTTTTAATAAAAGGGAACATATTTCTAATTCAAACACATATTTTATAGACATGGAGATTGCATTTTTTTATAATTTAAACATAAATTTTATAGACTTGGAGACCGTAGGTGCAGTGATAAAATTTATAATTTATTAAAAATATTATTTGAATAAATTAATATATATATTTTTTTTTTGTAAGCTTTGGTAGGACCCTCTCATTTTCAAGTTTTGACATGTCCGTTATTCACCCCATTTCCAGGGAGGGTAGCACAAGAATCGAACCCAAGATCTCCGGTTCGGTGAGACTTCATTTCCACGGCCATTGCCACTTGAGCTACCCCATGCGGACATTTGAATAAATTAATATTATGTTTTATTTAAATACTCTTTTTTTCATAAAAAAATAGTTTATTTTATTTATAATATTAAATTGAATTTTCTAAACATGCATATTGGAAGGTCAAACATTATATATATATAGCCCCAAGAGTTAGCTCAAATGGTCAAGTTGGGGCCTCGCTAGATGGGAGGTCACAGGGTCAATTCTCGAAAGCTCTTGGGGTTAGGTCTGTGATGGCCGAAAGTTTTGATCCTCCCCAATTAGCCTACTCTAATGAATCATGGACATAGCAGCCACCCAGTGACCAAGGGTGGTCATGAACCACACATAATATGTATATATATATATATATATATATATATATATATATATATATATATATATATATATATTTATATATATATACTTTCTCATTTTTGTAAGCTAGAGTAGGGCCTTTCATTTTCTATTAACTCGGGTTGAAATATGTACATGCATTTGATGACCTCAACCCACCCCAAAGGGAAACTAGGTCTGTTGGCCATCTTAAGTTTTTATATGCCATCCAAAAACAAAAAACAATAAGTCTACTTGTCCATGCCAAATGTACTAAACAGTCAAAGAAACTAATCTTGTTTCCTATCAACATAAAGATCTATGACCAAAAGGGAGAGCTTGCTCTCAGTAATCTAGCAAAGAAAACCTTAAACATAGCTAGAGGGCTCAGTCTACCATGTTTCCAGGCAGATTGTCTTCTTCCTTTGTCTCAGGAACTATCTTCTTCAGCTGTTGCTGGATCTCCTTGAGCTTGCTATCCTGCATGAGTAGAGTTATCTGAAGGTTCTTCATTTCTTTTTTCAAATTTGGAATGCCCTGGGCCATCTCTGCCATCTCCATAGCCACCTGCTCCATTGCTTTAGCCAACAATCTCTTCATCACCCAATAAACATGAAGGGCCTGCTTATATAAAGACAGGCGGCCTCTGGTGTTTCCTGGGTCCGGAAGCAAGTATTCCCAATCCTCCATTTCGGGGTCTGACTCCTCCTGCATGGCTGCTGCCTCTAATTCCTGAATTATCCTTCGAATGTCAGCATTGGTTTCTTCACTGTACGCTCTTTCCGCCTCCTGCACCTTATGCTTCAACGTTTTCCTGCCACGACGCTTTCCAACTAGTGATGGGGAGCTCCATTCCTGGCTGCCAGCTTGGCCGCCTCTCTCTCTGCCCCTGCGTCCCCTTCCCCGACCTGGACGGCCAACTTTATTTTCGTCCATTGCCTTGCTTCCCTGACCTGCTACAACAGAGGAAGTTCTAGAGAATCCTTCACCTCCATGCCCCTTGGTTTTCTTCCCCAGGTACATTGCCTCTCCTGGTTGCTTATCCTCTGGAAGCCTAACCTTCCCCATTCCACCTTTCCTCGTCTGAATGTGATAACCCTGTTCTGGAGTTTTCTCCTCCTCCCATCCCGTCTTCCTTTCCATTCCCGGCTGCTTCTGTTCATTAACTTCTCGGGGATTGGCCATACTCCTATCCTGCCCAGTCCAGCACCCTTCCCTGCTCGAATCAGTTACTTCCTTTCTCATGCTTCCCTTTGCTATCTTTCGCTTGGTTTTACAATGGATGGGTGGCTAGTCCTTCTCCTTTCACCTACCTTCGACAAACCTTAAACCACCGCCCGTTTCCTTACTCCTATCAATGCTATCACAGAGAACATTGGCTGGTTTCTCTCCTACACACCTCTTTTCATGCCCGATTTCCTGATCCTGCTGCCCACCTCTACCCTTCTGCTCCTCCTCCCTCTGTCGCATGCATTCTCCATGTTCGCCCTCTCCTCCCTTTCTTAAACCTACACCAGCTAACCTGCATCCCATCGTTAGAGCATCCCATTTGTCCAAAATCTTATGGATGCCTGCATTTGTTCCTTCCCAGTAAGCTACTACTACTTCAGTGATGAGGTGTTCTACAGGCTTCCTTCCACACCTAGGTTCTGAAGTGCTCGGGTCTGTAGCTCGAGTTGACTCACTCTGCCTTCTGTCGCATGCTCTTCCACGTGCAAGTCGAGCCATATCTTCTTTGTTATGTGCATGTTCACACATGAGATGAATTAGCTCTCGAGACGTGGTCTCATGCCTCTCCGAATTGTTGCAGGTTCCCATCCCCTCACACTTCCCATCACAATTGCCTCCACCCAGGCACCCCTCTGCCCCAAGATGTAGTGCCTCTCCTCTGCCTGGTGTAGCTATGCCACTCTTCTGCCACTCACTTTTCTTTCTCACCTACCTTCCGATAGCCTCACCACCCCCATGGTTTTTCCAATGCTCTCACCTACTCACAGGGGTGGTGTCATGTTTATGCTTATGAATCTCATAGCCAACCCATCGAGCTAGGTTATTGTCACTCCCAATCACATTTCCTTCCCTCGCCCCTCTGCCTAGTGTTGTTGCCTCACACCTCTACCCAGAAGAGCTGCCTCACTTCTCTGCTCCACCCGTGGACATCGCGGATGCTTAGCTTATGTCTCCCCATGCTCATTGGTATACCAACTATCTTGTGCGCTCATAGGAGGGCTCTCTAGATCCCATCCCCAGTTTTCTCTCATGTCTCTTGCCTCCGGCCAAAACATGATCACTATCCCCCCAACTTACGCTGGTCTCCTTAGCCACTCCCCCAGTTTCCCTCCCCTGTCATCTCCCGAACCCCCGAACCATGAATTAAAATAGTTACCATAGTAATGGATTTGTAAGGCTAGGATACATACCTAGAAATGCTTCGCATAAGTTGTTGCTGGTAGCTCTACAATCTTACATCATCGCTCCTCCCTCCTCCTGTAATCTCGACTATACTCCTCTCTCTGTCTCGACTTCTTTCATAATCCCATTCCACCTTTCTCTGTCGCATCACCCATCCTGCCTTAACTACCTCACCTCCTTCTCCGTCCTAGCCTTACTTGCCACTTCTCCCATCTCTTCTATCAGGTAGCATGCAGGAGGCCACCACACCCATCACCATGAGCGTTTAGGGGGCAGTCGGTGGTACCCTTCCCTTAAACGTCATAACTATCATGTATGACCAATGACCTCGCCTGCCTTGAACACGCACCTCGATCGAGAGAAAATATAGTTTATTTTTATTTTTATTTATAACACTGAACATAATTTTCTAAACATGCACTTTCCTTACTAAATTACTATTATGTTATATTTAAAGATTTTTTTGCTTGGAAAAAGATATAGTTTATTTTTATTTATAACACTAAACATAATTTTCTAAACATGCAGCACGTCAAAGATATATTTTTACCTAAACATTTTATTTAAAAAAAAATATATTATAAATATAAGTAAACTACATGAAAATATCTCTAAATAAAACAGAACATTAATTTATTCAATGACCTTCTCAGTGAAATGTAAATTTTATAATAACACATTACATCATGCAAACTGTAGTTAACATAGGTTTATAAATTTTATGAAACACATTTTATGATGTGAACTATAAATGGGATAGGTATTTTTCATTCTTTTTTAATCTCTCTCCAGATGTAAATAACGAAATACCTATATAAGTTCATTAAACGATGCCATGCAAATATCCCAATTTCTTTTGGGAATGAACACCCACATTCAAATCAAATACATCTCCATGAGCATCAATAACAAGATTTTATTTTTACTTAATAATGAAAAGTTAGATTGGCTTCTGATGCAAACATGCAAAAAAATTAAGTTAAAAATGGCGTCAAACTCCAAGTCAATTCTCCCATAAATAGAGTGGATCACCTTGGTAGAGAAAACCATTATTTCTCCAAGATTTCCGTATTTTCCTGTAGAAATTTTGAATAATAAACACTTATTCACAGAGATTATCCTGATTATTCACTATTGCGGAATACATGCACAATACATAACCTCCTCTACATTTATCATCAATTTAGCAGCATTAAAAACAATGAAACATCAATCGCATGCACACATTAACACAATATGTAACCTAGGGAAAGCATACAGCTAAAAACCCCACACTATCTGTATATTATAATAATAGAGAACATTTAACAATACATAGTACAATACTCCTCACAAGTACCCAGTACTATCTCCACCTGTTACACACAAAACTAGCTCAGATTTGATCAAGTCACAGGTTCAAATCTCCTCCGCTGCTTTGCCTGCCTCCACTGCGCAATCCAAAGTGAAAATCACATGAGCACAAGCTACAATTTCCTTGGTATTGGCCCACACTGTGTAGTCCTCATTGGCATTACTCAATCCATGCATGTGCAAATCTCATGCACAACTGATAGTCACATCTCACCCTTTCACTTACCTCTAACACCTATATCTATTGAACTGTCCATGCACTAAGTTAACTGATGTATTCTTTAGTTTCTTTATGAGTTAATAATTAGTGAATTAATTAATAATCAATTCACACAACTCATCACTAGTGTATTCTTTAGTTAGACTAAATACAACTAGTTCAACTAAGTCAAACTGAACACAACTCCATCAACTCCACATCCAACTCCACAGAACTCACATGCATGAGTTCTAACTGAAGTCCTCCATGCAATAGCTCAACTAACACATAAGAAACCACATGATTCCTTTTGTCAGTTGCATGTGCCACATCCGTAGCTCGAACTGAAGTGCTCCAAGAGAATAAGATAATGTTTAGAGTCCAAATATTATTATGAGACAATAATATTCGACTGTTCTATTTTTAGCATGGCAGTCTAAAAATAGAAACCTACCCATATGTATAAAAATAGAAGTCCATATATTTTTACCAACATAACCAATCATCCACAAATAGCATCCTACAACTCATAGACCATGATCCATATGTCTAAAATAGACTTTGCGCCAAAATAGCTTACGGGCCCACTTAGTGAAGGCGACTCCTTTCCACTAAGCTCCATCATCTTGTTGCATTTTCAACATTTCCTTCCCCTATGTGGCTGTACACGAAACATGGCTCAGAACTTGGCTACATCTCCTAGTTCCCGCTACAAATTCCTTATTCACTTGTTGTTGCTTTCCATATTACCTTTGATGTAATGCAGGTCGCTTATACCCAATAAGATTTCAAGGCGCAAGCATAAACTGATTGTTGGATTGAGAGTAGATATTGTGCATAGAGATTTTTCACTTTCCCCACTCTTTCCAAGGAATATTACATCAACTGAAGTGGTTAAGCAAGCAGTGCAATGCGGTGAAGAGAGGCTAGAAAAACTACATAGGTCTATGGTTCTGAAGGCTGGTCAAGTCCCTCATTAAGTGCAGGAAGTGGAGAATATATGATGATGGTAGAAATTGGTAAGCCATATCTAACATATTATGGAATTCTAGACACAGGTAATGACTCGATAGGACATAGTGCATGCCCTGTGATGATTGCTCTAATCAACCCTATCCAATCTATGATCCTTCCCAGTCCTCTAGTTCCATGACAGTCACACACAAAAGTCCTCAGTGCCAGCAATGCCCTAACTCCTATTTCTCTACCGATGTGTGCCATTACTTTTTACGAGTATGCCGATTATCTCACCTTAGGGATCCTTTCATATGAGACGTTTACCTTTTCATCGGAGTCAATTGACCAGATCATGCTCGGTTGCAGCCAAAACAATGGAGGCCACTTCCTACAAGGGGGTATAGGCTTTGGATTTCACAACTGTTGGAAATAACAACAAGAAATGATAAGAATAGAATCAATAATATTCCAATTTTAATTTGTCCTTGAATTAAAATTAAGAATTAATATTCGAATTTAGTCTCACCAGTTGCTTGAAAAATAATTAATTAATTCATCTTGAGTTATTTAGTTTGAGAAATTCAAGCTAGAAGTCTTTGTGAAGTCATGCAACATTTATCCCTTAAATTAAGGAGATTATCCCTTAACTAAGGAAATAAGGATGAGTTTTATTTGATTTGTAATTAGTTAGCTCGGTTAACTGATTTAAGTCCAGTTAGATTAGTTCCAAACTATTTGAGGAACTAATTGCAAGTTCAGTCAGTTAATGCATGCATGCATGAAACTAGTGTACTCTAGATAACTAAAGATTCTCTCATAAATAACTCATGCATGTCAGTTTAGAGAAAGACCCAATTGAGATTAAAGACAGGGACAATGTACTATCAGTTGGAGGAATTTTGCTATAAAGGAAACTCATCAATGTAGAAGGAATAAGGTTCCTTGAGGATTGTTCAGTTTTATAGGGTGTGAGATCAATGTGAGTGACCAATGTTACATTTGGTAACAGTAGGATCAACCAGTAGAAGCAACGCAAGGAAATAGGAGGATTGGATGGCAGAGGAGAAGGCTTGTGAGAATCTTTGTTAGCCTGTGAGCATCTAGGAGGATTGTACGAGGATTGGATGGCAGAGGAGAAGGCTTGTGAGAATCTTTGTTAGCCTGTGAGCATCTAGGAGGATTGTACTGAGAGCTAGCTAGCTGTGAGAGCTAAAGCTTTGTGTAATCTTGATGTATTTCCACCTTGTATGATAATACAGATAGTGGGGTTTTTAGCTGAGGCTTTCCCCTTAGTATTCTTTTGTGTTTCATGTGCATTGATTCTTCTTATGGTTATATGTGTTCAACTAGATCTTTCTCAATTTTAAGCTTCCACAAAGAAAATCGATAATAGAATTAGATTATAGTATTTTTCTTTGGTATATTTCACTATCGGGTTAATTTACAATCAGATTTTCTACATAGATCTCAGAGGTAGATTTGTAGAGAATTTGTAAGAATTTCTACATGGTATCAGAGCTAGCTGATCCATAGAGAAAATTCTACATGGTATCAGAGCAAGGTTTATTGGAGCAAAGGTTATTGGAGTAGTGAACAATATACGAAGAAGAGCATTCAAAGTAAACAAAAAAAAATGGGCCGCGAGTTTTCAGAGCAGATCTAAAAAAATTTGTGCAAAAATTTCAAAACCAAATAGAAGATCTGGATTCCTTGCGGAAAAAGACCCAAATTCAAAAAAAAATCGGCTGAATTGGAATTCGAATGAGGGAGATATCGCTGATTTAAAATAAACTCTTTTTCCATAAAATTTAGTAACGATGGGACAAAGGAAACAGATTGGTGTGCTAGCCAAGAACCTGTATGCTCTTGAGGTTCAAGATGCATGCAAATCCTTGAGGAGAAAGGCAAAGGTTAGAGACTTTGTGGTTGAGAGGGAGAGTAAATTACCTCTCAACATGCAGTCCCAAAAGAAGTCTCAGACAATTGTGGAGGAGCCACAAATGGAGAAGTCAATAGAGGGATCACATGCAACCATACTTCCAGGTGTGATGTGGGGTGATGTGAAGTGATAGTCCCAAGAAGGTTGAACTTGGGTAGGGTCCATTGAGAGGTTTTATCTCTTGGATCCTACCTTGCTACGGGAGTCCAAAGTACATAGTAGTGGGAGGAATCAGTGGGATTGATGCAGTCAGAGATCAAAGTGATAGAGGCTAAAGAAGTCAGATACTGAAGAGCGCAGAGAAGGATTGAAAACAGTGTAGAAAGATAGAGACAACCGAAGTGCAAAGTTTTTAGTCGACAGAGGAAATAACAGTCAGAGACTTTGATGACACATGAATCATAAATTTTGGTGGGACTTTGAACATTTTATTTTTACTCCTAGTTATCAAACTAATAAATATCACAAATAATGGTGTTCAATGGTAAGTATATTTAAGTACATCTCATTCCTATCCATGTTTTATGCAAATACTTTCTTAAATTATCGTGGGCAATAACTAATGGTAACTTGAGTGTGAACTATTTTCAAAGATCTTAATTTTGGTTTGTTTTAATATGAAGTTTAACAATGAAAAATCGCTCCACAAATATATAGAATTCATGGTATAAATATTGATATTGCATAAAAAAATTATGGAAGAAAAAACATTCAAATTATTGGTCCAATCAAATGTTTGAAAAATATTTTTAACAATAATATATGTGTGTGTGTGTGTGTGTTAAACATTATAAGTTGTATTGGTCAGGGACTAATAGCCTATAATTAATTATGTATTCGTTTAAAATATTCAATGGCTCAATATTTTAAAAGATAGTTAAGTTGTATCTTCAAATATATAGTTTATATGTGTGTGGATATGTAGAATATGCTATAAATAACTTAGAATATTATTCTCTAGTACATATAAATAGTTGATTATGAAATGTTGATAGATGGAACCAACAAAAAGAATAAATATACATTAAGCTATTAAATAAATTATAATGAAATATGTAAAAGTATGTCATGGTAATTAATAGTTTAAAATAATTTAAAGCTATCTTATTATATACATATATGTATTTATTGACAATAGCCTAGATCCATCTTAACCCCACATCTATCAAGTGCCGAGAGGGATCAAATCTCTCGAGGTGCAAATCTATTTTTTGAGTGTAAAACTTGAGGAAATGTTTGCACCTTGAGATATTTGGTCCCTCTCGGTGCTTAATAGATCTGGGGTTAATATGGATCTAGGCTGGTTTCAGTTGTGCATGGTCATATAAATTTGTTGAACATCTAATTATTCTTATCATTTCAAATATGTTAAATAAGTCTAAGATTAATTTGGTCAATTTAGTTTTAAATTTTCTTAGTTACCTCAGTTTGTTGAGATGAGAGAGACTGCTAGTAACTTGAATGATGAAATACAATTTTTGAATGCAAAGTGACAATGTACCAATGTTGAATGATAGAAAATGCGAATAATAAGAATGTAATCAATTACAAAAAATCTTCATTTCACTTCATTGTGATCAATCTCAAACAATTTTCTTCTATTGCTCTGTTGTAGTGGCTACAACCACCCTCCAAAATTTGTCCATAACTTTTTTTTGGAGCCTCCCTACCACCCATCCTAGCAACATGTCTTGCACTGTCAAGTACATAGGATTCATCATTTTTTCAGTGGCTTTCTAGCTTGTGCATGTTGGTATGCTTCACTTCTTTCACACGCTGCCACTCAAGACTTAATCTAGTTGCTGGTTGATTAGCTCCCTCAAAAAATTGTGCAATTATGGAGGGGAACCAACCTTCCCTCTACAAATTGTGCAAATATGTTGGACGGCCTACTAGGCCTAGAAATTATGCAAGCCAGTTAGATATGCTTCCTTAAGAAAATTGCACAATTTGGCCCAACACTATAGCTCAGCCTAGAAATTGTGCAATTCTAGGCATTAGTCACCTGCTCCTCCCAAAAATTGCACAATCCCTCATGGACATGCAGCCGAAGTCCTCCCATAAACTGCACAAATCCCTATCTTAGTCAAGCAGGCTATTGCATATGCCTTCAGGTTGACCAGTTCCAGCTGGGACCCAACAAATTTGATTTGCATGCATGGGATTATTTTCCCCAAAACAGAAAACAGAAACATTCAAAAAGCATCCCTAGATTTTAGGGATCTATTTTTAGCAGCCTCAAACTTATTTAATAAACGCTTTGGATCTCATTCTCCACATCTATCTTGTAGCCCTGACATCCCACATCACATCTAAGAGTCTTTGGCACATCCAACTCAGCTATTTCCAGGTAAGTTCACTTTACTTGTCTTTTACAACATTTTTGTTTCTTTTTGTGTTTCTGATTGTGTGAGTGTTGTTTTCTTGATTTCTATGTGTAGAATTTCTTGCAAATTCTCTAAAAATCTACTTACGGGATATATGTATAAAATTTGACTATATATTTACCCGATAATGCAATATACCAAAGAAAAATATTATAATCTACTTCTACTGTCAAATTTGTGGAAGCTTAAAGATCAAGTTGAATCAGAGATGAACACATATAACCATAAGAAGAAGAATCAATGCACATGAAACACAGAAAATACTCAGGGGAAAGCCTTAGCTAAAAACCCCACTATCTGTGTTATCATACAAGGTGGAAATACATGATAATTATACAAAGCCTTAGCTCTCACAGCTAGCCAACTCTCAGTACAATCCTCTTCGATGCTCACATGCAAACCTAACTTCTCACAAGCCTTCCTCTCTGCCCTCCAAGCTCATTTTCTTGTGCAGTTTCTCCTGGGTGATCCTCCTGTTACCAAGTGGAAAACTGGTCTCTCACACTGATCTCACACCCTGTAAAATTGTGCAATCCTCAAGGAACCTTCCCTTGACTACATGGATGAGTTTCCTTTATATGAAAACACATGCAACTGATAGTAACATGTCCTTGACATTTAGCTCAATTGGGTCTTTCTCAAAATAGACATGCATGATTTTCTGATGAGAGAATTTTTAGCTATCTGGAGTACAGTGGTTGAGTGCATGCATGCATCAACTGATTGATAACTCACAATTAATTCCCCAAATAGTGTCGAACTAATTTAACTGGACTTAACTCAGTAAACTGAGTTAACTAATTATAACTCAAATATAACTCAATCTTATCTCCTTAATTTAAGGGATAACTGTTGCATGACTGCACAAAGACTTCTAAATTGAATTTCTCCATGCATTCATATCTCCATATGTTTTGAGTCGCCTGTGAACAAGTCTGAGCAACCTTGGCCTAGAATTTGCCTTGCCCGGACAACATTGTGCATTTCTGAGAGGGAAGGCTCTCCCTTTCTCCAAGAAAATGCACAAATCTGGCTAGACAGTGTCCTCCAGACTTGCTTTGTGCAATTCTTAGAGGCAGTGTTTGCTAACTTGCCAACTGAAATTGCGCAATGCGCGATCTCAGCACCCAACAGGAAATTTGGATTGTGCATTGTGCAATTTCAGTAGTCAACCAACCTCCCGACAGTTCAGATTTCCTTTTGCGCAGTTTTGTCAGTCAGTCTCCCCACTTCCCGGTGAAAATTGTGCAATCCTTGCCATCAATGTCCCGGGCATGTTGCATGTCAGTCCTTAAGTTTTCTTTGTTTTCAACTGATAGATTGCTTTCCATGCATGTCGCCATGTCTCCAGATATAGTAGGTGCTTTTTCATCTCTTAGTAGTTCTGGATCAATGGCCTCTAAGATATCAGCGTCAAAGGCCACCGACGAAAGCACAACTTGAGATGTTGTTGAGCGAGTGTCTATGAGTTTTCCAATTTACAAAGAGATGAAGCTGATCATTGACAAAGACATCAAAATGAAATGTTAGGAGATCAATGATGTATTCTTAGACACATTTGGAGAAGATCTTGAAGACCACAAAGTCTATGTGAACATTCACAAGTATGACTTTTACTGGATTGCATGCAAGTATCTCCTGTTTCAATGCACGAACATGATACATTAGATCATCTCGTACATTGATCCTGAGATGATGGTATTAAGCAATGTCAGTGGGACAGAGATTTCTACCTTCAAGGCACAAGACTATCATCATATCTACCACTTGTTGAAGCCAGTGATCACCATGGAGACACCCTTTAGCATACCTAGCAGCAATGCAAACTCTAGGGATATCTTGAAAAACTAGGTGAAGGATCCAACCATGTTCAGGATGACACTCAACTAGATTTCCAAGATGAAGATACTACGGAAGTCATATCAGTACTTGGTCATCTTTTCATGTCACTTGTACGTCTAAGAGAGCACAGAGACCTTCCTGCAGAGTTGGGTGATCATGTTGGACCAACTGGCCAGTGAAGGCAATGCATGCAACTCGTTTGACATGTTGGTTCATAGGCTAAAGGAACATGTAAGAGGAGCTCGAGAGCTACCCAAAGGTGAGAAAGCAAAAATATACACGTCTGCATACATCTTGGATACAATCTATGGATGTTAGGAATTTCCGAACTAGAAGTGGGCATGGACATTAGTGGAAACCTCTATAAACACTTATTGCAGACTGTTTTCCGAATGCAGCTTTCGGGGAGTCATCACATAGTTTTCAAACCATTTTGTCACCCTAGTTTCAAAGACAATATTTGAGTAGGATCCACCTTTCATGTCGAAGGCAACAATGGAGGCATTGTTCGACATAGTAGACTAGTATGCCTCACCTTTTGGCACCTTCATATGAATGTATAGAGTAGAGAAACCTTTGCATGTTTTGCCAAATTTTTCCATGGACAAGCTCATCATGCAATAAGTGTTGTACCACATCTCGATAGGGCTATCAGCTAGACTGCACTAGAAGAAGAAGGCACCCTGGCCCACTCTTCCGTTGTGGATCGGGTTGTACAAGATATGGAATCTCAAGCATGTGGATGCTAAGACAGAGGTGTTCAAAAAATTTACTATTGGCAGGAGAAGGTTCAATCCATATGACTTGCATTTCTTTGTGAAGGATCACTGCACGAGATTGCAATTTCCTTGGATCCATGGGGTGTGTCACTGGGCTAGTGAAGACCCATGGAGATACTGTTAAAGCTTCTCTAGGCCCAATGAATCGATTGACATTGCTATAGAATGGTTAGCGAAGCAACATCTAGGACAACAACAGCAATAGAGGGTAACATACTTGTGTGTGACAAAGGCAAGAGAAAGATTGTTGAAAGTGCAGAGGAAGAACAAAGTTGCAAGTTCAGAGCAGACCCACTTTTGGAGAAAGAAACTTTGAAAATAGACACAAAGAGGTGACAACGCAACAAGAGGAACGCGTAAAGGGAGAGAGATAAACAACGGATGGACGAAATACTAAAGGAGTTGCAAGAGTTGAAGGAGAAACTCTGGAAAGAACAAGATATGTGTAGACAAGAGATGGAAGCACAACAGGGACAGACACAGCAGGGGGCACAACATCCACAGATTAATGAAACTGCACCCATACATGTAGTAGAATCATCCGAGTAGCTGGCACAAAGAAGACAGGGTGAGCACTCGTTGGAGCAGGACTTTGCTCAAGAGATTCAATGAGTACTTGAGCATATGGATACAGAGATGGAGCAACTAGTGTTAGAGCAAGACATTGACCTCATGCCTTACCATCAAGAGGTCGACTCACCGAATTCACCGGATTTGGAAGAGGAGAAAATCCTGAGCGACCAAAGAGATACTGAGATCCTCAGAGACAATCTGAAAGAAGAGATGCACACCATATCATTCGACGATTCACAACATAGAGTTGTACAATAGCACAAAGTGTCTACTCTAGATGTCCACACATCTCCTGCGTAGTTTGAGGAACGAGTGGCTGTATCTGATGTGCACAAGAATCCAACAACATTAGTTGATGCTACCGGAATATATGCCGAAGCCACTAGCTCAAGTGTTCGCTTCTTGATAGCAAAGAATGAGCGAATGGCTTAGGAGTTATAGTCGACCAAGCAGGGAGGAGAAATAGTTACAACATCTGACCAAGTAGAGTTGAAGAAGGTGATACTGGATGAAGTATCATCCCTTGAGATAGTCATGTGGGCATTGTATTCTAGATTTGGTACTGTTCATAAGGCAATTTTCCATCTCAACGGTTGGCAACATCGTTGTGCTAGGAGAGCATGTACCTTGTCAGACTTGAATACTATTTTTGACCGCATGAAAACATGGAAAATGAGATACAAAGGAGCCCCATTGCACTTGCCCAAGATGATGAAGCCTATGGCAATTGAGTTGAAGGCATGCATTCGAAGTCAAATCCGGAACTATGAGGAACTCCTGCAGCTCATCACTAGTTTGCAGGCTTCCCATGCATGGGTGTTCAGAAGCATGGATATTTTTATGTGCGTACATGTGATCCCATCTATTGGAACACTCACCCTAGCAATGAAAAATGTTCAAGTCTAACAGGAGCTGGACTTGTACTTTAACAAGTTGATGCGCATAGCCACCAATGTAGATTTGACGATCAATGCAGACACTATGCATTAGTATGTCGTTAGTCTATCCGCACTCAAGACAATGATACACATGTTATTAGAAGAGTTGTACAGAGGAGCCAAAGTAGTGTACTTGGATGTAACAAAGGCAAGAGTTTGGTTCTAGGAAGATGTCACCATAGAGTACATGGACACCATCGCAGACTACCAAGATTGGCAGCAATTTGCCACTATCAACCATTGTGAGGATGTTGAAGAGTTGTTCTTCCCACAATTGTCTAAGTCATAGTGATGTATTTCATGGCTTGCTCAAGCCTATTTTGTCTCACATGGGTACATGTGAAGCTTGTATGTAACATCTTGTAAAGTGGAAATTAAAGTGTCGATAGTTCAATGTAACAACCAAAGAGTAGTTGAATATTCATGAGGGTATGTGAACAGTCAAAAAGGGGAATTTCAAGGATCACCCCACCCTTTGCTATTTATAGTACCTCAAAAATCATTGCAAAGGCTTTTGGTTAGCCAACCTTCCGATAGTAGTATCTTAGAGAAAGATTGGAGAGTATTGTAATGACCCTTGGCTTCTCCATAATGCAGAGATAGTACATCTCTTTGGAGGAGTAGGTGACAATGACTATAACGTTCAATTATCAGGACTAGTGGTTCATCATGGTTGTATTGTATGACTGGAACTTTCACTTCTTAATATAATAGATCCAACACATTTCATGCATATGTTGTTATTGTATTTCAGTTAACTTGGTTACTCTAATGATATATGTATCTGTTTTCTTATGCATGTATGTATATACTCTTTCTGTATATGTATGTATGAATCTCACTGAAATGTGTTGTTGCTTTAACCATCAATTTGGATTGTTGGTTCACCTTCCTTCCAGTTTGTGATGCATCTTTGCTCATGTGTTCCCTTCCAAGCTACATGTTTACACAGGTTTCCAAGGCGCGCACTCATTCCACATTCCATATGTTAGAACCATTCATGCACCTTCCTTGGTTTGCTATGCATGTCACACCCTTGCTACCAACAAGGACATCTTAATTACCTTTGCACGCAACCGTGGTCAAGGCAATACCGTATGACCAACTACTGGGACTCTTACACCAAATGTTTGAGGTCTAGTTGGGTCTTCTTACCGGAAAGATCCCCTAACATGTTGGTGGGTCCAACGCCGTCAACCTTTGTCACACTAGAAGGAGGGCTAGATGACAAGCTATGTCATCTCATCTTGTTTTGAATATTCGCACATCTATCATGGATACTGTCACACTCATCTCTCTGTGATGTTTTTCACATGCCGAACCTCTCAACATCAAAAGGGGGTTTTCTAATATCTTTCCTAAATTCATGTATGACGGTGAAGGAAAAGTGGCCTGCGTACTTGCAAGACTTATTTGCAATTCTTGATAATGTAAATGAATGCTCTGATGAAGAGGCCAATCGGTTGCTTGCATACACACTTCACGAATACCCTCAATGGTGGTGTTGGATTCTCCCTCGTGGAAACATGCACTCACTTGGGTAGTTTTGTGATCTCATTGAATCTACTTTCCATCATTTCGATCGGAACCTCTTGACCAAAAACTATTACAACAATGGAAGACCCTATTGATGGGCCTCTAAATTAGACATAAATTATGGCCCATGCCTCTAAATTAAACATAAATTAAGGCCCATCTAACCATCCTTCAGCATATTAAACCTCTCTTTTTGCATTAGGTAATGAATTTTTAACTTTAGTGTGTTCATTAGGAAGGTTTATGAATAATTGCATATTTGTGCCTAATATTATTTATTTTTATGGAATATTATGAGAATATTTGGTAGATTGTGAAGATTTGAAGGAGGATATAATTTAGGGCCTTTCTCCCTACTATAGGAGGATCGATATTAAATAATAAATCAACAAGATATTATGGAATTATAGTACAGATTGTGGGACTCCAATGATTGAGAAAATATAGGAATGTGTTCTCTACCATTTAATGCAGATTCCTAGTATTGGGAACCAGATCCACTAATCAAGGGATTTTGGTGGGGAAATCTTCCTCCTTTCATGGGGAATGATTCCTAATCATTTTGTATAAGTACCAAGTCAAATCTTCCTCTAGAGGGGGATTTTTATTAGTATTATTGTGGAGAGAACTCGTATTTTTGCAGCTCCACTATCATTTGTTGTAGGGATGTAACCATATTGATGGAAATAATGAAGATTAGTGTCATGTTCAACTTCTAAGTAATTTTCTCCTCAATAGGACTATGATTTTCCTTGGGCTTGGCCATCCCAAGAGCCTCAGAGCCCTTTTGTATCATTTGTTTTTATTCTTTTCACTTCTTATTCACATGCATCTCTTGTTCTTGTTTCTTTCTATTTCTGCATTTAGTATTAATTATTTTGTGTTGTAGGATTTGGTTAAATGGTTGATGTAAGTTCTTTTGTAGGATCAAAAGCATCATTTCATCCTTGGAAAAGCTTTGGAAGGTCATAGTAATCATTAAGCTACTTGGATTACTTTTCTTATTCGTAAATCTAGATTTTTGGAACTCCTTTATGGAAAAGAACAATAATTTTTTGCTATTTTTTAGAGCATTCTAATGAGCTTCAATCGAGTTGGTTCCACTTGAATCAGATCCAAAAAACATTTTATTTAATAAAAAAAAAATCACACCATTGCATTTTCCCTTGATTAGGTTAGGCATTTGATAGATTTACTAGCTCACTAGTTCTCGAATTTCTAGATTTTAGACTAGTAATTTTCTGTTATTTAATATATCTTCTCCATGTATAGATGAATTTGTGGATAGATGAAGAAAATAATGTGTGTTGTTTCAAGAGTTTCTACATTGCAAGGAGACCTCATCTCGCTTGCCTCATCCAAGCCTCATCTACCCATGTCGCCAAAATCTACTAAAATCTCAATTCGAATTCTCGTTTTATAAGAAAATATTGTCATTTCCATTGAGAAAATATACCCATCTTGAAGCCCTTGCTTGATTTCTGGGTAGTTTACAACACCTCCATGCCTTATTCTTCCATTATCCACCTTTCCCAAGCTCCATTCCACCTTCTAGACCACTTCCTAAGCTTTTGGTCTGTTCTTGTAATAAAACAGGGGATCCTATAGGAACTAATACATCTTGTAGACATCCTGTAGGAAATCCCGTAGCGGCCTATTTTGAGACTAAGTTGAGAAAAATCATCATTGAATCTGGGATTAGGCCTCTACTTGACCTCCATGCCATCACAACCATTGTTCCCCTCTTCCTCCACACCTGTCTCCCCTGCCAAAGAACAAGGAAAGATTAGCATTTGCTTTTATAAAATGAAAAGATGAAGAAAAATAGTTCTTTTTATTTCTTAATTACCACATGCATGCAATACTTAATACTCCCTAAATCAGATTCCATGGTCAGTTTGTTTAAATCATTACATGTGATAAATAGGGTTAAGTTAGGTTTATTTTTCAATTAGTTCATGATCTTTATGCAATTCGAATACGTTTCTTTCCTTGTACTTTATTTCTTGCAATAGGTTGGGGTTTCCATTTTGAGCAGTTCATTTTCTGCAATTAGTTTAGGATTTGATTTTAGTACATGCACTCCACTACATCATGACAGTAAAGGAAGGATACATTGTGTGCTGCACATATAGTGTCAATACCTCTTAAGTTTGTATGAACCCCAAGTTGATAATTAAAGTCGGTAGCCTTGGGAGTTGCAACATTCTTGTTGCAATACCGAGGCTCATCACCCACAAGAATCGCCTATGGAATTTTGGGACCGTTTCCGTGTATTACAATTTCAAGTTCCGAAAAGTCAGATGAAATTCTAGTATCTCATGGACTGATTTGAATATTGTCTTACCAAATCTGTCAATCCTAAAAAGAAGTTCAAGCTCAAGACCCGCTCATCATACTTCAGTGATGGAGCTACGCAACCATAGACAGACATGATTATTGTCACAAGTGACTATCCTTGATCCCTTCATCAAAAATATCCACCATTGCAGAGTGATGGGGGAGAACATGCACACACATCCATTCAACTATCACATCCTCCCAATATCACTTCTCTCAATTTTTGCATAGATTCGGTTGCGAAGCCCATGTGTTGTTACTTGCATGTCTTACCTCAACCTCCATCATTGTGTTCTACTGATCCCGCAGATTGCACTGGCTTTTGTTCTTCCATTCCAGACTCTACACTCGTTTTGAATGAGGATCAAGTTATTGACAGAGTTCGTGTTGCACAACCAACCTGCATTGTCATTCATGGAGACTATGACTGGGAGCCTGAGCATCAACTTGCAATGAAGGATGATTCCCTTCTGTTCATGCGTCCTCCTTTTTTTCCTAACATCTTTGATGATTCTACCATCCATGATTTCGCATGTGTATCTCCATCTACATATGAACCCATGGTTGATCATTTGCAGAACACACCAGATATTAGTGCATCATCCAACAATGAAGATGACAAATCATTGTTTGAAAATCCACTTGATTTTTCATCTACCTTTTCCGGAAACACAAAGGGTGAATTTTTCCACCTCTCAACTACCCCTATGTTTGATTCATTAGATCATGAGGATGTTAATGAAATCCTTGATTTTGTTGATCATAGCTGTCGTGATCTATTTAAACCCATATTAAATCATGATGATGATTCTATCACTGTTGATTTTTCGAAGCCACCTATTTATGATGATCTATTTGTCGATGAAGTCGAAACTCCGCAGACTGTCGAAGCACTTTAGCCTGAGCTGATGGTTATATCAGGCCCTCGCTGTCGTGAGGTTGGTTTCACTTCCGATCAAGAAATTGTTGAAACACCCAAGGCTCCTCATCACTCATCTATATGGATTGAAGATCAATCTCACACACAGATTATGCTTCCTCCCCTCGAGCTACACAATCCCATCGCTCATGCAATAGAGGAATCTTACATAGAAAGCACATGCGCGTGACACAAGTTGTCTTTGTTTCTATCGTTTGCATTCATGTTATAGTCAAGAGTATGTGCATGTTTAACAACTGCACACAGTGTTGCACAACATCATGGTAAGTCCATGGATTGCATGTCATGCACTTGCACTCACTTATTTTTTGTGGACTCATTTAAACTCAGAGTGTGTATGTATTCATTGTTATATATTTCATGTTTATTGGTTAACACAACTATGTTGTTCGTGAACCTTACCCTCACCAACATGGGTCAACCAATGAGTTGGTGGATGCATTGAAGGTTTCACTTCACATGAGCAGACCCATGCACCGTTAGCTTAGGAGTAGAAGTAGTGTTTGCTTTTGGTTTGTTTGATTGCATGCATGTTTGCTTCTTACTTTATTCATTTGCTTGCTTTATTGCTTGTTTTCTTACTCACTTTGTTTACACATTTACTTCTTCTTTTGCTTTTTTTTTTTGTTTGTTTGCTTCAAGTTTACGTTCGTAGGTTAGTTTCGCATCGAACCATGTGCTACTATTGAAACAAGGTGAGTAAAGTACAAGAGGACTTGTGCATTTATCAATACTTGGTTATTTGTTGTCCTACCATTGCATGAAGAAATTTTTGTCCTTAGTCCATGATACATCAATGGAAAATACATACTGTTCGAAGTGAACCTTGGTGAAAACACAATTCTTGCACACTGACTAGTGTCACATACTCTAGTCAAATATTTTTTGGGTTAATCCTTGTTAGCTTAGTCAAGTAGAGCAAGGTGAGGGGTGAAACCTTAAAAAGTACGTCAGAGGTATATATAAACTACTTCTCTAAAGGAACAAACTCTTCTGCTCTCAATAATTTGGGATCCCTCTTTCACCTTTGAAATGAATAAATGTTATGCAAAGTTATGAAATGAAAAACGAAGAAAATGAAAACATCAAAAATTTCGAAAAAATGAAAAATGAATATGGCGAAAGAAGTGGAAGGCTTCCAACACTGAGAGGTGATGTGAGTAACTTCGTCAGGGTACTGACCAGGCTCTCTAGTACCGAAGCGATGCTTATTTTCCTACGTGACTCTGCTGGGGTACTGTCCATGCCTGTTGGCAGCGGAGCAACAATAGAGATGAAACTAAAACTCTGATGACCATATGACTTGTGCACAAATATAACACTCATCCTGATTGAAAAGATTGCACTAGCTTGGATTGGGATGTGTGCTGACCGACCAAGAGCTTGGCAGATGCTACATTCTATAATCAAGCAAGTGTGGAAACCAAGACAAATAGAGAATTGAACAATACTTCCATATGTGTTAGACTTTATTTTCGCAAACAAGGTCCCTTCAAAGAGATGCAGTTCTACCAGTGTGTCGCCATGTGGTGTAGCGGCTATAACCACCCTCCAAAAGTTTCCTTAGCTTCGTTTTGGAGCCTCCATACCAACCATCCTAGAAGCATGTCTTGCACTATCAAGTCCATAGGCTTCATTGGTTTTTCAATGGCTTGTCAGCCTGTGCATGTTAGTTTGCTTCACTTCTTTCACAGGCTGCCATTCCAAACTTAAGATAGTTGTTGGGTGAGTAACTCCCTCATAAAGTTGCACAATTCTAGAGGGTAAACAACCTTCCCCACAAAAATTGTACAAATCTGTTGGGCAACCTACTGGGCCCAGAAATTGCACAAGGCAATCAGACAGTCTTCCTTGAGAAAATTACGCAATCTGGCCCAACACTTCATCTCAACCCAGAAATTGAGAAATTATGGGAAGTAGTCACCTGCTCCTCCCAGAAATTGCACAATCCCTTTGGGACAGCCAACCCATCTCCTCCTAGAAATTGTGCAAACCCCTATCTCAATCAAGCAGGTTGTTGCATGTGCCTTCAGGTTGACCAGTTCCACAAGGGACCTAACACACTTGATTTACATCTGCAGGTTTCCTTTTCCCAAAATAGAAAAAAAGAAACATGCAAAAAGCATCCCTAGATTTTAGGGATCTATTTTTAGTAGCTGGAGGCTACATGCAAAGATTGTTTTAGAAACTTCCCTCTAGGTGTCACTTTTTCCTAGATTTGTGGCATGCACGTCATAAGCCTCAAAATTATTTATTCAATGCTTCAGAGATCATTCTCCACATCAAAATTGGAGCTCTGACATCCCATAACACATCCAAGAGTCTTCGGCACATCCAGCTCAACTATTTCTGGGTAATTCTGCTTTACTTGTCTTTTGCAACATTCTTGTCACTTTTAGTGTTTTGGCTTGTGTGAGTGTTGTCTGCTTGATTTCTGTGAACTCTTGTTGTCATTTTCATGAATTTTAGCCTATACAAGAACCATTTTAGTTTCTATTTGCATCTCACTACTGTCACGTGCATGATAGTGTTTTGCATCGACATCCGTCGTTTCGGTGACTCGCTTCACACACATGCATGTTTTTCCATTTTCTGAATCTTGCATTCTATGTTTTCATGCATGATCATTAACTCTTTCTTTCACTTATTTTCTCCATGTATTCAGATCTCCATGTGTTTTTAGTCACCTGTTGGCAGGTCTGGGAAACCTTGGCCCAAACTCTGCCTTGCCTAGACAACATTGTGCATTTATGAGAGGGAAAGATGTACCCTCCTCCTAGAAAATGTACAAATCTAGTTAGATATTTTCCTCCAAAATTTCTTTGTGCAATTCTCAAGGGCAGTATCAGCTGCCCCAAAAAAATGCGTAATGTAGTCCCTGGGCCTCCATGACTTACGAACTGAAATTGCGCATTGTGTAATATCAACACCCAACGGGTCAGTATTGATTGTGCATTGTGAAATCTAGTAGTCAACCAGCCTCCTGAAAGTCTGGTCTACCTTTTGCATAGTTCCAGCAGTCAGTCTCCTGCCCTCCTGGTGGAAATTGCGCAATCCTTGCCATCAGTCTCCCGGGTATGTTGCACGTCAATCCTCAAGTTGGATTTGTTTTTAACTGACTGATTTCTTGCCATGCATGTCGCCATTTCTCCATATATAGTAGGTGTTCCTTCATCTCTCAATAGTTCAGGATCAATGGCCTCCAAGAGAGCAGGGCCAAAGGACATCGACAGAAGCGCAACTAGAGATGTAGTTGAGTGAGTGTCTATGAGTTTCCGATTTACGAAGACACCAAGTTGATCATAGAGAAATACATCAAGCTGAAATGGTAGGAGATCACTGATGCAATCTTAGGCACATTTGGGGAATATCTTGAAGACTGCAATGTCTATGTGAAGATTCACAAGACCATCTTGTACCAAATTACATGCAAGTATCCCGCGTTTCCATGCATAAACAAGATACATTGGATCGTCTCGCACACTGATCCCGAGATGATGGTGTTAAGAAGTCTCATTGGGACATAGATTTCTACCTTCAGGGCACAGGACTATCAACAGATGTACCACTTTTCGAAGCTAGTGATCATTACGAAGACACCCTTCAGCATGCCTAGCAGTAAGGAAAACTCTAGGGATATCTTGAAGAAGTGGGTGAAGGAGCCAACCAAGTTTAGGATGACACCCAACCAGATTTACAAGATGAAGATACTGCGGAAGGCAAATTAGTACTTGTTAATCTTTGCATGCTTCTTGTATGGCCAAGAGAGCACGGAGACCTTCCAGCAAAGTTGGGTGATCACATTGGGCCAATTGGCTAGTGAAGGAAAAGCATGCAATTGGTCTGACATGTTGGCTCACGGGCTGAAGGAACAGGTAGGAGGAGTGCGACAACCACCCAAAAGTCAGCAAGCAGAAATCTACATGTCTGCATACATATTGGATGAAATTTGTGCCCATCAGGAATTCTCGGGCTTGAAGTGGGCATGGACATCAACAGAAACCTTTATAAACACATTGCAAACTATTTTCTGAATGCATCTTCCGTGGAGTCATCACACAGTTGTCAGACCATTTTGTCACCCCAGAGTACAAGATGATATTTGAGCAAGATCCACCTTGTATGTTGAAGGCATAAATGGAGGCAATGATCGACATAACGGATTGGTATGCCTCACCTTTTGGCACCTTCATACAGATGTACAATGTGGAGAAGCCTCTGCATGTTTTGTCGAAGTTTTCCATGGACAAGCTCATCATGCAAGAAGTGTCGTACCACATCTTGGCAGGATTGTCAGCTACACTGCACTAGAAGAAGAAGGAAACCTAGCCCGCTCTTCTATTGTGGATCGGGTTGTACAAGATAAGAAATCTCAAGCATGCAAAAGTAGAGATAGAAGAGTTAAAAAAAATTAATTTCGGCACTAAAAGCTTCAATCCATATGACCTGTATTGCTTCGTGAAGGATTACTACGCGAGAGTGAAATTTCCTTGGATCCATGGGGCGTGACATTCGGCTTAGGAAGACCCATCAAGATATTGTCACAGCTTCTCTAAGCCCAATGAACTAGTCGGCATTGCTGTGGAAAGGTTAGCGAAGAAGGGCAAAGTAGCATCTACTAGAGCAATAGTAGCAGAGGGAACATACTTGTGCACAACAAAGGAAAGAGAAATATTGTCGATAGTGGAGAGGAAGAACAAAGCCACAAGTTCAGAGTAGAACCAAATGTGGAGAAAGAAGCTTTGGAAATAGAGGTGAATAGGCAACAATGCGACAAGAGGAACGCGCGAAGGCAGAGAGATAAAGAGAGGATGGAGGAAACAATGAAGGAGTTGCAAGATTTCAAGAAGAAACTCCAGAAAGAATAGGAACTACGTATATAGGAGAAGGAAGAGAAACAGGGATAGACACGGTAGGGGGTGCAACATGCACAGTTTGATGAAACTACACCAATATAGATAGTAGACTCATCTGAGCAGCTGACAGAAAGCAGATACGTTGAGCAGTTGTAGGAGTAGGACTTCACTCAAGAGATTGCAGTGAGTACTTCAATAGATGGATACAGAGATGGAGTAGCTAAAGTTAGAGTAAGGCATCGACCTCATGCCTTACCACCAAGAGGTTGACCCATTGGCTTCATTGGATATGGAAGCAGAGAAAATCCTGAGTGACCAAGGAGATACTGAGATCCTTGGAGACAATCCGAAAGAAGAGATGCACAACATATCATTCGACGAGTCACAACATAGAGTTGTGCAATCATGCAGAGTGTCTACTCCAGATGTCCACACATCTCCTGTGAAGTTTGAGGAACAAGTGATCGTATCTAATGTGCGCAAGCATCCAACAACATTAGCCGATGCTACTAGAGCATATGACGAAGCCACTAGCTCGAGTGTTCACTTCTTGATAGAAGAGAACGAACGAATGGATTAGGAGTTATAGACAACCAAGTAGGGAGGAGAATTGGTTACAACAACAACCCGAGCAGAGTTGAAGAAGCCGATACTAGATGAAGTATTGTCACTTGAGATAGTCATGCGGGCGTTGTTTTCCAGATTTGGTACCATGCATAAGGCAGTTGTCCATCTCAATAGTTGGCAACAACGTTATGCTAGGAGAGCATGTATCTTTTCAAACTTGCATACTGTTGTCAACCGCATGTAAACATGGACAATGAGATATAAGGGAGCCCCATTACACTTGCCCAAGATGATGAAGCCCATGGCAGTTGAGTTGAAGGCATGCATCTAGAGTTAGATCTGGAACTATGAGGAACTCCTGCAACTCATCACTAGTTTGCAGGCTTCCCATGCACGGGTGTTCAAAAGCATGGATTTTTTTGTGCATGCACATGTGATCCCATTTATTGGGACACTCACCGAGGCAAAGAAAAAGGTTCAAGTCGGACAGGAGCTGGACATGTACTTTGATGAGCTAATGCGTATAGCCGCCAATGTAGACTTGGTGATCAATGTAGACACTATGCATTAGTAAGTCGATGGTTCGGTCGCACTCAAGAAAATGATGCACATGTTATCAAACAAGTTGGACAGAGGAGCTAAAGTAGTGTACCCAGATCCAACAGAGGCAAGGGTTCATTTCGAGAAAGATGTCACCATAGAGTAGAACCATTCCATCTTCTGTGTGTTAGAACCATTCATGCACCTTCCTTGGCTTGCTGCACATGTCACACCTTTTCTACCGACAAGGAAATGTTACTTACCTCTGTGCACAACTCTAGTCAAGGTGATACGTACGAACCACTACTTGGACTCCTACAACAAATGGTCTAAGGTCTAGTTGGGACTTCTTACCAAAGAGATCCCCTGACATGTTGGCAGGTCCAACATTGTCAACATGTTATTATTCTCATGCCTATTAGTTTTGCCATATTTTAACTTATCTATCATATGAGATGTGTAATTGATATTATCTTTCTCCAAAGTCAATCATTGTGACTTATGGAGTGTTAAACCCCAAATAATTTTCAATGGTAGTTATTTTCTATTACCTCGTTTGAATGCAAAGTGATTAACACTGTTCAATGATGGAAATAGCAATAATAAGAAAGAATCCAATTACAAATAGTTTACAATTTCAGGAAGCAAGCATTTCGGGTAAGTGAAGATTTTATTTAGGATGAGAATTCAAGTATTGTATTTATGTTGAATTACTGTAACACAAAAGTGAATGCACGTCATCAATAATTTGTATGTACTTATATTTAAATCAATGCACACTATTAATCTAATTACTTTGAAGTCAATGCACATCATACATCTAGTTGCATCAAATCGGAAATCAACATATACACTAAAATCATTATATCTAGTGAAAACAATAAAATGAGATTAGAAATCAACATCTATACTGAAATCAATGCATCTAGTGCAAGCAATCAAATAGTATTAGTGTTTGTGCTATTTTATCACTCTTAAAATAGTTGAATCACAACCATTAATTATCAACCCAGTGTAGGTCTTTTAGTTCAAAGGAGTCTATATTGTCTATGTCGATACATGAACAATCAAGTAACACAAAAATGTCGTTGAACAGACTTGAAAAATTTAAAACATTCTTGCAGAAATGAAACTCACACTTGTAGAAATTAAAGAACACACTGCAAAAATGAAACTCATTCAACAAAGAAGAAATTTAGACTTCATAAGCTTTAGAAAAGAAATAGGTGCACCATGTGTTATTAACTAGAGTGCAAAAATAATATAAAACAACATACCATAAATCTGAAAATAGAAGTGTGTCTATTCCAAAATATATGCAACGACAATAAGAAATTCACATCAACATATAAGAAAATAAATATACTACTAATACTGTTATCCCTTCTAAAGAGGAGGGCCCTTCTTACCTAGTAGGGTGCAGGAATGGAACGAAACTACTTAAATATTCAACACAAGAATTGCAGAATCATCACCAAGTACATTCTGTATTAAAATAGCTGAAAGATACAAGATCAAAATATAAGTATTGTTTTAGATGTTGTCATCCCCTTCTCATAGCACTAATCCTTTTTTTAAAGTCTTACAGAACCCCAAAATTAGGGAACAAATTAGTCATGGGAATCTCACGATTCTCATGCTGATTGATTTAATAGAAAAGAAATAAAATAGAAGTTGTTACAACTAGTTTTGAATTAAAGAATTATTATGGTTATTCCACTTTTTATAGCAATACATTCTCAGATCTTTTCAACCTTCCACATTAAGTTACATTTCACGGTCTTCAACACTTATCTCTATGTTGAAAATAATACTGAGAGGGGGGGTGAATCAGTATTATCTAATTCTTTTAATAAATCTTCCTTATTTATTCTTTGAATTATTTTTGCATGTCAGTACCATAAAATAATGAGCATGAACAAAGAAAGCAGATAGTCACACCAAAGAACACAAGATGTAAGGTGGAAACCCAATGTGGGTGAAAACCACCTGCTGCAATATGTCTCTATCTTCTTTCAAATTAGAAACTTCTTTTACAATGGTTTTGTACTGGTGCAGTCCTTTACCAGTACGCAGGCTGCAACCTGCAGAGAGCTACAACTCTCTCTCTCTCGTTTTCCAGTCTCTCCTGGAAGGGAGCTACAACCCCCTACTTCTTTTCATAAAGCATCAAATGATCATCAAGTACATAAAAGTTACAGTCCACTACAGTTATCAGATCAGCAATAACAAAACTAACCCAGAACACCTTATCAACAGAAAAATTCAATCAACAGAACATCTTAAGACAGATACGCAGTTTTCTCTTCTGTGGCCTGCGTCGCTACGCAGTTCACCTTCTGCTTTTCTGCGTATACCCGCAGAAATCCTTCTGCCGCACTGCGTGCCCACGCACTGTTCCTTCAACCGCACTGCGTACTATTACTGCAGGTACGCACCCAGAGACATTATCGCGCCGCGTACTGTTACTGCAGGTACGCACCCAGAAATACTATCGCGCCGTGTACTTTTACTATGCGTACACACCTGAACCTTAGTCGCTCTGCGTACCCACGCAACTCTCCTTGTTCTGCTCTGCGTACCCACGCAGGTCTCCTGTTTCTGCTCTGCGTACCCACGCAGGTCTCCTGTTTCTGCTCTACGTACCCACGCAGATCTCTCGTTTCTGCTTTGCGTACCCACGCAGCTCTTCTGTTAAACACCTGCGTACTTCTGATTAGGGCCGAATAGGCAGTTCACCAGAGTGGCACAGTTGCTCAGATCTGATCATGTGCTCGAGAGATCACCCTTTACAGATTCGCCTTCAACTTCCCTTTCATATAGATCAAGCTTTTAAGACCATAACCCAATATTTCAGATCTAAAGATATTCAATTGCAAAAGATGCTTAGCCAAGTGATCTCCTTTGCTTTATATAGGCAAGCTCCTCCTAAAATCATGGAACAATACCACGAGCCAAAACCGTAATAACACAAATACCGTCGGCTAAATACCAAGAGTAAAACATAAGAAACCCCACATGTGCTTTTCTTTGCCTTGAAATGTGTGCACTGGGGGTACGCACCTCCTGAACGGCTGGCCTGCGTATCTGGACGCGGTTCCTGCATGGTGTACCTGCGGGTACGCACCTTCAGAGCTGATTTCCTGCGTACTTCTTAATTTTCAACATATTGAGAGCCTTGCCACGGGAGTTGCCATCAAGTACAACATCTGTAACATATAGCCATACCAGAAACATAATGCCAACAATCTCCCCCTTTGGACTTGATGGCAACCTCACAATCTTCAGCTTTATTCTCCCCCTTTGACATCAAGGGCAAAGGGGTATGCTCCCCCTAAGAACACGCTCCCCCTGAATATGAACCAGATCTACAACAAAGAACCATAATCCACCATGAAAGAGATAGAGACATATTGCAGCTATTTCCAAGATCTCCTTCCGACCATCCTCCATAATGCCAACAATGCATTATATGCTCCCCCTGAACCTGTACCATCAATCAAAAAAGATTCAACAATAAGATGATGCATCAACAACCCCCAGCTTTTGCCTGAGGTATTCAAAAGTGTCCCTGGGCAATGGTTTGGTGAGAATATCAGCAACTTGTTCCTTAGAAGGAACATACTCCAACTTGACCTTCTGTTCAAGTACTTGTTCCCGGAGAAAATGATACTTGATTGGTATGTGCTTGGTTTTTGAATGCATAACAAGATTCTTTGAGATGTTGATTGCACTTGTGTTATCACATAAGATGGGGATTGGTGGTGTACAAGTGATTTGAAAATCCTGCAAAGTCTGCATCATCCAAAGGAGTTGGGTGCAACAAGATGCAGCAGCGACATATTCCGCTTCAGCTGTAGACAAGGCAATCGAACTCTGTTTCTTGCTGAACCAGGATACCAGTCTGGAACCCATAAAGAACACACCACCACTTGTGCTTTTCCTGTCATCCACGCTTCCGGCCCAATCTGCATCTGTATAAGCATGAAGTGTAAGATCTGTATCTCTAGGATACCATAAGCCATAATTTTGAGTCCCTTGAAGATATTTGAAAATTCTCTTCACTGCCTGAAGATGAGTCTCCTTCGGATTTGCCTGAAATCTTCCAACTATTCCAACTGCATGCATGATGTCCGGTCGGGTACCTGTCAAATAAAGTAAACTTCCAATCATAGATCTGTAGGTTGGTTGATGTACTGCTGCAGATTCATCATTTGCACTGAGGCTACATCCTGTGACCATGGGTGTACATACTGGTTTTGCATCTTCCATACCATATTTCTTCAAAATCTGTTTGAGATACTTGGTTTGAGATAAAAAGATTCCTCCTTCCTTTTGTTGGATTTGCAAACCAAGGAAATATGTCAGTTCTCCTAGCAAGGACATTTCAAATTCTTTCTGCATGACCGAGGCAAAGTTTTGACTCATAGCTTCTTCATTGCTCCCAAAAATAATGTCATCTACATACACAACAAGTATTAGCAATTTGTCATTTTCAACTTTTATATAAAGATTGCTATCTGCTGATCCTTTTGAAAAACCTTGTTGATGAAGATATTTGTCCAAACGGTAGTACCAAGCCCTTGGAGCTTGTTTGAGACCATAGAGAGCCTTTTTCAATCTGCATACAAGATTTGGATCATTTCCAAGAATGAACCCATCTGGCTGTTCAATGTATACTTCTTCTTCCAAGTCTCCATTTAGAAAAGCTGATTTCACATCCATTTGAAATACTTTGAAGTTTTGAAAACTTGAGAGAGCAAGGAACATTCGGATGGCCTCGAGTCTTGCAACAGGAGCAAAGGTTTCTTCAAAGTCTATTCCTTCTTGCTGCGCATACCCTTTACAAACAAGTCTGGCCTTGTTTCTAATTACTTCTCCATTTTCATTCAATTTGTTTTTGAAGACCCATTTTGTTCCGATAACATTCTTATCCTTTGGTCTAGGAACCAGCTCCCAAGTGTTGTTCTTTTCGATTTGCTCAAGTTCTTCATCCATTGCTTTCATCCAACATTCATCTTTGCATGCCTCTTTCACATTTTGTGGTTCAGTGGAGGAGAGTAATGCCAAATAAATTTAGGCTTTTGCAACTGTTCTTCTTGTTTGTACACCTGCTTCTTTCTGCCCCACAATCTAAGATTCTGGATGATTCTTCTGAACATATCTGGATGGGGTTTTCTCTTCTATTCTTGTCTGCTCCTCTGGTTCTTCTTGAGGTTCTTCTTGAGGTTCTTCTTCTTCATCATTCTGTCTTTGAGGGTAGCCTTCATCTTCTCCGATGTCTTCATGATGAACTTGCCTAGGAATGTATCCCTTCTCATCAACCACTACATCAATGTTGTCAACAATCCTGCCAAGTCTTTTATTGTAGCATTTGTATGCTTTGCTGTGTGGAGAGTAACCAAGAAGAATGCCTTCATCTGCTCTAGGTTCAAGTTTGCCAAGCTTCTCATCAGTATTCTTAATATAGCATTTGCTCCCAAAGATTTTGAAGTGCTTTACCGAAGGAGTCTTACCACTCCAGAGCTCATGAGGAGTTTGAGTGCTGTTCACCCTGACATTTGTTTTGTTGAGAATAACAACCGCAGCATGTGCAGCTTCACCCCAGAAAGTTGCGGGAGTTCCTGATTCATCAAGCATAGCACGAGCCATTTGTTGGACTGTTCTGTTCATTCTTTCCACAACTCCATTTTGCTGAGGAGTTCTAGCTGTAGAGAATTCTCTTCTTATCCCATGTTCTTCACAGAAATCGAAAAATTCATTTGAGGTAAACTCCCCACCTCTGTCGGATCTGAGGCACTTAATTTTGTGACCTGATTCATTTTCAACCAAAGCTTTGAAGGATTTGAATTTTTCGAATGCTTCATCTTTGTGCTTCATAAGTCCTAGCCAGACAAACCTGGAGAAATCGTCAATGAATAATATCAAGTATTCTTCTCCTCTAGGTGTTCTTTTCCTGAATGGACCGCATGTATCTGTATGTACTAGCTCAAGAGGCATGCTAGCTGATCCTTCCTTCTCTGGAAAGTTAGTTCTGGTTTGTTTTCCAAACTGACATGATTTGCATATGGTGTTGTCAGGAATTTTGATATCTGGAAGATCGCGAACTGCCTGATATTTACATGCTTTCCTTATTTGTGAAAAGCTTAGATGCCCCAACCTTCGATGCCATAGCCAGTGCTCATCATCCTTGCTCAGATAGCATTGTTGTTGTCCTTCTTCAAATATGTACAGATTATTTGGAGTTCTTTTGCCTTTGATCACTGTTTTACCTGTATCAAGATCACAAACAAGACATCCATTTGATCTGAATATAACCTCGGTTCTTTGATCACACATCTGGCTGACACTTAGAAGATTATGCTTCAATCCATCAACATACAAAACATTTCCAGCCTTGACCTTTTCTTTTAACTGAGCAATGCCCTTTCCTTTTATAGTTGCAGGAGTATCATTTCCAAAAGAGACTTTCTTTCCCTTTTCTAGAGCAGAATAAGACTCAAGTTTTTCTTTATCACCTGTCATATGCTTCGAACATCCACTGTCAATGTACCATAGATTTTCCTGTCCTTCTGCATAAAATGCTATCCCACATCTTTCTGTTTGAGGTTCCTTTATTCTCCACGTTTTGGTGCTTGAGGCTTGTTCCTTTTTCTGCTGAAACCTGCTCCTGCATTCAGAGTCTTCATGACCAAAGTTATTGCAAATAGAACATTCAGCTTCATTTTCAAGAACCGAAAAGTTGTTATAGGTCCTTTTTGTAATCCCTGTCATACTTCTTTGTTTTTGAGCTTCCCTAGTCATGATCGTTTTATATGCAACACATTGAGCTGCTTTGTGACCAAAGTTATGGCAAGAAAAGCATTGTCCATTGAAGAAACTTCTGCGGTTATCGAATCTACCAGCCAACTGATTGTAATTTCTATTTTCATCTATTCTTGAACCAAATTGAGAAGATTTTACCTGTGGTTGGTTGTAGCTTTTGTTCACCCTTAAGATGGATTGCCCCTGATAGTTTTGTTTGTAATTCGTCCCTGCTTTACCTGATGATCTTCATTGTTCTTTTGCTCATTTCTTCTTGCTGCATCAAGATAACTTTTTGAGGTGGATGCTTGAGAAGTTTCTCCATTATAGCCCAGACCTGTCTTGTTTAGTGGAGACCGATGCACATTGATAATCTCATCCAAAGTTTCAGATCCTTTGACAAACTTGAGATTAATAGCTTTTGTTTTCTCAATCTCTTTTCTAAGACCAACAATTTCACCTTCTAATTTTTCAAGATGTTTTTCCTTTTCATCAATTTGAAATTGTAGAGTATCAATGATCATGTTCTTTTCTTCTATACATCTCTTGAGTCTAGTAATTTCATCATAAAGTTTATCCACATCTATAGCATCCATATAATCATCATCTTCAAATGCCATTAACAACTTATATTCATTACCTTCTTCATCTTCATCACTGTTTGATAGACCATCACTATCTTCATGAGTGTAGTAGCTTTTCTTATTTGCGTTCTGTTTCTTGTTCCATCTAGCAGGTTCCTTTCCTTTATCCTTATAAGGACATTTTGCAGCATAATGACCTACTCTTCCACAAGCAAAGCATTTAAAAGGTAACTTACCTCTAAACCTTCCAGAACCCCTTTGAAGATTTCTGACAAAATTTGATTCTTCTTCCTCTTCTTCCGGGACGTGGCTTGCTTCATAATAATCTCCTTTGCCTGATGCTTTGAAAGCAGCTTCTCTTCTGTCTGATGGACCTCCCTTTCTCATTTCATAAGCAGTTAGAATTCCATGTAGCTGAGACATAGTAAGAATTCGAAGATTTTCCTTTTCTTCTATTGCAGATACTTTAGATTCAAACTTGAGGGACAATGATCTTAGGACCTTTTCAACCACAATAGCCTCTTTTATTTCTTCACCCAAATTCTTCATACAATTAACAACCTCATCTACCCGAAGAAAATAGTTAGCCACACTTTCATCATTATACATTTTGAGAGTCTCATACTGAATTCTGAGAGTTTGAAGTTTAGCACGCTTTACCTGTTCATCTCCTTCATAGCTCGTGACAATTTTGTCCCATATCTCTTTTGCGGATTTATAGTGCATTACCTTCATGAATTCTGATTGAGATATACATCCTAATAGAGTACTGACTGCTTTCGCATTTGTTTCATACTTCTTTTTCTCGGCTGCATCTGTAGGAGTAGCTGAAGGAAAAGCATAGCCTGTCTCTACGATGTCCCAAACTTCTGTACCAAGAGATTGAAGATAGGCAGTAACTCTTACCTTCCAATAATTGAAGTTTGTCCCATCAAAAACCGGTGGCCTGATTGATGCTTCTCTCTCGTAGTTGCTCATGATGAACGATCTACCTTCAAGCGATCAAGCTTCTCTGAAGGACCTGATCTGATACCAATTGTTGAAAATAATACTGAGAGGGGGGGTGAATCAGTATTATCTAATTCTTTTAATAAATCTTCCTTATTTGTTCTTTGAATTATTTTTGCATGTCAGTACCATAAAATAATGAGCATGAACAAAGAAAGTAGATAGTCACACCAAAGAACACAAGATGTAAGGTAGAAACCCAATGTGGGTGAAAACCACCTGCTGCAATATGTCTCTATCTTCTTTCAAATTAGAAACTTCTTTTACAATGGTTTTGTACTGGTGCAGTCCTTTACCAGTACGCAGGCTGCAACCTGCAGAGAGATACAACTCTCTCTCTCTCGTTTTCCAGTCTCTCCTGGAAGGGAGCTACAACCCCCTACTTCTTTTCATAAAGCATCAAATGATCATCAAGTACATAAAAGTTATAGTCCACTACAGTTATCAGATCAGCAATAACAGAACTAACCCAGAACACCTTATCAACAGAAAAATTCAATCAACAGAACATCTTAAGACAGATACGCAGTTTTCTCTTCTGTGGCCTGCGTCGCTACGCAGTTCACCTTCTGCTTTCTTGCGTATACCCGCAGAAATCCTTCTGCCACACTGCGTGCCCACGCACTGTTCCTTCAACCGCACTGCGTACTATTACTGCAGGTACGCACCCAGAGACATTATCGCGCCGCGTACTGTTATTGCAGGTACGCACCCAGAAATACTATCGCGCCACGTACTTTTACTATGCGTACGCACCTGAACCTTAGTCGCTTTGCGTACCCACGTAGCTCTCCTTCTTCTGCTCTGCGTACCCACGCAACTCTCCTTCTTCTGCTCTGCATACCCACGCAGGTCTCCTGTTTCTGCTCTGCATACCCAGGCAGGTCTCCTGTTTCTTCTCTGCGTACCCACGCAGATCTCTCGTTTCTGCTTTGCGTACCCACGCAGCTCTTCTGTTAAACACCTGCGTACTTCTGATTAGGGCCGAATAGGCAGTTCACCAGAGTGGCACAGTTGCTCAGATCTGATCATGCGCTCGAGAGATCACCCTTCACAGATTCGCCTTCAACTTCCCTTTCATATAGATCAAGCTTTTAAGACCATAACCCAATATTTCAGATCTAAAGATATTCAATTGCAAAAGATGCTTAGCCAAGTGATCTCCTTTGCTTTATATAGGCAAGCTCCTCCTAAAATCATGGAACAATACCACGAGCCAAAACCGTAATAACACAAATACCGTCGGCTAAATACCAAGAGTAAAACATAAGAAACCCCACGTGTGCTTTTCTCTGCCTTGAAATGTGTGCACTGGGGGTACGCACCTCCTGAACGGCTGGCCTGCATATCTGGACGTGGTCCCTGCATGGTGTACCTGCGGGTACGCACCTTCAGAGCTGATTTCCTGCGTACTTCTTAATTTTCAACATATTGAGAGCCTTGCCACGGGAGTTGCCATCAAGTACAACATCTGTAACATATAGCCATACCAGAAACATAATGCCAACACTCTAAAATAGTGGCCATAGTATTTAAAAATTTACAGTGTAGCAACAATTTCACAATGTAATAGCAACTCGAGGTGTAACAAAAATATTGAGGGTTTAACAGTGTGTAACAGCAACAACAGTTTTCCCATAGTATTTATTAATTATAGCAACACCTGAAAGAAAAAATTCCAAAATACTTCTTGTTACAGATCCATTTGGGCACATCACTCCCAAAATTCAGATCAGTACTATTAGGGCTCATCAAACCCTAATCCAGTCTCTACATGCCCTAGACAAGTCATCACTTTGAATGCCTCCTTCCCTGAATGTTTCCTGGCCTGAAGCCCTCTAGAAATGCCTCATTGAGGGACCAGCACAGCCTTGGCCAGGGGTCAATGCGCTTCAGTGCAGGTAGGCCCATGTAAGGGTGCATTTCAGTGCACTTAGGCCCACTTTGACCTGCGCTGGGCGAGATTGAGCGAATTCTTCATAGGTTTATGTGAATATTCTTATCTTTTGGAGCATTCCAGAAGATTCCCACACTTATCATCTCCTATGAGCTCGAAATTGGATAGGGAATGAGTTAAGTAACCTGCTATCCTCTCATCCCTTCCTCCATGGAAACTAACTCTAAGTTTGGAAGGCCATTCAATACCCTTATTTATGACCAAACCACCTCCATTTTCCTATAAATTGAGCACTCATCTAAGTGATCAAGGGTTGGAATTTGAGAATTTGTAAGGAGATAATGTTGGTGTGAGGTTTGAGATTGTAAGCAAGTATTGTTATGCTATCGAAGTGTTGTGCTTATGGTGTGATGAAGGATGGAACTCAAGCTGGATGAGTGACATGGGATCAGACTTCTTGGTCGTAACTCTTCCTTCTACTTAATAAAGTTGTTTATACTTTTCCCATATTCTTGACTTTGTGTATGATGATTATATGTGTAAATGGTTTCGATTCCATCTGCTTATAGTTTATAGATCTCTTTTTTTTATTGGTTTTTGTCCTTTATTTATGATTGCAGGTACTTGTTGAGCGGATTAAGTTCAAGAAGGAGTGACAGGATCCATACAAAGGAGACAAAGGGAAAGTGAAAGATAACATGTAGGTCCCTTGTCTTATTTATCTTATATAGAAAAAGGTTTAACTCTTTAAATCCTTTGTTCTAGGTGTAGCTACCCACCTAGGGAAATTGTATTTATCCATAGATGCAAAATTCCACATAAGAAATTGGCGACTCTGGTGGGGAACGATCATCATCCCAGGTAGTTTACCTTCATCCTAGTACACCCTAGTAGATTTTACTTGCTTCGATTGATCTTGTTTCAACCTTTTTGAAGTGTTTTTTGGTAAAAATTGTGCTTGAAAGCCCCTATAATGGCCTCTCTAGCACCATCATAGGCTTGGTCAGGACACAGAGCACTAAAGAGCACCTTTGGCTTGAGGACAATGATCTAAAGTGCACTATCTCCCATTCAGGGCTGTGTTGATCCTCCTTAGGTAAAAAATCCCACCTTTGACTTGATTTTTCCCAAATATCCTCATGTTTTTGCTTGCTAAAAGATCAATGATTGTTGTGTCTCTAAAATCAATTTTCGTTTCCTTTCCTAGCCCTACTTTGGCCTTGATTGTTTAATGTTTCTTAAATTATTTCTTTATCACTATCAATTAATTGTCAAAGTTAGTTTATAGTCGATTAATCTTTGTTCAGAAGAAAGTGTCATAAAAGTCATCATTTCTTCAGAAAAGGAACTGCCGTAAAGTCTTTGTTCTTGAAAAAACATTGATTGATTGTATGTGCATTAGTTTCCTTTTATTCATTTCAAGCATTAAGGGAATTGAAAAGAAAAACTTGCATTGTGAATTGAAAAAGTTTGAGTGTGCTCATAGGAATAGTTTATGGAAATTGATCTGAAATCACTAGTGAATGATCTCAGTTAATTAATGAAGGTATTACAGATCCATGTGTTGGGGTGTGTCTATGTTATTTTAAGCAACGGATCGATAAGATTGTGAAATATAGAGACACTTGAAACAGTAAGAGAAACATAGTAAGCAAATATAAAAACACAACAAATTTAATAAGGCGTTCACCCAGTCCTCCTGGGCTATGTCTCCTAGTCCAGTCTTCAGTGGTGGCCTTTTTCTATTATGTCTTAAAGCAGAGATTTTACAATAAGGAGCTCAATTTGAGTCTCACTGAATAGATGATGATCAGTAGGGTGGTACTTGGATTCCCCAAGCCTCTAGAGTACACAGACTCAACCTTACTGGATCTCGACCTCAATTGGTCTCAACGGTATGAGCCCAATTTGGTACTCAATACTGGACAGGTATACACAGAGGAGTTTCTTGTACCTCTCAAGCCCTCTCTGAAGTTCACAAACTCTCAGACTCTCTTTGTCTCTGTCTGCTCGATGCTGCCTTTACTCTATAGGTCAGCTCGACTTCTTTGTTCTTTGCAATTTGCTTCTTTCTCTACTTTTGTTCCCCCCGTTCTTTATCTATTCATGGCTTAAAGCCAATCTACTCCCTGACAGTTTGTTTCCTCTTCCTGGCTCTCTGGATCACCTACCCCTGTATGTTGGAATTCCCCTGCTCTTCGTCGTCATCATTGTGCAACGCTCCACAGAGAGGTGGCCACTTGTTTCCTTATGGACTAAGTGTCAGTTTTCTTTTGAACGGTTGTTATTTGCATTACTCTAGGATTTTCCCATGAAACTGATCCCTCTTCCATCTCATTGGTCATGCCAGACCTCAAATCTTTATGTGCCTCAATCTATTTTCCCGTCGAATCCAGTCATCCATCAGGTTAACTATCTGCCTTTGATCTGGAGCCTCCATATCCTACGGTCTCTGCCTATATCATGTGGGTACATTTCTCAACCATTATTCATGCCATGTAAGCAATTTTCTCTCTCATCCACTGGGCACGCGTCGTCCGATGTATGGCATCGCGCTGAACTTGGCCAAACCCGCTTACCGCTCAAAGTGCACATGATCTCCAGCCGGTTTTGGGCACAAGACCCACCTTCTAATGTTTTCCACACAGTTTCCTATTTTCCCTCGTGACCGAGCGCTCGGGGCTTTTTGCGCATCAGAAACTGCCTCTGTTTCTAGATCCGGGCTTCTAATTTCCAATTTGCATCCACGTGCAGTCTCCATGGGTCAAGGGTTAGCGCACTTTAGCCGAGGGTCCTTGCTGTTCCATACAGGCCACAATTGCCACTATCCAGAGGTCATTTTTTATACTTGTTATTCATAAGATTTGATCTGACATAATTTTTAAACAGTCATGAGAAGTGTTTAAGGATCCAATTCGAATCATAGCCTTCCCACTGAAAAAGCTTTTGGAGCACCAAAATTTGGTTTTCAAGCATTGACTAAGTGAGGATATAATTGTCTCACTTGTCCAATCTCTATCCATTTTTCACTAATTGGCTTTGAAACCTTGAGTCCAATCCTGAGGTACTCAACATCTCCCCTACGCGTCATCCTCACCTTCCTGTCCAGAACTATGTCTTCCTGTAATTCATTGAGATATTCAGGTAACAGATCATCAATAGAAGGTAATTGACTTTTCTCTTTGGGATATTCAATTAATGAAGGTTCAAATAGTATGAAGCTGTCTACATTAACGATTGAGTAGATGTGCATGTAAGTTGGTAAATCAAGGCGAAAATCATTCTCACCAATTTTCTCAAGTATCTTGAAAGGTCCATACCTTATTGGCTTTAGCTTTTTACCTTCACCTTGCATTCTGTCTTTGTTGATATACAACCAAAATTGATCACCAACTTGGAAACTATGCTCCATTCGATGCTTGTCATGCCTTTCCTTGTATTTGGCTTGGCTCTTTTCCAGTTGTTCCTGTACTACCTGGTGAATCTCTTGGATTTGTTCTATGAACTTGGTTGCCTTGTCCACATCACTGTGTCCATCAACTACTATGTCTTTACCAAAAACAAAATCCAAGGGAGACCTTGTGTGAAACCAAAACAGGTCTCAAAAGGATATCTCTATGTAGAAGAATGTTTTGCTTAGTTGTAAGCATGCTGCAAATAATACAAATGTTCATCCCAAAGCTTGGGATGCTTGCTGCAATAGCCTCTGAGCAACTGGATCACTATCCTATTGACCACTTCTGTCTGGCCATCTATTTGTGGATGAAAGGCTATGATTTTATTCAGTTTGGTGTCCATCAGTTCCCACAGACTTGACCAAAACATCCCAACAAATCGGGTGTCTCAATCAGATACAATGGAAGTGGGTAATCCAAAATGAACCCATACATGGTGAAAGAACAACTTTGTAGTTTGTTCAGCTATAATCTGTTTATTACAAGGTATCAAAATACACATTTTGCTGAACCTATCCACAACAACATATAAATAGTCATGACCTTTCCTAGATTTAGGCAGTCCTCCAACAAAGTCCATGGAAATACTTTCCCAAGGATGAGAAGGAACTGGAAGTGGAGTGTACAAGCCTAGTTTTCTATTGCTGCACTTGCTTTTAGCACACATGGTACACCCTCTTACATATCTAGAAACTATCTCATTCATTTTTGGCCAATAACAAAATCTTTGCAGTTGTGCAACTGTTTTACTTACCCCAAAGTGACCTGATATTAGAGAAGTGTGTGCTTCCTGAATTATCTTCACTCTTTCAGTTTGCGGAATGCATAGCTTCCCACAATGATACAAGAGTTGGTCCTTAATGTGATAATCCAATCCTTCTACTCGTTTTCCTTGACCTAAAGTTGCATATACATCTTTGAAATCTATATCTTGAGCATATTGTTCAATGTAGCTATCATGCAGTACTGAATTATTCTTAAGTATAGCGGATGCATTTATAATAGGTCTAGACAACATATCTGCAACTTTATTGTGTATTCCCTTTTTATATTTGATGACTAAATGAAACTGTTGTAGAAAATCCATCCACCTCTAGTGTCTTGATTCATGCAACTTACTTTAGGAGTGTAGATATTGAAGTGGTTGATGATCAGTATGTATGACTGTCTCTTTGCCCATTAAGTAATGGTTCCACTTTTTCCCACTCTATACTAATGTTTTATCATATGTTGGATAATTAACTATTGTAGAATTAAATGTTCCAGAATGATAACATATGGGTTTACTGTGTTGTATCAACACTGCTCCCATGGCATAGTCACTGGCATCTGTTTGGATCTCAAATGGTCTTTGAAGATCGAGCAGTGCTAGTACTGGTGTTGTACTAATATTTTCTTTCAAGGTGTCGAAGGCTTTCTTCTATTTGCATCCCCACTGAAACACCTTGTCAATCCTATCAAAGCATGTAAGGGAGCTGCAATTAAGGAAAAGTTAGAAATGAACTTTCTCCAATATTGCCCCGCTCCTAAGAAGCTTCTCTCTTCTATCGCAGATTTGGGTTTAGGCCAGTTTATAATGACTGCAACTTTAGAGGGATCTATCTTCAATTCACCACCCCCTACGATATGTCCCAAATAATTCAAAGATTTTTTGCCAAATTCACATTTTGAGAGTTTAACATAAATTTTTTCTATTTCCAAAACATCTAGTGTCTTCTTAACATGCTTTAATTGCTCTTCCTACATTTTTCTAAATATAATAATTTCATCCAGATATACAATAACAAAATCATCAAGAAAAGGTTTGAGTACATCATTCATTATTCTCATGAAAGTAGCAAGAGCATTATTTAATCCAAAAGGCATAACCAACCACTCATACAATCCTTGCTTTGTTTTGAAAGCAGTCTTCCATGCATCTTGTTCTACAACTCTGACCTGATGATATCCACTATGCAAGTCTAACTTGGAAAAATAAATAGCTTCCTTTAACTGATCGTAGATCATCTATGTGAGGAAGGGGATAATGATTTTTTATCGTTATCTTATTCAATGCTCAGTAATCAATGCACATTCTCCACGAGCCATCTTTCTTTCTCACCAAAATGATTGGTGATCCACATGGTGTTGTGCTAGGTCTGATGAAACCCTTATTGGGCAACTCCTGCACTTGCTTCTTGATTTCTACATTTTCTAAAGCGGACAACAAGTACATCTCAATGTTAGGCAATGGAGCATCCTACTACAAATTAATATCATGCACTATTTCCTTTTTGGGTGGTAGACCTTTAGGTTCTTGAAACAAGATATCATACTCTGAAACAACTTTTTCTAAATAAGCTTGTTGTTTAGCATCACAACCCTCAAATACATTGGTTTTATCAGGCTTCTTTTCTTGTACAACCATCAATAAAAATTGTTTGCATGAATTTACAATTCATTTCATTTGCCCTGAGTTTATGAGAGTATAATTATTCTTGAGCTTATGAGCTCTTACAAAGTATTCTATTCCATCATTAATGAGTAGATACTTGTTCTCATCTCTATAGAAAATAGATTTTCTATCATACAAGTAAGGACTTCCTAAAACAATTCCACATATATCTAGAAGAATTATATCTAACTCAACCTCATCTACAAATGCTGACCCAAAAGAAAACTTAAGTTTACATTGTCTAGTCACTTGTAGTTGTGCTTTATCACTTAACCAACCTATTGGCTATGGTTTCTTGTGAGGTGTAGTCAGTAATCCCAACTTCTTTAGAATTGCTTCAGAAATTAAATTTACTTGTGAGCCACTAGAAAACAAAGTATCATTATTTCGATGTTTGGAAACAACTCGAATATGGAAAACCTCATGTCTTTTTCTCTCATTTTCTTCATCATTATAGATTGTGCAGAATTAATAGTATATGCTTTAGAATTTTTACCTCTTATACCTGTGGCTACAATGGTTTTTTCATCTCCTGAGTCCGGCAGAAAATTCTTCTAAATAGCTGCAACAGTCTTCTTCTTCTTGCCCTCAAACTTCTTCGGACTCAGCTCCAGATGCAGAATCCAACAGTGTTCATCATCATGCCCATCCTTTTTACAATGAGTGCATGAAGACTTTGTCTTTTGTGCAGTATTGGCCTTCCTTTCTTTCCATTTCTATTTTCTTTTCTCTTTATTCTTTCTTGCAATGGGTTTGGATGATCCCCCAACTTCCAGGTTCCCATTCTTTCCTCTAGCTCCTAGATGCATAGCTTGAACAGATATCTCATCTATACTAGTGGGATTGAACATGAGGACAGTGTGCCTCATGTAGCTGTGGACCCCCTATGTACTCTAGCAGAGTCTCAGGTGAGTCTAATGAAATTCCTAGAATCAAAGCTCTCTTCATAATTCTTGAGTGTAACCCTGTACACTTTTCCCTTTCAATTGGCGAAGAGTTTGCCAGCTCATCATGGCTTGCTGCATGTAAGCTAGTGGATAGAACTATTTTTTTATTGCAGAAACAAATTCACTCTAGACAGAAAGAATCTTACCATGTTTCTTCATGTCAGCTAGTGTCCTTCCTTCCCACCATACTAAGGCAGTGCCTCCGAGGCGTAGGCTAGCCAGCTGAATCTTACTCTTGTCTGAGTCAATACTCTGCACTCTGCAATACACATCAATTTGTCTGATCCAATTATCTAGCTTCTCTACATTCAGCTCTCCATCATATATTGGTAAATCAAATTTAACATCTAATTTAATCAAAGATGCTTTCTTTTTATGTTCAGGTCTATTAGGAGGTGTGAGAAAGCTTTCTTATTTCCCTTTTCCTTTTGAGTGGTCATGGAGGAGAGATTCTTCTTCTCCTTTATCATGTTTGGAGCCTGATGAATCCTCATCTTTATGTTTCCTAAATTCCTTATACATTTCCTCTACCATGGACCTCATGGCTAGGAAACTATCTATAAATTGAGGGTCTCACCCCAAGGGAATTTCTTCTGACATTTTCTTCTGAGGATAGACTCTTCCAATCTCTAGGTTAGTTTTGACCAGCTCTCCTTCCCCCAATCTAAGCTTTGATCTAGTTAGCATTCAACAACAAAATCAAGCACAAGCTTGTCTAACCTTAAACAACCTAGGAGCTCTGATACCACTTGATCTGAAATCACTCGTGAATGATCTTAGTTAATTAACGAAGGTATTACAGACCCATGTACTGGGGTGTGTATATGTTATTTTAAGCAACGGATCGATAAGATTGTGAAATACATAGACACTTGAAACAGTAAGAGAAACATAGTTAGCAAATATAAAAACATAATAAATTTAATAAGGAGTTCACCCAATCCTCCTGGGCTACGTCTCCTGGTCTAGCCTTCAGTGGTGGCCTTTTTATATTGTGTCTTAAAGTAGATATTTTACAATAAGGAGCTCAATTTGAGTCTCACTTAACAGATGATGATCAGTAGGGTGGTACTTGGATTCCCCAAGCCTTTAGAGTACACAGACTCCCCCTTACAAGATCTCGACCTCAACTGGTCTCAATGGTATGAGCGCAATTTGGTACTCAATACTGGATAGGTATACACAGAGGGGTTGCTTAAACCTCTCAAGCCCTCTCTGGAGTTCACAAACTCTCAGACTCTCTCAGTCTCTGTCTTCTTGACGCTGCCTTTGCTCTGCAGGTTAGCTCGACTTGTCTGTTCTCTGCAATTCACTTCTTTCTCTACTTCTGTTCCCCCTTGTTCTTTGTCTGTTCATGGCTTAAAGCCAATCTGCTCCCTAACTGTTTGTTTCCTCTTCCCAGCTCTTCGGATCGACTGCCTCTGTCCACTGGAATTCCCTTGCTCTGCGTCATCATCGCTGTGTAACAAGGCATAAAGAGGTGGCCACTTGTCACCTTATAGACTAAGTGTCTGTTTTCTTTTGAACAATCATTATTTCCATTACTCCAGGATTTGCCTGTTAAACTGAACCCTCTGCCAGCTCATCGGTCATGCTGGACCTCAAATATTTATGTGCCTTAGTCTATTTTCCCATCGAATTGGGTCATCCATCGAGTTAATTCTCCATCGTTGATCTAGAGCCTCCAGATCCTATGGCCTTTGTCTATATCGCACGGGTAAGTTGCTTGACCGTTACTCACACGATGTAGGTGGTTTTCTCTCTTATCCCCTGGACACGTGTTACCCAGTGTATGGCATCACATTGAACTCAGCCAAACCCGCTTACCACTCAAAGTGAATGTGATATTATACTGGTTTTGGGTGTGGGACCCACCTTCTAACGTTTTCCGCATAGTTTCCTGTTTTCCCTCATGACCGAGTGCTTGGGCCTTTCCTTCTATGAGGGTTTTGTCCTGCAATACCCGTATTAGAAACTGCCTCTGTTTCCGGATCCAGGCTTTCGATTGCCAATTTGCATCCATGCGCGGTCTCCATGGGACAACGGTCAGCATGCTTTGACCGAGGGTCCTCGTTGTTCTATGTAGGCCACAGTTTCCATTGTCCAGAGGTCATTTCTGATATTTTTTATTCATAAGATTTGATCTGACATAATTTTGACACAGTCATGAGAAATGCTTAAGGATCTAATTCAGATCAGAAATTGTATTTACCGTAGATGAAAAATTCCACATAACACCTCTTCCATAATTTCCCTGTTTATCATTCTAACAAGACATTGTTTCTTTTGGTACTTAAGAGAAAATTCCATAATAATATGTCAGAGAAAAATATTGCTTCTTAACCAGGGAGAGTGACATTGTTTCAAGGGCTTGATGGATTTGGTGAAGGGAAATGGCCAAAAATAGGGAAAAAGGTGCCTGAAATATCCTTAAATACTGCACCCAACATCTTCCCCCCAATTGAAGCCACTGCATGCCCTCATGCAGATTCCTCTAAATGTTCAAGCACGTCCTTTATTACAATACTGGTGTGTTGCTAATGTAGTTCTGTGAGATCATAAATGTTAGCAGTATCTTCATCCTCTTTCTTGTATCCTTGAGTAACCGTAAGCTGAGTGGTCCAAGATCTTTCATCATGCCTGTTTAGCTGGTAGTGAGGCTAGTAGCTCTCAATCAGAAGCCAAATCAAAGGGAATTTAAACATAAGTCCTATCCAAAAATCTCCCATTGATTAAACAATTCGTGCATACTCGGGAACTCGAGTAACAACTATCAAAAAATTATGAAATCCAAAGGGACCCCTTATATGTAAAGTTTGGTTATTGGCTTCTAAACATTTCAACCTTCCCGCCAATACTCTTCTCTTCAGCTACGCAAAAATATTAAGACAAAAACCAATGACTTTTCTCATGTACTAGGATGCTTTTTCCACCATGTTAGGAGTACTAAGAAATCTTTTGAATTCTCGCCTCAGGGAAGTAGTCGTACCAGGCTCTGATCTTATTCAACATTGATGTCTCTTCATTCTTATCAGATGATGTCTTGGCAAGAATCTAATCAACTTGGCTCCTCATAAAAGATATGAAGGCCTATAGTCGTAAGTCTCCAACATAAGAAAAAAAGTTTATAATCATTTGTAGACTGGTATGCTCAACAAATATATGGTGCAAAAAGAGTTCACACAGCAAACTTTGTTCATCAAAAGCATAGGATCTAAATACATTTAAAAGAGTTCTAGTAGAAACACCCTTATAGGGGCTATTCTCATAGATATATTTTAATTGGAAAAGATAAAACTTTTCCCACCAAAAAAACCAGATAAGATGGAGATGACACTCTGCAACCGAAAAGGTTCAAGGCTAACTCATACATTTCTCTTTTATCTTCAGTCAATTACTTAATTTCTTGTTGCAACTTCTGACTTTGTTCTTCCTTCTTCTTCTCGTCTTCCTTTGTCTCCTATTGTATGAGTTATTCTATCAGAAACTCCTCATCCCATTGATCCTTAAGAGTGTGAATAATGTTTTGATTCTCCTCTAAGGAAATCACTCCCTTTTTCAGGGAGAGTGCCAACTGTTTCCAATTCTGCAATTCAGAAATCAATAAAAGTTTTTCTAAGTGCCAAGTTGCCTCAAGGTCTAGTGTAATGGAAGGTGTAACAACATCTTGAGATTGGAGTTATTATGCCTTGACTGTCGATTCTTGTGTAATAACAGTTTCATCGACAGGTTCTTGTGGATTAACTCTCACTTTTTCTTCTTGAGAAACATCTACCTCGACTATTGGTTCTTGTGTAACAATAGTGTCGTCAGCAAGTTCTTGTGTTTTAGTTTCAAGGTCAAATTCCATAGGGTGCTCTTTTTTGGCTGCCATTTCTTGTGTAACAACAATGTCGTCAATGGGTTCTTGTGCAACAACTCCCCATGTTTTTTTTTTAGTTTCCTTCGAGATGGTGTTTACATCACAAATTTTATACCCTATTGTTTCTTGCCCTTTAGAACATGTTGTACATATAGGCCCCTGTGTGGTTTATGCTCCCAAATTATTGATAGCCTCTGCCAATGTGTCAAGACCCGCAACCCTTGTTTCCCTTTCCCTATCCTCTAATTTCCGCTTCAATTCTTTGTTTTCTATTAATTTTGAGTAGCAGGGCTTGGGTTTCATTCTTACCTAGTGAAGGAGTATCTTGCTGCTTATCTTGTTCTTATTTCTTTTGTTCCTTCGCACCTTCATGCTTGTTGAACCTCTTTTAAGATGGTGGCGAGGGTTTTGATCAAGTGCCAATTTTGACCCTTCTCTTTGGTGTTCTACCATCGATAGGTATTTTCAACAATCTTTTCCTGATTTTGACTCTAGAGGACTGCCCCCGCTTCTCAACTACATCAGTTTTTCCTGAAGCATCTGTGGAGGTTTTAGTTTGTTTCTTACGTGAATTTCTTGTCTTTTTTCTAATGAAATCCTCCCAACTTCGCCCTTGCTTCTCTAGGGCCTCCAATATAATCAACTTTATAAGTCCATGATTAGTGATACAACTTTCCCGGTGTGAGTAAACCTTTACAGTGACCACCATATGCTTCAAGTTCTCCAACAGGAAATAAGGAAGATTGATCAATTGCATATGTCGAAGATGATTCAACAGTGGAAAATGATAATTAAAAACTATCGTTTCACACCCCTCACATGTAATATATTTGATGATAAACAAAGAAACATCATTCCATGGTTGTGGAAGGGAAAGGCAGTAAATTCCACTTCCCTTCTTAACCAATTTCTCCTCTCCCCGTAGGAATCCAGTCTTCAGGGATGGGTCATTGATTTTCCATTTGAACCATCATTTCCCTTCAGTTTGAAGTGTTGTTACTCGAGAGACTTCTTCCTCTGTAACCTCCAACTTTAAACCTCTAACCTTTGTTTGGTTTTTGTCCAAATTCAAGGAAGATTCTAGAGCAACTCTTTCATCTGACCCTCTTATTCGCTCAAAAAATTCGAGCCACCCTACTTCTCCAAAGATTTGACAAGCTTGTGGGAAATTCTCTAAATCCTTTATGGAATTTGGCTCATGTCTTACCACTGCTCCACCCATACTTCACTGTTACAGTTGATCCTTACTGCGCTTCTGTCTACTCATTGTCACAATTCTTGATAAATCTATGCAATCGAGATCTGGAGCCTTGTTGGGGTGGATATTAGGGCAGTAGGAAAGGGTTTCAAATAAGGAAATCATGCAATGTGGGTTGTCATTTCTTTATTAATCGAAAGGTATGGAAGTCTGGCTCAGGTAAGGTTCACACTTGATGAAATGATTGCTCATAAAAATGTGATAATGATTATAGGATTTTCCACTCCAAAACAAATTATATTATGAATCACAAAATGATTCACCCCCCCCAGGACTTAAATGTAAAGGCCATCCTCAACCATCAAAATATAATGACATATTAATTTCCATAACAACTAAGTAAAGTAAAATAAATATACTTTTTTGAACGGATTACCAGTGGGTGATGTAATTGATACTGACGATGACCACTGGTGACAAGGATTATTGAGGCAGACAGTTGTAACCGGTTCCCTGCTGTAATCATCTCCCACTAGATAGGTTGTTACAGATGTAACAAAAATGTATTTCCTTGTGATAGCTAAATATTTATAGCAAAAATTTTATTACAATAAGATATGCATTGGAGAGTATTATGCTCTTGAGGGGATTGCTAAAAATGATGCAATAAAATGAATAAAACTGGACTTGTAACAACATAATATACATGTGTAACAACATGCCATTACAAAACTTATTAAAAAGAGAAATATGTACCAGCTGCCACAAAGTAGTTTTCAGCTAATACAATTATCTACCTTCACCCCATAAGAGGTTTTCATAGGAAGATTTATTATTATTATTATTATTATTTTTTTTTCCTTTTTATTTTTTTTTTGTTTTTTATTTATATATATTTTGGTGTCTCATCTTCCAACAAAAGTTTGTTTTCAGCTGCTACGTTTATTAGATTTTAAGAATTTGACAGCACAAGAGAATTTTCCTCTGCTTCCATAACTTGGAGATAAGGTCCTGTGACAATGTTAACAAATGAAACCTTCGAGGTAGGTTTATGGTATAACCGAAGACGATGTCCATGGGACAATAGTGACACCTTTGAATTGGATATGGTAACTAATTTTACACTCCCAATGTCAAAGACTCTATCTACCTCATTAGGACCTAGCCACCTAGTGCAGAGCTTCCCTTTGAACTCTTTCAATCGTGAATCATAAAATAGAGTCCAATCACTGTTGGACATAGATTTTGACAACTTTTTTACAGTGTTTCTAAGGCTTTGTCCCCGTTTAAGACTCCTTTTGCCTTTCTAATCAGCATCTTTTTTTATCCAGTGCCTCATTTTGACTAAAAAAAGTGATTTGGACTCTAAGGTATGCAAATAATTCAAACATGTCATTTCTCTTAATTCTTAAGAAATTTGATGTTGAATGCTACCTAATTAACTAGTCTACAACTTTAAAAGGTACTAATCAAATTTCCTACAGATCAACTATCTTTGGGTAGATTCGTGATTTCTTGCAGAAGACTAAGGATTTACTACAGCAACATTGATTTCGTGCAACAATGCCAATTTCTTGTAGAATGCAGATTTCCTGCAATAGCTTCCTTACAACGGGTGGTTTTCTTAAAGAAGCTGTGAAGGTTAGAGATGTTATGATCATCATCAGGAGAAATGGGAACATGGATTTTGTTCGAAAACCCATCCACATGGATTTTATCCTACTAAATGTTCCAAATTTGGCTTTCCTAACTGCCCAGGTTTTTCTTCAATCATTTATGTTGAATTGGGGAAATTGGTTCATGATCAGCAGAGTTGGTTTTGATCCATGTGTCCAGTCATGGATCAAACCAACTATCTCCATACACTATATTTTCTTATTTTTAGACATAACTGTAATGTTTACTTAATTAGGCAAAGGCACTGGCCTGCGACTTGTATAAAAAAGAATTATTCAATTTATATGGTGATAGAGAGACATACATTAGATCTTGTTGTAAAGTTCTTTATTAATCAAGGGGTTGTGAGTGAGGGAGGGCCCCATTTACTCACAACTCTAGTAGCTAGCTTTTGTTAATTTATTTGATTTTCTGTATTAGAAATAGATCTGTACACAGTTCCATTCTTATTCCTTGTTTTTACAACAACACATGAATTTAATGGTTAATGGTTGAGTTTATTGGATGAATGATTTAAATTTTATTAAAGGATATATCTAGGCATGCATCTTTTTCTTAAATTTACATTGTGAAATTGAGATCGAATGGTTGGGAATGTGTGTGATATAATTGTTTTTGTTTATCTTCAATCTTTTCTGGCTTTGCATAAGAAATCTTAAGCGTTGTCAAGAAATGACTTATCTACTCCATAGCCTTTGTTGCTAAGTGCAGATAGAGAGAAGAAGGATTTAGGATTGTGTGTGGCTTTCATACCTAAAAGTGTCAACCTACATATATTTTAGATTGCACCTCACAAGGTTACGATTACCCCTGGTTGAGAATTTATGTTTGTCAAAATATAAGTTTATAATTTTCCCAAACATTTTGGCACCGTTATCGGGGACGTGCTAAGGGATGATACTGAAATTGTTTTAGTATGACTGCTTTTTGTCTAAGTTTTTTAGGACAAGGGAAGTCGAAGTGGTAAGACATGGGTAAGGCCTACGCACCTACGAATATCAGAATTCGCCAAAGCTACCTCCTGATTGTTTGGTAAGTAGAAGTTCTAAACTTTGTCTATATAATGTATGAATAGGGGCCAATATACTAGAACCAAATTTTCAAATATTTCTAGTGGTGGTGTGAGCACCACTTTGTCCACTAATAAACTGGCAGGGAAAAAGAAGTCTATAAAGAACAAAGCAAAGGAAACAAGGGAATCTGAACTGAGGACTGACAGTTATGAACAAGGATCAATAACTGATCCTAAGCAGATCAATACCCCCACAGTAGAGAAGGATCCTTCTATTATAGAATCTTCTATTGTTTCTCATCAAGAATCTCCTCTTACTAGGGGGACATAATATTTGTTTAGTGGTTATCCTGAAGAGGAATTCCTCTTCCATCTTATTCAAGAAATATAGTTCCAAATAATTGACTCTGAAGGATTTGTAGCTCACCAAGGTCCCACTCCCTTCTGGTTCAATATGGCTCATCTAGAGGGTACTCGTACCACAAATGGGAAATATCATGAGAAGGAAGAGGAACCAGTTACATTCGAATTTCCTATCAATTATTTTGTTGGAGCAAGTCATATGAAAAACATTCCTCCCTCTGCTTTGCTTAATTTTTGTGGTACCTCTGGTGAAGATCCTGATGCCTTGTTATTTTAGTTTGATGTATTATGGAAGAGCTACGATTATTCTTCAAATGCTCAAAAGTTGAACTGGTTTCCTACCACATTAAAATATGTAGCCCTCGAGTGGTTTATGGGATTGAGTGCAAACTCCATTTCAACATGGGATGACATGAAGAAGGTATTCTTGAGAAAGTATCAAGATCACTGTAAAACTAGGGACGTCAGCGAAGAAATCTTTGGCATGACCTAGAAGGAGGAGGAAATCCTAGAGGACTTCTTGGAAAGATTCCAGTATAATTTGTTAATATCCAAGATGAACCAGTTGAAGAAAGAAACCTTGAGGACAATTTTGCTAATGTCCATAAGGTTGGAGTCTCTTGAGGTTTTGAACATGATGGGAGCATGTGATGTATCAAAATTGAGTTATGATGATGTGTACGAGTTATGTCGACGGTATTCAAGGGGAAATTTTAAGGTTGGGAGATGATCAAGAGATACTTCTTCTAGATTCACTAAATCAGTTGCAGGGGATGGGGTAACCAGAGATGAAATGGGTAATTTATTTGAAAATTTTAAAAATGACATTCTTAGCACTTTGTCTTTACAGTTGAATGTTTTGTAGGCTAAGAAGAAACATGAGGAAGTGGAAAAGGACCTAGTTGTGTTCTGCTCCAAATGTAGGAAGAAACATCCCTTGAGGGAGCGTCCTGCATCCAGTATAGAGGTATGTCAAATCTGTGAAGTTGATCATTCTACTGATAAATTTCCTTCTCTTCCAGAGATTAAAGAAGCATACTTAGCATATGAAGAAGTTGTCAATGCACTTCATCTAATGACACCTCCAAAGCCATGGAAACCATGTCTCGTAGGTATGGCACAACAATATTTTCAATTTTCTTATACCCAGAATGAAATGTGGAATTTTCTAATAACCTAGCAGCCCTGGCCTCCACAACAACCTTGGCGGGGAAACTTTCCTTACCCTATTGCACTAAATTATCCCCCTCAAAAATTTTATTGACCATAAACCATACCACAACAAGTGGCTCAGCCAAAACTACAACTTGAGTTGCCTGCCCCACCAACTCAACCATGTCCCACACAAGTTCCTTCCTAACCAGTATCCAATCCCAACAATAAAGATGTCCAACCTAGTCACAATGTTGGAGCAACTACTTATCCCATTTGTCTTACCTATTGTATCACACCTCAACCTCTGTAGGAAATTTTTGTACCATTGCTGCAGGAATTTCCTACACCTCTATAGGAAATTAAACTTAGGTAACGAAGAGTGGTGACCCAACCAGGAAAAATTGAAGATATTATAGAGGAAGAAGCCCCTGATACACCTGAAACAAAAAATATACAAGAAACAATAGAGAAAAACATTCCAAGGTTACAAAAACCTTCTTCATCTCAAATTGTCCAGCCTCCTTTTCCAAAGAGGCTGGAGGTGAAAGAAATAATGAAACAAGCCAAGTTTGATCTAGTATCCGAATTAAGAAATGTATGCATCAAGATTCCCTTACTACAAGAAATTAGGGACATCCCAATTTACGCTAAAACATGTAGGGAACTATGCACCAAAAATCTAGGGAGACAAAGGAAAGAACCCTCTACAATTCAAGTAGGTGGAAAACTTGCAAGCCTTATGTCTACTGGATTTACCACTGAAAAGGATGCAGACCCTGGAATCCCTATCATTACCACCTTCATCAATGGATATCTAATAAGAAATAATTTAATTGATTTAGGTGCAGCCATTAATCTAATTACAATGGAAACATTGTCCCATATAGGATCCTTTGACTTACTTCCTACCCATATTGTGTTATAATTAGTGGACAGATCTATGGTCAAGCCAAAAGGTGTATTGGAAGACATTGCCATTTCATTAGATTCCTTGGAATATCCTACAAATTTTTATGTTCTTTAGCCTAAATATAGTTTGGGAGGGAACCCTTTGATCTTGGGGATACCTTGGTTGGCCACAAGAGATGACTTCATTGTGTGTAGGCCAAGAAACATGACCATCACCCATGGGGCTAAAACTAAACACATCAATATACATCCCCCTACTAAACCCCTCTTAAAATCAGAAGATACTCATTGGATTGATGAAGAACATAATTCAGAAATTATCCATCTAGTTTTGACAATATCCCAAGCTATGAGCCTTAAAGAGAACACTGAGGAAAATTTAATTAATTTCTATATCTCAAATCCTGATTTTTCTCAGCATTCAAGGGATAGTCAAGTCATCAGACAAATGTCATTGTTTATTTGATAGAGAAAAACTTCCAAGATCATAATACAATAGTTGAATTAAATTCAGCCCTTCTATTTATATTCCCTACATGTTCAATGACTGAACGTGGAAGCAAGGTAATCAAAATATTTCCCAGAAAAACTTAAAATATCAATTCTGCCTTAAATCATGAACAAGAAAATCAATTAAGTTAGACATTGAAAGACTTTTCAGATTTACTTGGGAATATACAGATATTAGGGGTATTCACCTGAACACTTGCACTCATCATATTTATATAGAAGGAAATGCCAAGCCTATAAGGCAACCACAAAGGAGGATGAATCATGATTTGAGAGAAATTGTAAAATATGATCTTCAGAAGCTATTAAACGTAGGATTCATTTATCCTATTTCAGACATCCAGTGGGTATCTCCATTGGTTATCATCCTTAAGAAGAATGGGAAATGACGAGTGTGTGTAGATTATAGGGAACTAAATAAAGCTACATTAAAGACCATTTTACCTTGCCTATTATAGATCAAGTGTTCAACACCTTAGCGAGAAAGAGGTACTTTTCTTTCTTAGATGGGTTCAGCAGGTACAAAAAGATCAGGATATCTCCATAGGACTAGGATAAAAAACATTCACATATCCATGGGGTACATACACATATAAGGTATTGCCATTTGGTCTATGTGACACACCAGCCACATTTCAAAGGGCGATACTTGGTATTTTGTCTGATCTTTTACGTGATTGCTTCGAAGTTTACATGGATGATTTTATGGTAATGGGTGATACTTTTGAAGCAGCTTTCTTTAATCTTAGAAGAGTTTTGTAAACATGTAGAGAAACTAATCTTTCATTAAGTAATGAAAAATGTTTTATGATCATGACTGAAGGGATTGTTTTGGGTCATCATGTTTCTACTGCAGGAATTAAAGTTGATCCGGAAAAGATCGAAGTGATTGTGAAGATTCCTCCACCAACTAGCCAAATGGGAGTCAAAAGTTTCCTTGGACATGCGGACTACTACATAAGGTTTATTGAAAATTTTACCAAGGTAGCCTCGCCACTATTTAAATTACTAACAAAAGAATATAAATTTTGTTGGAGTGATGAATGTCAAACTACATTTGACACACTAAATGATAAGCTTTCTTCAGCACCTGTCTTAAGAGGACCAAATTGGAAATTTCAATTTCATATTTCCACTGACGCCTCTAATTTAGCTATAGTGGAAGTATTGGGCCAAAAGGAAAACCTCGTAACCTATGTTATGTATTGTGTTAGTAAAAATTTAACTTGTGCTGAATTAAATTATATTGTACCTGAGAAATAATTCCTTGTAGTGGTTTATGCTATTAATGAGTTTAGACATTACATCACTGTCTATGAAGTTTTCGTACATACTTATCATTTGGCTATTTGGTATCTCATGAATGAACAAGTTACTAATGACAAAATTACTAGATGGATTTTGTTGCTGTAGGAATTTGACATCACGGTATTGGATAGGTCGGGAAAACAAAATCAGGTAGCTGATTTCCTTTCTATGCTCAACCATGAAGGTGCGGATGTTCCTGTTAATGATAGCTTCCAAGATGAGAACTTGTTTTCCATTTCTTCCAAATCACCTTGGTTTGAAAATATGGCTAATTATCTTGCTACAGGGAAGTTACCACCTTACTTTTCATCTAATCAGAAAAATAAAATAATTAGAAAAAGTGTTGCTTACTCTTGGATAAAAGGAGACCTATTTTTCACTGGACCTGGTCTAATTATTCATAGGTGTGTCAGAGAGGACGAGATATATGACATCTTGAGAGCTTGTCATGATGAACCCTATGGAGGAAACCTTTCAGACAAGTGAATAACCTATAAAATCCTCCTCTCAGGTTATTATTGTCCAAGTATTTTTAAAGATGAAAAGGAGTACATTTGAAAGTGTGACAACTGCCAAAGAATAGGGCAACCTGTTCAAGTAAATGAAATGCCTTTGTAGGCCCAAGTTCTCATAGAACAATTTGAGAGGTGGGCTCTTGATTTTGTAGGCCCAATTAATCCCATGTTGAAAGGTAAGAAGTATATTTTAGTGTGTACTGATTATGTTACGAAGTTGGTTGAAGAAAAAGTAGTGCCTAAAGCAACAGAGAGAGTAGTGGTAGATTTTCTCTTTTCTGATAGTTTTGTAAGATTTGGGGTACCAAGGGAAATTGTCACTGATCAGGGCACCCATTTTGTATCTGAACTTGTGCAGGGAATTGTAAAAAAAATATCAGATCACTCATAGAAAGTCCATTCCCTACCATCCATAGGCCAATGGGCAGGTGGAATTAACAAATAATGTGTTGGAGACAATCCTGACTAAGACAGTGCAACTACATAAAAAAGGACTGGTCAGATCGACTTCCAGAAGCCTTATGAGCCTATAGAATTACCTGGAGAAATACTATCATTTTCTCTCCATAGGAATTGGTATATGGAAAATAATTTTTATTGCCAATTGAATTTTAGATCAAAACTTTTAAGATGGCAGCAGATTTGGGCATAGATTTCACCGAGGCACAACAACAGAAGATCTTGCAGCTCAACGAACTAAATGAGATTAACTAGGATTATTTTCAGCATACCGACCTTATCCAGTAGCAAAGGGATAAATGGCATGATAGATACATTAAGAAGAAGCAGTTTAAGGAAGGAGACTGGGCATTGTCGTTCAATTCAAACTTCAATAATTTCAAAGGAAAGTTTAACACACATTGAATTGGTCTTTATGAGATCGAGAAAGTCTTTGATAATGGATTTGTTCAATTCAAAACATTAGATGATGAAAATGTCACCTTGTTCGTTAATGGGCATACACTCAAGTTATATCAGAAGCCCCAGTCTAAGGATAAATGTTTGGAGGAGATTATGAAAAAGAAAGAGTTGGAAATGGTAGGAAAGGGGGGTATCTCTTTCATTACCCCATCTTGATTTTCTGCCATATTAAATTGAGCTTAGTTTGTTCCTTCTCATGCTCAGTAAGCCATGAGATGAGTGTCCATTGTATACAAGTTTATTCCTTCTCCAGCTCCAGTAGACTATCTACGAAAAAGGAACCTCATTGGATTTTTCTTTTTCAGTATTTAAAACTCTCTAAAATTGAAATCTAATGAGGATGAATTACCTTGGGCTCGTTAAAATAACAAGACAGTATATCCCTCAGGATTCCCAAGTAAATTTTGTTTCATACTTTAATAAATATTTGATTTTCTCGCATTAGACTGATGTGGGATTCTCTAAGGCCCTCCTTCCATTAGTCTTAGCCCATCGACATCAACACAATATCTGGGTTCAAGATCAGAGATATGTGATGCATTGAAACCTGTATAGATCAATGAAAAACTATCTCACCTGCAACAATGGATATTCATCAAGGTTCCTTGACTACTGGAACTTGTAGGGGGTTTGACAATAACTTATCTATTCATACCTACTAGGATGCATCGGTTGTACCTTGGTCCTCACTCTCATTATTGGTGATAAACCTTATGTTGTTTAATAGTTGATCTTAATGATTTGTATTCCAACGAGATCATTGCACATTCAAATTTGACACCTTTATTCATGTAGCAGTGAACTGTACAAGGATAGGTAAAGATGGAGTTCAAAATTTTTCCTATCGATAGATCTATGTAGGTTTTGGCATCCTTTTTGTAGTATTTGTTGTTGATTTATTCTTCATTAGAGTTTATTTTCTTGATCCTTCATGTTTTTTATGTATTTTATCATCCTATTCATTCTTAACTCCTTTAGTATTTTTATTTGTTTAATGGGCCTGAGCCCCATATTTTATTGTTGACCCCATTATATATATATATATATATATATATATTATATATTTTATGTATATTGTTTATTTATTATATTTATATATATATTTCATTTGACTTGTGTATATTTTTGTTTTATTTTATTTATTTTTCCATTAATTATTTTTAATTTAGTTTATTTTATTTCCATTAATTATTTATCAAGTGATCTTGTCTCTATTAGGATCTTGGCTCATTTTTATAATTTTTGACTCCCCTTCTTTAAAGTTTTTTTGTTTGTTTTGTTGTTAAATATTATTTCTCATAAACTAGTTGTTTAATATAGCGGTTACTTATTAATATTTGATTTTAATAAAGTAATAAACTAATATCACAATTTAAATATTATTTTTCAAAAACTACCCATTTAATATAGTCGTTACCTATTAATATTTTAATAAATTAATGAAATAATATCATTATTTGAATATTATTTTTCAAAGATTAGCCGTTTAACATAGTTGTTACTGAATAATATTTGTTTTTAAAATATTAATAAATTAATATCATAATTTAAATATTATTGTTCAAATACAGTCGTTACTTCAAATTATGTCTCTACATGGCTCTCTATTTAAGCCTTTGCCATGGTATGTCTCTTCATCTAGTCCTAATGATGAACCACACTTGTTGGTTCGAAATGAGTCAGCCAAAAATTTCTCTTATGTGATTTCTACCGAAAGACTTTGCTTAATAGATCAAAGAGTAGTTAGCAATAAATGAGGCAACAACTTATAACAACAAATTTTCATTATCATTTTGTTAAAAATATAGTGGGATTCCTTCATAGGCATTTTTATTTCCTATAGAAGTTATGAATTCATGCAGAAGGATTTCCTGTAGAAGGATTTCCTACATAAGGATTTCCTGCAGAAGAATTTTCGTGTAGCAGAAAATTGGTTGTTTCACTCCGATATTATTCAAATTATTCCAACAAAACATCTCTTCAAGGATCTTTCAATCATTAATTTGATTAATCGAAGTATTTAAAGCTAATCGAAACCATGAGCTTTCATGATCCTGTACATGATATGGTTTCTAAAATGGCTCATCATTGCAAAGAAAGGGTGTGCGTCATCTCGAGGTACCTGACGGTCGGATGATAAGTTAAAAAGGTAAAGTTCAATGTCAATTGCTTGAGGATTAAGGTAACGATACAATTTTTTTAAATTTTTGCATCATTATGAGTCATGATCATCCTTGTTCAAAATGGAGACTGTCCCATGCAAGGTTCCACTCCTGATACACCTTAAAATGTGAAACATTCATCTCTCTAATGAAATATTGCATAAAGGATCATGATTTTAATCATGATCACGTTCTGCGCTACACAGACTTGCCTTTATTTCACTGTCACTTGCCTAATCGAGCCCTCCTCATTCCATTTGATCCCAAAACACTCCGTATAGCTTGTGGAAAATGTCGAAAGGGAAAAATTGAAACCTTGCACTCCCCTACTCATAGCATATGGAAAAAAATGACGTCAACTCTCTGATTTGAACCAGAGGGTTCAGAGCTATTAGATGCATACCCTCAGAGAAAAAAACGATTGGAGAAGGCAGGGTGGCTACTGTTTTTTGTGAAGTTCGATGGGCACAATTCTGAAGTGACCAGGCCGTTTTCTTTGAACATGAATGGAGAATGGGTTTAGGTTGGCAATGTGAAGTTTAGATTAATCGAAGAATTGGTAGCTCAAGCCTATGGTGTCCCATGAGAAGGAGAACGTTGGTTTAAAAATCAACAAACTGATAAGGAGATCTGTGCACCTTTCCTAAAGAAGGAACATGCAAATCTGGATTGGGGAAAAGGAATTCGGTAAAACTATATTTGAAGTAAGTATTACCACCTTCTATTTCTACAAAAATATATTACATGTGAGGGTTGGTTCGAGATGGCTTTTCTGTTCCACATTTGGCTTCTTATTTACTTTCGAGACAATCCTATGAATTTACCTCATTGTTTGAGGATTTCTCTATTCAAAATGGCTACTTCCGCTCAGAAGAGGGTGGCTAACATAAAGGAGATCCTCTACCACCATGGTCTAGTTAAGATGATCATCCTGAAAGTGTTAAGCAAACAAAAGAAAACTTGAGGGGAATTACTGGTGGAAAACTATTTTGTGGATGAGGAAGAGGTGCCTAAATTAGAAACTGGAGATGCAGATTCAGGTCGAAGGCTAAGGAAAGAGCCCCGAACTCCTACAAAACTAGAGAAAGTGCCTAAATTTCTTTAGAGTGAGGAGGCAACACCGAGTTAGAAATCAAAGAAAAAGTCACAGACCCATAGCCACGAGGAAGTGTCAAAGATCGATAAGGCCGAGCCAAGCCCAAAACTAGTAAAGAAGCCTTGAACCCATATCCAACTAGAGAAAGAAGAGAATGTTATGGTAGTCAAGGTGCTTTACTAGGTGCCACACCTCTTACCAGGTGCTTTACTAGGAGCCAAGATACTAAGCTGGCCACACAAGAAAGCGAAAAGGAGGGCACACCATAGACAATGATGCAAGAAGACTAAGGAGTCCAAAGGGAACCAAATACAGATCAAGATGGGTGAAATTGTTACTCAGGAGGACTGGGAAGAAACATCCCAGGAAACCCAATAGATGAAGGAAACCATGGAGAAAACCATTAAGGACAATCGAGAATTGGAGGGACATAACTCGCCTCATTCTCCTCAAGAAGATGACGTGACCTCTAAGAGAAAATGATCGTGCAAGGAGCTGCATGAAGCTATAGTTGAGCTTATAGTGTCTGAAAGGGTCATGCGGAAGGAAAATGTGACTCTTAAAGAAAATAGTTTTCACCTTCAAAAGGAGTTGGATGAGTGGAAACCAAGTATCAGAAGGTAGACAGGTTATTGAAAAAGAACCAAGTCTAAATAGAACGTCTGCAGAAGTGCAATGAGGAGTACAAAGACAGAGTCAAGGAGGTTGAATCCAATAGAGCACAGTTGGACCAGTTGGCTGCTGTGGCTACAACACAAGGAGAAAATTTAATTTTCTTATATATATATATATATATATATCAATTTTGCTTGCATAAGGACATGCAAGATGCTAAGTGTAGGGGAGATGTTGGGCCTATATTTTGACTACTTTTTGATAGTGTTTCTAAGGCTTTGTCCCACTTTAAGGCTATTTTTCCTTTCTAGTCACCATTCTTTTTTAATCCAGTGCCTCATTTTGACCAAAAAGGGTGATTTGGACTCTAAGGTATGCAAGCGCCACATATAACAAATCAAAATCATACAAAAATACTATCATTCAAGCTTAAGGATTATGATCCATCAATAGAATTTATCCATCTCTTTGCGCTAAGGTTCCTCCTTCATTCAGATTCAGATCTGCACCATAACCCAATTACCAGTATTCCAGATCTAGCAATTTATCAGATATTTAATAACAAGTCAGATGATCCCTTGCCACATGATCTCCTTCCTCTTCTATAGTTTTAGGCCTTCCACAATACCACGGTCCAAAACCATAATAAACCAATACCACGGACCCAATACTTGGGATCAACACATCTGATGAGGTACCATGGTCCAAAAACATAGGTTCAAATACCAAGGACTAACTACCACGGACCAAAGGTAAGTTCACCAACATATGTGTGCTTTTCCTTGCATGAAAGTGCGTGTATACGCACACGCGCCTTTGAAACGACTAACCCGCGTGTATACGCGTCTTCGTCTAGATGAACCTACGTATATGTCTTTTCCTTCATTCTGAAAGCCTGAACTGAGATCTGTTACCAAAGAGAGTTGCCATCAAGGACAACACCTGTGCCATAGCTCCAAACTTGTGCCATAATGCAAAAAATCTCCCCCTTTGGACTTGATGGCAACCCAAAATCCTCAAAGTCATTCTCCCCCTTTGACATCAAGGGCAAAGGGTTGTGCTCCCCCTGAGTACATGCTAAAAAATTTACCCTGCTGTGCTGACCATGCTCCCCCTGACTGTAGGCAAGATCTGCAAAAGATGTTCTTCAAGAAGAACCAAGACATATACATCATGAAAGACCTTCCTGTCACCAAAAGACTCAATGCATACATCCATCACCCAACCAAGTGGGGATCATCCACCCAACCAAGTGGGGATACATCAGAAATTTACAGATGACAACCAAGTTCATTACATGTTCATCCCAGGCATAGTGGGGAAACCAAAATAGGTCGTTACATGACCTTGACACCATAAAGAGATACCACAGAAGAGATACATGACATAGAGACGAAATATCTAGAACAAGACTTATGAAAGTCACCAATAACTGATAGCAGCAGCATCTGTCAATCACCATTCAGATCAACAACCAAGATTTCCTTCTATTCTCCCTCTACCTCTGTTCCATCTGAAACCAACAACAGTTGTGAACTAGAACCAAAAGATTCTAAGATAATGCCAACAATGCATTATTAGAAGATTATCTGCCACCCTAAACCTGTGCCGGATGGTCTCTGTCAGACCCATATCAGAATATCTTCAACCAGAGCCTGTCCCTACTGATATCCATCAAACCTCCATATACGTGACTGTCTCTACACAAACTAGCGTATGTACGTGGATCCTCCTCATGCAACTCGTGTACACCCATTTTTCTTTGAAACAGATGAGTTTTAATAGCAAGATGATGCATCAACTACTCCCAGCTTCTGTCTGAGGTATTCAAATGTCTCCCTGGGCAGTGGTTTGGTGAGAATATCAGCAACTTGTTCCTTAGAAGGAACATACTCCAATTTGACCTTTTGTTCCAACACTTGTTCCCGGAGAAAGTGATACTTGATCGGTATGTTCTTGGTCTTTGAATGCATAACTGGGTTCTTTGAAATGTTGATTGCACTTGTATTATCACACAAGATGGAGATAGGTGGTGTACAAGTGATTTGAAAGTCCTGCAAGGTTTGCATCATCCAAAGAAGTTGAGTGCAACAAGATGCAGCAGCCACATATTCTGCTTCAGCTGTAGATAGAGCAATCGAACTCTGTTTCTTGCTGAACCAAGATACTAATCTGGAACCCATAAAGAATGCACCACCACTTGTGCTCTTCCTGTCATCCACGCTTCCAGCCCAATCTGCATCTGTATAAGCATGAAGAGTGAGATCTGTATCTCTAGGATACCATAAGCCATAGTTTTGAGTTCCTTGAAGATACTTGAAAATTCTCTTCACTACCTGAAGATGAGTTTCCTTTGGATTTGCCTGAAATCTTCCAACTATTCCCACTACATGCATCATGTCTGGTCAGGTACCTGTCAAATAAAGTAGACTTCCAATCATAGATCTATAGGTTGGTTGATGCACTATTGCTGATTCATCATTTGCACTGAGGCTGCATCCTGTAACCATGGGGGTACATACTGGTTTCGAATCTTCCATGCCATACTTCTTCAGAATCTGCTTGAGGTACTTGGTTTGAGACAAGAAGATACCGTCTTCATTTTGTTGGATTTGCAATCCAAGAAAGTATGTTAGTTCTCCAAGCAAGGACATTTCAAATTCTTTCTGCATCACCAAGGCAAAGCTTTGACTCATAGCTTCTTCATTGCTTCCAAAGATAATACCATCTACATACACAACAAGTATTAGCAATTTGTCATTTTCAATTTTTATATAGAGATTGCTATCTGCTGATCCTTTTGAAAAACCTTGTTGATGAAGATATTTGTCCAAATGGTAGTACCAAGCCCTTGGAGCCTGTTTAAGACCATAGAGAGCCTTTTTTAGTCTGCATACAAGATTTGGATCATTCCCAAGAATGAAACCATCTGGTTGCTCAATGTACACTTCTTCTTCTAAGTCTCCATTCAGAAAGGCTGATTTCACGTCCATTTGAAATACTTTGAACTTTTGAAAGCTTGAGAGAGCAAGGAAAATTTGGATGGCCTCAAGTCTAGCAATGGGAGCAAAAGTTTCTTCAATGTCTATTCCTTCTTGTTGAGCATACCCTTTACACACAAGTCTGGCCTTGTTTCTGATTACTTCTCCATTTTCATTCAACTTATTTTTAAAGATCCATTTTGTCCCTATGACATTCTTATATTTTGGTCTAGGAACCAACTCCCAAGTGTGGTTCTTTTCGATCTGCTCAAGTTCTTCATCCATTGCCTTGACCCAGCATTCATCTTTGCATGCCTCTTTTACATTTTGTGGCTCAGTGGAGGAGAGCAATGCCAAATAGCTTGAGGCTTCTGCAATTGTTCTTCTTGTTTGTATACCTGCCTCTTTCTGCCCCAAAATCTGAGATTCTGGATGATTCTTTTGAACATACCTGGATGGAGTCTTCTCTTCTATCCTTATCTGTTCCTCTGGTGCCTCTTGGGGTTCTTCTTCATCATCAGTCTGATTTGGAGAGTAATATTCATCCTCTTCGATATTTTCATAATTTACTTGCCTAGGAATGTATCCTTTTTCATCAACCACTACATCAATGCTATCAACAATTCTTCCAAGTCTTTTATTGTAACACTTATATGCCTTGCTGTGGGGAGAATAACCAAGGAGAATGCCTTCATCTGCTCTAGGTTCAAGTTTGCCAAGCTGTTCATCATTGTTCTTAATATAGCATTTGCTTCCAAAAATTTTGAAATGCTTTACCAAAGGAGTCTCACCATACCAGAGCTCATGAGGAGTTTGAGTGCTGTTCACTCGGACATTTGTTTTGTTAAGAATAACAACGACAGAAAATGCAGCTTCACCCCAGAAGGTTGCGGGAGTTCCAGATTCATCAAGCATAGCATGAGCCATTTGTTGGACCGTTCTGTTCATCCTTTCCACCACTCCATTTTGCTGAGGAGTCCTAGCTGTAGAGAATTCCCTTCTTGTTCCATGTTCTTCACAAAAATCGAAAAATTCATTTGAGGTAAATTCCCCACCTCTGTCGGACCTGAGGCACTTAATTTTGTGATCTGATTCGTTTTCAGCCAAGGCCTTGAAGGATTTGAATTTTTTGAAAGCTTCGTCTTTGTGCTTCATAAGTCCTAACCAAACCATCCTGGAGAAGTCGTCAATGAATAATATAAAGTATTCTTCTCCTCGAGGTGACCTTGTCCTAAATGGACCACATACATCTGTATGGACTAGCTCAATAGGCCTGCTAGCTGATCCTTCCTTCTCAGGGAAGTTAGTTCTGGTTTTCTTACCAAACTGACATGATTTGCATATTGTGTTGTCTGGAATTTTGATATCTGGAAGACCACGAACTGCCTGGTATTTGCATGCTTCCCTTATTTGTGAAAAGCTTAGATGCCCCAACCTCCAGTGCCATAACCAGTGTTCATCATCCTTGCTCAAATAGCATTGTTGTTGTCCTTCTTCAAATATGTATAGATTATTTGGAGTTCTTCTGCCCTTGATCACTGTTTTTCCTATATCAAGATCATGAACACTACATCCATTTGATCGAAATATTACCTCGGTTCCTTGATCACACATCTGACTGACACTCAGTATATTATGCTTCAAGCCATCAACATACAAAACATTTCTAGCTTTGACCTTTTATTTCAACTGAGCAGTGCCTTTTCCTTTTATGGCTGTAGGAGTATCATTTCCAAAAGAAAATTTCTTTCCCTTTTCTAAAGCAGTATATGATTCAAGTTTTTCTTTATCACCTGTCATATGCTTCGAACATCCACTGTCAATGTACCATATATTTTCCTGTCCTTCTGCATAAAAAGCTATCCCACATCTTTCTGGTTGTGGTTCCTTTATTCTCCATGTTCTGGTACTTGAGGTTTGTTCCTTCTGAGTTGTCTTCCAAAACCTTCTCCTGCATTCAGAATCTTCATGACCGAAGTTATTACAAACAGAACATTCAATTTCATTTTCAAGGGCGGAAAAGTTGTTATAAGTCCTTTTTGTGATTCCAGTCATACTTCTTTGTTTTTGAGCTTCTCTAGTCATGATTGTCTTATAGGCAACACATTGAGCTGCTTTGTGACCAAATTTATGGCAAGAGAAACATTGGCCATTGAAGAAACTTCTGCGATTATCAAATCTACCAGCCAAATGATTGTAGTTTCGATTGTCATCCATTCTTGAAGCAAATTGAGAAGTTTTTACCTGTGGCTAGTTGTAGCTTTTGTTCACCCTTAAGATGGATTGCCCCTGATTTACCTGGTGGTCTTTGTTTATTCTTGATGTAATTCGTCCCTGTTTTACCTGGTGATCTCCATTGGGCTTTTTCTCATTCCTCCTTGCTGCATCAAGATAACTCTTTGAGGTGGATGCTTGAGATGCTTCTCCATTATACCCCAGACTTGTCTTGATTAGTGGAGAATGTTGTACATTGATAATCTCATCCAGAGTTTCAGATCCTTTAACAAATTTAAGATTTAGAGCCTTTTTTTTCTCAATTTCTTTTCTAAGGCCAACAATTTCACATTCTAACTTCTCAAGAAATTTTTCTTTTTCATCAAGTTGGAATTGCAGAGTATCAATGATCATATTCTTTTCTTCTAAACATGTTTTGAGTCTAGAAATCTCTTCATAAAAACCATCTACATCTATAGCATCCATATAATCATCATCTTCAAAAGACATTAAAAGTTTATAATCATTACCTCGTTCATCTTCGTCACTATTTGATAGGACATCATTGTCTTCATGAGTGTAGTAACTTAGTTGCATTCTGTTTCTTGTTCCATCTAACAGGTTCCTTTCCTTTGTCAATCTTATCCTTATGAGGACATTTGGCAGCATAGTGACCAACTCTTCCACAAGCAAAGCATTTGAAAGGTAACTTACCTCGGAACCATCCAGTACCCCGTTGAAGATTTCTGACAAAATTTGATTCTTCTTCTTCTTCTGACACTTGTCCTGACTCATAGTACTCTCCTTTGCCTGAAGCCTTGAAGGCAGCTTCTCTCTTGTCTGATGGACCTCCTTTCCTCATTTCATAAGCAGTTAGAATTCCGTGCAGCTGTGACATTTTAAGGTTTTGTAGATTCTCTTTTTCTTCTATTGCAGAAACTTTAGATTCAAACCTAGGGGACAAAGATCTTAGAAATTTTTCAACCACAACAGCCTCTTTTATTTCTTCACCCAAAATTTTCATACAATTAACAATCTCATCTACACGAAGAAAATAGTTAGCCACACTTTCATCATTATACATCCTGAGATTTTCATACTGAATCCTGAGGGTTTGAAGTTTTGCTCGTTTTACCTGATCATCTCCTTCATAGCTCAGAACAATATTGTCCCATATCTCTTTTGCGGATTTAAACTGCATTACCTTGAAAAATTCTGATTAAGATAGGCATCCTAATAGAGTATTGACCGCCTTTGCATTTGTTTCATATTTATTCTTCTCAACCGGATCTGTAGGAGTTGTTGATGGAAAAGTATACCCTGTTTCTATGATATCCCAGACTTCTGTACCAAGAGATTGAAGATAGGTAGTAACTCTTACCTTCCAATAAAAAAAGTTTGTCCCATCAAAAATCGGTGTCCTGATTGATGCTTCCCTCTCGTAGTTTCTCATGATGAAAGATATTTCTTCAAGTGATCAAACTTCTTCTGAAGAACCTGCTCTGATACCAATTGTTGGAAATAATACTGAGGGGGGGGGGGTGAATCAGTATTATCAAGTCAAATATTCCTTTTTCAAAATCAAATGATATATGCTACTTCAATTAATTAAACCCGCGTATATATGCAACTATGCAGAAGGAAACCCGCATATACAATGCAAACTTTTAAATGACTTTATCTTCCTGATGTTGATTATTAATATGTGTTTGAGAATCAAATAACCAGTAACCAGAAAAAGTAAAACAGAGCAGAAAGACAATCACACACAAAAACACAAGATATAAGGTTGAAACCCAATGTGGGTGAAAACCACCTGCTGCAATTCGTCTCTATCTTCTCTTTAATTAGAAACTTCTTTTTACAATTGTACTGGTGCAGTCCTTTACCAGTACGCAGGCTGCAACCTGCAAAGAGCTACAACCCTCTCTCATTTTCCAGCTTCTTCTGGAAGGGAGCTACGACCCCCTTAGCTCTTGCACTAGCCAAGATACTAGTACGTAGGTGCTGGCCTACAGAAGGCTACAACCTTCTCTTTCTTTCAAGGACCACGTTTCATGAATTTTCAGATTGGATCCACAAATAGCATCAATCAAACATCAAGAATCAACCAATCACCTTTTCACCAATCAAAACTAAATCAAAATAACCACTTTTCTGACGACTGTACCCAGATCACAGTAACAATAACCACACACCAAATCTGAACCCAGAACACTGCAGCAATAAAGAGAAGTAGCAAAATCACAACTTAAAATATATACACTACTTTAATAGCCTGAAACCTACGTGCATACGCTTCTGCTTATGGAACAACCTGCGTATACGCCATTTTACTTCACTGAGCCAGCTTGTATACGCGCCTTAGCTTCACTGAACCTGCGTACAGATCTATAAAGGATAATTCGCTCTTTCAGATATTCAAACACTAATTCACCCAGATCATCAGTTTTATAGATCAAGCAAGCGCCACATATAACAAATCAAAATCATACAAAAATACTATCATTCAAGCTTAAGGATTATGATCCATCAATAGAATTTATCCATCTCTTTGCGCTAAGGTTCCTCCTTCATTCAGATTCAGATCTGCACCATAACCCAATTACCAGTATTCCAGATCTAGCAATTTATCAGATATTCAATAACAAGTCAGATGATCCCTTGCCACATGATCTCCTTCCTCTTCTATAGTTTTAGGCCTTCCACAATACCACAGTCCAAAACCATAATAAACCAATACCACGGACCCAATACTTGGGATCAACACGTCTGACGAGGTACATGGTCCAAAACCATAGGTTCAAATACCAAGGACTAGCTACCACGGACCAAAGGTAAGTTCTCCAACATATACGCGCTTTTCCTTGCATGAAAGTGCGTGTATAGCACACGTGCCTTTGAAATGACTAACTCGCGTGTATACGCATCTTCGTCTAGATGAACCTGCGTATATGTCTTTTCCTTCATTCTGAAAGCCTGAACTGAGATCTGTTACAAAAGAGAATTGCCATCAAGGACAACACCTGTGCCATAGCTCCAAACCTGTGCCATAATGCCAACAAATATCTCCTCTCTCAAATCTCTGGTCTGGAAATATTTCTGGTATTTTGGCAGAAATGCAGTCTTCATGTCTCCCCATGTCTAGATAGTAGTAGAATCCAGTCCCATAAACCATCTTAGTGCTACTAGTTTCAGAGTAGTTGGGAATAGTTTTAGCTTTTGAGCATCCGAAGAGTAGTCATATCTCCTGCATAGAACATCAAATTCAAACAAAAAAATATCAGGATCTTCTATAGTCAATCCTTGAAAAGATGGAAGGGATGATAGAGGAATATTTCTTATGGGAGCTTTTCCCCTTATATCACTTATTGGAAATTCAAAAGTGGTAATAGTGGGATATATTCTATCATTGTTATTGTTCTTATTATCTCCCATTGTGGATTCTCATGATTCTTTTTCTAATGAGTACCCTCACAAAGATTGTTCGGGCGAATTTTATGTGGATAAAGGTTCTTATGATGATTTTTCAGGTTGTTCTTGGGCTGGTTGTTTTACTACACTGCCTGAATCTAGGTATATATAATAAAATAATGTTCTTCCTATTCTAGTTATTGGCACCTCCTACTAGTTTTCCCCTACCTTTCTAATCCACAATTATGGCCACTAGTCTCTCCTTGATGTTCCTGAGTTGAATCTACATATTTTGGAGTTTGTAGGCTAGTTTGAGGAAGGTGGGGTCCTAAAATAGAGGAACCAAATACTCTTGGTTTCGATGTAGGAGTAGCAAATTTATGCGGACCTGTTTTTCTTGTGTCCCTATGAAAATTTGACTGCTCTCTCTACTTTTGATATCAATTCTTGAATAAATGTTTTTCTCTGTAGATCCATATTTTTCTTGTTCCTTTTATGACCTTTTTTTCCTGTAGATTTATTAGAGTTCCTATGTTTTGTTTCTTCTTTACTCATACATCCTACACATGGACCCTATGTGTAATTATTTCACACCCTAAGTGTCTCAATTACTATAGTGGTGAGCCCACTTGGGTATGTTAGAGCGGTACATAAGCTCATACCTCTCATCTTACCACCCAACACCTATGCAATTAAAAACATTTTATCAAAAGAAAATTCAAGAAAAAACGCTCTTTGACTGTATCGTCAACTGCCTTCCCAAACAACGAGGCCAAAATGTTTGTGCTATTTTATCACTCTTAAAACAACTAAATCACAACCATTAATTATCAACTAGGGTAGGTCTTTTATTTCAAAGGAGTTGGCACTATTTGTGTCGATACATGAACAAAAAGGTAACACAAAAATGTTGTTGAACACACTTGCAGAATTTAAAACATTCTTGTACAAATGAAACTCACACTTACAAAAATTAAAGAACACACTACCAATATGAAACTCATTCAACAAAGTATAAATTCACACTTCATAAGCTTTAGAAAAGAAATAGGCGTGCCATGTGTTATTAACTAGAGTGAAACAATAATATAAAGCAACATACCATAAATATAAAAACAAAAGTGTGTCTATTCAAAAATATATGCAAAAAAATAATAAATTCACATCAACATCTAAGAAAATAAATATACTACTAATATTGTGATCCCTGCTAAAGAGGAGGGCCCTTCCTCCCTAGCAGGGTGTAGGAATGGAATGAAACTACTTAAAGATTCAACACATGAATTGCAAAATCATCACCAAGTACTTGCTGTATTAAAATGGCTAAAAGATACAAGATCAAAATATTGGTATTGTCCTAGATGTTTTCGTCTCCTTCTCATAATACTGGGTATTTTTACAAAGTCTTACAGAGCCCCAAAATTAGGGAACAAATCAGTCATGAGAATCTCACACTTCTCATGCTAATCAATTTAACATAAATGAAATAAAATAGAAGTTGTTACAACCATTCTTCAATTAAAGAACAATTATCTATAAAATAACAGCCACATCTCATGGTTTTCAACAATTATCTATAAAATAACAGCCACATCTTTAACAATTTTTAGTGTAGCAACAACGTCACAGTGTAATAAAAACTCGTGGTGTAACAACACTCGTGGTGTAACAAAAATATTCAGGATGTAACAACATGTAACAATAGCAACTTCTTTCCCATAGTATTTGGTAATTACAACAACACCTGAAAGAAAAACACCCAAAAGACCTCTTCCATAATTTCCCTAGTTAGTGATTCCAAAAAGACATTGTTTCTTTCGATACTTAACAAAAAATGGCATAATAATATGTCAAAGAAAAAAATTGCTTCTTGACTAGGGAGAGTGACATTATGTCAAGGGATTGATGGATTCTGTGAAGGGAAATGGACAAAAATAGGGAAAAATGTGCATGAAATATCCTTAAATACTGCACCCAACAATTAGAAATCAATATATACATTAAAACCAATGCATCATGTGTCAACAACCAAATAGGAGTAGAAATCAACCTCTACACTAAAATCAATGCATCTAATGCATGTTATCAAATAGGATTAGAAATCAACAGTTACACTGAAATCAACTTATCTAGTGCAAGAAATCAAATAGGATTAGGAATCAACAACTACATTAATCAATACATATTTTTAATGGAAAACTAAAATATTCATGAATTTTTATATCTAAAATCTATGTGTGTATTTGTCTATGTTTATCTGTTTCTTCTTCCCTCACTCTCCAACTTCCATATCCATGTATATCTCTCTCCCCCTCTCTTTATCTATGCCCCGCCTCCCTCTCTCCCCAATCTCTCTCTCTCCCTCTCCCTCCCTTTCTCTATCTCTCTCTTCTTCCCTCTCTCCCCCTTCCATCTATATCTATACCTCCCTCTATCTCTCCTTATTTTTCTCTCCATCTCACCCTACCAAACACATGTCACACACTTTCTCTCTCTCTCTCCACCTCAATCTATATCTCTATCCCCCTATATCTCTCCTTCTTTATCTCTCTATATCAGCCTACAAACATACACACACTCTCTCTCTCTCCATATCTCTCTCTATCTCTCTCTCTTCCTCCATCCCTCTCTGTCTCTCTCTTTTGATCTATTTTAGTGAAAAAACAAATTATTCATTAATTTCTAGATCTAACTTCTATATATGTATTTTTCTCTAAGTATCTCTTTATTCTTCCCTATCTCTCTACCTTCCATATATGTGTCCATCTCCCCTCCCTCTCCCCTCCCTCTCTCCCCTCCCTCTCTCCTTATCTCTCTCCCCTCCCTCTCTCCCATATCTCTCTCCACCTCTCCCTCCTTATTTCTATCTCTCTCTTCTTCCCTCTTTCCCCCTTCCATCTATATCTATACATCTCTTGATCTCTCCTTATTTGTCTCTCTATCTCATTCCCCAAAATACATATCACACTTTCTCTATCTCTCCATATATATCTCTCTTCCTCCCTCCCTCCCTATATCTCTCTCTTCTTCCCTCTCACCCCATCTATTTGTATCTATATCTCCATCTGTCTCTCCTTATTTATCTCTTTGTATCATCTCGCAAATATACCCCTCTCTATTCCTCTCTCTCTCTCATTTCCCCTCCTCTCCCTCTCTCTCCCCTTCTCTCTATCTTCCCTCCCACTCTCCTCTCTCCCTCACTCTCTCTCCCACCTCCATATTTATGTCTCCGCCTCTATCTCTTCCCTGTCTTTCTCTATCTCTATCCTCTCCTTTTATCTCTCTCCTTCATTTCCTCTTCATCTATCCCTTGTCACTCCTTGTTTCTCTCCGCCTCTATCTCTCAATGTATTTTTTCTTCCTTTCCTCTATTCCCCCCTCTAAATCCATCTCTCTCTCCCTCCTCTCCCCCCACCCTCTTCTCTCCCTCTCCCTCTTAAATCCAATCCCATTGCACTATATTAAGAAAGTATCTAAATTAAAAAAAATAAATTGGTTGTAAAGTATTAAATCTATATTTGGATCAATCATGTGAAAGAAAATATAATAATATAAAACTTAGAAGAATCATGTAGTATCTTTCCTCTATAATTGCAAGTCACTTTGTTTTCTCTCTTCACTTGGATCCTTGGTTAAGATGCCTCTATCCCTGTTATTTATAATATTATTTACATTATCTAAATTTCACATATGTATATAAAAGTTTTCTAACTTTTTATTTTATTAAAGCCTCCACTTAATCTCTATGGGAATATTTTTAGTAGTCATGAGCATGGAGGGATGGAGGGTTTAGATATATCTCAAAAGTGATCATAACCCTTTTTCTTTTAGATAAATTAATATAAATTAAAACATTTATAAAATATTTTTATTGTGAATTAAGTTATGGCTTTGGGCACTGGTATTGATAAGCCAGGGTATTGGCCCATGGTATTGTAACATAATAATTAAAAGCCTAGATCCATAAAATAATAATCAAAAGCCTGGTAGAAGCACAATTGAATATCAATGGTGATAATTGGTAGGATTTTCTGATTAAACAAGGGAATTGATGAGCAATGAGGGAGCTCGGGACTGTTTAGTGGTGGTAGCATGGTTAGGGTTTCCTCCTCAGTTCCTGAAGCATCATAGTTTCTAGATCACCATTTCCTTAGCCACTTTATCATCTTCACCATCATGGTTGGCATCAACTCTTTAGATTTGCTATCATTGGACCACCCTTCGTTGTCATCGGGATTGTCTGCATGATGTTGGACATAGACGAAGATGTGTTCAGTTATTCTGCTGACCTTAACCCCTATGATCCTATCTAGACATGCCCTAATGATCGACCAAAGGTGTCGACAGTTGGGGTTCAGGGTCTGCCATTTCCACAGTTTTTCGTTACACCTCCTTCCCATTTCGTCCACAGTCCTTCCTCATCCAGTCTATTGTTTGCTTCCCTCTCTATCAATTCCCTCAACCTTGACTGCCCACCCCTATGACCGGATACCCTCCACCTACTTGCCTCTTGCACACTGCCCTCCTCCCATTTTGAACCATTTCCTTATGATACTTTGCTTCACCAAATAACCTGTGATTTCCTCTCCTATGTAGGGTTTTATTCTACAACTGGCCCCTCCCATCTGTCATCTAATACTTTCACTCCCTTTATGATGGAGTCAGTTCCCACATCTTCACCTTTTGGTTGCTTCAATACATTGGTGATAAAATCATGGGATAACTCCTCACAGCCTCAGAAGGATTAGCAGGGTTCACAGGATCCCTTGCAAGATCACCCAACCACATCGTGTACTATAAGAAAAAGTTGAAGGTGTTAAGGCTACCAGTAAGAATTTAGCATTAACATTTTGTGAAGGGGTTCAAATGGGGGAATTTGTCGACACAACTAGCAAGGTTTTAGTCAGTAGAGTCAAAGGTTAAGCTTATTCTACTTCTTGCCTTCGCCTCTAGGTCAAGGAGATTTGGGGGAATATTTTCAAGGAACTCCCGGATGTTCATATGATGGAACAGGGATGGTTTGCGCTCATCTTCTAAAGGGAAGAGTACACCACATGGGCACTCTCTGGGTATTGGCATATTGAGATGGCCTCTGTCTTTCTTAGATGCTGGAGCCCATTATTCGATCCAGAATAGGAAAATATTGGTGTTGGACCACTATGGGTTAGGTTTCCAGGGTTACCCCTCCACTTTTAGTCTAAAGACATTTTCACTTGCATCGGCAACACGCTTGGTACCTTTCTGGATTATGACAAGATGTATATCAACTCTGGTAATTGATCTATGGCTCGTATAATGGTATACATGGATACCAGAGAAGGGTTGGAAGAGAAAATCACTCTTTAGTGGAAGAACTTCACGCGCATTCAAATATTGGATTATGAAGGAGTGCCATTCAGATGTCGAAGGTGTCATAAAGTTGGACATATTTATAAGGAATGTCCTCTGATTTTCCCGATTGTCACTCCTACCAAGGATGCCAAGTATGTTGCTCCTGTTGCACCCTCATTAGTTGTTCGAAAGCCATCTCAGTCCAATGTACGTCTGGCAATGGTGGGAGGATCAACTCATCTGCCATCTACTGCCTCCCCTCATCCTCCCTCCCCACCAATGATGAGATCCCGGGCTACAACTGCAGCCACTCGCTCATTGAATACTCCTCCTCCCTCTCACTTTGTATCTGAATTTTCTTTAAATTGCATTGTTCAGCACTTGTATACTGGATTTGCATCTATTCCATGCAATACTTCCACTACTATTACCTACCCCCTAGACCTCCACCTACATTGTATCTTGACTACCTAAGCTCACTTTCATACCTACAACCTCTGGTCCCGTGTGTCTCATCCCTGGTTTGGTACACTCATCCCTCCACTTGGATCCCTCGACTACCTCAGCTCACTTACATTCCTACAACCTCTGGTCTCGTGTGTCTCATCCACCTACGAATTTAGGGATTCGTATAGCCTCCCCACCTCGCTCCTCCAAGACCACTAGTGGCTGTCAATCATACTTCCAAAGCTATCTTGTAGGCTGGGGTGGAAGTGGTGCATGGAAGATAATCCAATCTTTATTGGGTACTTAGAGCACCGACTACCCTCCCTTGGCCACCCTCATGAAGTGGCTTTCCTTTAACTGCAAAGGACTGGCTAGCCCTCCCAAAAGAGTAGCACTCAGATAATTATTTGAATTTGAGAATGTTGATATTATTTTCCTTCAAGAAACCCTTGGTTTGGCTAACCTGGTCATTCATTTTCTACAATCATTGAAGTTGGGATAGAAATTCCATGCACTTAATGTCATTGGGCCATCCGGTGGTCTTTCTCTGGGCATAAACCCTCACACTATCCAGCTCAAAGCCTCCTGGGGAGGATCTGGTTTCATCATCATGGACATATACTCCTCGGAATTTGGCTTGGATATCATGGTTCTCAATATATATGCCCCCTGTCATAACAGAGCAGATTTTTGGAACCACCTCCTCAATCTATCTTTTGTCAGATATGATAATATCATTTTAGGAAGGAATATGAATTTCTCCATTGGATATGGGGAATGTTGGGGGTGAAATTCACAAGTGGATCCCTTATCTGACATTATGGAGTAGCTTCATGAACAACACCACTTGATTAATATTCCTATGATCAAATCTCAACCTAAATGGTGCAACATAATAACTAGGGATGCATCTATGACCTGACATGTGGATAGGTTCCTCATCAAAGAACCTCTTGTAAGAACCCTTTCAAATTATAGATAGTGGGTTGGATATGTTGGAATATATGATCATTCTCCCATTTTCGTGGAGTTGTCGGGTCCTTTCCAGAAGCCTAGTGCCCCTTTCAAATTCAATTCCACCTCGTTAAAGGATCCCAATTACATAAATTTGGTCACAGATTACTAGTGCTCTCATCTACCTGCTTTGGGGAGAACTATTGTTGAAGGTTTCTGTCATAACCTTCTTGAAATCAAGAGATTATCTATCAAATGGGAAAAATACAAACGAGACTAGGAGGATCAGAATCTCATTACCATTGAGTCCAATCTGGCCGACCTCTGGGATGAGAAGGGATGAGGATTCATATCCACAGAGGCTAATCAAATCTCATTGAACTGGAGACACAAAGATCCAAAATTCTTAAAGAAGGAAAAATACTACTAGTGTAACCCCTTATTGTTATTAGCACAACCCCCTTATTATATTGTTGTATCCATGTAGTCCCCATATTGTTATTATTGTTCCCTTACATTATTATTGTTATGTCGGCTCTAATTATATTATGACCCCTTCGACTCCTATATATAGAAAGGAGGTCTTGTCATTTGTATCATCCAGGAACTGTTCATTTGTGTAATGTAAACGAGGTTGCCCCCTCAAAGCGGCTGAATTCTAAGGCATTCAACTATGTTTCTATCTTTTTGTGAGTTGGTTTCATAACATTTGGTATTAGAGCTTTGGATTCTAGGGTTTCGCTGCTCCAAATTGGTCATCATGGAATTTTCGCTATAACTTTATTTTTGCAACGTTTCAGAAGCGAACAAAAAAACCTATTTGAGATGAAATCATGTTGAAACACAGATCCAAAATTCAGAGCTTTTTGCGCTATATTTGTGGAGATATGATATGAGGAATTTGGTCTTTTTGCAGACTCCTGAATTACATTCCAAATAGGTGACTTGGGGAAAATTTTCATAATTTTTGTTTGAGCATCAAATTGAAATTTCATAAGAAGTTACAGAAAGAGAACAGACTGTAGTTTCCTTTGTATATTTTTCAAAGCCTAAGGTTAACACAGTGACACGTGGCACTTCATACAAGTTTGATCTTCTGAAAAGGTATATAATCAGGTCATCTTAGGAGATTGTTCATAACTCTTTCTTGGAGAGTCTAAATTTGATCAAACTGGTGGATTTGGAAAGAGGACACGGAGGGCTACTGCAGGTCACAATGTCAAAACTGGAAGAACCAAATTTACAGAGTTATAGTCATTTCAAGATCGAGCTCCTAAAATCAAGAAAAGGTGATATGAGGAAGTTTGATGGCAAGGATTCGGTAAATTGGATACTTCATATGGAGAAATATTTTGATCTACATGGTGTACCACTGTTACAAAAGGTATGTATTGCATCTTCAGATTTAGAACCGGATCAATTTTTATGGTATGAGAGGCTTTGTTCTCGTAAAAAACTTGTTACGTGGTCAATTTTCACAAAGGAAATGGTAGCACATTATGAGGATACAAAGAGTAACACCTTCTTTAGAGCAACACCACAACAATTGGAAATAATAAAAGGGCTTTGTTACATAGTGGAAAGTAACATTATGGCAACAAGGAAGTCTACCCCTCAAAACTATAAAGATGGAAGTGTTGTTTCTCCTAGCCTTCAACAACCTACAAGGGTTACACCACAACAATTAGAAGAAAAAAGAGAAAAAGGGCTTTGTTACAATTGTGATAGCAAATGCACTAAAGGTCATAAGTGTGTTGAGAAGAAATTATTTTACATAGAGTATGAAGAGGAGGAAGAGAAGTATCAAGAAACATCAAAAGAAGAGGATATATGCCAAGACCCAACCCCAGAGAAAGAAGAAATGAATCAAACCATATCTTGTAAAGCATTGGAAAGAATTACCACTCCTCAAACATTCAAGATAGAAGGACATATCAAGAAGAAAAAGGTGCAGCAAGTGAAATATCACATCGAGAAAGAAGAAATGAATCCAACCATATCTTGTAATTAATTGGTCGGAATTACCACACCTCAAACTATCAAGATAGAAGGACATATCAAGAAGAAAAATGTTCAAGAAGTGAAAGATCACATCGAGCATTAAGAAATGAATCCGACCATATCTTGTAAAGGATTGGAAGAAATTACCACTCCACAAACTCTAAAGATAGAAGGACATATCAAGAAGAAAAAGGTTCAAGCAGTGAAAGATCACATCGAGCATCAACAACAAGTTCTCCAACTTTTAAAGGTTAACGCCACTTTCATGCAAAATCGAATGAAACAATAGGTAGATCAACATCATAGTGAAAATGTTTTGATGTAGGTGATTGGGTATTTTTACTACTACATCTCAAGCAAGCTATTTATGAGAAGGAAATGTTGGAAATACTACATGCACTTAAGAAATGGCAACCTTACCGAATGGGAATACAATTCAAGGTAAAAATGGATCATGATAGTCTTAAATACTTTTTAGAACAACTATTATCTTTAGAAGAACAGAAAAAATGTGTCACAAATATGTTGGGTTATGACTTTGACATCATCTATAGAAAATGGAAGCAAAATTTTTTTGCAGATGCATTCTCAAGAAAGGACGAGGATGTGGAAGCATTGTTTTGTGCTATTTCTATTATCCAACTAGATTGGATAAACGAAGCAAGGGATGAATGGAATAAGGACGAATAAGTATGGCCACTTATTCAAAAGTTGCAAAAGATCCCAATTCAAACAATATTTCCAAAAATTGAAGAGGAAGGAAAAATCATATTGGAACCTAGAGCAGTCACAGAAATAAGAACCCGACAGCTATGAAAGCGATCAATTTCAGAGTATCTCATCAAGTGGAAGAACTTACCCGCTGAAGATTCCACATGGGAGGACAAGAATTTTATATAGAAGCATCAAGAACTACTCAAGTGTTGAGGAAAACACTTTTTGAAGGAGAGGGGCATGTTAGGCCCCTATACTACTAGTGTAACCCCTTATTGTTATTAGTACGACCCCGTTATTATATTGTTGTACCCATGTAGTCCCCATATTGTTATTATTGTGCCCTTACATTATTATGGTTATGTCGGCTCTAATTATATTATGACCCCTTAGACTCCTATATATAAAAAGGAGGTCTTGTCATTTGTATCATCCAAGAATTGTTCATTTGTGTAACGTAAAGGAGGTTTCCCCCTCGAAGAGGCTAAATTCTAAGGCATTCAACTATCTTTTCTATCCTTTTGTGAGCTGGTTTCATAACATAACCTTCTTGAAATCAAGAGATTATCTATCAAATGGGAAAAAGACAAACGAGACCGGGAGGATCAGACTCTCATTACCATTGAGTCCAATGTAGCCGACCTCTGGGATGAGAAGGGATGAGGATTCATATCCGTGGAGGCTAAATCAAATGTCATTGAACTGGAGACACAAAGATCCAAAATTCTTAAAGATCGAGAAGAAACATGGTGCCTTAGAAGTCGAGCTATTTGGCTTCAGGCTGGAGATGAGAATACAATTTTTTCCATAATTATGAAAAGGGAAGGAAAGTGAGCAACACCGTTTGGCACATGACATTTGAGGATGGTCAACTCGCTACATCCTTTCATCAGCTAACACACCTAGGCAAATCACACTTCCAGAAGCTCTTCAAGGCTCCCCCCAGTGCCACCCTTGTTGAAATAGTGCAGATAGCTAGTCTCTTCCCTTGGTTTGTTGACCTAGAAAAGGCTGGGGAGATCAAAATTCCTATTACTATGGGAGAATTGGAAAGCATGCTAAAATGGTTCAAAAATGATAAAAGTCTGGGACCAGATGGATGGACCATGGAGTTTTACTTGTCCTTTTACGATACTATTGGAAAGGATATTCTAAAGGTGGTGGAGGACTACAAGATTTCATGGTGAATGTATGATACCATCAACTCTACCTTTATCTCCCTCATTCCCAAAATTGACTCCTCTCTATCTTTCAATGTCTTCAGACCTATTTCCCTCTACAACTGTCTATACAAGATCATAGCCACAATTATTGCCAATAGACTTAAGCTTATCCTATCGTGTCATATTTCTCTAGAAAATTTTTCTTTCCTCCATAATAGACAGATTCATGAGGCTATTGGCACTACTGAGGAAACCCTCCACTCCATTGAGACAAGAAAGCTTAATGGTGCCATTCTAAAAATTGATGTCTCAAAATATTTTGATGGGGTGAGTTGGCTCTACCTCAAGATGTTTCTCACCCACTTAGGATTTCATCCTCCTTTCATTAATTAGGTCATGTGCTACATCAATAATATCTCTTTCAGTGTCATGATCAATGGATCCGCTTCCAACCTTTTTCATGTAGAGCGTGGACTCAAACAAGGATGTCCCCTCTCCCCACTCTTCTTTCTTCTAGTCATGGAGGGGCTTAGAATATTAATAGCCTCGGCCAAAATAGAGGGGCGATTACAGGGTATCCATATATCAGACCAATGTATTCTCACCCACCTCCTATTCATCTACGATGTGTTCATCTTTCTAAATGGAAGCATTAGGGACACCACTGCATTCTATGACATCTTGTTGCTCTTCTCTTTGGACACATGTATGGAACCTAATCGATTGAAATCTACTATCACCATCTTAGCTTGTACCCCATAGGAAGCTCAACTTTCACAACAGAAATTCCCATTCCAGAGCTATGAACTAGATGATGGGCTCAAATACCTTGGGTTATGGATCAAACCACACTGCTACAAGATTTTTGAATGGATATGGCTTGTGGTCAAGATTGAAAATAGATTACTCAACTGGAACCAAAGATTCGTCTCCAAAGCAAGTCAATTAGTGCTAATTAAGTAAGTCCTGGAGGCTACACATATGTTTTGGATGTCTCTGACATGGATCCCGAAAGGAATTTTGTCCCGGATACAAAAAAATTGTTGCAGGTTCCTTTGGAATGGTTATAAGGAAGGAAAACATTCGGCCTGGGTGGACTGGACACACATTGCAATTCCAAACAAATGGGGCAGCTGGGGATTGAAAGATCTATCCTCCTTTTCTCATGCTCTCACTACAAATATGGGATGGCTTGTCCTTACCTCCCATAGCCTTTGGACAGAGGTGACCTACTGCAAATATATCAGACCACATCAGATAATGGATTGGATTCATTTGCCTACATGATAGAGAAAGGGGACAACCATGGTTTGGCGAGTTGTATTACATACCTTACCCACCATCAAGAATGGACTCACTTGGAGAATTAGTGATGGTTTATTGGTGTGCATTGGAATTGACCCTTAGATGGGCCGTGGAAACATGTTTCTCCTCCCTCCTTATCTCATTCAATTTCTCAAGAGTAGAGATATTACTATGATTTTTCATATTGTTGACCCTCGGAATAGAACAGTTTTCACACAAGAATTGGAAATGGTTGAGCATGTAGGCATTCATGTGCATTGGAATCTAGATTTTGAGGGCTATATTAATGCACTGTCAGAGTCCCATGTCCAAATAAAGGAAGGCACTGATGAACTCATTTGGGACCCTGCTACTCATGGCACTTATTCCCCCAAAGTTGGTTATCCCATCATACATGTTTCCCATAGTCTGCTTGAGCTATTGGAATAGTGGCGCAGTCTATGGAAATTAAAATCTCCTTCACGAACTAAATTATTCATGTGAAATGTCTTATGGAATAGGATGCCAACATGGGTCAATCTTATGAATCGATCCTTCTCTGGACCATTGTTGTTTGTGCTTTGCAAAAAAGCAAAGGAAACTAATGATCACCTTTTTCTGTTATGCCCATCGATGCTTCACAACTGGGAACATGTTCTAGACACATTATCCTTAACCTATAGATGGCATGGTTTCAATGTCCTAGAAGCTTGGGATCTTTGGAGAGATGAGACCTTGAACCATAAATTACATTGCCTTCTACTACTTATCTGTTGGACTATTTGGTTCATCGGGAATGGGACTATTTTCAGAGATAGAGCGGTTAGATGGTTGTCTTCCATTGCCAAAATTGTATCTACATATCATGAAATCTCGGAAGAGAATCACAACCCTGCTAGCCACATTGTGACACCTGAAGTCATCAATCGCACTCTACCTTGGGCATATTTTGATGGGGCAGCACAAGCACATGTGTGTTGGGGGGGTTATAATATTGCACAAAATCGAAAATCACCTCTACATAATTTAGAAGGGTTTAGGGATGGGGACAAACAATTTTGAAGAATTGATCTCTCTTAGACACCTCCTCCATTTTTCTCTCACACATGCATGCAATCACATTTAGGTATTTGGAGATTCAAAAATCATCATCAATTGGTTCAAAAACACATCTCCATGTCATATGCACTCTCTTAGAAACATTTTGGATGACATCATGATTTTAAAATATCAATTTAATTATATCTCTTATGAAAACATTTAAAGGGAACGTAATTTGGTTGCCGACCAACTTTCCAAGGAGGCCACGACACATCCCAGAGGACTATGGATAATTCAGGAGAAACTAGCAGAAGAGCATTACCAGTATTATCATTGCCCCTACATAGATCTGTTGGGCATGTAATCCCCCCAAGGCATGTTCTGGGGCTTAAAGCCCAAGTTTTGACCAAATCTTGTTGTAAAATCTCTGCGAATTGTGGGTGTGGGGCACGAAAGTATGATAGATTCATAGGGTTGTCCACCCTAGTTTTGTAATGTAATGTCGGCTGGATATACCTACCCATGGTCCGTGGACCATGGGATTCTATAAATAGAGAGAGGCTCTAAGTGTAGAAGATAGCTAAGGAATAACGAAGAGAATAGAAGAATGAGAAGTCTACGTGATTGAGTAGAAGGGTAAAGTGCGTCTGTGGGTCGTAGAGTAGGAGAAGGCTTTGCAACTGAGTGCGCAGAGGCCTAGTAGTCCACAGTTGAGTGCACGGATGCCTACAGCTGATGCGCAGGGTGGGTCGAGTCTATAACCATTGAAGAATCAATAAAGAAAGGTTTTGCTAGAATTTTGTGTATCTATTCCTGGTTTAATGCATGATTATATATAATTTGAAAATATATTGTTTAGTTACTACACGAACCTATATGAATGCTTTGTATTGTTAAGTATAACTTAAGACATTTAAGTAGGAAAAGGTGCTTAAATAATAATGGAAGATAAATAAGATCTCGGGTAATAGCGCAAGGCACGGCACAACCCTTGGTTAGGGTTGCACGAAGGCAGGGTATCAGGCCGTGAGGAACGGAAGGTGCATGAAGCCACTTACACGAAGGAACAAATAGTGGACCAGTTGAACTCATCAGACATCTCCAGGGTGAGGAAACCTGGCTCTAGCACCCTCCCATTCTACTTTGGGTGAGACCTCAGTTTGCGCTCTACGAACTGTTTTCAAAAGGGCTAGCAGTACTGACATTTATTTGGCTAATTAACTCTGATCCTGGGTCAAGCCCCAACAAGCCAACAAATGGTTATGTTGCCAGGACCAGGATCTGCATAGAGATTTCTGATGTCGTATCACTGGAATCCGACAAAGGAAGGAATTGAAGAGTGGTTGGATAGAAAGATTCACAAGTTCACGGTGCAGGACAATAGGAAACCATGACTATCAAAGGAAGAGTGGTTAGATTTCTACTTGTATATGGAGATCCATGAAATTTTCTTTGCATCCTTCCCTACTCAGTTGTACTAGTGGATCGTGAAGCTAGAAAATAGCCAAGGAAGGTGTAAACTTGACAAACCTATTGTGTGGACTCCGGAAGTGTTGCGCAGACTGGAAGAATCAGAATATAAGATCACGCACGTTGTCAATCACTGGCTTGATCGAATCATAGGAGGATTCATCACTGAATTCACAGTAGATACTTCAGTCAACTATAACGAGGCAGAATGATGCTTCCTCAAGGGACCGCAAGGTAAGTACGTCAAATCTTTGAACACTTGGATTAAAATGCTGCTGTGTGAAAAGCGAGTTATGTGAATAAATTGATGTTTGGGGCTATTCGAAGTGGGAGAATCTACAGAAACAAAGGTAGCACAGAACTAGAGATTACCCCCTTGATTTCACCTCCGCAAGGAGGCAAAGAAGATCTCACGAAGGTCTCACCAAGAAGTGTGATCAATCTGATAAGGCAGAGAATTCCGCGCATACCACCCCCACCCACACCACCACTAGTTTCACCATCTTCATCCCCAACTTCACCCATCCCACCTCTGCCACCACCGCAAAGTAGTATGGCCAGTGCAATAAAGCTACCAGTGTTCAAGGGAATAGGGAATGAATATTCAGACCAATTTTGGTTTGTGGTAAAATATGTATGGGAAGCACAGGGTGTCACAAATGACAATATAAAGAAGGCAACATTGGTCAGTGCTCTGCATGATTGCGTGCTGAACTGGTACATTAAGCATTCCAATGACAATATGAGTGTAGGGATAAAAAATATCCAAGCTGCGTTAAACAAGGAATTTAGTAGGCCAAAATCGGAGGCATAGTCGATCATTGGATTCAAGGAAATCAAAATGATACCAGGTGAAACCCCATGGGAGTTGGATCAAAGACTGAAATGCACAATTCGTGAAGTGAACATGACCTTAATAGATGGGCAACATCGTAAATGGTTTGTAGCCTCGTTAACACTGCATCTACAGAACGCGCTATCACAACAAAGGCTTACCACTCAGGCTGAGGCATTGGAGGTCGTGATGAGATTGCACAAGACTTCTATACCAGATCCTAACCTGGGAGCCCAGTAGATTCATGCGCAGTTGAAAAACTTGTGCCTTGGGATGTAGAGTTCGAAACAAGATAGGATGGCTCATCTAGAAGTGTGTGACAAGGTATGGTGCATAAAGTGCAAGGGCCAGGGGCATGACAAGGACCACTACCTGGAGTTCAAGAATTACCTTACAGGAAGAGGACCAATTCCATTAAGACTAGAGGCACAAGAAGGACCAAGCGCAGTGCCTATATTATGGTGCACGATTTGTTAGATAGGAGGAAAACATGCTATAGATAACTTCCATCTACTACAAAAGTATACGTAGAATTCCCAATAGTTGTTCTATAATTTTTCCAGGTCAGTAGGCCATGATGAGTGCACCTGTAAAAGTTATGAACTGATGATGGATCAAACTCCTACCTAGAGAGTTCAAGTTAAAACATGGGCCCCCGATCAAAATGTAGGAATGGCGCACACTGGATTTCAGGGGTGCGAATAAGGACGAGGTGGAATGGGATGAGGAACAGGTCGCAGACAGCTGATATGTTACAATTGCGGAGGGTTAAGGCATTATGCTCGTGATTGTAGAAATCCAACGAGACCATCAAGGTTATATTGTACATAGTTTCATCATGAGATGGAGGACTGTTCCACACTGATAGCAAGGTTGCATGATAAAGGAGCACTCCAACGCGCCACCCCCCCCCCCCCCCCCCCACAAACTAGGAACTTGCGAATGATGAGGTCTGAGCCACGTGAAGAAGACCCTAATGTAAATATCATGCTCCAGAGTGGTATTATGACTAGGGATGACAAGGCAAGTAGCCTGAAGAAAGTACCTGGGTTTGCAAGGCTCCAACGAAGGAACCAGAATTCAATTTGGAGCGCGCTAAGGAGACCTTCATGGAAGTTAAGAGGAGCTTCGCAGATGCTTCCACTTTAGGAAGTAAAGACAGACTAGAGCCAAAAATGGACCCATCGATGCTCACTACATTCTTAGAGACCTGCATGAAGTTGTTGCGTGATAAGAAGGCTATGAAGGGGCTACAAGAACTCATAACTAGATGCGTTGGGACCGCGTCAAGAGAACCACGCATAGTCGGGAAGCGCACAACGTGAACAGAAAGGGAGATGAGATTGACAGCACAGATAAGGGAATATGAGATGGTTCAAGTGATTTTGGATCTAGGATCGGACGCAAACGTCCTGCCAAAATAGACATGGGAGCACATAGGCAGGCCTGCATTGCAATGGTATCCTATCCAACGAAAAATGGCAAACCAGCAAAAGATCCTACCTAAGGGGAGACTGCAGGGAATCATAGCAGATATTGAAGGAGCAAACCCTCTAGCAGATTTCGAAGTGATAGAGATAGCTGATGACAACAACCACTACCCCATGCTATTGGGAATAGATTGGGCCACTGACATGAATGGAGTGATAAATCTAAAGAAGCGCATGATGATTTTTGAGAAAAATTCTCTGCGCGTAGTGGTACCTTTAGACCCTGCAGAAGATCGCGCTGCACAAAGCCAGTGTGCGACTATGACAACGACGATGACTTGGACTGTATCTACAAAATAACCACGCGGGAGCAAGACTGGGTAACTCCAACTGTGGATGGTCGAATCTCGTGGGAGCGCGAAAGCTCCTACACATCAGATTTTGACGAGGAGATAGAGCAATGGCAGAACTGGTTACACGAGGTAACGACACTCAACTGTAACATGATGACAAGGTCATTATGCTGCATAGCAATAGAGGTAAGAGATCTGCCTACATATAACAGGTTGAGTGAGGTGGATGATTTCCTAAATAAATTTGAAAGGGAAGTACCGTAACAGTGGCGTTTCGATGCTCTAAAGTGGGTACTGTGAGCTACACCCGCAAGATGGTGGGGTATGCACCAGCGAAATTTTGAGGACTGGCGCGAATGTAAAAGGATGATGCACATGCGGTTTGGGAAGCCTCAGATGTGGTTAAAAGACAAGTATGATGGATGGGATGATCCACATGCACACTTCGTGAAACGAACAAAGGTCTATGGGGAAAAGCCCCAACCTGAGTGGGTGCACCTTTTTTGTCATACCCTAGATATTATACCCATGAATTGGTATATAGAAATGAAGCTCTACGACGGCACGAACAAATGGGATATCTTGTGCGAAGGATTCCTATTAACCTTCACGTTTGAGGATCATTGGTGGGATACTATTGATGATGCGTTACAAGTAGTAAAGGCAACTATCTTTAAAATACCCCAGGAGCTAATGGAAGTGCTTCAGCCTCAATGGGTGACCCAGCTAAGCTATGCATTAGAGTGTTACAACGTAAAAATTGAAGAAGACGACAAAGATCCAGGCAAAGTTAACATTCCAAAAACTGAAGGTTATTGCGAGGTTCAAGGGCCATTGATTAAAGACCCTGACATTACCACACCAGTAAAAACCAAGTAGGTAAACATTGGTAGGAGGCTAAACTGAAGTATGCAATGCTCGATGACTACTTACTCTATGAGTACCAAGACTTATTCCTGACCATGATAACAGACTTAAAGGGGATCATTGGCAATTTAGGGATAATGAAGATCACCCTAAAACTTGACGTGAAGTTGGTTAAGCAAAGACCTTACCGCTTGAATTCAAAGTACAAGGAAAAGGTCTGCGTAGAACTAGACAAAATGCTTGCAGTGGGAATCATTGAGCGAGTGGAAGAATCCGATTAGGTAAGCCTTATGGTAGTATAGGAGAAGAAGCAGAAGGGTGAGATAAGAATATGCACGGACCTCAGGAAATTGAATGACGTGTGTGTACACGACCCATTCCTGACTACATTCACAGACGAAGTATTGGAAAATGTCAGCGGGCAAGAAGCATATTCATTTACTGATGGGTTGTTAGGGTACCACTAGATCAAAATCATACCAAAAGATAGGAGCAAGACTGAGCGGGGCTACTTTCAACACACCGTTATGCCATTTGGGTTAAAGAATGCGCCGACCATCTTTTTTCGCATAGTTGTTGCATCATTCCAAGAGTATATCCACAAATTCCTTGAGGTCTATCTACATGATTGGACTATATTTGGATTGCTTAAGCACCATGTAGCGAGCTTATGCTTGGTGCTGGATACTTGCCGATGACACCAAATCATGATAAACCTAAAAAAGTGTACATTCCTCATTCCCTTTGGGAACCTGTTAGGACATGTGGTTTGCAAATAGGGACTAATGGTAGACCCTGCAAATATTGCAGTAATTTTGAATTTGGAAGCAACGCGAAGTGTTAAATAGTTGCGTGCTACGTTGCGACATACAGGGTACTACAGGAAGTTCATCAAAGGTTATGACCAGATCACCGTGGCAATGGAGAAAATGTTGAAAAAAGATGTCACATTCTGCTCGAATGATGATTGCATGAAGAGCCTGGATGTACTAAAAGAGAAACTGGCCTCCACCCCAATCTTGGTCTTCTCAAAATGGGATGTGGAGTTTCATGTCCATGTGGATGCATCATGTATAGTGCTGGGATTGGTGCTCACACAAGAAGGTGGAGAGGGCTTGGATCACCCTATCATGTTTGCAAGTCGTAGGTTTTCCAAAGCAGGAAAACTATTCCACAACCGAGCACGAGGGGTTGGCTATGGTGTACGCACTCCAAAAATATAGGCACTATTTGCTAGGAGGACATTCCAAGATGTATACAAACCATTCCGCACTAAAATACTTGGTCAATAAGCCTGTGTGGGGGGGGGCGCATATGCAGGTGGCTCTTATTGTTCCAAGAGTATGACTTTGAGGTCATGGTAAAGCCTGGATTCCTAAACACGGGACTGGATCACTTGTCACGTAATCTGACGGGCGAGGAACCTAGTAGTTTGGAGGAAGGATTACCTAACACACAACTCTTTGTTGTGCATGTCGCGGATGAACACTTTGAAGATATAATCTACTTTCTGACAACAGGGATTGCGTCGAAGGAATACTCTGTCCAACAGAAGAAGGAACTAGTGGTGCACGTGGCTGATTTTTCTGTCATCGTGGGGCACTTATACAAAATGGGAAATGATGAGATACTGCGAAGGTACATACCTAAATTTGAATGAAGTCAGATCCTCGTAGAAGTACATGGCGGTGCTACAGGAGGACACTATGCAGGATGAGTGACTGCACAAAAAATTCTCTGTGTAGGGTTGTGGTGGCCAACCCTTCACCAAGATTCAAAAGCACACTGCAAGGCCTGTGATATATGTCAAAGGATAGGTAAACCATCATAGAGGGATGAGAGGCCTTTGAATCCACAAATGACGTTGTAGCCCTTTTAAAATTGTGCAATCGAATTTGTAGGACCTATCAAACCTAAGGGAAAAATGGGCACGTGATACATCATCACCATGACGGAGTAGCTGACTCATTGGCGGAAGCGTAGCCAGTCAAAGACTACATGGCTACCATGGCTGCGAAGTTTTTGTTTGAACACGTGTTGACTTGATTTGGCTGTCCAAAAATCTTAGTGAGTGATCGTGGTACACATTTCCTAAACGAAACCATCAATGCACTAACAGAAGAGTTCCAGGTGTATCATCAGAAAAGCACACCATATCACCCACAAGCCAATGGGACAGTAGAAGTATTCAACAAAATACTGGAGACTGCGCTAACCAAAGTGTGCAACATGCAATGGAGCAATTCGGACTTCCACGTACCTGCAGTGCTATGGGCTTATAGGACAACATGCAAGAAACTAATGGGGCATACACCTTTTCGGTTAGTTTATGGCATGGAAGTTGTCATGCCAATGGAATATATTGTACATAGTCTGCACATAGTAGCATTCACAAGTATGAAAGAACATGAAGCCCTAGAAGAAAGGATTGCACAGTTGGAAGAACTTGAGGAGGAACAATTCCTGGCAAGCTTTCATCAGCAGGTGCAAAAGCATCATGAGAAGGCCTGACACGATCGCCATATTAAGTTGTATGCCTTCAAGGTGAATGATTTAGTGCTATTGTATGACAGTAAGTTTGATAAATTCCTGGGAAAGTTCATAATGCATTAGCTAGGACCATACATTGTTAAGGAGGTCACAGATGGAGGCACGGTATAGCTAGTCAAAATAAATGGAGAGCCTTTCCCAGGAAAAGTGAATGGCAGCTGCTTGAAGCCCTACACGGGTGGCTTGGCTATCTGACTAATCGGCAAAAGCAAAGTCTTCATGCTCCAATGATCCGGACAAAGGCGCGGGACTATAAATAAATGCAGGCGATACCGACACAGATGTAGAGAAGAACTTCCGACATAGAGGCCTCGGAACAATGTATGTAATAGATCCAACAAGTAGCAACTCAATGTTCTACTACCACAGTTTGAGAACAGTTGGAGTGACTCCGTGCAAATATCTCTGCACCGACAGAGTGACTCGAGGGCGAGTCACGATGTTTGTGTTGGGGGCCTACTAGGCATGGAATCTCCCCAATGCATGCTTTGGGGCTTAAAGCACAAGTTTTGACCAAATATTGTTGTAAAAGATCCGCGAGTTGAGGGCGCGGGGTTCGAAAGTATGATAGAGTCACCGGGTTTTCCACCCTAGCTTTGTAATGTAATGTCGGCTGGATAGACCTACCCATGGTCTGCAAACTATGGGATTGTATAAATAGAGCGAGGCTCTAAGTGTAGAAGATAACTAAGGAATAACAAATAGAATAGAAGAATGAGAAGTCTACGTGATTGAGTCGAAGGGTAAAGTGTGTCTGTGGGTCGTAGAGTAGGAGAAGGCTCTGCAGCTAAGTACACAAACCCCTGCAACCAAGTGCGTAGAGCGGGTCAAGTTTGTAACCATTGAAGAATCAATAAAGAGGATTTTAGCTATAATTCTGTGTATCTCTTCTTGGTTTAATGCATGATTTCATATAATTTGCAAATATATTGTTTAGTTACTGCACAAACCTGTATGAATGTTTTGTATTGTTAAGTATAACTTAAGACATTTAAGTAGGCGAACGTGTTTAAATAATATTGGAAGATAAATAAGATCTCGAGTAATATTACAAGGCGTGGCATAGCCCCTGGTTAGAGCTGTGCGAAGGCAGGGTATCAGGCTGCAAGGAACGGAAGGTGCACGAAGCCACTTGCGTGAAGGAACAAACAGTGGACTAGTCGAACTCATCGGACATCTCCAGGGTGCGGAAACCTAGTTCTAGCACCCTCCCATACCACTTTGGGTGAGACCTCAGCCCGTGCTCCGTGGACTATTGCCGAAAGGGCCAGTAGTACCGAGATTTGTTTGGCTAATTAACTCTAAACCTGGGTTAGGCCCCAACAAGACAACAAGATCTATTCTATCAGCGGGCCGTTAGGCCCTAATTTTTGCAGTATATGGCAGTGATTTATATAAATTTTTGTCTTTATACATTGTATATATCCTTTATATGAACTCTTTTAGTATACCCTGCATGGTAAATTATGTACAGACATATTTTTTATGGTCTCTGCCAAACATACTACATATGTCATACAAGCATCTACTACATGTAATTTTTCTATACTAATGGAAAATTATGATTTTTCCTAGGGGAAAAAGATATCAAAAGCTTAGATGTCCCATGGTATTAATACACCACTTTATTATGATTTTCTTTTATTTAAAAATTTCTTCGTAATTTATTAATAAAAACAAAATTAAAATATAGCAAATTGCAATTTATTATTTTTATTACATGTCTCAAACCGGTTTATTACACTAAGAAGGACTAAAGAGAACATGGAGGATTATGTTATTTCTTTAAATTATTATTATTATTATTATTCGTTATAATATCGTTGATATTAATAATGTTGACATACAATATTTCTAACATTACATATAATGGCTACACATATACCCTATACTAATTGTAGAAATGTCCTAATATTAATATAATATATTAAGATAATATACATATAATACTATGAAAACATGAATTGTTAAGTCTAAATTATTAACTTTTTCATTTTATAATTAATTGTAATAATAAAATTAACTCATAAATAAATTAAATTAAATAATCAAATATATAATAAACTAATAAAATTTAAATATATTTTATTTATATATATACATATATGTCATATTTAAATATTATTTATATATACATACCAAACATTGTATTATATATATATATAGATAATTTATTTAATAATAAAGTATAGAACGATTATTAGTTATATATATATCCTAATTAACATTTACCATTCACATTTGTTGGAAAGAAACATAATTAACTTGATATATTAGTCATACTTACTGTCTGTGCATATATATATATATATATATATATATATATATATATATATATATATATATATATATATATGTGTGCGTGTGTGTATATGTATGTTCAATCTCTGCATACAGATGGTTGGCTTGTCTACATGAGTATGAGACCCAAATTATTAATATTTCTTTGGTTTATTATCTCATACGTTTCATATGTGGTATAAAATACATGTTATGGTATGTAAGACATGTTATAACCCTTATGATTGAAAAAATAATCAAACTCTCGTGAAGGAATTTGATCATATGCCATTTGGTGATGTGAAAATTTTGGAAAGAATGTGTTTAGATCTATCGTCTTTGATGGTTACGGTTTTTATTGACCTCCAGTGGAAAGGTTATTGTTACATGGTAACTACCCTATCACTCTTGAACCTTTGGCAACTTATTCGCTCCTTTCATATTGCAGAGAATGAATCTACAACTTGGGTAGTAACACAACTTCGACTAGTTTTGGGATTGTTCTTTCTGACATTGTTCACTTGTATCAATAGGTAATTCATAAATAGTTATTTTTGCAGTGATTATTCTTTCAACATTTTGTTTTCTTGTTCCTTGAACAAATTAATTATGTCCTTCTTTGATTATGAATATTTCAAGCTCGATGCTAGGGCTCTTAAGGTAGCTGGTGCCTTGGCTAATTTCCAGAAATCCTCTCGAAGATTCCAGAGATTGATTATGCCAGACCCATCTTAAGGATTTACTTCTGTAATAAGTCATTAAACTTGTCTATTGACTTCATTCTTTTCAGGTTTTAATCTTTAATCTTCAGGGAAAACCTTAACAGTTTAGAGTGGTAGGTATGTCATTTCTATGAAGAAAGAAGCTAGAACTTCAGGTAAATCCCTCTCTTCTTATGAGTTAAATTCTTTCCAATTCAATGGATTATGTATCGGCCCTAAATTTCCCTTTTTTTGCTCGCTTCAAGTGTGATCCAGCTATCCATGACCTTTAGTAATCCACTGTCAAGGCTAGGCTAGGATAAAATCCACTGCCAAACCCAGCAAAACCCATTGGATGATGAAGCTAGAAAATGTTGAGGCATGGTTGCTTGGAATGAGGAGGTTCTTCAGATTTCATAGATATTCAGAGAACATGAAATCTAAGATAACCACTTTCAACCTTAAAGGGGAGGCAAATATATCATGGGAGGATGTGAATAATGTCAAGGGAATTCGAGAATAAGACTTGATTTGGGATGAGTTTGAGAGGTTCTTCAAGAAGAAAAATTCTGAGAGAGGTATTATGATGGTAGAGCTAAGGAGTTTTATGAGTTACATATGGGTTCTATGACAAATGATGAGTACACTAACATATTCTTGGATTTGTTGAGGTATGTGCCATATCTCAAGGAGGAGAAGGCTAAGATTTAAAGATTCATCAGTGGATTGTCTGTAACATATTGAGATTGGATTGAATTTGATGATCCTAGATCGTTAGACAAATCCATCCATAAATTGAAGCATTGTTATGAGCATTCAAACCGAAAATATGAGCGTAAACTGACTTGAGGGGAAATTAGAATGTAAAAGGAAAATGGCCACTGAAGCGGGGAAGACCTCAAGATGCAGGTGAAAAATAAAATGTTATTCCTTACAAGAAGTTTAACATAGTTGAGAAGGAACATGGATCACATCCTAGAGAGTAGCATACTAGAGGTGATAGTAGATCACCGTTTTAGTGTTGGATATGTGGCAAATATCGCCAAGGATCATCCATTGTACCAGGGAGCTAGCCCTTAGATGTATAGAGCTCAGCGGGTGCAAACAATTGGGGATGTTGGTCATAGTATTCCTTGGATTTATGTAGCTGTGGAAAATAGGTAGGTGGATCACGAAGCATCTATCATTGAGATCAATGGTAGGCTTAGTGATAAATTTATTTCTATTTTGACTGATCCTAGATCTAATTATAGTTATGTTAATCTTGACCTGGTAGATAAGTGTGGCTTGAGAAAACAAGTGCATGCAGAGTCTTGGTTGGTGTAGTTTTCTGCAGGTACAAAGAAGAGAGTTCATCACTCGGTAAGAGCTTGTGCATTTGAGTTGAATGGTATGACTACATCAGCACATTTGAATGTAATTACATTGGGATTGTACAATATTTTTTTGGGTATGGGTTGGTTGTATCTTCATAGGACGAAGGTAGATTTCTATGAAAATTCTATTGAGTGTTTGGATGATAATGGATAGAAGAGAATATTGCATGGGAAGAAGAATCCTACATTAGTGAGGATGGTTACCGCTATGCAAGCTAAGCGCAGTTGCAGAAAAGGCTGTGTGATGCTTTCATTTCATATTTCCATTGACAAGGGTAAGGATGTTGAGAATGCAGAAATATTCATGAGGTACCCTGTATTACAGAAGTTTTAGGATGTGTTTCCAGTGGTGATTCCAGAGTTTCCTCCACAAAGGGAAGTATACTTTTCTATTGAGTTGGTATGAGGGGCATCATAAGCATCAAAGGCACCTTATAGGATGAGCACTCTAGAGTTAGCAGGGTTGAAGTTGCAGTTGAAGGAAATTCTTGATAATGGATACATTAGGCCAAGTGTAGCACCTTGGGGTGCACCAGTAATGTTCATCAAGAAGAAGGATGGTACTCTTATATTTTTCATTGATTACAGGTAGTTGAACAATGTGACAATCAAGAACAAGTATCCATTGCCAAGGATTGACGACTTGTTTGATCAGTTGAAGGGAGCATAAATGCTCTCAAAGATAGATCTGAAATCATGACACCATCAAGTACACAACAAAGAAGAAGACAAATACAAAACTACCTTCAGGACTAGGTATGGGCATTATGAGTTTTTTGTGGCTCAATTCGATTTTTATAATGATCCAAATAAGTTTATGTGTTTGAAAAAAGTACACTACTTGGGATATAATGTTTCCAAGAATGGAATAGCAGTAGAATCAGAAAAGATAAAGCCTATCATGGAGTGGGTAATTCCTAGAAATGTGGAAGAAGTCAAATCATTCATGGGCTTAGTAGGTACTACAAGAGCTTCATTAGGAACGTATCACTTATTGCATATCCTATTACATCATTACATAGGAAAGGTAAGAAGTTTGGATAAACAAAGGAGTGTGAAGCCAATTTTGAGTAGTTGAAGTAGTTGTTGACAAATGCTCCAATGTTAAAGATTGCAGGTTCGGATAAAGAGTTGGTAGTATATACATATGCTTGCAAGAGAGGGTTTTGTGGAGTCCATATGTAGGGAGGATAAGCTATATTCTAGGATTCCACGAAACTGAATGAGAATGAGTAGATCTATGAGACTCATGATCTTGAGTTGGCAACTATTATTCATGCCTTGAATACGTGGAGACATTATCTTCTTAGCAAGAGGTTTTTGTTGATAAGCGATCACAGTGGGTTGAGATATCTATTTGACCTGCCAAATTTGAATGTCAGGTAAGCTAGATGGTTGGCTACCCATAGTTAGCTTCACTTTGAGATCAAGTACATTAATGGAAAGTAAAACAGGGTTGTGGATGCTCTCATCAGGAAAGTGCAGTTGAACCATGTTGCAACAGTGAGCTCATATGGGATAGATTTATAGGATCAGATATTATAGGCATGACAATAGGATGATAGGTGCAAGGAGCTTATGCTCAAATTACAATAGGGTACAGGTGATCAGGATGTGGATAATCATCCTACAATAGATCATTTGGTGAGATTTAGGGATATGATCTATGTGTCTTATGTCACTGAAATCAAGAATCTTATATTGATGGAGTTTCATGTGAAACCATATTCAGGTCACCCAGGATATAAGAAGACATTGATATCAATGAAAAAATTCTACTAATGGCCAAATATGAAGAAGTGGTAGATTTTGTGGCAAGATGCTTGGACTTTTAGTAGGTTAAAGCAGAGTGTAAGCATCCAGGTGGGTTGCTTCAACCAATTCTAATTCCATAACTGAAATAGGAGGTCATTTCCATGGATTTCATTATAGTTCTTCTGAGGACAATGAGGAAACATGATTTTATCATGGGTTTGGTAGACAGGAAGAGAAAGTCATCTCACTTCATTCCAGTGAAGACTACCTATTCAGCTAGTGAGGTAGCACAGATCTTCATTAGGGGATTGTGAGATTACATGATGTTGTGAGGAAGATTGTGTTGGACATGGATGCTAAGTTCACTTCCAAGTATTGGAAGGAGTTGTTTGCGGGATTGGGGAAAAATTTGGCCTTCAACACAACTTATCATCCACAAATAGATGGAGAGATAGAGAGGGTCAACAAGATATTGGAGGACATGTTGAGGATGTGTGTCATGCTTCAATAGAGCAGATGTGAGGAGTACCTTCCATTGGTTGAGTTTCCTTACAACAATGGGTATAATGAGTCACTGAGGATGAGTTTGTTTGAGGCATTGTTTGGGTGGAGTTGTAACACTCCCATCCACTGGAGTGATCCAGTGAATAGGGTACTTATTGGACTGGACATGTCAGTAGACATGGAATAGGAAATGTAGGTTATAAATAAGAACCTAAAAGCAACACAAGACAAGCATAAAAGTTATGGAGACCAGCAAAGGTAATTTAAGGAGTTTCAGGATGAGGAACATGTGTATTTTTGCATCAAGACCAATAAGAGCTCCTTGAAGATTGGATCATGTGCCAAGTTGGCACCATGGTATCGTAGGCCATTTGACATCCTTGAGAGGATTGCACCAGTGGCCTACAAACTTGCACTGCCTCCAAAAATGAAAGTCCATGATGTATTTCATGTTTCATTGCTTAAAATATATGTAAAGGATGTTGATCATGTTATTGATTGGTCTGTATTTTAGGTGGAGAAAGAAGGATAATTCCAGCCGGAACAACAATGCATATTGCAGTGGAAACATCTCGTGCTCCAGAACAGAGCACTCGAGAAGGTTAAAGTGTAATGGAAGAACTTTGGGACCGATGAAGCTACATAGGAGATGGCTGATCAGATGTAGGATATGCATCCTTCATTGTAAGAGTCTTAGTATTTTTACATATTTATGTATGATTTTATTGTAAATACCATAATGAGATAAGTTATAAATCTCCAATAATCGGTATGGTTGTCATGTTGTTATATTTGTCATGATGGTTTTGCTTTGAGCAGGATGTGATTGTAAATATTACAACGAGATGGGTTATAAAGTTCCATAGGTAGTATGCTTTTTTCTCTTTAACACTTTTGTTGGGTCTAGGTGTGGTTTAACATAGAGGATGATGTTCCCCTAATCGGGAGGGGTATGCAATAGTCATAGGTTAAAATTTTATGTAATAAAAGTTAATAAAGGTAAAATAAGACCACAGGAAAGGGACACTCATTCCAAGTTGAATGTTGGGCTATATATCTTAGTGGGCATCACTTCTTGTGTTTCATGGCTAAGGGTAAATTGGGAAAGGAAATGGCTTTGGCTTTGGAAAGGAAAAAATGGTATTTTTGGCACATTATTTATGAAAATAATGAAAATTTGGAGAAAAGGAACATGAAAGGTAATAGGTTGCATGTGAGGAGGAAAATGAAGGAAAATAATGGAAAATTGAAGAAATAGAGGCCTCATCAATAAAAAGACCTCAAAGCATCAATTGGTAGCGTTTTGTTAGCTTTTGCCATTTTAGTGGTAGAATTGTCTCAGAGAGGAGAATGCACCAAGAGGAGAAAGAAAGTAAGCATGCAAGGAAAGGAAAGGAATGGAAAATAAAGGAAAGAAAAGGAAGGCAAGGATTAGGTAGCTTCAAAAATAGTACTTGTAGGTAACAAATTACATGTGTAATTTCCTAGTTGGTTTTGAAATGCATGGTATGTTCATGTTGGTGTTTGGTTCTTTTGTTGTCTTTAGAATGGGTTTTTCCGAGTTTGACAATGGATTTTAGCCTAGCCTTGCAATTTCTGAATAGCCATGATGTGATGGGATTATTATCGGTTTGAGCTTTGGTTTCCAAATGGTTTTGGAATTTGGGGTGAGGTGGTCTTGGGAAAATTCCCAAAGGCCTAGGAATCCCTTTACCGATAATGGAGGGATAAAAGGTAAAGCCTGAGGGTGGAGACATGAAAATTCCTCAAGGATGCTAAAGAAATTCATAGCATCCATGCTTGGTTCGATTTTGTGATCCTGACACTAGCTTAGGGGTGATCATAGTATGGGGGGGGTGGAGGTGGTTTATCCTCTAGATTCCATTGGTTGTCTTTGGATTAGTTTATCCCGTGAGATCCCACATTCATGCTTGGAATATGGTACAACAGTGATAGGATAAAAGAAAGCTATGGTTCAGCCAATCTATGGTCAGGTGGAACGTGGATGTCCTGAACCCAGTTGGTAATTTCCTATGGTTAATAAAAGATAATTTTTCTCTTGCTTTTGGTAAGGAAATATATTGGTTATTATGTGGATTTAATGGTTGTTCTCTTATGGTTATTTATTTGCTTATATGTTGGTTATAAGTATGGTTTTATGACAGATCTGAGTCATCATTCTATTCATGGTTTTACTTGTAGCTGAATGAATAATGAATGCAAGACCTAATTGACGTTATGACAATGAATGTGAGAAGGTAGATATCCTTTTTGTTAAACCTCAGATAATTTTTCAGTCCCTTTTGTTTAGAATTGCATTCACGACCTGTAGGTGAGATATCTACCAAGTGTTTGAAAGAATATTAGTCCTAGTTGGGGATGGTTAGGTCAAGTGGTAGTTCCAAATTTTGGTCTACAAGAATTGTCTTCATGTCTTTCATGATTTCTGGAAGTTTCATAGCTTTCTGGGTAGAGGCTAGGCCTCAACCCTCGAAAGTAGCCTTAATTATTGCAATTGTTGGCACAACACTGGTAGAAGAGGGCCACAGTCACACTGATGTGGGCCTATGGGAGTGAATGGGAACCCATAGTCGCATGGAGGCCTTGGCAAGGGAGTGACTGGGGCTCTAGGTTAGGGAAAAGGTGATTTGTCTCAGGGGTTGGACACTTGGAGAGGTTGTATTACTCCTGGAGGTCTCATGGCACCCGAGGGAAGTCAGTAAGATCTTGTTGTGTTTACTCCATTTCCTTAAGGTCATGTACGAGGTTGAGTCATATCATAGTAACCCATAATCTCATGTTTACCCCAAGTAAGCTAGTGAAAGTGGGTAGATGTGAGAGGAGGTGACATTACAAGATAACCTCACTTGAACATCACTGAGGTATGTTTGATCACGCTTATATTTGGTTATCTGATATTGTATGCTCTTAGGAATTAGAAGATCAAGATGACTAGAAAAATGGTGGATTACAGTTCACATGATTCTCCCTATAGATCATATGAACAACATGGTGATGAGTACTCCACTGACATAGAAGATGCATTGAGAAGTTCAAAAGCAAAAATAAGTTGTAAGAAGGATAGTGACAAGATCATTCAGTCACAGGAAAGACTTGCAAGGGAATGGGAGGAATCATAATATAATGCATTTATCCTTCATAGTCTATCATATTTGCATAGACAGGGACCGCTTCGGATAAGTCATGGATAAGAGAAAAGGTCCAATGGGGAATATGGCAGCAGCTCTCAATCAGGATACACATTTAACAGGGATTACACAGTCAAAGATGGTAGGTTCCTTGATACTCATAATAGGTGGGGCAATAACAATGGGCTCTATTCTAGTTTGGTTCAGAGATACATCACCGTCATCACTGTCACCATCCATATAGGAGGAGTGAGAAGTAATACTTTTTAGAGAGATACTATGATGATAAGGCTATGGATTTCTACAAGTTCAAGATGGGGTCTATGCTAGATGAAGAGTATACATGTAGGTTTTTGGAGTTATTGAGGTATGTACCATATCTTAAGGATGAGAAAATGAAAGTTCAAAGATCTTTTAGTGAATTTCTATTGGCATTTAAGGGTTAGATTGAGTATGATGAGCCTCAAACATTGGAGGAATACATTGGGAAGTTGAAGCATTGTTACGAGAAGTCTAAGAATAGGTAGTAGCCTAAGAAGGGTTGGAAAGGTAATGATAAGGCAAAGGGAAAGTGGGATAGGAAGCGAGAAAGAATTCATGATGCAGGTAATAAGGAGAATGCAACGTCATACAACAAATTCAATGCAGTTAATAGAGGACATGGATTCCAGTCTAAGGAGTAGAATAAGGGTGATGGCAGGAAGCCTTTGCAGTGTTGGACTTATGGTAAGGATCATCACAAGAGATATTGTCCACAACATTAGGGTGGTAGACATCAGATTTTGAATGCTCAAGAGACACATACAGGGGGATTTTGCACAAATTATCGCTCACATTTATGTAGCATTTGATAATACGAAGGATGATCATCACACATCTATTATTGAGATGGAATAGGTGCATGTTGTGTCTTGGTTGGTTTAGTTGGATACAAGTACTAAGAAAATATTTCATCATTGAGCACAATCTTATGCATTTGAGATAAATTGTATGTCTACATCAACATATCTAAATGTTCTTCTGTTGGGATCATACAATATGTTGTTGGGTATAGATTGGTTGTACATTTATAGGACTAAGGTAGATTGCTATGATAAGGATATTGAGTGCCTAGATGACGATGAAGAGAAGAGAATATTATAGGGTAAGAATAAGATTACATCAGTGGGAATGGTTACAACTATGCATGCAAAGTGTAACACCCCCTTCCCACATCTACCTAAGCAACTGGCCAGTCAGGGTAAACATGCGACAAAAGGCCATTATGATATGATTTTACCTCCTAAATCATATTAAGGAAGTGGAACTAATGGAAACACACCATACAGACATCCAACATCATCAACAAAACTCTTAGAGGACAAGTTAACCACTTAGACAGACTATCCATGAGTCCCATTGTTGTTTTAGGTCTGTTGGGCCATAGTCGCTCTCATGCTATGGGTAAGGGAGCGACCAACAACCTAAAGTCACTCTCGCAGGCCTGCCTAGCATCAACTATGGACCAAAATTGTTAGTTTTGTGCTAGCGAACCTGGGATTTAAGCCATTTTTTCAAGCTCATAGCCCAGGACATGCCTAGAACTGATCCCTCTCTTCAAATCATTGAAGTAACAAGGAAATGAAAGTACTAAAGAAAATACTTGTTCAAGGCCTTGACTAGATCCCTAATAGCCATGACAAGCATTTCATCAAACATATCATTGACATGTAACCTACAGGTGTAAACAACATAACTAAGTGTAGGGATCTCGTACTTAGCTGAGATTCGCTATGAAGCATTGTCTCCTTCTCACATTAGCTGTCATTTCATCCATTAGGTCATAGATACATTGATCATTCAATAACAAGTACGAACATGATGAGAGCCACTCATGGCTATTGTCATAAAACATGAGCATAACCAACATAATAGGGACAAAAATATCAATGAAATCGCAACTATATATACCACATATAATCTATCATAATAATCATAGGAACATTAGGAGAAATAACCTTTCATTAATGCTACAAAATCCAAACCAGGGATGGGACTTCCACATTCAACCCGACCGTAGAATGGATGAGCCAAATCTCTCTTCAGCCATTCACCCCCATGCCATATTCCAAGCATGAATGTGGCATCTCATAGAACAGATCAATCAAAACTCATTCAGGGCTCCCAGAGGCCACCCACCTCAACCCATAAAACAATGATTCCACCTCACGATCAGAAATCACAAAACCAACATCAGATCGATGTCCATCCCAACCTTCCAGGGCTCTAGAGTGTTTGTTTCAACCCACCTCCCAGGACTAGTAACTCAACCCACAACTTTTACTGGGCTCCAAAGCGTTTTTCCAACCAACTCTATGGGACTAGTAACTCAACCCACAAATTTTACTGGGCCCTAGAGTGTTTGTCCAACCAAGGCTACGGGATTAGTAACTCAACCACCAAGGGCTCTAGAGCATTTTTCCAACCGAGGCTATGGGACCAGTAACTCAACCCAAGCTGTTACAGGGCTCTAGATCTTTTTTTTCAACTAAGGACATGAGACTAGAAACACAACCCAAGCCATTACATGGCTCCAGAGCATTTGTCCAACCAAGGCTATAGGATCTAATAACTCAACCCAAGCTAAGGAAACATGAGAATCAACTAGAAAACAAAGAAAAAAAACGCACAACACAATGACTATCCAAAAAATGGCAAGGCTAGGAAAATCCATTGCCAATCTAGGAAATCCTCCATGCTAGTGATATATCATGACCAAGAAACCGTATGCATGTGCCATGCATGCCAAAATTAGTGAAGAAATCATACATGCAACTCGGTACTTGTAAGAAAAATCTGATGTAGCTACTGATCCCTCTTGTGCTTTCCTGCTATTCCTTTGCCTTCTTGCTCCAAAAATCCAAGTATGCCACACCCTCCAAGAGTGCTCCAAGAAAACTCTAAGTATCCAAGAGTATGAGAGAGAGAGAATAATTAAAGAGCTCCAAAACTAAACTGACCAAGTCTTGCCCACAAATCCTTTGAAGCCCGTTTATTAATGAGGCTTCTATTTTTTTCATTTTCCATTATTTTCCTTAATTTTCCTCCTCACATGAAATCTATGACCTTTCACCTTTCTTTTCTCCTAATTTCAACTATTTTCTTAAATAAAATGCCAATTAATTCCATTTGACTTTGCTAGTTTTCTTAGCCATAACAAATCGAATAAACACCCACTAAGATGTTTCCCCACCATTCAGCTTGGAATACGTGTCCCATTGTTGGGGTTTCAAAATGTCACTCATTACCATACATTTTTCACCTATGCTTCCATTATATCACCCATTATTCACCACCATGTCACTTCATTTTCCATATTATTCACCATTAATGGGTCTCATTTATATTTTCCAAATATTATTTATTTTTAAGCATTTTTTAGAGAAATTCTTGATTAAATATTAGAAAATAATATATTTTACTTTATATATGGAAAGTGGGTTGTTTTTTTGACATGTGTAGGTGCCAAGGAAGCTTGCAAGACACCTTTATGTGGCCTTGAAGGATCAAATTCGAATTTGAAGAGATAAACCTCATGGAGAAGATTATGATCTCATGGAGAAGATCAAGGACAAAAGGGGGTTATGTGTGTAGATGGTTGAGAGATTTATGGTACTAACGAGAGATTAGTGGATGATCATTATGAGTTTGTTACTCATCCCATTGTATAAATAGGAGTACAATCTCCTCCATTTGTAATCTTAGAATGTTGAAGTTTTGTAATCTTGAAGTTTTTATAATCTTAGAATTTTGGAGTATGTAATCTTAGAAGCTTAGAGTTGTAATCTTAGAGTTGGTTTGTAATGGAGATTTTGGAATAAAGGATCATACGAAGATTTTGGAATAAAGGATCATACTTCAATTTTGCTTCTACATTTGATTTTCCATTGAAGTGGTGTGCTTGTGGAGTTATGGAGGGCCCCCATGGCCTCACTTGCATGCTTATTTGCTTATTTTAGGTATAATTTGTTTTATGTTTTTTTTGTTTGATTTCAGCTTTCAAGTTTTATTAAATGTTCTAATATTGGAAGGATCTTATTTGAAAGTGTTTTTGTAAAAGAACTATAAGATCTCATACAATGATTAGATCTAGGTTTACTTCATTTCAGCTTTTAAGTTCTTATTAGATGATCTAATTTTGGAAGAGATCCTGTAGAATATGTTCTTGTAAGAGAATCATAGATCTCAAACAATTGTTAGATCTAGGTTTGATTAGTTATTGAAAGAGATCTTATTGAATATGTTCTTGTAAGGGAACTTTAAGATCTTGGACAAATTAGGAATATTTCTAGATCTATATATTTTAGATAGGCACTTCTAAGTTTACCTTCCCGAGTTGACATTAAATTAAGCTCTAATTGACATCATCAATTGGAACCAAACATTTTGGCGCTGTTGCCAGGGAAGTGCAACTAGAAGGATTTAGTAATTATTTTATGCATTTGTTTTTATGGACTAATTTGTGGAACTTGGTGATAGCAGGTTCATAAAGGAGTTCAAAGTTTGGAGCATTTTTATTTTCGCACATAGTTAATTCAGTTTTTATTTTAAACCCCCCATTTCTCACTAATCCATCTACGGATGAGGGCTTTGACAATGTTGAACAAGTACTTCTTAGAGAGCAAGGACAATAACCTTGAGCCAACTCTAAGATAGGATTCTCACATACTTGTAAAACATAACGTAAAATTTTTAAATCTTGATGTGAGCATGTTTGAATTTTTAGTCCGTAGATGGCTTCATTGGAAGCATTCTATTACTTAGAAAATAAAACATATTTTAAGTTAATGTATAATAGATTAGAAAAATAAAAATTAGATATCATTAGAAGTCATTAGAAGTCATTATCATTAGAAGTTTTTAGTCTTGTTTTCAAAAAATAAATCATCATGAATAAATTAAGTGGCACATCTTTCCATCTCTATGTCTTGTTTCTGTATCACGGGTGAGCCAGGAGCTTGATTATCGGAAAGCCTTGTCTTACGAGAGTCTAAACGCTTCCGTGACATTGCAGAAAGAGTGTAGATAATGCAAGGTTTTGTCGCAAATCTTAATTGTGTTTTATCCATCCACGCTAACCTGCATAAATAAAAAAATCAAGAGATTAGTATGCTCTCTTCCTGCACTTCGTGCGATCAGGAAGATCAGAAAATCTATTGATTTATTTCAAATAAAAAACACTCTCGCTGAAAAATTGAGCTGCGCATTCTATAGATTATAAGAAAACGAATAGTGCAATATTGATCTTATCCCTTCATTCATTTAAGCCAATGACAAGAAAAACTGCTCTTGACTAAGGTTTTCTTCCTGCAATGCATAAACATGTAAATAAGGTGCTTCTATTGGGGGTTCTTTTTCATAGAGCTGCAAGCATATATCACAACTGCGTTTATAAGCCTCAAAAAGTGGAGCCTCCCCACTCTCCAATGGCAGGGATTTTAATCTTTGCTGCATTATGCCATGGATATACAGAATATAATGAGTATCTTCTCTCATATACTTCAACATTTCTGAAGGCAGTTGCCGCAAATGCAAATCAGCAGTCTGGTAATTTTTATCAGCAGTGAAATCACAAAATTGTTGTAGTAGAAGCTTGAGTTTATTTCGCTCCAATTGCAATACTCTTGAGGCATGGCCAATATCAAATAAGTTACATATGAAAATTCCAATGTCATGCTGCATCCTAGATTGCGCGCTGGGCTTTCCCTATGTTTTTCTATTCGGCACATTAGGAGAACACTTTGTCAACATTTTGACTTGACCGCCACGCTTCACTTGCACTTTTAAATCCAACATTTTAGAAGATATTGTCTCTAAGTTGACTTTCATTTGCAGCTTCAGCTGATCTTGTTCAGGTTTTGGCTGATTCTGTTTAGTCAAGTCACAGGCTTGACAGAGCCAATTGGATTTCGTTGGATTTGACAGGCAATCCATACACAACCCTTGAAAATGTTAGTTTTAAAAAGCGGTTTGTTATCAAACCAGGACAAATTTGGACAAACGAAGACATGGGTTTTTTCCACAATAGAATTAGTTACATAACCAAGAAGTCGTTTTCTTGAATTCCTAACGATTTGAGAGGGAATCACGATTCTTCGAGGCCCTATTTTAGCAATTGCGTAAAACACAATGTTAAAATTAATACACAAACAATTATGGGTTTTGCTGGCCGTGAAGATCTTTGAGAAGTGCGTAAGTGTAAACATAGTTAATAAAACTCAAAGATATTGCAACGAGATTCTGTGCTGCGATTGCTAACATTTATTTCTTTGGTGTGATATGGATCATATTAGCGAATATGGATCTGTTGACATAAATAATACCATCCCATCTTATCATTCGAACTGTTGTACACATGATCCCATTTGTCAAGCGCATGATGAGCATGCATAATTTTTTGTGGTATAAAATGCAACGTATCTTCCACGTCATAGAAATTGAGCGTTAGCCAGACCACTACAGAATACTCGATTGGTTACATTCCCTATCGATTGGTGATGGTTTCAATACTTCTGGAATAGATAAAGCAATGATTTCACTGCTTCCGGTTTCACTGGTTAGTGATTGGAAATATAGTTTCCTTCTTGTGCGTGTTTGGGTTGGATCGAGAGTAATTGCTTCTCAATTCATTCGATAGAGGGAGAGATGTTTATTTACATGCACTATTGCGCTTTTAGTTTATCATCATATTCTGCAACTTCTAGATGGGTCTTTTCAATGCTAAATTCCTTTTCAAAAGTTTCACTGAGAGTGCAAGCCTGAGAAGAGCGCTGCGTAAGTGTCAGAACATGGATGGGCAGCAAAAACTTTACAATGGCCCGGCTCAGCGCTTCTTGCAGCACGCCCATTCCTATCCTGCCTCAACCAAACACCCTCCATATGCCTTCAATCCCACTATTTCACAGGTTATGCATTTTGTTTTGTGTTTTTAGTTTTGACTTGTATTTATTTTTGTTATTGTATTTATTTTTGTTTTTTGTTCTATATTTAGTTTTAATTTGTTTTGATATATATTTTTAGTTGTAATTTGTTATTATGTTGGTTATTATTTGTTTGTTATTTAATGTTTTTTATGTTATTTAATTTTTATGTTTGTTATATTTGTATTAATATATTAATATATTAATTGTATTAACATATTAATATATTAATATAATTGTATTAATTGTTATAGTTGTAGTTTGTTATATTTAATTGTAATTTGTTATATATAATTGTTGTTATGCTTGTTATGTTATATGATTGTATTAATATATTGTTTTATATTAGAAATGATTGTCATGTTATGATTTAAATTTTTTTTTATGTGTTTTGTGATTGTTTTGGAGCATTTAAAGAGTAAATATTGGCATGTGAAGGATATAGGCATAAAACAAAATTTTGGTGATATGAAAATTGAGAGAATAATGGAACTAGATGAAACTGCAACAGTTGGTACAAGGGCAAAATTAAAAAAAAACAAACACACTTTTCACAAAATTCACGCAGGTTTGAAAATAAATAATGGAACACTTGGAAACAAATTTTGAGGATCGATTTATCAAACATTTGTAGGATTCTATAGATGATGATTATCTTATTTTGATAGCATCAAGTTGGCGTTAAACTCATAACATATTCCTGTTGAATGCTTTTATATCACATAATAATATGCAGAACACAACAGATCTTTCTAATGCCAATCTTTTTGCCGAGCATATTTCATCTGACACAAACAGGGAGTATTACTTTTCATGGTTATTTTCAAGAATGGATTGATTTTAATATCATGATTAAGTCAATTTCAACACTTTGATTGTCCTTAATATGTTTTATTTGGTATGAAATTTTTGCGTAAGAATCATGAAGGAACTTGCCATTTCTTCTAGAGCACACTTATGTTTTCTTTGTACCAAGTTTTTTTTACAGGTTATAGGATAATCAAGTATTCATTAAGGAGATTACATTGTGCACAAAATTGGTCTTTAAGTCACTAAATTCATGAAAAATTCTAAAGACAAATCCATGTCCACAACCATTACTTTGCAACTCCCTTTTTGCAAAAGATTTTGAATTCCACCAATTGTCAAACCATAAAGCATACCATTTCCATGTCCATTTTTCACAGCAAGAGTTCTTGTTCGTTCATTGTGCATTTCCTTTTATCTATTCCTAACCCATCAATAAAATCCATTTTCCATTTCCATTTCCTTTTTCCTACCATTTTTCATTTCCACTAATAAAACCCTGCTTCTATGTATATCATTGAGTCAAAGTCCTAGAGACTAATTATCTTTGCAAAAACACCCAAAGGCTTGCATGCCTTAATGGGAAGTACTCTTGCCAATGAACAATGGGAGTACATTAATATCCCTTGTTCGTTGGATCTTGTAGGTGACTCGACTACAACAAACTTATTCGTACCTACAAAGATGTGTTAGGAATCTTGACTCCCATTGGAATCAATGGTGGGAGCTCTCGTGTTGGCTAGTGGCATCCATTAATGGCCACTAAGTCAACAACTTCTTGCTATGTTCAACACCAGCATATTTAATCACATAGTAATATTTATGCCATCGTGTGTTGAAGACTTGAAGACCCATATTTTGAAGCAGATGAAGTGGATTTTCTTTCATTGTTTTTCAGTTTGTCATGACTTGAGGACAAGTCAATAAAAAAGGTTGGGGGGGAGGAAAATGTAACTTCTATATTTTGTATACCTTCCGAGCCTTGTACATTTTCAGCCATATTCAGCAGACTCATCAGATTCGTCAGGCTATCTAGCAGTAGATACGACAATATAGATCCATCTTTCATCCACAACTTGCCTCAGATCCAAATTGCAGCAGCTCAACATGCATGATTCATCCACTTCTGTAGGTAAGTAAGGTATGATGTTTTCTAACCTTTAATCTTGAAATTCTTTTTAGATGCTAAAATGATGATATTTGGAAAATATTCCACTATTTCACTATTCCCTTTCTCATTAAAAATTGCCAAAAACCACCAGTTGGGGAGGGGGGAATTTCACACTTCATTTTTTCCCCTCATTCATATTACATCTTAACCCACATAGTATTCCCACAATAAAAACTACTACAAAATGATGAGCATATTAAATGACTTCTTAAAATGATTGATCTCAAAAAAGTAAATAGTGATTGTAAACACAAGAACCAATCATTAAAAAGAGATCTCAACAAAGTAAATAATGATTGTAAACACAAGAACCAATCATTAAAAGGAGATCTCAACAAAGTAAATAATGATTGTAACACAAGAACCAATCATTAAAATATGTAAATGCTTTGCAAAAATAAAAAGTTATCCAAAGATGTGCAAAGTTAAAAGGAAGTCCATGATTGAAAGATGTTTGTTACACAAGAACCAAACATCTTGTAAAAGGAAGCTCATCTAAGAAATAAATCAAATAAGTCATTGTAGTAGCTTGCATGAGGACATGCAAGAGCTTCAGTTGGGGAGTATGTTGGGGTTTCAAAATGTCACTCATTACCATACATTTTTCACCTATGCTTCCATTATATCACCCATTATTCACCACCATGTCACTTCATTTTCCCTATTATTCACCATTAATGGGTCTCATTTATATTTTCCAAATATTATTTATTTTTAAGCATTTTTGAGAGAAATTCTTGATTAAATATTAGAAAATAATATATTTTACTTTATATATGGAAAGTGGGTTGTTTTTGTGACATGTGTAGGTGCCAAGGAAGCTTCCAAGACACCTTTATGTGGCCTTGAAGGATCAAATTCGAATTTGAAGAGATAAACCTCATGGAGAAGATTATGATCTCATGGAGAAGATCAAGGACAAAAGGGGGTTATGTGTCTAGATGGTTGAGAGATTTATGGAACTAAATGAGAGATCAGTGGATGATCATTATGAATTTGTTACTCATCCCATTGTATAAATAGGAGTACAATCTCCTCCATTTGTAATCTTAGAATGTTGAAGTTTTGTAATCTTGAATTTTTTGTAATCTTAGAATTTTGGAGTATGTAATCTTAGAAGCTTAGAGTTGTAATCTTAGAGTTGGTTTGTAATGGAGATTTTGGAATAAAGGATCATACTTCAATTTTGCATCTACATTTGAGTCTCCATTGAAGTGTTGTGCTTGTGGAGCTATGGAGGGCCCCCATGGCCTCACTTGCATGCTTATTTGCTTATTTTAGGTATAATTTGTTTTATGTTTTTCTTGTTTGATTTCATCTTTCAAGTTTTATTAAATGTTCTAATATTGGAAGGATCTTATTTGAAAGTGTTTTTGTAAAAGAACCATAAGATCTCATACAATGATTAGATCTAGGTTTACTTCATTTCAGCTTTTAAGTTCTTATTAGATGATCTAATTTTTGGAAGAGATCTTGTAGAATATGTTCTTGTAAGAGAATCATAGATCTCAAACAATTGTTAGATCTAGGTTTGATTAGTTATTGAAAGAGATCTTAATGAATATGTTCTTGTAAGGGGACTTTAATATCTTGGACAAATTAGGAATCTTTCTAGATCTATATATTTTAGATAGGCACTTCTAAGTTTACCTTCCCGGGTTGACATTAAATTAATCTCTAATTGACATCATCAATTGGAACCAAACACCCATCATCCATGGTATTTATATATTTGTACACAAAATTTTCACCAGGGTTGTTACAGAACCCTCCCCCTTGGGGGAACACCATCCTTGGTGTTCAATGGCACCTATACCAACAATATTGTTGTAAAAAAAACATACTTCCCATGGAGATTTATAACACAACTCGTTGCAGTATTTAGAATGAAAGACCTGCTCAAAAGAAAAACATCATGACAACATACCACATAGTGGAGCTTTATAACACAACTCATTACGATATTTACAATGACCACATATACACACACATTTTCTCAACCAACAAATAACCATATTGTCTATGGAGCTTTATAACACAGCTTGTTGCAGTATTTACAATGACCACTACTGAAACATGACAATCATATTGTTTACTAGAGCTTTATAACATAGCTCATTATGGTATTTACAATAACCACATATACACATACACATTTGCTTCAACCAGGAAATAACCATACTATCTATGGAGCTTTATAAACTAACTCGATAAAGTATTTACAATAATATAAACACATATACATTTTCTCAACCAACAAATAAAAGGATACGGGGCCCATATCAATCAACAGGGGAATCTAGAGGCTCACACCTCCACCCTAAAAGTAATACCAGGATTCACCTCCTTCCCAAGAAGTCCAGAATCCACTGCAAGTCAAATCTGCATCTAATGTCCAACACTATAATCCTGCACCAATTTTCCTCTTAGTAAATAGTTACTGGCTCATTTTTGCAGGGCGCACTCCCAATGCGCATTTGATTCCATCTGGAAGTTCTCATGACCAAAACAAATCCATACATGGTCTTCCCTTCTCTACTACACAGTCCCTCGAGAAATCTGGTCAACCCTTCTGTGTAGTCTCTCACCTTCCAAGTTCAACTAGCACCCCCATCCCAAGCAATCCATCCCTTTAAAAGGCTTCCTCGCATCAAAAGATACAAAAACCAAGGAATATCCCTACCTCAAAACCATCATACCGGTCATAGCATGCTCATGGAAATCAATGGACACTATTGAGCACCAGTGTCCCACAATGGACCTGCTCCTGAAGGCTTTACCAACATACTGCTGCCTGTTTCAATTTCTTTGTTGCTACTGCTAATTCTTGTAGTTGATTTCGGCCACTCAACCAAGCATGTTCATGCATTCCTGTTCCAAGCACATAATTTCCATTAGATTCAAAATAAATTGAAATAACTTCAAATCATACCTCAGTGGTGTCCTGTCAATAAGACACATTGGCAATTTTGTTCACTTCCTGTCACAATAAGTCAAACTAGCATATTTGACCAAATCATCATGTATAAACATATCACATCAGGTTAACTCAAAACATAACCATCATAGATAACAATCATAAATCACATGTAACCATCATAAACCAGAATTATAGATCACATGTAATCAACATATACCAAAATCATAAATCACGTGCATAATAAAACCGAAATGAGATAGTGATCCTTTAATAAATCCTTAGCTTCTGCCTTTGTCCTTATTCCATATGCACTCTGGATTAGTTGCCAGACCTGACAACACCCAATGCCTTCTCCACAACCATGTGCACATACCCGTAGTGTGCATCACACACATACAACCACACACGCCATACAAAACCATGCGATACATGCACCTACACCTGATATACAACACATACACACATACCCAGTGTATAACACAATATCATACATACTCCTACATCTAGTGTAGAACATGACACAACACATATATGTACAAAATGTACATCACAAGACATGCATCCGCACACAACATGTGATAGCACAAATGCATACACATACACTTGATATACAACACAACTTATACATCTATACCCAATGTACAATGTCACATAATACATGTACTTACACCTAGCATATAACACAACAAAATACATTTATTACAAAAAGTAAAGCACAAGGAATACACATGTCATGATACCATGACTACACAATGCACATACATAGTACCACATGCCCGCAACGCCTCATGTATGACATGCACGTAATACCACATGTATACTAGTACCATATGTACAACATGTACACAGTACCACCTGTACAAAGCACCACCTACATCATGTGTGCATAGAATCACATGTACATGGCACCACCTGCACAACGTGTACACAACTCCACATGTACACTACGCTACCCGTACAATGTGTACACAATACCACATGTACACATTACCACATGCGCACATGTACATGACACTACATGCACACAATACCACTAGTACAATCATGCACACCACACCATATGTACATAACACCACATGTACAATAGGTACACAACACCATATGTACATAGCACTGCATATCCAACATGTACATAACATCATCTATACACAACACCACATATCCAACATGCCCAAAGCACCATATGCACACAACAATGCATATCCATCATGCACACAATACAATATGTACACAACACCGTATATCCAACATGTACATAGCACCATATATACCTAGCACTGAATGTGCAACATTCATACAACACTGTTTGTACTACACCATGTACATAGCATTACATAATCAACATGTATACACACTAAATATACACCACATCGCATGCACACAACATCACAGGTGCAACACATACAACATATACGACATATGCATAACAGTCTTACCACACATCAAAAACCACACTGACTCTTTACCAAGAAACCTTTCTTCTAGTCTCTTATCCATGCTTGTACCAACATGTCACAAACCATACTAGTTTCACTTTGTTGAAGTATCCCTCAGTATAACTTGTCCATAACATAATCATTGGCATAATACAAGCATACAATATAAATTCATATCCATATGATACTGACCTCATATGTTTGTCATGACTACTCTTCCCACTTGATTCCTCATAGACCAGGAACCTCTTCATGTCATTTTCCTACGTAACAATCATTCCTCTAGAAGAATGATTCTTGGTGACCCTGTCAGACAGTGACATAGATACATGTACACATACATACATCATAAAATAATAATGATCTCATCAGTCAACATCATACATACATACATATGTACATATAAACATTAGCATAAAATAATCGCGATTCGTGATCACCCTATTAGACATGTCATACATACACGCCTACATGTATACATATATAAACATCAACATAATCATGATCACAACAAAATTTCCATATCTTATAAGGTCAAGGTTAAGAGAACTTCCTTTATTCATGTAACACATCTGCAATATTAAGAACAATAGTTTTGAACATAGCCAAGTCATATGACGCCTCAAATCCATTCACCTTACGATTTACCATTTTCATGTTTGCACTACCATTGTCCATTTACCACAATGGAACCATCCAGTCTAACCAAATATCATATTCTTACCTTCCACTGCACTTACTCATGCACCAAGCTTCATCTGAATCTTACACTACCTTTTGGGTACCACACAGCGGTCCCGAGCTCCATCAAATTTCCTCTTTCCCAACCAATTCCCAAGACTCAAAACATAAAAGGAAAGTCAAGAAAAAACAAGAAGAGTATCATGAAAACCAATGACGACAATACGAAACCACAACCAAAGTGGCAATGCCTTGCAACAGACATAAACAAAACTGCAAATCAAACTCAACAAATCATAAAACACCAAAAGCACAAGACTAGCAAAAAACACCATGACTCAATCCCCATGGTTCCCAAGGAAAGATCAACTTGACTCTTCTTCAATATTTCATGGAAACTTCTCTTGCAATGAAACTCCCTTCATCATACTGCCATAAAAACATAACTATTAGTGCATACATAAACATAACAATACACCAATTACCTCATTTTTTTGTGCCAATCACATTGCTTGCAACTGAGCATATACACACCATCTATTAAGGGACTCCAATCCTTTGACAGATCCACCTGTAACTAAATACTAGCTAATATACTTTTCAAGTACATGTTCATGAATATAGCATGTATCCACATAATGTCAGACAAGATTAAGGTTAAGAAGACTTCCTATAAGCAAAGCATTCATTCGTTTGGAATTACGGTTTCCAAACATAGTCAAAGGAATTATTGTCCAACTCCTTCCTTTTACCTTTTTACTTTGCTACAATTTGAGGCTTACTATGCACTGTCACATCACCCAACTATTAGTGATATAAACATATCAACTATTACCTTGTCAGGCTAATCCCAGTATGCTTCCTACAACTTCTCACTCATGTCAACCACATGTTCCAAATATCAAGACAATCATATCTATTAATTGAATTCAACCTTTACCAAGACTAACAAACATGTCATAATCCATAGTCAACTCATAGTCATTAGACATAATGCTACAACTATCACCTACTACACTCAAGTACCTACCAACTGTCTCAACACATATTTATTAGTGAAATCATCTTAAAACAAGATCATTGGAACTCATATTATCCAATTCATCAAACAGTCAACCAACTTGCAAACATACCATGTTAAATGAATCAACCAGATGATGTAATAGACACCAAACATTTGAACACTAAATAGATGACATAATCAAACAATCAAGCACCACATAGACAACATAAGCAAACTCATACCTTAATTTATTTTAGGGGAGGCTATCTTGTCTGCACAATCAATCTAGGTTAGAATGATACAACTTCACAACATATCAAATGAAACCTAAATCATGATATCCATAGTAGTAACTAGCTAACATGTTCACATCATAAGCTCATAAGCATTTTTCATTCATGCATAACAATCACATATGTACGATCAATATAGATTAGTACGACACCATATCACAAATATGTCGGCTCATACCTGAATATCGCAACCATAACCATATGCATAGGTCAAACCAGGTTAACACAATACATATAACATTAAGATATTCAATACAATGAACATAACCATCACACATATGACCAATCCAAATTACAACATCAAGATCTCAATGAAATAACCCTAATTATCAAATTAACTAACATATAACAACAATCAGTTAACATATAACATGCTCATCAACAACATATGACCTAATCATCAAGCTAACTATCATATAACAACAACAAGTTAACCTATAGCATACTCATCAACAACATATAACATGATCATAAAGTTATCTAACATAAAACAAAAAATAGTAATGCATGCAACTACTAGTTACTATCATTCTTGACTATCCAACACATGTGCATATAAATACACTAATCAACTAACATCTATCATGAATGTAATCGTATCATCAAAATACATGTACATAAAGCTAATGTGTATAAAACTAATGCATATAAGTATCCTTAACTTACATACATGCATCCAAATATACCATATCTGTATGACGATATGCTCTTATCCCAAATTCTAATACTGCAACCTCACTTTGATAGTCTGCATCTCCTGCTCTATCTTAGCCAACACATTAGCATCATAAAAACCAATAGCATCATTATGACCTAATTTTCATACAATGACTTCACAATGCATATTTGACCTACTATTCATGCATAAACATAACCAAGATCATACATGCATAAAAACTGCATATATACATATAACGCATGAGTACAAAACCATTATATGTACATATAACATTAGCATAAAATGTACATATAATGCTTATATGTACATATAAACATTAGCATAAAATAATCGCGATTCATGATCACCCTATTAGACATGTCATACATACACGCCTACATGTATACATATATAAACATCAACATAACCATGATCACAACAAAATTTCCATATCTTATAAGATCAAGGTTAAGAGAAATTCCTTTATTCATGCAACACATCTACAATATTAAGAACAACAATTCCCAACATAGCCAAGGCATATGACGCCTCAAATCCATCCACCTTACATTTTGTAGTTACCTTTTTCATTTCTGCAATGGCACTGTCCATTTACCACAATGGAACCATCTAGTCTAATCGAATGTCATATTCTTACCTTCCACTGCACTTACTCATGCACCAAGCTTCATCTGAATCTTACACTACCTTTTGGGTACCACACATCTCTCCCAAGCTCCATCAACTTTCCCCTTTCCCAACCAATTCGCAAGACTCAAAACATAAAAGGAAAGTCAAGAAAAAACAAGAAGAGTATCATGAAAACCAATGAAAACAATACGAAACCACAGCCAAAGTGGCAAGGCCTTGCACTAGACATGAAAAAAACTACAAATCAAGCTCAACAAATCATAAAACACCAAAAGCACAAGACTAGCAAAAAATACCATGACTCAATCCCCATGGTTCCCAAGGAAAGATCAACTTGACTCTTCTTCAATATTTCATGGAAACTTCTCTTGCAATGAAACTCCCTTCATCATACTGCCATAAAAACATAACTTTTAGTGCATACATAAACATAACAATACACCAATTACCTCATTTTTTTGTGCCAATCACATTGCTTGCAACTGAGCATATACACACCATCTATCAAGGGACTCCAATCCTTTGATAGATCCACCTGTAACTAAAGACTAGCTAATATACTTTTCAAGTACATGTTCATGAATATAGCATGTATCCACATAATGTCAGACAATATTAAGGTTAAGAAGACTTCCTATAGGTAAAGCACTCATTCGTTTGGAATTAGGGTTTCCAAACATAGTCAAAGGAATTATTGTCCAACTCCTCCCTTTACCTTTTTACTTTGTTGCAATTCGAGGCTTACTATGCACTGTCACATCACCCAACTATTAGTGATATAAACATATCAACTATTACCTTGTCAGGCTAATCCCAGTATGCTTCCTACAACTTCTCACTCATGTCAACCACATGTTCCAAATATCAAGACAATCATATCTATTAATTGAATTCAACGTTTACCAAGACTAACAAACATGTCATAATCCATAGTCAACTCATAGCCATTAGAAATAAGGCTACAACTATCACCTACTACACTCAAGTACCTACCAACTGTCTCAACACATATGTATTAGTGAAATCATATTAAAACAAGATCATTGGAACTCATATTATGCAATTCATCAAACAATCAACCAACTTGCAAACATACCATGTTAAATGAATCAACCAGACGATGTAATAGACACCAAACATTTGAACACTAAATAGATGACATAATCAAACAATCAAGCACCACATAGACAACATAAGCAAACCCATACCTTAATTTATTTTAGGGGAGGTTATCTTGTCTGCACAATCAATCTAGGTTAGAATGATACAACTTCACAACGTATCAAATGAAACCTAAATCATGATATCCATAGCAGTAACTAGCTAACATGTTCACATCATAAGCTCATAAGCATTTTTCATTCATGCATAACAATCACATATGTACGATCAATATAGATTAGTAAGACACCATATCACAAAATATGTCAGCTCATACCTGAATATCACAACCATAACCATATGCATAGGTCAAACCAAGTTAACACAATACATATAACATTAAGATATTCACTACAATGAACATAACCATCACGCATATGACCAATACAAATTACATCATCAAGATCTCAATGAAATAACCCTAATTACCAAATTAACTAACATATAACAACAATCAGTTAACATATAACATGCTCATCAACAACATATGACCTAATCATCAAGCTAACTATCATATAACAACAAGTTAACCTATAACATATTCATCAACAACATATAACATGATCATAAAGTTATCTAACATAAAACAAAAAATAGTAATGCATGCAACTACTAGTTACTATCATTCTTGACTATCCAACACATGTGCATATAAATACACTAATCAACTAACATCTATCATGAATGTAATCATATCATCAAAATACATGTACATAAACCTAATGTATATAAAACTAGTGCATATAAATATCCTTAACTTACATGCATGCCAAATATACCATACCTATATGACGATATGCTCTTATCCCAAATTCTAATACTGCAACCTCACTTTGATAGTCTGCATCTCCTGCTCTATCTCAACCAATACATTAGCATCATAAAAACCAATAGCATCATTATGACCTAATTTGCATACAATGACTTCACAATGCATATTTGACCTACTATTCATGCATAACTATAACCAAGACCATACATGCATAAAAACTGCATATATACATATAACGCATGACTACAAAACCATATACACACAATTCTAGCTATAGTCCAGCCATCAATGCATGACCATACCAACTTTACACACCATGACCTCATGCAAGATGACAACAACCACCTCACGTGCACTTGATAATATGCGATCACTGATGTGCATAATAATGCATAATCGACCATACACACATGAAGACATACTCCTTGACAACACCTTCAACCTTCACATGGTGACATCACTACAACCATGATCAACACCATGCAAATGCAATAAACACATGGACAACAAGCATAAGGAACAAATATGCAACCAATCATGAAAGCATGATCAACACACAACCCAAGGAGTCTAGTGAAACCATGCTCTGATACCACTTTGTAACACCCTCCTGCCACATTTACCCAAGCAACTGGCCAGCCAGGGTAAACATGCAATGAGAGGACACTATGATATGATTCAACCTCCTAAGTCACATTAAGGAAGTGGAACCGATGGAAACATAACATACAGACATCCAACATCATCAACAAAACCATCAAAGGACAAGTCAACCACTCAGACAACCTATACCTGGGTCCCACTGTTGTTTTAGGTCTCTTGGGCCATAGTCTCTCTCATGCTATGGGCAAGGGAGCGACCAACAACCTAAATTTGCTTTCATAAGCCTACCTGCCAGTGAATGTGAACCAAAATTTCCAGTGTTGTGCGAGCGACCCTAGGATTTAAGCCACTTTTTTAGGCTCAGAGCCTAGAAAACTACCTAGAATTGATCCCCCTCTTCAAATTAGTGAAGTAACAGGGAAATGAAAGTACTAAAGAAAATACTTGTTCAAGACCTTGACTGGATCCCTACTAGCAATGACATGCATTTTGTCAAACATATCATTGACATGTAACCTACAAGTGTAAACAACAGAATTACGTGTAGGGATCTCGTACTTATCTTAGATTTGTTATGAAGCATTGTCTCCTTATCACATTAGTTTCCATTTCATCCATTAGGTCATAGATACATTGATCATTCAATAACAATTAAGAAAATGATGAGATCTACCCATGGTTTTTGTCATAAAACATGAACATAACCAACATAATAGGGACATAAATATCAATGAATTCACAACCATATATAACACATATAATCCATCATAATAATCATAGGAATACAAGGGGAAATAACCTTTCATTAATGCTGCAAAATCCAAACCACGGATGGGACTTCCACGTTCCACCCGACCATAGAATGGCTGAGCCAAATATCTCTTCATCCATTCACCCTCGTGCCATATTCCAAGCATGAATGTGGGATCTCATAGAACACATCAATAAGAACTCATTCAGGGCTTCTAGAGGCCATCCACCTCAACCTATCAAATAGTGATTCCACCTCACGGTTAGACATCACAAAACCAACATCAGATCGGTCTCTACCCCAACCTTCCAGGACTCCAGAGTGTTTGTTCCAACCCAGCTCCTAGGACTAGTAACTCAACCCACAACTTTTACTAGGCTCCAGAGCGTTTGTCCAACCAAGGCTACGAGACTAGTAACTCAACCCACTAAGGGATCCACAGCATCTTTCCAACCAAGGCTACAAGACTTGTAACTCAACCGAATATGTTACAGGGCTTAAGAGCATTTGTCCAACCAAGGCTATGGGACTAGTAACTCAACCCAAGCCATTACATGGCTCCAGAGCATTTGTCGAACCAAGGCTATGAGAAATAATAGCTCAACCCAAGCCAAGGTGGTGTGCTCCAGTATTGCAGCAATAATGCTGCAAATCCTAGGACTCCCTTCTTTACTTTTATCAACCCGGTAGTTCGTAACAAACTTGGAAGCGACGGTGTTGTATGCACAAGTACTAGCTCCTGTTGCAGCTGTCACTTGGTCAACTGGCACAAGTCCGCTAGGGGCTTAAGCCAACTTCTATGAGCTCTTAGAAGAAGCTTTTTAACTGATGGATGGAAGCTAATTCAAAGGAAGCTGATCTACTTGCAGAAAGGAACTGAAAGCCAAAAAGTAACATAAACCCTAGCAAACCCTAATTCTACCAGCTAGTCCTACTGATGCAAAGGAGAGAATGCAAACTATTAAAGGAGATTCCATTACTTCTATGAAGGTAAAATGCACATGTCTAGGCTACCTCTATCTGAAGGAAACATCTTTTTTTATTTTTGAATAAGTTATTAGAATTATCATGCATGTGTTTTAACTGGCTTTTTACTGTGTAGGGGTGGATCAAGGAAGAGAAATGCTTGGAAAAGGTTGGGAAGGCCCAGAAAGGGTCTAAGAAGTCCCTAACACTCTCCTGGACAGTTTCACAAAGTTTGGCTATCCAGCAACCTCATTTGTGAGCTTCTACAGGAAGTCTACAGGGGTTCTACAGGATGTTTCAGGGATTTCTACAGGATGTTCAGAAATTTCTACAGGATGTTTTAAAATTGGATTTTGGAGGATGGGTGAGTGAGGTAAGGTGCATGAATGGATGGGGAGGTAGGGTAGGGGCCTGAAATGACCCAGGGACTGATGGATGGAGTGGTGAGAGGGTGTGGAAAGTTGGCTCAGCTTAAAGAAGGCTAAGACAATGGAGAAGCAAGAAGGTAGGGTTACGTGGGCAGAAGAACAGTTGTGAGATGAGGAACCTAACTAGGAGATGGAGCAGCTTGCCTGGACGAAGCTTAGGTGGATCAGAGAGTGATGGAGATGCCCTGCACGGTGTACACTTAACCGAATCAACCAAGTCCTGCACATAATCGAAATCTTAGCTAATCTATCCTAACTGTCAACAAAACAAATGAACAACAGCTTTATTTATAAAGAGAACCATGTACATCACTTAAGCAAAGAAACATTTCAAAGGCCTGAATGCATAACCAACTTCTACAAATGAAAACATTACACCAAAGATTGCATGGTCAAGCAAACTGGTGTTTTTGTTGGGCAGCACTATTTCTGCAATTCCAGCCCCTGATCCAATAAGGGAGAGGTGAAACTGAGAGTGTTGTCAACCCTTTTTCTTGGAGCTTTATCTGTTATTATCCTACCAATCTACTCTACACATCTGAAGCAATTCTATTTATCAACAGTGACCTATTTAACCAACACAACTAAATCTTGCTCAACAGAAACACGTTTCAAATGCATAACAGGAAAATCACAATACATAAAGAAAATATAACAATACAAAGAAGGAGGCCCTAGGCTCTCAGGTTAGGCCCAACCCCGAGAGCTATGGCTCCTATAGAAAACTCAAAGCTGATATCAAATCTGACTGCTTCTCATTATCAAAAAATAATCATAAGTCAAGAGTTATGCCAACAATGGCTACAAGAGAACAAAATGGAGCTAGCAGCACTGTAGTGAAAAGTATGCAAGTGTTTCCCAAAGGTCCCTCATGAAGGCTGAGGCCTTAACATTTATACACCACGAGGCCCTAGCTGGGCTCCTAAATCTATGAGACTTGGCTGCCCAAACTGTGAGTGAACAACTCCTTCCAAAAATCTGTTTAGCTGCCTTCTAGATCTGGTTTTGGTGGCCTTTGGAGCTCGGAGTTGGGGGTGAAGATCCCGAGAGAGGCTATTTAATGCCATAGACAACCCCCCTACGAATCCTCAACCGAAGCTTGGTTGTCTCCTAGCCTATGACTGCCCGGTTTTGCTCCAACATATGTCAAAAAACCTGAAATGAGCACGTGTTAGCCACCTAGGAAGAGTGACTACCCTTATTCGTACAAATGACATAAACATACTAAAAAAATAATGCATAAGTTATGAAAAATGAAGGATTGAACAAGGATAATTAGGCGAAATGAGCCCAAAATGTTACCAAATTTTGGGCTCATCATCACCCTCCTGCTAAAATGATTGCTCATCCCTGAGCAACTAGTCCAGCTCCTCGTCTTTCATTGCTTTAATCGCCACTCTCACATCCCAGGCTTCTGAAGTAGTATCCTCCTCACTGTCATGGAACCCGGCCTTCCTTTCCACCTCTTCCCACTGCTTATGCTCTTCTTTTTCTGTGCTTCCTTCTGCCAATCCCAAAAGAAAAGGTGGGCTTAGCTTGAGGCCAATCTAGTTGGCCTGGAGGTTTTGCATGGACTTGTTGTAGAGAGGCACCCGTGCCAAGGCCTCCCTCATTCTAGTTGGAGTGTGATATTCCCTAATTTTGAGGCTGTGGGACAATGTGTTCCACCTACGGGTGCAAGCATGAACATAATTGTCCCCTAATAATCGCTCCATATCCTCGAAGTGTGCTATAGCCTGAGCCTACTGATCCATGTATTTTAATAAAGCTTGAGAGTTGGTTGCTAGGAGCTGGTGGGCTGATATCAATGCGGTGGGGTCCCCTGGCTCTGCTCTAATCTGCAGTGGTTCATGTAACTCTCAGTTCATAACATCTTTGACCTCTGCTGCTCTCTTTTCTTCGTGGTTTAACCATGAGGTTAGTGCCATCAGCTGCATATCTCCCACGACTATGTTGGGGTCCCATGAAGTTACATTTGGAAGGGCCAAATTATGGAGGTAGAACTCTGATAGCTTGGCCTTGTCCTCTGTTGAGCTGCTGTTGCATAAATCTGTGAACTGCTGGGGGTTTTGGATTTGGGAGATACCCCTCTATGCCAATGCATTAATTTGGAATTGCAGCCACTGGTCCCGTAGGTATAGGCCATAAGATTTGGCCGGCTTCCTACATTGTAGAGCATCCATAGCCCAACTGGCCATGCAGGCCAGTTGTGCCTCTTTTTCTTGCACCTGCTGTTTGAGAGCTTGTATCTCTATGTTTGCTTGCAATTCTCTTTCCTGTAGTTGCTGGTTTAGTTCCTCAAGATCAGCTTGCATTCCTTCTTTGCCTTGAGGTTCTGCTGTAGTGTCCTCTGATGCTGTGCCCCTTTCTTTCCTCTGTCCTTGTAGCTGCAGTTTGAGCTTCTCATTCTCTTCCTGTAGAAATACTCGCTGGCAGTTTCCCACATGTTTTACCTTAGCCAATTCTCTTCTTGCCTCCTTGAGTTGTTCCTCCAAGGGGCCTATATCTGCTACTCCTTTAGACTTAGCTATTCTCATCCATGTGTGGGTCCTCACTCTTTCTTCCTCCAGTGCAAAGAAAAGCGGCACTGTGAATTTCTGTGGAATGATTTTCCCGGCCTCCAAAAAGTTATAATAAGAGCTCAAGCTGGGCTGGGGGCTAGGTTCCATAATGTGCTCTACCTCTTCTTCCCTTTGTGGTGATTTGGCTGCCTCCCCCTCCATTCTTTCGGTCTCCTTGAGCCTGGCCAATGTTTCCTGTAGAACGACTTCAACATCCTTAGAGGGGTTTCTGAAGCTAACCTTTCCATTCTCTCCCTCCAGGTAGTTGTCTTCGAGCTCCCTCACTCATAAGTGACTGATACTTTGGAGGGGGACTTCTCCTTTGGTGAGGTAGAGGTGTCTTCAATAGTAATTGGGTCTTTGGATGGAGGTTGGGGCCTGCCGGTTTTAATTCTTACACTCCTCCTTGCTTTGAAATATAGAGGAGTCTCCCTCTTTCATTTTTCCTTTGGCTTGGGAGAGGTACATAGGGTGGCCAGCACCGCTGCTGCCTCCCTAGCAAGAATTTCGACCATTTTCTTCTTTTGTTTTCCTTTCACAGGACTTCCTGTAGAAAGCCCTGTAGTGGCTGATTTCTGGCTTCCTGTAGAAGCCATTTTTAACCTTCCTGTAGAAACAGACGGCACCGTTTTAGCCTGCTTGCCTGAGGGTACTTTTTCTTTTAACTTTGTTGAGGCTGACTTAGAGGTGCCCTCACTGACGTGGACATTTTCAGTCCTTTCCACCCTGCTCTGTAGTCTTTTCTCCCTGGGTGTTGGTGTGGTTTTGTCACCCCCTGTTTTGGCAGCTTGGTTTTTCTCTTGTTTTCCCTTCTGTTCTTTCTTTGTTGTTTTGCCCGGGGTCTCTTGGCCTTTACCTTTCTTCTCTGCTTGAGTGTGTTCCTTCTCCTCGCTGCTGGAGGAGGTGAGCTCCTCAGCCAAAATTTGGATGTCATCATCCTTAGTCAGATTTCGAAAAGTTTCCCAGGAGAGAGGGATAGTGTACGTGTGGAGTGCATCTTCCACGAGGAGCTTGATGAGCCCATGATGGGCTATCTGGTCTGGCATTCCCTCTCTCAGTTTGGTGGCACACTCAGTCATGGATTGCAGGAGGAAGTAAGGAATGCTCAACTTTTTCTCTGAGGGTAAGTCCATTTGGTGCCTGAGTTCTGTGAGCAACCGGAAATGATAGCCATACACGATGCTAAATCGCCCTTCGCACGTAATATACTTCATAATCTGGAGGCTGACCTCACTCCAGAACGGTTGTAGGCTGGTTCTTTGAACTCCATTCTTGTCCTCTGAGAATTGTTCCTCTGGCAAGAAGAACTCCTTCTTAGCTTTCTGACCCAGTTTTCTTTCCTCCTTATCCCAGGGTACCCCCATCGGTAGATTAGTTACCCTGCTAATGAACTGTGGGGTGAGTCTGAGGGTCAATCCTCTGAAGTTGACAACGGCCAATGTCTTTGAATTTGGCTTTAAGGACTGTAGGAATTCTTCTGCAACTTCGTCATCGTGACCTTGAAGTTTGTCACAGAATGACATCCATTGCGCACGGGAAAACAAGTCCATCACCTCAGGGGTTTCCCGTAACTTCTTTGAATCTGTAGGCTCTTTTCTAATGAACACTCCCGGCATGGTAAAAACTTGCTTTGTTGTCCTGAGCTTGCCTGCTCGTATACAGAAGTGGATCTTCGGGATTTTCTTAGACAGAGCGCAAAGCTATGTCTCTGTTATGTACACAGTTTATAAAATTCACAAAATTCTACGAGTGAGCCTTAACAGTGGCTAAATTATAAATCAAACCCTAGAGAAAATCCCGCATACATACTACAACGACAATTCTCATGTAGCGATAAGAAAATGCCTGTAAATTCATGCACAGACTTTAATTCACGGTTTCCTACCCCTTCAACACGTCGACTTCACCACCTTTCGAACCAATTACATGGGAGAACTATGTTCAGGATTACCTCATTCCAGAATTGCCACCTTCGACGTGAACAGTCCAAATTCCTCCGTAATGTTGGGCTTCCTGTAGCGCAGCTTCCTGTAGAAGTCGTGCACAGATTCTGGGGAGCGCTTCAGTGGTTCTGGACCTTATGTGCAGCAATAGGACGTTGGAACAGGCAAAGAACTCGGGTTAACAGCCTTCAGAGAATTTAGGATGCGTACTCGGCTGCAAAATGGTTGAGAATAAATGACTGCAATGCGCCATAAGTGATTCAGCCGGCGGATTTTAATTTCTGCAGAATTCGCGGCACGAGGGTGAGCTGTCCCCATCGGCCCGTTGGCTGACGTCACCTATTATCATTCCACTGCATGTATGCCTAACCGCTGAATCCTTCCCTGTATATCTATCGCCACCATTCCTGTTAGATCGCCACTTCTCTCCGACTGGATGCTTCCCACGTGTCCATTTCCTGTCTTTTCGACATAACCAAAGCCTTTCGGATCTGACGAGGCCATCGGACTGGTTGTGGTGGCCAGCTGAATGGCTATCCGATTTTTTCAATCCATTCATTTCCATAGTTACGCACATTTTAGAGTATAGCTTATGTAATTTGACGAAACAGGGTGAGGAACTTACCTGTGCGGCCGTGGACGTGATTTTTCTCATGCTTCAGGACAAGGGATGATGGATTCACTTGCTGCTGCTTCGTGCATAGGCACGGGAGCTCCTTTTCAATGACTGCTGCTGATTATGAGACCAGTTTCCTAGCTGTGAATGTTGCATGCGCTGACTTCATGAGTTGCGGGTGCCTCCATGGTATGTGCTCTAGCCGAATCAACTCCTACAGGATTCCTGTAGGACATCCTGTAGCCGTTTCTCCTCCTGGGGTGCATGCTGAAATACTGGAGTCACGTTCACAGGTGTAGGGTCCTTAGATGCTCTTGAAAGTTAAATCGTTGAGCCTCTGCATGCTTTATTTCCTACTAAAACTATTTTCTGAGAAACCAACGTTCTGGTATGACTGTGCAGGTATTTCAATCATATGGCGGCAATGGTGGTTAAAGGAGGTGACAACAGTGGGGGATGGAGAAGAAAAAGTGGTTGCATGCCTCCTCATCAGACTTCGAGATTCAAATTCTTCTACATAGTCGATCCTGGCCCGTCCAAAGATTCTACAGGATGTTTCCTATAGAAATACAGAACTTCCTGTAGAAAGTCCTATAGCTTCCTGTAGAAGGCTAAACTATGACCAGATTGTGCCCAAGCCTTGGAAGAGATGAGTGTTTATAGAGGGAGTTCTTCTGAGGTCGCATGGTAGCATGGTAGGGACCCTTGTCCTTGAGTTGAGAGGCATCCTTTTTGCATGGAATACCTGCAACCTGCATCAATTTCCAAAGATTAAGCCTGTTTCTATTTCTGCCTCCTTCTTTTTTCTTTTCTTCTTCTTTTTCTCTTTTTTTTTTTGTTTTTTCTTTTCTTTTTAAGAGACAGCAGGGGTGCCTCAATGAGGTTTTCACCCCTACTATCTACCTTGGGCGCCTCAGAGAGGTTTTCACCCCTAGCATCTGCCTTGGGTGCCTCAGAAAGGTTTTCACCCAAGGATCTTTTTTATTATATCTATATATATATATATATATATATATATATATATATATATATATATATATATATATATATATGATGCTCAGGGTATGCCCAAAACAGAGGCAGAACCCTTCTCTATGACCAGCATTGATTTTTCCACAGTTTTGATGAACTCTTGCCTCGAAAGAGGTTTCCTGTAGATCTTTAGTCGATGCCCATTGATGAGCATGGGGATGGCTTCCTCATCAATGGTCTGAATAAGAACAGAACCATTGTCAATACACTTCTCCACTGCATATGGTCCTAGCCATCTTGTCCTCAGCTTCCCCTTGAAATCCTTATGTCTGGAATCATATAGTAGTGCCCAATCTCTCGGCTGGAATTGTTTGTCATTGAGGTGCCGGTCATGCCATATCTTCCTCTGAAGTTGAACCACTTCTGAGTGGAGAAGGGCCTGCATTCGGTGTTCATCTAGCCCATTAAGCTATAATAACCTTTCTTGTTGGGCATGGCTGAGATCTAGGTCCAGCTGAGCTGCCATCCTCAATGTGTTGTACTCGAACTCAATTGACAACAAAGCTCTCTTCCCATAGACCAGCTCATAAGGTGTGAAGCCAGTTGTGGTCTTCCAAGTGGTGTTGTAAGCCCAAGTGGCCTCAACCAGGCGATCTTCCCAATCCTTTCTGCTGCTACTCACTACCTTAGTCAAAATCCCTTCTAATTCTCTATTGGTGACTTCCACCTGCCCATTTGCTTGAGGATGATAGGGGGTGGAAGTCCTATGCTTGATCTTGTGATGAACGAGCAAGTCTTCAATTAAGTTGGAGGTGAACTGGCTTCCTTGATCAGTGACTAACTCTCTTGGGTAGCCAAATTTGTAGAAGATGTTTTCTCCTAGAAACTCAGCCACCTTTACTTCTGTCGCTACTTTGCTTGCCTTGGTTTCCGCCCACTTTGTCAGATAGTCTGTGCACACAATGATGTAAGACCTTTGCCTTGAAGGAGGATTGATAGGACCCACGAAATCCATACCCCACTTCTCAAATGGTTCAAGAGTCACTTGAGGTTGGAGAGGCATTTCGTCCCTTGGAGTTGGCTTCCCCATCCTTTGGCATCAGTCACATTGGCTGATATATCTTTTGACATCTTGATGAAGCGTGGGCCAATAGTAGCTTGCCTGTAGAATTTCGAAGGCAGTCCTCTTGGCTACAAAATTTCCTCCACAAGGCCCATCATGACAGGTTAGGAGGATGTCAAAGACCTCCTCCTCCCTTACACAATGCCTTAAGATCTGATCGGGGCCAAGTTTGAACAGGTTGCCCCTGATCCAAGTGAATGAGGCACTTTTCCTCACAATTCTGCTCTTCTCTTTTGAGGATAGATGCGGAGGGAACTGTGCTGAGACCAGGTAGTTTGCTATATCATCAAACCATGGAGAGAGTACTGAGACAGAAAATAGATGTTCATCTGGCATCTGGTCATCCACTGTTCCATCTTCACTTGCAGGTAAATCCAATCTAGACAAGAAGTCAGCAACAACATTTTCTTTACCTGGTTTGTCAACGATAGTCAAATCAAACTGCTGCAACAAAAGTAAACATCTTATAATACGAGTATTCACATCTGGTTTATTCATTAAACATCTAATTACAGCATGATCAGTATGTACAAATGTTTGATAGCCAGTGATGTAGTGTTGGAACTTGTTCAAGGCATGGACCATGACCAAGAACTCTTTCTCAGTTACAGTATAATTCATTTCTACCTTGGATAAGTTTTTGCTGACAAAGTATATGGCATATGGGAGTTTTTGTTCAACCTGTCCTAAGGCTGCCCCTATGGCATTGTTCGAGGCATCAGTGTGGATGTGGAAAGGTAGGGCCCAGTTTGGACCTCTCAAGATTGGGGCAGACGCCAACTTATCCTTTAATTCATCCAGAGCCCTTTGACAGTCGTCCGTCCATTTGAACTCAACATCTTTTGCTAAGAGGCCAAACAGTGGCAAGGCTAGCTTGCTGAAGTCCTTAATGAATCTTCTATAATATCTTTCTAAGCCTAAGAAACTCTAAACATCTCTTACCTTCTGAGGAGGTGGAACCTTTTTGATGAGGGCAATTTTATTAGGATCCACCTGCAATCCTTGGTGAGAAATGGTATGTCCTAACACAGTCCCTTCAGTCATCAGGAATTCACATTTTTTAGGACTAAGGGACAGGTTCATCTCAATGCGCTTGGTTAGAACTTTTCCCAGATTGGACAATGCTTCCTAGAAGTTGGACCCATAAGGAGTGAAGTCATCCATATATATTTCCACCGAATCATGGACCAACTCAGAAAAGATGCTCAATACTGCTCTTTGGAAAGTGGCAGGAGCGTTGCGTAGCCCAAAGGGAAGGACTCGGTAAGCAAAGGTACCCCAAGGACAAGTGAAGGTGGTCTTATCTTGGTCTTCCAGGCTGATTTGGATCTGGTTATACCCACTGAACCCATCTAGGAAAGAGAAAAACTTCTTTCCCGCCAGTCCATCCAACACTTGATTTATGAAAGGCAGAGGGAAGTGGTCTTTCTTGGTGGCTTTGTTTAGTTCTCGGTAGTCCACATAGATTCTCCACTTTCCATTTTTCTTGGGTACCAACACCAGAGGGGACACCCACTCGCTATCCGAGATGGGGTAGATGAATCCTGCATCCAACAATTTTTGCAATTCTTCTTTGACAATGTCCTTAAGGGCTGGATTCATTCTCCTCTGAGGCTGCCTGACCGGTTTAAAATCTTCTTTAATGTAGATGTGATGGGTACAGACTGAAGGATGGACTCCTTTCATCTCCTTGTAGCTCCAAGCAAAAGCATCTAGATGACTGGCCAGCAGACTATACAACTCCTTTTCATGGGAAGGGGATAGGGAGGAGCTAATCTTTAACGTTCTCTCGGGGCCAAACTCCACATTTTTAACTCTGGGAGAGATTGGATCAGTCACACAAAGGTCCACTAAGGTGCTGGCTTGAGTATCCTCCACCAATTTCTCTAAGGAAAATGCACTGGGAGGCGGATTCTGAATCAAGGTCTCAATCAAATCATCCTCGGTTTGAGGACCTACCCTGGTGGTTTCTAAGGTGCACAAGGGTGCAGAGTACACCTCATCCTCTTCTCCTTCTTCCAACCAAAGTGGTAAGTCATGCTCTAATAGAGGTTGGGCAAGAGGGTATAGGACTAGCTGCTTGGACATAGGACCATTTTTGATGGTCATGTTTCCTACTCGGCAGCTTATGTAAGCATCCGCAGTGGCTAACCAAGGCCTTCCCAAAATAAGGGTGTATCCAGTGAGCTTTGCCTTTGGTTGAAGAACCAAGAAGTCCGCAGGATACTCCCAAGAGTCAACAGAGACCAAGACATCCTCCACAATCCCTTCGGGAGACACGGTGGAGCGATCTGCCAACTGCAGGACCGTCGAGATCTTCCTTAAGGAACCCTGAAGGTTGAGTTTGAGCATGGTATCCCTGGTCATCACATTAATGGCAGCCCCTAAATCAATCAAAGTGTGGGGTATGATGGTGCCATTGATGTGGACATCAACTACAGGACTCCCAGGATCCAAATACTTTGGACAGATTACTTGCCCCAACATAAGATCAGATAGTTGTCCTATGACATTGATGGTTGAGGCATCTCTTTTTCGCCTGCCTGGGTGCCTGAAACATTTTTCCTTAACCAATTTGTTGTATATCGGTACATCTTTGATGGCTTGGAGAAGTGGTATTTTCACACACAACTGTTTGAGTTCTCCCAGAAGCTCATTCTCTTCTGGGTCGGGTTGCGTGGTTACTGTTAGTCTCTCAGGAAAGGGTGGAATGGCCTTGGGTTCACTTTCTTGTTTATCTTCCTCGTCCTCTGGGGAGGAGGTTGGCGATCCAGAAGAGTCTTCCCGGAGTGCAGGTTGATCTCCTGGATCTCCACAACATAGGTAGGGCATGTTGTTTCCCCAGTATATACCTGTTGGGCCTGTCGATTGATGGGATTCGGGTTTGGTTGAGCAGGCATTTGGGGTTGTCTTGGAGGCGCAGGAGGTAATGGTTGTGGTTGAGCTGGTGGTGGAGGCAAAACGGTGGGAGGAGTGTTGTACTGGGGCCTCCACCCTGGTTGAGGTGCATTCCACTGAGGCTGTGGCTGGACATGTAAGTGAAACAAATGAGTAGTGGGCTGAGTATGGTATTGAGGTGGGTAAGACCGTGGAGGAGGCACAGACCAGGAAGGATGAGCAGGGGGACCCCAAGAAGGCATAGGAGCAGATTGGTTGGGGCTATAATAAGCTTGGGATGTCCCTTGCATCTCCTGCTGGTAAGGTCTAGGTCCATGTGGCCTCCTTTGGTTGAGGAAGTAGAGAGGTTCAGTGGGTGCCTCGGTTCCTTGGTATATGGCCTTAAATCTAGGTAAGGTTGGGCATTGGTCTGTGGGGTGGTCCTCCTCATAAACGAAGCATACCTCTATCGAGTGTAATGGACACTCATTCTTAGGGTGCTTCCTTGTACACCTAGGACAGAAGATGGCCAAAGCCCTCTCAGCTTCCTCTTTCTTTTGTTGGATTCGGAATGTATCAAGTTGCATGGCAATGGTCTGTCTCACCTCACTTTTGAGGTCCTCCAACTGATTAACAAACTCATGCTTGGAGAAAGTAGTACTAGTTGAAAGGGGGTTTCCCTTGCCTCTTTTCCGGGCTGCCCTAGAGTGGTTTCTAAACACAGTCTTTATATCCTCATAAGGTAGTTGGTAAATATCTCCTCTAGCTAGCATGTGAAGGGTATCTAGAAGGTCTTCAGGGACTCCTCGGAGCAGGACCAACTTGAGGGATTCAGGGTCAAGTGTGCACCTGACCCGTTTATAGCTAAGTTGAAACCTTCCCTCATAATCTTCTAAAGACTCATCATTTCCCATGGTCATCCGAAAGATTTCTCCCTTGGCTTCCTTGGACCTACAGTAGTCCCGGTATTTGGTATTGAAAGCTTGCTGTATCTGAGCCCAAGTGGTGATATTGTTTCCAGGTAAGCCCATGAACCAGCGTAATGCTGCATCCTTGAGGGTAGAGGGAAAGAGTTTCAATTTTTTCTCATCTTCTGTATAGTCATAGGTTTGACAAAGGATAGCAAACTCAAACAGGAAGGTATCAGGGTCTTCAGTAGTCAATCCATGGAAGTGAGGTAAAGCGGAGGGGCTTATGTTTTTCATTTTCATGTCTCCATTGGTCTCTCGGATGGGAAAGGCACCTTCTATTCTCTCATCTTCTCTTCTACCGTTTTGGTTTTCAACCATGGCTTCAGATGGAGTGTTCTCTAACTCTTCTTCTATTATAGGATCTTCGTATATCTTAGGAGGCTCACCTATAGGTTTTTCTGGATCACTGTCACCAAAGAAGAGAGAAGGGTGACTCAGTGAAGTGGTGGGGGTGTTGGGTAAGAATTTGCCGGTTTTATCTCTGTTCCTACGACGCATGAAATGGAAAGGCTTTTGATTTCTTTTTTTTTTTTTCTCTGGCACCTGCAAAACTGAAAATAGATTGAACTGCAACTAGCTATCTTGCTGAAATGAAAATGCGGAATTGAAATGAAAGCAGGAAAGGACTGAGCTATGTTGGTCAAATGAAATTGCAGGAATGAAATGCTAGTCTATGCTTGCAGAATTGAAATGCTAATCTACGCTTGTAGAATTGAAATTGCAGAATTGAAATGCTAATCTACGCTTGTAGAATTGAAATGCTAATCTACGCTTGCAGAATTGAAATGCTAATCTACACTTGCAGAATTGAAATTGCGGAATTGAAATGCTAATCTATGAAAGCAGGAAATATCTACTTTACTTTTGCGGAAATGAAATTGCAGAATGGAAATGAAATAAACTATTTAGCAGAAGGCGAGTGTAGGAAAATAGAAGAAAAGCAACAATTACTAATACTCTGACGCTTCCCCGGCAACGGCGCCAAAAATAGGGTTTGCTCCAGTATTGCAGCAATAATGCTGCAACTCCTGGGACTCCCTTATTTACTTTTATCAACCCGGTAGTTCATAACAAACTTGGAAGCGATGGTGCTGTATGCACAAGTACTAGCTCTTGCCATAGCTGTCACTTGGTCAGCTGGCACAAGTCCGCTAGGGGCTTAAGCCAACTTCTATGAGCTCTTAGAAGAAGCTTTTTAATTGATGGATGGAAGCTAACTCAAAGGAAGCTGATCTACTTGTAGAAAGAAACTGAAAGCCAAAAAGTAACATAAACCCTAGCAAACCCTAATTCTACTAGCTAGTCCTACTGATGCAAAGGAGAGAATGCAAACTATTAAAGGAGATGCCATTACTTCTATGAAGGTAAAATGCACATGTCTAGGCTACCTCTATCTGAAGGAAACATCTTTTTGTATTTTTGAATAAGCTATCAGAATTATCATGCATGTGTTTTAACTGGCTTTTTACTGTGCAGGGGTGGATCAGGGAAGAGAAATGCTTGGAAAAGGTTGGGAAGGTCCAGAGAGGGTCTAAGAAGTCCCTAACACTCTTCTGGAGAGTTTCACAAAGTTTAGCTATCCAGCAACCTCATTTGTGAGCTTCTACAGGAAGTCTGCAAGGGTTCTACAGGATGTTTCAGGGATTTCTACAGGATGTTCAGAAATTTCTACAGGATGTTTTAAAATTGGATTTTGGAGGATGGGTGAGTGAGGTAAGGTGCATGAATGGATAGGGAGGTAGGGTAGGGGCCTGAAATGACCCAGGGACTGATGGATGGAGTGGTGAGAGGGTGTGGAAAGCTGGCTTGGCTTAAAGAAAGCTAAAACAATGGAGGAGCAAGAAGGTAGGGTTATGTGGGCAGAAGAACAGTTGTGAAACAAGGAACCTAACTAGGAGATGGAGTAGCTGGCCTGGACGAAGCTTAGGTGGATGAGAGAGTGATGGAGATTCCCTGCATGGTGTACACTTAACCGAATCAACCAAGTCCTGCACACAATCGAAATCTTAGCTAATCTATCCTAACTGTCAACGAAACAAATGAACAACAGCTTTATTTATAAAGAGAACCATGTACAACACTTAAGAAAAGAAACATTTCAAAGGCCTGAACGCATAACCAACTTCTACAAATGAAAACATTACACCAAAGATTGCATGGTCAAGCAAACTAGTGTTTTTGTTGGGCAGCACTGTTTCTGCAATTCCAGCCCTTGATCCAATAAGGGAGAGGTGAAACTGAGAGTGTTGTCAACCCTTTTTCTTGGAGCTTTATCTGTTATTATCCTACCAATCTACTTTACACATCTGAAGCAATTCTATTTATCAACAATGACCTATTTAACCAACACAACTAAATCTTGCTCAACAGAAACATGTTTCAAATGCATAACAGGAAAATCACAATGCATAAAGAAAAGATAACAGTACAAAGAAGGATGCCCTAGGCTCTCAGGTTAGGCCCAACCCCAAGAGCTATGGCTCCTATAGAAAACTCAGAGCTGATATCAAATCTGACTGCTTCTCATTATCAAAAAATAATCATAAGTCAAGAGTTATGCCAACAATGGCTACAAGAGAACAAAATGGAGCTAGCAGCACTGTAGTGCAAAGTATGCAAGAGTTTCTCAAAAGTCCCTCACGAATGCTAAGGCCTTAACATTTATACACCATGAGGCCCTAGCTGGCCTCCTAAATCTATGGGACTTGGCTGCCCAAACTGTGAGTGAACAACGCCTTCCAAAAATCTATTTGGATGCCTTCTAGATCCAGTTTTGGTGGCATTTGGAGCTCGGAGTTGGGGATGAAGATCCCGAGGGAGGCTATTTAATGCCATAGAAAACCCCCCTACGAATCCTCAACCGAAGCTTGGCTGTCTCCTAGCCTATGACTACCCAGTTTTGCTCCAACATATGTCAAAAAACCTGAAATGAGCACGTGTTAGCCACCTAGGAAGAGTGACTACCCTTATTCCTACAAATGACATAAACATACTAAAAAAATAATGCATAAGTTATGAAAAATGAAGGATTGAACAAGGATAATTAGGCCAAATGAGCCCAAAATGTTACCAAATTTGGGGCTCATCACAAGGAAACATGAGAACCAACTAGAAAACAAAGCAAATAAAACCACAACACCATGGCTATTGAAAAAATGGCAAGGCTAGGAAAATCCCCTATCAATCCAGGAAATCCTCCATGCCAGTGACAGATCATGACCAAGAAACCACATGAATGTGTCATGCATGATAAAACTAGTGAAGAAATCATAGATGCAACTTGGTACCAGCAAGAAAATCTGATGTAATTGTTGATCCCGATGCCCTCTTGCACTTTCATGCTCTTCATTTTCCTTTCTACTCCACAAATCCAAGTATGCCACACCCTCTAAGAGTGCTCCAAGAAAACTCTAAGTATCCAAGAGTATGAGAGAAAGAGAGAATAATGAAAGAGCTCAAAAACTGAATTGACCAAGGCTTGCCCACTGATCCTCATAATCATTTTTATTGACTAGGTCTCTATTTTCTTCATTTTCTATTATTTTCCTTCATTTTCCTCCTCACATGCAACTTGTGACCTTTCACCTTTATTTTCTCCCAATTTCCATTATTTTCATAAATAAAATGCCAATTAATGCCTTTTTCCTTTCCAAAGCCTTAGTCATTTCCTTTGTCAATTTCCTTACCCATAATAAACCGAATCAACACCCATTAGGATGTTTCCCCCACCATTCAACTTGAAATATGTGTCACATCATTTGTGGCATTTATATGTTTTTACATGGAATTTCCATCAGGACTGATACACAAAGCATAATAGTAAGAAAGGGTGTGTATTTTTTATATTTCATATTTCCCGGGACAAAGGGAAGGATGTTGAGGATGTTGAAGTCTTGAAGAGGTATTTAGTTTTGCAACAGTTTCAGGATGTATTTCCAACATATATTTCAGAGTTACCACCTCATAGGGAAATGAAATTTTCTATTGAGTTGGTACCAAGAGCAACACCAACATCAAAGTCACCTTACAAGATCGGCACTCGAAAGTTGGTGGAATTGAAGTTGCATCTTAAGGAAATGCTTTATAAGGGATAAATTATGCCAAGTGTGTTACCTTCAGGTACACCAATATTTTTAGTGAAGAAAAAGGATGGTACTCTCAGGTTTTGCATTGATTATAGGCAGTTAAACAAGCTGACAATCAAGAACGTGCACCCTTTGGCATAGATTGATGACTTGTTTGATCAGTTGAAGGGAGCAACAGTGTTCTTAAAGATTGATTTGAGATCAACATATCATCAAGTATGCATCAAAGAAGAGGACATCTACAACACTACCTTCCAAACCAGGTATGGGTATTATGAGTTTGTCATGGTTCCATTTCATTTGACTAATGATCTAGTTGCTTTCATGTCTTTAATGAATAGCGATTTGTGTCCTTATCTGGAAAAGTTTGAGATAGTATTCATTGACAACCTATTGATATATTCTAAGAATGAGGAAGAGCATGCAAAACATCTAGCAACGATGTTGAGATTGCTAAGAGAGAATCAGTTGTATGCCAAGCTTAGAAAGTGCAATTTCTTTTAGAAAAGAAGTTCACTACTTGGGGAAGGTATAGTAGTGGACCTAAAAATATCAGAGCTATCATGGAGTGGGAAACTCCTAGGAATGTGCATAAGGTTAGATAATTTATGGGATTAGTAGATTATTTTAGGAGGTTCATAAAGAACTTCTCATGGATTTCCTATCCTATTACATACTTGTAGAGAAAAGGAAAGAAATTTTAATGGACAGAGGAATGTGCAACTAGTTTTGAGTAGTTGAAGTATTTGTTTATGAATGTTCTCGTCTTGAAGATTGTAGATACAGACAAAGAGTTTGTGGTATGTACAAATGCTTGCGAGAGAGGACTTGGTGGAGTCTTGATGCAAGAAGGATAGGTAGTATGCTAGAGTCAAGGAAACTGAAAGAGCACGAGTAGAGTTATGTGACTCATGATCTTGAGTTGACAATGATCATTCATGCATTGAAGATGTGGAGATATTATCTTCTTGGTAGGAGGTTCATTTTGATGAGTGATCACAATGGTTTTAGGTACTTGTTTGACCAACCTAATCTGAATTTCAAGCAATCTAGGTCAGTGGCTACGCTCGGTGAGTTTGAATTTGAGATCAAGTACATCAAGGGTAAAGAGAACAAGGTTGTAGATGCTCTTAGCAGAAGAATGTAGGTGAATCAAATTGCAGTAGTGAGTTCTTATGGGATAGACTTGGGGGAGCAGATCTTGCATGAAATATAGGAGGATGACAGGTACCAGTAGCTTAAGCACAGGTTACATCAGCATGGTATAGGTGATCAAGATGTGGATTATCATCTCACGACTGATGGCTTGGTTAGATTAGGGACAAGATCTATGTTCCAGACAAGAACAAGCTCAAGAAGCGTATCTTGAGGGAATTTCATGTCAAGCCATATTCAGGTCACCCAAGATATAAAAAGACATTGACAACAGTTAAAAAGTTCTATCACTGGCCGAAATTGAAGAAAGAGGTGGCTGCATATGTTGTGAAATTTTTGGATTGTCAACATGTAAAATTAGAGTGTAAGCATCTAGGTGGGTTATTGTAGTTGATTCTGATTCTAGAGTGGAAAGGGGAGGTCATTTCCATCGAATTCATTACAGGTTTGTTGAGCAAATCAAAGCAGAATGATTCTATTATGGTTATGGTTGATAGGTTTACCAAGGTAGCTCATTTCATCACAGTTAAGTCTATGAATTTAGATAGTGACATAGCTCAGATTCTCATCAAGGAGATAGTGAGGTTACATGGTATTCCTAAGGAGATTGTGTCAGACAGAGATGCCAAGTTCACTTCCATGTTTTGGAAGGAGTTGTTTGTAGGTTTGGGGATAGATTTGGCCTTTAGTACAACTTATCATTCATAAAAAGATGGATAGACAAAGATGGTTAACAAAATTCTTGAGGACATGTTGAGGATGTATGTCATGCATCAACAATGAAAGTGGGAAGAGTATCTTCCACTAGTTGAGTTCTCATATAACAATAGGTATCATGAATCTTTGAAGATGAGTCTGTTTGAGGCACTTTATGGACAAAGTTGTGATGCTCCAATCAGCTGGAGTGACCCAGTGAACATGGTATTGATTGAACCAAATATAGTGGTAGATATGGAAAAATAAATGTAGGTTATCAAAAGGAATCTAAATGAAACACATGATAGATAAAAGAGTTATGCATATTACCATAGGGTATTTAACGATTTTTAGGTTGGGGAGCATGTGTAGTTTTGCATGAAAACCAAGAGGATCTCCTTGAGTATTGGATGATGTTCCAAGTTGGCACCTTGGTATTATGGGCCTTTCAACATCCTTGAGAGGATTTGACCAGTGGCCTACAAACTTGCACTACCTCCGGCAGTGAAATTCCATGATGTCTTCAAGTTTCATTGCTTAAAATATACATGAAGGATGTTGATCATACGATTGACTGGTCTATAATGTAGGTGGAACTAGAAGGAGAATTTTAGATGGAACCTCAGTGCTTTTTGTAGTGAAGGATTCTCATGCTACGAAATTGAGCACTCGAGCAAGATAAAGTGCAGTGGAAGCACTTTGGGCCCAATGAAGCTACATGGGAGATCGTTGATCATATGATGGCTATGTATCCTTCTCTATTCGATGGTTGAACAAATGTATTCTGATATATGTGTTTGATCTTGTGTTTTGGTAATCTATCTATCTATCTATCTATCTATCTATATATATATATATATATATATATATATATATATATATATATATATATATATATATATATATATATATATATATATATATATATATATATATACTGCATCGAGCTATCTTATAAAGCTCCAATAAGCAGTATGGTGTTCATGGCATGATTTTCATGGTCTCAGTAGTATGATATGATGTAAATGCTGCATTGAGCTGTATTATAAAGTTTGATCGGAAGCATGTGTTTTGAAAATTTATATGTCTTGCTGAACACCAAGGATAGTGTTCCCCGATAGGGGTGGGATTTGTAACAACCCTTGGTTGATTTCCTATGTAAATAAAAATAAGACCAAGGTCATGGGACACATATTCCAATCTGAATTTTAGGAAAAACATAGTGATGGGGTATCATTGATGATTAATTAATGGACATGGAAATTTTGAAAGGCATTGACAAAGGCAAAGTAGCATTAATTGGCATTCAATTATGAAAATGAAGAAAAATAGGAGAAAAGCAAAGTGAAGAAACACAAATTTTCATGAGGGAAATTGAAGGAAAATGAAGAAAATAGAGGTCTCAATGATAAAAAGGCTTTTGAGGATCAATTCATATCTTTTGTGGGTGTTTTTTGTTATTTTAGTGTTAGAGTTCTCTCTTTCTCTCATACTCTTCCACACCTAGAGTATTCTTGGGGCATTCTTGGAACACTTTGGCATATGTTGGATTTGGAGAAGGAAGGTAAAGAAAAGCAAGAAAGCACAAGGGAACAAGTAGACCAACAACTACAGCTGGGTTTTTTTGAAAATAATAGGTTGCATGTGTAATGTCCTTGGTGAGTTATGGATGCATGGAATATGCATGTGATTATTTGGTTATGTGTTTTCTTTGGCATGGAGGATTGCAGGGATTGACAGTGGTTTTAACCTTTCCTAGCCATTTCTTGGATAACCATGGTGTTGTGGGTTTTTCCACTTGATTGTTTTTTTTATTTTTTCTCATAATTCCTTATGGATGTGTGTTGGAACAAACACCCTAGAAGCCTTGGAACAACTTGGGTTGAGTTACTAGTCCTAGAGCCTAGGTTGGGAAAAAAGATATAGAGCCCTTGGTGGGTTGAGTTACTAGTCCCTGGAGCCAGGTTGGACGAATGCTATGGAGCCGTGGAAAGCTATTGATTAAGTTACTAGTTCTTGGAGCCCTAGATAGCTTGGGTAGGGACCAATCTGGTTGGTGTTATTGATGTTTGACCGTGATGTGGAATCACTAGTTGAGGGTTGAGGTGGTTTGGCCTTTAGAAGCCTTGGTTTGGTTTTTTCTTGGTTTATTTGATCCAGGTGGATATTGATGGCCACCTGCCAATTCCACTTGGACCCCCACCATTGCTTCTTTTAGTTTTTCAGTTTCCTTAATTTTAGCACAATTTACTATTTTTAGTAGTTTTTCGGGTCCTAAACTTCTGGAGCCCTTTTGAGGCCCTAAATGACGTTTTTTGGAAATGTACCACTAGTTATTTTCTATCAAAAATCATTTTTTTTGTTGTATTTCTTGGAGAGATCTTTCCAATGAGTTATCATGCACATCAAATAGAGATAATATGACCAAGTCATCACCCCAGGAAGTTGGCTGTCCAACTCACCCCAACAGGGCCCATAAACTCTTAGTGTTACATCTCCTCAGGTTAGGGTTTTGGTTGTTTAGGGTTTGTTCTTATTGTTCAATAATAAGAAGGCCATTGAGCCTCATTGTAAGGTAGTTCAGAGGCATGTAGCCACCACATCTCTTCTCAGAGATAAGCTACCATCGCCCTAGCTGGTTTATTTCCATTTCTGTTTGTAGGCATATTTCAGTATTTTACATTAATGAAATGAAATATTATTTCCATTGCATCTCTGTGTTTATGGTTATCTCTGTAATTTGTTGCGTTCTTTTTTAAATCTCGATCAGTGGTATCAGAGCGGTCTATTTTTTTTCTCTACTTTTCTTTGCATGTCCCCAACGAGGTCGGGATATAAGGAGTTAGGACTTGAACTAGTCAAACCATTGCAAGACCAGCCTTGCAAATCCTGATGGCCTCCCATGGAAGATGAAAAGAAAGATGAGGGGGCAGGAGATCCTATCAAAATATTTCTCGAAGAAATGCTCAAGTGACAAAGGAATGCGATGATGGACAAATTTTCCCAGATCCTTCAACGACTACCCACGGGTGACGCATCGGCTTCCAACAACTACTCTGGAAATGCCACACTATTTAAGGTACAAGTTAATTTTGAAATCCCCATATTTGAGGGTCAGATAGACCGAGATGCTGTCGATAAATGGTTAAATCTGCTAGATGGTTATTTTTCTGTTCGTGATTTTTCCAGTCGGGAAAATATTATTTTCACTCTTCTCAAGGCAGTCCCCCACTTCAAGCACTGGTGGGAAACCTACTGTGAGCAGAAGGATGAAAGTACAGGCTCACTATTTTTAGCCGCACCCACATGGAATTCATTCCGGGATGCCACCGAGGAGTAGTACTACCCTATTGGAAGCTATGAGGATCAATACATAAAGTGGACCATGCTGCGGTAGGGAAGGGACCAAGACATGCCAGATTTTACCAATATTTTCCATGCCCTTCACACAAAGTTGGGTATTAAGGATTCAGAGTAGCATTTGGTACTCAAATACTATGTCTGCCTACACAAGTACATCCAGGAAGAAATACAATTCCTGAACGTATCCTCACTCGACACGGCATACCGTTATGCCGTCAAGGTCGAGCAAAAGTTTAAACAGAAGAAGCGAGACTTTGGATATGTGAATCTGAAGCAAGGAAAAGGTGCCCACAAACCGCAGAACAAAGGACAAAGCCAATGCAGGGTGGCCCAAGACAACCCACCAAAGCTGCAAGCAAAGAACAGCGCCACGAAGCCGAAAAAGGACACGAGAAAGTGGTGTGAGTTCCATAAGAGCTCCACTCACAACACAAGTGAGTGTCGGGCCAGGCAATCACTGGTGGCTGTGCTAAAGGTTTCAGAATCAGATGCATGTTCTAAATCTGAGTCAGAACCCACAAGGGGAGTGACAAAGGAAAGCAGATTATTGATGCGAATCCCAATGCCACTATTGCCACCACGAAGATCCAGAAGGAAGAACCCGAAGATCCAGAGGAGGAAGAGCATCTCTTCCACTCTCAAATGTGGGTAAAGGGCTCCCAGCTATAGTTCATTGTCAACAGCAAGAGCCAAAAGAACCTCATTTCAGCAGAGGTCGTGAAGCAGTTGGGCTTACTAACCACAACACATCCACAACCGTACATCATCGAGTGGCTTCACCAAGGATGAGATATTCAAGTGAGCCAATAGTGTCACATTCCATATAACATCAAGCCCTTCATAGATGAGGTATTGTGTGACATTTCTCCCCTTTAGGTTTGTGATGTATTATTAGGACAACCATACTTTTGGAAGAGACACGCTATGTATGAATCAAGGCCTTGTGCTGTTATTATTACTTTGGGAAATAAGTTGTACATGATACTGGAGGTAGCACCGCCTACCACCATCTCTTTGGTTACTGCAAAACAATGCAACAAGCTCATTTCCAAACCAAGAATTTTTTTTTCCTGATGATACGCCCTCAAGGAAAGAATAAGACGGTGGCCAAAACCTCCAGACATGGCCCCTCCGCATGACAACTACAGATGTACAATGTCATGGAGGAGTACAAAGACATCTTCACCTCCCCCATAGGGGTTCCTCTCCACTGTCAGGTCAAGCACTCCATTGATCTGACCCCAAGTGCGTCGCTTCCCAATGGACCAAACTACTGGCGCTCCGTTCTGGAGAATGATGAAATCAAGAGGCAGATTCAAGAGATGTTGCAAAATGGTCACGTCTCTCCGAGTTCATCGCCCTGTGGGAACCTAATCATGTTGGTACAAAAGAAGGATGGGATTTGGAGACTCTGTATTGACTATCGGGCACTGAACAAGATCATTATCCGTAATAGGTATCCGATCCCATGGATTGATGACCTCTTGGACCAACTAAAGGGGGGAAAATATTTTAGAAAGATTGATTTGAAGACAAGATATCACCAGGTACCAATCGAACCCTCCGATGTGTGGAAGACTACCTTCAAAGCCAAGGACAACCTTTTCGAATGGTTGGTTATGCATTTCGGATTGACGAATGCTCCTGCAACCTTCATGAGGCTAATGGATGACATCTTGCGGCCATTCAACAACTCATTTGTAGTGGTATACTTGGATGACATCCTAATATTTAGCTAAAGTTGGGAAGAGCACCTCCACCACATCCGACATGTTCTTCAAACACTGTGGCAACACAAGTTATGTGCCAATTTGGAGAAATGCACTTATGGCATGACCCAGGTTTAGTATCTAGGATACATTATTGATGAACATGGGGTGCATGTGGATCCAGCCAAGATCCAAGTCATTTGGGATTGGCCTTCTCCAACCACTCTGACAAAGCTCTAGAACTTTCTAGGTCTTGCCAACTTCTACCGCAGGTTCTTGTTGGGATTTTCTCATATCACTTGGCCCTTGAGTCAAGTCACCAAGTGAGGAGTGAAAGCAAAATTCTTTTGGTATAAATCTCAACAGAAGGCATTCACAGAGTTGAAAGATCACCTCTAATCGGCACCAGTGCTCACATTACTAGACTTGCAACAACCATTTGAGGTCGAGACAGATGCCTCTGACTATGCTACTGGGGCAGTCCTTACTCAACACGGGCATCTAGTGGCATATCATAGTGAGACACTTTCAGACACAGTCTAGAAGTATCCCACTTATGACAAAGAGATGTATTTCATTGTGTAGGCCTACCGACAATGGAAGAATTACATTTTGGGGAAGGAAATAGTCATCCACACAGAGCACCGACCCCTGTAGTTCATACAGACCCAAGGGAAATTGTAGAACGATCTCCATCAGAAGTGGTCTACATACCTGCAACAGTTCTATTTGGATATCAAGTATAAGAAGAGCAGAACCGATAATGTTGCAGATTGCCTCAGTCGACCACCGATCATGGCATTAACCACCATGCTCAACTCTTGTGGGCACGAGACTTCTGATTGAACACTTCTCTACAAAAGAAACCCAGAATTTGATTACACACACCAGACACTCTTAAAGGGTTAGCATGTTCTAGATTTTCACCTCAAGGATGCCCTGTTATGCCACCTGGGTCATCTTTGTGTTCCTTCAAGTGAGCATGCCAAGATGATTTGGGAAGCACACCACAGTCGAGCTGCTGGACATTTTGGGGTCGAGAAAATGGTGGCAATAGTGCAAAAGTATTTCTATTGGCTGAATCTTCGATAGGATGTCAGGAAGTGCATTAGATCATGCACTGCCTATGCCATTGTCAAACTGACCATAAAGAAGCAAGGCCTCTATACCTCGCTGCCTACCCCTAGTTGACCTTGGGAATCCATCTCCATGAATTACATGTTAGGCCATCCTTCCACTAAGCATGGAAACAATTGTGTTTTTGTGGTCATTGATAGGTTCTCAAAGATGGCTATTATGGTGGCTTGCAAGAAGAATATCACAGCCAAATCCAGTGCTAAACTCTTCTTTGAACAAGTGTGGTTACACTTTGGGATCCCACAGTCTATCATCTCAGATTGGGACAACAGGTTCCTCAATACATTTTGGTCCAATCTCTGGTCGATGTTGGACACCAAACTCACTAAGTCCACAGCCTTCCATCCTCAAACTAATGGCCAGATAGAGGTTGTCAACAGGATGATCGTACACATTCTGTGCATGTACAACTCAAAGCATCCACGCACATGGGACGAGAGCCTCCCCTATGTTCAAAATAGCTACAACCGGGCTCTCCATAGCTCGACTAGCCACAACCCATTTTAGATGGGCTTGGGGTTCCGGCCACTATGTCCCATTGATGTGGCCATGCCATTTGCAGCTACTCACCAAATTCGGCTCATGTCCAATCCGAAATAGATAACACAAACAATTTAATGAGAGGACAAGTGGCCACTTCCCTGTGAGACGTTATATAGTGGTGATGATGCAGAGGCAGGGAATTCCAAGCGAACAACAGTAGGCGATCCAAAGGGGCGGAAGAGGAGGCGAATAGTCATGAGATAGATTGGCTTTAAGCCATGAACAAATAGAGAACAGAACAGAGGGAGAACCAGCTAAGGGAACAGTGAAAAAAGAAGAAAGAGATAGTGAAACAAGAAGCAGAATAACATAGAGCCGAGCTGACCTACAGAGTTAAGGTAGCATTGAGCAAATAGGACCAGGCTTGAGAGGTTCAAGGGATCCCTGTGAGGATATCTATCAGGAACTAAGTACTAGCTTGGACTCATCCCATTCAGACCAGTTGAGGTCAAGACTTGGTAAGGAAAGGTTCTCTACACTCTAGTGGCTTGGGGAATCCAAGAACCACCCTACTAAGCATTATCTGTTTCAAGAGACTCAAATTGAGCTCGTCACTGTAAAAACTCTGCTTTAAAGACACAATAAAAGAAGGCCACCACTAAAAGCTGGATCAAAGATGTAGCCTAGGAGGATTGGGTGAATTCATTATTAATTTGTTGTGTTCTTGCATTTTCTTACTGTGTTTCTCTTACTATTTTCCATTTTCCATTTTCCAGTGTCTGTGTATTTTGCAATCTAATCGATCCGTTGCCTAAGATAACATAAACACTCCAACACATGAGTCTGTAATACCTTCATCCATGGATTAATTAACTAAGATCACTCACGAGTGATTTTCAGATCAGGTGTTGGGGTCAAAATGCACGACTGAGTGAGTGAAACAAGACTCTGTAATTAAATTCCATAAGCATTTATCAGTTTCCTTTCTTTTGCAAAGGATTTGATACCGTTTCTAGAGAAAACGGTTTCCAACAATTACCTGAGGAAGGAAACTGACCATAGCCTTTCCTTCACTTGTGGATGCAAGGCTGAAACCTGTAAGAACCACCTGCATTGACAGTGCAACAAATTAGGGCCTCTATATAGATATAACCATCAATGAGGGAAAAAGCAAGAAGCCTAATCTCTTCAAAATATAGAGCAATCAACATACTCAGTGTACCTGCAAAGGAGACAACCTCCAATGAACGTAACCATCCTACGCCATGGAAACCAAACACGTAGGTTGCAAAGCGCTTAACCCCAGGAGAAAAATGACTGAATGAACATCACCTTCAGAGCCAGATGGGGAATTGGTTACCTCAACCAACCCACCCTGAATGTTGAACGTCGGATTAGTGGAGGTCCATCTCACGGTATGCTGAACTCTAGGTGTCCAAGATCATGAGATATTTCTAGATACGCATATAGTGAGATAAAGAGTTGAGTTTAATAAAGTCAGGTGTACATTCGTGGAGGGAGGGGTGTAAATATTAGTCATTAACCTTATTACTCAACAGTAACATTAATGCATTGGTAATCGAATCTTTAAAGGTGTATGATTGCCTGATATCAAGCAATAAAAGGTGTACTATAACCATGTATTAATTCCTATAACTACAAAATTTCAATTTTTATTAAGTCAATGGGTGAGTGTCCAACTCACCTTGCCCTACAACATTTCTTATAGATAAATATTAATAGGTATATTGGGTATCAAAATATTAATAGTTTCCGATGTTTAATCTAAAGAAAATCATTCTCCATTCCCCATCACCACTTGACTTTTGGTGGGCGTTGACATGTCTTTAGCCAAATAGTACTGCTAACATCTCTCACATATTACTCATTATGTCTACTTAACATGAAAAATCATTGAAATTATATTTTTCACATCATCATATAATTTCCACATGAAATTATATTTTTCTTGGTTCCATTGTAAGGCTCCATCTTTAGGCCCTAATTTTTTTAAGGTTATCTTTTGTATTTCAATTTGGCTAATGTGTCGATATGTTCAGCTTACAACCATAAACTAACAAGGACCCGGTGTGGAAGTCTTATTTTCTGTTGATATTCCATTTATCAAATCATAACTATATATGACTTACGAGGTTTATGGTAATACATTGATACTCTGATATCGATTTGCTTATGATAATTCACTTATGAGGTTTATGGTAATACATTGATACTTTGATATCAATTTACCTATGATAAATCACGGGTTGACCATATAGTGATGTCAATTGTAGGGAAGGTCGTTGTTAAGTGATGTTCATTATATTGACTTGATATAAAAATACTTAAGCATTAAAGCTTCTAGCTAGGAGATGTGTTGATATGTGCAATTCCCCACCACATTACTTAGTTTTGGGTAATTTTTCGATATAGCACCTAGTGCTAAGGGTTCATACTTTGAAAAATTCATGTATGGTTGTGTAGATCTCAACAACATGGAAATGTGGGTTCAACACCTGATTATCTCTTTGTTGCCCTGTAAGTGAAAAGGTGACAAAATGAGTTTGGGATTATATATTGTAGATATGAATAGTCTATTAGCATGGACGTGGGATTTCAAGCCCAAGGGGTTCCCACTCAACTAAAAAAGCTCTACATACAACAAACTCACAATGAGGCCCAACTTAGTCTCACAAAAACAAATTCTAACATTAGGACACCAATCCATACATTGATGTGTGGTGAGACGGCTAGGTTCTTTGGGTGAAACCCACGAGGTTAGGGTTCAAATCACATTGAGTATATTGTCCTACTATGGTGTGTGGCTCAAAGAGTAGAATCCCCCCTAGCGTGAGCCTCATCTCTTGCCGAAATCATAAAAAATCATAAGAAATTAGTATATCTCGCTTGCAGGTTGTTGGATGTACTCTTGGTGTTATAGTGGCAGCTAAGAGAATTGATCTTGGGTCTTCCTTAGATTAGGTACCAATTCACCATGCTGTTAAAAAAAAAAAGATTAGGACACTAATCCAACATTAGGGTTCATAAGATGATTCTTTCATATTTTTCTCTTCTTTTAAAAGATATTTCTAATGCCCCTCAGCTCTCATGCCAAATTATCTCATTTATTATTATTGACATTTTTTAGAACTCCCTTATTTTGTTATTTTCCTCTAACCTCCTCTATTTTATTATTTTTTTTCTAACTTCCCTTTATTTATTACTTTCTTCTAACTTCTTTTATTTTATAATTTTCCTATAATGTCTCTTACTTTATTCTTTTCTTCCAACTTCCCTTATTTTATTTGTTTCTTTTATTTCAATTGTTAATTAGATATTCACTTTTTATTCTTCCTTTACGAGGTTTCTCATGAATATATTTTTTCTTAGTTTTAAAATTTTGTTTCTTTTATTTCATGCACAACTCCTCCCTTTAAATCTAGAACCAAATCAACATTTTATTTCCATTATTTCTAAATTATAATATTCCCCCCACATGTTTTACGATGGATAAAATACTTAATCAAGTTAAATTATATTTTTTCTTAGTTTTAAAATTTTGTTTCTTTTATTTCATGCACAATTCCTCCCTTTAAAACTAGAACCAAATCAACATTTTATTTCCATTATTTTAAAGTATAATATTCCCCCCACATGTTTTAGGATGGATAAAATACTGAATTAAGTTAAATTTACTTTATTTGATATTTTTTTAAAGTTTCATTTATTTCTATCTCCATAATTTTCTTTTCTAAAGATTTTCTAATTTCCAAATAAAATATAACTCTAAAATCACTTTTGACATGTATTGTTTGACTTTAGTGCTTTGACACAATAACTTCAAATTCAATCTACCTTTTTATATCCCAATACCAATGGTGCCAAGTTGATTGTTCCCTTCAATAATTTCTCAGATAGTTCTAAGGGTGTTACAATACTTTCCTTTCAAATACCTTTTTGTGTTCAGATACCAAGAGTGTCAATTTCGTTGTGCCCTTCAAGAACTCCTCACATTGTTCCAAGGGTGATAAAACACTTTCCCTTCAAGCATCTATGACTAATATAGCAATTTCTTTAATTTGAATGAATGCCAAGTAGCTATAAATATACATTTATTTCTCTCATTAGATAGACTGATTTCTTAATGACCTTTGTTTATTTTTAGCAGAACTCTTTGTGTAATTACATCTATAATATCATTGTAAGAATTAAGCTTATGCTTTTGAGAATGATCTCTAATGAGAAATTTGAGTACCTCAGTGGTCAAATGATACGTTAAGAAATTGGTCCAATATAGAGTGGGGCACACAATAAAAACTAAAAACATACCCATATTAGTGATGAAGTTATATCTTTCCAAGGTTTATGACTAGATTTCATGGAATGTTTCAAAAAAATTATTGATTTTCATTGGCTTTAATGTAAACATGGTGAATTGGATTATCAATTGTGTTAATTTCTCCTCATTTCTAATATTAATGAATGGGGAAGGATCTAATATATTTAGGCCCTCTACAGGACTTTGACTAGGGTGTGCCCTCTGTCTATACTTAGTTTTAATAACTTTAGAGTATCTTAGTTGGATGATAATTAGGTCTAGATAGTCTCAGCCCATTCAAGTAATTTTGATGGGAAAAAACTTACAAGTCACTCACCTATTACTTGTGGAAAATGTACTTTTATTATGATATTGTAATGATAGTGGAGGTGAGTGATTTAAATGGATCATACAATCATTTTGTAACGTGACTAGCATGAAGGTTAATATCGAGATATTTACTATATGTGGATGGAGTCAAGCAACTAGTGAAAAAGACTTTAGTTATTAAGATAATGATTTAAATGGTGGTTTCAATTATTTTGGATCCAATATTAAGCCAAATGACTACGTAGTAGAGGACTAGAATCGATGAAAGGTTAAAGAGGAAAATATAATATACTTCTAGTGTCATCATTTGATTCCAAGGGGTTGAATAATAGTGTTGGAGGCTATTCATGTTTATTCGAATTTGTGAGCTCCAATCCCTAAAATTATCCTAAATAGAATCTATAAGATAACCTTTAATTATATGTTGTAAGGATTGAAATAATATTTGGGGGATCATCTTGTTATTTGGTCTCAGATAGCTCCTCCCATGAAGCAAGGATGTTAGGGCTTAAGAGTATTCTTAATTTTGGGATAGCTTTCTTCATTAGGATTTAGGGAAAATTTATGGAGGTACCTTTTTATTACCAAATGCATTTCAATCGAGTCTACCTCGAATTAGTTACTGTCATGACATAAGATTATTCCTCCAACCATTGGGGGGTGATCTATCAAGAATTTGAACCTATAGTTGGTACTTATCATGTTTAGTGGCTCGGGTCTAGATCTATGGTCTGCATTGGAATGGATGTTATAAAAAAGTGTAAGAAAATATCTTCCCAAATGTGTTGATTGTGTTCCTTTACAAAAGAGGATTTTGCAGCATAAATAAAATAGAACATGAGGATACCACTATGATATGGAATCAATGATGAGTTTCTACATCAAACCTAAACCTTGAAGCTATATGGAATGATAATTAGGGATGGCCCTATTGCACAAGTCAATAATGCACCTATGAGGGTCAATGAAGGAAATGATAAATTGTTATGGATGTATAATTCCACATATAAACATTACACTAGTAAGCTAGGATATAAATCTTTGAAAAAGAATAATTAGGTAGTAAACTAGGATATAAATCTTTGAAAAAGAATGATTAGGTAATTATAATATGGTTGTACAAAAATATTTAGAAGATAGAAGCACCTCTCAAAATAAAATTATTATTCTAACTCATACATAAGAAAAATGGATTTAACATGATCTAGAATGAACATTCTCATAAACATAATGGAGATGATGTTGGAATAATCACGGTTAGCAAATGTATAACATCTAATAAACAAATCGAAAACAATTTTGGAAAAGAAGTAGAGGATTAAATAAAAGATGGAATAAAAAAACTGAGGGGATGAAAATTAAAGATCTTGATGAAGTGGGCATGGACATAGCTCCGATGTCCACTATGCGACATGGACATAGCTCCGATGTCCACTATGCATCAAGATATGATCATGTAGAATGATTTTTTTTTAAGTTTACGAGTGTTTGAAGGAAATTTCTTAGTGTGGTATCATTTTGCCAACATTGAAATTCACGAGGGAAAAATCAAAATATTCAAGTAAGCTGATGATACCATCTTAACGCATTATCATGAGTGCCTCAATCATGCTTTTGTTTCGCATTTATGGTATTATTTGTGTTTTTTATTACAAATTATATTATATTGATTTTGAATTTATTAAAACATTTATAAAATGAAAGAAAACTTACATGCAAATACAATAAGAGTTGAGTTTTTGTGATATTATAGTATTTTATCTGAGCAGATGTTATGTAACTAGATTGTAAAAACAAAGAAAAGATAGATCAAAGAGTCAAAAATAAGCCTCTTCGAAGGGCCAACCTCCTTTTACATCGCACAAATGAACAATTTTTGGATGATACAAATGACAAAGCCTCCTTGGTATACATAAGAGTCTAAAGGGTCATAATATAATTAGGGATTAGATAAAAATAATAATATAATGGCACAAAAATAAGAATAGTGGGCTTCTATAGGGCACAACAATAACAATATGGGGGCTACACTAGTACTATAGCGACCTAACATGCCCCCGTCTTCCAAAAAAGTGTTGTCCTCAATGCTTGAGTAGTTCTAGATGTTTCCAAATAAAATTCTCATCCTCCCATGTGGAATCATCAATGGGTATGTTCTTCCACTTAATGATATACTCTGAAAATGATTGATTCCATAGTTGTCAGGTTCTTATTTTCATGTCCGCTTCATGCTTCAATATGATTTTTCCTTCTTCATCAAGTTCTGGAAATGTTGATTGAATGGGGAGCTTGTCACCTATAACCTTCTTTAAGCATGAAACATGGAAAATTGAGTGACTCATGAAGATGCAAGCAACTCCAATTTGTATTCCATAGTAACAATCTTTTGCAACACCCTGTAAGGACCATATTACTTGGGTGATAATTTGTTATAATTCTTAGCTTGCTTAAGGGACATTTGTTTGTATGGTTGTATCCATAAAAAAACTCAATCGCCTACATTAAAACTTCTTTCACTGTGATGCTAATCTACCTATTGTTTCATTTGATTCCGCGGGAGAGATAGGTTATCCTTTAAGAGCTGAAGAACTTGTGCTTGATGTTCAATGTTCACTATCTCGGTTTTCCCGTCAGATTGAGGATGATAAGATGAGATATGAGCTAATTGAGTACCAAGACAAAAAAAAAAAATTTGTCCAAAAATTTCTAGTGAAAATGAGATATTTGTCACTTATAATAGTATTTTGGTTTCTGTGTATATTTTGAACAATTTCCATAAGTGTTGTAATAACTATATTGGCTTTGAAAGGATGAGATAGTGTACAAAATTGTGCATACTTGGTAAGTCTATAAAATACCACCATGATGAAACTCTTTCCTTCATACTTGTGTAAACCTGTGATAAAATCCATTGAGACCTCCTCCCAATATTGACTTGGAATGACTAAAGGTTGTAACAAACCTGGGGTCTTAATTGTCTCAACTTTATTTTGTTGGCAAACCAAACATTTCGTGACAAAATTCTGAATATCATATTTAAGGCAATCCCAAAAAAATTACTTCTTGACCCTGTGGTAAGTTTTTAACAATCATGAGTGCACCCCTAAAGGAGAGGTGTGCAATTCCAAAAGAATATTTTGTTTTTGTTGTGAGTTCTTACATATATATAAGTGATCTTTGTACCATAATGAACCATTTTTCCAGAAAATGCATCAGATGTATTGAGATCTTGCTACAACTTTTGAATGACTTTCCACTCCTCTTCATAATTCTTCCATTCATCCCTTGCTTCAATTATGCAATTAGGTTGGATAATAAAAATGGCATAGACAAATGCTTCCACATCATCATCCCTTCTTAGGATCACATCTGCAACAACATTTTGCTTTCCTATTTTTGTAGATGATTTCAAAGTCCTAACCCAATATCTTTGTGGCCCATTTTTACTGCTCTTCTGAAGATAATCTTTTCTCCAAAAAGTATTTAATACTATCATGATATGTTTTTACCTTCAAGTGTCTTTCCATTATGTAAGGGCACCATTTCTTCAAGGCATGTAGTATTGCCAACATTTCCCTATCGTAAATAGGTTTGTGTAAATACTTTCCCTTTATTAGATGAATTTCAAAAGAAATGGGTCTTCGTTATTGCATTAAAACAATACCAATTCCATTTCCTAAGGTATCACATTCCACAATAAATGATTTTGTGGAGTTCAGTGTAGCTAAGACCGAAACTTGGAATGTTGCTTCTTTAAGATGTTCAAACACCTTAGTTGCTTTTGGAGTCCACAAAAATGCATATTTCTTCACTAATGTTGTTAAAAGTGCTATTATTTTCCCATAATCCTTAGCAAACTTGTGATAATACCCTGTAAACCTGAGAAATCCTCGAAGATTCTTTAGGTTTGTAGGGATTTTCCATTCCTTAATGGCTTAAATTTTGTTAGGGTCTACCTTAACACCCTATTGAGATACAATCTAACCCAAATATTCCACCTCTTATAACCCAAAGAAACATTTGAAGGGTTTTTCATACAATTGTTTCTCCTCAAATAATTTAAGCACATTGTCAGCTTGTTAAACATGAATTTTTCAACACTTGATGTGGATTAATATATCATCAAAAAATACTAACACAAATTTTCTAAGAAAAGGTTTGAAAGTGGAATTAATCAAACCTTTAAATGTGGAAGGTGCATTGGCAAGGCCAAAAGGCATGGCCAAAAATTCATAATCACCATCATGATTTTTGAATGTTGTTATTGGAATGCCCTTTATCCTCATTCTACTTTGATGATATCTAAAATGAAGATCCAACTTGACGAAGTAAATTTTTCCATGTAATTCATCCAACAATTCATCAATGACAAGAATGGGAAATTTAACTTTAATAGTGAGCTTATTGAGCTCTCTATAATCTGGACACATACACCATGATTTTTCCTTCTTGTGCACCAATACTATTGGATAAGAGAAAGAAATTTGTCTAGGTTGAATTATAAATTCCTATAACATTTTTGCAACCAAACATTCAATTTCACTCTTTTGGGCATAGGGATATTAATGTAAGGTATGTTGTTTGGAGGAACACTGCTTGGAATCAAGTAAATAGCATGATCATGATCATGAATAGGTGGGAGACATTTCAAAGTCTCAAATACCTTTGAATGATTTTCCAAGACTCTTTGGAGATCTAAAGAAAGGGATGATTTCGATGTTTGAACCTCTAATGAAGATAATTGTGCAATTACACCTCATTGTTCATTCTTCAAAATCATTGTCATGACATTACATCTGATTTTCTACCCCAATATCCCTGTGATACCCCTTAATCCAATTTTCTTTCTCTCCTAGAAAAAATTCAGGAAAATTTCTTGAAAATTAAAAGCTATCATCCCCCAAAATTGTAACCATTGGAATCCTACTACAACATTAGCACGACCCATTGGAATGGAAAGCATTAGACTATTCAAGACATATTTCCCAATGGTTAACTTAATATTATGGCACTTCCTTGACCAATTTACAGTTCTTCCATTTGAAACCATCACTTGACACTCTCGTGTTGGATATGGAAAGTAATTCAATTCCTTGGATATCTTACAATGAATTAAATTATGGGTACTATCCAAATCAATGAGCACTATTACCTTTTTCTTCCTGATATATGCTTCTATCTTGAGAGTTTCAGGAGTGGTAATTCCCTCCAATGAACTACAAGGTATGGCCAGATTCTGGGGTTGGTTCCTAATGTATATATTCTCCTTTTTATTTTTCTTGTTCCTTTTCTTACTCCTCTTCACAATCTATGTAAAATAATTTCTTCTCAACACACTTGTCACCTTTAGTGTATTTTCTATCACAACTATAACAAATCCCTTTTGATATTTTTTCCTCTGTTTGTTGTGGTGTCAACCTTGTAGGTTAGGGGAGGCTAGAAGAAGAAACACTTCCATATTTAGAGTTGTGAGAGGTAGACCTACTTGTTTCCATAATTTTTCTTTCAAATTTTCTAGCCACCCTAAATGCATTTTCCAATGAATTAGGTTCCCAAAGGAAAACCTCATGTTGGATGTTATCTTTTGAAGTCCCTATGAAGAATTCAATCATATGCTCCACTGGAATATCAGGTTCCTTGATATTCAATATTTGGAAGTCCTCAATGTGGTCTGCCGTTGGACCCTTTTGTTTGAGATTTATCAATTGGATAAAGAAGTTATTTCTCTTTGTATCATCATAATTTGTTACCAATTTCACAATAAAAATTATCCAAGTGATAATTAATTTACGAGAAAAACACCATTAATAACACACAAATTGATTGGGTTCTAAATATAAAGATCCAATGTGTACCTTTTATGTGTGTGGCACATCATGTAAATCAAGGAATTACTCCATCTGTAGTATCCATGTTACGAGATCCTTAGCATCAAAATTCCTCATATCGATCTTTGGAGTGTGATGGGTATTCAACTGAAAGTCAGAGTGTCTAAAATCATGATTCACATTCCTTTTGTTCTCATTATGATCTTCATGGACTACCTTATCACCATTAGGAAGCATTTCCTGTAGCAACTTTGTCAAACCTTCCTTTAAACCTCCCATGTATGATTTTATTTTTCCTCTAAACCATCCATATTAACATTCATCACTTCCAATTCATCTTTAGTTGCCCTCTATGAGAGTGAAAATTGTTGCACTTAGTCTTGCAATTTTGATATATCATGTTGCATTTCTTCATAGGGGCTTCATTGTGGGAGCAATACCATACCACGTGGGTTCATATTGGGGGATATATATTGAGGAAAAAATGACATAATATATTGAGCATATAATAGGGGTTGAAGGGTTTTTATATTGGTAGGTATAAAAAATGGAGCTCAAAGTTAATGAAAAAATATAAAGGGGTATAAAAAAAATTAATGAAAAAATGGATACCTACGATATCTAGTGAAAGTAGGGGTTTTTTAAATTGGGAAGGTGTATTGGGTTTGTATTGGTAGGGGGTTAAATAATTTTATTTTTAGAGGTTTTTTTCAATATGTAGTCAAATCAGGGGTATTGTTTAGTATGCTATGAATGCACATGATATGTCAGAGACTCACTAAGTGAAGCCCCCATGCATTTCTTCTTCTTCATGTGTCATGGTAGAGCCTTTAGAGGGCTTAATGGGTGTAGAATTTTTTTGTTTGGGAGGAACTTTAGACTAATTAATGATATCTATGATTCATCATTCCCTTTGAATCACTTCAAACTGATTTTTCAAACAAAAGCAATGCAAATTTAAAAATACACACCTTTTCTAGCTTAATTTTGAGCTTGTTGGTAGGCTGATCTTGAAACTATTATTTCTATATGATTTCAACCTCCCAAGGTCTGAAATTTTGTCTTGTGGTAGCCCTATCTTTCCTCTTTCCAACCCCACTAGTTAGACTGAGTTTGGATTCTTCAAGATAAAGTTAGGCCAAATCTCCCAAGATGTCTTTCTTATGGACCAATTTAGTAAAGCGAACTTGTAAGGAATTCCAAGTGTCACTATTTCAACATTCAACCCTAAAAATAGTACCCAAGAAACTAAAGTATGTTTGGTTTTAGCCGCTTTTTAAGAAATTCAATTTGGATTCCTGAAATGAAAGTATGATGGTTGTCCCTAAGACACATGTTTGAGGTTGAATTATAAAGCATACAAAAACCCTAAATTCCTTGAACCATATCTCAGAGAATATAGTGAACCAAGATCTAATTTATTTACAAAATGTTCATAATGATTTCAGTTCCATGTGATTGAAATTTTAGCTTCTTAATCCTCACATAAAAAAGTTATAGAAAAAATTCCAAGATGACCTGTTTGAAGCAACGAAACCCTAAGATCTAAAGCTATAATACCAAATGTTATGTAACCATATCACAAAAACATAGAAAAATTAAATCAATGACTTAAAAATAAGGATATTGGAGGGGAAATAACCTTTTACATCACATAAATGAACAATTCTTGGTTGATACTAATGAAAATACCTCCTTGGTATATATAGGAGTCTAAAGGGTCACAATATAATCAGGGCCTATGTAATAATAATAATGTAAGGGAATAATAATAAAAATAGTAGGCTTCTATGGGGTGCAAAAATAATAATATGGGGGCTACATTGGGCACAAAAATTACAATATGGGGGCTACACTATATTATAGGGACCTAACAACAAAGTCTTATAGGACCTTTCCAGCAAATTGCAAACATTGAAATCACATGGGTATTCCCCCTTTCAACTTAATAGACTCCTTTAGTGAGGAGACAAAATTTGTGTTTAGGATCCAAAATTATAGGGATTTCCCATTGAAATTCTTAATAAAAATATGAAAATTTTCATTCTTTATCCTCACTATCTCAAGAAAATGTGAAGCTCCACAGGGTAGTGGACCAAATTCTAAAATCCCAGAGGCAGGAATGACATAAGAGGCACATTGATGGGTGCATGAGTTCATATAAAGTAACCCCAAAAAAAATTCTAACACAGAGACCACAAAAAGTTACCAAGCCACACAAAGTGGCTTCAGTCGTTGCATCATTCCAAGCACTATAGCCACCAAAAACCACCCCAAAACATTTTCCTATTGATAAAATATATAACAAGTACAAAAATAAGGGGAATAAAATACTTGTGATTTTCTAGGCCAACATACTCATTTTTTGTAGTCCAACAGAGAGAGAGAACCATCAATGTTGGTTGTAGGGCTTAGAGCACCATATTTGTTACAATAATCAAGCTTTTGATAATCCCCATAGTTGAAGGCAACCATAGGGTTGAACTCCCCTTCCTAAACAGACTCCTTGAAAATGAAATGCCATAGACCTAGTTGAAAATTCTCATGAGGGAGCATGACATGACCTCGACCAAGTATGTGAGCACAACAAAAACTAAAAGCCTCATGCCCAAAGTCATCTTGGGGACCAATCAAAGACTTATTCGTGGCAACCGAGTGAACACCCGTGAAGCAGATAGTCGAAACCCTAACACATGTGAATTCCATTTTTTCCATTATCCTAAAAAAATGCTATCCTAATTAGTTTACTTTCACTTTGTTATTATTTTAAATATAAAGAAAAAAGAAATGTTATTTTCTTACTCCATATAATAGATTGATATTTATTTAAGTTCGAGCGAATTTAAAATATATAAGTACCATTGGATGGGTTGATAAAAATATAAAAAATAATTGTAAGACATGAAGTATGGATATTCAAAACTCTAATTACGATAATGAAGATAACCTTAAGAAAACATGCATGTTATTTAACTCTAAAATACCAACCAGTCTTATAATATATTAAAATATCCATAAAATAAAATGAAATAAAGTTAAAAAAATATTATTACATAAAATGCAATGTTAGCTTAGTGATTGTCTTTAGAGGATTGATTATCACATTTCTTTGTAATTTACCTATTTACTAGATGGTTTCATTTTTTTTTATCCATAGTGAGATATTAATACCTTACATCTCTTCTATTAAAAATATTATGGTGTATAGATTTAACAACAAATTTTTTTTGTGACTTTTTATCAGTATGCTTAGCCACATTAAGACAATGTATAATTTCAACAACAATTCTTTTTCGTGTGAAGATGGGAGGAGAAGTGTAGGGCCTAGAGAAAGAGAGAAGTAGGCATGCAAGGAGAAGAGGTGTTATTCCCATAGAAAAGTGTGCAGGTTGGTATGGAATCTATTGAAAAAAAGTTCTCAACCAATAACCAAAGACGTGAAATTAGTCACTTGGCATATTAAGTTGTCTTGACAATAAACATTCATCACATACCACCAAAATACTGGAGTGGATAAAATATTTTGCGTCTCGAACCCATGCAGTGCAAGATGTAAAGAATGCAATATCTAAATACATTGGGAACAATATAAATCAAGGTTTTTATTTCCATTGCATTTAATTGTTTTGCAGTGGTGAGAGAAATAGTTCAGGGCTAGATGTTTTTGGAAGTCAGGGTGGAACATAAGGTATATCCTACATTTATCTCTGCCAAAATAATCAATAGCCACAGACTGCAACACCAATACATAGATTGTGTGTTGGGTCAATAATAAATAGTATTAGCCATTACCAATGTAAACCTGAAAAATAGGGTGTCCCACCTGCAATGCTTGTGGTGTGACGTTCAATTCTAATAGGCTACTTAAAGAGTACAAACATGTCAGAAGGCTTACTTTTTTGGGCACTAAAATTTTGGTAAATCAAATGACTATATTGCATCTAATTTTGCTAAAATATATGATTATATTGCATCTAATTTAGTCATAGAATTAAAATTTTGTGTATTAATTTTGTAAAATGTATTAAACATTTTCCATGGATCATTAAGAGATTCAATCTTTAAATTTCAAAATTTCATAATATATATTCATGCCAATGTTATATTTGGTAGTGCATATTGAATATATTCATGCCAATGTTATATTTGGTAGTGCATATTGAATATATTCATGCCAATGGATATATTTTTCTCTCATATTGCTGAACTTTGTTATACTAAATCCACTCCTTGAATATGACAAGAAATTTAATTAATAGAACGTTGCATACTAATAAGTATGATCACTCAACTATTTTGTTAGAAAAAATATTTTTCACTTACAATGAATTGAAGGTTGGAGTTGAAATAGTTGTTTACATGCATGCATTATGCATGTAAGTCATATCAAAATGTGTATTTTCATGATGCAAACACTAGTTCTACTTAGGTAGTTAGGAAGGAAAACACTAGTCCCAGTCTAGTAGCCAGTAAGGCAAGAAGTCAGGCTCGAGCACCACAAAATTGAAATGTGAGTGAAACATGATGCATATATAATAGGACATTTGGATTTATATCCAGAAGGAGATGGGAACAAATATAATTATGATAAAGCTCATATAATTATCACTGAAGAGGGGATCGAGTTGCTTCATTATGGTGCATACTCAATTAAAAAGGGATAGACCATAGGGGTTTATGCGTGGATAAAAATAGCTCATAATTAATAAATCAAAAACATTAGTAAATTAAAGGGTGTGTATATTTCAGTAGACATATTGATCATCAAGAATCTATGGATGTATTTGATTAGGATATGACTTGGATTACATGTTATTTCTTGGGCTCCTATATAGGTCATTTGCAAGGTAGATATCATTGCAATTGTTCTGATACTATCCAAAAATGTAGGAGTATAGTATGCTAGGGTAAAGAAATCAACAAAATATTAAGTAATGAATTGAGTTTTAGTAGTTACACATCTCTTTTGCTGCAAGGAAGAAAAAAAAGAGAACAAATGAGGTGAGGATTTCAATGCTAGAAGAACAATTTATGTGAGGCATGTCATAACCATGAAAATTTAACAAATTAAACACTAAAATTTATTTAATTACATATTTAGTGTCTAAAAATTAAAAAAATAATAATGAGAGCATGAGTAGAAATGAAGGAGACATCTTATTCTAGGTGTTTTTTGCAACTAGTTTGTGCCTAAGCAAAGCCCGCAAGGTTAGTTTTACGTGGTCTCTTAGGTTGGCAACCACTAGTAACAATAATAGAGGTTTAAACGAGACAAATATTGGTTGGAGGAACCATGTTTGCATTTGACTAATCTCTCAGTGCCACAAATGAACTTGGCATTGAAGGCTCTGTTCCTTAGAAATTGTGAACTAAAATTTCGAATCATCTCTAATTTTTATGTTGAGGCCTTTGTTTTTTTTTTTGAAACTGTAAGGCTTTTAGGTTTTCTTCTCTCATCCTCAAGGTTTTCTTCCTTATGTTATCGAAACTGCAAGGATTTTAGGTTGGCTCCTCTCATCCTTTAACATGAATACAATGAAATATTTCTGTGAAATAGGTCATGCAACCAATGAGTCCTCTTACATAAGTTGTTGATCTAATTAATCACAAGAATTGATTTCTCCATTAGCTACATCAATACTTCATCCACTTTTATAAGTTATGTTGGGACAACTATTGCCATAAGGTAGGATGGGATGGGAACGAGGTGAATTGGGATGAGAAGAAATTTTGTAATGTTCATGGAAAGTGTACATATGAAGTTGGAAGTTCATTTCTTAAAGGACGAAGCAATGGCTTCATCCAGCTACTGAATGAGAGGCCATTCCATTATTGCATAGAGGTAATAATTAAATTTAACAATTTCTCCAATGTTTAGATGGGTCCATGCATAATTAAAGTGCTCAATGGCTCCATCATTTAGGAAAATACAAACATTGACTATTGTGTCAACACGTTAACAAAGATTGACTATTGCTTTATATAACAACCTTTAGGCAACATGAGGCATAAAATGTTGTGTTAAAATGTTAACAAAAATAGACATATACTATTGTGTTTTGTATTAATGAACCAACCATTTATCGAATAAAATAAATTATGTTTTGTTCTTCTTTTAAATAATTTAATTGTTTGACAATTTCCAAGAAAAAAATCCCTTCACCAAAGGGTATTTAGTCCCATCAATCATATTTAACCAATAAAGAAAACATATAAACTTTTCGAAATTAATAAAATGTTTACAACCATTTAAAAAAACAGTGAAAAACAAACATTCCAACAAAATGAGACTAAAACAATCACAATTACTAATGTGGTTAATATACGCCGATTGACCTCATTTTCATATGATGATTGGTGTACAAAAGGTGGACAATAGTAAATGTGGTTGTTCTAGATATAGTTGACATTTGTGGGGTGGATTAATTAACCATGGTTGACTATGGTTGATGAGGGTTGATGAGGTTGGGCTTGGTTTAGCTTACATTAAATAGTAATTATAATGTTATATTAATGTGGATTGAAGTCATGATGGACCATGGTTTTCCATAAATACATTAATTGTCCATGCTGGTTGACCTTGTTTGATCATATTTATATCATTTGACCATGTTCGACCATTCCAACTACAGAGATCATAATATACCATTATGGTTGATTACTATAACACCCTCCTCCCACATTTACCTAAGTTTACTGGTCCACCCGGGTAAACATGTGATGAATATTTACTATGATGTCATTTAAATCCCCATGTATAGTTAAGGAAGTGGAATTGACACACAAAAAACCAAACTGACCTTTCTCAGGAGCTACATGACCCCTAGGGACTAACCAACCTCTCTAGGTTCCCAACCCCTGACTTAGCTTGGTTTTTTCTTATTTAGACTCGTAATAGATCCCATAAAAATCCCTCCAAGTGACTGAAACTCTCTAGTTTGTATCACAACAAGGAATCCATGCGACTGCAACCCTTTTCAGACATTTTTGTGCCATCGACCCCAAATTCTGAGCCACATTTTTAGGTCTAGGACTCAGGCCTCTTCCCAAAACTTGATGAAATTATCATAAATTATAATTAACAAGAAGACAAGGCCTCTAATGGGAAACTTGAACAAGGAGCTAATCAAAATCATTCTAACCACTACAGGCCTTTTGTCAAACACATCATAAATATGTAATGTATTGGTCATATAAACACATTTGAACATAGGGACCTCATACTTATTTGAGATTCGTTAAGAAGGTCTAATGCCCTCTCACAATATATGCATTATAATCTATTAGGTCATACATTCATTAAAGTTTCATTTACTAATCAAAACATGATGAGAGCCATAACCAAATTTTATCATAAATCATGCTTATAACCATCATATAATGAGAAAAATAATAATGATGGCATAACCTTTAAAACCACATAATAACAAGTACATTTCCACATGGAACACAAAAGGAAAAGAGCTCTTATTAACGTATGAAAACGGAAACCAAGTCAGGGACTTCCACGTACCACCTGACCATAGATTGGGCTAAACTAAGTCTTTCTTTCAGCCAATCACTCTCGTGCTATTTTCCAAGCATGAATGTGGGATTCACAACAAAACCGACCAAGGATTCCTTAGGCTTTACCGTATATCACATAAATACAGGTCAATGATTCCTAGGCCTGAAGCCCTCATCTATACAATCAACTTTACTGCAATCTCTCGAAGGGATTCCTAGGCTCAAATAAGAAACATACACTACCAGGATTTACCGCAATCCCACAACATATCAGTCTAGGGATCACTATGCCTATATAAGCATGGATGCCTACAGATCTCTCCACCTAAAACATGAGGAATTTATCCATCTCCACACTCTATGCTTTACCATGTATCTCATCGTTACCAGTCAAGTGATTCCTAAGCCCAACGAGGGTGATCACAATGAGGATTTACCATGTATCTCACCATTACCGGTCAAGGGATTCCTAGGCCTTGTGGTTCTTCCTGAGTCCATCCCACTCAGGTTTGAAATCATCTGACAATCTAGATCAAACAATTAAGAAAAACCCCATCATACTATTTCTATCTAAAAATGGCAGTGCAATGTGGAAAACCACTGTCACACTTGGGAAAGCCCATGACAATGGCAACAATGGAACCAAGAACACACATGCATGTACCACGCATGCCTAAAATAGCAATGAAATCATACATACAACTCAATACCTACAAGTAACGTCATTGTAGCTGCTTGATCCCACTCTTCCTTTCTTGACCTTTGCTTTCCTTTACTTTCTTGTCCTTCCTTCGCCTTCCTTCCTCCAATGTTAGAGTGCTCCAAGAATGCTCCGTGTGTGAGAGAGAGATCCAAAACTGAATTGAAAAACTGTTGTGAATTGATCCTCAAAAGATTTTTTTTATTAGTGAGGCCTCTATTTTCTTCATTTTCCATCATTTTCCTCCTCACATGAACTTGTGATCTTTCACTTTCCTCTTCCCCTAGATTCCATTATTTTGATAAACAAAATGCCAATTAATGTCTCTTTTCCTTTCCAAATCCTTTGCCATTCCCTTTTCCAATTTCCCTTAGCCATAATAAACAAATCAACACCCACACTAGGATGTTTTTCCCAACATTCATCTTGGAATATGTGTCCCATGACCTTGGTCTTATTTTACCTTTGTTAACTTTATTACATGGATTTTTAACATCGGGCTCTTACAAAACCCTCCACTTTAGGGGAAAATCATCATCGGTGTTCAATGACACCTACAACTAGCAAGACTACTGAAAAGGAAAACATACTACCCATGGAGCTTCATAACTTAGCTCAATGTGGTATTTATAACGATCAACCTACTAAAAAGCAAACCAACATGAAATCAATACCGCTTATTGGAGTTTTATAACACAACTCATTGTAGTGTGTGTATATATATATATATATATATATATATATATATATATATATATATATATATATATATATATATAGACATATATATATCCCAAAACTAATTTTGCTCCACAAGAAAACAATGAAGGATACATAGCTTGCATCTGATCAACCATCTCCCATGTAGCTTCATCCGGCCCAAAGTGCTTCCACTACACTTTAACCTGCTCGATTGCTTAGTTTTAGAGCATGAGCATCCTTCTCTGTAAAATACACTGAGGTTCTTGCTAGAAATCTACTTCTGGATCCACTTGCAATACAGACCAATCAATAACATGATCAACATCCTTTACATATCTTTTAAGCAATGAAACATGGAAAACATCATGGAATTTCACTGTCAAAGGAAGTGAGAGTTTGTAGGCCACTGTCCAATCCTCTCAAGGATCTTGAAAGGCCCACAATACTGAGGTGCCAGATTCACACATGACCCAATCCTGAAGGGGCTCTTCTTGGGCTTGCTATGCAAGTACACACGTTCCCCAACTTAAAACTCCTTAAACAACCTATGTTTATCTGCATGACTTTTCTATATGTCTTGTGTTTCCTTTAGATTCTTCTTGATTACCTATATTTATTGTTCCATCTCTACCAACATATCCAATCCTATCAACACCCCGTTCACTAGATCACTCTAACTAATAGGAGTATTACCATTGTTTCCATATAATGCCTCAAAGGGACTCATCCCTGGCATCTCATTAACCCTCTTTGTATGTCCATCTATCTGCAGATGATAAGTTGTGTTGAAGGAGAAGTCTTTACTCAAACCTGCAAACAACTCTTTCCAGAATCTGGAAGTGAACTTAGCATCTATGTTCAACATAATCTTCTTTAGAACTACTTCAAAACACCACACAGCCTCACTATCTCCCTGACGAATACCTGTGCTACATCATTAGTTGAATACATAGATTTCATTGCAATGAAGTGCGCTACATTTATCAAATTGTTAGCCACAACCATAATAAAATCATGTTGTCTAGATGTCCTCAGAAAACCTATGATGAAATCCATAGAAATCATTCTAAACCTCGGGTCCGAATTTCAGAGCTTTTTGTGCTATATTTGCAGAGATATGATCTAAGGAAGTTGGCCTTTTGGCAAACTCCCGAATTACATTCCAAACAGGTGACCTAGGGAAAATAGTCATAACTTTTTTTTTTTAGAATTAGATTGAAACTTCGTAAGAAGTTACAGAAATAGGACATACTATAGTTTCCTGTGTATATTTTTCATATTCTAAGGTCAAAACAGTGACACATAGCACTTCATACAAGTTCGCTCTTCTGAAAAGGTATATAATTAGGTCATCTTGGGAGATTGTGAATAACTCTTTCTTGGAGAATCGCAATTCAATCAGACTAGTGGCATTGGAAAGAGGATGCAGAGGGCTACTATAGACCGAAATTTTAGAACTTAAAGATCTGAAAGTACAGAGTTACAGTCATTTCAAGATCAAGCTCCCAAAATCAAGAAAAAGGAAGATAAGGAAGTTTGATGGCAAGGATCTGATAAATTGGATACTACAGATGGAGAAATATTTTGATCTACATGGTGACCACTATTACAAAAGGTATGTATTACATCTAATTATTTAGAACCGAATCAATTTTTATGGTATAAAGGGTTTTTTTCTCATAAACCACTTGTCACATGGTCAATTTTCACTGAGGAAATGATAGCACATTATGAGGATACAAAGAGAGACACCTTCTTTAGCCAATTGATAAATCTCAAACAAAAGTGTTCAATGGAAGAGCACATTGAGGACTTTCAAAAATTGAATATAAGTGAAAATGATATTCCAGAGAAGCAAATGATTGATGTCTCCATAGGGACTTTAAAGGATAACATTCAACGTTAGGTTCGTCTTTGGGAACCTGATTCATTAGAGAAGGCATTCAGGTTGGCAAGAAAAGTGGAAAGCAAAGTTATGGAAACAATGAATTCTACCCCTCACAAATATAAACATGGAAGTGTTGTTTCTCCTAGCCTTCCACAACCTACAAGGGTGACACCAAAACAATTGAAAGAAAAAAGAGAAAAAGGGCTTTGTTACAATTGTGATAGCAAATGCACTAAAGGTCATAAGTGTGCTGAGAAGAAATTGTTTTACATAGATTATGAAGATGAGGAAGAAAAGGATCAAGAAACATCAAAAGAAGAGGATATACACCAGGAACAAACCATAGAGAAAGAAGAAATGAATCCGACCATATCTTGTAAAGCATTGGCAAGCATTACCACTCCTCAAACTCTCAAGATAGAAGGACATATCAAGAAGAAAAAGGTTCAAGAAGTGAAAGATCACATTGATAAAGAAGAAATGAATCCAACCATATCTTGTAATGCATTGGCCAGAATTACCACTCCTCAAACTATCAAGATAGAAGGACATATCAAGAAGAAAAATATTCAAGTAGTGAAAGATCACATCGAGCATTAAGAAATGAATCTGACCATATCTTGTAAAGCATTGGATGAAATTACCACTCCTCAAAATCTAAAGATAGAAGGACATATCAAGAAGGAAAAGGTTCAATTAGTGAAATATCACATCGAGCATCAACAATAAGTTCTCCAACTTTTAAAGAATAATGCCACTTTGGTGCATAATTGAATGAAACAACAGGTAGGTCAACATCACAGTGAAAAATGTTTTGATGTAGGTGATTGGGTATTTTACGGCTACATCTCAAGCAAGCTATTTATGAGAAGGAAATCTTGGAAATATTACATGCACTTAAGAAATTGCAACCTTACCTAATGGGAAGACATTTCAGGGTAAAAATGGATCATGATAGTCTTAAATAATTTTTAGAACAAATATTATCTTTATAAGAATAGAAAAAATGGGTCACAAATATGTTGTGTTATGACTTTGACATCATCTATAGGAAAGGGAAGCAAAATTTTGTTGCAGGTGCACTCTCAAGAAAGGATGAGGATGTGGAAGCATTGTTTTGTGCTATTTCTATTATCCAACCAGATTAGATACAAGAAGCAAGGGATGAATGGAAAAAGGATGATGAAATGTGGCCACTCATTCAAAAGTTGCAGAAGATCCCAATTCAAATAATATTGGCAGAACTTGAAGAGGAAGGAAAAATCATATTGCAACCTCGAGCAATCACAGAAACAAGAACTGACAACTACGAAATTGATCAATTTCAGAGTATCCCATCAAGTGGAAGAACTTACTCGCTGAAGATTCTAATTGGGAGGACAAGAATTTTATACAGAAGCATCAAGAACTACTCAAGTGTTGAGGACAACACTTTTTGAAGGAGAGGGGCATGTTAGGTCCCTATACTACTAGTGTAACCCCTTATTGTTATTACTACAACCCCCTTATTATATTTTTGTACCCATGTAGTCCCCATATTGTTACTATTGTGCCCCATAGAAGCCTACTATTGTTATTATTATTCCCTTACAATATTATTTTTATGTCGGCTCTAATGATATTATGACCCCTTAGACTGCTATATATGGAAAGGAGGTCTTGTCATTTGTATCATCTAAGAATTGTTCATTTGTGTAATGTAAAGGAGGTTTCCCCCTCGAAGAGGCTTATTTCTAAGGCGTTGACCTATCTTTTCTGTCTTTTTGTGACATGGTCTCATAAAAATTTCCTTGTGAGGCGGAAACTCTGAAATATCTGCAGTAAATACATCCTGAAACTCCTGTAAAATCGACTACCTTCTCAATACCTCTGCATCCTAAACATCCTTACCTATATCACTAGAAATATGAACTATAAATAATACACACCCTTTCCTATGACGACCCTTTTCATGCATAGTTGTAACCATCCTATCTGATGTTTAGTTTTTATTACCATGTAAGGTCCTCGGTTCACCATTGTCATCCAACCACTCAATAGCCTTGTCACAGTAATCCACATTAGTCTTGGCATGATACAACCAGTCCATACCCAATATCATATTGTATGATCCCAATGGAAGTACATTTAAATGCACTAATGTAGGCATACCATTCAAATCAAATGCACAATCTCTTACCTAATGATGAACTATTTTCTTTGTACCTATAGCCAACTACACTAACCAAGATTTGACATGCACTTATTTATTCAAACCACACTTATCCAACAGGTTAGGATTAACGTAACTATAATTGGATCTAGATTCAATCAAAATAGAAACCACTTGATCACAAAACTTACCATCCATCTCCATAATAGATGTCTGGTGATATTCCTACCTATTATCTAATGCTGCATAGATATGATAAATGCTCTTCCTAACATTCCAAACTATCTACGCTTCCTGTGCACTCTAAATCTAAGTCCTACCACCCTGATATTGCAGGAAAACTCTCTTAAGATGCTCCTTTCCACATATCCAACACTACAATTGTCCCTTACCATCACCTTTATTCTACTTCTCTCTAGGTCGTGACCCATGTCCATGTCCAAGTACATTAAACCTCTTGTAAGGAACAACATTCTCTTTCTCACCTACATCTTGAGGTCTTGTTCACTTCGGTGGCCACTTTCCCTTAGGTTTTTCTTTCCCTTTCCAAATTTGTTAAGATTTTGTCTTATGCTTTGATTTCTCATAACAGTGCTTCAGCTTCCCAATGACTTCTTCATGTGATTGAGGTTCATCATACTCAATCTGATCTTTAAATGTTAATGGTAATCCACTGAAAAAACTATGAACTTTGGCTTTCTCATCCTTAATATACGATACATACCTCAACAACTATAGGAACTTGTTCATATACTCCTCATCTATCATTGATCCCATCTTTAGCTCATAAAATTCCTTAGCTTTACTGTCATAGTACCTCTCTGAGAAATATTTCTTCATGAAAAGTCTCTTAAATTCATGCCAACTCAACTCTTCTATCCTAATGTCTCTAAACCACTTCACATCATCCCATCAGATGTATGGTTTTCCTTTGAGGCCGAAGATAACTATTCAGACCTTCATGTTCTCTATGTAATCATGCAACTCAAAGAACTTCTTCATCCTGAGTAACCATATCTTTGAATCTTCCGACTTCTTCAAATCTCCATCAAAGGTAGGTGGATTTTCTTTCTTGAACTCATCTAGAAAAAAATCCCCTATCATTCCTCTTGTAAGGATGATAATGATGATGAACATGGTACCTGTCAGAACCAGAGATAGAATAGAACATGTGTCCATCACCTATCCTATCAGGTATATCCAAGAACCTGCCATCTCTAATCGTCTCATCTCTATCTAACTTGTGTCCACCATAAGACCTACTGCCATATGCCTCATTAGTCCTATCCTCCTGCCCATGGCTGATCTTAAGCAGTCCCTATCTCTACAAGTCCGATAAACTCTGAAGGATAATTGCATTAACCTCTGCTTGTTTCTCCTATGCCTGAATGATTTTTTCATTATCTTCTTTGTGACTTCTTACTTCTGCCTTCAAACTTGTCAATGTGTCTGTTATGTTGGGAGAGTATCCATGACCATGTTGCTCATCTGATCTATAGGGAGAGTCTCCTGAACTGTAGTCTACCATCTTTCTAGTCATATTTGATCTTCTTCCTACAAGTATATCATGTTAGCTAAACCACAATATATACAAAATTCACATACCTCAGTATATCTCAGGGGAGGATATCCCATCTACAAGATCAACCAGATTAGCACAAGACATGTATAATCATAGGCATATAAGTAAATAGACATCATTTCAACCATTATCTAGTTACCATGCATAGATATACCATAACCATGACAATGTATCCATAATGACATATAGGAATTGACATGCATAGCAAATGCATAACCGACATGCACTCATGACGACCACATCCAACAACAACACCATCAAATTCCACATGGCGACACAATTGCAACAATGACCACCAACATGAATATGCAACAAACACATAGACCACAAGCATAAATAACACATAAGCAACCAACATGTATGCATGATAAAAACATTCTTCCCATCCATTCCAAGGGGTGAACCATGCTTTGATACCACTCTTTCATATCGGATATCACCTGAAGGGAACAAAAACAAAAAACCACCCAAAGGGAACTAAACCCACTCTAATACCACTCTGTAACACCCTCCTCCTACATGTACCCAAGCTAATCGGTCCACCAACGTAAAAAAAAGTAAGGAAGAGTTACTATGAGATGATTCAACTCCAATTGTATAGTTAAGGAAGTGGAATCGACATACCAAATACCAAATTGACCTTTCTCAGGAGCTACAGGATCCCCAGGGTATAACCAACCACTCCAAGTGCCTAACCTTTGAGTTAGATTGCTTTTTGTTGAGTTAGACCCCCAATCACTCCCATGACAAGCCCTCCAAGTGACTGAAACTCTCCAGTTGCTCCCACAGAAAGGCATACATGTGACTGAAGCCTTTTTCAAGCAGTTATGTGCCAACAACCGCAAAATTTGAACCACTTGTTCAAGGCTAGGACTGAGACCTCTGCCCATAACTTGATGAAATTATCAGAAATGATAACTAATAAGAAGACAAAGCCTCTGATGTGAAACTTGAATAAGGAGCTAACCATAGTCATCTTAACCATGATAAGCGTTTTGTCAAACACATTATAAATATGTGATGTACTGGTCATATAAACACATCTGAACATAGGGACCTTATACTTATCTGAGATTTGTCAAGAATGGTTGATGCCCTCTCACAATATCTGCATTACCATCTATTAGGTGATATATTCATTAGAATTTAATTTAATAATCAAAACATGATGAGATCCATAACCAAAGTATGTCATAAACCATGCTTATAACCAACATAATAACAATGATAGCACAACCATTAAAACTAGATAATAACAAGTACATTTACACATGGAAAACATGAGGAAAAGAGTTCTTATGAACATATGAAAAGGCCAACCAAGTTAGGGACTTGCATGTACCACCGGACCATATATTGTGTTGAACCAAATCTTTCTTCCAGCCAAACAACTTTGTGCCACATTCCGAGGATGAATGTGGGACTGACAACAAAACTGATTAGGGCTTCCTCAGGCTTTACTGTATATCCATCCAATATTGGTCAAAGATTCCTAGGCAGGAAACCCTAATCTATATAACCCGGCTTTACCACAATACCACGAGAAATTTTTAGGCCTAAAAAAGAAACATACACTACCAGGGTTTACCACAATCCCACCATATACTGGTCCATGGATCACTAGGCCTATACAAGCATGGATGCCTCCATATCTCTCCACCTAAACTATGAGGAATTTGTCCATCTCCACCCTCTAGGATTTACTGTGCATCCCTCCATTACCATTCAAGGGATTTATATGCCTAACGAGGGTATTCACAACAAGGCTTTACCGTGTATTCAACCATTACTGTTCAATGGATTCCTAGGCCTTTTTCTATTTCCTGAGACCAGCCCACTCAGTTTCGAAACCATCCGGAAATCCAGCTCAACCAAGTAAGAGAAACAACATCACACCATGGCTATCTAGAATTGGAAATCCAGCGATGAATACCACTATCACACCTGGAAAAACCCATGTGAATGACAACAAGAGAACCAAGAACACACATGCATATACCATGTGTGCCAAAACTAGAAAGGAAATCATACATGGAACTCGATACCTGCAAGTAATCCCAATGTAGCCAATTTATCCCAAAAGGTTGTGAATTGATCCCCAAAAGCCTTTTTATTAGTGAGGCTACTATTTTCATCATTTTCCATCATTTTCCCTTCATTTTCCTCCTCGTGTGCAACCTGTGACCTTTCACCTTCATTTTCTCCTAATTTCCATTATTTTCATAAATAAAATGCCAATTAATGCCTCTTTGCCTTTCCAAATCCTTTTCCAATTTCCCTTAGCCATAAAAAACCAAGTGAACACCCACACTAGGATGTTTTCCCAACATTCATCTTAGAATACGTGTCCCATGGTCTTGGTCTTATTTTACCTTTATTAATTTTATTACGTAACCTAGGGTTGTTACAATTACGATTGACCATGGTTGATCATGCTTGACCATTGTTCACCATGGTTGACCTTAGTTGACCTTGGTTGGGGATGTGCGACCATGCTAACCATGTTGATCTTAATTGACCTTGGTTGACCATGGTTGATCATGGTTCACCATTATGGTTGACCATGGTCGATCATGGTTGACCATGGTCGACCTTGGTTAACCATGTTGATCTTGGTTAACCATGGGTAATCTATCCAAGTTAATATTAATAATCAACCATGGTTGATCATGGTTGACCATATTCAACCATGATTAATAATGGTTTACCATAGTTGACAATAGTTAATGCTAACATTTTCTCATTGACAACGGTTTACCATGGTTGACAATGGGTACCATACTCAACCATGTTTGACCATAGTTGACTGTCGTTGAAAATGGTTGATCATGGCATGGTTGGCCATGGTTGTTCATGGTTTACCATAGTTGATCATGGTTGGCCATGGTTGTTCATGGTTTACCATAGTTGATCATGGTTAACCATGGTGGACCATGGTTGACCATAGTTAATCATGGTTAACCATGGTTGACCATAGAGACCTTGATTGACCAATATGGTTGAACATATTCAACCATATAGACCTTGGTTGACCATGTTCAACGATTCTAAACATAGAGATCTTAATTGACAAGTATGGTTGATCATTGTTGATCATAGTTAACCATGCTCAAACATTGTTGATCATGATCAACCATGGTTAATCATGGTTGACGTTGGTTGACGATATTCGACCATTCTAACCATGTTCATATTGGTTGACCATTATTGACCATAATTAATCTTGGTTGATCATGTTTTACCATGGCTAATCTTGGTTGACCACAATTGACCATGCTTGGCCATGGTTGATCATGGTTGACCTTAATTAACCTTGGTTGACCATGTTCGACCATGTTAACCATGTTAATCTTGGTTGACCATTTTTAATGTTGGTTGACCATGGTTGATCTTGGTTGGCCATGTTGGACCATTCTAACTATAGAGATCTTGATTAGCCATTATGGCTAATCATGGTTGGTCGTGGTTGACCATGGTGGATCATGGTTGACCATTATGGTTAACCATGGTTGATAATGGTTGACCATGTTCAACCATTCTAACCATGTTTATCTTTGTTGACCTTGGTTAACCATGGTTTACCATGGTTGATCTTGGTTGCCCATGGTTGACCTTAGTTGAACATTCTAACCATGTTGACCATTGGTGGTCATGGTTGGAAATAGTGACCTTGGTTGACTATGGTTTCTCATGGTTGACCATGGCTAGCTATGGATGGCCATGGTTAGCCATGGTTGGCCATGGCTGACCACAGTTGACCATAGATACCTTCATTCACCATTATGGTTGAGAAAGTTTGACTATTGGTTGACTTTGTTTGGCTATGTTCGTATATTTTTTACCAATATGGATTACCATGTTTGATTATTAATATTAATCAATAATATTAAAAGGTGATTATGTTTTAGCAAAGTTGAAGAGTGTTGACTCTCAAACATAGTCAAACAAGTTGAACATAGTCAACAACATTAGTAAATGTAGTTTACTAATGTTGTAATGTTACATTGCAACATTGGATAAATGACAATGTAATGTAACATTGCAACAAGGTTTGTCACATTGCGGCAATGTTTGTCACATTGTGATGTTGGATAGATTTATATACCATTCTGACATCACAAGATGTTTGATTATCAATATTAACTTGGATAGATTTATGTACCATTTTGACATCACAACATGTTTGATTATTGATATTTATCAATAATATTAATAGGTGATCATGTTTGACTGAAGTTGAAGAGTGTTGATTGTTAAACATAGTTCCAACATATTTGAACATAGTCAACCACATTAGTAAATGTGGTTGACTAATTTTGTAATGTTTCATTGCAACATTCGATCAAACATAGTTAAACATAGTCAACCACATTAGTAAACAAATGTGTTTTAAACCATATTAATATTAATATTATTAAACATTGATTATTGGTGAGCATTTTTTAATCATGGGTGAACATGGCTTGACCAAGTTCACCATGGGTGAATATGGTTTGAATAATTTGACCATGGTGACCATAGTTTTCCATAATAGACTATGGTTATCTATATTGACAATGAATGGCTATGGCCGGCCATGTTGAGCATGGGTTGAGCATGGTCTTCAAATGTTGATTATGATGAATATGGTTGCCAATGATGACCATGAGTAACCATGGCTGACTTAGGTTTTCCCATGGTTGAACATGATTAGCGATGGTTTCACATGTTTGGCCATAGCTAAGCATACCTTTCTATGATAGATTATGGTTTCCTATTTTGACAATGGTTGAACATGTTCAACCATAGAGACCTTGGCTGACCATGTTAAGCCATTACAACCTTGGTTGACCCGAGTTGGCCATTAGGAATTCATAGAGCAAGGGGTTTTCTAGGTTAAGAGTGTTGGCCACGGTTGACCCTAGTTTACTAAGGTTGACCAAGGTTAACGATGGTTGACTAAGGATAAATAAGGTGATGTATCATTGAGGATGGCTAATAATTAGTGACAATGATTAAGCACGTTGGCAATTTTTAATCATATATGACCATGTTTGAGTTTTTTTTTACCATGACTGATTAGAATGTAAATATTATTAATGCTATTTATTAATATTAATCTTAATGTTATTTATATTAACATTATTAATGTTAATTATTATATCATTATCCAATTTTAAGGTCACACCACAAATTGGTGCATGAGACCCCCTTGTTTGTGGGACAAGGGACCCACCTCTACGCAACAATTTGACTACTAAGTCTATGAAGGCATACATACTCTACCCCTTGTGTTTTTAACCCGTGTCCTCTTAGGGGGAAACACATGCTCTTAACCATTAGACCCACTCAAGTTGTATAATGTCATTAGGAAACACATTCTCTTAACCATTAATATTATTAATAATGTAATAATTTTCTTAGAGAGAATAGAAATTTTAAAATTTATTTTTTATTAATAAATATATTATTAATTGTTAGAAATATATTATTTGTCAATATTAATGTTAATACTATTTATGCTAACAATGTTAAAGTAATTAATAATATTAATATTATTGGTAAAATATTGTTAATGTTAATGTTATAATTTAAATATTATTACTAATATTATCGTCATTTTGTTTAATTAAATGTTAATTATTTTGAAAAATTATTATGATTAATAACATTATTTTTCTAAACATTATAAATATTGTATCAATGATGTTGTTAATGATATCATTTTTAATATTAATTTGAATGTTATTGTTATTGTTATCATTATTCATGATGTCACATAATGATGATATTATTATAAAATTAATATTATTAAAAAACCTATCTAAAATTATAAAACATATATATAAAGGAAATAATTATCATTTTTCATTAAAAGAGACATTGGTTACAAGGTCAAAAATCTTTACATTTTTTAGTGTTTTCATAGGCTTTACTGTTCCAATACATCCACAAAAGTTTTTTCTTTCCTCTTTGAGATATTCTAACTACAATTCTACATTGGTATCCGCCATATACTTCGCAAAAAGCTCCTAAATACAAAACATACATGCAGAACACATTCCAGATTTAATATTTATCAAGTTCCATATGCTCCAACTTCTGCAACTGCATCCTTGTTTTCTTCCTCTAGATTATGCACCCTTGTTTCCTCCTTGTTTATGGATGCCTCCACTCCATTGATTCTAAGATTAAGTACCGAATATCTGTCTCCATTATTGCCAATTTTATAAATAATATTCTCTGAATACATTCATATTTTTTCTCCAATAATTCCAGTTTTGCATCTTTCTCCCTCTCTACCAATTCCTTTCTTTTACTCACTATCTCCACCAGTGACACCATTGCCTTCAACATATTATCTATGGATTGTGGTTAATGCTCGTGCTCCTGTTCACTAGAATGGGCCTCTATAATCTCTATTTCTATCCACTTGCAACTTAGAATTTAAAAAAGAATGATATGCTAGATCCCAGGCATGTTTGGCATTTCATTAGCAAGCGCATACTCTATATAAGCTAGTGGGACTCGAAAATTAAAATGACATTGTCTAATTGGGAGATTTATTATCCAATATGCCCTAATCATCTTGTTTCAAATATAATCCATTTCGACCACGGATTTACCTACGTAACTTGCTTCACCTTAGATCACATTTAATTCAATAGAACAAAGTCTTGGTGCTCTATCCCATTCTTTAATAGGAGAGAGATTATCATACTTGAGAGCTCTCCACATTTTTCCTCCTTGCCATCATGCATTCTGAAACACGTTTTTATTTCTAGAGAAATGTTATCTTGTCTATCATACACATATCCATCATGTGAATTTATATTCCAATGTTTGTTCTATGTCAGGTTATAGGGTATGGTTTTTAGGGATGGCATGATTGGTTTATCGAACACCCCTTTATTTTTCATATACTTTATTATTCCCATTGATCTCCTATAATATACTTCCTTTTTATCCTTATATTTCTTAAACATCATGGAAAAGGTGTAAATAAAACTTGTGCTTGATTAAACACCAAGTTCTTCCAATAGTTCGCCAGAGGTAGGATGAACATCAATACCATATGGGTCCTAAGGGACAAACACGGAAGAGAAGCCAACACTTTCGCTTAGCTAGTAGACCCGGGAGTCAAACATTTCTCAAACATCTACAAGAGACCCAGGGAAGCTAACATAGCAGAGATTCTCCAAGTTACAGAGGCAGTCCCTCTTTTTGTCGAGGAAGAGGACAAGGAGAATCTGAATGCCCCCATCACTCTATCTGAGCTAGAGGCGACCCTCAAAAGCATGGGAAAAGATAAAAGTCCAGGGTTGGATGGTTGGCCAATCAAATTTTTCATTGCCTTTTTGAGCTCATTATTCAAGACTTGTTGCTAGCTACAGAAGACTAATGAATCACAGGGGTTATGCCTAAGGCTTTTAACTCTAATTTCCTTTCCCTTATCCCCAAAGTGGATAACCCCCGATCCTTTGATGATTTCAGGCCTATCTCTCTCTGCAACTGCATCTATAAGATTTTTTCCAAAACCATTGCCCTTCGTATTAAACCCATCCTCTCAAGAATGATCTCTAAAGAAAAATTTGCTTTGCTTAGCCACCACCATATCCAGGAAGCTATTGGCACTACACAGGAAATGCTCCATTCAATCAACTCTGATTCAATAAAAGCCTCCATTCTGAAAATTGATCTATCTAAAGCCTTCGACAGGGTTAGCTGGACCTATCTACAGCTCATTCTAACCCATATTGGCTTTCCCCACCAGTTCATCAAGTGGGTGGGTAGCTATTTCTCTAGAGTCTCCTTCAGTGTCCTGATAAATGGTGTAGCTTCAAACTTTTTTCATGCTGAAAGGGGGCTCCGACAAGGCTGCCCTCTCTCCCCTCTCTTGTTTCTACTGATAATGGAAGGACTCAGCAGACTTATATCTGTAGCTAGGAACAATGGCTTGCTAATGGGTGTCAAGCTCAGTGACAGGACCACCATCTCTCAGCTTCTCTTTGTTGATGATATTCTAATTTTTCTAAATGGGTCCTTTAGTGACTCCTCTACTTTCAAGGAAATTTTAACGTTATTTTGCAAAGCTACAGGAATGAAGCTGAACACCACAAAATCAACGATTACTTTCAGCTCCTACCATCCTAATGAGCAACACTTTGCCTCCCAACATTTTGCTTTTGTGTGACAAGACTTGGATGTTGGTCTAAGATACCTGGGGTTTCGCCTCAAACCCAATGGATACCACATTGCTGACTGGGCCTGGATGATAGCAAAGATTGAAGGCCGCATTAATATCTGGCAACAAATATGGCTTTCCATGGTAGGGAGACTCACCCTTATCAAATCAGTTCTAGAGGCTATCCCGGTCTATTGGATGTCTCTGGCCTGGATTCCCAAAGGCATCCACCACAAAATCAAACAGATTTGCCACAGGTTCCTTTGGCGGGGACAAGCTAATGGCAAAGTCTTCGCTTGGGTTAATTGGGATCGGATAGCTAAACCTAAAAAGTGGGGATGCTGGGGCCTAAAAGAGCCTCAAGATTTCGCAAAAGCCCTGGGAGCTAAATTGGTCTGGCAAATTATATCTTCAAACAACCTCTGGACCGAAGTAATCTACAACAAGTATATCTTTCCACAGTCCCCCATTGACTGGATCCATAGTACTCAACACCACCACTCGAGGGCCTCAATCATCTGGAAGACAGTCATTCACTCAATGAACATCATAAAATCTGGACTGGCTTGGAAGGTGGGGAATGGTACTCAAATCAGGATAGGGGTGGATCCTTGGGCTGGCGGTAGGAATGTCCACATCCTCCCTCATGATATGAGAAGGGATCTCAGTGAGATCGGTCATACCCTCCTGGCTCACATTCAAGAGGTTGATTGGGCGGATGGCCCTCACAGGCATTGGAAGGACTTTGACACTTTGGGCATCAATGACAGATGGAGAGAGGACTGAGCTGGCTTTATTGGTGGCCTGGAGGAAGAAAATGTTAAGATCTCAGAAAGAGAAGATAGGCTTATCTGGGCCAAGGCTGCCACAAGAAACTATTCCCCCAAAGCAGGTTTTGATTCCTTAATGGAATCTCGTGCCACAGGTCGTCAGTGCTGGTGGTGGAGCTCTCTTTGGAAACTGAAAGCTCCTCACAAAACGAGACTCCTCTTTTGGGCTATCCTCTCCAACAAAATTCCCACTGATCACAATCTGGCTAAGCGCAACATCCATGGGCCGTCAAGATGTAGCCTCTAAAACTTTGCCACCGAGGACGCGGACCACTTATTCCTTCATTGTCCAGCTTCAGTTGAGATCTGGAATACAATCACTCAGGGGCATAATTTTCCCTATCAGTGGACTGGTAGCAATATCAAAGAGGCCTGGTAGACTTGGTGGTCCAAATCAGCAAATCAGAAACAAAAAAACCGCCACTCATCATCTGCTGGGGCATCTGGATCACAAAGAATTCCAGAATTTTTCAGGACAAAAATATCTTAGGTGCAGCTTTGTGAAACAACATCCTAGCTATCTACAACTCTCTCCCCGAAGAAAAAGACCCTCACCCCACCCCCCCGAAACTATTGATAAGAACCAGCCTTAGGCTTACTTTGATGGCTCTGCCAACGTCGAAGGCTGGGGGGAGGATCCATCCCACACCTGTCAGAGGTTGCAAACTTAAAATTGAAAGTGGGGCTAGGTAGGGGCACAAACAACTATGTTGAACTCAACAGCCTCAGACACCTGCTACTTTTCACCCTAGAAAAACATTGCCCTTCGATCCAAATCTTTGGGGACTCTTAGCTCATCATAAATTGGATAAATAGATCTTATCATTGTCACGTGCACACACTTAGAGATTTGCTGGAAGAAACAATTGGTCTTAAATCACAGTTTGAATCTTTTGTCTATTGTCACATTTATAGGGAAAGGAATGAAGTCGTTGACATTCTTTCCAAAGAGGCCACGCAACTGAATAGAGGACAATGGATAATACAGGAATACAGGAATGGTGACTTCTTCTAGGTTTATCACATGTCGTATATAGATGTGGAGGCAGGTGCCAGGGATTGATCAATAGGATCAATCCATTTTTGGTCTCTCTGGTTTATTTTGTTTCGCATGCTTTCATTATATGCAGAACAGTCCACTAAACAGTTTGTACATAGTTTTTGGACCTTCAAATTATTGAAGGATTTTGTAATATTTAAGTAACACAGAACTCCATCATTAGACAGTAGAGAAAGCATAACACAATGCTAGCATACAACATGTAATTTTCTTAACAATCTTAATGAAAATTACGCTTTTTCCTTGGAAAAAAAACTTGTGCTTGATCTATCTTTATTACACATTGCTTTAAAATTGCTCCTTTATCACCCAGTTTGTTTGCTTCTAGGTTCATTTGTTCTTCCCATTGATCTCCTAGAATGTACCTCCTTTTTATCCATATATTTCTTAAACATCATCGCAAAGGGGTAAATAAAATTTGTGTTTTATATATCTCCATTACACCTTACCTCAAAATTGCTCCTTTATTACCCAACTTATCCGCTTTTGTGTTCATCTTCTTGTAAACATAGTATAATTCAATCTCATCAAATTTCTTCAACGACAAAGATATCCTTTATTCTGATTACTTTTTTTTATTACTAACATTAAATCTCAAAATTATAAAACCTATTATTATACATGGAGGCTTCACTAGGGGAGCAATACCATACCACGTGGGTTTATATTGGGGGATATGTTTTGAGGAAAAAATGACATAATATATTGGAGGATATATAGGGAGTAAAGGGTTTTTATATTGACAAGTATAAAAAATGGAGCTCAAAGTTAATGAAAAATATAAAAGGGTATAAAAAATGTTAATGAAAAAATGGATACCTACCATATCTAGTGAAAGTAGGGGTTTTTAAAATTAGGAATGTGTATTAGGTTCATATTGGTAGGGGGTCAAATAATGTGACTTTTAGAAGTAGTTTCCAATATGTAGTCAAATTAGAGATATTGTTTAGTATACCACAAACACACATGATATGTCAAAGGTTCATTGAGTGAAACCCCATGTTATTATAAAACTTAATAATAGAAAAGCCTAAAGTTATAAAAGAAATAAAACCTATATATAACATTATAAAATCTAATAATATAACATTATAAACCTAACGAGCTAAAACCTAATATTATAAAAACCTAAAAACCTAGGGTTATAAAAGAAATAAACCAAAAAAACATAAATTATAAAATATAATAACATAAAGTTATTTAAAGTTATAAACATCTAATACTATAAAAAAATTAAAGTTGTAAGAAACTAAATTATAAATCCCTAAAACTTATTCGACTGGTTAAATGTTGTGAAACTAAACGCAGTGTTCCACTTGCCAATGACTCAGTAAAATGTTTCTTTGACCATATGCAGCTGCATGGAGGAATGTGAACTGCAGAGGACAAAGACATTATATAATTCGATACACCATAATGCACGCAAGACACATTTTAATACATAATCTAATTTTTATAAATTCTTATATGTGGTTAATTGCAAATCATGTTTTCTAAATTCTATTTTAAAACGGGAGTTATCATTTGAAATTTTATTCAATGTTTTAGATGTAACTATGAGAATATGTCTTTATTTTTCATTGAAATTAGAGGCTTATTTTACATTTCACTATGATATATAAGGGTGTGTGTCAGTAATTAAAGTTTAAGTTTTGTTCATATCTATTAATTTTTTATTAATTAAAAAAAAAAATAACTATACAAAATATTTAAATAATGTTTGTTCATAAAAAATGTTAAATCCTTATTTAAGATGGATCTACACATTATCATCAAATTAGAATCTATGGTTTAAAAAAAGATTAATCTGAAGATTTCATTGAGCCTGTTGGCTTGTTGGGGCTTGACCCAGGTTTAGAAGTGATTTAGGCAGACAAATCCTGAAACTACCGGCCATTTCAGCAACAGTCCGTGGAGCACAGACTGAGGTCTCACCCGAGGTAGTATGGGAGGGTACTGGAACCAGGTTTCCACACCCTAGGAATGTCTTGATGAGGTTTGGGAAGTTCGCGAGCCAACCTTACAGGCCTACACTATTTTGCACAATCGTTCGACCTTCACGTAGTTCTGGTACAGAACGCGAAGAGGCACTGTCTAGATCCTTTACCCTTACTGTGTTATTATTATAGATCTGACTTAATTTTGTGGGCCCAGTAATCTTTATCAAACATTCGACATTCATAACAGGTGCGCACAATCATAAACTGTAAAGAGATGCATAACAATATAACAGAGGTATAAACACACAGATCTATGAGTGGATGCAAAATATTTCAGAATCAACTTATCTTTCATTAAACCTCTGTTCAGTTACAATCCCAACTCTACCCTGCGCACTCAACTGCAGGGGTTCGTGCACACAGCTGTGAACTCTACTAGGCCTCTACAAACACAACTGCAGAGCCTCTCCTTACAACTATAAGCCAAGACTTGAACTTACAGACTCAGAATGAAATCCTTATCCCAAAACCATATTACTTCAGATCAATATTCCTAAAAACTGCCTTTTACCCTTAGAGCCTCGCTCTATTTATACGTTCCCATGGTCCGCAGACCATGGGTAGGCTGACATATTCTATATTGAACTTCTTCGCGCGAAGTTCATCAAGCAACCTCTGTGTTTCGGTTACATCCGCAGACCATGGGTAGGTTGACATATTCTATATTGAATTACAATATTTTGGGGCAGACTACCCTAGACCCTCACACTCCGCGCCCACATTTTGCGGGGTATTTACATTACATTGACCCAAAACTAAGCTTTAAGCCCCAAAAACCCGCTATGGGGGGATCCACTGCCCAATAGTCCCCCAACATAATCATTGTGACTTGTCCCGAGTCACTCGGCTGGTGTGGTGATCTTCGCACGAAGTTCATCAAGCAACCTCTGTGTTTCAGTTACATCCGCAACACATTCTTTCGATGTCTGTTGTACCCGTTGTGCACGTATCTCTGATGCTTCACTGTCAAGTGCAATTCCTTGCTTGAGTGCATATATGCCCTCCATCTGTGCCAGCTTTCCCTCGATCTTGGCTGTGACCGTGAATGCTTCCTCAAGCCAAGGCTGGATGCATTCTTTAAGCACTGCTTCTTATTGATGTGCAGCGTCCACCTGCTCCTTTAGAGCCTGGGCGTCCCTCATCTTGGCCATTCGTTGAGTAAGGGCGACTGTCTGCACAGTCCCTCGGACATTGTCATAGGCCTGCTGCAATTCCAATGCTTTTGTCTCTAACCGTTGTAGCGTTGGGTCTTCCTGCAGTGAAGTGAGGGTGAAGAGTGACTAATCTAACAAGCATGTGTAATCCTATATGGTGCGCTCTATTGCTTCCAACCCTGATTGAATGGTGCAGTGCTACTGCTCTCTGACTTATGGTAGTGTAGAGGGTTGCACCTTTAGCCTCAGCTCCACGATCTACAAGTTGAGGTCCAGCTAGATCCTTGTTGCTTCCTCCTTTGCCTCGCAGAATCCACTTGCCAATTTGTGGATCCGTATACCTACTGGTAAGTCTGCTGCAATCTCTAGCTCAAGGACACGATGACATGATTCCTCAATGATTTACTCCAACTGCTGAGCCTATGCTACTGCTTCATCGTGTTGGAGGCTAAGCTGCTCGATGTTGATTCATTGTTCACTGAGCACCTATACTGCGCATCCTTCCCTAGCGCGGAGCTCTGTCATCACTCCATCCTGCAACTGGTATAATATTTCTCGCAGAAGGGTAGCCAAGTTTAAGCCAACTCCCTTGAGCCAGCTTACCGCAGCTCTATCCTCCGTATTGTTCGTTGTCAGTGTTCCTTTTAGAAGGACAACAGTATTTGCCATTTTGGACTATATAAATTACTCGGTTGCTGATGTACCCATAGCCCCGGCTACCATTCCCTGCTATGGGGCCCAGACCTGAAGTTCCTGGAGTTGCACCCTGAGCTCCCCCAACACATTCTACTGCTCCATCATTGCCTCCTGGAGCACCTCCTTGGTGACTTCGCGAACTATGTCTCCGATGTCGTATAGGTCACCCTCGGTCAGTGTAATAGGCTCCCAATCCAGCTTGGAAGCCTTGGTCCTCTTCCGTGGCCCAGTTCATTCTATCCCACTCGGTCGTTTCAATTATGTCAAGGTGGTGCTTGGGTCCGTGCCTTCCTTTGTATCATCTCTCCCGTGTCTTGTAGTTAGGTCCAGGCCTCTTTCTTCCTGCATCGTAGTGGCCCCTACTACTACTACCTTTTTCGTGGTAGCCTTCGTTGCCTCCCGGGACACCCGTACTTCTTCAGTTAGTTGTTCATTCTGCTTTTGTTGTGCTAGCAACTTGGTGGTAGCCTTTTGTTTTTGAATCTCTGTCTCATCGCGCACTACCACATCTAGTGCATGCCATTTCGGTGGCCATGTGTCGAGCACCATGAAAACAATGTCATCTATTGCGATGAAGGGGAGCATGGACCACTTCTACTCTAGATCCTTCTGCACCCTGATATACACATTGTGCATATCTACTTTAAAGTCTGCAAACTTCCTCAGACTGTCGTATACCGAGGGGGATAGGCATGGCCATTTGTTGATCCATAGTCATACACTCCCCTCCATCAGTGCCCAGAAGATCTTTGTTTCTCGGATTCACGTGACATCCTTCGTCTCCCATAGCGACGTGTATTTTGCTGCCTCTGGCTAGTCCTGGTCAATGGGAGGAAACTAAATATCCACGGGGAATTCTCCTGTAACCAACCAGATGGATAAAAGAAACCACACGTAGTGGAAGGTCTTACCCTGCTCCCAAGCCTCCCTATAGTACGTCAGGAACTCCTCACAGAGGAACAACGACCAGTTGAACCATACCCCTTCTGCGCATTACTCGGCCAGTGCAATGACCATTGCTGGTACCTCATTGCCATAGCATTTTCTCATCACCTTTCTTGCGAACAACTGGGTGGCAACGTGGACCCCGTTGTCCTGAATGCTAGTAATAACATAACCCCTATGCTTTTTCTCCAACTTATATTTATTTTTCATGGCCTCCATAATCACTAAGTCCCCACTTGTTCCAGCTATTTCCGCGGGTCCCTTCCCGTACAGGGAAGCCGAGAAATCCTATGAATGAGCTTTGTCATGATGGAAATGGGCTCCTCCAGCCACAAGTACCCATCATGATTAGGGCCCGATGAAAGTGTGGAATTGATAGGAGGTGGAGTAGCCCGACCTCCTCCACCCCGTGCAGCCATTTCTGTGGCTACAGTGTTGTAACTACCCCCTCTGTGCTTTGTTCCATCAGCTAGCTAGTTTCCAAATGAGGGAACTTCTCACTATCTGTGAGGTCTTAGTCTTAAAACTTCATTGTGGGTATGCGGCCCACAGCCAAATCTTCGAATAGAACTCCCAAGGGGAGGAACAAGGTGTTGAGTATGCTTTTAAACACATCCAAATCTTTAGGTACCTTTACCCTCCCTTTCCGTGGAGGGACAACTTGGGCAGCTTTGATGTGGCGTGTATTGGCTAGATGTTTCCTTCCATTTCTTCCTCTGGTTCTATCTCTTCTACAAAGGTTTGAGGATCCTCCTCCTCATCATTTCTCTCAATATTAATTGTTTTGCCCTTTTCTTCCATTGATAGTTTGCCAAACTGTGGATTTCGCAGAGACGTATGGACTGGTCCTGTTACCTGTGGATCCTTTTTGGGCCTCGGCGTCCATGGTGATTTTTGAATTTCTGGCACATCCCCCACCGGTGACATAGGGCTTGGTTTGGCTTCCTTGGTGGTCGACATTGCTCTGCTCAGAAGGTCCTACATCTCTTTTGGTAATGCTTCAAATACTGAACTTACTGTCAAAGCCTCTAAAGCTGTAAAGTCCATGCACAATAAATGAATTCTCAAGATGCCAAGGATTGTTCGGTGGATGACCATTTGGGTTTTATAGACCTACCAGAATTCAAATTCGACCGTTCCACCCTTTTCTGTCTAATTAATGCTATATTAGCGGTAGATCGTTTCAAATCTAGTTCTGACTCTGTGTCTTATGATGAGCCCCAATTTTGGTACAATTTGGGCTCATTTTTGGCCTATTTTGCTTGCTCAAACCATTCATTTTTATTGTTTATGCATACACTTCTTAGTTTATTCATGTTGTTTGTAGGAGAAAGGATAGGCACTTTATCTACGTAGCTAATGCATTGTGATTCCAGGTTTTGGCATTAAAAGGGAGCAAAAGACAACGAAAAGGTGGCAAGGAGACAACGAGTTGGCACTGCTGACGTAAGGAGAGGTTGTCCACGGTCTTGGGGACATTCCTCGTGATCCTCACCAAGAACTCCGAGCCCCACTCCATCCTCCCTCCGAGCTTAATACACGGCCAGCTGTTCTATAGGAACAGCAGTTCAAAACTGCTCTACAAGAAACAGCATTTATGACCATCCTACAGGATCAGCAGTTAAACTCTAGATTAAGAAAACGAGCTCCTAGAATCATGGATACTTGTTGGATCATCGTTTTGTATAAGTATAGAGGCATTAGCCTTGGTTAGGTTGTTGAAACTCTCGTATTACTATTGTAATTTTGGAGCACAGCTCAAGTTTCGTTCTCTTTTGTAAGCCAATTTGGCATGTTATCAGATTATGAATAAAGAAGGCCACTTTTGAGTTAGTTCTGAGTTTTCTCAAGGAGCTATAGCTCTCAGGTTAGGGCCCAACCTGAGAGCCATAGACCTCCTCAGTGTTGTAATGCATTTACAATTAGGTCCAGCACTTGAGTTTGTTTAGTTTCCTATGCAATTCGGATTTCCAGCTTGTTAGTTTAATTGTTTTCATTAGCATAGATAGGACTGGTATGATGCTTTGCTTTCAGTATTCAAGTTTGATAGGTTGGTAGAAGAAATCTCTTGGAGCTCCAACAAAAACAGTTTGTAAAGGCTCACTGCCATCTCACTGTTTGGGATTGGGGTGTAGACCATGATCAGCCACCAAAAAGAACAGCAGTCGTTTCATCTCCACGCAAGTTGCCACATGAACGTTTTTCATTAAGGATTTATTCATACATTCTCGACATTGATCCATACTGCACTCTCACGCATTAGTTTTATTGCTTGGTTTCCATTTTGGATTTATAGGTTTCGTGGCATAATAGGTTAATGAATTCCTTGTTTTCATGCACAGGTCATTTGTTTTATTTACACTGCTTTTGCTCAAGCGATTTCCTTCATCGTTTTCTTCATCCACCTGCAAGTTCTATTCACCCTCTATCTCACTCACGTGCCCTCCAACTCTCTCATTTCACGTACAGCTCCATCTCCTTCACTCTCGTTGATTCCACCCTTCCAAAACATCAACCCATTGCATGCACCCTTCCTTCGTCTGACTTGCCATTTCCTAAGACATCATTAGGTCCATCTCCATCTCCCTTAGCCTCCCACACCACTCCAACACTCCATCAACTCCTGAAAACCTCCACGGCCAACCATCCTGTAGACGTGCACAGCCATCCTGTAGAAAACAGAGTATCCTGTAGGATCCCCTGCAGCCTTCCTGTAGGAGGCCATTCACTTCGTTGCCGAGCTTCTGAACGTGAGGGACCTCTGTGGATGGGTGCTAAGGATCCTTAGGAACCTCTCCTAGCCTCCCCAACCTGTCCCACACTTTCCTTCCTTCTCCATCCCACCTGCACAATCAAACCCTAATTAGGCCAAGTTCACACTCATTCCACACACCAAAAGGAAAAACACAAAAACACATTTCTCATGATGCAAGTAGCTTAGACCCATGCATTTACACTTGTTAGAGGTAATGACAGCATTCATAGGAGTTGCACCCACATTCTTTGCATTATAGAAGATAGACTAGTTAAATTAGGGTTTCATAGATTTACATGCTTTAAATTGCTTTTGATTCAGTTTGTCAAGCAGCGTAGCCTTCCTTTGAGTTAGCTTTCGTCCATCATTGATAAAGCTTCTTCTGTGAGCCTATAGAAGTCGGCTTAAGCCCTAGCGGACTTGTGCCAGCTGACCAAGTGACAACTGCGACAAGGGCTAGTACTTGTGCATACAGCACCGTCGCTTCCAAGTTTGTACGAACTACCGGGTTGATAAAATTAAGAGACAGGAAGCCCCAGGAGTTGTAGCATTATTGCTACAATACTGGAGCCCACCATCTTTTTGGCGCCGTTGCCGGGGAAGCGTCAGAGTATTAGCACCTGTTGCTTTTCCTCTACTTTCCTACTCTTACCTTCTGCTAAGTAGTTTGCTTCATTTCCATTCTGCAAAAGTAGCATAGACTTTCCTGCTTTCCTAGACTAATCTTTCCTTCTTTCTTAGATTAGTATTTCCTGCTTTCCTAGATTAATCTTTCCTGCTTTCTTAGATTAGTATTTCATGCTTTCCTAGATTAATATTTCCTGCTTTCCTAGATTAATATTTCCTGCTTTCCTAGATTAATATTTCCAATTCCGCAAATTTCATTTGAGTAATCTAGTTAGTTGTAGATCACTTTGTTTCAGTTTTGCAGGTACAAGGAAAAAACAAAAGCACTAAAAACAGAGAAGAGTCCTTTCCCTTTCATGCCTCGTAGGAACCGAGATAGATCAGGCAAATTCCTACCAAACACCCCCACCACATCACTAAGTCACCCTTCTCTCTTCTTTGGTGACAGCGACCCAGAGGAACCTATAGGTGAACATCCCGAGATATACCAAGACCCTATAGAAGAAGAAGAGTTAGAAACCACTCCATCTGAAGCCATGGCTGATAACAGGAGAGAAGATGAGAGAATAAAGGAGCTTTCCCCATCCGAGAGACCAATGGGGATATGAAAATGAAAAACATTAGCCCCTCTGCCTTGCCTCACTTCCATGGACTGACCACTGAGGATCCTGATACCTTCTTGTTTGAGTTTGCTGTCCTTTGTCGAACCTATGACTATACTGAGGATGAGCAAAAGTTGAAGCTTTTCCCTTCCACTCTTAAGGATGCAGCACTACGCTGGTTCATGGGATTACCTGGGAATAGCATCACCACTTGGGCTCAGATGCAGCAAGCCTTCAATACCAAGTATAGGGATTATTGTAGGTCCAAGGAAACCAAGGGAGAGATCTTTCGAATGACCATGGGGAATGATGAGTCTTTAGAGGACTATGAGGAGAGGTTCCAACTTAGCTATAAACGGGCCAGATGCACACTTGACCCTGAATCCCTCAAGTTGGTTCTACTTCGAGGAGTCCCTGAAGATCTCCTAGACACCCTTCACATGTTAGCTGGGGGGGACATTTACCAACTGCCTTATGAGGACATCAAGACTGTGTTTCGAAATCATTCCAGGGCAGCTAGAAAACGAGGTAGAGGAAACCTCCTCTCCACCGGTGTCCCTTTCTCCAAACATGAGCTTACAAACCAATTAGAAGATCTTAAGAGTGAGGTGAGACATACCATTGCCATGCAGCTGGACACATTCAGGATCCAGCAAAAGAAAGAGGAAGCTGAGAGAGCCTTGGCTGTCTTCTGTCCTAGGTGCACCAGAAGACACCCTAAGAACGAATGTCCATTGCATTCGGTCGAAGTGTGTTTCGTTTGTGAGGAGGACCACCCAACAAATCAGTGTCCAACCTTGCCTGGGTTTAAAGCCATGTACCAAGGAACTGAAGCCCCCACTGAACCTCTCTACTTCATCAACCAAAGGAGGCCTCAAGGATCTAGACCTTATCAGCAGGGGATGCAAGGGGCATCTCAAGCTTATTACAACCCCAACCACTTGACTCCCATGCCTTCCTGGGGTCCCCCTGCTCATCCTTCCTGGTCCATGCCTCCTCCATGGTCTTATCCACCTCAGTACCCTACTCAACCTACTTCTCACCCATATCACTCACATACCCAGTCGCAGCCTCAATGGAGTGCTCCTCAGTCGGGGTGGAGGCCCCAATACAACACTCCTCCTGCCATTTTGCCTCCACCACCAGTTCAACCTCAGCCTTTACCTCCTGCTCCTCCAAGGCAACCTCAGATGCCTTCTCAACCGAACCCGAACCCCAACAATAGACAAGCTCAGCAGGTATATACTGGGGAGACCTCATGCCCTACCTATGCTGTGGAGATCCAGGAGATCAATCTTAGATCTGGAAAGACTCTTCCAGATCGCCAACCTCCTCCCCCAGAGGATGAGGAAACCCATCAGGAGAGTGAACCAAAGCCTACTCCACCCTTTCCTGAGAGACTAACAGCCACCACACAACCGAACCCAGAAGAAGATGAGCTTTTGGGTGAGCTCAAACAGTTGTGTGTAAAAATCCCACTTCTCCAAGCCATCAAGGATGTGCCAATATATAACAAGCTGATTAAGGAGAAGTGTTTCAAACACCCAAGCAGACGGAAGAAAGATGCCTCAACTATCAATGTCATAGGACAACTGTCTGACCTTATGCTAGGACAAGTCATCTGCCCAAAGTACCTAGATCCTGGAAGTCCTGTAGTAGATGTACACATCAATGGCACCATTATCCCCCACACCTTGATTGATCTGGGGGCAGCCATCAATGTGATGACCAGGGATACCATGCTTAAACTCAATCTTCAGGGTTCCTTGAGAAAGACCTCGACAGTACTGCAGTTAGCAGATCGCTCCACCGTGACTCCCGAAGGGATTGTGGAGGATGTCTTGGTCTCAATTGATTCTTGGGAATACCCTGCGGATTTCCTGGTCCTGCAACCAAAGGCCAAGCTTACTGGATATCCTCTCATCTTGGGAAGGCCTTGGTTAGCTACTGCAGATGCTTACATAAGTTGTCGGGCAGGAAACATGACCATCAAGAATGGTCCCATGTCCAAGCAGCTAGTCCTATACCCTCCTGCCCAACCCTCTTTAGAGCATGATTTACCACTCTGGTTGGAGGACGGAGAGGAAGACGAGGTGTACTCTGCACCTCTGTGCACCCTAGATACCGCTAGAAGAAATTCTCCTACCGAGGATGATTTAATTGAGACCCTGATCCAGAATCCACCTTCCAGTGCACTATCTTTAGAGAAGTTGGTGGAGGATGCCCAAGCTAGCACCTTAGTGGACCTTTGTACAACCAGCCCTGTCACTCCTAGAGTCAAAAGTGTGGAGTTCGGCCCTGAGAGAGCGTTAAAGATCAGCTCCTCTCTATCTCCTTCCCAGGAGAAGGAGTTGTGTAGCCTATTGGCCAGCCACTTAGATGCTTTTGCTTGGAGCTATAAGGAGATGAAAGGAGTCCACCCCTCGGTCTGTACCCATCATATATACATCAAAGAGGATTGTAAACCAGTTAGGCAACCCCAGAGGAGAATGAATCCAGCCCTTAAGGACATTGTCAAGGAAGAATTGCAAAAACTGTTGGATGCCGGATTCATTTACCCCATCTCAGATAGTGAATGGGTGTCCCCTCTAGTGTTGGTTCCCAAGAAGAATGGGAAGTGGAGGATCTGTGTAGATTACCGGGAGCTGAACAAAGCTACCAAGAAGGACCATTTTCCTCTACCTTTCATAGATCAAGTGTTGGATGGACTGGCAGGAAAGAAGTTCTTCTCTTTCCTGGATGGGTTCAGCGGGTACAATCAAATCCAAATCAGCCCAGAAGACCAAGATAAGACCACCTTCACTTGTCCTTGGGGTACCTTTGCCTACCGAGTCCTTCCCTTTGGGCTATGCAATGCTCCTGCTACTTTTCAGAGAGCTGTCTTGAGCATCTTCTCGGAGTTGGTCCATGATGCAGTGGAAATCTACATGGATGACTTTACCCCTTATGGGGCCAATTTCTAGGAAGCATTGTCCAACTTGGGAAAGGTCCTAACCAAGTGCATCGAGATGAACTTGTCCCTTAGCCCTGAGAAATGTGAATTCCTAATGACTGAAGGGACAGTGCTAGGCCATACCATTTCTTCTCAAGGATTGCAGGTGGATCCTAACAAAATTGCTCTCATCAAGAGGGTTCCACCTCCTCAAAAAGTAAGGGATGTCCGGAGTTTCTTGGGATTAGCAGGATACTACCGGAGGTTCATTAAAGACTTCAGCAAGTTAGCCTCACCATTGTTTGGTTTGTTGGCAAAAGATGTGGAGTTTAATTGGACTGACGATTGTCAGAAGAGTTTGAATGAATTAAAAGACAAGTTAGTGTCAGCTCCAATCCTAAGGGGTCCAAACTGGGCCCTACCTTTCCACATCCACACTGATGCCTCGAACAAAGCCATAGGTGCAGCCTTAGGACAAGTTGAGCAAAAACTTCCATATGCCATTTACTTCGTTAGCAAAAACTTGTCCAAAGCAGAGCTGAATTACACTGTAACCGAGAAGGAATTCTTAGCTGTGGTTCATGCACTGAACAAGTTCTGACATTACATTACTGGTTACCAGACTTTTGTACATACTGACCATGCTGCTATTAGATACTTGATGAATAAACCAGATGTGAATGCTCGTATTATTAGATGGTTACTTTTATTGCAGCAGTTTGATCTAACCATTGTTGATAAACCAGGAAAAGAAAATGTTGTTGCTGACTTCTTGTCTAGATTGGATTTGTCTGCAGATGAAGATGGGACGGTGGATGACCAGATGCCTGATGAGCATCTGTTTGCTATCTCAGTACTCTCTCCATGGTTTGCTGATATAGCAAACTACCTTGTTTCAGCTCAGTTCCCTCCGCACCTCTCTTCAAAAGAGAAGAGCAAAATCATCAGAAAGAGTGCCTCATTTACATGGATTGGGGGCAACCTGTTCAAGCTTGGCCCCGATCAGATCTTAAGGCGTTGTGTAAGGGAGGAGGAAGTCTTTGACATTCTCCTCACCTGTCATGATGGGCCTTGTGGAGGACATTTTGCATCAAAGAGAACTGCCTTCAAGATCCTGCAGGTAGGCTACTATTGGCCCACACTTCATCAAGATGTCAGAAGATATGTTAGCCAGTGTGACCAATGCCAAAGAATGGGGAAACTGACCCAAAGGGATGAGATGCCTCTCCAACCTTAAGTGACTCTCGAGCCATTTGAGAAGTGGGGCATGGACTTTGTGGGCCCAATCAATCCCTCTTCGAGGCAGAGATCCTACATCATTGTGTGTACTGACTACTTGACAAAGTGGGCAGAGACTAAAGCAATCAAAGTAGCAACAGAAGAAAAGGTGGTCGAGTTCTTAAGAGAGAACATCTTCTACAAGTTTGGCTACCCAAGAGAGCTGGTGACCGATCAAGGGAGCCAGTTCACCTCCAACTTGGTTGAAGATCTATTAGCTCATCACAAGATCAAGCATAGGACTTCCACCCCCTATCATCCTCAAGCAAATGGGCAGGTGGAAGTCACCAATAGAGCTCTAGAAGGGATCTTGACCAAAGTGGTAAACAACAGCAGAAAAGACTGGGCAGATCACCTAGTTGAAGCCACATGGGCTTACAACACCACTTGGAAGACCACCATCGGTTTCACACCTTATGAGCTGGTCTATGGGAAGAAAGCTTTACTGTCCATTGAGTTTGAGTATAACACTTTGAGGTTGGCAGCTCAGCTGGACCTAGATCTCAGCCATGCACAGCAAGAAAGGTTATTGCAGCTGAATGGACTGGATGAACACCGCATGCAGGCCCTCCTTCACTCAGAAGTGGTTCAACTTCAGAGGAAGGTGTGGCATGACCAACATCTCCATGACAAGCAATTTCAGCCGGGAGATTGGGCTTTGTTGTATGATTCCAGATTCAAAGATTTCAAGGGGAAGTTGAGAACCAGATGGCTAGGACCATATGTGGTGGAACAGTGCCATGACAATGGATCTGTCCTCATTCGAACCATTGATGAGGAATCCATTCCCATGCTTGTCAATGGGCACCGATTGAAGATCTATAGAAGACCTCTCTCAAGACAAGAGTTTATCAGCACTATGGAGAAATTTGTTTTGGTCATAGAGAAGGGTTCTGCCTCCGCTTTGGGCATACCCTGAAGGATCTAAAACACAAAAAAAAAAAAAAAAAAAAAAAAAAAAGAGAAAAAAAAAAATCCTTGGGTGAAAACCTCTCTGAGGCGCCCAAGGTAGGCAGTAGGGGTGAAAACCTCATTGAGGTGCTCCTATTGTCTTTCGAAAAAGAAAAGAGAGAAAAATAAAGATCCTTGGGTGAAAACCTCTCTGAGGCGCCCAAGGCAGGCAGTAGGGGTGAAAACCTCATTGAGGCGCTCCTATTGTCTTTCTAAAAAAAAAAGAAAAAAAAGAGAAAAAAAGAAAGAAAACAGGAAAAAGCAATCAGCACAATAAAAGGTTTGCATGCAGATGTTCTATGGAGGAGAAGAAGCCTCTCCACTCCAAGCCAGGGGCCTTCATCATGCTAGCAAAGGATGTCATCAGCACCTCCTCCAAGAACAGCAATGTTTCTTAAGGTATGTGCAATTATTATCATGCTTTGGATCTTCTACAGGAGGATACAGTTTTTCTACAGGAACAGACAGTCTTCCTACAGGAAGACGCGGATCTTCTACAGGAAAATGCCAAATTTCTACAGGAAACTCTGTGTTCTACAGGAAACTTCCTGTAGAAGGTTACGATGGCCGAAATGTGTTTCAAATGAAGATCTAGCGACTGAGGAGTGGATTGAATGCATGCATGCCAATGATGGCACCCCTGAACATTGCCATTATCGTCCTCCACCATCCTCGTCGCCATGCAACCAAGATCCCTGCAGCAGCACAACAAAGTAATCAGTTCTCGTGAGGAAGCATCTGTCAAAGAAAAACTAAGCACCGAGAACCATACCACATCCACGTTGATACATCAGAAGCGCTGGGATCGTGATCGAGAAGCCAGAACCGCCAGCATGCAGCATACACCCGAGGAGAAAGAACGGTGACAAGACCCCTCGCGGGGATCCTGTACCAGTTCAACCTGCTCAAGTGAAGACCGTTCACAGCACCGCCATCTGAGATCAAACACGGGCGCATGAACACAGAACCATTCACTCCATCGCCAGCATCCTGTAACCACGAGCCTACGGGAATGTGCAGCCACAGGCGGCAGGTAGATCCATCGCTAAAAAAACTGGAAATCATGTGCAGCCGCGCGCAGGTAAGTGTTCTAATCCTTCTCTCCATCAAACTGCATGATTATTACTTCGATTTGTTTTGCATGGCATAAAGGTGAATGGTTGAGCGGCCTAAAGGCCAGTGATTGGCCACGTCGGTTAGTAAAGGGTTAGTCAGAGGACGAGGTGGCAGCCACGACGAAAGAAACACGCAGCAAGCACGTGAAGATCAGTCCCGTCAACCGAGAAGTGAAGTTTAACCGAAAAGGGCGGCGGCAGATCTGTGGGAATGAATGCGGCAACAAACGAATGTGCAGGCGGATGATGGGTGATGTCACCCAACGGTCCGCGGGGACAGCTCACCCCCGCGCCACGAGCTGCGCTGATTCAAAATCTAATCGGCTCGATTAAGCGTGTATCTCCATCAACCTCACTTCAAAACTCGAGTAGATCCTCTGCTTACCTCTGCATGTTGATACGCCGAGCTCTCGGCTACCTGAACGCTGGTAAAGTACCTCTCGACCGCCAGCCAACTAAAGCTCTTCCCGAAGCCTGCGCACTGCTCCTACAGGAACAGTTTCTACAGGAACGCCGTCCTACAGGAAGCAGTTTCTACAGGAACGCGGCTCTACAGGAAGGTGAACTCTTCACGTAAAAAAAGGTGGCAGAAAAGAGGTAACCCTGCAACTCCTTCCGCAATTGGTTTTTTTAAAGGTGGCAAGGCCATTAGTCACAGTGTGGTCATAAAGAATTGGATTGTCGTGCCTATACTATCGCTCCTACAGGATAGCTGTATAATCAAACTGTGGTCTGAAAATTCATTGCATGTTCTGTCTTTAAGACCAAATTTCCTGTGTATCCACCACCTCTGGTATAAACCACTGTGTTCATCATGCCTGGCGGGTTTATCAGGCGAGAGCCCACTAATTCAAATGCATTAAGGAGAAACCCGGCAGTGGTTGAGCTCTTCACTAGAGCACAATGGATGCCTTTCTGTGATAAACTACAGGGCTACGATGATGAAGTAGCCAAGGAATTTTTGCAGGCTCTGCAGCCTAAATCAAAGACATTGGCCACGGTAACCTTCAGAGGTCTCAGCCTCAAACTCACCCCAGAGCATATCAGTCGGATTACAGAGCTGCCCATGGGTCTGCCGTGGGACAAAGAAGAGCGGAAGCAGAGCCAGCAAGCAAAGAAGGAGTTCTTCCCACCGGAAGAGTCATTCACCGAAGACAAAAATGGAGTCAAAAGGGCAAGCCTGTTGCCGCCATGGAACGAATTCAGTCTACAAATTATGAAATATATCACCTGTGAGGGTCAATATAGCATTGTATATGCGTATCACTTCAGGCTGCTTAACGAACTAAAACACCAGATTGACCTCCCTGCAGCACAGAGGTTGAGCATTCCTTACTTTCTACTACAGTCCTTAATGGAGTGTTCCACCAAGCTCAAGGACGGAATTCCGGACCAGATAGCCCACCATGGGCTAGTCAAGCTCCTCGTGGAGGATGCTCTCCGCTCATATAAAGTCCCCCTCGCTTGGGAATCATTTAGGGACTTATCAAGAACGGGGAACATAAAAATGTTGCTTGAAGAAGCGAAATCCTCTAACGGAGGAGAAGAAGAGCCAGCAGCCGGGAGTAAGAAAGGAAAAAGCCAAAAAGTTCCGGCTCCAGCACAGAAGAAAGAACGAAAGAAGAGGAAAGAAGGAAAAGATGACGGAGTCAAAGAGGACACCCCCATCCTATCAGCAAGGGAAAAGAGGTTGAAGAGCAGGGCAGTCAAAGCTGAGGTGGCCCCTGCCAGCCCAAGCACCTTGTCAGCTTCTGCAGTCAAAGCCAAAAGCAAAAGCCACGCAGCAAGACAAGAGAAGGTGGTGGGAGTTGCATCTGCAGGAACGCAACCACAGGCTTCTACAGGAAGCCCGAAAACACAAACACAGGCCTCTACAGGAAGCCCGAAAACAAAGACAAAGGTTTCTAGAGGAAGCCCGAAGATCAGTAAGGAGCAGGCTTCTACAGGAAGCCCAAGAGCAACGACCAAGGCTTCTACAGGAAGCCCGAAAATTGTCGGAAAACAGGCTTCTACAGGAGGCCCAAAGACGGAGACAAAGGCTTCTACAGGAAGCCCGACAATACACCCACAGGCTTCTACGAGAGGCCCGAAGGTCATTGAGAAACAGCCTCCTATAGAGAGCCCGAAGACAAGGAAAGAATCTTCTACAGGAGGCCCGGAAGCGGGCAAAGCAGGGTCTTCCACAGGAAGCCTGAAATCTAAAAAGGAGGGACCCTCTACAAGGAGCTCCGAGAGAGCAAAACACAAGAAAGAGAAGGCTGACATCCTCGATAAGGAGGCAGCAGCGGCACTGGCTGCCCTCAGCACACCTCCAAAACCGAAAGAGAAAAGGGAGAGGGAGACCCCTCTGCCACCTGAAGCCAGGAGAAGCAAGCGGATGTCCCCGAGCAAGCCACAGCCTTCACCCAGCGGCCATACCACTTCAGGGGATGTACCTACTTCACCCAGTGCAAGAACCCCCTCTAAACCATCAGCTACCCCTGGAAAGGGGAGCCCAAAAATAACTTCTTGGACACGAAAGATAGGCCAGTCGCCTTCTGAAGCCCGGCTCAAGGAAATAGAAAAAGGGAAGGAAGCATCACCCTCATCACCATCAGGGGCAGAAAAGGCAGGGCCATCAAAAGCAGAAAAGAAACAGCCTGTTCCGGTCCCGAGTCCTCGGCCAAGGACAAGGAGCAGGGGCAAGGTTGCTCAAGGATGAGCAAATGGTTCAGCTGGGGGGTGATGATGAGCCCCAATTTTGGTACAATTTGGGCTCATTTTTGGCCTATTTTGCTTGCTCAAACCATTCATTTTTATTGTTTATGCATACACTTCTTAGTTTATTCATGTTGTTTGTAGGAGAAAGGATAGGCACTTTATCTACGTAGCTAATGCATTGTGATTCCAGGTTTTGGCATTAAAAGGGAGCAAAAGACAACGAAAAGGTGGCAAGGAGACAACGAGTTGGCACTGCTGACGTAAGGAGAGGTTGTCCACGGTCTTGGGGGACATTCCTCGTGATCCTCACCAAGAACTCCGAGCCCCACTCCATCCTCCCTCCGAGCTTAATACACGGCCAGCTGTTCTACAGGAACAGCAGTTCAAAACTGCTCTACAGGAAACAACATTTATGACCATCCTACAGGATCAGCAGTTAAACTCTAGATTAAGCAGCCGAGCTCCTAGAATCATGGATACTTGTTGGATCATCGTTTTGTATAAGTATAGAGGCGTTAGCCTTGGTTAGGTTGTTGAAACTCTCGTATTACTATTGTAATTTTGGAGCACAGCTCAAGTTTCGTTCTCTTTTGTAAGCCAATTTGGCATGTTATCAGATTATGAATAAAGAAGGCCACTTTTGAGTTAGTTCTGAGTTTTCTCAAGGAGCTATAGCTCTCAGGTTAGGGCCCAACCTGAGAGCCATAGACCTCCTCAGTGTTGTAATGCATTTACAATTAGGTCCAGCACTTGAGTTTGTTTAGTTTCCTATGCAATTCGGATTTCCAGCTTGTTAGTTTAATTGTTTTCATTAGCATAGATAGGACTGGTATGATGCTTTGCTTTCAGTATTCAAGTTTGATAGGTTGGTAGAAGAAATCTCTTGGAGCTCCAACAAAAACAGGTTGTAAAGGCTCACTGCCATCTCACTGTTTGGGATTGGGGTGTAGACCATGATCAAACACCAAAAAGAACAGCAGTCGTTTCATCTCCACGCAAGTTGCCACATGAACGTTTTTCATTAAGGATTTATTCATACATTCTCGACATTGATCCATACTGCACTCTCACGCATTAGTTTTATTGCTTGGTTTCCATTTTGGATTTATAGGTTTCATGGCATAATAGGTTAATGAATTCCTTGTTTTCATGCACAGGTCATTTGTTTTATTTACACTGCTTTTGCTCAAGCGATTTCCTTCGTCATTTTCTTCATCCACCTGCAAGTTCTATTCACCCTCTATCTCACTCACATGCCCTCCAACTCTCTCATTTCACGTACAGCTCCATCTCCTTCACTCTCGTTGATTCCACCCTTCCAAAACATCAACCCATTGCATGCACCCTTCCTTCGTCTGACTTGCCATTTCCTAAGACATCATTAGGTCCATCTCCATCTCCCTTAGCCTCCCACACCACTCCAACACTCCATCAACTCCTGAAAACCTCCACGGCCAACCATCCTGTAGACGTGCACAGCCATCCTGTAGAAAACAGAGTATCCTGTAGGATCCCCTGCAGCCTTCCTGTAGGAGGCCATTCACTTCGTTGCCAAGCTTCTGAACGTGAGGGACCTCTGTGGATGGGTGCTAAGGATCCTTAGGAACCTCTCCTAGCCTCCCCAACCTGTCCCACACTTTCCTTCCTTCTCCATCCCACCTGCACAATCAAACCCTAATTAGGCCAAGTTCACACTCATTCCACACACCAAAAGGAAAAACACAAAAACACATTTCTCATGATGCAAGTAGCTTAGACCCATGCATTTACACTTGTTAGAGGTAATGACAGCATTCATAGGAGTTGCACCCACATTCTTTGCATTATAGAAGATAGACTAGTTAAATTAGGGTTTCATAGATTTACATGCTTTAAATTGCTTTTGATTCAGTTTGTCAAGCAGCGTAGCCTTCCTTTGAGTTAGCTTTCGTCCATCATTGATAAAGCTTCTTCTGTGAGCCTATAGAAGTTGGCTTAAGCCCTAGCGGACTTGTGCCAGCTGACCAAGTGACAGCTGCGACAAGGGCTAGTACTTGTGCATACAGCACCGTCGCTTCCAAGTTTGTACGAACTACCGGGTTGATAAAATTAAGAGACAGGAAGCCCCAGGAGTTGTAGCATTATTGCTACAATACTGGAGCCCACCATCTTAATTGTCCACCATCCGCTCCTTGTTGCCTTAAATTGGACATCTTGTCATGAACAGTGACACCAATGGTCACTTTCCACCCTATCCACACAGCAGCATAGTCCCTTTTGCGTGAACGTGATCTGTGTGTCATATTGGTCCTATGCGTAACTTCTGGGTTGCCCAACTCCCATACACACTCTTTTATAGAACCATGCTCTCTTTCAACTGCTTGGAGAGCTGAGACTATACTTCCTATGGATAGTTAGGTGGTTGCACTACCGGTGCGAGGATTCAAGTTACCTTCCAGCTCGGTCCACGGGCCTCCCTTAGTTACCCTTGCGCTAATCAACGCCTCGCATTATTCCTTATGCGGTGTACCTCCTTGGTTGCTTTGCCTGATAAAGTGCAGTCGCAACCATGGTAGGATGGCCAAAATCCCTCGGCGACAATCTTCTAGTGTAGTGGTAGGGTTGCCCATACATGGCCCCATCCTTCTATCAACACGTAATGCTTGCAAGATTTTGGATTCCAGCTTTCTGATATCCTCACCCATTAATATGCTTTCCTAATTCAGTCATACTTGATCTTCTTTGAGTTTGCAAAGCTCAAGGTTCCCTCACTCAATGGATTCTTGAATATGCATATATTCATCCTTGCGCGGTTGCATAATCTCTTCGCTCTAGTCCTTGCATGCTATCACAATTATGGGAGTGATTGCATGAGGATTCTTTCCCAAAGCTAAGGCCTTGACTCTATTTGTCATCTTTGGAACCATTTATGTGCTCAAGTTCTTGCACATGGCCCTATAGGCCCATCAGACCGCTGGTACATGTAGGTCCCAATCATTTCATCCCATTTGGTAGAATTTGTTCATGATTCCATATAGATTTTTGAAGGCTCTGACGTGGAATTTTTGTCGCTTTCCCTGCTGTCTTGTTGGGTTCTGATTTTCGATCTTTAGTTTGGGAGATGCTTGGACAACACACATCTGCACCCATCGACATAAGTGGGCATACAAACTGCTTCATCCTGGCTGCCCGGCTCACATTCATCACTGGGGACTGCCAAATCATAAGCACATCGTTTTCTACATTCACACCAGTTTCCAATATTCTTCTGGTGTGTATTCCACCATCATGCAGGTGTCACGCGCAACGCCCATTCCAGCGCACCGTACTGCTATTGTTCTAGTACTACACTTTCAAATTTGTCTAAGAATTCATCCGCTCTTGTTACCCCATCATATATTGGTAGTTCCCTTGCTTTGGTCATCACACACCACAGTGATCTAATCACCATGTTGCAATTCAGCGTTGTTACTTCGTACAACTGGTTCTGCCAGCGTTCTATTTCTTCATCTGAATCTAAAGTACAGGAATAGTCGAGCTCCCATGAGATTCTCCCATATGCTGTCGGGTTCACCAAATCTTGGTCTTGTGCTGTTATTTGGTAAATGCAAGCTCATCATCGCTGTCATTGTTGCGCACAAGTTCAGTGTAGCACACTCCTTTAGCTAGATCTAGTGGAACTACTGTGCATAGAGACTTTTTCTCGAATATCATCTTCCGCTTCTTCAGGTTGATGACTCCATTCATATCAGTGGCCACTCTATTCCTAGCAACGCGAGATAAGGATTGATGTCATCAACAATCTATATCAGTTCGAAGTTTGTCTACATGCTCGCACCTTCAATATCCACTGTTACCCCTTGTAACCTCCCCATGGGAAAAATATTCTGTTGGTTCACCTTTCGCAATTGAATCGGGGACCACTACAACACCGGCTTGCCCATGCATTCCCATGTCTGCTTTGGTAATACATTTGCATCCGAACCCAGGTCTAGGATTACTTGATCCATTTCATATTCACCATTCTGCGCCATCAATCTCATTTCCCTCCTGGTGCGCAATACATGCTTTCCAGACTTCTGGACTACGTGCAGTTCCCCTGACCCTGCGTAGCTAGTTATCAGCTCATGTAATCGTTTAACCACCTTATTATCGCGCAACAATTTCATGCATGTCTCTAAAAAGGTATTTAGCATAGAAGGATCCATTCCCGACTATGGTTGATCCTTACTATTTGAAGTAGAGCCCTCCGCGAAGCTCTTCTTAGCTTCCATAAATGTCTCCTTTGCGCATTCCAAGTGAAATTCAAGTTCCTTTGTAGGTGCCTTGCAAACCCATGTATCTTCCTCGGGCTACTTCCCCTTATCTTCCCCTATAGTCATACCACTTCGAAGTACCATATTCACATTTGGATCTTCTTCGCATAGTTCAGACCTCATCATTTGAATATTTTGCGTCAGAGTAGGCTGAAGTACCCCATTTTCACACATCTGCGTGATCAACGTGGGACAATCTACTGCTTCATGGTTGAATTAAGAACAGTATGAACAAGATAGTATCGTTGGGTTGGTACAATCACATGCATAGTGCTTTGGTCTCCGCAATTGTAACAGATTATCTGTCAGTAGCCCCTTTCCGGCCCCATTCCTCCTCGTCCTCGACCCCGACCCTGAAATCCAGTGCACCCCATCCCCGTGGATGGGTCAAGGCCTCGCATTTCTATCTGCATTCTATATGCTAGGGTCCACTCCATCATAAATTTGTAGTTGTGACAAGTACGTTCATCATGGCCCACTGATCTACAGAAACTACAAAACAGTTGTTGGTGAGTCTGCATATACTTTTGCAAAAAGTGACAGTTATTCATTGTGTGCTTTCCTCCTATCTAACAGATTGAACACCATAGCACGGGTGCTGCACTTGGCCCTACCTATGCCTCTGGTCTCAATGGCATTGGTCCCCCTCCTGCCAAGTAGTTCGCAAAGACTAGACAATGGTATTTATCATGGCCCTGGCCTTTCCATTTTATGCACCACACTTCTTCGCGTGCCTTTGGCCATGGTGCCCTTTCCTGCTTCAAACTCTGCATCTCCAAGCATAGATTCTGTAGTTACGCGTGGATTTGTTGGACTCCCGACCCCAAATCCTGTATCGGTGTTTCATGCAACCTCATCGCCATTTCCAATGCTTTGGCCTAGGTTGAAAGCTTCTGTTGTGACATCGTCATCCTCAGGTGTGGTGTCAAAGACGCCACAAACTATGCATGGTGCTGCACATCCATTAGCATCATATTAGCCTCGTGGATCGTACTCTTCAGCCTCCAATCTAGATCCCAGGGGGTCTTGATTGGAAACATCGTGATCTCTTTAAATCTGATGATTGACTGTGTCTTTAATTTTGGCTGGCTAAATTCTCTATTCAACGCATTCTGGATCTCTGCTATTCCTGCATTTGGGTGATCATTTAAGTGCTTGATATACCATGTCAGCGCGCGATCCTGCAGTGTGCTTACTAATGTGGCCTTCTTATTGTTGTCATCCATAACCCCATCTGCTTCCTACACTGCTCTTTCCACGAACCAGAACTAGTCTGGATCCTCATTCCCTACTCCTCTGAATACGGGTAGCTTGATCGAACTCACCATGCTAAACCATGGGGGTGGTGGAGGTGGGGGGTTGAAGATGGAGGTGAAGCAGGTGAAGCGGGTGATGGCATAAGTGGAGGTGATAACTGCGGAATGTGATGCCTTATCAAACTGACTGGGCTTCTCAGAGAAACCCGAGCGCATTCCTCCTCACTCTCTCGTGAAGGTGAAATTAAGGGACTGTTTCCTAATCCTTCGATACCTTTGTAGATGTTTCCGCTTTGCGTCGTTCCAAAAATCAATATATTCACATAACCCGCTTTTCACATACCAACATCTTAATGTAGGTATTCAGGGATTTAATGTACCTACCTCACGGTCCCTTGAGAAAACATTGTTCTCCTTCGCTATAGCTCACAGTTGTTTCTATTGAAAACTCAGTGATAAATCCTCCTATTATTCGATCGAGCCAATGGTCCACAGCTCGTGCGATGTTATCTTCTAATGCCTCTAGTCTGTGCACTAACTCCGGAGTCCACACTATTGGTTGATCGAGCTTATACCTTCCTTGACTATTGGTTAACCTTGCAATCCAATCATACATCTTTGAAGAGAAGGACGTGAAGAAGATCTCGTGGATTTTCGTATACACATAGTGATCCAGCCACCTCTTCTCAGATATCTGCAAAGTTATTTTCTTCTGCATCACAAACTCATGAAGTTTCTTGTCTAACCACTCTTCAATTTCCTTCTTTGTGGGGTTCCATTTTTCTGACATTAGACATCCCTTAGGCAGATCCCAGTCTCAGCAACGAAAACATTTGTTGGCTTGTTGGGGCCTGACCCAGGTTGAAAAGTGATTTAGCTAGACAAATCCCGAAACTACCGGCCCTTTCAGCAACAGTCCATGGAGTGCGGACTGAGGTCTCACCCAAGGTAGTATGGGAGGGTGCTAGAACCAGGTTTCTGCACCCTAGGGATGTCTTGATGAGATTTGGGAAGTTTGTGATCCAATCTTGCACGCTTGCATTGTTCCGCGCAACCCTCTGACCTTCGCGTAATTTTGGTACAAAACATGAAGAGGAACTGTCTAGATCCTTTACCTTTACTGTGTTATTATTATAGATCTGACTTAATTTTGTGGGCCCAGTAGTCTTTATCAAACATTCAACATTCATAACAAGTGCACGCAATCATAAACTGTAAAGAGATGCATAACAATATAACAAAAGTATAAACACACAGATCTTTGAGAGGATGCACAATATTTCAAAATCAACTTATCTTTCATTAAACATATATTTAGTTACAATCCCAACTCTTCCCTACGCACTCAGCTACAGGAGTCCGCGCACACAACTACTGATTCTACTAGGCCTCTGTGCACATAGCTGTAGAGCCTCTCCTTACTACTATAACCCAAGACTTGAATTTACAGACTCAGAATGAAATCCTTATCCCAAAACCATATTACTTCAGATCAAGATTCCCATAAACTGCCTTCTACCCTTAGAGCCTCGTTCTATTTATACTTTTCCATGGTCCACATACCATGGGTAGGTTGACAGATTCTATATTAAATTACAATATTTTAGGGCGGACTACCCTAGACTCTCGCACTCCGCACCTGCATTTTGCAGGGTCTTTACATTACATTGACCCAAAACTGGGCTTTAAGCCCCAAAAACCCGTTATGGGGGGATCCACTGCCCAACAGAGCCCATATTAAATCTTTATTTAAGATAAAAAGCTATAATGATTATCATAAAATTAGAATCCTTAGTTGAGAAAAAAATTAATTTGTTATTCACTTCCCATAAAAGACGCCTATCAATTTAAATATGTGATATTTATTAATATTTTATATAACAAATTAAATATGTTATACTTATTAATATTTCATATAACAAATTAATATGTGGTGAAATGAATTTGAATATTAAGGGAAAGCTATAGTCCCTATCATAGGCTGCTAAAACTATTCTTTAAGTGAGATCAATATTTGTTAGCATTCTTGTAGAAGAATAATGTAAATAGGATTTGCAACGAATTTGTTGGAGTGTGCAAGGCCTCTATAATATATGTTTACATAGAAACCATACAGGCCGTCAGGTTATAGTAACGATCTATAATCCCTAATTTGTAATTACCATGTGAAGTGTATTGTAAGCGATAAAATATTTGAATAATTTTCCAATTAAAGTGAACTGCTCCTCTATTATAGTATTGAAATTTTCTGTATAATCAAAGATTTGGAAGATGATTAATAATTATTTTGTTAAATATTTTGCAACTGATCTCATATTTATCTAAGACGGCAACAAACACTATTTTTTCAAAAACCCATAATAATCATTGGGTGTAGGATGATGATAGAGTTTACAGGAAAAGGATGATATTATAAGGAAACTGAGTAGAATTTTAATCAAACCTAACTCAACAATCATGAAATTTTAGGAAGAATCTGACGATTCACTCTGAGAGGGTAACCAAATTACTGGTCTATTTAATAATATATAAAAATATGAAGAATTATATATATATATATATATATATATATTTTTGGCTAGAATTAAAAATCAGTATAAATTTATGTTAGATATTGATTTAATATGAGTAGAAAGGGATTCAATTTTTTCAGGTGTAATTTTTTTTATGAGCTAATAAATATTTTGTATAGATATTTAGTTTTTTCTATTTTTAGATTTAAAAAAAAAAATATTTTGGTTGATATAAACAAAATTTCAACTTTAATGACGGATTGACATAATTACCCATCACACTCAGATATAAAATAAGTCATTCATCCTAATCAATATCTCAAAAACAAGACCAAGTTTAAATAGTAGAAACTATCTCCTGTTGACAATGGTTGAAGATGGACATCTCTCGGATAATGAGGGTGACAAAATTAACAGGTAGAAAAATAAAATCCCCTCTGGAATTAAACTGAGAATTCAGGTGTAGTTTTCGTAAGAGAAAATAACTCTAACCACCCAATTTTCTCCATGAAGTGTGATATTAATTTTAAGTTCAATTTTGATAAGTTATGTTTTAATCTAATTATTTATTACTAATTTCTTGTGAATAATCTTATTTGACTGTGATTAAGTAATATGAATACCCAATTTTCTCCATGAAGTGATATAGTCAGTTTAAGTTCAATTTTGATTACATATGTTTTAGTTGAGTTTTACTTTAATTATTTATTACTAATGTCTTGTGAATAATCTTATTTAATGGTTATTAAGTAATATGAATATTGAATTGACTCTTTCTAATTTCAAATTTATTCTGTGTTTTCTGCCATTACAATCTTTGCCATGGTATCAGAGAGCATGAAAATTTCTGCCAATTGTAAGAGTAAATTGCTTATGTGTATGCTGTCCTGTAGTCACTATAAGTGTGGAAATATCTACCAGCATTGAGAGTACATGTGTTGAGTGCATGGAGTTGTTATCTAATCTATTGAGAGAAGGGAGGATCACTTAGTGAAAATTGTTGGCATAGAGTATATGTAGAAATGGTGATGTAGATTGGATTTGCAGCGAGATTGGTGAGCTCGAAGATGTAACATCTAATCCAGAGGTTGAGAAAGTCAAAGAAACAACAAAAGTTGTTTGAGATGTATTTGAACAAGTTGGAAGCCAAAAGAAAAAAGAATGCCTTCACAATAAAATGCATAAAATAATGCGTAGATGGCATCATTTTCCCCTTATTGCATATGCAAAGACAAAGAGGTATGGGATATGCTTTTGGAGGAGTTTCGGTGTAAGGAAGAGAAATCAAGTTGAAGATGAAAACAAAGGTAGAACTATAGCAACAGATCTATAGAAAGACGAAGAATTTGGTGAATCCCACTTGAAAGTGGATGACACTGACTTTGATTGTGAAGGGTCTGTAGAAGCAATAAAGAGAGAAAACAAATGCTTGTGAATTCCACTATGCTCAACCACAAGTGGACAATGATTTAGTGAATCCAACAACAAATCTTGTTGAAGATATTGAAGCTTCCATTGAATTAGTAGAATATATGGTGGATCTAATAATTAAAAGTGATGATGTTCACTTTGATGAAGAATAATTAGCAAGTGATAAGTGGTTGCACATGATGCAATAGAAACATCTCATTTATATGATTTTATTTGGGGAGAGAAACCCACTTGTGTATAGAAGCCAAGTGGAATACACCATGCTTGTATAAGAAGAGGTTGTTAAAGTAGTGGAAAATGAATATTATGGTGCAGAGATGGAAGCAACAGAGGCAACGAAGGAAGTGTAAGAGGAGAAAGCTCTCATTGTAGAGCATAATGAACAAAACCAATATCGTTTTGAAGATGTTTTTGTTATAAATTTAACTTTGATTTCAAGTGTGGATGTTAGAAACAAAATTTGAAGAAGAATTAAAATTCCTTGAAGCATGGCTTGCAACACCATGTTTTTATGAAGTTTGTATAGAAGTTCCAACAATATATGTTGAAGGCAACATGTAGGATGGTGTAGAAAATGAAAATTTCAATGAAACTTTCATGTATTGGAGTCTTGAATAAATAAAATTTTATTACTAACTTATGTTGCAACAAGTTGATGATGAGCACACTATAGAAGATGATATGTGGCAACAATCCACATACAAGCATATTTTTGAAGAAATAGATACAATGCATGGGAAACAATGAAAGAGTTGCACCAAAAAATGAAATAACTAAATTTTGATGTGTACAACAAAAAGAAAAAAAATGAAGTAATTAAGAGGATACAAGATTTGGAAGAAAAAAAAAAAGAGCCTAAGCACTGATGTCAAATTTTTTGAGTCATTGTAAGCCTAGATAAAAATCTTAGTTTAAATTTGTGTGGTTTTAATTAAGGGGAGCATTGGAGAAAATATTCCAATCACTAGATGAGATCATAGTGAGTTTAAGTTTAGTTTAAGTTAGTTAAGTTCTAGTTAAGTTTTACTCCTGTCATTTATTATTGATGTCTCCTATATAATCTTATTTAATTGTTACTATGTAAGGTGAACATTGGGTTCGCTCCATTTCTAATTTGAATTCATTGTCTGTGTTTTTCGCCTCTGCAAATTTTGTCAACTTTCTTATCTTATCATTGATAGTGTAAGTAGTTTTCTTATTAGTTTTCTTATTTGATGGTGTAAACCTCTGAGTATGAAGCAAACCAAAATTGAAATTAAACTAGAAATTAAATCATTTCAAAAAAAATTATCAAAAAATTTATGTCTTTATAGACTTGTGAATCATAGAATGACATTCTTTAATATTTTTTAATCTTTTAATAAATAACTAACAATTATGAAAATTACATATTTTTATTCATTATATAAGGAAATATAAAAACACCTTAAATATATAGATATTTAATAGATTGAAGTGGTAATTTATTTGAATTCAATTCAAGGCTCAATTAATATATATGTTTTATGTGTGTGGCATAGTTATAATTGTAATATATTATACATATTTACATCTTCAACCCTATATCAATTATAATATTGATAAATTACAATTAATTATGTGAACGCATTTAACAAAAAAAATTGTTTGTATCTCACTGCCTTGTATTAATTATAATATTAATAAATTATATTAATTATGATAACTAACCTAACAAATATATTTATATTTAATTTTTTTTGGCTCTAAAAGCTATAGAAATTCCAGTCATATTTTGAAAATTCCTAAGATTTTTGTAAATCCAAGTGAAAGCTGTCAAACATTATAATTTTAGGTGTCTTAGAAGTTTTTGATGGTGTTGAATCCATTTCCACCATCAAAAACATGATTCAAACAATGCATCTACAAGATTTTTTGAAACTTTTTTTCCTGTATTCTAACCACTTTTGACGATTCCGCCTAATTCCTTCGCCTCCATAAATGATATATTATTTGGATTCCAAGCTACCAGTTCCATGCTACAGGTAATGTCTGCACTCGATTCCTGGCTTATGGTTTTTTGGCTCTACTCATGTGCTATTCCATTTTTTTCTTTAAACTTTATTGCAAAATTGCAGTCACATTTCCATTATCGTAGCAAAAGGTTGTGGGTTCGATGATTCACCTCTATATTCTCCCTTTTCACCCACTGTATTTGCATGATTTTAGCTCTGGAGTTGAGGATCCTTTATGGGTCCTACATTGTTTGAGAACTCGGTTGTAATTTATACTCGGTTTGGATAATATGAAACTATCATCAAATTCAATGAGTTTAAGGGGATTAATAGAACTCTTGGAGATTTTCTTTGCCTGCCAATAATCCTATTTTCGATGGGCATTTTTATGTTCTTGATTCGCTCAATTTTCAATTCTAGAGTGAATTCGAAAGTGTCCATGAATGTATGTAGGTAATCTTTCTTCCCTTGAGCTTTTATACCTTCATTGTATCAAAACATAGTTGCTTTCTAAAATAAAAATAACAAAAATTGAAAGTTTTAAATATTTAGATATTATGATTGTTGAGTTGAGAAACTTATTCTACAGTTCAATATGATGTATAATCTTGTCCATCAGTCATTAGAGCTCAATTGTCCGTGAGTCATTAAAGTTGTGTTGTTTCTTTAAAAAATTGGAGTTTAATATTAGGTTTTATAATCTTAGTTTTAATATTAGGGTCATAATATTGAGTTTGATGTTATGGTATACAATATTATTTTTATAGTGTTGGTGTTTATAAAATTTCATTTAGCATTTGGTTTAATGTTTTCGAATTTGAATAATGTTAATTTTTTCGAATTTGAATAATTTTAAAATCTATCAAACATTGTATTATGACAAACATTGTCGGATTGTGTGCAACATTGTGCAATTTGAGAAGTGATATGATAATAATGGTTGGAATGCTACATTGCATTCTAATTTTTCATATGTCACATTCTTACATTATAATGGGGTTTCATATTATAATATTTGAGTCATACAAAAATTAGTTGAATGTTTCATTGTGACAAACATTGTTGGAACGTAGCAATTAAACTAATACTCATTGTCACAATGTTACATTGAATTACAATTTATCCCTTGGGTTTATAGTATCAATATATTAGGCTTATAATTTTGATTATTTTACTAACAATATAATCACTTTAGTTTATATTTCGTTGGGTATATAGATCTATATTGTTTATAATATTGATTTGCAAAGTTTATTAATTGCTTGGGCTTACTAATCACTTGAGTTTAAAATATTGATTGCTTCGGTTTATAATCACTAGGTTTTATAATATCAATTCCTTTAGGTTTATAAAATTAATAATTTCTTGGTCAAATATGGTCCAACATCGCATTTTGACAAAGATTTTCTCAATATGAAAATCAACCATGGTCCAACATTGCATTGTGACAAAGATTGTCTCAATATGAAAATCAATCATGGTCAACCATGGTCCAACGTTGCATTCTAACAAAGATTGTGTCAATATGAAAATCAACCAATGTAAATAGCGGTAAACCATCTTTATCTTATGGTTTATATACCTTGGATTTATATATTAATCCCTTGAGTTTAATATTATTCCCTTGGGTTTATAATATCAATCCCTTGGGTTCATTGAATGGTTCATATTCCCAGGGTTTAAAATAATTCATAACCATGGTCACATTGTGACAATGTTTGTCTCATGGTCCATTGTCGCATTTTGAAAACCATGGTCATCCATGGTCCAACATCACATTGTGACAAAGATTGCCTCAATATCAAAACCAACCATGGTCGATCATGGTCAACCATGGTCCAGTGTCACATTATTAAAATGATTCTCCCAATATGAAAATAAATCATGGTGAACCATGGTCACACATGGTGAACCATGGTTCAACATCACATTGTGACAAAGATTGACTCAATATGAAAATTCAACCATGTTTGTTTTACAGTTTATAATATTTATCTTAGGGTTTATATAGCTTGTGTTTACAACATTAATCCAATGGATTTAATATTATTCCCCTATATTTTTAGTGGTAATCCCTTGAGTTTATTACTCCCTTGGGTTTATAATATTATTAATTCATTGGGTTCATTAATCCCTTGGGTTTTTAATCCCTATGATTTATAATATTAATTCCTTTGGTTGCTTAATCCCTTGGATTTATTGATTTCTTGCGTTAATAATCTCCATGGTTTATAATATTAATATTTTGGGTTTATACTATTAATAATTCCTTAGGTTTATTAATCCCTTTTGTTTGTATTATTAATCCATTGTGGTTTTGAATATTAACCCCTTGGGTTTTTAATCCATTTGGATTTTAATATGAATAATTCCTTGCATTTATAAATAATAAAACCATGGTCAAACATGTTCCAACGTCTCCTTGTGACAAAGATTGTCTCAAAATGAAAATCAACCATGGTCAACCATGGTCCAACATCGCATTGTGACAAAGATTGTCTCAATATGAAAATAAATCATGGTCAACCATGGTCCAACACTGCATTGTGGCAAAGATTGTGTCGAAATAAAAATCAACCATGGTCAACGGTGTTTATTTTAGGGTTTATATGAATTGGGTTTATAATATTAATCCCTTCGCTTTAATATTATTCCCTTGGGTTTATAATCCCTTGGGTCAACCATGGTCCAACTTCGTATTGTGACAAAGATTATTTCAATATGAAAATCAATCATGGTGAACCATGGTCCAACTTCGCATTGTGACAAATCTTGTGTCAATATCAAAATCAAACCTAGTCAACCATTGTCATCATGTTTGTTTGAGGGTTTATTATATTTATCTTATTGTTTATATACCTTGGGTTTACAACATTAATCCCTTGGGTTTATTAGTGCCTTGGGTTTATAATATTATTAATTCGTTGGGTTCATTAATCCCTTGAGTTTATAATATAATCCATTGGTATTGTTAATCCATTGGGTTTTAATCCCTAGGTTTTATAATATTAATCCCTTAAGTTTATTGATTCCTTGTGTTAATAATCCCTAGGGTTTGTAATATCAATCCCCTGGGTTTATGCTATTAATAATTATTTGGGTTTATTAATCCTCTCAATTTGTAACATTAATCGCTTTGGTTTTTAATATATTTGGATTTTAATATGAATAATTGCTTGGGTTTATAAATAATAGGCCCATGGTCAATGATGGTATAACACTGCATTGTGACAAGGATTATCCCAATATGAAAATCAACCATGGCCAACCATGGTCCAACATCGCATTGTGTCAAAGAATGACTCTATATAAAAATTATTTAGGGTTAGCCATGGTCCAATGTCACATTATGAAAAAGATTGTGTCACAATGAAAATCAACCATGGTTAACAATGATCAATCATGTTTATTTAGGATTTATAATATTTATTTTAGGGTTTCTATACCTTTAGTTTATAATAATAATCCCTTGGGTTTTATATTATTCCCTTTGGTTTTCATTATTAATCCCTTGGGTTTATTTTTCCCTTAGGTTTATAATATCAATCCTTTGGATTTATTAATCCAAGGGTTTATAATCCTAGGGTATAATATTATTCATAGATTTTATAATATTAATCATAGGTTCTAATAATAATCTTAAGGTTTAATATTGTTTCTACATGAAAATCAACCATTGTCAACCAGGATATAATCAACCATGACATGGCCAACCATGGTCCAATGTCACATTCTGACAAAGGTTGTCTCTATATGAAAATTAACCATGGTCCAATGCTGTGTTGTGACAAAGATTGTCTCAATATGAAAATTAATCATGGTCAACCATGGTACAATGTTGCATTGTAATAAATATTCTGTCAAAACGAAAGTGAACCATGGCCAACAATGGTCAACTAGGTTTACTTTAAGGTTTATAATATTTATCTTAGGGTTTATATACCTTGGGTTTATAAAATTATTATCTTGGGTTTATAATGTTATTCCATTGGGTTTGATATTATTCCCTTGGTTTTGTTAATCTCTTATGTTTATAATATTAATCTGTTGGGTTTTTAATCCACAGGGTTTATAATATTAATCCCTTGGGTTTATACTATTAATAATTACTTGGGGTTTATTAATTCCCTAGGTTGGTAATACTAATCTTTTAGGGTTTTTAATATTAATCCCTTGGGTTTTTAATCTGATTATATTTTAATATGAATAATTCATTGAGCTTATAAATAACAAGCTCATGGTCAACCATGGTCCAATGTCGCATGCTGACAAAAATTGTCTCAATATGAAAATCAACCACGGTCCAACGTCACATTGTGACAAAGATTGTGCCAATATTTAAATCACCATGGTCAAACGTCACATTGTGACAAAGTTTGTGTCAAAATGAAAATCAACCATGATAAAAAATGGTCATCCATGTTTATTTTAGAGTTCATAATATTTATCTTAGGGTTTCTATACCTTGGGTTTATAATATTAATCCATTGGGTTTAATATTATTCTCTTGGGTTTATAATCCCCTGGCCATTTAATATTAATCCTTTGAGTTTATTAGTCCCTTGGGTTTATTAATCTAAGGGTTCAACTTATTAGGGTATAATATTATTAATAGGGTGTATAATATTAAACCTAGGGTTTAATATTAATCCTATGTTTTAAGATTGTCTCTATATCAAAATCATCCATGGTTAACGATGGTCAATAACCATGGTCAAATTATGAAAAATATTGTGTCACGGTCCAACATCACATCTTGACAACCATTGGCTTCCATGGTCCCATGGTCCAATGTCAAACTAGAACAAAAATTGTCTCAATATGAAAGTCAATCAGGGTCAACCATGATCCAATGTTGCATTATGATAAATTTTGAGTCAAAATGAGATTCAACCATTGTCAGCAATGGTCAACCATGTTTATTTTAGGGCTTATAATATTTATCTTAGTGTTTATATACCTTGGGTTTATAATATTAATGAATATGAAAGTCAATCAGGGTCAACCATGATCCAACGTCGCATTGTTATAAATTTTTAGTCAAATGAGATTCAACAATGGTCAACCATGTTTATTTTATGGTTTATAATATCTATCTTAGGGTTTATATACCTTGGGTTTAATATTATTTCAGTGTCAATCATGATCCAACGTCGCATTATGATAAAATTTGAGTAAAAATGAGATTCAACCATTGTCAGAAATGGTCAACCATGTTTATTTTAGGGTTTATAATATTTATCTTAGTGCTTATATACCTTAGATTTATAATATTAATCAATATGAAAGTCAATCAGGGTCAACCATGATCCAATGTTGCATTATGATAAATTTTGAGTCAAAATGAGATTCAACCATTGTGAGCAATGGTCAACCAAATATTTATCTTAGGGTTTATATGCCTTGGGTTTAATATTATTTCCTTGGGTTTAATATTATTTCCTTAGGTTTATAATACCTTGGGTTTTTAATATTAATCCTTTGGGTTTATAATATAAATCCCTTGGGTTTATTAATCTAAAGGTCTATATTCCTAGAGGATAATGTTACTCATAGCGTTTATAATATTAATCCTAGGTTTTAAGATTGTCCCTATATGAAAATCAATCATGGCCAATCATGGTCAATGATGATCAATAACCATGATCACATTGCAATAAAGACTGTGTCATGGTAGAACGTCACATTGTGATAAAGATTGTATCAATATGAAAATAAATCATGGTCAACCATGGTCCAACGTCACATTGTGACAAATATTCTCTCAATATGAAAATCAATCATGGTCGACAAAGGTCCAACATCATATTGTGACAAAGATTGTATCAATATGAAAATTGACCATGGTCGAACATGTTTGTTTTAGGGTTTATAATATTTATCTTAGGGTTTATATACCTTGGTTTTACAATACTAATCCCTAGGGTTTAATATTATTCCCTTCGGTTTTTAATATTAATTCCTTGGGTTTATTAGTGTATTTGTAATGTCCCATATGAGAAAATTTTGGAACAAGCTCTTCACATAAAATTTGTTATACATTTAACAGAAGATTGCGATGTAAAAATAAGCAAATAAAGCATTTGCAATCTCATAACATAATGAATAGGAAATCCTCGACTTTATTATATTAGAATAACTAGGGTTTACATGCAAATACAACCCATATAGTTGAGATCAATGGCCTTAGACAGATCCACAATAATGCCACAATCGACCTCCAAAACAAATTCAAAAGCCAATACACTGCAGCCTGTGAACCCTGAATGGATTCACCAAGGGAAGATATGGGTGCTCGCCCACTCTCACTAAATCACCTGAGGGTTTCTGTCCCGGACTATTACTGGAGTGGAGAACCGAGTTCTCAACCTCACATAAAAGAAAAAATATCAAAACCAAGATGTCTCTAAATGACCTTCTCCTCCTCTTTTATACATCTCATGGATAGATCCCCAAGCCTCTAGAAGCATCTTATTTTATTATTATTCTAGAAGCTCCTCCATTGACTTTATCTTAAGTGACCCTTTTATTTTATTTTAATTAATTCACTTTTGGCCCCTATCCCCTAATTGATTATTTTTCCTTAATTAAATGACTAATTAAATTCATTTTTAACCAAGGAAAATGGTCAATCGCCCACCATACTCTCTCCGACCACTAGAAGTCACCTCTCAACATCCCATCCTGTAGATATTCTCATTCTTGTTCCAACGAGCTATTACATTGAGGTGTTCCATCAATTAATCTCCATGAAATTCCACCTGAAGCATAATTATTTAAGTTATGCCGATAATAATCCCGCTTTATGGGAATAATAAGAAAGTCACGAAACCAAAAACAAGATGTGCGGAACTGATCATGATGATGAATATGCCAATCGAATGTCATCGGACCCCATAACGACTCCTCCAAAATCCATCGGGACCCCTGATGACATAAACCTACTCCATTAACGTGACCATCACCTGCCTTGGAAATCCACTCTGGCTGTACCATGGAGGAAAATAAAAATGGGGACATTACAGTCCTCCCACCCCAAGATTGCATGCCCTCAAGAAACCTAAATTTGTGGACCAATATGGTGGCCCAACGCAAGTGAGACCCAATGTCAGGATCCAATACGAACCATTAGTTGATGCTCTGCTCCTGTGTCAACCTACCATGAATGGACCCTTCAATGCTCAGACCCCAGAGAAATCTCTATCTAAACCTGTCATTAGCAAATCCTCCTGGACCCCAATGTCGCAAAGAACAAGTATCAAGGCTCCAAAGCTCCTGCTCTACTATAACTCCAACCATGAATGTTGCCCATCCACCGCGTACCAACTCATCACTCTCTCCAATCCAACGCTTTGGCATAATCCAAGGCAAGTCTCATCATACTAATGTTGTGTTGAAATACTAATAAGTGGCTAGCCTACATCTTGCTTCCAACTAAATCATGTAATATCCCTCACCTCTATGGGCTCCTGCAGTACACTGCTCCTGACTACAAATGATACTCCATCAATAGGGTACCAACTCATGATCTCTCGCCAATTCAATGCATGGACACCTATGCAAGGAATGATTCTACTGGGTTGATATGGGTCCCTACTCAATGAATGCAACTTTATTTGGTAAATCAAATAGATATGTCTAAGGAACCCTACCCCTCTCACTATAATAGGCAAAAGCAGGCAATATGTGCTACAAACCCTATCTATGTATTCTTAGAGTGGGATGCTACCTAAAAATGTTGTAGCTCGGTTGACTGCCACTACATCGATTTGCACATCATCAATGGGTAGACCCAAAGATGGATGCACTTCCATATCCATCACCTGATAGGAAACAACACGCTCATCCAATCCACCAATCTCCTACCAAACTATCCTATCATCCTCCAACACATCCAAAAGACATGTGTTTGCAAATACTGCCACCCTGTTAGCTTTCTGCACATCTATATGCTCCTCATCAATGGATGGCCCCAAGGATGGCTTCTCATCCTCCTCCATCATGGGCTCAACATGAACCTCCAATTGGATCTTCCCAAAAGGCTCATCATGCATACTATGCATATCATCCTCCTGAGCTGACTCATGCTCCAACATAAGTTGCTCATGTTGATTCATCACAGGTGATAGACTATCCTAAATGTCTCTCCTAAGACCCAAAAACTATTCATCATATGAATTTGGCTTGGCGTTAATATCTCGCCATGACTCCTACTCCTCTATGTTATCTCTATGTTAAATCATAAACTACTCATTTGCTCCCTAATCTCTTACCCACATGGGAACAATCGAATGCTTCTTGTACTCCTCTACCACACACGGATGCATATCTGGGCTACTGTAATCAACTCCATATGATTGCTTGTGCTCCTCTAAGGTATCATCATATGAACCCATGGACTCATCTAACGAAGAATCCTCATCCTGACAGACATGAAGAAGATATCCCTGCTCTACTGTTGTCATCTCCTCAGTGTCACTCAAGCATGAGTGGTGAGGTCCCCAAGGTCCTTTGCAGATGAAGAAAAGTCCCTTCCTCCTCATCTCATTCTTGTTGCATGAGCCCCCAAACCTGAGTTGCCCCTCCCTAGTCAGTTGTCTCCTAAACAACCCAATGTTCTACTCAACCAACCTCTTAGATAGACCATAAGTGATTTGTGAGACCAACTGCTTTCTCCTCCAAACAGAGAACAATCGAGACTGCAACTCCCGATAGATGGCATCACAACATCTCATACATCAGGACAAGATGGACTGTATGTGTGCTATGACTCTGTCAGGATGATGTTTCCTAATGATGAAGAAGCATTGGAATATCTCTAAGATCAAACCATCACACTCTATATCAAACATGACTTCATATGTCCTAGTTACAGCCATAACCTATAAAATCTCAAGCTTCTTCCCAAATGTAGGACCCACACTGTTGTCCAAGTCCTAAAAAGTATCCACTATTAGCTTGAAAAATCTCTTCATAACATCATCATGGTAAGGAGCTATAGGGGTGGTTAGTCTCATGATGCTACTAAGCCAAGAAGAAAATGGAAGTCTAACCCCTTCACAAGGTTCGTCCAAGAAATTGGGTTGTATGAGAGCAATCATAGCTGTTCTTAGAGCCCAAATGAGTTTCTTCCCTTCTAACTGGTTTACCTCAGAAATGAGTGCATCCATTTCATCTAGTTTGAAAAGGACTTTCCATGGCCCCTCATGTACTTCAAATCTGTCCCAAGAGAAAAAATATTGTGTCCTATTTCCTGTCCCTTCTGCACATCCTTTAGCTGTTCTTTCTAAAGAATGGCATAGGCCACTCTTGAGAAAGTTTTGTTGTTCAGTTTGGGTTTTTGGTCTAGAATGCAGTCCACTAATGCATTATTGTGATGATTTAAGAGGTGTTTAAATAATCCATTTTTCACTAGTTCCTCACCAACTCAGTCTCAAGCAATCAACGCCAATATCAACATGTGTTCTTTGCAAACTATGCTCTGCAAACACTGTTAGCAATACTTTGCCATTGCTCAACAATTAAAACCCTTTGTAGTATTATAGATTCTCAATAGCTATACAAGGCATCATAAAAAATATTTCCAGGACCCCCCCAACACTTTCAACAATATGTAACAAATAGGAACTCATTCCTATCTCTAATAGTCCATGTAGACATGCAAGGCACAAAAAATATTCAACAACATATGGTTATGGAAATGATTACTTTTCCCCATAATTCATAACCTAGACGTATAGCTCAACAAATAATGAATAACAACAAGGATGACTTAGGAAAATGGTATCATATTGAGCACATTAGAATGTTCACAGTATGATCATAGCTGAGTTTTTAGAAATATTTTTGGAACAATCACATTAGAAAAAGCAATACCTTCACGCCAATTCCCATCATTTCCCAGCTCAGAAGTTGGGTATTCACAACATCGCCGCTACTCGTGCCCTAAGAATATTTGATGAAAAGAGCTTCGATAGAGAGAAATCCCATCTCCTTAATGTCCTTGTTGAAAATGGTTATAGCAGACACCTCGGTCAGAAAGCTTTCCTTAAAGCCTTCAAGAACTCGACAGTCAAAAAATAACCTAAAGATCATATCCCGGGGGTCCATATGCCTTTTATCAAAGGTACCACTGATAATATTGCTAAGATTCTTAAGAAAAATAATGTTCCCTCGACCTTCAGACCGCTTAAAATGATTCGTCATTCCCTCCGATCAATAAAAGATCCCATCAACCCCAAGGACATGAAAGGTGTCTATATTATTCCTTGTTCATGTAGAATCCCCTACATTGGTGCGACTGGTCGCTCTATTAACCAAAGGATTAATGAGCATGCAACTGACCTATAACATGGAGAACCAAGTCCTCTACACTGGCGAAACATGTGGAGCAGACTAATCATCATGTTTGTATTGAGGAAGCGCAAGTGATTTCTAAGGTTGCGCATTTTCATCATCGGAAATTTAGGGAAGCTTGAAATCAAAAAGAGGCCTGTTAATTTGAATAGAGATGATGGGTGGAAGATAAGTAGTTTTTTGATCCCTACCCTTTCTTCCTAATCACATCTCCCCTCTGCTTCATTCCCCCCCGGGCCCCCACCTCTATTAATAGCTTAAACTAAAAAAAATTCCCCCTTTCCCTTTTTGCCCTTATCCTAACTAACTGGTTTGTTTCTCTTTAGATGGCTAAACGAATTAATTTGAAAAGTTTCCCAAAAACCATTAATGATATAATATTACTTTCTACAATTGTTTAATAATATTTAATTTAAAGACAATGTTAAAGCAATAGTATTGACTCATATTAAACATTAATAATATTACCCTTGTCATAACTGACTAAATGAGTTAATATTATAAGACTACTATCTAGATTTATAATAAGAAGTTTATTACTATAATAATATTACAATTATACTTAATATAATTGTATTAAAGCATTTATGACTTGTTTTAAATAAATATTAATATTATACATATCATTAAGATTGACTCGTAATAAATAGTAATATTATACATTAAATTAAATTATGTTTACCCTTGTTATAACTAACTGTAAGGGGTTAATATTACCCATTATAAGATTAATATTTAGATTTGAATAATATGGTTTGGTAAAAAAATAAATAAATTCTACCCTATTATAGTATTATAATTTAATAAGATTTAGTATAATAACTTTATAAAACTTATTAGATAATCCAAGAATGTATTAAATGGAATCATAATATACTAATATATATATATATATATATATATATATATATATATATATATGTATTTCATTAATAATAATATTATAATTAAGTAATTTTTAACCTACCTAATCTAGCCGTTTCTTAATCAATTGTGGCCTTGCTCCAATTAAGCCTAATATAGTCGTTTTTCCAGTCAAACCTAACCATTGGAAGATCTGCCATCCCTATTTAACATGGAGCCATGATATGATTTTTTCAACTTGTCCTAACCATGAACCACACTTGTTGGTTCGAAACGCGTCGACAAAGATTTTCTAATGTGATTGTTCCGAAAATATTTCTAAAAACTCAAATAATGGATCACAGAAGCTTAAATTCAATCATGATCATAGTTACTAAAATCTCATGAAGACAAACCCATAATGATAATAAGCACAACACATTAGAGATAATAAAAACTTGGTATATCAAATCTGGAACAATTCCTTGAACTAGCTCATTCCACTCTAGCCGACCTTCATAGAGTGTCTGAACCTCCTAGCAAACTCTGTATTGAAGAATATTCCACCCTTAATGTTCATTGTTTTTCCCCTTATATTCTCTTATTTCACTTATTTGAATCACTGTGTAATGCGATCAACAATTCGTATAAGCCTACTATAGTGGTTTTCTTCTTGTTGAATCTGATTAGGGAGTGCAGAGTACTCAACAACACTTGCAGATCCTGGGTTATGATAACAGTTTTTCATGATCTTTTTCCAGCAATGCAGTGATCAATATGTATGCTACAACAATGTGATAATATCGTGCATCGTCAACAACATTTTACCTACAAACTAATAGCCACGTAAAGTATTATTATTCACTAGTGATAGAATCTTAACTTGACCACAATAACTCAATGTGACACACTACCTCGTAGTGATGTGACTTGACTGTGTGTTGTTATGCTAGAGAGATGCCAACTAATATGAACATAGCCCCATAATAAAAATAAGAGTGTTGTGATAAATTCACTGCTCATAGTTCACTTTCTTGATTTTATTCTTGAAATGGCGGTTGGACACTCTCGGTTGCTGCTTGGTCTACATCGTCAGCGACTTTGGCAAATCACGACTTGTGATTTGGTAAGCATGCACCACTATTCATTAGACTGTAAACAAAAAATTGATATCAACTTTATCATCAACAAGAAAAATAAAAAGGCTCACAGCCTCAAACAGAGATGGCAAAATACCCCTTTGCCCAACACATCCTCTAGCTAGGAAACTTGTAGAGTCTTTAGGATGCAGGCAGATAACTCTTAGAGATGAATCATGAGTTCCTTGGGACCATTGGTGGGCAACAATGGAAGTTCTAAACTCTATATTTCTGTCTAAACTTGCCTTCTTCAAAGGTGTCTATTGGTGCAATAGGGTCTTCCCATCCTCACCAACTTATCCTCAGGATTTCTGGGTAGTTTGTAGCAATTAATGTGACTCCATCACAGGTAACACCCAGTAAATTTTGATCCAAATTGCTTCAAACTGACCTTTACACTCAAGCCACACTTTCATTGGACCAGGTCGATGGGTCATCAGGGCAATGTTGTTAGTTTGGGAAACAAAATTGACCTTCAGCACTGAGCTCCATGTCTAATCAGTGTGCTCAAATCCTCTATGCATTTCTAGGTGAATTTATCGGCTCTGGAGAATAACGCCAAACCTCTGGGATCACCAATTTCGATTGGTGCGTCACAACTTGATGACTCACTTTTTCTTGGACTTCGACTCCTTTCGTGATTTTTGATCTAAGAAAATAACGGCTCAGTCCTATGCTAACAATCGCCAACTAATCTATGTGATCATTCCGTCTCACCCCTCCCACCAAAAATTTCATCGTTGACCCTTACACTCAGAAATATGGGGTTCAATTGAAATATATTTCGGCTCCCTTAGCTGACTTTTTCAAAATAACAATATCTATTTTCAATGAATGATGTGCCCCCATTTCAAAATCGCAATGGCTTTGTCTTTGATTTTGACAGCTCTTTTCGATCCTTCTTTGATGCACCTAAATTGCTCCACGCCCTGGAATCACGAACAACCTTAGTGAATGCGGCATCATCTTCCCTTTGGCCTAGAGGCTTATAGAATAAATATTTGATTTTATAGAGAATGATATGAAGGCCCACTTTGGTCTTAATAAAATAATACTTCAGTCCCCAAAAAACAAATATTCGAGCCTTAGGAACATGCCAGCTTTCAAAATGTAAGAGTAGGCCCCTTTGATGATTTGATAGATGACCTTATTTCGACTTCCAATTTGTTGAATGATTATTAAGAAAAAGACAAATCAAAAAAAGAATTGTCTAATTGCTTAATTTGTAGGATGGCCAAGACATGGTTGAAAAAATCTGATGCTTAGGGAAACTACTCCAAATAATCTGAAACCCTTCCAACTGGAACTCCTCTCGCTAAGTTAAGACTAAGGCTCTGATACAATTGTGATATCCCAAATGAGAAAATTTTGGAACAGGCTCTTCACATAAAATTTTCCATACATTTAATAGAAGATTTCCATGTAAAAATAAGCAAATAAAGCACTGCAATCTCATAACACAATGAACTGGAAATCATCAGCTTTATTATATTAGAAGAACTAGGGTTTACATGAAAATACAACCCATATAGCTAGTAAGAGAAATGGCCTCAGACTGATCTATAATAATGCTACAATCAGCCTCCAAAAAACACTGAAAACCTAATACACTGCAACATGTGATCCCTGAATGGATTCACCAAGGGAAGAGATGGGCACTCACCCACTCTCACTGAATCACCCGAGGGTTTCCGACCTGGGGCTACTACTAGAGTAGAGAATTGGGTTCTCAACCTCACATACAAGAAACAATATCAAAACCAAGATGTATCCCAATGACATTCTCCTCCTCTTTTAAAGATCTCATGGATAGATCTCCAAGCCACTAGAAGCATCTTATTTTATTATTTTATTATTATTCTAGAAGCTCCTCCATTGACTTTATCTTAAGTGACCCTTTTATTTTATTTTGGTTTATTTTATTTAAGTCACTGTTGGCCCCTTTTGATCCAAAATGGATCCTAAAACCTCTAAGTCGTCATGTATATTAACTATCAGAAGCACTATCGCAAGGGAAAACAATGAAAGAATGGCAGAAACAGAGCTAAGCGAAGGTTCAAATAGTGCTGCACAGGAGCCGTTAGATCAGACAGATCAACAGTCCAAATCAAATCGATAGATTGCATCGGAGGAGGTCAGCGGAGGATATCGGAGGTAACCTTATGGTAAACATGACCGTGACCCAACAATACAACGTGAGTTGCTGATAAAGTGTGCAGATCAATGGTGGACATGAACGGAAACATATCACATCGCAATTCTCTAAGAGGAGGACCTAAACACATGATAGCAGGCTTAAGCGATATGCGATGGCCGCATTATCACATTGCAAAGAACCAAGGGACAAGGATGGAACCCGTAGACTTAAGAGTGTGCGATGAGCGCTTCATTGGCAGTCGTTGGATATGGAAAGGAATGGATGGTTGCGATTGAAACCAGTGATCGAAACAATTGGGGTGATAAGATATCAGGGATCGGGAGTGCAACAGAGCAAAGGATAGTTTGAGCAGTGATACTACCGATGCGCCGATAGCCGATGAGGCTGATTAGAGCAATCGATGATCGGAGATCGGGTAATACAAAGGGTCATTGACATGTGATATGCGATTTTGATCAAGTTGGACCCAATAGGAATTATAGATGTGGCTCAATAATATTTGAGTTCCAATATAAAAGTGTTTGTCAGGTTTTTTAGTGTTTTAATGTATTTTCCATATTTCCATTATAAACCCAAATACAAAGGAAACCATGGCATATGGGCGCTTGCGACTTGCGATAGCAATGCAACAATGGACCCGATAGGATTATATGTTGGATTCAATATCTTTTGAAGTTAGGACTTGGCAGATTTTCCACTGTTTTTTAGTGTTTTCCAGGTATTTCTTTGTGTAAATAGAGAAGTGTAATTTCATGGGATTTTCACCCACGCTGGTCCTTTCCTTTTGAAAATAGGTGGCCACCATCCCTTAGAGAGTTTTGCAATGATTTTTTAACACTCTATAGGGATTTGAACGGACAACGGCCAGGAGCCAGAAAGCCCGAGAACGGAGCTGAACCAAGAGTGCCAATAGGCTTAAAAGCCATTCAATGGTAGAGAGTAGGTGGGAAGCAGTTTCTCAGAGAGAGAGAGAGCAAGAGAAAGCAAAAGACAGAGAGCAAGAGGGAGAGTCTGTGTACTCTTGTAGACTTGAGGATTTCAAGTAAGTCCCTGTTGTTTCGTCACTGTTGTGTTGAGATTTGGTTTGAGCTCACACTTGTAATAATCTACTGTTGAAGACATAATATAGAGGTCGACACTAAAAGATGGACCAGGAGACGTAGCCAGGAAGTCTGGTGAACTCCTTTATTATTTTGGTTGTGTTGATGTGTTGATGTGTGTGTCTGTTATGTTTCTTTACTTCTCATTGTCTATATTATTCACAATCTTTTCAATCCATTGCACTAAGTAATATAGCCATTCTTGCACATGAGTCTGTAATACCTTAATATTAATTTAAAATCTCATTTTCAGATCAAGAGGTATCAGAGCATTAGATTTTGTTAAGGTTAGACAAGCTTGTGTTGGATTTTAAATGCTAACTAGTGTAAAGCTCAGACTAGGAGAAGGAGAACTTTTTGAGGCTAATCCAGAGATTGGGAGAGTCTATTCTCAGAGGAGAATGACAGAAGAAGCTCCACTGGGATCAGAATCTCAATTCATGGGTAGTTTTATGGCTATGTGAGCCATGGCGGAAGAGATGTATCTGGAATTTAAGAAGGGTCAAAGTGAAAGCACTTCAACACCCAAACCAGACAGAGGAACAGAGGAACCTTTTCTAGTTACCCCTCTAGAAGGCAAAAGGAAAGAGGAAATGCCTCCTCCACCATCTCCTCCATCATCACCTTCATCATCCTCATCATCTTCTTCGCATAAAACTAGCCCTGATAAGAAAAATAAGAAAACTTCTTTGATTAAATTAGATGTAAAGTTTGATTTGCCGATTTATGATGGAGAACTAAATGCAGAGAAGCTAGATAATTGGATACGATAGACCGATGTATAATTTAGGGTGCAGAAAATTGATTCAGAAAGGAGGAAGATTCAGCTAGCTAGCCTTCTACTTGGAGGAACTGCACTAGTATGGTGGGAAGGCAAGACACAAGCTGATCTGCAAAAACATGGTAAAATCATTTCTACCTAGAATGAATTTGTTTCTGCTATCAAAAAGTAATTCTATCCTTTAGCTTACATGCATCAAGCAATGATAAGTTGGAAAACTCTTTTCCTATTGAAGGGTCAGAGTGTACAAAGTTATACTCAGGAATTCAAGAAAAGAGCTTTAACTCTAGGTATATCCTTGGACTCACCTAAGACATTATTGAAGTATTTAGGTGGTCTACATGGTTATTTAAAGCATACTATTCTCATGTTTAATCCCACTAGCTTAGATGATGTATCAGTTCAAGCCACACATATAGAAGCTAGAGGTAAGAATGTAAACCTAGAGGTTGTGGGATCATCTAAATATCCTGTAAGCAAGAGCAAGGAAAGGAAGAAACTGAAATGGAAGGAGAGGAAAGCAAACACTGTACAAAAGGATAAACCTTCATGCACTCATTGCAAGAAATAAGGACACGATGAGGCACACTATTGGCTTTTGCATCCAGAATGGAGACCTAAGAAGTTTGGTGGAAGGAAGAAAAAGAATGTTGCAGCTATTCAACAGGACTTGGGATCAGATTTAGGCGATGAAACAACAGTTACAGCCACAGGTATTAAAGGTAAAGATTTTGAAGCATCCACAAGTAATTCTGCACAATCTGTTGATAATGAAAGTAATGAGAGGGAAAGAAATGAGCTTTTTTGTATTAGATTAATTTCCAAGCATAATAAGATTGATACTTTGTTTGATAGTGGATCACAGGTAAATTTTATTTCTGAAACAATTGTAAAGAACTTGGGATTACAAAAAAAACTTCATGAGAAACCATATCCATTATGTTGGGTGTGTGATAAAACAAAGCTACAAGTAATGAGACAATGTAAACTTAGATTTGCTATTGGATCAACATTTGTAGATGAGGTTGAGTTAGATATAGTTCCATTGGATATATGTGGTATTATTTTGGGAAGTACATACTTGTATGATAGGAAAGCTATTTTCTATAGAGCTGAAAATAAGTATCAACTCACTAAAGATGGAATGGAATATATTGTAAGAGCTCATAAAATCAAAGGAAACTATTGTCTCATAAACTCAAGATAGATGAAAAAAATTGTGAATTCAAGTAAGCAGTTTTTACTAATGGTTGTAAAGGAAAAGGATCCTAAAAAATCCAATGCATTTCAAGGCCGTGATTCTAAATAGAGAGTTGATTTAGTTAAATTTGTTTCTGAGTATGATGTTCTATTTCAAGAAACTAAAGGCCTGCCACCCAAGCGAGAAATAGTACATGATATTTGTTTGCAGCAAGATGCTCCATTACCTAACATTAGAATGTACAAGCTGTCAACTTTAGAGAATATAGAGATAAAGAAGCACATACATGAGTTGCTCGATAAAGGGTTTATATGACCAAGCACATCACCATGTAGATCTCCAATTGTGCTGGTCAGAAAGAAAGTTGGTTCGATCGTGGAGAATGTGCATTGATTACAGAGCACTAAATAAAATAACAATCAAGAATCGTTATCCTCTTCCTCGTATTGATGATTTATTAGATCAATTGAAAGAAGAAGTTTAACTTTCTAAGTTAGACTTACAAAGTGGTTATCATCAGGTCAGAGTTGCAGAATAAAATTCATGGAAGGCTACTTTCAAGACAAAGCAAGGACTATATGAATGGTTGGTTATGCCTTTCGGCTTAACTAATGCTCTTGCTACATTTATAAGAGTTATGAATGATGTACTCAGACCTTTTATTGATGACTTTGTAATTGTTTATTTAGATGACATTCTTGTTTTTAGTAAGACATGGGAAGATCATGTAAAGCATGTAAAGCAGACTTTAGATGTTTTAAAAAAGATAAAATCTCTATGTAAAACTGTCAAAATTTGAATTTGGCAGAACATATTTAAATTATTTCGGTTATATTGTAGGGGGTGGTGAATTGAAGATAGATCCCTCTAAGGTTGAAGTCATTGTAGATTGGCCTAAACCCAAATGTGATACAGAGGTTAGGAGATTCCTAGGGGAAGCACAATATTGGAGAAGGTTTATTGCTAACTTTTCTTTGATTTCAGCTCCATTACATGCTTTAACAGGATTGAAACAAGTGTTTAAGTGGGGAGGCAAACAATAGAAGGCCTCCAACACCTTAAAATAGAAAATCAGTACATCACCAGTACTAGCAATGCCACATCTTCAACATCCATTTCAGATTGAGACAAATACCAATGACTATTCCATGGGAGTAGTGTTGATGCAACACGATAAACCCATATGCTATCATTCTAAGACATTTACTTCTGCAGTATTTAATTATCCCACATATGATAAATAATTTTATGCATTAGTACAAAGAGTGGAAAAGTGGAAACACTACGTAATGGTTAAAGAAACAATCATACATACAGATCATCAACCACTTCAATATTTGCACTCATAAACTAGATTGCAGCAATCAAGACATTATAGGTGGATGGGTTTTCTACAACAATTTCATCTTGTCATTAGATATAAGAAGGGCATACACAATAAGGTTGTAGACATGTTATCAAGACCAATCATAAATGCATCTACTATACTTAAGCATAACTCAGTAATGCATGAAAGTTACATTGAACAATATGCTCGAGATGTAGATTTTAAAAATGTATATACAACTTTAAGTCATGGCAAGCAAGTAGAAAAATTGGATTATTATGTAAAGGACCAACTCTTATATCATTTGGGAAAGTTATGCATTCCACAAACTGAAAGAGTTAACATAATTCGAGATGCACATACTTCTCTTATATCAAGTCATTTTGGTGTAAGTAAAATAGTTGCACAATTGCAAAGGTTCTGTTATTGGCCAAAAATGCATGAGATAGTTTCTAGATATATCCAAGGATGTACAATGTGTGCTACAAGCAAACCAAGTAATAGAAAATTAGGCTTGTACACTCCATTTCCAATTCTCTCTCATCCTTGGGAAAGTGTTTCCATGGAATTTGTTGGGGGATTGCCAAAATCTGGAAAAGGTCATGATTATTTGTATGTTGTTGTGGATAGGTTTAGTAAAATGTGTATTTTGATACCTTGTAACAAGCAGGTTACAGCTGAAAAAACAGCAAAGTTGTTCTTTCAGAATGTATGGGTTCATTTTGGTTTACCAACTTCTATTGTATCTAATCGAGATTCTTGATTTATTGGGAGGTTTTTGTCAAATCTATGGGATTTGATGGACACCAGGTTGAAGAAGAGCACAACATTTCATCCAAAGATAAATGGTTAGACAGAAGTGGTCAACAGGACAATAATCTAGTTTCTCATAGGCTATTGTAGCAAGCATCCCAAGCTTTGGGACGAGCATTTGTGTTATGTGCAACATGCTTACAACTCTGCCAAGCACTCTTCTACTCAAAGATCTCCTTCTGAGACTTGTTTTGGTTTTATACCAAAGTCTCCCTTAGATTTTGTCTTTGGTAAAGACATAGCGGTTGATGGACACAGTGATGTGGACAAAGCAACCAAGTTCATTGAACAAATCTAGGAAATTCACCAGGTAGTATAGGAATAACTGGAAAGAATTCAAGCCAAGTACAAGGCAAGACATGAAAAGCATCGAGTTGAGCATATTTTTTAAGTTGGTGATCAAGTCTGGCTATACATCAGCAAAGATAGAGCACAAGGTGAAGGTAAGAAGCTAAAACCAATAAGGTACAGACCTTTCAAGATACTAGATAAAATTGGTGAAAATGCTTTTCGCCTTGATTTTCCAGCTTATATGCATATCTATTAAGTCGTTAATGTAAAAAACTTGAGATTGTATGAACCTTCATTGATTGAAGATCCTTAAGAGCAAAGTTAGTTGCCTTCTATTGAGGATCTATTTCTAGAGTATCTCAATGAATTACAGGAAGACATAGTTCTGGATAGGAAGGTGAGAACTATGCGTCGAGGGGATGTTGACTACCTGAGAGTGGAACTAAAAGGTTCAAATCCAAGCAAAGCACGATGGATAGAAGTTAAACAAGTGAGGGAGTTGTATCCTCACTTGATCGATGCATAAAAAACCAACTTTTGGTGGCCCAAAAGCTTTTCAGTGGGAAGGCATGATCCAAAATAGATCCTAAAACCTCTAAGTCTTCATGTATATTAACTATCAGAAACACTATCGCAAGGGAAAATAGTGAAAGAATGGTGTAAACAGAGCTAAGCAAAGGTTCAAATAGCGCCGCACAGGAGTTGTTGGATCGGATAGATCAAGCCAGCAGATCGCATCAGAGGAGGTCAGTGGAGTATATCGGAGGCAGCCTTATGGGAAATGCAACCATGACCCAACGATACAACGTGAGCCATTGATCAAGTGCACAAATCAATGGTGGACATGAACAGAAACATATCACATAGCAATTCTATAAGAGGAGGACTTAAACACATGATAGTAGGCTTAAGCGATATGCGATGGCCGCATTATTGCATCACAAAGAACCAAGGGACAAGGACGAAACCTGTAGACTTAAGATTGTGCATTGAGCGCTTCATTGATAGCTGTTGAATCTGAAAAGGAATGGATGGTTGCGTTTGAAATAGGTGATCGGAATGATTAGGGTGATCAGAGATCGGGGATCGAGAGCACAACAGAGAAAATGACTGTTTTAGCAGTGATACTGCTGATGCGCCGATAGCTGATGAGGCTGATCGAAGCAATTAGGGATCGATGATTGGGTAATACAAAGGGTCGTTGACATGTGATGTACGATTGCGATCAAGCTGGACCCGACAAGAATTATAGATGTGGCTCTATAATATTTGAGTTCTGATATAAAAGCATTTGTCAGGTTTTTTAGTGTTTTAATGCATTTTCCGTATTTTCGTTATAAACCCAAATACAAAGGAAACCATGCCATATGGTCACTTGTGACTTACGATAGTGATGCAACAATAGACCCGATAGGATTATAGGTCGGATTCAATATCTTTTGAAGTCCGGCCTTGGTGGATTTTCCACTATTTTTTAGTGTTTTCTCGGTATTTCTCTGTGTAAATAGAGAAGTGTAATTTCAGGGGACTTTCACCCATGCTGGTCCTTTCCGTTTGAAAATAGGTGGCCACCGTACCTTAGTGTGTTTTGCAATGATTGTTTAACGCTCTACAGGGATTTGAATAGACAGTGGTCAAGAGCTAGAAAGCCAAATAATGGAGCTGAACCGACGCGCCAATAGGCTTAAAATTCATTCAATGGCAGAGAGTAGGGGGGGAGAAGTTGCTCAGATAGAGAGAGAGCAAGAGAAAGAAGAAGATAGAGATCAAGAGGGAGAGTCTATGTACTCTTGTAAACTTGAGGATTTCATGTAAATCCCTATTGTTTTGTCACTGTTGTGTTGAGACTCGGTTTGATCTCACACTTGTAATAATCTACTCTTGAAGACATAATATAGAGGTTGACGTTGAAAGCTAGACCAGGGGATGTAGCGAGGAAGTCTGGTGAACTCCTTTATTATTTTGGTCATGTTGATGTGTGTGCCTATTATGTTTCCTAACTGCTCATTGTCTATATTATTCGCAATCTTTTCGATCCATTGCACTAAGTAATATAGGCATTCCTACACATGAATCTGTAATACCTTAATATTAATTTAAGATCTCATTTTCAGATCACCTCCCCCTAATTAATTATTTTTCCTTAATCAAATGACTAATTAAAGTAATTTTTAACTAAGGAAAATGGTAAATCACCCACCATACTCTCTCTGGCCACTGGAAGTCACTTCTCAACATCCCATCCTGTAGATCTTCTCATTTTGGTTCCAACGAGCTATTACACTGTTATAGACATTTTTGTGCCTTACAGATTTGAGCATGAAATGTCCATAATCCAAGGGATCCAAAGTCCCTAAAAGTGTTGTTCCTGCCACTAAAGGAACAAGGTTAACCAACGACAGCTTCTCCCAGAAGTTCTCCACCAAAAACTACTCAGAATCAGTCAAATCAGGATCAATTCAGATGCTCTACTAGCTGCCTACATTGCAAAGCACCCAAATACACTGGCTAGGTGCGTTGCAACGCAGGCGAATGCACTACCAAGGTGCGCTGAGCGAGAAATGCCAAATGGCAGTGTCATTCCGCGAGGTGTACAGACAATGGAAGCTTCCAGAATCTTCCTCAATGACACTTGCCTCACTGAGTTCGACCAAGGATGAGTAAGAGGCTCTCAGCCTCCAAGTGGAAGCAAGAACTGACAGAGAGAAGCCACAAGTCAAAACATAAGCTGACTCATCCTCTCTGCTTACATATATGGATCCCTCATCCCAGAGATCCAGAGGCTGGAATTTTGTACTTTGCAGAGAATTGTTGTTGGTTTGAGATTGAGATTAGTGCATTGGGTGATTTATGCTTTGTTGGAGGAGAGGAAGGGATTCCTTTGCTGGGAGGTAGATGCTGGATCGGGACTCACTTGGTTGTATCTCCTCTTGGACTTTCTTATCATATCAATAAAACTATTTGAGTTTCTCCTACATGCTGTGTATCAATGATGTTTTGTTATATTTGCATGTTTAGCTTAATCTGATCCTAAGCTTTTTATGAATGTAAATCTATGTCTTTTGTGTAGTTTCCTCTTCTGTGATCTTGCAGGAACTTGGTGAAGCTGGACCAGTGAGGGAGCAGGCAGCGGGAAGCGAACAAAGAGGAGAGCGATTGGATCGACAAACTAGCGAAAGACACAGGTTAGTTACATCCTTCCTCTTCGTTTACATTTCATAAAGAAGAATACGAAAATAGTTTTCCTTGTTTGTTGCTAAGGCACTATCACACCTTAGAGTGGGATAGGGGCATTCTGAATGGATACTTTTCCCAGCAACAAATTGGCGACTCCACCGGGGAGCGTATCTAGTTAGTTTATTTGTGTTTCTATTGTTGTTCTTCTCATAAACTTAGGAGTGGCGAATCGAACTGCATTTGCCATTTACAAATGCAAAGTAGAGATCTGCTACTCTAGTCCATTCACTGGGTCTGTTTATGATCTGAACAGCTGATCCACAAATGCTCTAATGACCCTTTGTGATAGCTCTTAGTCCTCCTTTAAATCATCCCTCTAATTGTACCTTGTTGATAGCTTTTATCCGGCCAAAAACCGTAGATTAAACTGCAAACCGTGACCCAGAACCCAGAGACAATTCTCGTTTCTGCTTCAGCGCAGGCTCTGTGAAGAGGTTCTGCATTTCAACGCAGGTCCCGAGAGGGCTACCTGCGCTGCAATTCAGTTTCTTTGTGCAACAGGTGCATTGATCAGCCTTTGCCCTGTGCAGCTATGGTTCTCTACTTCATTTTTCTCAGTTTTATCTCTGATTTTTGCAGCCTGTTATCAGTGTGTGTACCTATCTGAAAACCCCTTTTCTTTACCTTAATTCCACCTCAGTTGTATAAAAGAAACTGTATTTGTTTTTGTGTATTTGTTACATCATTTGCAGTTTCCCATTACAAAAGTAAACTAGTCATACTGTCGCCCTTAGATCTAGACCTGTCGTAAGTGTCGTTTTGATCTTAGGAGTAAGTTTGTTTGCTGTTGACAGTTGATTATGCTTTTACTTTTGTCTTTTGGTTTGAATTTATGAATTTCTAGTGTCGAAACAAGTGTTTATTTCAAAATCATAAAGTGTCGTAATCGTCTCGTCTTTGTTGATTTCGAAAAGAAGCTTGTTTGTGTTTTTCACTTGAAATCGAATTCAAATTTGTACAATAGCTTTCTTTTTAGGCATCAATATTAAGAAAGTGAAAACAAATACATGCATATGTGCATTTGCATTTTGACAGTTTGCATGATTTGATTTAGGAAAAGTGCATTTACAGTGTGCTCTATGCTCTTTGAGAAAAGATTGTGTCTTTCTTTTCCCCTTGTAGCTAGGATTTTCATTGTTGAAAAGAGATAAAAGCTTGCTTATCATCTTTAGACTACATTTAGGAATTGTATCTACATCTCGTGGTGATCCAAAAAGGCAAACTTCTAAGAAAGATCAACCTAAAATAAATTGAATGAACTTAACAACGCTTTGTAACTTAACGCACAACATAGAAGTCTAGGCTAGAGACGTGTTCCGGCATCGTAAAACCTGGTAACTGTTGGCCTCACTGATGGTTGGGTGATTCCTCCTGAGAGACGATAAGTGCTAGTACGGATTGTGCTCCCACGTACTGTCGAGTATATATTGGGAGACCCCTATAGGCATAAAACCTTTATCCATAGGAAGCCGTGTCGGCCGCCCTACTGATCGCAATGCACTGAACACAGCATTCGGGAAGATAGACTGCCCGTACCCTAAAAAGTATTCTGTGGTTTTGCGATTGGTTTGGCACACCCTCTACCTAGAACTCCAGAGCAGTCCCTTTCGTTCCTTTTCAGACTCCTTAACGGAAAAGGTCCATCTGAGCACTTGTCACTTCAGGCTCATTAAAAATCGAAGGAGACTAGAGTCATCTTTTGCTTTTTCTCGACTCTTTAAAATTGAAAAAACAAAGTTGTGTCAAAGCGTGTTAAAATTTATTTTAAATGGGATAATCATCACCATTCCCTCGTTGGTCTTCGAAGTTAGTCTCTTTTCATCGTAAGTTCTTATAGAATCGCTAGAAAATCTTTTGGATAGACTAAATATGTCTGAACAACCGTCGACATCCAGGACTATGTCATCCAACGCAGCAGCGACAGAGCCTCCTGCTGCTACTCCAACGATGTTCGATGGTATATCATCTGTCCCGGCAAGTTATCAACAACAAGCTGGAGTCCAATCAGGGACTGTTTCGACGACATGGTCAGTTCCTATTTCTTCATCCGGATTATCATCTGGTATTTCTTATGTTGAAACTCAACAAATCGATCCAATGTTTCTTCAAAGGCCAATATACCCTTTAAGTACTGTATTTCCACCATATGGAGGGCAGTATGCCTTTTCATTGTTCCCTCCCGGAGAACAACCATATGGGAGTTTACAACAAAGTTCAGGTCAAACTGGAATTACATCCAGTGGTTGGGTACCAATACTGCCTCAGCAACCAAGGGTTGCATATTCAATGCAACCAGTCCACCCTGTGTCGAATATTCCCACTATACCTGGTATGGTGATTGCGTCGCAAGTACAAGCGCTACCTGTTGTATGTCAACCCCAAGTTTCTCAGGTTGCAATACAACAACCTCTTGTCTCGACAACTCAATCACAACCTCAGGTTAGTGCCTCCTTATCTGGAGCGACTCAGGCTCAAACAAGTACTATGACTCCTCATCTTGGTCAATCATCCAGTATTGGACAACAGCAAATGGTCCAACAACCAGGGCTGGTTGTATCTCAACAACCGCAATTCCAGCAATCATATCAAGGACCTGAGCAACAAGTCTTTGTAAGTAATGGGCAACTGCATTTCCAAAGCAGTTATCAACAACCATACTATAATGGTTATGCCCATCAACCTTGTCAAAGTTGCTAGCATCAAATACATTATGCTGGTATGCAAAGACCCACTGCTCAGGCGATTCCATCTTATCCTGGGTATGCTTCGCCTAACCTGAATCAACAATTGCCCTTTGTAGCAACTCTAGAATTACCATATCTAAACCAGCTAACGAATGATCCAATTGCTTATGCCACTTGGTGGCCAGCGATTCTGCATAAACTTCCATCAGATATTCCTAAATTTAATGGAAATCCGGGTGAAGATCTGTCGAATCATGTGATGACCTTTCATCTATGGTGTTCATCAAACACCCTAAACGATGATTCGATTAGGCTTTGCCTTTTTCAGAGGACATTAACTGGTCTGGCAGCAAAATGGTATATCGAATTGCCTAGAGCTTCATTCGACAACTTTAGTACCCTAGCCACAACCTTTTTAACCCATTTTCAATTACCGATAAGGTATGAAACGGGAACAGAACTCCTTACCAACTTCAAACAAACGACGGCCACTCACATATCTGATCATATACATGAGTGGCGACGTCGTCGTAGAATGGTAAAAACGTATGTTCCTGATCAACTTTTAGCTGAATGGTTTATCAATTCATTACTACCTTCCATCACGGAAGATGTGGCAAAAGGGGGAGTCATCACAGAAGAGCAAGTTATCGCTTGTGCACAATATTTGGACTTGATTTACACGCAGTCCGGCACGCTCTACGATAAAATACCTAACGCCCCTAGACCGGAATTCTCATTTCCTCCTCCTCCTAAATCAAACAATGACTCTCATGCCATCGATGGCGTGATTGGCACGACAGACATGAAATCGACAAAGGCTACATCTAAAAAGGCCTGTAAGATTTCTAGTCATAATGCAAATGAGGAACTTCTTGCCTCGGAAGTAAATGTCGTGTCGGCCGACAAGGGCAAACAACTAAAGCAACCAGGGGGCAAGAAGAAAAAGAAAGGGAGAAAAAGGAAACCCCCTGCGGGGTGTCATATATGCGATGAGGATCATCGGACGAGAGATTGTCCACATAAAGCTGAAGTTAAGAAACTCTTTAAGAGTTCAAAAACCTCAGCAGTATTGACTAATCCGTTTCCAAACCCGGGAACCAAACTGGTTGCTAATCAAAATGCTTCCCGATCCCAAGTGCTTATGTTGTCTATCTCGAAGCAGCAAAATGATGCTTTGACAAGGAATAAAGATTACGGGAATCCACAGCTGTCGAATAACAAGGCTAATGAACAACCTAGTAATTCGACGACAACTTTGACCGAATTTGTGCCACCCATCATTCCTGAACAAATGATAAAGTCGCCAAAGAGAGTAGTACACAAATCGACATCTAATCCTCGTGCAAAAATAGCACAGAATTATAATATAATAGAGGACCTGGCCCAATCGCCGTCCGCTATGTCGACACTTGAGGTACCGCAAAATTGCCTCTCCTAAGAGCAAGCTTTATTATCAGCAATAGGTGGGATTGACCCAATGGATTCCAATCTTGTGGCCTTTGATCATAAAGGATATGACCCTCAGTTACCAGCTCAACTAGCTTTCCTTATTCAAGTGAAAGCCCTCAACAAAACTGTTCATCGAACAATTATTGATGAGGAAGCATCTACATGCATTATGTCGATGAGTTGCTGGAAAAATTTAGGATCTCCAACCTTGTCGTGATCTTCGACGACATTAAAGGCATTCGACAGAAGGACATATACACCATATGGTATCCTAAGTAACTTGAAAGTTGAACTAGGAGGGAAAACAGTAGAAATTGATGTTGAAGTAATCGACGGAAACCTTGATTACAACATCCTACTGGGAAGGCCCTGGATATATGCCATGGCTGCAGTTGTGTCGACCTACTTCAGGAAGATTTCATTTCCCTTCCAAGGAGGAATTACAATCGTCGACCAACAAACATTTCTCCCCAACAGTTCACAAGTTACGGGAAGCATTCCAATGATCCATGGAAGCCATCATTTGCTCCAAAATATTGGAGTAGGTCTCCTAAAAGACCCTGCCTTAATGGGTACTTTTGCCCTACCGCCTCTGAGTAATCTGGCGGAAGTGGCCACAGTGGAATATGAAACCTTCTATATCTAATGGATTTAGACTCTGAGGTCGGTTCTTATCTCGTGTCGACCTCGTTAAAAAATGAAACAAGGAGTCATGAGGATAATTCTTTTACTGTGTCAACCTCATTAAAAAATGAAACAAATCCCCTTTCCAAATCTCAAAGGGAAACCTTCATTCCAACCACCGAGTTGAATGCAATGAAGCTTGGGGGGCATGCATCCTCGATTAACGTTATTATGCTGGGGGCATGCAAACTTATCGAGCAGTTTTAGCACATAGTTCATGCTCTTTAAAAAATAAACATAAGATCGAGCAAGTGTTTCAACCCGCGTTTAAGCTCATTAAAAAATGAACTATCCTCCGGTAAATAACCACCGTGAATGTAATATTATCAGCCATTAAAGCCTTGGTCGTGTTTGCACCGTCACCTCCACTTTTCCATTGGCCAATCATTCACCTCCATTTGGTTGTTTACCCATTTTGAGGAACAACTGTGAATAGTGATTTCACTAGCCATCCTTGTGACACTGCCGTGATTGGAAAATTCCAACCCTTACCTGGAATCAGCTGCTACCCATTTTATCACTCGTTCCTCAAAAGACGAATCTTCTTTAAGCTCTTTTCATCTGACTCGTAAAATATGAAAAGATTGCCAAGTTTTGGCCTTCCAGCTCGTTAAAGTGACTGGAAGTGCTATCCCTCCTCTAGATTTTAATCTTTTTGGACCTGAGGGATTATTTCACAAAAAGATCGAGCGCTTGTTTTGTTCGGCTCGTTAAAACTATCGAAAATTCATCCCTTCTGTATTGTTTTATACTTTTTCGGACTTAAGGGATTAGATGACGAAAAAGGACTTCCGGAGTTATCTTTACATACCTTTTCAGACTCTCTAAAAATGAAAAGGACCGAGTTATCTTTGTCGTTAGACTCGTTAAAAAGATTAATAGCGACAAACTTGTCTTTAGACGAGAACGAGTTTCACTATCACTAGGCTCGCTAAAACATAGCGATGGGTTTGCCCGAAGGGCAAATTATAGAACAAGCATATGTTATCCTCCTCAAGCTTGACAAAAATAAAGAGGTATTGGTCAGCAATGACTGGGGAAAAGTTGGGAAAAAACTCAAAGAATCTTTATTGGTAGCAAGTCGCTCTTGAACATGACACTTCCACTCCGTGCCTGAGCCGGGTTGGGTTGTTTCATTCACCGGTCACATCACCATGGTCTCGCCATAACATCCACTTTTGGGGTAAATGCTACCAATCCATCATATAAGTGTCGCCGACATGTTCAAGAGAAGTCATCCAGAGAAGTCACCCGTGTCCCATCCACTACCATACATTATACTTCATTCTTTCATGACCGCCACCCTAAACCATATATCATCAGATCGTTTTCACCTCCATCAAAATCATTTGCTCCGTTCCGTGTCATTGATGTGGGATTCATTAAGGCCCTCCTTTGACGGATCGCTTCTTTTCGACATCAGCTCATTATCTAAGAAGTTGGTCTAGGAACACCCCCTTCAGTACTTTGAAGCTTGCATGCCTCAATGGCAAGTTTCTCACTTCCAGCGACAGGTATACATCAATGACCTTCGACCGAAAGATTTTGCGTGGTGTTCGACGCCAAGTCCTTTATTCACACCACGTAAATTGTACTGGAGTACCTTGAGGGTCATTATCATTATTGGTGATTCCTCTCGCGCTTGTTAACAGTTTACATCATTGACTGGTAATCAAGTGATGTCTTTCCATGTTCGACTTCAAAACATTTCTCACATGGATCAACTTGTACTTAGAGTGAGGATCGGACGAGATTGAAGACCCCGGATCTAGTTTCATCCATCCAGGCTGCGATATATATTCAGGAAAAATAAAGACATTGACATGTACAGCATTACAGCACAAATAATCATCCTACCAAAAGGATGATGATTTCATCAGAATCATCAGTCTACCATCAGACGATTGTCTGTCCTATGTACATAAAAATGAATTTATAAAGATGAGCATGGGAATGCCCGCCTCAGCTAGATCATGAAAGCAGTATGAAAATAATGTATTGTATTGTATCTTATTACAGGTCTCCTCCCAACATTGAAAGAACTTCGGATCCTCCTAATAAAGCATTTCACCCGATAGATGGCCTCATACTTTAGGTGGCAACTGTTATAGACATTTTTGTGCCTTACAGCTTTGAGCATGAAATGTCCATAATCCAAGGGATCCAAAGTCCCTAAAAGTGTTGTTCCTGCCCCTAAAGGAACAAGTTCAACCAATGACAGCTTCTCCCAGAAGTTCTCCACCAAAAACTACTCAGAATCAGTCAAATCAGGATCAATTCAGATGCTCTACTAGTTGCCTGCGTTGCAAAGCACCCAAATACACTGGCTAGGTGCGTTGCAACACAGGTGAATGCACTACCAAGGTGCGCTGAGCGAGAAATGCCAAATGGCAGTGTCATTCCGCGAGGTGTACAGACAATGGAAGCTTCCAGAATCTTCCTCAATGACACTTGTCTCACTGAGTTCTACCAAGGATGAGTAAGAGGCTCTCAGCCTCCAAGTGGAAGCAAGAACTGACAGAGAGAAGCCACAAGTCAAAACATAAGCTGACTCATCCTCTCTGCTTACATCTATATATGGATCCCTCATCCCAGAGATCCAGAGGCTGGAATTTTGTACTTTGCAGAGAATTGCTGTTGGTTTGAGATTGAGATTAGTGCATTGGGTGATTTATGCTTTGTTAGAGGAGAGGAAGGGATTCCTTTGCTGGGAGGTAGATGTTGGATCGGGATTCACTGGGTTGTATCTCCTCTTGGACTTTCTTATCATATCAATAAAACTATTTGAGTTTCTCCTACATGCTGTGTATCAATGATGTTTTGTTATATTTGCATGTTTAGCTTAATCTGATCCTAAGCTTTTTATGAATGTAAATCTATGTCTTTTGTGTAGTTTCCTCTTTTGTGATCTTGCAGGAACTCGGTGAAGCTGGGCCAGTAAGGGAGCAGGCAGCGGGAAGCGAACAAAGAGGAGAGCGAGTGGATCAACAAACTAGCGAAAGACACAGGTTAGTTACGTCCTTCCTCTTCGTTTACATTTCATAAAGAAGAATACGAAAATAGTTTTCCTTGTTTGTTGCTAAGGCACTATCACACCTTAGAGTGGGATAGGGGCGTTCTGAATAGATACTTTTCCCAACAACATACACTAAGGTGTTCCGTCAATTAATCTCACTAGAATGCCACCTCAAACATAATTAATTGTCGATAATAACCCTGTTTTACAGGAATTATCAGAAAGTCACGGAACCAAAAAAGAGATGTGCGGAAGTACTCATGATGATGAATATGCAAAGCGAATGTCATCGGACCCCATAATAACTCCTCAAAACTCCATCGGGACCCCTGATAACATAAACCTGCTCCATTGACCTGACCATCACCTGCCCAAAAAATGCACTCTCATTGTACCATGGAGGAAAATACCAATAGGGAAATTACAATCTTGGGTTTAATAATCTAAGGGTTCATATTCCTAGGGTATAATATTATTGATAGAGTTTATTATATTAACCATAGGGTTTAATATTAATCCCTTGGGTTTATAATCCATTGCATTTATAATATAAATTCCTTGGGTTTATAATATTAATAACTGCTTATGTTTATAATATTAACACCTTGATATCATTATTATAAATTGCCATTATAATTGCTATAATTATTATCATATTTATAATTTGATGATAGTAATATTATTATTATTATTATTATTGTATTGTAATTATATTTATATGTTTATTAATATCAATATTAATATTAATATTAATATTAAATTCATATCCATTAAAGCCTATTAGCATATATCAACCACATTTATTAATATAATATAGTTGTCTTAGTATATTAGGTAATTAAATATATAATAAATTAACAACATTTAAATATATTATAATTGTGAAATATGTGCATTTTATGTTGACCTTTTTATTTAATATGAGAATATAGACATGTCAATTATGGTGATTTTTAGTTGTTGGGTATAGTGACTATTATTTCTCCTATCTAAGTTCAATTCTCTTTGAGAGTAATATGAGAATGAGACATGTTATAATATATATGTACCTAAGTTAAGAGTATGGCTATCTTAGCAAAAATTAAAATTTCACTTTTATAATACTAAAAAAAATTATTATAAAAAGAATTAATATTTTTAATAAAATATAATTTTTTTTAATAAAAGGGAACATATTTCTAATTCAAACACATATTTTATAGACATGGAGACTGCATATGTTTATAATTTAAACATAAATTTTATAGACTTGGAGACCGTAGGTGCAGTGATAAAATTTATACTTTATTAAAAATATTATTTGAATAAATTAATATTGTGTTTTATTTAAATACTCTTTTTTGCATAAAAAAAAAGAAGTTTATTTCTATTTATAATATTAAACTAAATTTTATAAACATGCATATTGGAAGGTCAAACATTATATGTGTATATATCTATATCTATATATATATATATATATATATATATATTTATATAGATATAGATACTTATACATATACATATTCAATAAGTTTCTAACTCTAACATACATTTAATAGACCTGAAGACTTTTCTAATTTAAACATCAATTTTATAGTTATGAATGCTAGAGGTGGAGTGATAAAATTTATTTTTTATTAAAAAATTCGTTACTAAATTAATATTATATTATATTTACAGAATTTTTTTCTTAGAGATATATATATATATATATATATATATATATAAATAAAGCTTGGCAGGACCTTCTTTTTCTATTTATAAAACACAAGTTTACACCATATATATGAGATAGGTGGCCTCAACTTGCCCAGTGGGAAACCAAGTATGTTGGCCACCTATCCTCGTTATAATCCATCCAAACAAAATATAGTATGAGTCGATATAACCAAGCTATATATGCATCAGTATCATGATAAGAGTATATGTGTCTATCTATCATAAGCATGCATCAGTAAAAGTAAATGCTACCTGCAAGAAACAGAAAAAACATCCAAGAAATTGACTAATCCTTTTGTTCTTCTGAGGCAGACTTCACCGGGCTGGTTATTTGGCTGAGTCTCCAAGCATGTCAGCAAGCTCAATAATGCAAGGGATGTGCCTTTGGATTCGATCAAGGTGAATGTCCTGCTTACATAGCTGAAATTGGATTGTCTGCAAGTCCTTTTTGTAATTGGGCATGTCATGTTGGGTCATATTCATCCCCACTGAAATTTGCTCCATTGCCTTCCCCATAACAATCTTCATGAGCAAGTATAGATAGAGCGTCTGTTTAAGCTAGGTGAGTCTACCCCTGGCATTTCCAAGGTTCAGGATTACAGCCTGCCAATTGTCCATTTCCTCTTCGAACTCATCCTCCCATTTTATCTTCTTCTCCCATTCGTCCAAAATCTTACGGATGCCTACATATGTTCCTTCCCTATAAGCTACTACCACTTCGCTGATGAGGTGTTCTACAGGCTTCCTCCCACACCTTGGTTCCGAAGTGCTCAGATTTGTGGCTCAAGTTGACTCGCTCTGCCTTCTATCGCGTGCTCTTCCACGTTGCAGGTCGAGCCATATCTTCTTTGTTACGTGCCTATTCACACACAAGATGAATTAGCTCTCCGGACGTGGTCTCATGCCTCTCCGGATTGATGCAGGTTCCCATTCCCTCACGCTTCCCATCACAATTGCCTCTGCCCAGGTACCCCTTTGCCCCAAGATGTAGTGCCTCTCCTCTACCTGGTGTAGCTGTGCCACTCTTCTACCACTCACTTTGCTTTCTCACCTACCTTCCGATAGCCTCACCACTCCCATGGCTTTTCCAATGCACTCACCTACTCATAGGGGTGGTGTCACGGTGCCAGACCCAATTTATGCTTATGACTCTCACAGCCAGCCCATCGAGCTAGGTTACCATCACTCCCAATCACATTGTCTTCCCTCGCCCCTCTGCCCAGTGTTGCTGCCTCATATCTCTACCCAGAAGAGCTACCTCACTTCTCTTCTCCTCCCATGGCCATTGCTCATGCTTAGACTTAGTCTCCCTACCCTCATTGGTATACCAACTATCTCATTCACTCATAGGAAGGTTCTCTAGATCCCAACCCCAGTGTTCTCTCATGTCTCTTGCCTTCGGCCAAAACGCGATCACTATCCCCCCAACTTATGCTCGTCTCCTCAGCCACTCCCCCAATTTACCTCCCCTCTCATCTCCTGCACCCCCCGACTATGAATTAACATAGTTACCATAGTAATGGGTTTGTAAGGCTAGGATACATACCTGGAAACACTTCGCATAGGTTGTTGCTAGTAGCTCTACAATCTTGCATCCTCGCTCCTCCCTCCTCCTGTAATCTTGCCTATACTCCTCTCTCTATCCCAACTTCTTTCATAATCCCATTCCACCTTTCTCTATCGCATCACCTGTCCTAACTTAATGACCTCACTTCTCCCATATCTTCTATCAGGTAGCATGCGGGAGGCCACCGCACCGATCGCCATGAGTGTTTTGGGGGCGATGGGTGGTACCCTTCCCTTAAACATCATAACTATCATGTCTGGCCAACGTCCTCGCCTGCCTCGGGCATGCACCCCGATCGGGAGAAAATATAGTTTAGTTTTATTTTTATTTATAACACTGAACATAATTTTCTAAACATGCACTTTCATTACTAAATTACTATTATATTATATTTAAAGATTTTTTGCTTGGAAAAAGATATAGTTTATTTTTATTTATAATACTAAACATAATTTTTTAAACATGCAGCATGCCAATGATATATTTTTACCTAAACATTTTATTTAAAAAAAATTAATATTATAAATATAAGTAAACTACATGAAAATATCTCTAAATAAAATAGAACATTAATTTATTCAATGACCTTCTCAATAAAATGTAAATTTTATAATAACATATTACATCATGCAAACTGTAGTTAACATAGGTTTATAAATTTTATGAAACACATTATATGATGTGAACTATAAATGGGATAGGTATTTTTCATTCTTTTTTAATCTCTCTCCAGATGTAAATAACGAAATACCCATATAATTTCGTTAAATTATGCCATGCAAAGATCCCAATTTCTTTTGGGAATGAACTCCCACTTTCAAATCAAATACATCTCCATGGGCATCAATAACAAGATTTTATTTTTACTTAATAATGAAAAGTTAGATTGGCTTCGGATGCAAACATGCAAAAAAATTAAGTTAAAAATGACGTCGAACTCCAAGTCAATTCTCCCATAAATAGAGTGCATCACCTTGGTAGAGAAAACCATTATTTCGCTAAGCTTTTCGTATTTTCCTTCCCTATGTGGCTGTACACGAAACATGGCTTGAAACTTGGCTACATCTCCTGGTTCCCCCTACAAATTCCTTACTCACTAGTTGTTGCTTTCCATATTACCTTTGATGAAATGCAGGTCGCTTATATCTAATAAGATTTCAAGGCCCGAGCATAAACCTATTGTTGAATTGAGAGTAGATCTTGTAAATAGAGATTTATCACTTTCCCCACTCTTTCCAGGGAATATTACATCAACCGAAGGGGTTAAGAAAGTAGTGTGATGTCGCCAATAGAGGCTATAAAAACTGCATAGGTCTATGGTTCTGAAGGCTAGTCAAGTCCCTCATTAAGTGCAAGAATCCAAGCTCCAATAATTGCAGGAAGTGGAAAATATATGATGAAGGTATAAATTGGTAAGCCATATCTATCATATTATGGAATTCTAGACATGGGTAATGAATTGATATGGACACAATGCATGCCCTGTGATGATTTCTGTAATCAACCCTATCTAATCTATGATCCTTCCGAGTCCTCCACTTCCATGACGATTGCATGAACAAGTCCTCAGTGCCAGCAACGCCCTAACTCCTATTTCTCTACTGATGTGTGCCATTACTTGTACGAGCATACTGATTATTTCACCTCAGGGATCCTTTCATATGAGACGTTTATCCTTTCATTAGATTCAATTGACTAGATCGTGTTTGGTTGCAGCTAAAACAATGGAGGCCACTTCCCACAAGGAGGTGTAGGCTTTGGATTTCATAGCTGTTGAAAATAGCAACAAGAAATGATAAGAATAGAATCCAGAATATTCCAATTTTAATTTGTCCTTGAATTAAAATTAAAAATTAATATTCGAATTTAGTCTCACCAACTGCTTGAAAAATAAATAATTAATTCATCTTGAGTTATTTAGTTTGAGAAATTCAAGCTAGAAGTCTTTGTGAAGTCATGCAACAGTTATTCCTTAAATTAAGGAGATTATCCCTTAATTAAGGAGATAAGGATGAGTTTTATTTGATTTGTAATTAGTTAGCTCAGTTAACTGAGTTAATTCCAATTATATTAGTTGAAAACTATTTGAGGAACTAATTGCGAGTTCAGTCAGTTAATGCATGCATGCATGAAACTAGTGTACTCCAGATAATTGAAGATTCTCTCATAAATATCTCATGCATGTAAATTTAGACAAAGACCCAGTTGAGATTAAAGACAAGGACAATGTATTATCAATTAGGGGAATTTTACTATAAAGGAAACTCATCCATGTAGAAAGAATAAGGTTCCTTGAGGATTGTGCAGTTTTATAGGGTGTGAGATCAGTGTGAGTGACCAGTGTTACACTTGGTAACATTAGGATCACCCAGGAGAAATAATGCAAGGAAATAGGAGGCTTGGAGGGAAGAGGAGAAGGCTTATGAGAAGCTTTGTTAGCCTGTGAGCATCCAGGAGGATTGTACTGAGAGATGGCTAGATGTGAGAGCTAAAGCTTTGTGTAATCTTGATGTATTTCCACCTTGTATGATAATACAAATAGTGGGGTTTTTAGCTGAGGTTTTCCCCTTAGTATTATTTTTTGTTTCATGTGCATTGATCTTCTTATGGTTGTATGTGTTCAACTAGATCTTTCTCAATTTTAAGCTTCCGCAAAGCAAATCGATAATAAAAGTAGATTATAGTATTTTGCTCTGGTATATATCATTATCGGGTTAATCTACAATCAGATTTTCTAAATAGATCTTAGAGGTAGATTTGTAGAGAATTTGCAATAATTTCTACATGTTATCAGAGCTAGTTGATCCATAGATAAATTTCTACATGGTATCAGAGCCAGGTTTATCAAAGCAAAGGCTATCGAAGCAGTGAACAATATTTTAACCCTCAGGTTGTTCCCAAAAGTTGTAAGAAAGGGAATATGGCCGAGGTAACCACAGACCAATCTCTTAGATACAAATTCTAGCCAATCTGCATCCAGAGAGGGCTCTCTCTTTATAATTTAGCTTTGTTTAGAGGTATATTAGGCTAGTTATGAAGTACAAGGGTTTTGTTTTGAGTTTGGTTGGAGGAATGGAGTTTCAATAGAACAGTGAGGTAAAAATGAAGAATTTCATTCCATTGGGCATGATGGAGTCAAATAAGGATGGCTTCCTGGGTTAGGTTTCTTATCAAACGATTTATTACAGAGCAAGGTACTCAAATATGGAGTGATTTATAGGTTGAAATCAAATGGAATGGAGTCAATGGGTGAAGGGAAATTAAGAATCCTTCATCATGTTGACAAGGGGAAAATGGATGATTACTACTAAGGAGCAACTAAGAATTCCTCAGCTAATATTCAAGATGAAAGAACCAGGGAAAACAGGAGCAATTAAGAATTCACTGTTTATGCTAATTCTGAAGAAAACATTAATAATAACAAAGACTGAACACAGAGTGCAAACAAGCAAATTCTGAGTTATTCTTTTTCTCTATTATTTAGATCATGAGACATATATGATATAGTAAACATAGAAACTGTAAGACACAAGTTAGAAAGGACTTATTGATCAATAAAACGATTTAAGAATTCTGTAACATGGTCCTTAACATCAATTCTTCATCCAGTGAGCTAGACAAATGGTTTCAACAGCCTTTTATTCCAAAAATTCAGAATTACAGCAAAGTCTGAGAATGCATCTCAATCCACAAACCAACCTCAAAGACATCGTCTGGGGGGGTATTATACAAAAACGTCAAGATATCATACAAAATATCTGATAAAAAAAATATATGTTGACAATTAATGTTTCTTTTACATAGATAGAGACAGCGAGTCTCGATAACAGGGAGACAATAAATAAATGCAATAAATTCATGTTGCGCTAGTTGATCCATCTTTATGAGGTGTACTAGAGGTAGCTGCTGTAAGTCGGTTCCCAACTATCTTCTACTGATCCTCTGTGCTGATTTTTCTACCTTGGCGGGTTTCCTTTAACTCTGATGTGATATGCTTTGACCCGCAGGACCGTGATTTATTTTTGTTCTCCACATTATATCAGATGGTGCACAATTTTTGATTTGACCAAAGATAAATTTACAAGATCTCTAGCATGCTTTGCCACCACTCTAGTCCTGGTATTTTATGTCTTTGTAGCTTCCTTAAAGTCTCGTCAGTCTCTGTGTACCTGAAGAAATTAGGTGGGATGGTGAACAGATGCTTCACCTCATGCTCTATATAGAATAGATTTTCCAGGCTGTCATAAAGGGACTGACCAGATGGAAGTTCTTTTTCTCCTGAAGTACTTGAAGATGCATTAGCTTGATTGATAGCATATGTATTTAATTTATGTACATAGTCCTTTTGCTTCATTAAACGATCATTATCTCCCAAAGGACTTGGCAAACCTTTTTGATGCAGGACTGTAAATTTTTCAGTGAAAGAATCAATCTCTACCTGCATGTCCTGGCATCTTATGTCCAAGTTTTGCAGTAGAGTTCTCATGGTTAGAACTCTTTTGATGTCCAAAATGGTACTTGTTCTGTCTCTAATATCCAGTGCTTCAAGTTCTTCATTGGTCTTGGTATTCAAAAAATGTATTAGCCTGTTAGCTTGCTCAGGCATCTGTCCCAATAAGGCTCTTGTTTTCTGAATTTCCACTTGGGCTACTCTTATCAAATCAATCTGTTCATAAATGGTCTAAATGGACCTCCATACATCACTAAGGGATTGAGTGATGTTGGTCCACAAAATTCCTCTGATTTCTGCCAGAGGCTTATACAGAGAGAGATCCTTTTCTAAGGGTATTACCTTGTTTTCCAATGCTTTGACCTCCCTTGTTTTCTCTACGACATTCATCTTGGATTTATCATAGCTTTGCTCTACCTTTGCTAATTTTTCTTTGTCTTGTTTTAGCTCTGATACTTGGAGTTTCAACTCCTCCATGGCTTTTATTAATTTCTTTGTGGTCATAATAGTGCTATTGCTGCTGAGGTACCTGTGGTGATTTCTGCTGTAGGTGCCGGGATAGTGGAAGGTACTACTGTTATAACTATGGGAGGGGCAGCTATGACTGTTGGAGTTACTTTAGGTGGCTGGGAGGTCGACTCTCCCTGCTTTTCTTGTAGTGCTTTCTCCAACACCTACTCCGTCTCACTCAATCTCTCATTCAACCTCATGAGCAGGTCCATCATGTCCTCTTCAGATTTTTGCTGTACAACATTTGTTGTTCATGGATGCATAGAAGGAGGCATTTTGGGCTGTTTTCTTAGGGCAACAATGTCCTCTTCCTTTTTCCTCATTAGTGCTTTTATGCCTTTGGCATCTTTGGGATCACATCCCAGTTCAATGATAATATCCTCCAAGGATTTAATCCTGTTTTCCTTAGCTAGGGACAAAGCTTTCTCTAAGTCTAGCTGAGCAGAGGTGTTCTCCAATGAGTTTTACAATTTATGAGCGAACGTTGATTTGTTAGCTAGTTTGGAATACACCATCTCTCTAGTCTGTTTGTGCAACTCAATCTAGTCTATTCAGTGAATGTCTTTGGCGAAGACCTCCAGATTTGTCCTGGTGTAGTCAACTGCTGATTGTCGTTGCCGCACCTTGGGATTAAAATAACTCATGATCATTTTCCCTTATTTAATGTCATATGCTGACATTAATCTTTGCTATTTTGTGGGGGCCATCTTAAGATATTGGTTATAAATTTGCAGCCTCAACGGATCATTTCTATCCTTTATATCTGTGAATGTCTTTTTAATATCAGAGGTCTGCTTACTTGGTGGTCTAGTGGATGAAACTTCCACACTATGCTGCCATTCTAGCTCCTGCCTGTGTGAGCTGGTTGATGTGTCTATCACTGGGGAAGTGTGTGGGCTGGTTGCCCTCTCACCTCTTAGACTTTCTATTGTTTCTTCAATGATTTCCTCTTCAGATAGAGGATTTAATCTTTGCCTTTTTACACCTGGCTGTTCTACAGGTCCACTGATGGGTGTGGCCTCTTCTCTATCTCTTTTCTTGCCCTTTTCCTCGTTTATAGGAGTCCGTAATGCAGGAATCTCTACTGCTTTGGTTTGTACTGGAGGAATTTTCCCCTACTGATCAGTCATTGCTTGTTGTTCCATGCCTGCTACTTCCTTGCCTTTAGAAGAACCTGAAACTGGTGTGCTAGTTTCTTGTATAGGTTGCTGTAAAGTTCCAACAGAAGATGTACCCACTCGAGTTTGCGGAAGAAGCTTGAAAGATACCTATCCAAAAGAGTCCAGGTCAAGGATCTTTTCTAAATCTTTCATAGCTTGTTCCATATTTTCTTGCTAAGTAAGTTCTTCTACTAATGTACCCTCTACACTCTCATCCTGATTAGCATATTGTTCTACTTCAGGGATCCTATGATATAGGTAAATTGACAGATGGTTTCTTACTTTTCTGTCACTTATAAAGCTATTTGGGTCATATGGCACCCACCAGAAACTTTTCTTCAATTTAAGGTCTTCCCCTAATATCTTATTAGCATCTTCCCATGCTTCCCTCTTGTTAATGATAAAAGGGCCTAACTGGTTTCTTATTCTCAGCTGAACCTTTTTCTTTACATTGCAAAAGTGAGTTAAATCTGCATTGATAAGTTGCCTGAAATACTCCAGTGCAAATAGTCTCATGGGCACATATTTGGGAAGCTTATAAGGGCACAGTTCACAGCCATATATCCTGATTTCAGTGTGATCCTGGTAGAAGTACGAGTCACCTATCCTGTAGTTTTTGGAGGGCTGTAAAATCTTCTTTATGCCACCAGAGAGCCTAGGAGGAGGAGCTCCTATCAATAGAGTGGAGGCTGGATGTATAAATAAGTCAATGAATTCATAGTAGTTATAAGGGGATTCACCAATTTTGTGGAAGACAGAGGTCCAAAAGATCACAAACCTCCTCTCTCCTTTGGAATCCAATTTCCTGATGGGAAATATAAAACCGCCTGAGTGATAATACAACAGCAGATGGTATATGAAAGTTGTGTATTTAAACACTCCTTCTCTTTCCAAATTCATAAATTGAGCATGGATTTTGTCAGCAATGAAAGAGGCATAGTCATACTTAACAGCAGGGGGTTGTCTTGGAGTAAAAGTGGATAACAGAACTAAGACCATCTCATCCACATATTCACTGGCCTAAATCCCAAGGTTACTGATATCATGTCAAGAATAATTCTTCCGGTCTCATTGAACCAGACATATAGATAGGGAGGTGGGCCTTGGAGCTGGCACTCTGGTTTCATGAATAACTTAGCAATCGGGGTTATTCCTGTACTAGACAGTTGAAAGCCTTACTCAAGCAAAAATCCCATGGAAAGAGGAGAAAGGGTCATGATGGAGTCATAACTGCTTTACTGATAGGGTCATAATTGGCACAGCAATGGCGAATAATATTTGGGAACACATTGACTGAGGAAAGGCAATACCTGGGGAGATTGGATTCCCATATTCCATAGATATCAAAGTTGTTCAAATGACTATTTCTTATTAGGCAAAAAGTATGAAGATGATTTTGGCAACTAGACATGTCCTTTATTTGAAAATATTTGTCGACCAAGTGTAGATGATTCTGGTCCATATGAAGTGCATTGAGGGGCGTTACACTGAGGGCCACCGGGGCTGCCATGTTCAGTTTTCTATGTTTTGAACTGGAGGTTGAATTTCTGTGGAAAAAAGGTCAAAAGAGCAGTGCTGGGTGTCTTGGTATATCAATTATGGGCTGCTTCAGTTTTAATTTGGCTCTTATAGGTATAATTTGCAGAGGAAATTGAAAATACAGCTTCGGGAGGTGGGACAGGGTAAATACCTGTATTCTGGAGGCGAACAAGTGTAATTGGCAGGTTGGCTGACGAGTTGCGGAGCAGGATGCTGGACTTTGCTGGTCGGGGTGGTGGACTGGAGCTTCTACAGTTTCTTGGACGTAGTTTGCATGCAACAGTCTCGTGGAAACAACGAATGAAAAATGGACGAAAATGACAATTTTACGGGTTTTTTAACAAAAATTGGCTTCGCGGGGCTTTTTGGTGCTTTTCGGTTAGATGACATCATCGAGATGTGATATTTTTTCATGACGCGAGGTACGGATGCTGATGTGGATGTGACATGGTGATGACGTCATCGAGCGGGATCAGCGGGAGGGCGGTAATCGATATTGGCCCACACCGCTTATTGGCTGAAACGGTTTTGGGCGGAGGGGCCGCGAATATGGCAGGAGGGCGCCATGTGTCCCAGGTATGGTGGCAATACCACCGGCTCCCCGGGCGGTAAACATCGGCGGGGAAGGGCCTTGTGATATGATTGTGAGCCGTCGATCAGTAGGCCCGGATCCAACGGTTGGCACTCAACGAAGCCGACGGAGGGCTACAGCGTGGGGCCCATGTATAAAATCAAATATTTTAATGTGGTTTGGGCTTAATATGGTTGGTCGTGGGGTGATTTGTTAATCAATTAACATGGGGTTAATTGATTTCAAATAATCAAATAATGTGTGGGGGATGGTTATTATATGGTTCCTGATGAACCTATAATCCCTGTTAAAACAGCAATATGGCCGTAATCGACAGGGGGTGGGATTATTACACATTGGGGGTTTTGTTGTATAGATATATTAATACGGGGGAAGGGGAATTTTTAAGGGATTTATATAGTAATGTTAGCAGTTAATATGGGTTTATGAAACAAAGGTGCTAAGTCATAAATTTTGATAACTTAGGCTGAGGGAATAAAAGGATTTTTACACAAGAAATGTGGATCCTTTGCCTAAAGCAAGAATGTTATTTTCCTCAGGCTTTATCATGAAATGGAGTGATTTTAGGAGCATTGAGCAGATCTCAATATCCTTGGGGGGAGGTTAATAAATGATTTTGGGAGAAGTGTGAAGGGAAGTTAGTCATGTATCACTTGATTTGTAACCCAACAGTTGCCATTGTACTTATGATATCAATAAGATGAACCTCTTGAGAAACAAAGATTAATCATAAGCATGCTTCTGCAACACCAAAATTGCCTACCCAGCCTATTATACCTAACATTTTTTCTTCCTTGGGTGCACTTGGAGTAGCAAACCCTTACAAATTTTCTTTTCTTTTCACGGGAATCCTATCTAAGTCTACCCTTATTTCTTCCAAGGGCTCAGATTTAACTGTTGAACTCCTTTGCTTCTCTACCTAACTATCTATCTGCCAAGTTTGAACAGTTTGAACAGATTTATCCTCTATCTCTAAAATAGGAAATTCAAACATGAGGTGGCCAAGATTAAGCTATTTGGCCATTCATCAATAGTGGCAAGAGTTAACAAACTGCACACCATCAAATTATTGCAAAACTTAGAATAGTAGTGGAATTTTGAACTAGCACACTTTCCTAGTCCTCTTTATTTGGGGTTCATTTATTTTCTTTTTGACCATTTCATTATTTTTACCCTTTGATCTTTCTTTTAGGGCATACCCTCTTTACATTTTTTAAGTTTTTTTTATTTTTTCAAAATATGGAACATTTGCAGTAGGGAAAGGATGAACATATTTGGGACTTTTACCAGTCAATCATGAAATATGACACCTATTGGTATAGGAGCATAACACTGGCTCCACTTGGGGATGGATTTTCCTGGTGAAAAGTCATGGATAGTAGGTCAGATGGCCTTGTGGACAATTCTTACTGCATTCTGAAATTTTCCTTTGTTGTAAGTGAACAAAACTGTACGGAGGACCATATAAAATATACACATCTCTCATGAGCTGATCCAAACAATTACAGCTCTATTTTGGATAGTTTGTCTGAATGTTTATCCTTATATTTTCAGCTCCCAAGCCTTCTTGTAGAATTTCTAATAAACTAAGAAATGAGGCAACCCAAAAAGTGGTAAATTTCCTTGACTTTTCTTCAAAATTTTCTGCCCATTCCTTTCTATTCTTATTGCTGTAAAAACTGTATAAACTAAACTTCTATATATACAAGTCAGAGTCCTAATATATCAACAAACAGGATCAAAATAATGTTTCAGCATCCGACCATTAACGAGTCCATCTTCTGCTTCTGTACCATCCAAGCTTTTCAATAAGTAGGTATTGTTTCCCTGTGAGGCCTGAATAATAAAAGGTCCCTTCCATAGGAAGTCAAACTTCCCATGTTTTCCTTTATCTTCTCTTCTAGAATCCCATTTTATAACTTTGTCCCCTATGAAAAAACCCTCTGCCTTAGTCCTCTTATCAAATATCTTCTTGAGTTTTTTTGTAGCACTTGAGATCTTTGATATACCTCTTCTCTGGTCTGCTGCAAATGTATAGTCTGATTTATCCTCCTTTGGATGTTATTTGGTTGTATTTGAACTTCTTACAACAATTTCATTACAGGTATTCCCAAAGAGGAGGGAAATAGAGCCTCCATACCATATACAAGCTCATAGGGACTAGTTCCAATGGATCTCTTAATAGTTAACCTGTCTGCCCATAATGCATTTATAAGCTTTTTATGCCAATTTTTCATGTTTTCTTCCAATACTTTCTTAATGATATTCATGAGGCTTTTATTGGATGACTCAGCTAGACCATTACCTTGGGGGTAATAGGCTGTCGAGTGGCCTAAGGTAATGTGGTATTTGTGATAGAAATTGATCATTCTCTTGGATTTAAAAGCAGCAGCATTGTCAGTTATAATCTCTTCAGGACAGCCAAATCTAGGCAAGATGTTGGTTTCTAAAAATTGCATGATCACTGAATCATTGGCTTGTCTACAAGGGATGACCTCTATCCACTTGGTGAAATAATCTGTGGCAGTCAAAATCCATTTGTGCTGACTAGAAGAGGGAGGGTGAATTTCCCCAATGAAATCTAAACCCCATTGTTGAAATGGTCTTTCAGTGGAACTTGGTCTAAGGGGTAGAGGTAGAAGTTTCCTCTTGCCTTCAAAGATTTGACATTTATGGCAAGCAGTAACAAATTTTTTGACATCAACAAATAAGGTGGGCCAGTAAAATCCAGCCCTTAGGATTTTATCAGCAGTTGATTTCCAGTACAAATGTCCACCACAATCCCCTACATGAAATTCTTTGAGCACCTTGTGAGTTGCATCTTTTATTAGACAATTTAATAGAACACCTTCATGATTTTTCCAAAAGAGAGCACCATCTAAAATACAAAACTTTAAAGCTTTCATTTTTATAAACCTTTTCTTTATTCTAGATAACCCTGAAGGAGCCTGCAGGTTTAATAATACATAACATATATCAGCATACCAAGGTGATTCTAGTAAGGCCTGACTGATTTGTGGAGTCGCCATCTCTTGTTCATTATCTAGTTCATTAATATCTAGAGCTTGGCAATTGGTTTCAATCAAGAGATTAGCCAATCCCCGTCCTTTTATAAGCTTCGTAGGTTTTATTTCAATGTCATATTCTAATATAGTAGCAATCAATTTACCTCTTTTACCTTCAATCCCCTCTTGGGTTAGGATATCTTTGACAACAGTGCTTGGCACATAAGCTATTATTTGAGAGTATAGTATGTAGACTATAAAATCTTTGATGGCTTTGACAAGTGCATAAGCTTGTTCTTCCATGATTGGGTATTTTAGAGGTGCATCCCTTAGTGCTTTGCTAAAGAAGGCTATGGGTTTTTCACATCCTTAATCATCTTTCTATAGCAAAACAGCAACAATAGTGTGTTCTAATGCAAATGAAAATATTATGAAGTCTCTGTCAAATTTTGGGCTTGTAAGGACTGGTGTTTTGGTTAAAGCTATCTTGATTTCTTCAAATGCCTGTTTGGCTTCTAATGTCCATTTGACCTTGAAATCTTTTTTCAGCATATTATTCAACAATCTCATTAATTCAGCCAAGTTGGGTATGAATCTTCTTCAAAAAATTAATTTTCCCTAGGAAAGCTTGGAGTTCTTTGACATTTCTGGGATGTGGTATTTGTAAAATGGCTTGTATTCAGTCAGGATAAATTTTGATGACATCTTTTGAGATTATGTGACCTAATAGTTTGCCCTCTTCTAGGCCAAATAATGATTTTTTTGGATTTAGTGATATACCATATTTTCTGCAGGTTAAAAACACTTGTCTCAGATGATCTACATGTTGCTGATCTAATTTAGAAAACACAGTGAGATCATCTGAGTATATGTCCATTGCACGTTGGAAGGTTGCCCCTGCATTCTTGAGTCCAAATGGAATTTTCACATATTTGAAAGTTCCCCATGGAGTTGTAAAAGCAGTTTTTCCTTGATCATTAGGGTGAACTAAAATCTGGTTGAAGCCTAAAAACCCATCCAAAAGTGAGATTCTAGAGCCACCTACTACCCTTTGTAAAATGTGGTCCAGCTTAGGTAAGGGGTAGTGGTTTTTTAAAGAGACTTTATTTAGATTCCTCAAATCCACACACAGTCTGATTTCTCCTGTTTTCTTCCTAGTGGGCACTAAATTGGAGACCCATTCTGAAAATCTAATGGGTGCAATTATCCCAGCTTCATACATTCTTTTGACTTCTTTTTCAATTAGAGGGCGGAGTATAGGGTTGACCCTTCTGAGTTTTTGCTAGAAAGGTTTCTGATTTTCTTTGAGGGGTATGGTATGCTGAATCATAGAAGTGTTATAGGATTTGAGATCTTCATAGCTCCACGCAAAAACGTCCCTAAATTCTTTGAACAGTTCAACATATTTCAGCTTTTGGTCAAGAGGCAAAGTTTTGGAAAATTTTATCATTTTAGGATTTTATTCAGTTCCTATCTTACAGTCCTCAATTTATGCATTTAGAGGCTTCGTTTTGGGTTTCCTTGGGATATCATTAGAATCAAAAATATCTTCCAGAGGAGTTAATCCTGTGGGTAAAAAATTGTCCTTTAAATTAATATCTTCAGATTCTCCTCCAATAGTTTCATCAACGTCTATTTCTTTAAGCTCTTGCAAGTCTTTGCTAGTAAATTTTGTTGGATGTAGTATTTGAGTTGTTGTTTTAGCTGAAATGTGTGTTTCAACTTTGTCTATTTGATCAACTTCTCCCACAGTACCTGTGTCTATATTAGTGCTAGAAAATTCTTCTTTTAAGGTTAGGAAATTATTAATTTGGGTGTCATTTTCAAACACGTGCCAGGTTTTCACATTGTCTGGTACAACTGGCCTGTGTTTAATTTCAGCTGTAAAATGATGATTAGGCTCAAATGGCAGTTTACAAGTGCTGGTAAATGTTGCCAAACTGTGAGCATGCAAATTGTGTTTCCTTGGGATTTTGGTAAGATGTGTTTCAGAAAGGTATTGAGTATTTCAATTGATGCCCCTCTATAAGACCTTAATCTGAGATCATTTGTGAGGAAGTTTCCTTTCATTTGTTGAATAACCAAATCAGTGTCTCCCAAAATTGATACCCTAACTGCCCCTAGACTTTTGATCAATTCAAGTCCTAGCAAGAGGGCTTCATATTCGGCCATGTTATTAGTGCATCTAAAATTTAACCTGTATGCATGTCCTTCAGCATGATCATTTTCCACATTATGTATCCAAATCCTTGCCCCTACTCCTAGATTATTGACTAATCTATCAGATTCTAAATACCATAGGATTTCTTGATTACAGCTGGTATCAGGAGCCTTAGAAATTTGCTTACTAGGGAGAATTGGATTTTTAGCTTCATGTGGTTTCCCTTGAGTGTCTGTTATAACAATTATTTGAGAAATTTCTTGGGTTTGAGCAATAGGTTTTTCATTTATGATCTCTTCTTGTTCAAGTGCTAAAACCTTGTCATTAGTTGAAGGGTGAATTTCAGCATTGTATAGGATAAAGGAGTCCATATCAGAATGTGTGGAATAGATGGGAAAATTCTGGGGTTTCTCTTGGCTGCTCACCATGTATTTCATCAAAGTTTCTCGATACAGTCTCTTTGGCTGGCCAAACACTGAAATGGTGGCATAAGACATGTCCAACTGTAAAGATCCCTGGAGCTTTGCACCCCAAGATCTAGACAGCAACATGCCATATTTTGGTGGAATATCAGCTACCACTACATCCATTAAAATTGTCTTGGCAGGGTATTGAACTAGTGATACACACAAATCTTTGATTAATCCCAGACATCTGACCTAGCTTGAATCAAAAGAGAACAAGTCTTTTTATGGCCTGGTGATATCTAGGTCCAACTTTTCCATTACAGATTTGGGCATTAAATTATGGGAAGCTCCAGAATCAAACATTACATTGTGTAGTATTTTGTCATGAATATTCAGACTTACATAGAAAGGAGGAACCCCTCCATCTACCGATTTTCCATTTACTTCAGAGCCAAAAATTAATTCTGGTTGATTGTCAAGGACATTTAATGTGTCTCTATTTTCTGAAATTTGAAGTGATCTGCTGATTTGTTCTCTATCGACATCATCCTTAGCCAATTCCGACAATGGAATTGCTATCTTTAATTTGCCTATTTCGGTCTCAAGGTTGAAAGGTTTTTCTGTTTGAATTTTTTCATTTCGGGCAGTGAGATTTTTTTTTTCTGTTGTTTTTTCAATGCTTTTTCCTTTATCAAGAGTAACGTTATGGGCTGAAGCTGCTTCTATGTCAATTTTTGGAGGTTCTCCCGCAATTTCTTTGGAAGGAATGGAAGCTGAAGACTATTTATTAGGTTGTTGATTATCTGAAACATCTTCAACTGTTGGACTGTTTGGGTTAGGAATTTCTTTAGGAGGAGTTTGTATAGGAGGGTTCTTGATTTTAGCTCTGCTAGATTGTTTAGTTTCTTTCTGTTTATTGTCATCAGGGACATCTATTCTCCTACTTCTCAAATTATATTGCTTGTGAACTTCATAGATGGCTATGTCATATCCCTCCCTAAAATCAAATGATTCCCCTGATTGGATTTGGAACTGATTAAGAGTATGAGCCTCTTGGTCTTCTTGGGTTAAGAAAATTTGTTGTTCACTACTGAGTGTTAGGATATTCCGACACATAGGATATAGTTAAGTTCAACTTGGTCTAGTATAGAGTTAGGTATAGAGTTAGGTAAAGTGTCTTTCTTTACCGTTGTACATTTTGTAACTTACAATCCGACGGTCACGATATGTAGTGATCCGACGGTTCACTCTCACCTCGGTATTACCGACACTTGATCCGTGGCTTGACACCCGATTGGTCCATGAGTTCTATTTAAAGCGCATGGAGGGTCATTGTTCAGGTAATCCGTGCATGAGAGAAGCTTATGTAAATTTTCATTCTTTGATTAATAAATTGCCTGTAGTACCCACGTTGGAACAGGCCGTGGACTGTTTCCCTCTTTGAGGGTTTTAACCACGTCAAAAATACTGGTGTATTGATTTGAGATCTGGTTGTGAGCGGTGTCCTTTTGGTGTTCTTTCTGAGGAACTTACCCTGTAAATTCCTACATGGTATCGGAGCTATTTGAGGGCCGCGTCCGTTGGTGATCCAAATCTGAAGCTGGTAGAACTGCATGCGGCTGTCATTTCCTAGATCTGCTGTTTTTGACTGCTTTCGGGCCGAGAGGACTGCTCTGTTGCATTTGGAGCATTTGTTCCAGTGAGGAACCCCTTTCGTTTCACGCGAAAAGGTTTCCGGTAGCCCTAGCTGCGTCATTTTTCAGATCGGGAGGTATACAGTGTTTTTTGCAGTTTACTGTTATTTTCTCTCTGCTTATTTCGGTTTCGGTTTATTTAGCCTTTTTTTTAACCGGATCTATACCTTTCATTTCTGCGTATGCTCTTTGCCCTGCGACTCTGTGCGATCTGGGCAAATCAGAAACAGAAAGGAAGGATTTTTCTCATGCGTATGCTCTTTTCCCTGCACCTTAGTGTGATCTCGGAAAATCAGAAACATTGAGAAAAATATTTAGTTTTTCGGCTAAAGCTAACTTTGAGATTTTTTTTAAAAATTTCTAGTTTTTTGGCTAAAGCTAACTTCGAGCCGCAAGGTTCGTTTTTCTTTGCATATTCGTGTTGGGTTTTGTGTTTTGTGTTTTGTAGGGAAAAAGAGCTTTCTCAAGGCAAGCACGCAAACCAAGGCCCCCCCCCCCCCTCTCTCTCTCTCTCTCTCTCTCTCTCTCTCAAATTTTTTGTATAGATCAATTGGTTCAAAGCTATTTTAAGAGAGTAGAGGTCTTGGGTTCAAGTCTCCATTTTGTGGGGGCGGATTTTTTCATTCCCGCACATTCGCGCACTTTGCCGGCAACGTCAACAATTTTTTTTTTCAAAAAGCCATAACTTCTTCATCCGGAAGCCTTTTTCAGAGCCGCTTTTTTTAAAACCGCCTATTTTTTCGAGATCTATCCATTGGAACACTTACTTTCAGCATCTTCAGCTTCAGTTTTAAAAAAAAAAATGGAAAGTCCATGCCAAGTCATTCTTGACAGCACTAACTACTTCCAATGGGTAGCCTACATGGAAGATTTACTTAGAAGTAAAGGTCTCTTCAGAATAGCCACAGACCAAGAGAAGAAACCAAAAGATGAAGACAAGACTGCAAAATGGGAAAATAGACAAGATCAAGCACGTGGTTTGATAGGGATGTCTATTTCTTCTAATCTTAGATTCCACATTGCAGAACTTGAGACTCCTCATGAAGCATTAGAAAAACTCGCTAAAGTTTTTGGGATTAAAAATGAAATTAGAGCCCATCAACTTGAAAATGAGTTGCTTACTTTGGATCCTAATAATTTTTCTTGCATTGAAGATTTCTTGTCCAAATTCAAGACCCTTAGATATCTCTTGGAAGGTGTTAAAGTTAAGAAAGAAGATGGTAACCTTATTTATTCCATCCTTACTAAGTTGGGACCAGCCTACTCTGTATTTGTTTCCACTTTCCATTCTACAAGGGAAGCTTTCATTTGTCAAGGAAAAGACTACAAGGCCCCTTCCTTTGACTCCTTTTGTGATTCCTTAATAAGAGAACAAGAAAAACTCTTACACCTTGGTCTTCTTAATCTTGGAAACTCTTCCACGAAAGCGTTAGCCGCCCAGCAGCAACCAAATTCAAAGAATCCTAAGAAGTCATATCCTCAAAAGAATGGTCCTAAACCAACTCAACCTCAAAATGAAAGATCATTTCAGCAAAATGATAATACCAATAAAAACAAATGGAAGAAGACTGATAGACATTGTAACTTTTGTAATCGAGATGGCCACTTAGAATCTAAATGCTTTAAGAAGATGGAAGCCTTGGAAGCTGTAATGAAGAAACATAACATCCATGTGGAGCCTACTTCAACTTCAACTTCCGGAATGGCACTTTCTGCATGTCATTGTCAATCATCTCAGTCTGGTTATGCATTAAATGTATCTTCTTCTTCTTCTCATTCTCATGAGTGGCTCATTGATTCTGGAGCCTCTTATCACATGGCCAAAAACCAAGCCATGTTTTCTTCTTTAAATGATTGTAACACCAAAAATATATATGTTGGTGATGATAGATCTCTTAATGTTGTAGGGACTGGAACTGTTCATCTAGACAATGGTCAGTTTAATGATGTATTATGTGTTCCAACCTTATCCTGCAACCTTCTATCTGTCTATCAGATAACTCATTCAGGTGAAGGTAAAATTGTTGAATTTTCACCTCATGATGTTGTAATCAAGGATCTAAAAGATCCTAAGCAGATTCTAGCTACTGGTCTTGCTGATGATTCCACAAGGTTGTATAAGTTTCACAACTTTGGGTCATCCAATCTTCCCTCAGTATTTGTTGCTCATAATGATAAAGTGAGCAAACTTTGGCATGAGCGATTTGGTCACTTAAACTATCGCTCCCTTCAGCATCTATGTAAAGAAAATATGGTGACAGGTCTTCCTATGGTATCTTGCAGAGATGGTGTTTGTTCCGGATGTGTACTCGGAAAACATCATCGGGACAGTTTTGACAAACGTGCCTCTTGGCACGCCTCAGCCCCTTTACAGCTTGTGCACAGTGATTTATGTGGTCCTCTTCCTGTTGCTTCATTCTCTGGCTGCAAGTACTTCTTAACTTTCATTGATGATTTCTCCAGACGCACTTGGGTATACTTCTTAAAACTCAAGAGCGAAGTATTTAACACATTTTTGGCCTTCAAAGCCTTTGTTGAAAAACAATCTGGACATCAAATTCTTAAGCTAAGAACTGATAATGGTGGAGAATATGTTAAAAACACATTCATCAACTTTTGCACCGAAAATGGAATTCAAATGCAACATACTGTTCCATACACTCCACAACAAAATGGTGTAGCTGAAAGGAAAAATCGCACCTTAAAGGAAATGGCTAATTGTATGCTGCAATCTAAAGGACTCAGTCTTAGTTTTTGGGCCGAAGCAATTAATTGTGCAAATTATATAATCAATCGCACTCCTACTAAGGTTCTAAAGAATATCACTCCAGAAGAAGCTTGGAGCTCCATTAAACCAGATGTAAGTCACTTTCGTGTGTTTGGAAGTGAAGCATGGGCCCATATTCCAGATGAAAAGAATAAAGCTTTAGAACCTAAGAGTGAGAAATGTACTTTTGTTGGATATTCTGAAGATGTAAAAGGTTATAGACTTATTCCATTTAAGTCCAAAAATGTTATCATTGGAAGAGATGTAAAATTTGATGAAAATAAATCGGCCTGCGAGCCTAGTCTGGCGGATGTGCCACCTCTTCCTATCTCTTCTACTTTTGACAACATTTCTTCTTGAGATGATGAAAGTGAGGATGATAATCCTCCCCCACCTTCTCAGGATCCTCAAATTCCAAGATGGGTCCATGCTACTTGGGATGCAGCAGGTGATCTTGTCGGTGATCCTATAGATCAGCGACGTACACGTTCTCAGTTTGAAAGAGCCTCTTCTTTACTAGCTCAAGCTCCAGTAAATCATGATCCTGACACTTTTGCAGAAGCTTCAGGCCATCCACATTGGGAAGCAGCTATGAATGAAGAATATCATTCATTATTGACAAATGATACATGGGATCTTGTTCCTCTACCAAAGGGACGCAAACTTGTAAGATGTAAATGGGTTTACAGAACCAAGTATGGACCAGATGGGAAAATTGATAAACATAAAGCTCGTCTTGTTGCTAAGGGATTTTCATAGGTTGAAGGCATTGACTACACTGAAACCTTCTCCCCTGTTGCCAAAATGAATTCTATCCGCCTTGTTCTTTCCCTTGCTGCCTCTTTAAAATGGGAAGTCCATCAGATGGATGTTAAATCTGCCTTCTTGCATGGGGACTTGAAGGAAGAAATCTATATGGAACAACCCATTGGCTTCATACAAACAGACTCCAGCCTTGTTTGTCGACTCAAGAAATCCCTTTATGGTCTCAAGCAAGCTCCTCGGGCTTGGTATGCCAAAATGGATAGCTTTCTTTTAGAATCTGGCTTTTCTAGGTGTCATTCTGACAATACTGTCTACACCAAGAAAGTGGGCAACTCTCTTATCATCCTTGTTCTTTATGTTGATGATCTTATCCTTACTGGTAGTGATCCCAACCTTATAAACCATGTGAAGTCTAGCCTCAAAAAGAAATTTGAAATGACAGACTTAGGACACTTACACTATTTTCTCGGTCTTCAAGTCTTGCAATCCAAGGAGGGTATTTCCCTTTCCTAGTCCAAGTATGCTTGTGATATTCTTCATCATTTTCACATGGAAAACTGTAAGCTAGCCCCTTCTCCCTTTCAGTCTGGAGTCAAACTTTCAGTCTCTTGTACTTCTCCTGAAGTTGATGCTACCTTATACCGTCAACTTGTAGGAAAACTCTTGTACTTAACCCATACTCGTCCTGATCTTTCCTTTGCTGTTGGCCTTGTTGCTCGTTTTATGCAAAACCCCCGTGAAAGTCATTGGAAAGCAGCTAAAAGAATACTTCGTTATGTTCGAGGTACAGTACAGTTTGGGATTCATTACAGTGCCAAAGCAGCTCCTCTATTAGTTGGTTTCACTGATTCTGATTGGGCTGGTGACCCTGATGATCGAAAGTCCACTGCCGGTTATGTCTTCACTCTTGGTTCAGGACCTATTACATGGGCTTGTAAGAAACAGGCTGCCATTTCTCTTTCGTCAGCAGAAGCAGAGTATCATGGTGTCGTGGAAGCTAGTAAGGAAGCCTTGTGGCTTCGTCAGATCCTATCAGAGTTTGGCTTTGAGCAGCAGCATCCAACCACACTTTGGTGTGATAATCAAAGTGCCATTCAGCTATGCAAAGATCCAGTCCAGCATCAGCGCAGCAAACACATTGAACTACACATGCACTTCATCAGAAAGCTCATTCATGACCATGTTCTTGAAGTGCAATATTGTTCAACAGATGATCAGGTTGCAGACATCTTCACAAAGGCTCTCACAGAGGCGAAGTTCACTAAACTTCGATATATGCTTGGAGTTCAGGAAGTTGTCACTAAGGGGGGATAGGCTCTAGTGCCTCCTTCCTTCTCCTATTGTGTCATATTTGTAAATCCTTCAATCATATCCCAAGTTGGTCTTAAGGGGGGATGTTAGGATATTCCGACACATAGGATATAGTTAAGTTCAACTTGGTCTAGTATAGAGTTAGGTAAAGTGTCTTTCTTTACCGTTGTACATTTTGTAACTTACAATCCGACGGTCACGATATGTAGTGATCCGACGGTTCACTCTCACCTCGGTATTACCGACACTTGATCCGTGGCTTGACACCCGATTGGTCCATGAGTTCTATTTAAAGTGCATGGAGGGTCATTGTTCGGGTAATCCGTGCATGAGAGAAGCTTATGTAAATTTTCATTCTTTGATTAATAAATTGCCTGTAGTACCCACGTTGGGACAGGCCGTGGATTGTTTCCCTCTTTGAGGGTTTTAACCACGTCAAAAATACTGGTGTATTGATTTGAGATCTGGTTGTGAGCGGTGTCCTTTTGGTGTTCTTTCTGAGGAACTTACCCTGTAAATTCCTACACTGAGCCCCATTAAATTAATTTGAGTGTCTTCTATTGGTTCACTAGAAGTTGAAGATTCAACATAGTTTTCTTGGAATGGAGGTCTAATGTCTTGGTCAGGGCCAACTTTTCCAGTATTGGGATTCTGATTTTTCCTTAAATTTGGGTTTCTTACAGTGTTGTTCGGTTGACCATCCCAAGGGGATTTTCTCTCGATTGTTTCTACTCTATCACTAAGTCTATCCATTCCTTTAATGATAGCATCTAATTTTTTCTCAAATGCAGAAGTTTCTTCTTTGATGGGTATCCTCCTTTCAGCTCTAGCCTGAGCTTGTTTAGAAATCAGGTTGGCCTCAACACTGATAGCTATACTCTGCATGTCTTCTAGTCTTCGATGAGCCCTTTCCCTAAGCTGGTATGCCATGTCAGAGTCAAATGCATCAGGAAATTTGATCAAGGCCAAGTTTGGTGGAGGTTTGAGATTCTGAGGAATAGCATTGTATACATTGTTAAATCCAGTGCAGTAATCTTGAACAGTTTCTTGTGGACCTCTTTTCAAGTTTTCATATTCTGATAGGATGTGTAGAGGATCTTTCTTCTTTTCCCATCTGTTCAAGAAAGTCTAGTAAAGAGCTTCAGGATCATTGATAGTGTTTGCAGGGAGTGCTCTAAAGCAGGTTCTAACATCTCCAGTTAAGCTTTGGACAAAGACTTTCATTCTTACATCATCATCATCAATCTCATAGTTTTCAAAATAATCCATTATTTTCTTGGTGTGTTGTTGAGCTGTGTAAGCGCCCGTACCATCAAAATAGGTGATTTTGCTTTGATAATCTTGAGGCATAGCCCCTGGATTTGCACGTAATTGTAGGGGAGCATATCGGTTTGCCATATTTGCAGAGATAAGGGAAACAACTGGAAGATCAGGGATACCAGTTGAAATATGTGTTGTAGGTGGGGGAGTGGAAAAGATGGTTTGAAGTGCTGATGGAGAACTAGGAGAAGCAAAAGTAATGGCAGAAAGGACTGGTGCTTTTCCAGGAGTAAGCTCAGATTGGACAAGATTCTGTTGGCTTCTAAGGTTCTTGGAAATCAGATTAGGATTTTGAAACATAGGTGGGGGATTTGGATCTGGATTTGATCTAGTGTAACAGATCTTCTTCTTTGGAGCCAACTTCTGAATATGTTTTTATTTTTTCTTGAAATATCTTAATAATACAACTTTAATAGTGTCTTGTAGGAAGTTTTAAAATATGGGAGTTTGAGTTTCCCTAAAGATCTACTGAAACAAGGGACTGGTCAAGTATTTGAGACAACTGTTCAAAGTATAAACTAGATTGGAGATAGACTAAAGTAGCTTTTATTTACTCCTGCAATTGCATAGCAAAAGCAGTTTCAAAGGCTACCTGGCTAACTTCAGGCTCCATCTGTAGTTTATAAAATAAATAGCAGTAACAAACAATTTATTCGTTCCCTAGTGGAGTCGCCATTGATGCTAATCCTCAGGTTGTTCCCAAAAGTTATAAGAAAGGGAATACGGCCGAGGTAACCACAGACCAATCTTTTAGATACAGATTCTAGCCAATATGCATCCAGAGATGGCTATCTCATTATAATTTAGCTTTGTTTTGAGGTATATTAGGCTAGTTATGAAGTACAAGGGTTTTGTTTTGAGTTTGGTTGGAGGAATGGAGTTTCAATAGAATAGTGAGGTAAAGCTGAAGCATTTCAGTCCATTGGGCATGATGGAGCTAAATAAGGATGGCTTCCTAGGTTAGGTTTCTTATCAAAGGATTTATTACAGAGCAAGGTACTCAAATATGGACCGATTTATAGGTTGAAATCTGATGGAATGGAGTCAATGGTTGAAGGGCAATTAAGAATCCTTCATCATGTTGACAAGGGGAAAATGGATGATTACTACTAAGGATCAATTAAGAATTCCTTAGCTAATATTCAAGATGAAAGAACCAGGGAAAACAGGAGCAATTAAGAATTCAATGTTTATGCTAATTCTAAAGAAAACATTAATAATAACAGAGACTGAACGCGGAGTGCAAACAAGCAAATTCTGAGTTATTCTTTTTCTCTATTATTTAGATCATGAGACATATATGATATAGTAAACACAAAAACTATAAGACACAAGTTAGAAGGGACTTATTGATCCATAAAATGATTCAAGAATTCTGTAACATGGTCCTTAACATCCATTCTTCATCCAGTGAGCTAGACAAATGGTTCCAACAGCCTTTTATTCCAAAAATTTAGAATTACAGCAAAGTCTGAGAATGCATCCCAATCCACCAACCAACCTCAAATACCTCGTCTGGGGAAGTATTTATACAAAAATGTCAAGATATCATACAAAATATCTAATAGAAAAAATATCTGCTAACAATTAATGTTTCTTTTAAATAAATAGAAACAGCTAGTCTCGATAACAGGGAGACAATAAATAGATGCAATGAATTCATGCTGCGCTGGTTGATCCGTCATTATGAAGTGTACTGGAGGTAGGTGCTACAAGTCAGTTCCCAGTTATCTTCTACTGATCCTCTGTGCTAATTTTTCTGCCTTGGCGGGTTTCCTTTAACTTTGATGTGATACGCTTTGACCAGTAGGACCGTGATTTATTTCAATTCTCCACATTATATTAGATGGTGAACAATTTTTTATTTGACCAAAGATAAATTTACAACATCTCTAGCATGCTATGCCACCACTCTGGTCCTGGTATTTTATGTCTTTGCAACTTCCTTAAAGTCTCGTCAGTCTCTGTGTACCTGAAGAAATTAGGTGGGATGGTGAATAGATGCTTCACCTCATGCTCTATATAGAATAGATTTTCCAGGCTGTCATAAAGGGATTGGCTAGATGGAAGTGCTTTTTCTCCTGAAGTACTTGAAGATGCATTAGCTTGATTGATAGCATATGTATTTAATTTACATACGTAGTCCTTGTGCTTCATTAAACGATCATTATCTCCCAAAGGACTTGGCAAACCTTTCTGATACAGGACTGTAAATTTTTCAGTGAAAGAATCAATCTCTACTTGCATGTCCTAGCATCTTATGTCCAAGTTTTGCATTAGAGTTCTCATGGTTAGAACTCTTTTGATGTCCAGAATGGTACCTGTTCTGTCTCTAATATCCAGTGCTTCCAGTTCTTCACTGGTCTTGGTATTCAAAAAATTTATTAGCCTGTTAGCTTGCTCAGGCATCTGTCCCAATAAGGCTCTTGTTTTCTGAATTTCCATTTGGGCTACTCTTATCAAATCAATCTGTTCATAAATGGTCTGAATAGACCTCCATACATCACTTAGGGATTGAGTGATGTTGGTCCACAAAATTCCTCTGATTTCTGCTAGAGGCTTATACAGAGAGATATCCTTTTCTAAGGGTCTTACCTTGTTTTCCAATGCTTTGACCTCCCTTGTTTTCTCTGCCACATTCATCTTGGATTTATCATAGCTTTTCTCTACTTTCGCCAATTTTTCTTTGACTTGTTTCAGCGCTGATACTTGGAGTTTCAACTCCTCCATGGCTTTTATTAATTGCTCTGTGGTCATAGTAGTGCTACTGCCTGATGTTGTTGTTGCTGAGGTACCTGTGGTGATTTCTGCTATAGGTGCCAGGACAGTGGAAGGTACCACTGTTATGACTGTGGGAGGGGCAGTTGTGACTATTGGAGTTACTTCAGGTGGCTGGGAGGTCGACTCTCCCTGCTTTTCTTGTAGTGCTTTCTCCAATGTCTGCTCTGTCTCACTCAATCTCTCATTCAACATCATGAGCAGGGCCATCATGTCCTCTTCGAATTTTTGTTGTACAACATCTGCTCTTTGTGGATATATAGAAGGAGGAATTTTGAGTTGTTTTATGAGGGCAGCAATGTCCTCTTCCTTTTTCCTCATTAGTGCTTTTATGCCTTTGGCATCTTTGGGGTCATGTCCCAGTTCAATGATAATATCCTCCAAGGATTTAATCCTGTTGTCCTTTGCCAGAGAGGAAGCTTTCTCTAATTCTAGCTGAGCAGAGGTGTTCCCCAATGAGTTTTGCAATTTATGAGACAACATTTCTTTGCTAGCTAGTGTGGAATACACCATCTCTCCAGTCTGTTTGTGCAGATCAATCTGGTCTATCGGGTGAATGTCTTTGGCGAAGACCTCCAGATTTGTCCTGATGTAGTCATCTACTGATTGTGGTTGCTACACCTTGGGCTTGAAATAGGTCATGATCATTTTCCCTTCTTTAATGTCATATGCTGACATTAATCTTTGTTGTTTTGTGGGGGCCATCTTGAGATATTGGTTATAAATTTGCAGCCTCAATGGATCATTTCTAGCCTTTATCTCTGTGAAAGTCTTTTTGATATCAGAGGTCTGCTTACTTGGTGGCCTAGTGGATGAAACTTCCACACTATGCTGCCTTTCCAACTCCTGCCTGTGTGAGCTGGTTGGTGTGTCTATCACTGGGGAAGTGTGTGGGCTGGTTTCCCTCTCACCTCTTAGACTTTCTATTGTTTCTTCAATGATTTCCTCTTCAGATAGAGGATTCAGTCTTTGCCTTTTTGCACCTGGCTATTCTGCAAGTCCACTGATGGGTGTGGCCTCTTCTCTGTCTCTTTTCTTGCCCTTTTCCTCATTTAGAGGAGTTTGTAATGCAGGAATCTCTACTTCTTTGGTTTGTTCTGGAGGAATTTGCCCTTGTTGATTAGTCATTTCTTGTTGTTCTGTGCCTACTACTTCCTTGCCTTTAGAAGAACCTGAAATTGTTATGCTGGTTTCTTGTATAGGCTGCTGTGAAGTTCCAGCAGAAGATGTACCCACTCCAGTTTGCTGAGGCAGCTTGAAAGATACCATTCCAAAAGAGTCCAGGTCAAGGATCTTTTCTAAATCTTTCATAGCTCGTTCCATCTTTTCTTGCTGAGTAAGTTCTTCTACTAATGTACCCTCTACCCCCTCATCCTGATTAGCATATTGTTCTACTTCAGGGATCCTATGATGTAGGTAAGTTGACAGATGATTTCTTACTTTTCTGTCACTTATAAAGCTATTTGGGTCATATGGCACCCACCAGAAGCTTTTCTTCAATTTAAGGTCTTCCCCTAATATCTTATCAGCATCTTCCCATGCTTCCCTCTTGTTAATGATAAAATGGCCTAACTGGTTTCTTATTCTCAACTGAGCTTTTTTCTTTACATTGAAAAAGTGAGTTAAATCTGCATTGATAAGTTGCCTGAAATAATCTAGTGCAAATAGTCTCATGGGCACAAATTTGGGTAGCTTATAAGGGCACAGTTCACAACCATATATCCTGATTTCAGTGTGATCCTCGTAGAAGTACCAATCACCTATCCTGTAGTTTTTGGAGAGCTATAAAATCTTCTTTATGTCACCAGAGAGACTAAGAGGAGGAGCTCCTATCAATAGAGTGGAGGTTGGATGTATAAATAAGTCAATGAATTCACAATAGGTATAAGGGGGTTCACCAATTTTGTGGAATACAGAGGTCCAAAAGATCACATACCTCCTCTCTCCTTTGGAATCCAATTTCCTGATGGGAAATATAAAATTGTCTGAGTGATAATACAACAGCAGATGGTATATGAAATTTTTGTATTTAAACACTCCTTCTCTTTCCAAATTCATAAATTGAGGATGGATTTTGTTAGCAATGAAAGAAGCATAGTCATACTTAATAGCAGGGGGCTGTCCTAGAGTAAAGGTGGATAACAGAACCAAGACCATCTCATCCACATATTCACTGGACCTAAATCCCAAGATCACTGATATCTTGTCAAGAATAATTCTTCTAGTCTCATTGAACCAAACATATAAATAGGGAGGTGGGCCTTGGAGCTGGCACTCTAGTTTCATGAATAACTTAGCAATCGGGGTTATTTCTGTACTGGACAGTTGAGAGCCTTGCTCAAGCAAAATTCCCATGGAAAGAGGAGCAATAAGCTGAACTGGATGGAAGTGTAGCATCTCATTGATAGATTCAGCAGTTATGTAAAAGAGAACAGTATTTGATGGAGTCATAACTTCTTTACTGACAGGGTCATAATTGGCATAGCAGTGACGAGTAATATCTGGGAACACATTGACTGAGGGAAGGTAATACCTGGGGAGATTGGATTCCCATATTCCATAGATATCAAAGTTGTTCAAATGACTAGTTTTGATTAGGCAGAAAGTATGAAGATGATTTTGGCAACTAGACGGGTCCTTTATTTGGAAATCTCTGCATTGAGGGGTGTTACACTGAGGGCCACCGGGGCTTCCATGTTCAGTTTTTTGTGTTTTGAACTGGAGGTTGAATTTCTATGGAGAAAAGGGAAAAAGAGCAGTGCTGGGTGTCTTGGTATAGCAATTATGGGCTGCTTTAGTTTGAATTTGGCTCCTATAGGTATAATTTGTAGAGAAAACTAAAAATACAGGTTCGGGAGGTGGGATGGGGTAAATACCTGTATTCTGGAGCCGAACGAGTGTAATTGGCAAGTTGACTAACGAGTTGTGGAGTAGGATGCTAGACTTTGTTGGTCGGGGTAGCGGACTAGAGATTCTGCAGTTGCTTGGATGTAGTTTGAATGCAACAATATCGTGGAAACAACAAATGAAAAATGGATGAAAATGACAATTTTACGGGTTTTTTAACAAAAATTGGCTTCGCGGAGCTTTTTGGCGCTTTTCGGTTGGATCACATCATTGGGACGTGACATTTTGTCATGACGTGAGGTACGGATGCTGATGTGGATGTGATGTGGCGATGACGTCAGTGGGAGGGCAGTAAGCGGTATTGTCGTGCACTGCTTATTAGCTAAAACGGTTTTGGGCGGAGGGGCTGCGAGCATGGCGGGAGGGCGCCGCGTGTCCTAGGTACAACGGCAATACTGCCGACTCCCCAGGCGGTAAACATCGACGAGGAAGGGCCTCGTGATATGATCGTGAGCCGTCCGATCAGTGGGCCCGAATCCAACGGTTGGTGCTCAACGAAGTCGACGGAGGGCTACGGTGCGGGGCCCATGTATAAAATAAAATATTTTAATGCAGTTTGGGCTTAATATGGTTAGTGGCAGAGTGATTTTTTAATCAATTAACATGGGCTTAATTGATTTCAAATAATCAAATAATGCGCGGGGGATGGTTATTATATGGTTCCTGATGAACCTATAATCCCTGTTAAAACAAAAATATGGCCGTAATCGACCGGGGGCGGGATTATTACACATTGGGGTTTTGTTGTATAGATATATCAATATGGGGGAAGGGGAATTTGTAAGGGATTTATATAGTAATGTTAGTGGTTAATATGGGTTTATGAAACAAAGGTGCTAAGTCATAAACTTTGATAACTTACGTTGGCTTTTTACACAAGAAATATGGATCCTTTGCCTAAAGCAAGAATGTTATTTTTCTCAAGCTTTTTCATGAAATTGAGTGATTTTAGGAGTATTGAGCAGATCTCAATATCCTTGGGGGGAGGTTAATAAGTGATTTTGGGAGAAGTGTGAAGGGAAGTTAGTCATGTATCACTTGATTTGTAACCCAACAGTTTCCATTGTATTTATGATATCAATAAGATGAACCTCTTGAGAAACAAAGATTAATCATAAGCATGCTTTTGCAACACCAAAACTGCCTACCCAGCCTATTATACCTAACATTTTTTCTTCCTTGGGTGCACTTGGACTAGCAAACCCTTACAAACTTTCTTTTCTTTTCATGGTAATCCTATCTAAGTCTGCCCTTATTTCTTCCAAGGGCTCAGATTTAACTGTTGAGCTCCTTTGCTTCTCTACTAACTATCTATCTGCAAAGATTGAACAGATTTATCCTCTATCTCTAAAACAAGAAATTCAAACATGAGGTAGCCAAGATTAAGCTGTTTTTCCATTCATCAACTGTGGAAAGAGTTAACAAACTGCACAACATCAGATTATTGCAAAACCCAGAATAGTAGTGGCATTTTGAACTAGCACACTTTCCTAGTCCTCTTTATTTGGGGTTCATTTATTTTCTTTTTGACCATTTCATTCTTTTTACCCTTTGATCTTTCTTTTAGTGCATACCCTCTTTACATTTTTTAAGTTTTTTGATTTTTTCAAAAATATGGAACCTTTGCAGTAGGGAAAGGATGAACATATTTGGGACTTTTACCAGTCAATCATGAAATATGACACCTATTGGTATAGGAGCATAACACAATATACGAAGAAGAGCATTCGAAGTAAAAAAAAAAAAGGCCCTGAGTTTTTAGAGAAAATCTAAAAAAATTTGTTCAAAAATTTCAAAACCAAATAGATGATCTAGATTCTTTGAGGAAAAATACCCAAATTCAAAAGAAAAATCGACTGAATCGAAGTTCGAATGAGGGAGCTATCGATGATTTAAAATCAGTTCTTTTTCCAGAAAATTTTGTGACAGCAGGAAAAATGAAATAGATTGGTGTGCTAGCCAAGAACTTGTATGCTCTTGAGGTTCAAGATGCATGCAAAGCCTTGAGGAGCAAGGCAAAGGTTAGAGACTTTGTGGTTGAGAGGGAGAGTAAATTACCTCTCAACATGCAGTCCCAGAAGAAGTCTTAGACAATTGTGGAGGAGCCACAATTGGAGAAGTCAACAGGGGGATCACATGAAACCAGACCTCCAGGTGTGAGGTGGGGCAATGTGAATTGATAGTCCCAAGAAGACTGAACTTGGGCAGGGTCCATTGAGAGGTTTTCTCTCATGGATCCTACCTTGCTATGGGAGCCCAAAGTACATAGTAGCGGGAGGAATCAGTGGGATTGATGCAGTCAGAGATCAAAGTGACAAAGGCTAGAGAAGTCAGATACTGAAGAGCGCAAAGAAGGATTGAAAATAGTGCAAAAATACAGAGTCAGCTGAAGCGCAAAGTTTTCAGTCGATAGAGGAAATAACAATCAGAGACTTTGATGACACATGCATCATAAATTTTGGTGATACTTTGAACATTTACATTTCTACTCCTAGTTATCAAACTAATAAATGTCACAAATAATGGTGTGCAATCATAAGTATATTTAAGTACATCTCATTCCTATCCATGTTTTATGCAAATACTTTCTTAAGTTATGGTGGGCACTAACTAATGGTAACTTGAGTATGAACTATTTTCAAAGATTTTAATTTTGGTTTGTTTTAATATGAAGTTTAACAATGAAAAATCACTCCAAAAATATATAGAATTCATGGTATAAATATTGATATTGCATAAAAAAAATATGGAAGAAAAAAAACCTTCAAATTATTGGTCCAATCAAATGTTTGAAAAATATTTTTAACAATAATATATATGTGTGTGTGTTAAACATTATAACTTGCATTGGTCAGGGACTAATAACCTATAATTAATTATGTATTCATTTAAAATATTCAATGGCTCAATATTTTAAAAGATAGTTAAGTTGTATCCTCAAATATATAGTTTATATGTGTGCGGATATGTAGAATATGCTATAAATAACTTAGAATATTATTCTTTAGTATATATAAATAGTTAATTATGAAATGTTGATAGATGGAACCAACATAAAGAATAAATTTACATTAAACTATTAAATAAATTATAATGAAATATGTAAAAGTATGTCATGGTAATTAATAGTTTAAAATAATTTAAGGCTATCTTAATATCTACATGTATGTATTTATTGACACTACCCGAGATCCATCTTAACCCCAGATCTATCAAGCACCGAGAGGGATCAAATCTTTGGAGGTGCAAATCTATTTTTCGAGTGTAAAACTTAAGGAAATGTTTACACCTTGAGATATTTGGTCCCTCTCAGTGCTTAATAAATCTGGGGTTAAGATGGATCTAGGTTGGTTTCAGTCGTGCATGGTCATATAAAATTTGTTGAACATCTAATTATTCTTATCATTTCAAATATGTTAAATATGTCTAAGATTAATCTGGTCAATTTAGTTTTAAATTTTCTTAGTTACCCCAGTTTGTTGAGATGAGAGAGACTGCTAGTAACTTGAATGATGAAATAAAATTTTTGAATGCAAAGTGACAATGTAACAATGTTGAATGATAAAAAATGTGAATAATAAGAATGTAATCAATTACAAACAATCTTCATTTCACTTCATTGTGATCAATCTCAAACTATTTTCTTCTATTGTTCTGTTGTAGTGGCTACAACCACCCTCCAAAATTTTTCCATAACTTTGTTTTGGAGCCTCCCTACCAACCATCCTAGCAACATGTCTTACACTGTCAAGTACATAGGCTTCATCATTTTTTCAGTGGCTTTCCAACATGTGCATGTTAGTATGCTTCACTTCTTTCACAGGTTGCCACTCCAGACTTAAGCTAGTCATTGGCTGAGCAGCGCCCTCAAAAAATTGCACAATTCTGGAGGGGAACCAGCATTCCCCCTAGAAATTGTGCAAATATGTTGGGCAGCCTGTTGGGCCTAGAAATTGTGCAAGGCAGTTAGATATCCTTCCTTAAGAGAATTGTGCAATCTAGCCCAGCACTACAGCTCAACCCAGAAATTGTGCAATTTTGGGCATCAATCACCTGCTCCTCCCAGAAATTGCTCAATCCCTCAAGGACATGCAACCCAACTCCTCCCATAAATTGCGCAAATCCCTATCTCAGTCAAGTAGGTTGTTGCATGTGCATTCAGGTTGACCAGTTCCACCTGAGACCCAACAAATTTGATTTGCATGCATGGGATTATTTTCCCCTAAACAGAAAACAGAAACATTCGAAAAGCATCCCTAGATTTTAGGGATCTATTTTTAGCAGCCTCAAACTTATTTATTCGACACTTTACATCTCATTCTCCACATCTATCTTGGAGCCCTAACATCCCACCTCACATCTAAGAGTCTTTGGCACATCCAACTCAGCTATTTTCGGGCAAGTTCACTTTACTTGTCTTTTACAACATTTCTGTCACATTTTGTGTCTTTTCTTGTGTGGGTGTTGTTTGCTTGATTTCTCTGTGTAGAATTTCTTGCAAATTCTCTACAAATCTATTTATGAGATATATGTAGAAAATATGACTGTAGATTAAGTCGATAATGTAATATACCAAGCAAAATATTATAATCTACTTCTACTGTCAAACTTGTGGAAGCTTAAAGATCAAGTTGAATCAGAGATGAAGACATATAACCATAAGAAGAAGAATCAATGCACATGAAATACAGAAAATACTCAGGGGAAAGCCTTAGCTAAAAACCCCACTATCTGTATTATCATACAAGGTGGGAATACATCAGAATTATACAAAGCCTTAGCTCTCATAGCTAGCTAGCTCTCAGTACAATCCTCTTGGATGCTCACAGGCAAACCTAGTTTCTCACAAGCCTTCCTCTCTCCCCTCCAAGCTCATATTTCCTTGCGCAGTTTCTCCTGGGTGATCCTCCTGTTACCAAGTGGAACACTGGTCTCTCACACTGATCTCACACCTCGTAACACTGTGCAATCCTCAAGGAACCTTCCCTTGACTGCATGGATGAGTTTCCTTTATATGAAAACACATGCAACTGATAGTAACCTGTCCTTGAGATTTAGCTCAATTAGGTCTTTCTCAGAATAGACATGCACGAGTTTCTGATGAGAGAATATTTAGCTATTTGGAGTGCATTGGTTGAGTGCATGCATGCTTCAACTAATTGATAACTCACAACTAGTTCCTCAAACACTTTGGAACTAATTTAACTGGACTTAACTCAGTAAACTGAGTTAACTAATTACAACTCAAATATAACTCAATCTTATCTCCCTAATTAAGGGACAATCTCCTTAATTTAAGGGATAATTGTTGCATGACTGCACAAATATTTCTAACTTGAATTTCTCCAACTAATTAATCCATAATGAATTAATTAATTATTTCCAAGTAGCTAGTGAGAGTAAATTCGAATTTTAATTCACAATTTTAATTCAAGGACAAATTAAAATTGGAATATCTAGATTCTATTTTTATCATTTCTTGTTGCTATTTTCAACACTCTGAATGCTTGCTGTTGTTTTCATGTATGTTAGCCTGTACAAGCATCGTTTTAGTTTTCATTTGCATCTCACTGTTGTTGCATGAATGACACTGTTTTTCACAGAAAGTCATCAATCCTACGACTCGTTTTACACACATGCATGTTTTTCTGTTTTCTGAATCTTGCATTCCCTGTTTTCATGCATGATCATTTACTCTTGCCTACACTCAGTTTTTCCATGCATTCATATCTCCATATGTTTTGAGACGCCCGTCAGCGGGTCTGGGCAACCTTGGCCCAGACATTGCCTTGCCCGGACAACATTGTGCATTTCTGAGAGGGAAGGATCTACCTTCCTCCAAGAAAATGTGCAAATCTGGCTAGACAATGTCCTCTAGACTTGCTTTGTGCAATTCTCAGAGGTAGTGTTTGCTGGCCCAAAAAATTGCACAATGCAGTCCTTAGGCCTCCATGACTTTCCAACTGAAATTGTTCATTGCGTGATCTCAGCACCCAACAGGTCAGTTTGGATTGTGCATTATGAAATTCCAGTAGTCAACTAGCCTCCTGATAGTCCGAATTGGCTTTTGTGCAGTTCTAGCAGTCAGTCTCCCCACCTCTCAATGAAAATTGTGCAATCCTTTCCATCAATCTCCCAGGTATGTTGCATGTCAATCCTCATGTTTTCTTTGTTTTTAACTGACAGATTGCTTGACATGCATGTCACCATGTCTCCAAATATAGCAGGTGCTCCTTCGTCTCTCAGCAGTCCAGGATCAATGGCCTCCAAGATATCAGGGTCAAAGGCCACCAACGAAAGAACAACTAGAGATGTTGTTGAGCAAGTGTCTATGAGTTTTCCAATTTATGAAGAGATGAAGTTGATCATTGACAAAGACATCAAACTGAAATGGTAGGAGATCAATGATGCATTGATCAGGGGCTCAGGACCAAGTGTCGTAAAATGGTCAAAATTTAAAGTGCTCAGAACTAGTTCAAAGCTAAACAACTGGAAATTTCTCATCCTCCCGATTCCGGCACCGCAAACGGTTCGAGAAACGGTCGCCGTATGAGGAAGATATGGCCAAAAGAATATTTTGCCCAAAACATTAGAAATTTGAATTTAAAAAAAAAAAAAATTTAAAAGGAATATTCCGCAGAATATTCCTTGGAATATTCCCTTTCCAGCCACCAATCAGAAGGTGCCACGTGGCCCCAGATGACGTCAGCAGACTTTTGTTGGGCGGATGTTAAAAAGGTTATTTTGGCCGGATGGGGAGTCGAACCCCCGACCTACCACATATTAACTCAACGTTTTGACCAGCACGCCACCAACAACCGTTGTGTTATGTGGGTGGAGGAAATTGTTTTAAATTTTAAAATATGCTACAGGCGGGAAAGTAGGGGGCCAGCCCCTAAGGGCCAGCCCCCCAACACCATACGACCAACGCCCAGAACCAGGGGCTAAACCCTCACCGCCTGGCGCGAAATCCAAAAATAACCGCCAACCGGATTTTTTGTTCACATGCGCGCCTTTTTAATGTAACTGCAGTTAGGAGTTGGCAGAAAATTTGGCAGACATGGAAAATTTGGCGGACCCGCCATAATTGGCGGAGCTAACTGGAGATAACTAAAGTTAGCTGGAGTTTTTGTAGGGGCAGCTGGCAATCAGGAGTAAATGGCCATAACTTTGGCTAGGAAAGTCCGTTTTGGACGAATTTTTTTATTTATTTTAGGTCTCTTCGACCTCTTGAAGCCATTGGCACAGGTTTCACAGCCATCTGAGGTCATTTGCAGGTGTTTTAGCTTCATGGAAGTTCTAGGAGCCACCAGGGCCAAATCAGTTTGGGAGCTGCATTGGGAATTGTGCAGCCAGTGAATGTGGAACGAAGGTCATTCCTGAAGTTTTCCAACCTTCTAAATCCATTTCTACAGCTCGTTTTTCCTTCTGAGGCATTCTTCTCACTGTTTAGCTTCAGGGAAGCTTTCAGGGCCACGAGGGCCATTTCAGTGCATGAGCTGTTTGGGGGCTATGTTCATCCGTTTTTGGTGATTCAAAAGCCTATGTCTGCTATTTTCGACCTTCTGAGTCTAATGGTAGAGGTTTTAGAACCAATTGAGGTCATCTTCACCTCTAAATTCTCCATTCAAGTGTAAAGGGCCACCAGGGCCAATTGGGGAAAGTACTGTATAAGGTACAAAATTCACTGTTTAGTGTTTGGGAAAGAGCATGTTTGGCTAATTCCTATCTTCTGATTCTGTATTTATAGTCAGATCTGTCCTTTGAGACACCCATATTCTTGTATTAGCTTTTGTAGCAATTTTAATACAAGAGGACAAGCCTAGTTGGAGAGGCTTGGTCCAGCAGATGTAGCCCAGGAGGGGGTGAACTGCTTTATCATTTTGATGTCTTTATTTGCTGAAGATGATATGGTAAACAAAACTGATATAAAGTTTTAAACAACAAAATATACATAACTTGCATACACACATAATCACCTATTCAGCTACAGAAAGTTGTTTGTCTTATTCCGCAAGACCTTAAACTTCAAGCATGTGTATGTCAAAGACTTCTAAGTGTTTACTTGTTTATTTCTTTAGGCAGAGCCTGTAGAGGGCCAGGTAGCCTCTGGAACTCATCCTCTTTTTAGAGGTGACATGTCCGGTGAATGCCCCTACAATCTATCTCTGTATAAGAAATAAGGAGTTTACACAATTTTAGAGGTCATTTGGAGTGTCTAGCTCACAGTTGAAATTATTGGAAATGGATACCTTGCACCCTTAAACAAGTACATTCCATTTTCAGATCATGCATTCTCAAACACATTTGGGGAAGATCTTGAAGACCACAAAGTCTATATGAACATTCACAAGTACAACTTTTACCGGATTGCATGCAAGTATCCCGCGTTTCCATGCGCGAACATGATACATTGGATCGTCTCGCACACTGATCCTGAGATGATGGTATTATGCAGTGTTAGCGGAACAGAGATTTATACCTTCAGGGCACAAGACTATCATCATATCTACCACTTGTTGAAGCCAGTGATCACCATCGAGACACCCTTCAGCATACCTAGCAGCAATGCAAACTCCAGGGATATCTTGAAAAACTGGGTGAAGGATCCAACCAAGTTTAGGATGACACTCAACTAGATTTCCAAGATGAAGATATTGTAGAAGGCATATCAGTACTTGGTCATATTTTCATGTCACTTGTACGTCCAAGAGAGCATGGAGACCTTCCTCCAGAGTTGAGTGATCATGTTGGACCAACTGGCTAGTGAAGGAAAAGCATGCAACTCGTTTGACATGTTGGCTCACAGGCTGAAGCAACATGTAACATGAGCTCGGGAGCTACGCAAAGGTGAGCAAGCAAAAATATACATGGCTGCATACATCTTGGATGCAATCTGTGGACGTTAGGAATTTCTGAGCTTGAAGTGCGCATGGACATTAGCAAAAACCTCTGTAAACACTTATTGCAGACCGTTTTCCGAATGCAACTTTCACGGAGTCATCACATAGTTGTCAAACCATTTTGTCACCCTGGTTTGAAAGATAATATTTGATTAGGATCCATCTTACATGTCAAAGGCAGCAATGGAGGCATTGTTCAACATTGCGGACTGGTATGCCTCACCTTTCTGCACCTTCATACGGATGTATAGTGCGAAGAAAACTCTGCATGTTTTGCCAAAGTTTGCCATGGACAAGCTCATCATGCAAGAAGTGTTGTACCACATCTCAATAGGACTTTCAGCTAGACTACACTGGAAGTAGAAGGCACCTTGGCCCACTCTTCCATTGTGGATCGGGTTGTACAAGATATGGAATCTCAAGCATGTGGATGCTAAGACAGAGGAGTTCAAAAAAATTACTATTGGCACCAGAAGCTTCAATCTGTACGATCCACATTTCTTTGTGAAGGATCATTGCACGAGAGTGCATTTTCCTTGGATCCATGGGTTGTGTCACTGGGCTAGGGAAGACCCATGGAGATATTGTCAAAGCTTCTCTAGGCCCAATGAATCAGTCGAAATCGCTATGGAATGGTTAGCGAAGTAACATCTAGGAGAGCAACAGCAATAGAGGGTAACATACTTGTGTGTGACAAAGGTAAGAGAAAGATTGTTGAAAGTGCAGACGAAGAACAAAGTTGCAAGTTCAAAGCAGACCCACTTTTGGAGAAAGAAACTTTGAAAATAGAGGCAAAGAGGTGACAACGCAACAAGAGGAACATGTAAAGGGAGAGAGATAAATAGAGGATGGACGAAATAGTGAAGTAGTTGTAAGAGCTGAAGGAGAAACTCTGGAAAGAACAAGATATGCATAGATAGGAGATGGAAGCGCAACATGGATAGACACAGCAGGGGGCGCAAATGCACAGATTGATGGAATTGCACCCATACAGGTAGTAGACTCATCCGAGTAGCTGGCACAAAGAAGACAAGGTGAGCAGTTATAGGAGCAGTACTTTGCTCAAGAGATTCAACAAGTACCTAAGTAGATGGATACAGAGATGGAGTAGCCTGTGTTAGAGCAAGACATTGACCTCATGCCTTACCATCAAGAGGTTAACTCACTGAATTCACCAGATCCGGAAGAAGAGAAAGTCCTAAGCGACCAAGGAGATACTAAGATCCTCGGAGACAATCCGAAAGAAGAGATGCACACCATATCATTTGATGAGTCACAAAATAGAGTTGCACAATCACGTAGAGTGTCTACTCTAGATGTCCACACATCTCTTGCATATTTTGAGGAATGAGTGGCTATATCTGATGTGCACAAGCATCCAGCAGCATTAGTTGATGCTACCAGAATATATGTCAAAGCCACTAGCTCGAGTGTTCACTTCTTGATAGCAAAGAACGAGCGAATGGCTTAGGAGTTACAGTCGACCAAGAAGGGAGGAGAAATGGTTACAACATCCAACCTAGTAGAGTTGAAGAAGGTGATACTGGATGAAGTATCGTCCCTTGAGACAGTCATGCGGGCATTGTATTCTAGATTTAGTATTGTGCATAAGGCAATTTTCCATCTCAATGGTTGGCAACAACGTTGTGCTAGGAGAGCACGCATCTCGTTAAACTTGCATACTATTGTCGACCACATGAAAACATGGACAGTGAGATACAAGGGAGCCCCGTTACACTTACCCAAGATGATGAAGCCCGTGGCAATTCAGTTGAAGGCATGCATCCGAAGTGAGATCCCGAACTATGAGGAACTCCCACAGCTCATCACTAGTTTGCAGGCTTCCCATACATGGTTGTTCAGAAGCATCGATGTTTTTGTGTGTGAACATGTGATCCCATATATTGGAACATTCACCCTGGAAAATACAAAGGTTCAAGTCTGACAGGAGCTGGACTTGTACTTTAACAAGTTGATGCACATAGCCACCAATGTAGACTTGGCAATCAATGCAGACACTATGCATCAGAATGTTGTTAGTCTGTCCGCACTCAAGACAATGATACGCATGTTATCAGACGAGTTGTACAGAGGAGCCAAAGTAGTGTACCTGGATGCAACAGAGGCAAGCATTTCATTCCAGGAAGATGTCACCACAAAGTACATGGGCACCATCGCGGACTACTAAGATTGGTAGTAGTTCCCCACTCTCAACCATTGTGAGGATGTCGAAGAGTTGGTCTTCCCATAGTTGTCTAAGTCATAGTGATGTCTTTCATGGCTTGCTCAAGCCTATTTTGTCTCACATGGGTACATGTGAAGATTGTATGTAACATCTTGTAAAGTGGAAATTCAAGTGTCGACAGTTGAATGTAAAAACCAAAGAGTAGTTGAAGATTCATAAGGGTATGTGAACAATCAAAAAGGGGAAGTGTTACAGGGAAAAGTGTCTACTCAGAACTGCTTATCCCACTAAGGTGTGATAGCTGCCTTAGAAACAAATAAAGTAAAGCTACTTTCATTTTTCCTTTATGAAGTATAGATAGAGAAGAACAAAGAAGACCAACCTCTGTCTTACGCTAATCTCCTGGTTCATTTCCTCTCTTTCCTGATAGTCCTTTGCTACTTGTTCCCTTGCATGCCCAGCTTCACAAAGTACCTGTAAATTGACCATACAAATGCAGCAAACATAAATTACACAAGAGTATGGAGGAAAACTTGAATAGCTTTTATTGATAAACAAGAAAGAGCCAAGGGGAGTTACAACCAATTGTTCTGACCCAGCATCATCCTCTCAGCAAAGAAGCCCCTCTTCACCTCATACAAAGCTTAGATCACCCAACAATCTGATGTTTGTCTCAAGAAACCAACAACAATTCCTTACAATATGCAAAATTCCAGCCTCTGGATCTCTGGGATGAGGGATCCATATATAGATATCTATAAGGGAGATGAGTCAGCTTGTGATTTGATTAGTGTCTTCCCTCTGATAGTTCTTACTTCCACTTGGAGATTGATGATCTCTTACTCATACTTGGTCGAATTCAGAGAGGCAAGTGTCACAGGAGAAGTTTCTGGAAGCTTCCATTGCCTCTCCACCTCACGGAATGACACTTCCATTTGTCATTTCTCGCCCATCGCACCCCATAGAAGGGATTTTTGAAATGCAACGCACCCACACAGTGTGTTTAGGTGAGATGAAACACACTTTGCCTATGGAGTAGCTGAAATGATCCTGTTTTGACCAATTCTGAGCAGTTTTTCATGGAGAACTTCTGGGAGAAGCTGTAATCAGTTGACCTTGTTCCTTTAGGGGTTAGAACAACACTTTTAGGGACTTAGGAGCTCTTGGTTTATGGACATTTCATGCTTGGGGTTGCAGTGCCCAAAAATGTCTATAACAGTTGCCCCCTAAAGCATGAGGTCGTTAATCTTTTCATGTCGGGTGAAATGCTTTATTATGAGGATCCAAAGTTCTTTCAAGCTAGGAGGAGACCTGTAATAAGATACAATACAATACATTATCTTCATAATATTTTCATGGTCTAGCTGAGGCGGGCATTCCCATGCTCAACTTTATAAATTCATTTTCATGTACATAGGACAGACAATCGTCTGAGTGTAGACTGATGATTCTGATAGAGCCATCATCCCTTTGATTGGATGATTATCTATGCAGCAATGATGTACATTTGATGTATTTATTTCCCTGAATATATATCGCAGCCCGGATGGATGAAACTAGATCCGGATGGAAAGACATTGCTTGATTACCAGCCAATGATGTAAGTTGTTAACAAGCGCGAGAGGAATCACCGATAATGATAATGACCCTCAAGGTACTGTAGTACAATTCACGTGGTGTGAATAAAGGACTTGGCGTCGAACACCACGCAAAATCTTTCGGTCGAAGGTCATTGATGTAAACCTATCGCCGGAAGTGAGAAACTTGCCATTGAGGCATGCAAGCTTCAAAGTACTGAATGGGGTGTTCCTAGATCAACTTCTTGGATAGTGAGCTGATGTCGACAACAAGCGATCCGTCATAGGAGGGCCTTAATGAATCCCACATCAATGACACAGAATGGAGCAAATGATTTCAATGGAGGTGAAAACAATCTGGTGACATAAGGTTCAAGGCGGCGGTCATGAAAGAATGGAGTGTAAATGTATTGTAGCGGGTGAGACATAGGTGAATTCTCTGAATGACTTCTCTTGAACATATCGGCGATACTGACATGATGGATTGGTAGCATTAACCCCAAATGTGGATGGTGTGATGGGACCATGGCGATGTGACCGGTGAATGAAACAACCCAAACCAACTTAGATGCGGAGTGAAGTGTCATGTTCAAGAGCGACTTGCTACCAGCAAAGTTTCTTCAAGTTTTCTTCCCAATTTTTCCCCAGTCATTGTTGACCAGTACCTCTTTATTTTTATCAAGCTTGAGGAGGATAACATATGCTTGTTCTATAATTTGCCCTTTGGGTAAACCCATCACTATGTTTTAAAGAGCCTAGCGATAGTGAAACTCGTTCTCGTCTATAGACAAGTTTGTCGCTATTTAAAATTTTAACGAGTTTAACGACAAAGATAACTCGGTCCTTTTCAATTTTAGAGAGTCTGAAAAGGAACGTAAAGGAAACTCCAAAATTCCTTTTTCGTCATCTAATCCCTTAAGTCTGAAAAAGTATAAAACAATACAGAAGGGATGAATTTTCGATACTTTTAACGAGCCGAACAAAACAAGCGCTCGACCTTTTTGTGTAATAATCCCTCAGGTCCAAAAAGATTAAAATTTAGAGGAGTGATAGCACTTCCGGTCCCTTTAACGAGCTGGAGAGGCCAATGGCTCGGCAATCTTTTCATATTTTACGAGTCAATTGAAAAGAGCTTAAAGGAGACTCGTCTTTTGAGGAACGAGTGATAAAATGGGTAGCAGCTGATTCCAGGTAAGGTTTGGAATTTTCCAATCACGGCAATGTTACAAGGATGGCTAGTGAGATCACTCTTCGTAGATGTTCCTCAAAAAGGGGTAAAGAATCAAATGGAGGTGAATGATAGGCCAATACAGAGTGGAGGTGATGATGAGAACACGACCAAGGCTTTTAAAGGCTGAAATACTACATTCACGATGGTTATTTACCGGGAAATTGGTTCATTTTTTTTTATTGAGCTTAAACACTGGGGGGAAACATTTGCTCGTGACTTATGTTTATTTTTTAATGAGCTTGAACTATGTCTTAAAACTACTCGATACAATGGTCTCTTCTTGACTTTACCATAAATAGCTTTGTTCTTTCAAAGATTGTACTGTATTTTCAATTGCTTCATCAAACTTGTTAGAAATGAACAATATATGCTTGAAAAATGAGTTAGAACACTAATATTTTACCTTGAACTACGTAAAAAGTAATGTAAAAGTGCTTTTACCTCCCATTTTACCATTTCATTTGAACTTTGGTTTGTTGGAGCTTTGGAGGTGCTTTCCCCCTTTGATTTTCATCAGCTGATTTTAGGAGATTCTGTGGACGATTCTCGACGCCGTTTGGACTAGGTAGGACCTAAACTTGAGCTCTTTCATTTCATGCTTTCCATTTTGCATTCTGAGCTTGATTCCTGGTTTTTCTGAGCCTCTTAGGTTTGAAAAACTCACTTTGCCTTCAGCGCACCCTTTGTGTATCGAAAGGTGCATTAGATGTTGCCCTGTCTACTGGCCATCTGACATGCAACGCACCCAGAGCACTACTGTAGGTGCGATGGGCGCAAAGAAGGAATTTTATGCACAGTTTTTGATGGAAATTTTGCCCGTTTCTTACCAAAATCAGGATCTAACTCTTCTCTTGTTTGTTTTTTAGAGATATTTGGAGTAAGATGACTACTACATGGTGAGAACGTGAGCATGAAGAAGAGGACATGTTTCCTCTACATGATCCGGTTACAGTAAACACGCTGCGGAACTATGGCTTGCTGAAGTTTTTCCGCATTTCTAGCATGAGACAACAGATCAACTTACTGCAGTATTTGCTCGATGCTTGGGATCCTACCAACAAGGTGTTCCAAATCAGGGGAAAATCCATCCCCTTGACTGTAGTGGACATCTATTTCTTGACTGGCTTGTCAAGGCGGGGTGCCCCCATCTCTTTATCAGGTTCGGCCCTAGGAGGTGAATCTGTGAGAGATTATGTTCGCCGGTATTCTAGAGAGGGATCTCAACCGAGTAAAGACAGCAAGATCATCATCCGTGATGTCACTAACAGGTCCCTCAGGACTATTCTATTTACTTTTGGTAGGATGGCTGGTGGAGCGGCTCTTCATGTAGCCAACCGATCTTATATGCAGTATGCCTTGGAATGTCTCTAACCGAAGGTGTTCAATTGGTGCGACGCAGTACTTCTTGTGATGAAAGAAAAATTGACCAAGGTAAAGAGTGGGAGGTTGAAGAACTTTGGGTATGGTTCTATTTTGACCACCTTTGCCTTGGAAAGATACCACTGATGCAGCCGCAGTATATTGCACTCGATTTACCTTCACCGACTGAACCACGTATGCAGAGATGGGTCGACCATATGTCTAGGCATGTTGGTCAGTCTCAGATTTCATTTTTAGATACCTTATTCGGGTGGTTTGATCATCAGGAGATGGTTTATTCTGAGTACCCATACGCTGGTATGGACTTCCGGGGTGACCCAATTTTAGTACTACCGGCTGGCGAATAGTGGGGTGCCATTGGTAAATTCTTTGACCATTTCCCTGTTTATTGTTTTTCTCTTATAATGTCCTTGTGCTTTATTCTATCAAGACTTAATCAAACTCATGTGTTCATGCAGATGTTGGTCCCGTTCAGCCAGTAGTATGCCTGAGAGTGCTAGCTGCCACCCCAATAGGAGAGGCTGTTGGAAGGGCTATCCTTCATGACCTCGATGTGGCCGTGACTCTCACAACATTACAGGAATAGGTTGTGGGCCTCACTCTTGGTATTCCATATGTGAGGACTGACGAGCTGCCCTTGAGGTTGCAACGGCATACTACTGGTGTGCCAAGACGATGGACTCGGCTCTTACGCATGATCGCACAGGCTGTGACTTGCTATCATGAGCATCATTAGACTAGGGTGCCCCCTAGCGTTTTGAGTTTTTGGTCATTTGATCAATTTTGTCTTGGTTATAGAACATTATGTGTAAACCATAAATAGTTATATATATATTTTTGATTTTGGGAGTTTTATTTCGGTTAAGTTACATGATCCAAATGCAAATATTGATGGTATGCTTCTTTATATAAACGTTGCAAATGTCTATCTTACACATAATTTGCCAATGAGTCAGTTAATGTGTTTAAGTTTCTAGAAATATGCTGATATTGAATAAAATCAATTTGTCTTTCCAAAATCTTAACCTTTAGGAACATGCGATAAATAGTTGGATTTCGGACAGAGTAGATACCAGTGAGTTGTAGTATGACGAGTTGTGAGTCTAGCCTGACAATCAGTCGGCGTATACCATGTGTGATGGCATCAGAGAGAAGTTCTATCAACGTGCTATATTCAGCGATGTTATTCGTTGATCGACCAATACATACCCCTCTGAAACTTACTAACTCACCGCTTGGATAAAAAATGGCCCGGGCCACGGAAGATAGGTTCCGCGAACTATGACTCGCTCCGTCGGCATATCCAACACATCACTCCAATAGGTTTGACATCTGCAATAAATGTAAAAAGTGGATTACTTGACCAAAATAAACACTTTAGCGAAAACAAAAAACATAACAAAAGCATACAGGTTACTATACTGAATCACGCATAGTAACGCTTGAGGTACAACCCGTTACGAGGTTGTGCCAGTGGAATTCCATCATAATCCATTAACTCATAGGCTCCTTTTGCTAACACTCACTTAACAATATAGGGGTCCATCCATAAAGACTTGAATTTACCTGCTCCCAATTTATCGGATTCTTGGTCATAAAGCAAGACCAAGTCACCTTTTGAGAAGACATAGGGTTTGACATTTTTGTCGAACTGTGCTTTGACTCGTTTCTTATGGGCTTCGTTAGCCAAAGCGGCATCACGACGGGTTTCATCCAATTGGATTAGTTCCAAGAAACGAGCTTCTTCTTCTAAAGTTCTGGGGAGGAGGTCAATTGCGAGTTTAAGGGACAAGATTTCACACTGGATTGGTAAGACTGCTTCCAGGCCATATACCAGTTGAAAAGGTGTAAACCTGGTTGCATTCCTTACCAATGTTCGGTAAGCCCACAAGGCTGAGTACAGGATTAGGTGCCACCTTCTTTTGTGAACTCCAATCATCCTTTGCAGCATGCGCTTCAGGACCTTGTTGATTGCTTCAACTTGTCCGTTGGCTTGCGGGTAATATGGAGTAGAGCTGTCGTGAGACAACCCTAGTTTGGCAGCTAATTCGACCATCATGTGATTGCGAAAATGTGATCCATGATCTGTGACTATAGCTTATGAGATGCCGAATCTGGCGACTACATGATTGAAAAAGAAGAGGGCAACTGTTTCCCCAGTATTATCTAATGTAGGCATCGCCTCGGCCCATTTGGTAAAATAGTCAACTGTGACTATGATGTACCCATGCCCCCCAGTCGAGGTGGGGTTACATGTCATGAAATCGATGCCCCATTTGGCGAATGGCCCGACAGAAAATATTGGTTGCAGAGGTGCGGGTGGTCTTCTGGTTTTTCTATCGAAAATTTGACAAGCATGGCAACTTCTGACTATGTTTATGCAATCTTTAAACATTGTTGGCCAGAAGTATCCTGCTCGTAATATTTTTTGCGTTGTAGCATAACCAGATTGATGCCCCCCACACGCGCCTGAATGGCAATCATTCAAGACTTTTTCGGCCTCCTCATGCGTGAGGCACCTTCTCAGAACTATATCGATACCGCGACGATAAAGTGTATCACCGACGATCATGTAGTCTTTTGCTTGGTATCGAATACGTTTTTGTTCAGAGCGAGAGGTATTTTGCCTATATTTTTGGGTTTGGAGATAAATGATTATATCCCCATACCACTGATTGCTTGAAGATATCAGAAACAAATTTTTGTCCACGATCGTTTCTTCGGTTGTTTCATCGTTGGACGACGATGGGAGATTGCATAATAATTCTGCGAAAGCCAGAGCTTTCTTTGACTTGGATTTTACAAATTCCAGATCAAACTCTTGTAGGATTGCTATCCATTTTTAATATTTGCCCCCCAGCAACTGTCACGACAATATATAAGTCATGGGGTTGCAATCTGACAGAATGGTAGTTTTTCGAAAGAGGACATAGTGTCGAAATCTCTGTATCACTTGAACAACTACAAGTGCTAGCTTTTCAACATAAGAATATTTGCTTTCTGTATCATTTAATTTCTTACTTAAATAATATATAGGATGTTCAATTCCGTTGTCTTCTTGAACTAAAACCATTGCGATGGTCGTATCCGCTGCAACCAGATACAGGTTAAAGTCTTTTTGGTAATCAGGAGTGTACATTAATGATGCTTTCATTAGGGATTCTTTTAAAGCATCAAAGGAAGCTTGCGCAACCTGATCCCAGACAAAGGGTACTTCCTTTTTCAAAAGACGTGTATAACCTTTAGCAAGTTTGGCGTAATTTGGAATGAACCTCCTCAGAAAGTTGGTTTCCCTTGGAGTTTTTGAATCTGAAGCAAATTTGAAGGTGGAGGAAAATTTATGATTACCTGAACCTTACATGGGTCGAGACGAATCCTGTCCTTTGAGACTACAAAGCCAAGTAAACGACCAGAATTGACGCAAAATACACATTTGTGTGGATTGAGTCGTATCTTGCAATGTCGGCAACATAGAAATATCACTCTTAAATGTTGTGGATGATCAGCCCGCTTTCGCGAATGAGCCAGAAGGTCGTCGAGGTATGGTTGAACGATGTTTTTGATGTCATGGAAGGCATAATTCATTGCCCTCTGAAATGTTGCCCCTGCGTTCTTCAAACCAAAGGGTAATTTTCGATATGTGAATGTGCCCCATGGACAAATAAATGCAGTCTTTGACTGGTCCTGCGGGCGGATATTTATTTGATTATACCCGGAGAATCCATCCATAAATGAAAATATTTCACATCCGGAGCATTCATCAATTATCTGGTCGATGAAGGGTGTAGGCTAGTTGTCTTTTGGACAAGCTTGATTTACATCCCTATAATCGACACACACTCTAATTGTTCCTTGTTTTCTCATAACAAGGACAATATTCGATACCCAATCGGTTAGAGGAACCAGGTAAATGAAACCAGCATGGAGAAGTTTTTCAACTTCCGCCTTAATGGCAGCGGCTTTCTTGGGGTGCACCTGTCGTAGCCATTGTCATACTGGTTTGACATCTGGATACATCTTGATTTCATGTTCAACGATACTCGAGTCAATGCCTGGCATTTCACTATATGACCAAGCAAAGACATCTCTGAATTTGCGAAAAAGAGTGTTATATATTTCCAGTTCTGAAGGAGAACAATATTTGCCAACATAAATATTCTCTACAACATCTGTTTTGGTCGAGATATTTATGGCGATAGTCTCTTCAATGTTGGACAAGTTTCGCTCGAAATCCACCGTGTTTACAGTATTTGATAGAAAATCAAAAACTGAAGGATGATAAAGGTCATCAGGAGTATTTTCTTCATAATTCGGAAGAAGGGAACGATGGTGGTAATCATCCCATGGTGCACCTTCAATTACCATTGATTGAACAATTCCTTCGTCGGTGACATGCACTCGTGACCAAGGATCTGAAGGGGTACCATATTCCTTAGACCTATCTATCCAAATGCTTGATGAGCATTGATTTGGGTTTGCCTCCCATGCTAGGAACATTGATTGCTACAATATTTCTGTTGGGCTTGGAGGCAAAACCTGCGAATGATCCATGTCGATATCATTTTCTGAGATCTTTTTAGAAGATATCATATTGCAGGTTCCTACGGACGCTACTTCCGCCAAATTGATTGGAGGTGGAAGAGCGAAAGTTCCCATTAATATAGGATCTTTTAGTAGGCCTACTTCGATATTTTGAAGCGAATGGGGGCTTCCATGGATCATAGGAATGCTTCCTGTAACTTGAGAACCATTGGGGAGGAAGTTTTGTTGATCGACGATTGTAATCCCTCCTTGAAAGGGAAATGCAATCTTCCTAAAATAGGTCGACAAAACAGCAGCCATGGCATATATCCATGGTCTTCCCAGTAGGATGTTGTAATCGAGATTTCCATCGATTACCTCAACATCTATTTCTACTGTTTTTCCTCCTAGTTCAACCTTCAAGTTACTTAGAATACCATATGGGGTATATGTTCATCCGTCAAATTCTTTTAATGTCGTCGAAGATCGCGACAAGGTTGGAGATCCTAAAGTTTTCCAGCAACTCATCGACATAATACATGTAGATGCCCCCTCATCAATAATTGTTCGATGAACAGTTTTGTTGAGGGCTTTCACTTGAACGAGGAAAGCTAGTTGAGCTGGTAATTGAGGATCGTATCCTTTATGATCGAAGGATACAAGATTGGAACCCTTTGGGTCTATCCCACCAATGGCTGATAATAAAGCCTGCTTTTGGGATGGGAAATTTTGTAGTACCTCAAGAGTCGACATAGCGGATGGTGATTGGGCCAAATCTTCCAATATATTATAATGTTGTGCTGCTCTAGCACGAGGATTAAAGGTCGATTTGTGTACTACTCCCTTTGGCAGTTTTATTGTCAGTTCGGGAATGATGGGCGGCACAACTTCTGTCGAAGTTGTTGTCGAACTACTAGGTTGATCTTTATCCTTGTTGTTCGACAGCTGTGGATTCCCATAATCTTTGTTCCTTGTCAATATCAAAGCGTAATTTTGTTGTTTTGAAACCGACAACATTAGCACTTGAGACGGGGAAGCATTTCCACTATCAACCAGATTTGTTCCTGGGTTTGGAAACGGATCGGTTAACACTGCTGAGGTTTTTGAATTCTTGAAGAATTTTTTAAGTTCAGCTTTGTGTGGACAATCTGTTGTCCGATGATCCTCATCACATATCATGCATGGATATTTTAGTTTCCTATTTCTAGGAGGGTTTACAGAAGATTTTTCAGGTGATGATTCTTCCTGTTTCTTCTTCTTCCCTTTGCCTTTCTTCTTGCCCCCTGGTTGCTTGGTTTCTTTGCCTTTATCTGTCGATACGGCATTTACTTCCGAGGCAAGAAGTTCCTCTTTTTCATTTTGACCAGAAATCTTACGGGCATTTTTAGATGTAGCCTTTGTTGATTTTGTGTCTGTTGCACCAATCATGCCATCGCCAACATGAGAGTCATTGTTTGATTTAGGAGGAGGAGGAACTGAGAATTTCAGTCTAGGGGCATCAGGTATTTTATCGTAGAGCATGCCAGACTGAGTGTAAATCAAGTCCAAATATTGTGCACGAGCAATAACTTGCTCTTCTGTGACGACTTCCCCTTTTGCCACATCTTCTGTGATGGAAGGCAGTAATGACTTAATAAACCATTCAGCTAAAAGCTGGTCAGGAACATACGTTTTCACCATTCTACAATGACGTCGCCACTCATGTATATGATCAGATATGTGAGTGGCCGTCGTTTGTTTGAAGTTGGTAAGAAGTTTCGTTCCCGTTTCGTACCTTATCTGTTGTTGGGAAAAGTATCCAATACGGAATGACCCTATCCCACTCTAAGGGTGATAGTACCTCAGCAACAATCGAAGCAAAGCTATCTAAGATTTCTTCTTTATGAAAGTAAAATAGGGGAGAAAGAGATCCACTAACCGATATCTTTCGCTAATGGTTGATCCAATCTTCTCTCCTTGTTGCTTGCTCCCAGCTCCTTGCTCTTTCACTGGCCCAGCTACACCAAGATCCTGCAAAATGGCAAGAGAGGGAAACTACAAGAAGCATACATTCATAATTGATTCAAGGATTAGAATAAATCAAATACACAAGTATGACAATACATCATTGAGACACATGCATATAGAAGAACCTCAAATGCTTTATTAATGGAAGAAGTAAAGTTCAGGAAGTGATACAACCATAAGAGGCCCAATCCAGCATCACCTTCCCAGCAGAAAGAAATCTCCTCTTCACCTCCTTCAAAGCAAATCACCCAATAGCTCTAAACTCAAACCGACAGCACTTCCTTACATTCACAAGATTCCCTCCTCCCTAGACCTCATGAGAGAGATCTATATATAGGATTTTTGGAGAAAGGATGAGTCAGCTTGAGAGCTGACTAGTGTCCTCTCCCACTTCAGTTATTCTTCAGTTCTTGAGTCCACTTGGAGGTTCTTGCTTCCACTTGGAGATCTAGACCCTCTTACTCATCACCAGTCGAATTCCTTGATCCAAGTGTCATTTTGGAAGCTTCCTGGGCACTGACACCTTGAGGAATGACTGTGCCACTTGTCCAAGTATGCTCAGTACAGGTGGCCTTCTTTGCAGTTGACATTCAGCGTAGGTATAGAGTGGAGCACTTGACATTCAGCGCAGATGCTCAGTGGAGCAGTTGACATGATCCAAAATTTGCTTGTTTTTGAGTGTTTTCAGGTGGAGAACTGATATTCAGTGCTGTGGTTTGCTGACCTTGTTCCTCTAGGGGTAGGAACAACATGTTTAGGGACTTTGGATCCCTTAGATTATGGACATTCCATGCTTCATGCTGTAAGGCACAAAAATGTCTATAACAGTTGCCCCCTAAAGTATGAGGTCATTTATCGGGTGAAATGCTTTATCCGGAGGATCCGAAGTTCATTCAATCGCTGAGAGGTGACCTGTAATAAAATACAATACAATACATTATTTTTCATTCTGCTTTCATGATCTAGCTGAGGCGGGCATTCCCATGCTCAGCTTTATAAATTCATTTTGGTACATAGAACAGACGATCGTCTGATGGTAGACTGATAATTCTCTGCTGAAATTATCATCCTTTGAGTAGGATGATCATCTGCTGCAATGATGTACATGTCAAATGTCTTTATATTTCCTGAATATATATCGCAGCCCAGATGGATGAAACTAGATCCGGGGTCTTCAAACTCGTTCGATCTTCACTCTAAGTACAAGTCGATCCATGTGAGAATTGCGCTGAAGTTGAACATGGAAAGACATCGCTTGATTACCGGTCAATAATGTAAACAGTTAACAAGCGCGAGAGGAATCACCGATAATGATGATGACCCTCAAGGTACTGCAGTACAATTTACGTGGTGTGAATAAAGGACTTGGCGTCGAACACCACGTAAAATCTTTCGGTCGAAGGTCATTGATGTATACCTGTCGCCGGAAGTGAGAAACTTGCCATTGAGACATGCAAGCTTCAAAGTACTGGGGGTTTTGTTCCTAGATCAACTCCTTGGATAATGAGCTGAAGTCGACAAGAAGCGATCCGTCAAAGGAGGGCCTTAATGAATCCCACATCAGTGACACGGAACGGAGCTAATGATTTTAGTGGAGGTGAAAACAATCTGTGACATATGATTCAGGGAGGTGGTCATGGATGGATGAAGGATAATGTATGGCAGTGGATGGGACACGGTTGACTCTTTCTGAACGACATCTCTTGAACATATAACGACACTGATGCGATGGATCGGTAGCATTACCCCAAATGGATGGTTTGGCGAGACCATGGTGATGAGACCGGTGAATGAAACAACCCAACCCGATGTGTTACGGAGGAAAAGTGTCATGTTCAAGAGTGACTTGCTACCATTAAAGCTTTGAGATTCTCCCAATTTTTCCCCAGTCATTTCTGACCAGTACCTCTTTATTTTTGTCAAGCTTGAGGAGGATAACATATGCTTGTTCTATAACCTGCCCTTCAGGCAAGCCCATCGCTATGTTTTAACGAGCCTAGCGATAGGGAAACTTGTTCTCGTCTAAAGACAAGTTTGTCGCTATTTAATCATTTTAACGAGTCTAACGACAAGGAAAACTCGATCCTTTTCATTTTTAGAGAGTCTGAAAAGGTACAGAAAGTTAACTCCAAAATTCCTTTTTCGTCATCTAATCCCTTAAGTCCGAAAATGTGTAAAACAATACAGAAGGGATGAGTTTTCGATAACTTTAACGAGCCGAATAAAACAAGTGCTTGACCTTTTTGTGCAATAATCCCTCAGGTCCAAAAAGATTAAAATCTAGAGGAGGGATAGCTCTTCCGGTCACTTTAACGAGCTGGAAGGCCAAAACTCGACAAACTTTTCATATTTTACGAGTCAGATGAAAAGAGCTCAAAGAAGACTCGGCTTTTGAGGAACGAGTGATAAACAGGGATAGCAACTGATTCCAGGTACAGGTTGGAATTTTCCAATCACGGCAGTGTCACAAGGATGGCTAGGTGAAATCACTCTTCGCGGTTGTTCCTCAAAATGGGTAAACAATCATATGGAGGTGAACGATCGGCCAAATGACGGTGGAGGTGGCAGGTGCAAACACGACCAAGGATTTTTATGGCTGATAAATTCACGATCACAGAGGTTATTTACCGGAAATAGGTTCATTTTTTATTTAAAAATGAGCTTAAACTCTGGGGGAAACATTGCTCACTACTTTTATTTATTTTTTAACGAGCATGAAGACCGCGTTAAAACTGCTCGGATCTTGCGTTTATTTTTTAACGAGCATGAACTTTATGCTAAAACTGCTCGATATACCAGTCATAAGATAAGAAATGTCTCCTGAAAGATCCCATTTTTTATAGAGCTTGCGCCTTACCAAAGCTATGCTCCCTCTCATCCTTTCTTTATGCAAGTTCGGAAACGGCTAATCCAAAAAACAGATAAATAACCACTCTTCGCTTGCACTCCAAAAGGTTTGCATGCCCCCAGGTATAAAATACAATTTCAAGGCTGCCCCTCCTCCTTCCCACCTCTGTTTTTCTTTGGGTGTTCACAGCTACTTGTCGTCTTGCCAGTCTAATGTTAACGATACTTGTCTTCTCGTTATTTTTAACGGGTCTTACGCGATACTTGTCTTCTCGTCAGCCCAATTTTTAAAACAGCTACTTGCGACAAGAGAAAAACACTACTCAAAGACAAAACATTTGTGTTATTGAGGGAGGCTTGCCTCTTTCTGGTTACCCAAAGATTGTTTTGTTAATCTTTCAAACAAAACACTTCCTCGGCAATGTCTACCGAAGTAGACAGAGGTGAGTGACGACCCCCGCCCTCTCACATAACTTTGACAAGAGAATCCTATTCCAGAACAACCCCTCTTCCATCCACGGACGGGGTACGGACTAGTCATATTCTCTCGCGGAAATTCTATTTTATACCCAAAGTTTTCTCTGCCCTAAGCAGACCAGGATGCATGCCCCCTGGGTTCTAGTCCCATCTTTCCGAATCACTCGCAGTCATCGGGAAGAAGGACTGGGGGTGGAGACATTTCTTGATTGAATAGACCATTCAGGGTTGGTATGTGACTATTTGCGATGCGTGATCCCGGAAATGAAAGTTGGTCTACGAGCTTAACCATTCTTCCTTCGTGTGGAAAACACATTACTCTAAAGAGTGAGGAGACTATTGCTCCCATGCAATATATATAGTCTCGTCCAAGGAGTAGGTTATAATCCAAGGGTCCTTGAACGACCATCACGTTCATTTGAACGGTCTTCCCTTTCAATGTTATAGGCACATTGGGGAGGATCCCTAATGGTCGACTGGTTCCTTTATCGAAACCCGAGAGATTTCTTATCTCAGGCAAAAGCACCGGGAAACCCAGTGCTTTCCAAGCAATAGAGGAAAGGATACTCACAGATGCCCCTTCATCAATGATAGTGCCAGCCATTACCATTCTGTATATTTGGAGTATGATTCTGAATGGTATACTGGCTGGCAACCGGGGTCTTCCTAGTTGATTCCAATCAAAGGATACAACCAGGTTGCTTGGTGGTGGGACCGAATATACGGCCGGATATGACCCTGACGATGTTCCTTCCTACGATAAAGGAATGGGCGCATTGCCCTGATGCTCATCAGAGTATGTGTTGATGAAAAGAATCTGGATGGTGTCATCCTTATTCTCTTCAGTGAGGGTGTCATTTGAAGATGAGTCTTCAGTGACGGTGTCATTTGAAGATGAAACTTCTGAAGGGAGAACCGGGTCAACTGCCGTTTTGACCTTTGGACTTTTGTCCGGTCTGGATTCAGTAGGTTCATTTTCAGTGACTGACGCTTCAGCCAACCACTTGAGCGGGCCAGCTATATTCTCAACCAACGAAGGACTTGGCACGAGTTTTTTGTATCCAGGAGGAAGTCTCAACGGTGAAACTGGACGATCTTCCAAAACTCTTTTCGCTTCGTCTAAGAAGGGACAATGGTGGATGGCGTGATCGCCTTCACACAGTTTGCAGGGGAATCTTACTCCCCCTCTTTGTCTTGAACCTTCACTTTCGCTGGTTGATGGTAAGCATTCAACATGGCTATCAGAGGTTGATGCTCCCGAATTGTGCAAACGAGGGGACCAGTCCCTTAGTATCCGGGGAATACAGGGACAATCTCTGTGGAAGTGTTCTCCTCTACATATGACACATGGCGAATTAGTCCCGGTCTGTGCTGTGTGTGGATTTTTGTCAGATGTCTTTTGCTTGCCCCCAGTCGCCTTAGGCTCCTTCTTCTTCTTCTCTCTCTTCTTCTTCTCCTTCTTCTCCATGGGAGCTTGGCTTTTGCCGCCTCTACCTTGTGAAGACGAGGGATTGGAGGAAGAGTTATAGGAAGTAGAAGGCTGGTGGGCAGCTCTAGACTGATCTAACTGTTGACTCGACTGTTCAGGAACCATGGTGTTCTGAACTACATTGGTTGAGAATAGCCAAATTGGCAGGCCAATTGTCAGTCCTGGAAGCGACAATGTGGCCATGTGGGGCGCACCAACTTCTCCCCAAGAGGAGAAAGGACTAGGATTTCCATCATGGGGAATTCCTTGGTTGGGGCGTTCCATGTTCTCAACCTACAGATCAACGCAGGAATAGGAGGTGATTATGTTCCGTTTAAAATAAATTTTATAACGATGCTTTAGACACAACTTGCTTTTTCAGTTTTAAAGAGTCGAGAAAAAGCTAAAGATGACTCTAGTTTCCTTTGATATTTTAACGAGCCCGAAGTGACAAATGCTCGGCCGGACTTTTTCTGTTATAGAGTCTGAAAAAGGCCAAAAGAAACTGCTCTGGAGATCTAGGCAGAGGGTGTGCCAAACCTTTCGCAAAACCACAGAATAAGTTTTACGGTACGGGTGGTCGATCTTCGTGAATGCTGTGTTCACTGCATTGCGATCAGTAGGGCGGCCGACACGACTTCCTATGGATAAAGGCTTTGTTCCTATAGGGGTCTCCCAATATATACGCGACGGTACGTGGGAGCACAAGTCCGTATTGATACTTATTGCTTCACCGTGGAGGAATCACCCAACCACTCAACGCTAAGATATCACGTTTAACGACGCCGGAACACGTCTCTAGCTTAGACCTCTATGTGTTTGCGTTATGTTTCAAAGCGTTGTTATGTAAATTCAATTCATTTTAAATTGATCTTGTTTAGCAATTTGCCTTTATGGATCACCACGAGATGTATAATACAACTTCCTAAATGCAGTCTAAGATGATAAGCAAGCTTTTCAATCTTTCAACTTTGAAAATCTTAACTACTGAGGGAAAAGAAAGACATCATCTTTTCACACAGATCATAGAGCACACACTAATGCACTTTTCCCTAAATCAACATACAAATTGTCAAAATGCACATGCACAATGCAGGTATTTCTTTTCTCTTTCTTAATGTTGATGTATTACAAAAAGAAAGCTGTTGTATAATTTTGAATTCAGTTTCAAGTGAAAGCAAACAAGCTTTGTCCAAAATCAAAAGACACCTTAAGATTTACTTGTTTCAACACTAGACATACATAAATTCAAACCATATGACGAAAGCAAAAGCTCAATCAGCTATGAACAACAAACAAACTAACTCTTAAGATCAATACGACACTTATCACAGGTCTAGATCTAAGAGGCCACAGCAAGACTAGTTCACTTTTCGTTATGGGAAACTGCAAATGATATAAGAAATAAAAAGAACAAATACAGTTTCTTTATACAACCGAGGCGGAATAGTGGCAAGGAAAGGTGGTTTCAGATAGGTACATTGACTGATATCAGGTTGCAAAAACAAGGATGAAAACAGGGCAATAAACAGCAGGGAACCCCAGTTGCACAAGGCAAAACTGGTTCAGCGCAGGCAGTACACTGTCAGCTTGATATTCAACGCAGGTAGCCCCTTCGGGACCTGCGATGAAATGCAGACTGCCTTCACAGTGCCTGCAATGAAGAGAGAAACCCTCGTTTCTCTTGGTTTCCGGGTCACAGATTGCTCAAAAATTCACAGTTTTTGGCCAAATCAAAAGCTATCAATCAAGTACACACTAAAGGGTAATTAGGAGGATGAAAAGCTATCACTAAGAGCTGTTCAGAGTCCTTGTGGATCAGCTCTTCAAATCATAAACATGCCCAGAACTGAGCTAGAATAGCTACCCTCTACTTTGCATTTGAAAGATCCAAATGCAGTTCGATTCGGTACTCCCTGTGTTTATGAAATGAATAGCAAAAACACAAACAACCAACAAGATACGATCCCCAACGGAGTCGCCAATTTGTTGTTGGGAAAAGTATCCAATACGGAATGATCCTATCCCACTCTAAGGGTGATAGTACCTCAGCAACAATCGAAGCTAAGCTATCTAAGATTTCTTCTTTATGAAAGTAAAATAGGCGAGAAAGAGATCCACTAACCGATATCTTTTGCTAATGGTTGATCCAATATTCTCTCCTTGCTGCTTGCTCCCAGCTCCTTGCTCTTTCACTGGCCCAGCTACACCAAGATCCTGCAAAATGGCAAGAGAGGGAAACTACAAGAAGCATACATTCATAATTGATTCAAGGATTAGAATAAATCAAATACACAAGTATGACAATACATCATTGAGACACATGCATATAGAAGAACCTCAAATGCTTTATTAATGGAAGAAGTAAAGTTCAGGAAGTGATACAACCATAAGAGGCCCAATCCAGCATCACCTTCCCAGCAGAAAGAAATCTCCTCTTCACCTCCTTCAAAGCAAATCACCCAATAGCTCTAAACTCAAACCAACAGCACTTCCTTACATTCACAAGATTCCCTCCTCCCTAGACCTCATGAGAGAGATCTATATATAGGATTTTTGGAGAAAGGATGAGTCAGCTTGAGAGCTGACTAGTGTCCTCTCCCACTTCAGTTATTCTTCAGTTCTTGAGTCCACTTGGAGGTTCTTGCTTCCACTTGGACATCTAGACCCTCTTACTCATCACCAGTCGAATTCCTTGATCCAAGTGTCATTTTGGAAGCTTCCTAGGCGCTGACACCTTGAGGAATGACTGTGCCACTTGTCCAAGTACGCTCAGCGCAGGTGGCCTTCTTTGCAGTTGACATTCAGCGCAGGTACAGAGTGGAGCACTTGACATTCAGCGCAGATGCTCAGTGGAGCAGTTGACATGATCCAGAATTTGCTTGTTTTTGAGTGTTTTCAGGTGGAGAACTGATATTCAATGCTCTGGTTTGCTGACCTTGTTCCTCTAGGGGTAGGAACAACATGTCTAGGGACTTTGGATCCCTTAGATTATGGACATTCCATGCTTCATGCTGTAAGGCACAAAAATGTCTATAACATTATCGGTAACTGAAAATGGGTTAAAAAGGTTGTGGCTAGGGTACTGAAGTTGTCGAATGAAGCTCTAGGCAATTCGATATACCATTTTGCTGCCAGACCAGTTAACATCCTCTGAAAAAGGCGAAGCCTAATCGAATCATCGTTTAGGGTGTTTGATGAACACCACAGATGAAAGGTCATCACATGATTCGACGGATCTTCACCTGGATTTCCATTAAATTTAGGAATATCTGATGGAAGTTTATGCGGAATCGCTGGCCACCAAGGGGCGTAAGCAATTAGATCGTTTGTTAACCGATTTAAATCAGGTAACTCTAAAGTTTCCACGAAGGGTAACTGTTGATTCAGGTTAGGTGAAGCATACCCAGGATAATATGGGATTTCCTGAGCAGTTGGTCTTTGCATACCAGCATAATGCATTTGATGCTGGTAACTTTGGTAAGGTTGGTGGGCATGACCATTGTAAAATGGTTGATTTTGACCATTTTGAATATACGGCTGCCCATTATTTGTAAAGATCTGTTTTTCAGAACCTTGGTATACTTGTTGGAACTGCGGTTGTTGGTATTGCACTAGCCATGGTTGTGAAGCCATGTGTTGTTTCCTGATACTAACTGTTTGACCAAGATGAGGGGTAATTGTACCCGTTTGAACCTGTGTCATTCCACTAGTCGGCGATTGTGGTTGAGTTGTAGGGTCAAGGGGCTGTTGCATAACAACCTGAGAAACCTGAGGTTGGCATACAACAGGCAATGCTTGAACTTGCGACACCGTCACAATAGCTAGCGTAGTTGGTAAATTTGACATAGGTAAGCATTGTTGCATCGAATATACAACTCTTGGTTGTTGAGGTAGCATCGGTACCCAACCGCTTGAAGTAATTCCAGCATAACCCGAATTTTGTTGTGAACTCCTGTATGGTTGTCCTCCCGGAGGGGATAATGAAAGGGCATACTGCCCCCCATACGGTGGCAATCCGGTACTTAAGGGAATGGTTTGCCCTTGAGGGCCGGACTGCCCAAATTGACCTCCAAATGGATTAATTTGTTGAGACTCAACATAAGAGTTTCCGGATATTATTCCGGATGAACAAACAGGAACAGACCATACTGTCGAAATGGCCCCTGAGTGGGCTCCTTCTAGCGATTGAGAGCTAATTGGGACAGAAGGTATACCGGCAAACATTGTCCTAGTGATAGCAGGGAGTTCTGCCGTCACTGTGTCAGATGACACAGTCCTAGATGTTGATGGTTGTTTAGAAATTTCTAGTCTATCCAAAAGATTACCTAGCGATTCTATAGGAGCTTCCGCTGGCAGTAGACTAACTTCTAACGAAGAAGGATACAGAGTGATCCCGACTCCAAATTGCGATGGAGTATTAGATGGAGGATCTTCCACAATCTCTTCTATAGCAATCAGACTAGGTGGAAGGGGTAGACCGTCAGGTCCGTAGAATATTTTTGGTGCCGAAGAAGGTATGGAATCAACAGCGACAAATGTTTGAGGAGCAACACTCTCCGAACCGGTTGTAGATAGAACTGGTTCAATGACACAAGTGTTTACCCTTAGACTAGGATCAGTACCACTGTCCTTCTGTGGCTGCTGAACTTCTTCTGTAGGGGCAAGGATACCAGAAATGTTTGGAGTAACCGGAGTCTCTAATGTTGTTGGAACACTTGTCCTAACTTTAACAAGAGATTTGGAATCGGTTAAACGAGTCCACTTTGTCCGTACTAGCTTCGATTCTGGAGACAAAGATGGTTGACTCGTAAGCCTTCGCGAAGGACGGGGTTTCAATTGACTTTCTTCCACGATTGCGGATTACTCGATCAACTGAAAATAAAGGGGAAGTATGTTTCCGAATTAGATTAATTTTAGACGCTTTGACACAACTTGTTTTTTCAATTTTTAAGAGTCGAGAAAAAACAAAAGATGACTCTAGTCGCCTTCGATTTTTAATGAGCCTGAAGTGACAAGTGCTCAGATGGACCTTTTCCATTAAAGAGTCTAAAAATGAACGAAAGGGACTACTCTGGAAATCTAGGTAGATGGATTACCAAACCAATCGCAAAACTGCAGAATACTTTTTACGGTACGGCAGTCAATCTTCCCAAATGTTGTGTTCAGTGCATTGCGATCGATAGGGCGGCAGACACGGCTTCCTATGGATAAAGGATTAAGCCTATTGGGGTCTCCCAAAATATACTCGACGGTACGTGGGAGCACAAGTCCGTACTGGCACTTATCATCTCAAAGTGGAGGAATCACCCAACCATCAATGAGAACAACAGTTACCAGGCTTTACGACGCCGGAATACGTCTCTAGCCTAGACTTCTAAATTTTGTGCGTTAGGTTCCAAAGCGTTGTTAGATTCATTGAATTTATTTTATACTTGATCTTGTTTATGAAGTTTGCCTTTCAGGTTCACCGTGAGATGTAGTATAATTCCTGAAATCCAATCTAAGATGATAAACAATCTTTTTATCTTCTTTGTGCAATGAAAATCCTAGCTACTAAGGAAAGAAAGACAGAATCCTTTCACAAAGAGCAAAGAGCACACTCTAAATGCACTTTCCTAAATCAAACCAATTAGACTGTCCAAATGTAAATGCACATGCATGTATTTGTTTTTGACTTTCTTAGTATGTAAATGATAAAACGAAAGTTGATGCACAAATCTGAATTACTTTTCAAGTGATAGTTATCAACAAGTTTCTTTTCAAAATAAAAAATGGAGACAATCACAACACCTTATGATTTGGAAATGAATACTTGTTTTCGACACTAGGAAAATTACAAATTCAGACCAAAAACAATAGTAACAAGATAATCAACTATCTACAGAAATCAAACTCTTTTCTATGATTGAAAACGACACTTGCGACACTTTCAAATCAAAGGACGACAGTGCGATTATGTTACTTTTTGCAACGGAGAACTGAAAATGACTCAACAAACACACAAAAACATTTACAGTTCTTTTTTACAAAGGAGGTGGAATAACAGCAAGGAAAAGGGGTTTCAAATAGAGATATACTGATCACAGGGAGCAAAATTCATGAATAGAACTGGAAAGAATGAATCATAGAAACCAAAATTGCACAATGCCTAGTCTGATCAGCACACCTGTAACACAGGGAATTTGAAATGCAGCGCACCTACTACACTCAGGAAGTGCGCTGAATTTCAGATTCTCAGAACAGTACCTGTGCTGGGCCAGAGACGAGACTTTGCTTGGGTTCCAGGTCACAGTTTGTAGTTCAGTTCATGGGTTTTGGCCGAGCAAATGGTAATCAGTAATGCAACAATCAGGGGTAGATCTAAGGAGGATCTAAGAGCTACCACAAGGGGCAATCAGAGAGTTTGTGAATCAGTTGTTTAAATCATAAACAGATCCCGGAGATTGACTGAAGTGGCATTTATCTACTTTGCATTTGCATAGCAAGCGCAGTTCGAAAGCTACCTGGCACGACTTCAGAATCCGACTGTAAGTTTATGAAATAGACAACAAGGAAGATAAACAAACAAACTAATTCCTCCCCAGCGGAGTCGCCATTTTGTTACAGGGAAAAGTGTATACTCAGAACTGCTTATCCCACTAAGGTGTGATAGCTGCCTTAGAAACAAACAAAGTAAAGCTACTTTCGTTTTTCCTTTATGAAGTATAGATAGAGAAGAACAAAGAAGACCAACCTCTGTCTTGCGCTAATCTCCTGGTTAGTTTCCTCTCTTTCTTGACAGTCCTTCGCTACTTGTTCCCTTGCAGGCCCAGCTTCACAAAGTACTTGTTAGATCACAGTAGCATAGCACTATACAAGAACATGGATCTATAATCATAAACAATCTAGGATCAAATATAAATTGATCATACAAATGCAGCATACATAAATTACACAAGAGTATGGAGGAAAACTTGAATAGCTTTTATTGATAAACAAGAAAGAGCCAAGGGGAGTTACAACTAGTTGTTCTGACCCAGCATCATCCTCTCAGCAAAGAAGCCCCTCTTCACCTCATACAAAGCTTAGATCATTGTCTCAAGAAACCAACAACAATTCCTTTCAATATGCAAAATTCCAGCCTCTGGATCTCTGGGATGAGGGATCCATATATAGATATCTATAAGGGAGATGAGTCAGCTTGTGATTTGATTAGTGTCTTCCCTCTGATAGTTCTTGCTTCCACTTGGAGATTGATGATCTCTTACTCATCCTTGGTCGAATTCAGAGAGGCAAGTGTCACAGGAGAAGTTTCTGGAAGCTTCCATTACCTCTCCACCTCGCGGAATGACACTGCCATTTGTCATTTCTCACCCATCGCACCCCATAGAAGGGCTTTTTGAAATTCAGCCCACCCACACAGTGTGTTTAGGTGAGATGCAACGCACTTTGCCTATGGAGCAGCTAAAATGATCCTGTTTTGAGCAATTCTTAGCAGTTTTTCATGGAGAACTTCTGGGAGAAGCTGTAATCAGTTGACCTTGTTCCTTTAGGGGTTAGAACAACAATTTTAGGGACTTAGGAGCCCTTGGTTTATGGAAATTTCATGCTTGGGGTTGCAGTGCCCAAAAATGTCTATAACAGGAAGGTCAAGCATCACCCCACCCTTTGCTATTTATAGTACCTCATAACTCATTGCAAAGGCTTTTGGTTAGCCAAGCTTCCGATAGGAGTATCTTAGAGAAATATTGGAGAGTATTGTAACGACCCTTGGCTTCTCCACAGTGCAGAGATAGTACATCACTTTGGAGGAGCAAGCGACAATGACTATAACGTTCCATTATCAGGACTAGTGGTTCGTCATGGTTGTACTGTATGATTGGAACTATCACTTCTTAATATAACAAATCCAACACATTTCATGCATATGTTGTTATTGTATTTCAGTTAACTTGGTTACTCTAATGACATATGTATCTGTTTGCTTATGCATGTATGTGTAGACTCTTTATGTATATGTATGTATGAATCTTACTAAGATGTGTTGTTCGTTTAACCATCAACTTGGATTGTTGGTTCAACTTCCTTCTAGTTTGTGATGCATCTTTGCTCATGTGTTCACTTCCAAGATACATGTTTATACAGGTTTCCAAGGGGTGCACTCATTCCACCTTCCATATGTTAGAACCATTCATGCACCTTCCTTGGTTTGCTACGCATGTCACACCCTTGCTACCAACAAGGACATCTTAATTTCCTTTGTGCACAACAGCGGTCAAGGCGATACCGTACGACCCACTGTTGTGACTCTCACACCAAATGGTCTGAGGTCTAGTTGGGACTTCTTACCGAGAAGATCCCCTAACATGTTGGCGGGTCCAGCACCATCAACATTTCTCACACTAGAAGGAGGGCAAGATGACAAGCTGTGTCATCTCATCCTGTTTTGAATATTCACACATCTATCATGGATACTGTCACACTCATCGCTCTGCAATTTTTTTCGCATGCCGAACCTCTCAACATCACAAGGGGGTTTTCTGATATCTTTTCTAAATTCACATATGACGGTGAAGGAAAAGTAGCCTAGCCTGTATACTTGCAAGACTTCTTTGCAATTCTTGATAATGTAAATGAACACTCTGATGAAGAGGCCAACCTGTTGCTTGCATACACACTTCAAGAATCCCATCAATGGTGGTGTTGGATTCTCCCTCCTGGAAATGTGCACTCACTTGGGTAGTTTTGTGATCTCATTGAATCTACTTTCCATCATTTTGATCCAAAACATCTAGACCAAAAACTATTACAACAATGGAAGACCCTGCTGATGGGCCTCTAAATTAGACATAAATTATGGCCCATGCCTCTAGATTAAACATAAATTAAGGCCCATCCAACCATCCTTCAGCATATTAAACCTCTTTTTTTGCATTAGATAATGAATTTTTAACTTTAGTATGTTCATTAGGAAGGTTTATGAATAATTGCATATTTGTGCCTAATATTATTTATTTTTGTGGAATATTATGAGAATATTGGGTAGATTATGAATATTTGGAGGAGGATATAATTTAGGGACTTGCTCCTTACTACAGGAGGATCAATATTAACTAATAAATCAACAAGATATTCTGTAATTATGGCACAGATTGTGGAAATCCAATGATTGAGAAAATATAGGAATGTGTTCGCTACCATTTAATGCAGATTCCTAGTTTTGGGAACCAGATCCACTAATCAAGAGATATTGGTGGGGAAATCTTCCTCCTTTCATGGGTAATGATTCCTAATCATTTTTTATAAGTACCATGTCAAATTTTCCTCTAGGGAGGGATTTTTATTAGTATTATTGCGAAGAGAACTCGTATTTTTGCAGCTCCACTATAATTTCTTGCAAGGATGTAATTATATTGATGGAAATAATGAAGATTGGTGTCATGTCCAACTTCTAAGTAATTGTCTCCTCAATAGGACTATGATTTTCCTTGGGCTTGGCCATCACAGGAGCCTGAGAGCCCTTTTTTAACATTTGTTTTTATTCTTTTCACTTCTTATTCACATGCATCTCTTGTTCTTGTTTCTTTCTATTTCTGCATTTAGTATTAATTATTTCTTGTTGTAGGATTGGGTTAAATGGTTGATGTAAGTTCTTTTGCAAGATCAAAAGCATCATTTCATCCTTGGAAAAGCTTTGGAAGGTCATAGTAATCATTAAGCTACTTGGATTACTTTTCTTATTCGCAAATCTAGAATTTTGGAACTCCTTTGTGGAAATGAACAATATTCTTTTGCTATTTTTTGGAGCATTCTAATGAGATTCAATCGAGTTGGTTCCACTTGAATTAGATAAAAAAAAATATTTAATAAAAAAAATCACACCATTGCATTTTCACTTGATTAGGTTAGGAATTTGATAGATTTACTAGCTCACTAGTTCTCGAATTTATGGATTTTAGACTAGTAATTTTCCGTTATTTAATATATCTTCCCCATGTATAGATGAATTTGTGGATAGATGAAAAAAATAATGTGTGTTGTTTCAAGAGCTTCTATATTGTAGGGATACCTCATCTCACTTGCCTCATCAAAGCCTCATCCACCCATGTCACCAAAATCTACTAAAATTTCAATTCGAATTCTCGTTTTATAAGCAAAAATTGTCATTTCCATTGAGAAAATATAGCCATCTTGAAGCCCTTGCTTGATTTTTGGGTAGTTTACAACACCTCCATGCCTTATTCTTCCATTATCCACCTTTCCCAAGCTCCAGTCCACCTTCTAGACCACTTCCTAAGCTTTTGTTCTGTTCTTGTAATAAAACAAGGGATCCTGTAGGAACTAATACATCTTGTAGACATCCTGTAGGAAATCCTGTAGTGGCCTATTTTGAGACTGAGTTGAGAAAAATCATCATTGAATCTGGAATTAGGCCTCTACTTAACCTCCATGCCATCACAGCCATTATACCCCTCTTCTTCCACATTTGTCTCCCCTGCCAAAGAACAAGGAAAGATTAGCATTTGCATTTATAAAATGAAAAAGATGAAGAAAAATAGTTCTTTTTATTTCTTAATTAGCACATGCATGCATTAGTTAATACCCCCTAAATCAGATTCCATGCTCAGTTAGTTTAAATCATCACATGTGATAAATAGGGTTAATTTAGGTTTATTTTACAATTAGTTCATGATCTTTATGCAGATAGAATATGTTTCTTTCCTTGTACTTTATTTCTTGCAATAGGTTGGGGTTTCCATTTTGAGCAATTCATTTTCTGCAATTAGTTTAGGATTTGATTTCAGGACATGCACTCCATTACACCATGACAGCAAAGGAAGGATGCATTGTGTGCTAGACATATAGTTTCATTACCTCTTAAGTTTGTACAAACCCTGGGTTGATAATTAAAGTCGGTAGCCTTGGGAGTTGCAACATTCTTGTTGCAATACTGAGGCTTATCACCCACAAGAATCACCTATGGAATTTTGGGACCGTTTCCATTTATTACAGTTTCAAGTTCCAAAAGGTCAAATGAAATTCTAGTATCTCATGGACTAATTTGAATATTGTCTTACCAAATCTTTCAATCCCAAAAGAAGTTCAAGCTCAAGGCCCACTCATCATACTTCAGTGATGGAGCTACGCAACCACAGACAGACACGGTTGCTGTCACAAGTGACTATCCGTCATCCCCTCATCAAAAATATCCACCATTGCGGAGAGATGGGGGAGAACATACACACACATCCATTCAACCATCACATCCTCCCAAGATCACTTCTCTCAATTTTTGTGCAGATTTGGTTGCGAAGCCCATGTGTTGTCACTTACATGTTTTACCTCAACCTCCATCTTTGTGTTCTACTGATCCTCCGGATTGCACTGCCTTTTGTTCTTCCATTCTAGACTTTACACTTGTTTTGAATGAGGATCAAGCTATCGATAGAGTTTGTGTTGCACAACCAACCTGCATTGTCATTGATGGAGACTATGACTAGGAGCTTGAGCATCAACCTATGATGAAGGATGATTCCCTTCTGTCTACACCTCCTCCTTTTTTCCTAACATCTTTGGTGATTCTGCCATCCATGATTTCTCATGTGTATCTCCATATATGGATGCACCCATGGTTGATCATTTGTAGAACACACCAGATGTTAGTCCATCATCCAACAACGGAGACGACAAATCATTGTTTGAAAATCCACTTGTTTTTTCATCTACCTTTTCTAGAAACATAGAGGGTGAATTTTTCCACTTCTCATCTACCCCTCTGTTTGATTCATCAGATCATGAGGATGCTGATGAAATCCTTGATTTTGTTGCTCGTAGCTGTCATGATCTATTTACCCCTGTATTCAATCACGATGATGATTCTATCGTAGTTGATTTTTCAAAGCCACCTGTTTATGGTGATATATTTGTCGATGAATTCGAAACTCCGCAAATTGTCGAGGCACTTTAGCCAGAGCTAATGGATATATCAAGCCCTCACTGTCGTGAGGTTGGTTTCACTTTCGATTAGGAAATTGTTGAAACACCCAAGGTTCCTCATCACTCATCTATATGCATTGAAGATCAGTCTCACACACAGATTATGCTTCGTCCCCTTGAGCTACACAATCCCATCGCTCATGCATTAGAGGAATCTTACATAGAAATCACACATGCGTGATGCAAGTTGTCTTTGTTTCTATCGTTTGCTTTCATGTTACCATCAAGAGTATGTGCATGTTTAACGATTGCACACAGTGTTGCACAACATCATGGTAAGTCCACGGATTGCATGTCATGCACTTGCACTCACTTATGTTTTGTGGATGCATTTAAACTTAGAGTGTGTCTATCTTCATTGTTATATATTTAAAGTTTATTGGTTCGCACAACTGTGTTTTTCATGAACCATACCTTCACCAACATGGGTCGACCAATGCATCGGTGGATGCATTGGAAGTATCACTTCATGTGAGCAAACCCATGCACCATTAGCTTAGGAGTAGAAGTAGTGTTTGCTTTTGGTTTGTTTGATTGCATGCATGTTTGCTTCTTACTTTATTCATTTTCTTTCTTTCCTGCTTGTTTGCTTACTCACTTTGCTTATGCATTTACTTCTACTTTTGCTTTGTTTTTTTGTTTGTTTGCTTCAAGTTTACGTTCATAGGTTAGTTTCACATGGAACCATGTGCTACTCTTGAAACAAGGTGAGTAAAGTACAAGAGGACTTGTGTAGTTATCAATACTTGGATATTTGTTGTCCTACCTCTGCATGAAGAACTTTTTGTCTTCAGTCCATGATACATCAATGGAAAATACATATTGTTCGAAGTGAACCTTGGTGAAAATACAACGCTTGCGCACTAACTAGTGTCACATACTCTAGTTAGTTATTTTTTGGTTAATCCTTGTTAGCTTAGTCAAGTAGAGTAAGGTGAGGGGGGAAACCTTAAAAAGTACGTCAGAGGTATATATAAACTACTTCTCTAAAGGAACAACCTCTTCTGCTCTCAATAATTTGGGATCCCTCTTTCGCCTCTGAAATGAATAAGTGTTATGCAGAGTTACGAAAATGAAAAATGAAGAAAATGAAAATGTGAAAAATTTTGAAAAAATGAAAAATGAATATGGCAAAAGAAGTGGAAGGCTTCCTACACAGAGAGGTGATGCGAGTAACTCCATCGGGGTACTGACCAGGCTCGCTGGTAGCGAAGCAATGCTTATTTTCCTATGTGACTTTGCTAGGGTACTGTCCATGCCTATTGGTAGCAGAGCAACACTAGAGATGAAACTAAAACTCTGATGACCATATGAATTGTGCACAAATATAACGCTCATCCTAATCGAAACAATTTTGCTGGCTTGGATTGGAAGGTGTGCTAACTGACCAAGAGCTTGCCAGATGCTACGTTCTATCATCAAGAATGTGTGGAAACCAAGACAAACAGAGAATTGAACAATACTTCTGGAGGTGTTAGAATTTATTTTCACAAACAAGGTCCCTTCAAAGAGATTCAGTTCTACCAGTGTGTCGCCAAGTGGTGTAGCGGCTATAACCACCCTCCAAAAGTTTCCTTAGCTTCATTTTGGAGCCTCCCTACCAACCATCCTAGAAGCATGTCTTGCACTATCAAGTACATAGGCTTCATTGGTTTTTCAGTGGCTTGTCAGCCTGTGCATGTTGGTTTGCTTCACTTCTTTCATAGGCTACCATTCCACACTTAAGATAATTATTGGGTGAGTAACTCCCTCAGAAAGTTGCGCAATTCTAGAGGGGAAACAACCTTCCCCACATAAATTGTGTAAATCTGTTGGGCAGCCTATTGGGCCCAGAAATTATGCAAGGAAATCAGACAGTATTCCTTGAGAAAATTGCGCAATCTGGCCCAACACTTCATCTCAACCTAGAAATTGAGAAATTCTTGGAAGTAATCAACTTCTCCTCCCATAAATTACACAATCCCTTTGGGACATCCAACCCCTCTCCTCCCAGAAATCGTGCAAATCCCTATCTCAGTCAAGCAAGTTGTTGCATGTGGCTTCAGGTTGACCAGTTCCAAAAGGGACCCAACACACTTGATTTACATGCACGGGTTGCTTTTTCCCAAAATAGAAAAAAAGAAACATGCAAAAAGCATCCCCAGATTTTAGGAATCTATTTTTAGTAGCTAGAGGTTACATGCAAAGATCATTTTAGAAGGTTCCCTCTAGGTGTCGCTTTTTCCTAGATTTGTGGCATGCGCGTCATAAGCCTCAAACTTATTTATTCGATGCTTCAGATATCATTCTCCACATCAAACTTAGAGCTCTAACATCCGATAACACATCCAAGAGTCTTTGGCACATCTAGCTAAACTATTTACGGGTAAGTCTGCTTTACGTGTCTTTTGCAACATTGTTGTCACTTTTAGTGTTTTGGCTTGTGTGAGTGTTGTCTGCTTGATTTCTGTGAACGCCTGTTGTCATTTTCATGAATGTTGGCCTATATAAACACAGTTTCACTTTTTGTTTGCATCTCACTACTGTCTCATGCATGATAGTGTTTTACATGGTCAATCATCGATTCGGTGACTCGCTTCACACACATGCATGCTTTTCAATTTTCTGAATCTTGCATTCCCTGTTTTCAGCATGATCACTCACTCTTTCTTAAACTTAGTTTCTCCATGCATTCAGATCTCCATGTGTTTTCAGTCACTTGTCGGTAGGTCTAGGCAACCTTGGCCCAAACTTTGCCTTTCCCGAAAAACATTGTGCATTTATGAGAGGGAAAGATCTACCTTCCTCCTAGAAAATGTGCAAATCTAGCTAGATATTTTCCTCCAGAATTGCTTTGTGCAATTCCCAAGGGCAGTTTCTGCTGCCCTAGAAAATTACGTAATGTAGTCCCTAGGCCTCCATGATTTGCCAATTGAAATTGCGCATTGTGCAATATCAACACCCAACAGGTCAGTATGGATTGTGCATTGTGAAACCCAATAGTCAACTAGCCTCCCAATAGTCTGGTCTACCTTTTACATAATTTCAGCAGTTAGTCTCCTGGCTTGCCGGTGGAAATTCTGCAATCCTTACCATTAGCCTCCCAGGTATGTTGCATGTCAGTCCTCAAGTTGGATTTGTTCTTAACTGATAGATTGCTTGCCATGCATGTTGCCATGTATCTATATATAGCAGGTGTTCCTTCGTCTCTCAACAGTTCAGGATCAATGGCCTCTAAGAGAGTAGGGTCAAAGGACACCGACAGAAGCGCAACTAGACATGCAGTTGAGTGAGTGACTATGAGGTTTCCAATTTACGAAAACACCAAGCTGATCATAGACAAAGACATCAAGATGAAATGGCAGGAGATCAATGATGCATTCTTAGGCACATTTGGGGAAGATCCTAAAGACCGCAATGTCTATGTGAACATTCACAAGACCGTCTTGTACTGGATTGCATGCAAGTATCCCGTGTTTCCATGTGTAAACAAGATACATTGGATTGTCTTGCACATTGATCCTGAGACGATGGTGTTAAGCAGTCTCATTGGGACAAATATTTCTACCTTTAGGGCACAGGACTATCAATAGATGTACCACTTGGTGAAGCCAGTGATCACTATGGAGACACCCTTCACCATGCCTAACAGTAAGGAAAACTCTAGGGATATATTGAAGAAGTGGGTGAAGGAGACAGCCAAGTTCAGGATGACACCCAACCATATTTACAAGATGAAGATACTGCGAAAGGAATATCAGTACTTGGTAATCTTTGCATGCTGCTTGTATGGCCAAGAGAGCATGGAGACCTTCCTGCAGAGTTGGGTGATCACATTGGGCCAATTGACTAGTGAAGGAAAAGCATGCAATTAGTCTGACATGTGGGCTCACAGGCTGAAGGAACAGATAGGATGAGTGTGACAACCACCCAAAGATCAACAAGCAGAATTCTACATGTCTGCATATATATTGGATGCAATTTGTGCCCATCAGGAATTCTCGGGCTTGACATGGGCATGGACATCAACAGAAAACTTTGTAAACACATTGCAAACTATTTTCCAAACACATCTTCCGTGGAGTCATCACACAGTTGTCAGACCATTTTGTCACCCCAGTGTACAAGATGATATTTGAGCAAGATCCACCTTGCATGTCGAACGTAGCATTGGAGGCAATGATCGACATAAGGGATTGGTATGCCTCACCTTTTGGCACCTTCATACAAATGTACAACACGAAGAAGCCTCTGCATGTTTTGCTAAAGTTTTCCATGGACAAGCTCATCATGCAAGAAGTGTCGTACCACATCTCAGCAGGACGGTAAGCTAGACTGCACTGGAAGAAGAAGGAACCCTAGCCCACTCTTCCATTGTGGATCAGGTTGTACAAGATACGAAATCTCAAGCATAAAGAAGTCGAGACAGAGAAGTTAAAAAAATCCAATTTTGGCACTAAAAGCTTCAATCCATATGACACGTATTGCTTCGTGAAGGATCACTACGCAAGATGAAATTTCCTTGGATCTGCGAGGCGTGACATTCAGCTTAGGAAGACTCATCAAGATATTGTCACAGCTTCTCCAGGCCTAATGAACTGGTCAGCATCGTTGTGGAAAGGTTAGCAAAGAAGCGCAGAGTAGCATCTAGTGGAGCAATAGTAGCAGAGGGTAACATACTTGTGTGCAACAAAGGAAGGAGAAAGATTGTCAATAGCGGAGAGGAAGAACAAAGCTACAAGTTCAGAGCAGACCCAAATGTGGAGAAAGAAGCTTTGAAAATAGAGGTGAATAGGCAACAATGCGACAAGAGGAATGCATGAAGGTAGAGAGATAAATAGAGGATGGAGGAAACAATGAAGGAGTTGCAAGATTTGAAGGAGCAACTCCAGAAAGAATAGGAACTGTGTAGATAGGAGAAGGAAGAGCAACAGGGATAGACACGGCAGGGGGCACAACATGCACATATTGATGAAACTACGCCCATGCAGATAGTAGACTCATCCAAGTAGCTGACACAAAGCAGACACGTTGAGCAGTTGTAGGAGCAGGACTTTGCTCAATATATTGCAATGAGTACTTCAACAGATGGATACAGAGATGGAGTAGAAAAAGTTAGAGTAAGGCATCGACCTCATGCCTTACCACCAAGAGGTTGACCCACCGGCTTCACTAGATCTGAAAGCAGAGAAAATCCTGAGTGACCAAGGACATACTAAGATCCTTGGATACAATCCGGAAGAAGAGATGCACAACATATCATTTGATGAGTCACAACATAGAGTTGTGCAATCATGCAGAGTGTCTACTCCAGATGTCCACACATCTCATGCAAAGTTTTGAGGAACAAGTGACCTTATCTAATGTGCGCACGCATCCAACAGCATTGGCCGATGCTACCAGAGCATATGCCGAAGCCACTAGCTTGAGTGTTCGCTTCTTGATAGAAGAGAACGAGCGAATGGATTAGGAGTTGTAGAAAAGCAAGTAGGGAGGAGAATTGGTTACAACATCTGCCCGAGCAGAGTTGAAGAAGGCGATACTGGATGAAGTATTGTCCCTTGAGATAGTCATGCAGGTGTTGTATTCGAGATTTGGTACCATGCATAAGGCAGTTGTCCATCTCAACAGTTGGCAGCAACATTGTCCTAGGAGAGCATGTATCTTGTCAAACTTGCATATTGTTGTCAACCGCACGCAAACATGAATAATGAGATATAAGGGAGCCCCATTACACTTGCCTAAGATGATGAGGCCCATGGCAGTTGAGTTGAAGTCATGCATCTGGAGTTAGATCCAGAACTATGAGGAAATCCTACAACTCATCACTAGTTTGTAGGCTTCCCATGCACAGGTCTTCAAAAGAATGGATGTTGTTGTGCATGCACATGCAATCCCATCTATTAGGACACTCACCAAGGCAAAGAAAATGATTCATGTCTGACAGGAGCTAGACTTGTACTTTGACGAGTTGATGTGTATAGCCAGCAACGCAGACTTGGTGATCAATGTAGACACTATGCATTATTATGTCGCTGGTTTGGCCGCACTTAAGAAAATGATGCACATGTTATCAAATGAGTTGGACAGAGGAGCCAAAGTAGTGTACCCAGATGCAATAAAGGCAAGGGTTCATTTCCAGAAAGATGTCACCATAGAGTAGATGGACACCATCACAGACTACCAAGATTGGCATCAATTTTCCACTATCAACCATCGTGAGGATGTCGAAGAGTTGGTCTTCCCATAATTTTCCAAGTCATAGTGATGCCTTGCATGGATTTCTCAAGCCTATTTTGTCTTACATGGGTACATGTGCAGATTATATGTAACATCTTGTAAAGTGGAAGTTCAATTGTTGATAGTTGAATGTAACAGTCATAGAGTAGTTGAAGTGTCATGAGGGTAGGTGAACAGTCACAAAGGGGAATGTCAAGGGTCACCCCACCCTTTTCTATTTATAGTACCTCAAAACTCATTGTAGACAATTTTGGTCAGCTAAGCTTCCAATAGAAGTATCTTAGAGAAAGCTTGGAGAGTATTGAAACGACCCTTGGTTTCTCCACAATGCAGAGCTAGTACATCTCTTTGGAGGAGAAGGCGATAGCAACTGTAATGTTCCATTATCGGGGCTATTGTTTGGTCATGGTTGTACTTTATGATTGGAACTTTCACTTCTTAATATAATAGAGGTAACATGTTTCATGCATATGTTTTTATTGTATTTCAATTAACCTGGTTACTCTAATGATATATGTATCTATTTGCTTACACATGTATGTATAAACTCTTTATGTATATGTATGTATGAATCTTACTGAGATTTTTTGTTGGTTTAATCATCACTTTGGATTGTTGGTTCACCTTCCTTCCTGTTTGTGATTCATATTTTCTCCTGTGTTCCCTTCCAAGCTGCGCATTTACACAGGTTTCCATGCAGCACACTCATTCCACCTTCCATGTGTTAGAACCATTCATGCACCTTCCTTGGCTTGTTGCACATGTCACACCCTTGCTACCAACAAGGAAATGTTACTTACCTCTGAGCGCAACTGCAGTCAAGGTGATACCGTATGACCCACTACTTGGACTCCTATACCAAACGGTCTGAGGTCTAGTTGGGACTTCTTACCAGGGAGATCCCCTGACGTGTTGGCAGGTCCAACACTATCAAGATGTTCTTATTCTCATGCCTATTGTTTTTTTCCATATTTTAACTTATCTATCATATGAGATGTGCAATTGATATTATCTTTCTGCAAATTCAATCATTGTGACTTATGAAGTGTTAAACCCCAAATAGTTTTCAATGGTAGTTATTTTCTATTACCTTGTTTGAATGCAAAGTGATTAACAATGTTCATTGATGGAAATAACAATAATAAGAAAGAATCCAATTACAAATAGTTTACAGTTTCAGGAAGCAAGCATTTCGGGTAAGTGAAGATTTTATTTAGGATGAAAATTAAAGTATTGTATTTATGTTGAATCACTGTAACACAAAAGTGAATGCACAACATCAATAATTTGTATGTACTTATATTTAAATCAATGCACACTATTAATCTAATTACTTTGAAATCAATGTACATCATACATCTAGTTGCATCAAATCAGAAATCAACATATACACTGAAATCATTATATCTAGTGAAAACAATAAAATAGGATTAGAAATCAACATCTATACTGAAATCAATGCATCTAGTGCAAGAAATCAAATAGGATTAGTGTTTGTACTATTTTATCACTCTTAAAATAGTTTAATCACAACCATTAATTATCAACCCAGTGTAGATCTTTTAGTTCAAAGGAGTCTACATTGTCTGTGTCGATACATGAACAACCAAGTAACACAAAAATGTCGTTGAACACACTTGAAAAATTTAAAACATTCTTGCAGAAATGAAACTCACACTTTCAAAAATTAAAGAACACACTGAAAAAATGAAACTCATTCAACAAAGAAGAAATTCAAACTTCATAAGCTTCAGAAAAGAAATAGGTGCGCCATGTGTTATTAACTAGAGCGCCAAAATAATATAAAACAACATACCATAAATATAAAAATAGAAGTGTGTCTATTCCACAATATATGCAACGACAATAAGAAATTCACATCAACATATAAGAAAATAAATATACTACTAATATTGTTATCCCTTCTAAAGAGGAGAGCCCTTCATACCTAGCAGGGTGCAGGAATGGAATGAAACTACTTAAATATTCAACAGAAGAATTATAGAATCATCACCAAGTACTTTCTGTATTAAAATATCTGAAAAATACAAGATCAAAATATCAGTATTATTTTAGATGTTGTCATCCCCTTCTCATAGCACTAATCCTTTTTTTAAAGTCTTACAGAACCCCAAAATTAGGGAATGAATTAGTCATCAGAATCTCACGATTCTCATGCTGATCGATTTAACAGAAATGAAATAAAATAGAAGTTGTTACAACTAGTTTTGAATTAAAGACTTATTATGGTTATTCCACTTTTTATAGCTATACCTTCTCAGATCTTTTCAACCTTCCACATTAAGTTACATTTCATAGTCTTCAACACTTATCTCTAAAATAGCAGCCACAGTATTTAACAATTTACAGTGTAGCAACAACATCATAGTGTAATAGAAACTCAAGGTGTAACAACAATATTGAGGATTTAACAGTGTGTAACAGCAGCAACTATTTTCCCATAATATTTAGTAATTATATCAACACCTGAAAGAAAAAAATTCAAAATACCTCTTGTTATAGAACCATTTGGGCACATCACTCCCAACATTCGGATTAGTAATTTTAGGGCTCATCAAACCCTAATCCAGTTGCTACATGCCCTAGACAAGTCATCACTTTGAATGCCTCCTTCCCTGAAATTTTCTTGGCCTGAAGCCCTCTAGAAATGCCTCATTGAGGGACCAGCATAGCCTTGGCCAGGGGTAAATGCGCTTCAGTGCAAGTAGGCCCATGTAAGGGTGAATTTCAGTGCACTTAGGCCCACTTTGACCTACGCTGGGCAAGATTGAGTGAATTCTTCATAGGGTTCTAGGAATATTCTTATCTTCTGGAGCATTCTAGAATATTCTCACACTTATCATATCCTATGAGCTCGAAATTGTATAGGGAATGAGTTAAGTAACCTGTTATCCTCTCATCCCTTCCTCCATGGAAACTAACTCTATGTTTGGAAGGCCATTCAATACCCTCATTTATGACCAAACCACTTCCATTTTCCTATAAATTGAGCACTCGTCTAAGTGATCAAGGGCTGAATTTTGAGAATTTGTAAGGAGATAATGTTGGTGTGAGGTTTGAGATTGTAAGCAAGTATTGTTATGTTGCCGAAGTGTTGTGCTTATGGTGTCATGAAGGATGGAACTCAAGTTGGATGAGTGACATGGAATCAAACTTCTTGGTCGTAACTCTTCCTTCTACTTAATAAAGTTGTTTATACTTTTCCCATAATCTTGACTTTATGTATGATGATTATATGCGTAAATGATTTTGATTCCTCTTTCTTATAGTAGATAGATCTCTTTCTTTGATTTGTTTTCGTCCTCTGTTTATGATTGCAAGTACTTGTTGAGCAGATTAAGTTTGAGAAGGAGTGATGGGAGCCATACAAAGGAGACAAAGAGAAAGTAAAAGATAACATGTAGGTCCCTTGTCTTATTTATCTTATATAGAAAAAGGTTAAACTCTTTAAATCTTTTGTTCTAGGTGTATCTACCCACCTAGGGAAATTGTATTTATCTGTATATACCAAATTCCACATAACAAATTGGCAACTCTGCTGGGGAAAGATCATCATCCCGGGTAGTGTATCTTCATCCTAGTACACCCTAATAGACTTTACTTGCCTCAATTGATCTTGTTTCAACCTTTTTGAAGTGTTTTTTGGTAAAAATTGTGCTTGAAAGCCCCTAGAATGGCCTCTTTGGCACCAACAGAGGCTTGGTCAGGACACAAAGCACTACAGAGCACCCTTGGATTGGGGACAGTGCTCTGAAGTGCATTGTCTCCCATTCAGGGCTACGGTGATCTCCTTAGGTAACAAATCCCACCTTTGACTTGATTTTTCCCAAATTTCCTCGTATTTTTGCTTGCTGAAAGATCAATGATTGTTGTGTCTCTGAAATAAATTTTTGTTTACTTTCCTAACCCTACTTTGGCCTTGATTGTTTAGTGTTTCTTAAATTATTTCTTTATCATTATCAATTCATTGTCAAAGTTAGTTTATAGTCGATTAATCTTTGTTCAAAAGAAAGTGTCGTAAAAGTCTTCATTTCTTTGGAAAAGCAACTGTCGTAAAGTCTTCGTTCTTGCAAAAACATTGATTGATTGTATGTGCATTATTTTCCTTTTATTCATTTCAAACGTTAAGGGAATTGAAAATAAAAACTTGCATTGTGCATTGAAAAATTTTGAGTGTGCTCATAGGAATAGTTTATGGAAATCGTCTTTATCCGTAGATGCAAAATTCCACATAACACCTCTTCCATAATTTACCTATTTATCTTTCCAACAAGATGTTGTTTCTTTTGGTACTTCAGAAAAAATGGCATAATAATATGTCAGAGAAAAACATTGCTTCTTAACCAGGGAGAGTGACATTGTTTCAAGGGCTTGATGGATTCGGTGAAGGAAAATGGCAAAAAATAGGGAAAAAGGTGCCTGAAATATCCTTAAATACGCACCCAACATCTTCCCCCCAACTGAAGCCACTACATACCCTCATGCAAATTCCTCTGAATGTTATAGCACATCATTTATTACAATACTGGCGTGTTGCTAATGTAGTTCTGTTGTAGGTTTTAACCCTGTACAGAAATTACCTGCATATGAATTCTTAAACAAAGAAAATAAACAATGCGAGAGCATAACCCATAAAACACATATGCACAGAGATTTTTCCCTGGATCCCAAAACCGGGACTACCAGCTTGATTTTTCATTATATTCCTTTCAATGTTACAATACATATTTATACATGCCAAAGCATCAAATACCATGGACCGAAAACCATCACGTCCAATACCATGGATCGAAAACCATCGCATCCAAAAAACATGTGCGAAAATCATGCACAAAACCATAGGTGGGTCCGCCCAACCTAACATATGGTCCAAAACCAAAATTTTCCGGGGCAGCCCCATAAAGTGGGGTTACGGGTGCCTTTTAAACCCCCTATTAACTACGTGGAAAGAATATAACACAACCCAACAATCTCCCACTTGTTGTTTTCTTTCCACAGGGGGCCACAGGAGAGCTTAGTCATTTTTCAGCCCTGAGATTCCCATTGCTTCTCTACACCAAGAGAACTTCTCAGAGCTCACAGATTTTGTCAATACATCTGCAGTATTCTTCAAAGTGTCCACCTTTACCAGTAACACCTTTCTGTCTTCTATCATATCCCTCACAAAGTGATATTGAACATCGACGTGCTTTGTCTTTGAATGATAAGCAGGGTTCTTTGCCAAGAAAATTGCACTTTGGCTGTCACAGTCTATTCTTATAGCTCCCTGTACTAACCCCATACTTGAACACAATCTCTGCAACCAAACTGCTTCCTTGCTTGCATGAGTGGCTACCATGTATTCTGCCTCTGTAGTTGATAGTGCCACTACAGATTGTTTCTTACTCATCCAACTGACTGCACCTCCAAATAGGTTAAACACATACCCACTTGTAGATCTTCTCTGATCCAGATCTCCAGCCCAGTCTACATCAACAAAGCCATGAATATCCAACACTCTGTCCAATCCTGGTCTTCCTTGGTAGCACAAACCATAATCACTAGTGCCACGCAAATACCTGAAAACCCGCTTCACTGCTGTCCAGTGCTCCTTCCCAGGTTTTGAGATAAACCTGCTCAATACTCCCACTGCATGTGCAATGTTTGGTCTAGTACATACCATTGCATACATCAGGCTACCCACTGCACTTGCATATGGAACACGGGACATGTCCTCTTCCTCTTCTTGTGTCTTGGGACACTGTTCAGCAGACAACCTCACACCTACAGGAATAGGAACCTTCACCGGTTTACTATCCTGCATATTAAACCTCTGGAGTATTGTCTCGACATACTTCCTCTGGTTTAACCAGAGCTTCCTCTTTGACCGATCTCTTTTAATTTCGATGCCCAAAATATAGTTTGCAGCACCAAGATCTTTCATGTCAAATTTGGAGGACAATTGGGTCTTCAAATCCTGGATAATTTCTTTGTCATTTCCAACCAGCAACATATCATCCACATACAAGACCAGATAAATAATACAGTCACCAATTAATTTAAAATACACACAATGATCTGCTTTGCTTCTGGTGAAGCCAAGTCCCCATATAAATGTATCAAATTTCTGATACCACATCCTTGGTGACTGTTTTAACCCATACAGAGACTTCTTTAACTTGCATACCAGTTCTTTCTTACCCTTCACCGCAAAGCCTTCAGGTTGCTTCATGTAGATTTCCTCTTCCAAATCCCCGTGAAGAAATGTTGTCTTCACATCCATCTGTTCTACCTCAAAATCAAAAGCAGCAGCAACAGATAAAAGTAATCTAATAGAAGTTACCTTGGCAACAGGAGAAAAAATATCACCAAAATCAATTCCCGGCACCTGGGAATAACCTTTTTCTACCAACCGAGCTTTGTATTTCTCCACCTTTCCTTCCGCATTTGTCTTCTTCTTGAACACCCATTTGCTACTAATGGGTTTCCTTCTAGCCGGCAACTCCACCAGATCCCAAGCCTCATTTTTGTGCAAAGATGCCATTTCATCGACCATGGCCTCTTTCCAGAGTTTTCCATCCTCTGAATCCACTGCTTCCTTCACAGTTCTGGGATCATTATCAGTAACAGACAAAGAAAAATTTGAACTGAAAGCAGATGGACTATACCTTTCTGGCTGCCTTCTTTCTCGAACTGATCTTCTCACAGCCGGAGTTTGTGGCTCTTCATCTTCTGATTCCTCCTCTGCTGCATAGTCTGATTCTTCCTCCTTTGGCTCAAACTCTATCTTCTCAGGTTCCTTTGGTTGGACTTCATGTTGAATAACATCTTTTACCTCTCTGAACAACACATCTCGGCTATACACAACCTTCCGTGTGACTAGGTTCCAAAGCTTATAACCCTTTAAACCATCCTTATACCCAATAAAGATGCACTTTTCAGATTTACTATCCAACTTGGTTCATTTCTCCTTTGGAACATGTACATATGCATCACATCCAAATACCCTTAGATGTGAAAGAGAGGGTTTCTTACCAGTCCATACTTCTTGTGAAGTCTTATCCTCCAACGCTGATGAAGGTGATCTGTTGATCAGGTAACATGCAGTATCCACCGCCTCTGCCCAGAATTCCTGTCCTAACCCGGCACCACTGAGCATGCTTCTTGCCCTTTCCATCAACGTCTTGTTCATCCTTTCTGCGACTCCATTTTGCTGAGGAGTATATGGAGTAGTCTTCTGTCGTGCTATACCACACTTCTTACAAAATTCTTCAAATTCCTTGCTGCAAAATTCTCCACCATTATCTGTCCTCAGCACCTTTATCTTCTTCTCTGTCTGATTTTCCACCAGAGCCTTAAATTCTTTAAACCTGTCAAAGACTTCAGATTTCTTCTTAAGAAAATATATCCATGTATTCCTTGAGAAGTCATCTATGAATGATACATAGTACACAGACTTACCCAGTGATGGAACCTTCACAGGTCCAAACACATCACTGTGCACAAGCTCTAACATCTGTTTCGTCCTCTTACCACCAGAGGGGAAACTCACCCGATTCTGCTTCCCATATACACAATTTTCACATAAATCAAAATCCAGAGAGCTATTATTCATACCTTCTACCATACCTTTACCATGAAGTATTCGAAGGCCCTTCTCTCCAATATGTCCAAGCCTTTGATGCCACAAGATGGTCTTCTCTCCAGAGACCACTAGATTCTCTACTCCATTTTCAGGAACCATAGAACTATTGCACCCATCAACAACAGTGCTACCTTGCAGCTTGTACAGAGTTCCAATCCGAACTCCCCTCATTAATATCAGTGCTCCTCGAACCATCTTGCAGGTATCTTTCTCGAACACCATCTTTACACCTGCATCATCCAACTTGCTTACAAAAATCAGATTTCTGGCCAATGCAAGAATATGTAGAACACCCGGAAGTGTTCTAACCCTTCCACCTTGCGACTTCAACTTTACTTTTCCCTGACCAATGATTCTAGCCTTCCTATCATCTCCTAAGAAGACATCGCCACCATCGTATTTCTCATACTCGCAGAACCACTCTCTATGGGGAGTGAAGTGAAAGGATGCACCTGAGTCAATCAACCATGCCTCATGATCTACATGTGTACTTGAAGAAGCCAAGTACACATCCCCACCTTCATCTGAGGTGGTTTTCGCCTCTGCAGAAGGAGCATCATCAGATCCCTTTCCTTTATCAGGAGCTTTAGATTTACAATCCCTTCTAAAGTGCCCTTCCTTTCCGCATTTCCAGCACACCACCTTTGTAGGTTTTCCTGGAGATTTAGATCTCCCTCTAGATTTAGATCTCCCACTCGATGACTTATTTTTGTTTCTGTTCTGGGACCGTCCTCGTACAGACAAGGCATCACCATTCTGGTTGTCCATATTTTTCCGTCTCATCTCCTCCGTCAGCAAGGCTGAGACTATTTCATCAAACTGCAAAGCAGTTGCATTGCTACCTATTGCAATAACCAGACTATCCCACGAATCTGGTAGAGAACACAACAGGCTGATGCACTTATCTTCATCTGAAATTTTAATATCAATAGATAATAACTGACTTACCACAATATTAAACGCATTAAGATGCTCTGTCATCGAGTCTCCATCTTGCATCCTTAGGTTATACAGCTTTTTCCGCAGGAACAGTTTATTCACCAGAGACTTAGATTGGTATAAAGTCCCTAACTTGACCCACAAAGCCTTTGCCGTAGCTTCCCCTAATACATTCAGCAATACTGAATCCGAGACACACAATCGTATTGTGCTCTTTGCCTTCTGATCCAACTTCTTCCATTCTTCATCGGTCACTCCCGATGGTTTAGTACCCGGATCTATCGCGATCCACTGATCTTTATCCACCAACAGATCCTCCATCTTGAGTTTCCACAACTCAAAATTATGACCATTGAACTTCTCAATCTCTATCTTTCCACTGCTCGCCATCTTCTTTCACCACCAGAATCGATCTTGCAGATCTCCCACTGAACAGGGTCTACCACAGGCCCGAGCGAAACCCCTCAGCAATAAGGCGTCCCCTTGAAGCCAAAATAGCTCTGATACCAAATGTAGGTTTTAACCCTGTACAGAAATTACCTGCATATGAATTCTTAAACAAAGAAAATAAACAATGCGAGAGCATAACCCATAAAACACATATGCACAGAGATTTTTCCCTGGATCCCAAAACCGGGACTACCAGCTTGATTTTTCATTATATTCCTTTCAATGTTACAATACATATTTATACATGCCGAAGCATCCAATACCATGGACCGAAAACCATCGCGTCCAATACCATGGACCGAAAACCATCGCATCCAAAAAACATGTGCGAAAATCATGCACAAAACCCTAGGTGGGTCCGCCCAACCTAACATATGGTCCAAAAGCAAAATTTTCCGGGGCGCTGCCCCGGACCCCATAAAGTGGGGTTACGGGTGCCTTTCAAACCCCCTATTAACTACGTGGAAAGAATATAACACAACCCAACAATCTCCCACTTGTTGTTTTCTTTCCATAGGGGGCCACAGGAGAGTTTAGTCATTTTTCAGCCCTGAGATTCCCATTGCTTCTCTACACCAAGAGAACTTCTCAGAGCTCACAGATTTTGTCAGTACATCTGCAGTATTCTTCAAAGTGTCCACCTTTACCAGCAACACCTTTCTGTCTTCTATCATATCCCTCACAAAGTGATATTGAACATCGACATGCTTTGTCTTTGAATGATAAGCAGGGTTCTTTGCCAAGAAAATTGCACTTTCGCTGTCACAGTCTATTCTTATAGCTCCCTGTACTAACCCCATACTTGAACACAATCTCTGCAACCAAACTGCTTCCTTGCTTGCATGAGTGGCTGCCATGTATTCTGCCTCTGTAGTTGATAGTGCCACTACATATTGTTTCTTACTCATCCAACTGACTGCACCTCCAAATAGGTTAAACACATACCCACTTGTAGATCTTCTCTGATCCAGATCTCCAGCCCAGTCTACATCAACAAAGCCATGAATATCCAACACTCTGTCCAATCTTGGTCTTCCTTGGTAGCACAAACCATAATCACTAGTGCCACGCAAATACCTGAAAACCCACTTCACTGCTGTCCAGTGCTCCTTCCCAGGTTTTGACATAAACCTGCTCAATACTCCCACTGCATGTGCAATGTCTGGTCTAGTACATACCATTGCATACATCAGGCTACCCACTGCACTTGCATATGGAACACGGGACATGTCCTCTTCCTCTTCTTGTGTCTTGGGACACTGTTCAGCAGATAACCTCACGCCTACAGGAATAGGAACCTTCACTGGTTTACTATCCTGCATATTAAACCTCTGGAGTATTGTCTCGACATACTTCCTCTGGTTTAACCAGAGCTTCCTCTTTGACCGATCTCTTTTAATTTCGATGCCCAAAATATAGTTTGCAGCACCAAGATCTTTCATGTCGAATTTGGAGGACAATTGGGTCTTCAAATCCTGGATAATTTCTTTGTCATTTCCAACCAGCAACATATCATCCACATACAAGACCAGATAAATAATACGGTCACCAATTAATTTAAAATACACACAATGATCTGCTTTGCTTCTGGTGAAGCCAAGTCCCCGTATAAATGTATCAAATTTCTGATACCACATCCTTGGTGACTGTTTTAACCCATACAGAGACTTCTTTAACTTGCATACCAGTTCTTTCTTACCCTTCACCACAAAGCCTTCAGGTTGCTTCATGTAGATTTCCTCTTCCAAATCCCCATGAAGAAATGTTGTCTTCACATCCATCTGTTCTACCTCAAAATCAAAAGCAGCAGCAACAGATAAAAGTAATCTAATAGAAGTTACCTTGGCAATAGGAGAAAAAATATCACCAAAATCAATTCCCGGCACCTGGGAATAACCTTTTGCTACCAACCGAGCTTTGTATTTCTCCACCTTTCCTTCTGCATTTGTCTTCTTCTTGAACACCCATTTGCTACCAATGGGTTTCCTTCCAGCCGGCAACTCCACCAGATCCCAAGCCTCATTTTTGTGCAAAGATGCCATTTCATCGACCATGGCCTCTTTCCAGAGTTTTCCATCCTCTGAATCCACTGCTTCCTTCATAGTTCTGGGATCATTATCAGTAACAGACAAAGCAAAATTTGAACTGAAAGCAAATGGACTATACCTTTCTGGCTGCCTTCTTTCTCGAACTGATCTTCTCACAGCCGGAGTTTGTGGCTCTTCATCTTCTGATTCCTCCTCTGCTGCAGAGTCTGATTCTTCCTCCTTTGGCTCAAACTCTATCTTCTCAGGTTCCTTTGGTTGGACTTCATGTTGAATAACATCTTTTACCTCTCTGAACAACACATCTCGGCTGTACACAACCTTCCGTGTGACTGGGTTCCAAAGCTTATAACCCTTTAAACCATCCTTATACCCAATAAAGATGCACTTTTCAGATTTACTATCCAACTTGGTTCGTTTCTCCTTTGGAACATGTACATATGCATCACATCCAAATACCCTTAGATGTGAAAGAGAGGGTTTCTTACCAGTCCATACTTCTTGTGGAGTCTTATCCTCCAACGCTGATGAAGGTGATCTGTTGATTAGGTAACATGCAGTATCCACCGCCTCTGCCCAGAATTCTTGTCCTAACCCGGCACCACTGAGCATGCTTCTTGCCCTTTCCATCAACGTCTTGTTCATTCTTTCTGCGACTCCATTTTGCTGAGGTGTATATGGAGTAGTCTTCTACCGTGCTATACCACACTTATTACAAAATTCTTCAAATTCCTTGCTGCAAAATTCTCCACCATTATCTGTCCTCAGCACCTTTATCTTCTTCTCTGTCTGATTTTCCACCAGAGCCTTAAATTCTTTAAACCTGTCAAAGACTTCAGATTTCTTCTTAAGAAAATATATCCATGTATTCCTTGAGAAGTCATCTATGAATGATACATAGTACATAGACTTACCTAGTGATGGAACCTTCACAGGTCCAAACACATCATTGTGCACAAGCTCTAATATCTATTTCGTCCTCTTACCACCAGAGGGGAAACTCACCCAATTCTGCTTCCCATATACACAATTTTCACAGAAATCAAAATCCACAGAGCTATTATTCATACCTTCTACCATACCTTTACCATGAAGTATTCGAAGGCCCTTCTCTCCAATATGTCCAAGCCTTTGATGCCACAAGATGGTCTTCTCTCCAGAGACCACTAGATTCTCTACTCCATTTTCAGGAACCATAGAACTATTGCACCCATCAACAACAGTGCTACCTTGCAGCTTGTACAGAGTTCCAATCCGAACTCCCCTCATTAATATCAGTGCTCCTCGAACCATCTTGCAGGTATCTTTCTCGAACATCATCTTTACACCTGCATCATCCAACTTGCTTACAGAAATCAGATTTCTGGCCAATGCAGGAATATGTAGAACACCCGGAAGTGTTCTAACCCTTCCACCTTGCAACTTCAACTTTACTTTTCCCCGACCAATTATTCTAGCCTTCGTATCATCTCCTAAGAAGACATCACCACCATCGTATTTCTCATACTCGTAGAACCACTCTCTATGGGGAGTGAAGTGAAAGGATGCACCTGAGTCAATCAACCATGCCTCATGATCTACATGTGTACTTGAAGAAGCCAAGTACACATCCCCACCTTCATCTGAGGTGGTTTTCGCCTCTGCAGAAGGAGCATCATCAGATCCCTTTCCTTTATCAGGAGCTTTAGATTTGCAATCCCTTGTGAAGTGCCCTTCCTTTCCGCATTTCCAGCACACCACCTTTGTAGGTTTTCCTAGAGATTTAGATCTCCCTCTAGATTTAGATCTCCCACTCGATGACTTATTTTTGTTTCTGTTCTAGGACCGTCCTCGTACAGACAAGGCATCACCATTCTGGTTGTCCATATTTTTCCATCTCATCTCCTCCGTCAGCAAGGCTGAGACTATTTCATCAAACTGCAAAGCAGTTGCATTGCTACCTATTGCAATAACCAGACTATCCCACGAATCTGGTAGAGAACACAACAGGCTGATGCACTTATCTTCATCTGAAATTTTAATATCAACAGATAATAACTGACTTACCACAGTATTAAATGCATTAAGATGCTCTGTCATCGAGTCTCCATCTTGCATCCTCAGGTTATACAGCTTTTTCCGCAGGAACAGTTTATTCACCAGAGACTTAGATTGGTACAAAGTCCCTAACTTGACCCACAAAGCCTTTGTCGTAGCTTCCCCTGATACATTCAGCAATACTGAATCCGAGACACACAATCGTATTGTGCTCTTTGCCTTCCGATCCAACTTCTTCCATTCTTCATCGGTCACTCCCGATGGTTTAGTACCCGGATCTACCGCGATCCACTGACCTTTATCCACCAACAGATCCTCCATCTTGAGTTTCCACAATTCAAAATTCTGACCATTGAACTTCTCAATCTCTATCTTTCCACTGCTTGCCATCTTCTTTCACCACCAGAATCGATCTCGCAGATCTCCCACTGAACAGGGTCTACCACAGGCCCGAGCGAAACCCCTCAGCAACAAAGGCGTCCCCTTGAAGCCAAAATAGCTCTGATACCAAATGTAGGTTTTAACCCTGTACAGAAATTACCTGCATATGAATTCTTAAACAAAGAAAATAAACAATGCGAGAGCATAACCCATAAAACACATATGCACAGAGATTTTTCCCTGGATCCCAAAACCGGGACTACCAGCTTGATTTTTCATTATATTCCTTTCAATGTTACAATACATATTTATACATGCCGAAGCATCCAATACCATGGACCGAAAACCATCACGTCCAAAAAACATGTGCGAAAATCATGCACAAAACCATAGGTGGGTCCACCCAACCTAACATATGGTCCAAAACCAAATTTTTTTGGGGCGCTGCCCCGGACCCCATAAAGTGGGGTTACGGGTGCCTTTCAAACCCCCTATTAACTACGTGGAAATAATATAACACAACCCAACATCTGTGAGATCATAAATGTTAGCAATATCTTCATCCTCTTTCTTGTATCCTTGAGTAATCATAAGCTGAGTGGTCCAAGATCTTTCATCATGCGTGTTTAGCTGGTAGTGACGCTGGTAGCTCTCAATCAGAAGCCAAATCAAAGGGAATTTAAACATAATTCCTATCCAAAAATCTCCCATTGATGAAACAATTCGTGCATACTCGGGAACTCGAGTAACAACTATTACAAAATTATGAAATCCAAAGGGATCCCTTATCTGTGAAGTTTCGCTATTGGCTTCTGAACATTTCAACCTTTCCACCAATAATCTTCTATTTAGCTATGCAAAAACATTAAGACAAAACCCAATGAATTTTCTCATGTACTAGGATGAATTTTCCACCATGTTAGGAGTACTAAGAAATATTTTGAATTCTTGCCTCAGGGAAGTAGTCATACCAGGCTCTGATCTTATTCAACGTTGATGTCTCTTCATTCCTATCAGATGATGTCTTGGCAAGAATCCAATCGACTTGGATCCTCATAAAAGATATGAAGGCCTGTAGTTGTAAGTCTCCAACATAAGAAAAAATGTTTATAATCATTTGTAGACTGGCATGTTCAACAAATATATTGTGCAAAAAGAGTTCACACAACAAACTTTGTTCATCAAAAGCATAGGATCTGAATACATTTAAAAGAGTTCTAGTAGAAACACCCTTATAGGGTCTATTCTCATAGATATATTTTAATTGGAAAAGATAAAACTTTTCCCACCAAAAAACCAGATAAGATGGAGATGACACTCTGCAACCCAAAAGGTTCAAGGCTAACTCGTACATTTCTCTTTTATCTTCAGTCAATTCCTTAATTTCTTGTTGCAAATTCTGTCTATGTTCTTCCTTCTTCTTCTCATATTCCTTTCTCTCCTATTGTATGAATTATTTTGTCAGAAAATCCTCATCCCATTGATCCTTATGAGTGTGAATAATATTTTGATTCTCCTCTAAGGATATCACTCCCTTTTTCAGGGAGAGTGCCAACTGTTTCCAATTCTACAGTTCAGAAAACAATAAAAGTTTTTCTAAGTGCCAAGTTGCCTCAAGGTCTACTGTAATGGAAGGTGTAACAACATCTTGAGATTGGAGTTTTTATGCCTTAACTCTCGATTCCTATGTAATAATAGTTTCATCGATAGGTTCTTGTGGATTAACTCTCACTTTTTCTTCTTGAAAAACTTCTGCCTCGACTGTTGGTTCTTGTGTAACAACAGTGTCATCGACAGGTTCTTGTGTTTCAGTTTCAAGGTCAAATTCCATAGGGTGCTTTTTTTGTTTCCGTTTCCTGTGTAACAACAATGTCGTCAATGGGTTCTTGTGCAACAACTCCCCATGGTTTTGTTTGAGTTTCCTTCGAGATGGTTTTTGCATCACAGATTTTATACCCTACTATTGCCAGCCCTTTAGAACATGTTGTACATACAGGCCCCTGTGTGGTTTATGCTCCCAAATTATCGACAGCCTCTGCCAATGTGTCAAGACCCGCAACCCTTGTTTCCCTTTCCCTATCCTCTAATTTTCGCTTCAATTCTTTGTTTTCTACTTCTAATTCTTTAATTTTGAGCAACAGGGCTTGGGTTTCATTCTTACCTGGTGAAGGAGTATCTTGCTGCTTGGCCTGTTCTTCTTTCTTCTATTCCTTTGCGCCTTCATGCTTGTTGAACCTCTTTTCAGATGGTGGCAAGGGTTTTGATCGAGTGCCAATTTTGACCCTTCTCTTTGGTTTTCTACCATCAATAGGTATTTTCAGAAATCTTTTCCCGATTTTGACTCTAGAGGATTGCCCCTGCTTCTCAACTACATCAGTTATTCTTGAAGCATCTGTGGCGGTTTCAACATGTTTCTTACGTGAATTTCTTGTCTTTTTCTAATGAAATCCTCCAAGCTTTGCCCTTGCTGCTCCAGGGCCTCCAATATGATCAACTTTATAAGTCCATGATTAGTGATAGAACTTTCTCGGTGTGAGCAAAACCTTTACCACAACTGCCATATGCTTCAAGTTCTCCAACAGGAAATAAGGAAGATTGATCAATTGCCTATGCCAAAGATGATTCAACAGTGGAAAACGATAATTAAAAAATATCGTTTCATGCCCCTCACATGTAATATATTTGATGATAAACAAAGTAACATCATTCCAAGGTCATGGAAGGGAAAGGCAGTAAATTCCCCTTCCCTTCTTAACCAATTTCTCCTTTCCCTGCAGGAATCTAGTCTTCAGGGATGGGTCATTGATTTTCCATTTGAACCATCGTTTTCCTTCAGATTGAAGTGTTGTTACTCGAGAGACTTCTTCCTCTGTAACCTCCAACTTTAAACCTCTAACCTCTATTTGGTTTTTTTCCAAATTGAAGGAAAATTCTAGAGCAACTCTTTCATCTAACCCTCTTAGTCACTCAAAAAATTCGAGCCACCCTGCTTCTCAAAATATTTGGCAATCTTGTGGGAAATTCTCTAAATCCTTTATGGAATGTGGCTCATGTCTTACCACTGCTCCACCCATACTTCACTGTTACAGTTGATCCTTACTGCACTTCTGTCTGCTCACTATCACAATTCTTAATAAATCTATGCAATCAAGATGTGGAGCCTCGTTTGGGTGGATATCAGGGCAGTAGGAAAGGGTTTCAAATAAGGAAATCATGCAATGTGGGTTGTCATTTTGTTATTAATCTAAAGGTATGGAAGTATGGCTCAAATAAGGTTCACACTTGATGAAATGATTGCTCATAAAAAGGTGATAATGATTACAGGATTTTCCTCTCCAAAACAAATTATATTATGAATCACAAAATTATTAAGCCCTCGGGACTTAAATGTAAAGCCCATCCTCAACCGTAAAAATAGAATGACATATTAATTGCCATAACAACTAAGTAAAGTAAAAGAAATATACCTTTTTGAATGGCTTACCAGTGGGTGATGTAATTGATATCGACGACGACCACTAGTGACAAGGATTATTGAGGCAGACAGTTGTAACCGGTTCCCTGCTGTAATCATCTCCCACTAGATAGGTTGTCACAAATGTAACAAAAAATGTATTTCCTTGTGATAGCTAAATATTTATAGCAAAACTTTTATTACAATAAGATATGCACTGGAGAGTGTTATGCTCTTGAGGGGATTGCTAAAAATGATACAATAAAATGAATAAAACTAGACTTGTAACAACATAATATATATGTGTAACAACATGCCATTACAAAACATATTAAAAAGAGAAATATGTACCAGCTGCCACAAAGTAGTTTTCAGCTAATACAATTGTCTACCTTCATCCCATAAGAGGTTTTCATAGGAAGATTTATTATTATTATTTTATTTTTTATTTTCTTTTTCCTTTTTATTTATTTTTTATTTTTTATTTATATATTTTTTGGTGTGTCATCTTCCAACAAAAGTTTGTTTTCAGCTGCAATGCTTATTGGATTTTAAGAATTTGATAGCACAAGAGAATTTTCCTCTGCTTCCATAACTTGGAGATAAGGTCCCGTGACAATGTTAACAAATTAATCCTTCGAGGTAGGTTTATTGTATAATCGAAAACGATGCCCATGGGGAAATAATGACACCTTCAAATTGGATATGGTAACTAATTTTATAGTCCCATTGTCAAAGACACTATCTACCTCATTAGGACCTATATACCTAGTGCAGAGCTTCTCTTTGAACTCTTTCAATCGTGAATCATAAAATAGAGCCCAATCACTATTGGACTTAGATTTTGACTACTTTTTTACAGTGTTTCTAAAGCTTTGTCCTTGTTTAAGACTCCTTTTGCCTTTCTAATCACCATCCTTTCTTATCCAGTGCCTCATTTTGACTAAAAAAGGTGATTTGGACTCTAAGGTATGCAAATAACTCAAACATGTCATTTCTCTTTATTCTTAAGAAATTTGATGTTGAATGCTACCTAATTAACTAATCTACGACTTTAAAAGGTACTAATCGAATTTCCTGCAAATCAACTATCTTTGGGCAGATCCGTGATTTCCTGCAGAATACCAAGGATTTAATGCAACAACGTTGATTTCGTGCAGCAACGCCAATTTCTTTTAGAACGCCGATTTCCTGCAATAGCTTCCTTACAGTAGGCGGTTTTCTTATAGAAGCTATGAAGGTTAAAGATGTTCTAATAATCCTCAGGAGAAATGGGAACATGGGTTTTGTTTGAAAACCCATCCACATGGATTCTATCCTACTGAATGTTCCAAATTTGGTTTTCCTAACTGCGCAGGTTTTGTTTCAATCATCTATGTTGAATTGGGGAAAGTGGTTCATGATCAGCAAAGTTGGTTTTGATCCATGCTTCCAGTCATGGACCAAACCAACTATCTCCATACGCTGTATTTCTTTATTTTTAGCAATAACTGTAATGTTTACTTAATTGGGCAAAGGCACTGGTCTGCAACTTGTATAAAAAAATTTTATTCAATTTATATGGGGACAGAGAGACATACACCAAACTTCTGTATTGTTGTGTAATCATTTTTATTTTCAGATTAATGCAACTAATGTTCTGCTAATCTTGTTGTAAAGTTCTTTATTAATCAAGGGGTTGTGAGTGATGGAGGGCCCCCTTTACTCACAACTCCAGTAGCTAGTGCTTGTTACTTTATTTGATTTTCTGTATTAGAAATAGATCTGTACACAGTTCCATTCTTATTCCTTGTTTTTACAACAACACATGAATTTAATGATTAATGGTTGAGTTTATTGGATGAATGATTTAAATTTTATTAAAGGATAGATCTAGGTATGCATCTTGTTCTTAGATTTACATTGTGAAATTGAGATTGAATGGTTGGGAATGGGTGTGATATAATTGTTTTTGTTTATCTTCAATCTTTTTTGGATTTGCATAAGAAATCTTAAGTGTTGTAGAGAGATGACTTATCTACTCCATAGCCTTTGTTTCTAAGTGTAGATAGAGAGAAGAAGGATTTAGGATTGTGTGTGGCTTTCATACACTAAAAGTGTCAACTTGCATATATTTTGGATTGTGCCTCACAAGGTTACGATTACCCCTGGTTGAGAATTTATGTTTGTCAAATTATAAGTTTATAATTTGCCCCAACATTTTGGCGCCGTTACCGGGGATGTGCTAAGGGATGATACTGAAATTGTTTTAGTATGACTTTTTTTTGTCTAAGTTTTTTAGGACAAGGGAAGTCAAAGTGATAAGACATGGGTAAGGCCTACAAACCTATGAAAACTAGAATTCGCCGAAGCTACCTCCTGATTGTTTGGTAAGTAGAAATTCTAAACTTTGTCTATATAACGTATGAATAGGGGCCAATATACTAGAACCAAATTTTCAAATATTTCTAGTGGTGGTGTGAGCACTACTTCGTCCACTAAGAAACTGGCATGGAAAAATAAGTCTATAAAGAACAAAGCAAAGGAAACAAGGGAATCTAAACTGACAACTGATAGTCATGAACAAGGATCGATAACTAATCCTAAGCAGATCAATACCCCCATAGCAGATAAGGATCCTTCTATTATAGAATCTTCTATTGTTTCTCGTCAAGGATCTCCTCTTACTAGGGGGACATAATATTTGTTTAGTGGTTATCCTGAAGAGGAATTCCTCTTGCATCCTATTCAAGAAATAGAGTTCCAGACAATTGACTCTGAAGGATTTGTAGCTCACCAGGGTCGAAAGGGTTCAATATGGCTCATATAGAGGGTACTCGTACCACAAATGGGAAATATCATGAGAAGGGATAGGAACCAGTTACATTCGAATTTCCTATCAAATATTTTGTTGGAGCAAGTCAGATGAAAAACATTCCTCCCTCTTCTTTTCTTAATTTTTGTGGTACCTCTGGTGAACATCCTGATGCCTTCTTATTTGAGTTTGATGTATTATGCAAGAGCTACAATTATTCTTCAAATTCTCAAAAGTTGAAGTGGTTTCCTACCACATTAAAATATGTAGCCCTCAGGTGGTTTATGGGATTAAGTGCAAACTCCATTTCAACATGGGATGACATGAAGAAGGTATTCTTGAGAAAGTATCAAGATTATTGTAAAACTAGGAGATCAGAGAAGAAATATTTGGCATGACCTAGAAGGAGGAGGAAAGCCTAGAGGACTTCTTGGAAAGATTCCAATACAATTTGTAAATATCCAAGATGAACCAGCTGAACAAAGAAACCTTCAAGAAAATTTTGCTAAGGTCCATAAGACTGGAGTCTCTTAAGGTTTTGAACATGATGGGAGCAGGTGATGTATCAAAATTGAGTTATTATGATGTCTACGAGTTATGTTGACAGTATTCAAGGGGAAATTCTAAGGTTGGGAGATGATCAAGAGATACTTCTTCTAGATTCACTAAATTAGTTGCAGGGACTAGGGTAACCAGAGATGAAATGGGTAATTTATTTGAAAATTTTAAAACCGACATTCTTAGCACTTTGTCTTTACAGTTGGATGTTTTGCAGGCTAAGAAGAAACATGAGGAAGTGGAAAAGGACCTAGTTGTGTTCTGCTCCAAATGTAGGAAAAAACATCCCTTGAGGGAGTGTCCGGCATCCAGCATAGAGGTATGTCAAATCTATGAAGTTGATCATTCTACTGATAAATTTCCTTCTCTTCTAGAGATTAAAGAAGCATACTTAGCAGATCAAGAAGTTGTCAATGCACTTTATCCAATGACACCTCCAAAGCCATGGAAACCACGTCCTGCAGGTATGGCACAACAACATTTTCAATTTCCTTATACCCAGAATCAAATGTGGAATTTCCTAATAACCTAGTAGCCCTGGCCTCCACAACAACCTCGGCAAGGAAACTTTCCTTACCTTGTTGCACCAAATTATACCCCTCAAAAATTTTATTGACCATAAACCATAGCACAACAAGTGGCTCAGCCAAAACTACAACTTCAGTTGCCTACCCCACCGACTCAACCACGTCCCACACAACTTCCTTCCCAACCAGTATCCAATCCCAACAATAAATATGTCCAACCTACTCACAATGTTGGAGCAACTACTTATCCCACTTGTCTTACCTATTGTATCACACCTAAGCCTCTGCAGGAAATTTTTGTACCTTTGCTGCAGGAATTTCCTGCACCTCTGCAGGAAATTAAACTTAGGTAAGGAAGAGTGGTGACCTAACCAGGAAAATTGAAGATATTATAGAGGAAGAAGCCCTGATACACTTGAAACAGAAAATATACAAGAAACAATAGAGAAAAACATTCCAAGGTCACAAAAACCTTCCTCATCTCAAATTGTCCAGCCTCCTTTTCCAAAGAGGCTGGGGGTGAAACAAATAATGAAACAACGCAAGTTTGATCTAGTATCCGAATTAATAAATGTATGCATCAATATTTTGTTACTACAAGAAATTAGGGACATCCCAATTTACGCTAAAAATGTAGGGAACTATGCACCAAAAATCCAGGGAGACAAAGAAAAGAACCCTCTACAATTCAAGTAGGTGGAAAACTTGCAAGCCTTATGTCTACCGAATTTACCACTGAAATGGATGCAGACCTTGGAATCCCTATGGTTACCACCTTCATCAACGGATATCTAATAAGAAATAATTTAATTGATTTAGGTGCAGCCATTAATCTAATGACAATGGAAACATTGTCCCATATAGGATCCTTTGACTTACTTCCTACCCCTATTGTGTTATAATTAGTGGACAAATCTAAGGTCAAGCCAGAAGGTTTATTGGAAGACATTGTCATTTCATTAGATTCCTTGGAATATCCTACAATATTTTATGTTCTTCAGCCTAAAAGCAGTTTGGGAGGGCACCCTATGATCTTGGGGAGACCTTGGTTGGCTACAAGAGATGCCTTCATTGTGTGTAGGCCAAGAAACATGACCATCACCCATGGGGCTGAAACTAAACACATCAAAATATATCCCCCTACTAAACCCCTCTTAAAATCATAAGATACTCATTGGATTGATGAATAACATAATTCAGAAATAATCCATCTAGTTTTGACTATATCCCAAGCTATGAGCCTTAAAGAGAACACTGAGGAAAATTTAATTAATTTCTATATTTCAAATCCTGATTTTTCTCAGCATTCAGAGGGATAGTCAAGTCATGAGACAAATGTCATTGTTGATTTGCTAGAGAAAAACTTCCAAGATCATAATACAACAGCTGAATTAAATTCAGCCTTCTATCTATATTTCCTACATGTTCAATGACTGAATGTGGAAGCAAGGTAATCAAAATATTTCCCGAAAAACTTAAAATATCAATTCTACCTTAAATCATGAACAAGAAAATCAATTAAGTCAGACATTGAAAGACTTTTCAGATACATTTACTTGGGAATATACGGATATTAGGGGTATTCACCCGAACACTTACACTCATCATATTTATATAGAAGGAAATGCCAAGCCTGTAAGGAAACCACAAAGGAGGATGAATCATGCTTTGAGAGAAATTGTAAAATATGAACTTCAGAAGCTATTAAATGTAGGATTCATTTATCCTATTTCAAACATCCAGTGGGTATCTCCATTGGTTATTGTCCTTAAGAAGAATGGGAAATGGCGAGTGTGTGTAGATTACAGGGAACTAAATAAATCTACATTAAAATACCATTTTCCCTTGCCTTTTATAGATCAAGTGTTTGACACCTTAGCAGTAAAGATGTACTTTTCTTTCTTAGATGGGTTCAGCGGGTATAACCAGATCAGGATATCTCCATAGGACCAGGATAAAACAACACTCACATGTCCATGGGGTACTTACACATATAAGGTATTGCCATTTGGTCTATGCAACACACCAGCCACATTTCAAATGGTGATACTTGGTATTTTCTCTGATCTTTTACATGATTGTGTAGAAGTTTACATGGATGATTTTATGGTAATGGTTGATACTTTTGAAGAAGCTTTATTTAATCTTAGAATATTTTTGTAAAGATGTAGAGAAACTAATATTTCATTAAGTAATGAAAAATGTTTTATGATCATGACTAAAGGGATTGTTTTGGGTCATCATGTTTCTATTGCAGGAATTAAAGTTGATCCAGAAAAGATCAAAGTGATTGTGAAGATGCCTCCACCAACTAGCCAAATGGGAGTCAGAAGTTTCCTTGGACATGCAGGCTACTACATAAGGTTTATTGAAAATTTTACCAAGGTAGCCTCACCGCTATTTAAATTATTAACAAAAGAATATAAATTTTGTTGGAATGATGAATGTCAAACTGCATTTGACACACTCAAGGATAATTTTTCTTTAGCACCTGTCTTAAGAGGACTAGATTGGAAATTTCAATTTCATATTTCCACTGATGCCTCTGATTCAGCTATAGGGGAAGTGTTGGGCCAAAAGGAAAACCTCGTAACCTATGTTATTTATTGTGCTCGTAAAAATTTAACTCCTGCTGAATTAAATTATATTGTAACTGAGAAATAATTCCTTGTTGTGGTTTATACTATTATGAGTTTAGATATTACATCACTATCTATGAAGTTTTCGTACATACTTATCATTTGGCTATTTGGTATCTCATGAATGAACAAGTTACTAATGATAGAATTACTAGATGGCTTTTTTTGCTGTAGGAATTTGACATCACAGTATTGGATGGGCCAGGAAAACAAAATCAAGTAGCTGATTTCCTTTCTATGCTCAACCATGAAGGTGTGGATGTTCTTGTTAATGATAGCTTCCAAGATGAGAGCTTGTTTTCCATTTCTTCCAAATCACCTTGGATTGAAAATATGGCTAATTATCTTGCTAGAGGGAAGTTACCACCTTACTTTTCATCTAATCAGAAAAATAAAATAATTAGAAAAAGTGTTGCTTACTCTTGGATAAAAGGAGACCTGTTTTTCACTGGACTTGGTCTGATTATTCATAGGTGTGTCAGAGACGATAAGATATATGACATCTTGAGAGCTTGTCACTGTTGACATTATGACACAGGTTTGGCACTATGACATAGGTTTGGCGCTATGACACAGGTGTTGTCCTTAATGGAAACTCACTCAGATGACAGATCATAGTTCAAGCTCTCAGAATGAAGGAAAAAGAGCTATACACAGGTTCCCCTTGACCAAGCCATGTATACATGTGGGTTCACCAACCAAAAGGCGCGTATGCGTATACATGCACTTTCATGCAAGGAAAGGTGTGTACATGTTGGAGAATTTGGTTTTGGTCTGTGGTATTTAGACCATTGTATTTAGACCCATGGTATTGGTCTAAGGTATCTTGTCCGAAGTGTTGACCCTAGGTATTTGGTCCAAGGTATTGAGTCTAAGTGGTTTTGGACCATGGTATTAAGTAAGGCCTAAGACTATAAAAGGAGGAGGAGATCATTAGGCAAAATCACTCGAGTAACTGAATATCTAATAAAGAGAAAGATCTAGAATACTGATCATTGGGTTATGGTGCATAGTTGGATCTGAATCAAGGAGGAACCTGAGTGATTGAAGAAGGATAAGTTCTATTGATGGGACAAGATCTTAAGGCTTGAAGAGAAGTATATTTATGTGGTTTTGATCTTTTATCTGAATAGTTGGTGCATGTCATAATCTGTAAATCTGATGATCTGGGTATAACTGATGTCTGAATAGTTGTAAAGTTTAAATCATCTTTTACATATCTGTACGCAGGTTCATTACAGCAAGGGTGTGTATACACACTGGTTCAGCATTTCAAAACAACATATATGGAGGTTTGTCTTAAGCGAAGTGCGTATGTTTTAGCTACTTCTATTTTCTATTGCAGTGCTTTGGGTTTTGGCTTGGGTTCCGTGGTTACTATTACTGTGTTCTGGTTACAGCTTTCAGAAAAGTGATTGTTTGATTCAGTTTTGGTTGGTACAAAGGAGATTGGTTGATGAAAATATATTTGATGTTTGATTGATGTTATTGATGGATCCAATCTGAAAATTTATGAAATGTGGTCCCTGGAATAAAAGAGAAGGTTGTAGCCTTCTGTAGGTCAACACCTACATACTAGTACATCAACTAGTACAAGAACTAAGGGGGTTGTAGCTCCCTTCCAGGAGAAGCTAGAGAATGAGAGAAGGTTTTTTCCTTCCACAGGTAGAAGCCAGCATACTGGTATAAGACTGCACCAGTATAGAAATATTGTAAAAAGAAGTTTCTTATTAAAAGAAGATAAAGACAAATTACAACAGGTGGTTTTCACCCACATTGGGTTTCCACCTTATATCTTGTGCTCTTGTGTGTGATTTTCTGCTTTGTTTTTACTGTACCTGGTTATTTTTATATGGTTCTGATGCACAGATTAAAGATCAACATCTGATGAATTAACTAAATTATAAGTTTGTAGGATATACACTAGTTTTCTTAACAACAGTTGCGTATATACGCAAGAATCATTAGCTAAAGTAGCGTATACAAATCTAATTGTGAAAAGAAATATTATTGAATTGCTAATACTGACACCCCCCCCTCTTAGTATTATTTCCAACAATTGGTATCAGAGCATGTTCTTCAGAAGAAGCTTGATCGCTTGAAGGAAGATCTATCATCATGAGTAACTACAAAAGAGAGGCATCCATTAGACCACCAATATTTGATGGGAGCAACTTCATCTATTGGAAGGTAAGAACCACAACCTATATTCAATCTCTTGGAACCAATGTTTGGGAAATCGTGGAAGGAGGATACACTTTTCCATCAGCAATTCCTAGAGATATGGTAGGTAAAAAGCAGTATGAAACAAATGCCAAGGCTGTTAATACTCTATTAGGGAAACTGTCACAATCAGAATTTGTCAAGGTTATGCAACTCAAAATCGCCAAAGAAATATGGGACAAGATCATTCTAAGCTATGAAGGATACGATCAGGTAAAACATGCAAAACTACAATCTCTCAGAATTCAATATGAAACTCTCAAAATGCACAATGATGAAAGTATAGCTAACTACTTCTTACGTATAGATGAGATTGTTAATCACATGAAAAACTTCAGTGAAGAAATAAAAGAAGTTACTTTAGTTGGAAAGGTTTTAAGATCCTTGTCTTCTAAGTTTGAATCAAAAGCTTCTGCCATAGAAGAAACGCAAGATCTTCAGAGTATCACTATGTCACAGCTGCATGAAATCCTAACTACTTATGAAATGATAAAAGTGGGTCCATAAGATATGAGAAAAGCCGCATTCAAAGCTCAAGAAAAGGAGAACTTAATGAATTAGGACATACATCAGAAGCAGAGGAAGAATCAAACTTTGTCAAGAACCTTCAACAGGTTTCGGAAGATTCAAAGGTAAACTACCTTTCAAATGTTTTGCTTGTGGAAGAGTCGGTCATTATGTTGCCAAATGTCCTCACAAAGATAAGCTTGATAAAGGTAAGGAATCAGCAAAATGGAATAGAAAATGAAGTGTAAATAAGAAGAGCTACTATACGCATGAAGATAGCGATGGTTTATCAAATAGTGATGAAGATGAAAATAGTAATGATTATAGACTTCTGATGGCTTTTGAAGATGATGATTTCTTGGATTCTTTAGATGAAGATGGTCTTTATGAAGAAATTTCTAAACTTAAAATTTGTTTAAAAGAAAATAATATGATCATAGATACTCTGACATTTCAACTTGCTGAAAGGGAAAAACACAATGAAAAATTAGAATGTGAAATTGTGGGACTAAGAAAAGATATTGAGAAAACAAAAGCCCTCAATCTTAGATTTGCTAAAGGATCAGAAACTTTAGATGAAATTATCAAAGTACAACGTTCTCCTCTAATAAAGATAGGTCTTGGATATACTGAAGAAGCATCTCAAACACAGAAGTCGTCAACGTCCAAAAGATATCTTGATGTAGTAAGGAGAAGTGAAAAATTTGACAATCGTTAGCAAAGGTATAAAGTAGATCACCAGGTAAATCGAGTTCAATCTACTTCAAGGATGAACATAAGCTATAATCAACCACAGGTAAATCATTCTCAATCTGCTTCAAGAATGAATCACCGGGTCAATAGGTTCGATAATCACGGGAATTTCTTTAATGGCCAATGTTTTTCGTGTCATAACTTTGGACACAAAGCTGCTCAATATGTTGCTTACAAGACCATCATGACTAGAGAAGCATGAAATCAAAGGAATGTGACTCGGATCATGAAAAGGAACTATAATAACTTTTCTACTCTTGAAATTGAAATAGAATGCTCTATCTATAACAACTTCGGTCATGAAGACTCTTAATGAAGGAGTAAATTTCGGCAAACATCTCAGAAAGAGAAAGCTTCATTCAGTCCCAAAACATTGAGAAAGAAAGAACCACAAACTGAAAAATGTGGTATAGCCTTATATGAAGAAGGACAAGAAAATCAATGGTACATCGACAGTGGATACTCGAAACACATGATAGGTGATAAAGAAAAAAATTCAGTCATATAATGCCTTAGAAAAGGAAAGGAAGGTTTCATTTGGAAATGACACTCCTGCAATCATAAAAGGTAAAGGCTTTGTTCTCTTAAAAGAAAAGGTTAAAGCTGGGAATGTTATGTATGTTGATGGTTTAAAGCATAATCTATTGAATGTCAGTCAAATGTGTGATCAAGGAAACAAGGTAGTATTTCGATCAAATGGATGTGTTGTTCATGAGCTTGATACAGGAGAAATAGTGATCAAAGGCATAAGAACTCCAAATAATTTATACATACTCAAGGGAGGACAACAATAGTGTTATCTCATCAAAAATGATGAACACTGGCTATATAAGGAAAGCATCCAAATACTAGGTTGTTCACGATCTTCCTGACATGAGAATTCCAAAAAATACAATATGCAAATCATGTCATTTGGTGAGCAAACCAAAGCACATTTCCTTGAGAAGGAAGGATCAGATAGTAAGCCTCTTGAACTTGTCCACACTAATTTATGTGGTCCAACAAGGAAAAAGTCACCTCGTGGAGAAGAATACTTTATATTGTTCATTGACGACTTTTCCAGAATGTGTTGGATAGGACTTCTAAAGCATAAAGATGAAGCATTTGAAAAGTTAAAAGCCTTCAAAGCTTTGGTTGAAAATGAATCAGACCGCAAAATCAAATTCCTTAGGTCTGATCGAGGAAGGGAATTTACCTCAGATGAATTTTTTGACTTCTTTGAAGAACATGGACTAAGAAGGGAATTCTCTACCGCAAGGACTCCTCAGAAAAATGGAGTGGTAGAAAGGATAAACAAAACTATTCAACAAATGGCTTGTGCTATGCTAGATGAGTCTGGAACTCCTGCAACCTTCAAGGGTGAAGCTGAATTTTTTGTCATCGCTATTCTGAACAAAACAAACTTTCAGGTAAATAGCACTCAAACTCCACATGAACTTTGATATGGTAAGACTCCTACTATAAAATACTTCAAAGTTTTTGGAAGCAAATGTTGCATCAAAAGGACTAATGAAAAAATTGGCAAGTTTGAACCTAGAGAAAATGAAGGCATTCTCGTTGGTTACTCTTCTCGAAGTAAAGCATACAAGTGTTATAATAAAAGACTTGGGAAAATTGTTGAAAGTATTGATGTTGTGGTTGATGAAGTAGGAGAAAATCCAAAGCAGGTAAAAAATGAAGAGTGGGAAGAAGATGAGGATTATCCTTCCACATCAAACCAAACTAATGCTGAAGAAGAGGAAACCAATGAAGCACCAGAAGAGTAGATAATGGCAAAAGAAAAGACTCCATCTAGATATGTTCAGAAAAATCATCCAGAGTCTCAAATTTTGGGACAGAAAGAGGTAGGTGTGCAGACAAGAAGAACTATTACAGAAGCTTCAAGAAATATAGCATTTCTTTCCTCCATCAAACTACAAAATGTACATGAAGCATGCAAAGATGAATGCTGGGTCAAGGCCATGAATGAAGAGCTTGAGCAAATTGAAAAGAATAATACTTGGAAATTAGTTCCTAGACCTCATGATAAGAATGTCATAGGAACCAAATGGATATTCAAAAACAAGTTGAATGAAAATGGAGAAGTTATTAGAAACAAGGCTAGACTTGTTTGTAAAGGGTATGCTCAAAAAGAAGGTATAGGCACCTATTGCTAGACTTGAACCCATAAGAATGTTCCTTGCTCTTTCTAGCTTTCAAAAGTTCAAAGTATATCAAATGAATGTGAAATCTCCCTTTCTTAATGGAGATATAGAAGAAGAAGTATATATTGAGAAACCAAATGGATTCATCCTTGGAAATGATCCAAAACTTGTATGTAGACTCAGAAATGCTCTCTATGGTCTAAAACAAGCTCCAAGGGCCTGGTATTATTGTCTTGACAAATACCTTCATCAACAAGGTTTTTCAAAAGGATCAGTTGATAGAAATCTATATATAAAAATTGGCAATGATAAATTGTTAATACTTGTTATGCATGTTGATGATATCATCTTTGGTAGCAATGAAGAAGCCATGAGTCAAAACTCAGCTTTGGTAATGCAGAAAGAATTTGAAATGTCCCTGCTTGGGGAGCTCATATATTTTCTTGGTTTACAAGTTCAACAAAATAAAGAGGTATTTTTCTATCACAAACCAAGTACCTCAAGCAGATCTTGAAGAAATATGGCATGGAATATTCTAAACTAGTATGTACCCCTATGGTAACAGGATGCAACCTCAGCACTAATGATGAATCAATAGCAGTACATCAACCAACCTACAGATCCATGATTGGTAGTCTGCTCTATCTAACAGGTACCTGACTAGACATCATGCATGCAGTAGGAATAGTTGGAATATTCCAAGAAAATCCAAAGGAAGCACACCTTCAGGCAGTGAAAAGGATTTTCAAATATCTTCAAGGAACAAAAAACTTTCGTTTATGGCATCCTAGGGATACAGATCTTACACTTCATGCATATACAGATGCAGATTGGACAGGAAGCATGGATGACAGAAAAAGCACTAGTGGTGGTGCATTCTATATGGGTTCCAGATTAGTATCTTGGTTCAGCAAGAAGAAAAGTTCAATTGCATTATCTACAGCAGAAGCAGAATATGTGGCTACTGCATCTTGTTGCACAGAACTCCTTTGGATGATGCAAACATTGCAAGACATTCATATCACATGTACTCCACCCATCTCCATTTTATGTGATAATACAAGTGCAATCAGTATTTCAAAGAATACATTCATGCATTCCACGACCAAGCAGATACCTATCAAATATCATTTTCTCTGTGAACAAGTGCTTGAACAAAAGGTCAAATTGGAGTATGTTCCCTCCAAAGAACAACTTTCTGATATATTCACCAAACCACTACCCAGAGAGACATTTGAATATCTCAGACAAAAGCTCAGAGTAGCTGATGCATCATCTTGCTGTTGAAACCTATCTGGTTCAGAGAAAAGTGGTTGTACATGAGTTTCATGAAGCGTATCCGTGTACATACGCTGGTTTCTATAGATACAGTTGCATATATGTTGGTTTGAAGAAAAAATAGTGGTCCAGACTCATGATGAAAAGAGTCTGATATGGGTCTGATAGTGATCATATGGCACAGGTTCAGGGGGAGCATATACTTCTAATAATGCATTGTTGGCATTATCTTAGAAGATCTGGGTACAATTTCACAGCTGTTTTTGATACAGGTGGAACAGGTGCAAAGGGAGATCATTGTTGCTGGTCTAGATGGTGACTGACAAATGTTGTTGATGATAGTTGTTGATGACTATCATAGTCTTGTTTTAGATATTTTGTCTCTATGTCATGTATATCCTTTTCAAGGTCATGTAACGACCTATTTTGTTTCCCCATTATGACTGGGATGGATGATGTAATGTTCTTGTTTTATCATGTATAAACTTTTGGTGTATCCCCACTTGGTTGGTTGGATGAGTCAATCTTGGTATATCCCCACTTGGTTGGGAGATGGATGTATGTATGAGTCCTTGGTGATGGGAAGGTCATTTATGATGTATAGAGTCATGTTCTTCTTGTAGAAACTCTTTTTACAGACCCTGCATACAGTCAGGGGGAGCATGAACAACACACTTTAGCATATCATAGAATTCAGCATGTACTCAGGGGGAGCATAACCCTTTGCCCTTGATGACAAAGGGGGAGAGTGACTCGGGGTTGCCATGTTGCCATCAAGTCCAAGGGGCGAGATTCTTAGCATTATGACACAGGTTTGGCGCTATGAGACAGGTGTTGTCCTTGATGAAAACTCACTCAGATGACAGATCATAGTTCAGGCTCTCAAAATGAAGGAAAAAGAGATATACGCAGGTTCCCCTTGACCAAGTTGCGTATACACACGGGTTCACTGACAAAAAGGCACGTATGTGTATACACGCACTTTCACGCAAGGAAAGGCACGTACATGTTGGAGAATTTGGTTTTGGTCCATGGTATTTGGACCATGGTATTTTGACCCATGGTATTGGTCCAATGTATCTTGTTCGAAGTGTTGACCACAGGAATTTGGTCCAAGGTATTGAGTCTAAGTGGTTTTGGACCATGGTATTGAGTAAGGCCTAAGACTATAAAAGGAGGAGGAGATCATTAGGAAAAATCACTCGAGTAATTGAATATCTAATGAAGAGAAAGATCTAGAATACTGGTCATTGGGTTATGGTGCATAGCTAGATTTGAATCAAGGAGGAAACTGAGCGCTTGAAGAAGGATAAGTTCTATTGATGGGACAAGATCTTAAGGCTTGAAGAGAAGTATCTTTATGTGGTTTTGATCTTTTATCTGAATAGTTGGTGCATTTCGTAATCTGTAAATCTGATGATCTGGGTATAACTGATGTCTGAATAGTTGTAAAGGTTAAATCATCTTTTACAGATTTGTAAGTAGGTTCATTATAGCAAGGGCACATATACACATTGGTTCAACATTTCAAAATAGCGTATATGTCGGTTTGTCTTAAGCAAAGTGCGTATGCACGTAGGTTCGACACGTTGAAGTAGTGTACACCACATAATATATGTTTTAGCTACTTCTATTTGCTGTTGCAGTGTTTTGGGTTCTGGCTTGGGTTCTGTGGTTACTATTACTGTGTTCTAGTTACAGTTTTTAGAAATGTGATTGTTTGATTCAGTTTTGGTTGGTACAAAGGAGATTGGTTGATGCAGATATATTTGATGTTTGATTGATGTTATTTATGGATCCAGTCTGAAAATTAATGAAACATGGTCCCTGGAAGAAAAGAGAAGGTTGTAGCCTTCTGTAGGTCAGCACCTATGTACTAGTACATCAGCTAGTACAAGAGATAGGGGGGTTGTAGCTCCTTTCCAGGAGAAGCTGGAGAATGAGAGAAGGTTGTAGCCTTCTGCAGCTAGAAGCCTGCATATTGGTATAAGACTGCACCAGTACATAAATATTGTAAAAGGAAGTTTCTTATTAAAAGAAGATAGAGATGAATTGCAGTAGGTGGTTTTCACCCACATTGTGTTTCCACCTTATATCTTGTGTTCTTGTGTGTGATTTTCTTCTCTGTTTTTACTGTACCTAGTTACTGTTATATGGTTCTGATGCACAGATTAAAGATCAACATCTGATGAATTAACTAAATTATAAGTCTACAAGATATACGCTAGTTTTCTTAACAACAATTGCGTATATATGCAAGTTTCATTAACTGAAGTAGTGTATACAAATCTGATTGTGAAAAGAAATATTATTGACTTTCTAATACTGATTCACCCCCCCACCCTCTCAATATTATTTCCAACAGTCACGATGAACCCTGTGGAGGAAAATTTTCAGACAAGAGAATAACCTATAAAATCCTCCTCTCAGGTTATTATTGTCTAAGTATTTTTAAAGATGAAAAGGAGTACATTTGAAAGTGTGACAACTGCCAAAGAATAGGGCAACCTGTTCAAGTAAATGAAATGCCTCTGTAGACCCAAGTTCTCATAGAACAATTCGAGAGGTGGGATTTTGATTTTGTAGGCCCCATTAATCCCATGTCGAAAGGTAAGAAGTATATTTAGTGTGTCCTGATTATGTTACAAAGTGGGTGGAAGAAAAAGTAGTGCCTAAAGCAATAGAGAGAATACTGGTAGATTTTCTCTTTTCTGATAGTTTTGTAAGATTTTGGGTACCAAGGGAAATTGTTACTGATCAGGGCACCCATTTTGTATCTAAACTTGTGCAGGGAATTGTAAAGAAATATTAGATCACTCATAGGAAGTCCATTCCCTACCATCCATAGGCCAATGGGTAGGTGGAATCAACAAATAAGGTGTTGGAGACAATCCTGACTAAGACAGTGCAACTACATAAAAAAATATTCGTCAGATCGACTTCCAGAAGCCTTATGAGGCTATAGAATTACTTGGAGAAACACTATCATCTTCTCTTCATATGAACTGGTATATGGAAAATAATTTTTATTGCCAATTGAATTTCAGATTGAAACTTTTAAGATGGCAGCAGATTTGGGCATAGATTTCACCGAGGCACAACAACAGAAGATCCTGCAGCTCAATGAACTAGATGAGATTAGGAAGGATTCTTTTCAGCATACTAACCTTATCTAGTAGCAAAGGGATAAATGGCATGATAGATACATTAAGAAGAAGCAGTTTAAGGAAGGAGATTGGGCATTGTTGTTCGATTCAAAATTCAAGAATTTCAAAGGAAAGTTTAACACACATTGACTTGGTCCTTATGATATCGAGAAAGTCTTTGATAATGGATTTGTTTGAGTCAAAACAATAGATGATGAAAATGTCACCTTGTTGGTTAATGGGCATAGACTCAAATTATATCAGAAGCCCCAGTCTAAGGATAAATTTTTGGAGGAGATTGTGAAGAAGAAAGAGTTGGAAATGGTAGGAAAGGGGGGTATCTCTTTCATTACCTCTTCTTGATTTTCTGCCATAATAAATTGAGCTTAGTTTGTTCCTTCTCGTGCTCAGTAAGCCATGAGAGGAGTGTCTATTGTATACAAGTTTATTCCTTCTCCAGCTCCAGTAGACTATCTACAGAAAAGGAACCTCATTGGAGTTTTCTTTTTCAGTATTTCAGACTCTCTAAAATTGAAATCTGGTGAGGATGAATTGCCTTGGGCTCATTAAAATCACAAGACAGTATATCCCTCAGGATTCCCAAGTAAATTTTGTTTCATATTTTAATAAATATTTGATTTTCTTGCATTGGACTGATGTGGGATTCTCTAAGGCCCTCCTTCCAATAGTCTTAGCCCATCGACATCAACACATTATCTGGGTTCAAGATCAGAGATATGTGATGCGTTGAAGCCTGTATACATCAATGAAAAACCATCTCACCTGCAACAATGGAGATTCATCAAGGTTCCTTGACTGCTGGATCCTATAGGGGGTTTGACAATAACTTATCTATTCACACCTGCTAGGATGCATCGATTGTACCTTGGTCCTCACTTTCATTATTGATGATAAGCCTTACGTTGGTTAACAGTTGATCTTAATGACTGGTAATCCAACAAGATCATTGCACATTGAACTTTGACACCTTTATTCATGTAGCAGTGAACTGTACAAGGATAGGTAAAGATGGAGTTCAAAATTTTTCCTGCCAATAGATCTATGTAGGTTTTGGCATCCTTTTTATAGTATTTTTTGTTGATTTATTCTTCATTAGAGTTTATTTTCTTGATCCTTCACGTTTTTTTATGTATTTTATCATCCTATTCATTCCTAACTCCTTTTAGTATTTTTATTTGTTTAATGGGCCTGAGCCCCATATTTTATTGTTGACCCTATTATATATATATATATATATGTATGTATGTATGTATGTATGTATGTATGTATGTATTATTTTTATTTTATTTATTTTTATTTATTTATTTATTTATATATATATATTTCATTTGACTTGTGTATATTTTTGTTTTATTTTATTTATTTTTCCATTAATTATTTTTAATTTAGTTTATTTTATTTCCATTAATTATTTATCAAATGATCTTGCCTCGATTAGGATCTTCGCTCATTTTTATAATTTTTGACTCCCCTTCTTTAAAGTTTTTTTGTTTTTTTGTTTTGTTTTGTTTCTAAATATTATTTCTCAGAAACTAGTTGTTTAATATAGCGGTTACTTATTAATATTTGTTTTTAATAAAGTAATAAATTAACATCACAATTTAAATATTATTTTTCAAAAACTAGTAATATTTGGTTTTGTTTAATATAGCTGCTACACATTAATATTTTTAATAAATTAATAAACTAATATGATTATTTAAATATTATTTTTGGAAAACTAGGAATATTTAGTTTTAATAAATTAATTTAACTATTATTTTTCAAAAACTAGCCATTTAATATAGTCGTTACCTATTAATATTTTTAATAAATTAATGAAATAATATCATTATTTAAATATTATTTTTCAAAAACTAGTTGTTTAATATAGCCATTATTGAATAATATTTGTTTTTAAAATATTAATAAATTAATATCATAATTTAAATATTATTATTCAAATATAGTCATTACTTGAAATTATTTCTCTACATTGCTCTCTATTTAAGCCTTTGCCATAGTCCGTCTCTTCATCTAGTCCTAATGATGAACCACACTTGTTGGTTCGAAACACATTGGCCAAAAATTTATCTTATGTGATTTCTACTGAAAGACTTTGCTTAATAGATCAAAGACTAGTTAGCAATAAATGAGGCAACAACTTATAACAATAAATTTTCATTATCATTTTGTTAAAAATACAGTGGGATTAGTTCATAGGCATTTTTATTTCCTGTAGAAGTTATGAATTCATGCAGAAGGATTTCCTGCAGAAGAATTTTCATGTAGCAGAATATTGGTTGCTGCACTCCAATATTATTCAAATTATTCCAACAAAACATCTCTTCAAGGATCTGTCAATCATTAATTTGATTAATCGAAGTATTCAAATCTAATCAAAACCATGAGATTTCCCGATCCTGTACACGATATGGTTTTTAAAATGATTCATCATTACAAAGAAAGGGCATGCATCATCTCGAGGTACTTAACGGTCGGATTATAAGTTACAAAGGTAAAGTGCAATGTCAATTGCTTGAGGATTAAGGTAACGATAATTTTTTTTTTACATTTTTGCATCATTATGAGTCACGATCATCCTTGTTCAAAATGGAGACTGTCGCATGTAGGGTTCCACTCTTGATGCACCTTAAAATGTAAAACATTCATCTCTCTAATGAAATATTGCATAATGGATCATGATTTTAATCATGATCATGTTCTGCGCTACACAGACTTGCCTTTATTTCACTGTCACTTGCCTAATCGAGCCCTCCTCATTCCATTTGATCTCATAACAGTCCGTATAGGTTGTGGAAAATGTTGAAAGGGACAAATTGAAACCTTGCTCTCCCCTACTCATAACACATGGAAAAAATGAGGTCAGCTCTCTGATTTGAACCACAGGGTCCAGAGCTATTGGATGCATACCCTCAGAGCAAAAAACGATTGGAGAAGGCAGGGTGGCTACCATTTTTTGTGAAGTTCGATGGGCACAATTTTGAAGTGACCCGGTCGTTTTCTTTGAACATGAATGGAGAATGGGTTCAGGTTGGCAATGTGAAGTTTAGATTAATCAAAGAATTGGTAGCTCAAGCCTATGGTGTCCCATGAGAAGGAGAACGTTGGTTTAAAAATCAACGAATTGATAAGGAGATCTGTGGACCTTTCCTGAAGAAGGAGCATGTAAATCCAGATTGGGGAAAAGGAATTCAGTAAAACTATATCCGAAGTAAGTATTAGCACCTTCTATTTCTACTTCAAAAATATATTACATGTGAGGGTTGGTTCAGGTTGGCTTTTATGTTCCACATTTGGCTTCTTAGTTACTTTTGAGACAATCCTATGAATTTACCTCATTGTTTGAGGATGTCTCTATTCAAAATGACTACTTCCACTCAGAAGAGGGCAGCTAACATAAAGGAAATCCTCTACCACCATGGTCTAGTTAAGATTATCATGCTGAAAGTGTTTAGGAAACAAAAGAAAACTTGGGGGGAATTCCTGGTGCAAAACTATTTCGTGGATGAGGAAGAGGTGCCTAAATCAGAAACTGGAGATGCAGAGTCAAGTCAAAGGCTAAAGAAAGAGCCCTGAACTCCTACAAAAATAGAGAAAGTGCCTAAATTGCTAGAGAGGGAGGAGGCAACACCGAGTCAAAAATCCAAGAAAAAGTCACGGACCCATAGCCACGGAGAAGTGTCGAAGATCAATAAGGCTGAGCGAAGCCCGAAACGAGTAAAGAAGCCTTGAACCCATATTCAACTAGAGAAAGAAGAGAATGTTATGGTAGTCAAGGAGATTTACTAGGTGCAACTCCTCTTACCAGGCGCTTTACTAGGAGCCAAGAGACTAAGCTGGCCGCACAAGAAAGCGAAAAGGAGGGAACACCATAGACAATGGTGCAAGAAGACTAAGGAGTCCAAAGGGAACCAAATATAGATCAATATGGGTGAGATTGTTACTCAGGAGGACTAGGAAGAAACATCCCAGGAAACCCAACAGATGAAGGAAACCGTGGAGAAAACCTTTGAGGACCATCAAGAACTGGAGGGCCATAACTCTCCTCATTCCCCTCATGAAGATGAGGTGACCTCCAAGAGAAAATGATCGCGCAAGGAGCTGGATGAAGCTATAGTTGAGCTTATAGTGTCTGAAAGGGTCATGCGGAAAGAAAATGCAACTCTTAAAGAAAATAGTTTGCACCTTCAAAAAGAGTTGGATGAGTGGAAAACCAAGTATCAGAAGGCAAACAAGTTACTGAAAAAGAACCAAGTCCAAATAGAACATCTGCAGAAGCACAATGAGGAGTACAAAGACAGAGTCAAGGAGGTTGAATCCAACAGAGCATAGTTGGACCAGTTGGCTGTCATGGCTGCAGCACAAGGAGAAAATTGAATTTTCTTATATATATATATATATATATATATATATATATATATATATATATATATATATATATATATATATATATATATATATATATATATCAATTTTTCTTGCATAGGGACATGCAAGATGCTAAGTGTAGGGGAGATGTTGGGCCTATATTTTGACTACTTTTTGACAGTGTTTCTAAGGCTTTTACCCCCTTTAAGGCTCTTTTTCCTTTCTAGTCACCATTATTTTTTTATCCAGTGCCTCATTTTGACCAAAAAGGGTGATTTGGACTCTAAGGTATGAAAATAACTCAAACGTGTCATTTCTCTTTATTCTTAAGCAATTTGATGTTGAATGCTACCTAATTAACTAATCTATGATTTTGAAAGGTAGTAATCAAATTTCCTGCAGATCAAATAACTTTGGGAAGAACTGCGATTTCTTGGAGAAGACCAGGGATTTCCTGCAGCAACATTGATTTCCTACAGCAACAATGATTTCTTACAACAACGTCGATTTCCTATAGAACATTGATTTCCTTTAGCAACTTCCTTATAGCGGGCGTTTTCCTATAGAAGCCATGAAGGTTAGAGATGTTTCGATCATCCTCAAGAGAAATGGGAACTTGGGTTTTGTTTTAAAACCCATCCACATGGACTCTATCCTACTGGTTGTTCCATATTTGGTTTTCTTAACTACCCAAGTTGTGTTTCAATCATTTCAGCTGAATTGGGGAAAGTGGTTCACAATCAGCAGAGTTGTTTTTTATCCATGCTTCCAATCATGGATCAAACCAACTATCTCCATACGCTATATTTCCTTATTTTTAGCAACAATTGTAATGTTTACTTAATTGGGAAAAGGCATTGGCCTGCAACTTGTATAAAAATAATGTATTCAATTTATATGGGGGAAAAAAGACACATATCAAACTTTACTATTGTTGTTTAATCATATTTATTTTCATATTAATACAAGTAATGTTCTGTTGATCTTGTTGTAAAGTTGTTTATTAATCAAGGGGTTGTGAGTGAAGAAGGGCCCCCTTTACTCACAACCCTAGTAGCTAGTGTTTGTTAATTTCTTTGTTTTTCTGTATTAGAAAGAGATCTATACACAGTTCCATTCCCATTCCTTGTTTTTACAGTAGTGCATGCCTTTAATGGTTAATGATTGAGTTTATTGCACGAATGATTTAAATTTGATTAAAGGATAGGTCTAGGTATGCATCTTATTCTCAAATTTACATTATGAAATAAAGATTGAATGGTTGGGAATGGGTGTGATTTAATTGATGTTGTTTATCTTCAATCTTTTATTGATCTGCATCAACAATCTTAAGTGTTGTAGAGAGATGAATTATCTACTCCATAGCCTTTGCTGCTAAGTGTTGAGAGAGACAAGAAGGATTTAGGATTGTCTGTGGCTTTCATACACTAAAAGTGTCAACCTGCATATAAAATTCATTTCACCTCACAAGGTTACGATTACCCATGGTTGATAATTTATGTTTGTCAAATTATAAGTGTATAATTTGCCTCAACAATCGCCTTTCTGAAATACCTTATTTTTTAAAAAATTGTGATGCCACTTAGCCCTCTATTGTTGGATGATATTTGTTTGTTGAATGGAATCCAATGTATTCTCAACAAGTTCACTTAACTGATTTAACTGATGTTTCTGCGCTATAGTCAAATCTAGGTTCACTTGCAATGTTGTTTTGAATGTTTTTACTTCAAACTCGATAAAAAAAAATGGGTTTTTACAATATACCAATTCATATGGTGAAAATCTAGTAGTATTTCTCCATATAGTTCTATATTCCCATAGTGTTTCTGGAAATTTTTCAGTCCAGTTCCTGTGGTGGATGGCTACAATCTAGGTGAGAATTCCTTATATAACTTTATTGGTTCTTTCTACTTAACCATTTTCCTGTGGATGATATGCTGAAGTAATCATGTGACATATCTTATATTTCTCAACTAACTTATGGATCAAATGAGATGTAAACTTCGCTCCTCCGTCTGTCATAATTACTCGAGTTACTCTAAAGTGAACAAAAATGTCTTCAAACAAAGAGTCTAAAACAACATTCTCAGTTTCCCCGGTTAATGCCTTTGCTTCAACCCATTTTGTGACATAGTCTGTACAGACTAGAATGTAGGACTTCTACTGAGATGAAGGATTAATTGGTCCTACAATGTCTTGATCCCACTTCTAAAATAGTTCCAAAACTACTTGAGGTTGTAACGACATTTCATCTAACCGGAGTGGTTGACCCATTCTCTGAAAGTTTTCACATCCCTTTACAAATTTCTTTGCATACTAGAATATGGTAGGCTAGTAATATCCATTCGAAAGCACTTTATACTCTATCCCTTTGTCAAAAAAGTGTCCTCCACAAGGTTCCTCATGGCAGGCTTTGATGATATAAAAAATCTCATCTTCTCTAACACAACACCTGATCTGTTAATCTGGCCCTTTGTAATAAGGCTATCCCTTTACCCAAGAATATCTTGCACTCTGCTAAACGACCCTCTTCCTTTCTCTTGAGGACAGATGTTGTGGAAATATCCCTGAAGAAAGATAATTAGCTATGTCTCCATACCATGGTGAGTAAGTTGAAATAGCAAAAAGCTATTCATCTAAAAATAATCTTCAATGGGCATGTAATTATCATCAATAGTCAGCCTAGAAATAAAATCACCTACTGCATTATCTTTTCCAGGTTTATCTAACATTTTTATATCAAACTCTTTTAACAACAACAACCAATGTGTAACCCTACCACTAGTGACATGTTCATTCATTAAAAAGAGAATGGCAGAGTGGTCAGTGTGCACAAATATTTGATAACATGTGATGTAGTGCCTAAATTTATTCATAGCATGTACTACTGCAAGAAACTCTTTTTTGTAATGGTTTAATTTAATTCTGCTAGAGTTAGGTTCTTGTTGATATAGTAGATGGAATATGGTTGTTTGTCTTCAAGTTGACCTAACAGAACTCCTATAGCAGCATCAGATGGATTAATTGCTATATGGAATGGTAGATCCCAATTTGGTCCTGACAAAACAAGAATTGTTGATACACACTGCTTTAATTCTGCAATGGCTTGTTCACATTTCCTTGTCTAGACAAATTCCACATCTTTAGTAAGTAGAGAAAATAATGGGGATGCAATCTTTGAATTTTTCCTATAAATATTTTGTAATACCTTGCATGTCCCAAAAAAATACGTACCTCTTTTTGTGTTTTGGGAGCTAGAATTTTCACAATTATTTCTATCTTAGTAGGGTCTACCTTTATTCCCTCAATAGAGATATAATGCCCAAGCATAATTCCTTCATTCATCATCATGTGACATTTTTTAGTTCTTAAAGAAATATTAGTTTGCTCACATTGTTCTAATACATTTTCGAGATTGTCTAATGATGGTTCAAAATCATCACCATAACGTGTAAACTGATCCATGAATACTTACAAATAGTCATTTAGCAAATCTGCAAATATTCCCAATATTGCCCTCTGGAAGATTGCTGGTGCATTATAGATTCCAAAAGGGAGAAATTCGTATGCAAAAGTCCCACAAGGGCAAGTAAAGGTGGTTTTATCCTAATCCTCTAGATAAATCTGTATCTGATTATAGCCACTAAACCCATCCAAGAATGAAAATAATTTCTTTCCGGATAAGGTGTCAAGGACTTGATCTATGAATGGTAAAGGGAAATGGTCCTTTTGAGTGTCTTTGTTAAGCTCCCTATAATTCACATATATCTTCCACTTGCCATTGTTTTTAGGAATAATAAAAGGTGGAGATACCCATTGGCTGTCGGAGGGATAAATGAAGTTGGCATTTAGAAGTTTTTGCAATTCTTCTTTCACTACTTCCTTAAGTGATGGGTTCATACGTTGTTGTGGCTGCCTGATTGGAGTGAAATATCCCTTCAAGTAGATGTGGTGAGTGCATAGGTTAGGGTGAATTCATTTCATGTCTGTGTAATCCCATGCAAATGCCTTCCTATGTTTTTGTAATAGTCATAACAACACCTTATTCTGCTCAAGAATCAGGTTAGGGTTAATATTTAAACCTTTTCCTGGCTCTATTTCCACTGGGCTACTTTTGAGATTCAGGTTGGTTTTCATATGTTGTAGACTTAAATATTCTATGGTATCTTCCACCCCTAAATCATCGATAGAAATAACAACAAGGGAATTACTGATAAATCCATTGATAATATCATCCTCTATTTCATTCTTAAAATATTAGGCTTTGCTAAGAGTGAGGAGTGTTTGCGAATAATCTGATTCAGCTTCAAATTCATCCCATAAGCGATTTTCCAAACCTTTACTTGGTTTTACAAGGGGTAAAGGATGAGGTTCTTTGTGGCTTGTTCATATGAAATTGTCATATAGCCAGATCTACAGCCTATGAATGCATCTGCAGTGGCCAACCAAGCCCTTCATAATATCAGGGGATATTCCCCCCAAGTTTGATTTGGTTTGTAAAATAATAAATTCTGTTGGATACTTCCAGGAATCCACTGTGATCACTATGTCTTCCACCATTCCTTTAGGTTTAACACGTGACCTGTTTGCCAGTGCTAGCACTATAGGTGTTTGTCTTAGCCTGTGTAATCATAAAGTGGTGAAGATGTCCTTCGTTAATACATTGATTGATGCCCCTAAATCAATTAATGTATTAGAAATGGGCTTCTCATCAATATAAATAGTGACTGTAGGATTCCCTGGATCATTATATTTAGTTAAAAGAGGCCGACCGATCATCAATTCTGACATTTTTCCCATCACATGGATGGTAACAAGGTCTTTGGGCTTCCTTCTAGGTTTATTGACACATAGATCTATTACTATTTTCATATAAATGGGGACATCCTTAATAGCTTGCAGTAAGGGAATACTTATGTGCAAATTTTTTAACTCCTTGAGAAAATCATATTCGGGTTGTGGAATCATCCCAGTTTCAACTAGTCTTTGTGGATTATGGGGATCCTTAGTTACCATAACAACTACATTGACTGTGATAGGTGTATCATTTTTATTCAAATCAGTTGTTACAAGTGTAACAGCCTCATCAAGGTCCTCAATATCATCCTTAGATGATTCACATTCCTCTTTAGTAATAACAAGGGAGCTTTTTTGATTTACTACTTTTCGTGATCGAAGGTGGATTTCATTACATCCAAAAGGAGTAATCTAGTAAGTCTAGAAAGAAGTGGGGGCTTCTATATTCTAGGCTACCTTATTATTTGGGTTACTATAGGTAATTGGGGTCGTATGGGAGGAGTAGTAGCAAATGACGAAAGAGGTGGCAGTTGCAATTGTTGTTGTACTGGTAGTGTAGGAGGGGATGGACCTAAAGAGTTTCCCCTCCAATTATGAGGCTAAGAATATAGCTGAGATGGAGGATACTAAAAAGGTGGAGAAGGAGACCATTGGTTCCACGGTGAAGGAAATTGAGTTGGAGGAAGAGTGGAATACTGTCATGGAGATTGATGAGCATTATATACATTATTCCATGGATTAAAAGAAAAATATTGAGACATACCTAGTGGTCATGGTTTCCAAGGCTTCCTGGACCGGATAAAGTAGGAAGACTGTACTTCTTCACTTGATTCCTTGAGTATTGCTTTTAGTTTGGGAAGCTCTAGACAGTAGCATGTAGAATGCTCTAGATCACAAATATTGCACAAGTTGATGTTGTTAACTCTACATTCCTTCAAGGAATGTTTCTCTTTACATTTTTGGAAGAACACAACCAATAGTTTATCATCTTCATCCTGTTCCTTTTTCACTTGTGTTGTCTTCAGTTGGTCAGATAAGGTACTAAGAAGACCAGTCTTAAGATTTCCGATCTCGACTTTGGCCACACCTCCATTTGCAAATTTTTGTATTCTAACAAAGGCATCCCATGCCATATTTCTCCCCCATGACAATCCTCTCGAACACCATAAACAGAGTTTTATTATCTCATCAAATGGATCTTGAGATATATATCCTTGTCCCAATAGGTTCAACATGTCGAGACAATCATCTCTCATTCCTCATATAAATTTTATTTTCAAAATATCTAAATCGAAATTGCTACATTTGGATCTCTATAGATTATAATGGAATCATTCCACATAAGCTTCCAAGATTTTTTCTTCCTTCTGTGTCATTGTAAATATCTCCTCTCTCAAATCTTTGGTCTGGAATTATCCCTGCTATTTCGGCAGAAATGTAGTATTCATGTCTCCCCATGTCCAAATAGTAGTAGAACCTAGTCCCATAAACATCTTAGTGCTACTCCTTTCATAGTATTTGGGAATAGTTTTAGCTTTTGATCATCCCAAGTGTAGTCATATCTCTTGCATAGAACATCAAATTCAAACAAAAAAAGTATCAGGATCTTCTATAGTCAATCCTTGAAAAGATGGAAGGGATGATACAAGAATATATTTCATGGGAGCTTTTCCCCTTATATCACTTATTGGAAATTCAAAAGTGGTAATAGTGGCATATGTTCTATCATTGTTATTGTTCTTATTATCTCCCATTGTGTATTATCTTGATTCTTGTTCTAATGAGTACCCTCCCAAAGATTGTTCGGGTGAATGTTATGTGGATAAAGGTTATTGTGATGATTTTTCAAGTTGTTCTGGGGCTAGTTGTTTTACTACACTGCCTGAATCTGGGTATATATAATAAAATAATGTTCTTCCTATTCTAGTTATTGGCACCTCCTACTAGTTTTCCCCTACCCTTCTAAACCAAAATTATGGCCACTAGTCTCTCCTTGTTGTTCCTGAGTTGAATCTACATATTTTGGAGTTTGTAGGCTAGTTTGAAGAAGGTGGGGTCCTAAAACAGAGGAACCGGATATTCCTGGTTTTGATGTAGGAGTAGCAAATTTCTGTGAACTTGTTTTTCTTGCATCCCTATGAAAATTTGACTTCTCTCTCTACTTTTGATATCAATTCTTGAATAAATGTTTTTCTCCGTAGATCCGTATTTTTCTTGTTCCTTTTATGACCTTTTTTTCCTGTAGATTTATTAGAGTTCCTATGTTTCGTTATTCTTTACTCATACATCCTACACATGGACCCTATGTGTAATTATTTCACACCCTAAGTGTCTCAATTACTACAGTGGTGAGCCCACTCAGGTATGTTATAGCGATGCATAGGCTCTTATCTCTCATCTTACCACCCAACACCTGTGCAATTAGAAACATTGTATCAAAAGAAAATTCAAGAAAAAACACTCTCTGATTGTACCGTCAACTGCCTTCCTCGACAATGAGGCCAAAATTTTTGTGCTATTTTATTCACTCTTAAAACAACTGAATCACAAACATTAATTATCAACTAGGGTAGGTATTTTATTTCAAAGGAGTTGGCACTATTTGTGTCGATACATGAACAACCAGGTAACACAAAAATGTTGTTGAACACACTTGCAGAATTTAAAACATTCTTGTAGAAATGAAACTCACACTTGCAGAAATTAAAGAACACACTACAAATATGAAACTCATTCAACAAAGAATAAATTCACACTTCATAAGCTTCAAAAAATAAATAGGTGTGTCATGTGTTATTAACTAGAGTGAAACAATAATATAAAGCAACATACCATAAATCTAAAAACAAAAGTGTGTCTATTCAAAAATATATGCAACAAAAATATGAAATTCACATCAACATCTAAGAAAATAAATATACTACTAATATTGTGATCCCTGCTAAAGAGGAGGGTCCTTCCTCCTTAGCAGGGTGCAGGAATGGAATTAAACTACTTAAAGATTCAACACATAAATTGCAAAATCATCGCCAAGTACTTGCTGTATTAAAATAGCTAAAAGATACAAGATCAAAATATTAGTATTGTTCTAGATGTTTTCATCCCCTTCTCATAATACTGGGTCTTTTTACAAAGTCTTGCAGAGCCCCAAAAATAGGAAGCGAATCAGTCATGAGAATCTTACGGTTCTCATGCTAATCAATTTAACAGAAATGAAATAAAATAGAAGTTGTTACAACCATTCTTCAATTAAAGAACTATTATGGTTACACTACTTTTTATAGCTATAATGCTCAGGTTTTTTCAACCTTCCACATAGAGTTACATCTCATGGTTTTCAATAATTATCTCTAAAATAGTGGCCACGTCTTTAACAATTTGTAGTGTAGCAGAAACGTCACAATGTAAAAAAAAACTCGTGGTGTAACAACAATCTTTAGGGTGTAACAACATGTAACAATAGCAACTTCTTGCCCATAGTCTTTGGTAATTACAACAACACCTGAAATAAAAACACCCAAAAGACCTCTTCCATAATTGCCCTAGTCAGTAATTCCAAAAAGACATTGTTTCTTTCAATACTTAACAAAAATGGCATAATAATATGTCAGAGAAAAAAATTGCTTCTTAACTAGGGAGAGTGACATTATGTCAAGGGATTGATGGATTCAATGAAGGGAAATGGACAAAAACAAGGAAAAGGGTGCATGAAATATCCTTAAATAATGCACCCAACAATTAGAAATCAATATATACACTAAAACCAATGCATCATGTGTCAACAACCAAATAGGAGTAGAAATCAACCTCTACACTAAAATCAATGCATCTAATGCCTGTTATCAAATGGGACTAGAAATCAACTGTTACACTGAAATCAACTTATCTAATGCAAGAAATCAAATATGATTAGGAATCAACAACTAAATTAATCAATACATATTTTTAATGGAAAACCAAAATACTCATGAATTTCTAAATCTAAAACCTATCTATGTATTTGTCTATGTTTATCCGTTTCTTCTTCCCTCACTCTCCAACTTCCATATCCATGTATATCTCTCTCCCCCTCTCTCTATCTGTGCCCCCCTCCCTCTCTCCCCAATCTTTCTCTCTCCCTATCCCTCCCCTTCTCTATCTCTCTCTTCTTCCCTCTCTCCCCCTTCCATCTATATCTATACCTCCCTCTATCTCTCCTTATTTGTCTCTCCATCTCAACCCCCCTAGACACATGTCACACACTTTCTCTCTCTTCCTATCTCTCTCTCTCTCCCCCCCTCTCTCTCTCCAAATCGATCTATATCTCTATCTACCTATGTCTCTCCTTCTTTATCTCTCTATATCAGCCTACAAACATACACACACTCTCTCTCTCTCCATATCTCCCTCTATCTCTCTCTCTATCTCCATATCTATCTCTCTTCCTCCATCCCTCTCTTTGTCTCTCTCTTTTGATCTATTTTAGTGAAAAAACAAATTATTCATGAATTTCTAGATCTAACTTCTATGTATGTATTTTTCTCTATGTATCTCTTTCTTCTTCCCTCTCTCTCTACCTTCCATCTATGTGTCCATCTCCCTCCCTCTCTCCTTCTCTCTCTCCCCTCCCTCTCTCCCATATCTCTCTCCACCTTTCCCTCCTTATTTCTATCTCTCTCTTCTTCCCTCTCTCCCCCTTCCATCTATATCTATATGTCTCTCGATCTCTCCTTATTTTTCTCTCTATCTCATTCCTCAAAAAACATATCACACTGTCTCTATCCCTCCATGTATATCTCTCTTCCTCCCTCCCTCCCTCTATCTCTCACTTCTTCCCTCTTACCCTGTCTATTTGTATCTATATCTCCATCTGTCTCTCCTTATTTATCTCTTTGTATCATCTCACAAACATACATACTCTCTCTCCAGATGTATGTATGTATCTATCTATCTATCTCTCCCTCTCCCTCTCTCTCTCTTCCCCTTCTCTCTTTCTCTCTTCCTCTCCTCTATCCATATCTATCTCTTTTCCTCCCTCGCTCTCTTTGTCTCTCTCTTCTTGCCTATCTCCCCCCTCCATATATATCTCTATTTCTCGTTGTCTCTCCATCTCACCCCCCAAACATAAACTCTCTATCTCTCATTGTCTCTCCTTGTTTGTCTCTCCATCTCACCCCCAAACATAAACTCTCTCTCTCTCTCTCTCTCTCTCTCTCTCTCTCTCTCTCTCTCTCTATCTATCTATATATATATATATATATATATATATATATATATACCCCTCCTTATTCCTATCTCTCTCTCTCTCTCTCATTTCCCCTTCTCTCCCTCTCTCTCCCCTTCTCTCTATCTTCCCTCCCAGTCTCCTCTCTCCCTCACTCTCTCTCCCACCTCCATATTTATGTCTCCGCCTCTATCTCTTCCCCATCTTTCTCTATCTATATCCTCTCCTTTTATCTCTCTCCCTCATTTCCTCTTCATCTATCCCTAGTCACTCCTTGTTTCTCTCCACCTCTATCTCTCAATGTATTGTTTCTTCCTTTCCTCTATTCCCCCCTCTAAATCCATCTCTCTCCCTCCACCCCCCCCTTTCTCTCCCTCTCCCTCTTAGATCCAATCCCATTGCACTGTATTAAGAAAGTATCTAATTTAAAAAACATAATTGGTTGTAAAATATTAAATATATATTTGGATCAATCACGTGAAAGAAAATACAATAATATAAAACTTAGAAGAATCATGCAATATATTTCCTCTATAATTGAAAGTCGCTTTGTTTTCTCTCTTCACTTGGATCCTTGGTTAAGATGCATCTATCTCAGTTATTTTTAATATTATTTATATTATATAAATTTCACATATGTATATAAAAGTTTTCTAATTTTTTATTTGATTAAAGCCTCCACTCTATGGGAATATTTTTAGTAGTCATGAGCACGGAGGGATGGAGGGTTTAGATATATCTCAAAAGTGATCATAACCCTTTTGCTTTTAGATAAATTAATTTAAATTAAAATATTTATAAAATATTTTATTGTGAATTAAGTTATGGCTTTGGGCACTGGTATTGATAAGCCATGGTATTGGCGCATGGTATTGTAACATAATAATTAAAAGCCTATATCCATAAAATAATAATCAAAAGCCTCGTAGAAACACAATTGAATATCAATGGTGCTAATTGGTAGGATTTTCTAATTAAACAAGCGAATTGATGAGTGATGAGGGAGCTCAGGATTGTTTAGTGGTGGTAGCACGGTTAGGGTTTCCTCCTCACTTCCTGAAGCATCACAGTTTCTAGATCACCATTTCCTCAACCACTTAATCATCTTCACCATCACGGTTGGCATCAACTCTTTAGATTTGCTATCATCGGACCACCCTTCGTTGTCGTCGGGATTTTCTGCACGATGTTGGACATAGACGAAGATGTGGTCAATTATTCTACTAACCCTAACCCCTATGAACCTATCTGGACATGCCCTAATGATCGACCAGAGGTTTCAATTGCTGGGGTTTAGGGTCCACCATTTCCATAGTTTTTTGTTACACCTCCTTCCCATGTCAACCCCAGTCCTTCCTCGTCCGGTCTATTGTTTACTGTCCTCTCTATCAACTCCCTCGATCTTGACTGCCCACCCCTATCACCGACTACCCTCCACCTACTTGCCTCTTGCACATTGCCCTCCCCCCATTTTGAACCATTGCCTTATGATACTTCACCTCACCAAATAACCAATGATCTCCTCTCCTGTGTAGGGTTTTATTCTACGACTGGCCCCTCTCATCTATCATCTAATACTTTCACTCCCTCTGTGATGGAGTCGGTTCCCACATCCTCGCCTTCTGGTTGCTTCAATACACTGGTGATAAAATCTTGGGATAACTCCTCGCAGCCTCAGAAGGATTAGCAGGGTTCACAAGATCCCTTACAGGATCACCCAACTGTGTCGCATACTAGTAATAAAATGTTGAATGTGTTAAGGCTACCAGTAAGAATTTAGCATTAAAATTTGGTGAAGGAGTTCAAATGGGGGAATTTTTCAACACAAATAGCAAGGTTTTAGTGTCAAAGGTTGAGCTTATTCTGCTTCTTTCCTTCGCCTCTAGGTCAAGGATATTTGCGGGAATATTTTCAAGGAAATCTCGAACGTTCATACACTGGAACATGGATCATTTTCACTTATCTTCTAAATGGAAGAGTACACCACATGGGAACTCTTTGGGTATTGGCATATTGAGATGGCCCCAGTCTTTCTTAAGCGCTGGAGCCCATTATTCGATCCAGAACGGGAAAAAATTGGTGTTGGACCACTATGGGTTAGGTTTCCAAGGTTACCCCTCCACTTTTAGTCTGAAGACATTTTCACTTGCATCAGGAATGTGCTTGGTACCTTTCTGGATTACGACAAGATGTATGTCAGCTCTAGCAATTAATCTATGGCTCGTATATTGGTATACCTGGATACTAGAGAAGGGTTGGAAGATAAAATCACTCTTCAGTGGAAGAACTTCACACGCATTCAAATCTTGGATTATGAAGGAGTGCCATTCAGATGTCGAAGGTGTCATAAAGCTGGACATATTTATAAGGAATGTCCTCTGATTTGCTCGACTGTCACTCCTACCAAGGGTGCCAAGTATACTGCTCTTGTTGCACCCTCATTAGTGGTTGGAAAGCCACCTTAGTCCAATGTACCTCTGGCGATGGTAGGAGGATCAACTCGTCTGCCATCTACTGCCTCCCCTCGTCCTCCCTCCCCACCAATGACGAGATCCCGGGCTGCAACTACAACTGCTCACTCATCGAATACTCCTCCCTCTTGCTCTGTATCTGAATTTTCTTTAAATTGCATTGTTTAGCACTTGCATACTGCATTTGCATCTATTCCAGGAATTACTTCCGCTGCTATTACCTACCCCTAGACCTCCACCTACCTTCTATCTCGACTACTCCCCCTTATATCCCTAGTTTGGCACACTCATCCCTCCACTTGGATCCCTCGACTACCTCAGCTCACTTTCATACCTACAACCTCTGATCCCATGCATCTCATCCACCTTAGAATTTAGGGATTGTTTTAACCTCCCCACCTCGCTCCTCCAAGACCACTAGGGGCTGTCAATCATACATTTCCAAAGCTATCTTGCAGGCTAGGGTGGAAGTGGTGCATAGAAGACAATCCAATCTTTATTGCGTACTTAGAGCACTGACTACCCTCCCTTGGCCACCCTCATGAAGTGGCTTTCCTTTAACTGCAGAGGACTAGATAGCCCTCCCAAAAGAGTAGCCCTCAGATAATTATTTAAATTTGAGAATTTTGATATTATTTTCCTTCAAGAAACCCTTGTTTTGGCTGACCTGGTCGTTCCTTTTCTATAATCATTGAAGTCGAGATGGAAATTCCATGCACTTGATGTCATTGGGCCATCCGGAGGTCTTTCTCTGGGCATAAACCCTCACACTCTCCAGCTCAAAGCCTCCTATGGAGGATCTAGTTTCATCAGCATGGACATATACTCCTTGGAATTTGGCTTAGATCTCAGGGTTCTCAGTTTATATGCCCCCTGTCATAACAGAGTAGATTTTTGGAACCACCTCCTCAATCTATCTTTTGTCAGATATGAAAATATCATTTTTGGAAGGAATATGAATTTCTCCATTGGATATGGAGAATGTTGGGGGTGAAATTCACAAGTGGATCCCTTATCTGACACTATGGAGTAGCTTCATGAACAACACCACTTGATTAATATTCCTCTGATCAAATCTCAACCTAAATGGCTTAACAAAAGAGCTAGGGATGCATCTCTGACCTGATGTTTGGATAGGTTCCTCATCAAAGAGCCTCTTGTAAGAACCCTTTCAAATTATAGATAGTGAGTTGGATATGATGGAATATCTGATCATTCTCCCATTTTCATGGAGTTGTTGGGTCCTTTCCAGAAGCCTAGTGCCCCTTTCAAATTCAATTCCACCTGGTTAAAGGATCCAAATTACATAAATTTGGTCACGGATTACTGGTGCTCTCATCTACCTACTTTGGGGAGAACCATTGCTAAAGGATTCTTTCATAACCTTCTTGAAATCAAGAGATTATCTATCAAATGGGAAAATACAAATGAGATCGGGATGATCAGACTCTCATTACCATTGAGTCTAATCTGGCCGACCTTCTGGATGAGAAGGGACGAGGATTCATATCTGCGGAGGCTAAATCAAATCTCATTGAACTGGAGACACAAAGATCCAAAATTCTTAAAGATCGAGAAGAAACATGATGCCTTAGAAGTCAAGTTATTTGGCTTCAGGCTGGAGATGAGAATACATTTTTTTCCATAATTATGAAAAGGGAAGGAAGGTGAGCAACACCATTTGGCACATGCCATCTGAGGATGGTCAACTCGCTACATCCTTTCATCAACTGACACACCTAGGCAACTCACACTTCCAGAAGCTTTTCAAGGCTCCCCCAAGTGACACCCTTGTTGAAATAGTGCAGATAGCTCGTCTCTTCCCTTGGTTTTTTGACCCAGAAGAGGCTGGGGAGATCACAAATCCTGTTACTATGGGAGAATTGGAAAGCATGCTAAAATGGTTAAAAAATGATAAAAGTCCAGGACCAAATGGATGGACCATTGAGTTTTACTTATCCTTTTATGATACTATTGGAAAGGATATTCTAAAGGTGGTGGAGGATTATAGGATTTCAGGGAGAATGTACGAGGCCATCAACTCTACCTTTATCTCCCTCATTCCCAAAATTGACTCTCTTCTATCTTTCAATGACTTCAGACCTATTTCCCTCTACAACTATCTATACAAGATCATAGCAAAAAAATTGCCAATAGACTTAAGCTTATCCTATCATGTCATATTTCTCTAGAAAAAAATTCTTTCCTCCATAATAGACAGATTCATGAGGCTATTCACACTACTGAGGAAACCCTCCACTCCATTAAGATAAGAAAGCTTAAAGGTGCCATTCTAAAAATTAACGTCTCAAAATATTTTGATGGGGTGAGTTGGCTCTTCCTCAAGATGTTTCTCACCCACTTAGGCTTTCCTCCTCCTTTCATTAATTGGGTCATGTGCTACATCAATCATATCTATTTTAGTGTCACGATCAATGGATCCGCTTCCAACTTTTTTCATGCAAAGCATGGACTTAGACAAGGATGTCCCCTCTCCCCACTCCTCCTTCTGCTAGTCATGAAGGGGCTTAGAAGATTAATAGCCTCAACCAAAATAGAGGGGTGATTACAGTGTATCCATATATCAAACCAATGTATTCTCACCCACCTCCTATTCATCTATGATGTGTTCATCTTTCTAAATGGAGGCATTAGGGACATCACTGCATTCTATGACATCTTGTTGCTCTTCTCTTCCGCCACAGTTATGGAACGTTATTGATTGAAATCTACTATCACCATCTAAGCTTGTACCCCACAGGAAGCTCAAGTTGCACAATAGAAATTCTCATTCCAGAGCCATGAACTGGATGATGGGATCAAATACCTTAGGTTATGGATAAAACCACATTGCTACAAGATTTCTGACTGGATATGGCTTGTGGTTAAGATAAAAAATAGATTACTCAACTAGAACCAAAGATTCCTCTCTAGAGCAGGTCGATTAGAGCTAATTAAATTAGCCCTAGAGGCTACACTTATGTATTGGATGTCTCTGACATGGATCCCGAAAGGAATTTTATCCCAGATACAAAAAATTTGTTGCATATTCCTTTGGAATGGTTATAAGGAAGGAAAACATTTGGCCTGGGTGGACTGGAAACACATTGCAATTCCAAAGAAATGGGGCAGTTCGGGATTGAAAGATCTATCCTACTTTTCTCATGCTCTCACTACAAAGATGGCATGGCTTATCCTTATCTCTCATAGCCTTTGGACAGAGGTGACCTACTGCAAATATATCAGGCCACATCAGATAATGGATTAGATTCGTTTGCCTACATGACAGAGAAAGGGGACAACCATGGTTTGGCAAGTTGTATTACATACCTTACCCACCGTTAGGAATGGACTCACTTGGAGAATTAGTGATGGTCTATTGGTGCACATTGGAATTGACGCCTAGACAAGCTGTGGAAACATGTTTCGCCTCCCTCCTAATCTCATTCAATTTCTCAAGAGTGGAGATATTACCATGATTTCTCATATTGCTGACCTTGGGAATAGAACAGTTTTCACACAAGCATTAGAAATAGTTGAGCATCTAGGCATTCATGTGCATTGGAATCAAGATTGGGAGGGATATATTAATGTGTTGTCAGAGTCCCATGTTCGAATAAGGAAGGCGATGATGAACTCGTTTGGGACCCTGCTACTCATGGCACTTATTCCCCCAAATTTGGTTATCCCATCACACATGTTGCCCATAGTCTGCTTGAGCTATTATATTGGTGGCATAGTCTATGGGAATTAAAAGCTCCTTTGCGAACTAAATTATTCATGTGGAATTTCTTATGGAACAGGACACCAACATGGGTCAATCTTATGAATCAATTCTTCTCTGGACCATTGTTGTTCGTGCTCTGTCAACAAGCAAAGGAAAATAATGATCACCTTTTTCTGTTATGCCCATCGATGCTTCACATCTGGGAACATATTCTAGACACATTATCCTTAACCTACAGATGGCATGGTTTCAATGTCCTATAAGCGTGGGATCTCTGGAGAGATGATATCTTGAACCATAAATTACATTGTCTTCTACTACTTATCTGTTGGACTATTTGGTTCATGAGGAACAAGATTATTTTCAGAGTTATAGTGGTTCGATGGTTGTCTTCCATTGCCAAAATTGTATCTACATATCATGAAATCTCAGAAGAGAATCACACCCCTGCTAGCCACATTGTGGCACCTAAAGTCATCGATCGCACTCTACCTTGGGCATATTTTGATGAGGCAGCACGAGCACAAGCATTTGGGGAGGGTTATAATATTGCACAAAATTAAAAATCACCTCTACATAATTTAGAAGGGTTTAGGGATGGGGACAAACAATTTTGAAGAATTGATCTCTCTTAGACACCTTCCATTTTTCTCTCACACATGCATGCAATCACATTCAGATATTTGGAGATTCAAAAATCATCATCAATTGGTTCAACAACACATCTCCATGTCATATGCACTCTCTCAGAAACATTTTGGATGAAATCATGATCTTAAATTATCAATTTAATTATATCTCTTGTCAAAACATTTAAAGGGAACGTAATTCGATTGCCGACCAACTTTCCAAGGAGGCCATGACACATCCCAGAGGACTGTGGATAAGTCAGGAGAAACTAGCAGAAGAGAATTACCAGTATTATCATCGCCCCTACATAGATCTGTTGGGCATGGAATCCCCCCAAGGCATGTTTTGGGGCTTAAAGCCCAAGTTTTGACCAAATCTTGTTGTAAAAGCTCCGCAAATTGCGGGTGCGGGGCGTGAAAGTATGATAGATTCACAGGGTTGTCCGCCCTAGTTTTGTAATGTAATGTTGGCTGGATAGACCTACCCATGGTCCGCGGACAATGGGATTGTATAAATAGAGTGAGGCTCTAAGTGTAGAAGATAACTAAGGAATAACAAAGAGAATAGAAGAATGAGAAGTCTACGTGATTGAGTCGAAGGGTAAAGTGTGTATGTGGGTCGTAGAGTAGGAGAAGGCTCTGCAACTAAGTGTGCAAAGGCCTAGTAGTCCACATCTAAGTGCGCAGGGTGGGTTGAGTCTGTAACCATTGAAGAATAAATAAAGAGAGGTTATGCTATAATTTTGTGTATCTCTTCCTGGTTTAATGCATGCAAGATTGTATATAATTTGAAAATATATTGTTTATTTACTGCGTGAATCTGTATGAATGCTTTGTATTTTTAAGTATAACTTAAGACATTTAAGTAGGCGAAGGTGCTTAAATAATATTGGAATATAAATAAGATCTTGGGTAATAGCACAGGGCGTGGCACAACCCTTGGTTAGGGTTGTACGAAGGCAGGGTATCAGGCCACGAGGAACAGAAGGTGCGCGAAGCCACCTACGTGAAGGAACAAACAGTCGACCAATTGAACTCATTAGACATCTCTAGGGTGCGGAAACTTGGTTCTAGCACCCTCCCATACTACTTCGGGTGAGACCTCAGTCCGCGCTCTGTGGACTGTTTCCGAATGGGCCAGTAGTACCAGGATTTATTTGGCTAATTAACTCTGAACCTAGGTCAGGCCCCAACAAGCCAACCAATGTTTTTGTTGCCAGGACCAAGATCTGCATAGAGATTTTTGATGTTGTATCACTAGAATCCGACAAAGGAAGGAATTGAAGAGTGGTTGGATAGAAAGATTCACAAGTTCGTGGCGCAGGACAACAGGAAACCACAACTATCAAAGGAAGAGTGGTTAGATTGCTACTTGTATATGGAGATCCACAAAATTTTCTTTTCATCCTTCCCTACTAACTTGTACAAGTGGATCACGAAGCTAGCAGATAGCTAAGGAAGGTGTAAACTCGACAAACCTATTGTGTGGATTCCAGAAGTGGTGCACAGACTGGAAGCATCAGAAGATAAGATCGTGCACATTGTCGATCACTGGCTCGATCGAATCATAGGAGAATTCATCACCAAATTTGTAGTAGATACTTTAGTTAGCTATAGCGAGGTAGAATGATTCTTCCTCAAGGGACCGCGAGGTAAGTACGTCAAATATTTGAACACTTGGATTAAAATGCTACTATGTGAAAAGCGGGTTATGCAAATAAATTGAAGTTTGGGGTTACGTGAAGCGGGAGAATCTACATAAATAAAGGTAGCACAAAACTAGAGACTAGCCCCTTGATTTCACCTCCGAAAGGAGGCAAATAAGAGCTCGAGAATGTCTCACCAAGAATTCTAATCAATTTGATAAGGTATAGAATTCCGCGCATACCACCCCCACCCACACCACCACCAATTTCACTGTCTTCATCCCCAACTTCGCCCATCCCACCTCTGCCACCACCGCAAAGCAATATGGAAAGCAAAATAAAGCTACTAGTGTTCAAGGGAGTAGGGAATGAAGATCCATACCAATTTTGGTTCATGTTAAAATCTGTATGGGAAGCACACGGTGTCACAAACAACAATATAAAGAAGGCAACATTGGTCAGCGCTCTGCATGATCACACGCTGACCTAGTACATTAAGCATTCCAATGATGATTTGAATGCAGGGATAATGGATATCCAAGTTGCGCTAAACAAGGAATTTAGTAGGCCAAAATCAGAGGCACAGTCGATCATTGGATTCAAGGAAATGAAAATGATACCAGGAGAAACCCCGTGGGAGTTGGATCGAAGACTGAAGTGCACAATTCGTGAAGCGAACATGACCTTAATAGATGGGCAACATTGCGAATGGTTTGTAGCCTCATTAACACCACATCTACAGAACGCGCTATCACAACAAAGGCTAACCACTCAGGCTGAGGCTTTGGAGGTTGTGATGAGATTGCACGAGACTTCGATACAAGATCCTAACTTGGGAGCCCAATAGATTCATGCACAGTTGAAAAACTTGTGTCTTGGGTTGCAGAGTTTGAAACAAGACAGGATGGCTCATCTAGAAGTGCACAACAAGGTATGGTTCGTAAAGTGCAACGGCTAGGGGCACGAAAAGGACCACTGCTTAGTGTTCGCGAATTACTTTGCGCGACAAGGACCAATGCCATTAAGACCAGAGGCACAAGCAGGACCAAGTGCGGTGCGTACATTATGATGCACGATTTGTTAAATAGGAGGAAAACATGCTACAGATAACTGCCATCTACTACCGAAGTATACATATAATTCCCAGCAGTTGTTCTGTAATTTTTGCAGGTCAGTAGGCCATGATGAGTGCACCAGTAGAAGTTATGAATTGATGATGGATCACACTCCTACCTACAGAGTTCAGGCTAAAACATGGGCCCTCAATCAAAAAGTAGCAATGGCACACACTGGATTTTAGGGGCACAGATGAGGATGAGGTGGAATGGGACCAGGAAGAGGTTGCAGACAACGTATATGTTACAATTGCGGAGGGTTGGGGCATTATGCCCACGATTGTACGAATCCAACGAGACCATCATGATTATATTGTACATAGTTTGATCATGAGACGGAGGACTGTCCCACACTGATAGCGAGGTTTCACAGTAAAGGACAACTCCAGCCTCCCCTGACTCAGAACCTACAAATGATGAGGTATGAGCCACATGAGGAAGACCCTAATGTAAATATCGTGCTCTAGAGTGGTATTATGACAGGGGATGACAAGGCAAGCAGCCTAAAGAAGTACCTAGGTTTGCAAGGCTCCAACAAAGGAACCAGAATTTAATTTGGAGCGCGCTAAGGAGACCTTCATGGAAGTTAGGAGAAGCTTTGCAGATGCCTCTACTTTAGGAAGTAAAGACAGACTAGAGCTAAAAATGGACCCATCGATGCTCACTACATTCGTAGAGACCTGCGTGAAGTTGTTGCATGACAACAAGGCTATGAAGGGGCTACAAGAACTCATAACTAGATGCGCTGGGACCACGCCAGGAGAATCACGCATAGTCAAGAAGCACACGATGAAAACAGAAAGGGAGATGATATTGACCGCGCAGATAAGGGAATATGAGATGGATCAAGTGATCCTGGATCTAGGATTAGACACGAACGTCCTTCCAAAACAGACATGGGAGCTCATGGGCAAGCATGTGTTGCAATGTTCTCCTATCTAACTACAAATGTCAAACCAACAAAAGATCCTACCTAAGGGGAGACTGTGGGGAATTACAATAGATATTGAAGGAGAAAGCCCTCTAGCAGATTTCGAAGAGATAAATATTGTTGATGATAGAAATCACTACCCCATGCTACTGGGAATAGATTGGGCCACTGACATGAAAGGAGTGATAAATCTAAAGAAACGCAAGATGATTTTTGAGAAAAAGTCTCTGTGGGTAGTGGTATCTTTAGACCCTGCAGAAGATCATGCTACACAGAGCCAGTGCAGGACTACAACAATGACAATGACTTGGACTGTATCTACAAAATAATAGCACGAGATCAGGACTGGGTAAATCCAACTACGGATGGCCAAATCTCATGGGAGCATAAAAGCTCCTGCACATCATATTCTGACGAGGAGATAGAGCGATGGCAGAACTGTTTACACGAGGTAACAACACTCAACTATAACATGGTGACAAGGTCGCTACGCTGCGTAGCAATAGAGGTAAGAGATTTGCCTACGTATGATGGGTTGAGTGAGGTGGATGATTTCTTGAACAAATTTGAAAGGGAAGTATGAGAACAGCAGCGTTTCAACGCTCTGAAATGGGTACTGGGAGCTACACCCATAAGATGGTGGGGTACGCACCAATGAAGTTTTGATGACTAGTGCAAATGTAGAAGGATGATGCACATGCGGTTTGGGAAGCCTCAGATGCAATTAAAAGACAAGTATGATGGACAAGATGATCCACGTGCAAACCTCACGAAATCGACAAAGGTCTATGGGGAAGAGCCCCAATGTGAGTGGGTGCACCTGTTCTGTCATACCCTGGATATTATACCCATGAATTGGTATATAGAAACGGTGCTCTGCCATGGCACGAACAAATGGGATATCTTACACGAAGGATTCCTGTTAACCTTCACGTTTGAGGATTGTTGGTGGGATACTATTGATGATGTGCTACAAGTAGTAAAAGAAACTATCTTTAAAATACCCCAAGAGCCAATGGAATTGAATCAGCCTAAATGGGTGACGCAGCTGAGCTGCATGCTGGAGTGTTACAACATAAACATTGAAGAAGATGACGAAGATTTGTGCAAAGTTAACATTCTAGAAACTGAAGGTTATCGCGATGTTCAAGGGTCATTTATTGAAGACCATGACATTACCGCATCGGTAAAAACAAGTAGGTAAACATTGGTACAGAGGCTAAACCAAAGTATGCAATGCTTGGCGACTACTGGGATGATGCCACAGTGGATAAGGTCACTGAGTTACTCCGTGAGTACCAAGACTTATTCCCGACCATGATCACAGACTTAAAGGGGATCGTTGGCGATTTAGGGATAATGAAGATCACCCTAAAACCCGACACGAAGCCAGTTAAGTAGAGACCTTACTGCTTGAATCCGAAGTACAAGGAAAAGGTCTACGTAGAACTAGACAAAATGCTCGCAGTGGGAATCATTGAACCGGTGGAAAAATTCGATTGGGTAAGCCCTATGGTAGTACAGGAGAAGAAGCAGAAGGGTGAGATAAGAATATTTGTGGACCTCAGGAAATTGAATGATGCCTGTGTGCACGACCCATTCCTGACTACGTTCACAGACGAAGTATTGGAAAATTTTGGTGGGAAAGAAGCATATTCATTTACTGATGGGTTGTCAGGGTACCACCTGATCAAAATCACGTTGGAAGATAGGAGCAAGACTGAGTGTGGCTGCTTTCAATACACCATTATGCCATTTGGGTTAAAGAACGTGCCAGCCATCTTTTTGCGCATAGTTGTTGCATCATTCAATGAGTATATCCACAAATTCGTTGAGATATCTCTAGATGATTGGACTGTATTTAGATTGGTTAAGCACCATGTAGTGAGCTTATGCTTGGTTCTGGATACTTGCCGATGACACCAAATCATGCTGAACCTGAAAAAGTGTACGTTCCTCATTCTGCCCCAATCCTGGTCTTCTTGAAATGGGTTGTGGAGTTTCATGTCCATGTGGATGCGTCATCTATAGCGCTGGGAGCAGTGCTCACACAAGAAGGTGGAGTGGTCTTTGATCACCCTATCGCATTTTCAAGTCGCAGGTTTTCCAAAGCAAAAAAAAACTATTCCACAACCCAGTGCGAGGGATTGCCTATGATGGCGCACTGCAAAAATACGACACTATTTGCTAAGAGGACATTTCAAGATGTATACAAACCATTCCACGCTAAAATAATTGGTCAATAAGCCTGTGTTGGGGGGGCGCATATGTAGGTGGATCTTATTATCCCAAGAGTATGACTTTGAGGTCTTGGTAAAGAATGGATTCTTGAATGCAGGACCGGATCACTTGTCGCGTAATCTGACGGGCGAGGAACCTACTAGTTTGGAGGAAGGATTACCTGGTGCACAACTCTTTGTTGTGCGCATTGCAAATGGACACTTTGAAGATATAATCCACTTTCTGACAATAGGGACTGCGTCGAAGGAATACTCCATCCAGCAGAAGAAGGAACTGGTGGTGCGCGTGGCTGATTTTTCTGTCATCATGGCACACTTATCCAAAATGGGAAATGATGAGATATTGTGAAGGTACATACCTGAATTTGAATGAAGTTAGATCCTCACAGAAGCACATAGAGGTACTACAAGAGGACACTATGCAAGATGAGTGACTGCACAAAAAATTCTCCGCATAGGGTTGTGGTGGCCAACCCTTCACAAGTATTCAAAAGCATGCTACAAGGCCTGTGATATATGTCAAAGGACAGGTAAACCATCGCAGAGGGATGAGATCCCTTTGAATCCACAAATCACACTGCAGCCCTTTGAAAATTGTGCAATCGACTTTGTAGGACCTATCAAACCTCAAGGAAAAATGGGCACGCGATACATCATCGCCATGATGGAGTACCTGACTCATTGGGCAGAAACGTAGCCTGTCAAAGACTGCATGGCCACCATGGCTATGAATTTTTTGTTTGAACACGTGTTGACTCGATTTGGCTATCCAAAAATATTAATGAGTGATCGTGGTACACATTTCCTGAACGAAACCATCAATGCACTAACAAAATAGTTCCACGTGTATCATCAAAAAATCACATCGTATCACCCACAAGCCAATGGGATAGTAGAAGCATTCAACAAAATACTAGAGACTGCGCTAACCAAAGTATGCAACACACAACGGAGCAATTGGGACCTGCCCGTAACTACAGTACTATGGGCTTATAGGAAAACATGCAAGAAACTGATGGGACAGACACCTTTTTGGTTAGTTTATGGTGTGGAAGGTGTCATGCCAATGGAGTATATTGTCCCTAGTCTACACATAGCAACGCTTATGGGTATGAAAGACTATGAAGCCCTAGAAGAAAGGCTTCCACAATTGGAAGAACTCGAGGAGGAACAGTTCCTGGCTGGCTTTCATTAGCAGGTGTAAAAACACTGTGAGAAGGCCTGACACGATCGCCATATTAAGTTGTGCACCTTCAAGGTGAAATTAATGATTTAGTGATTTTGTATGATAGTAAGTTTGATAAATTCCTGGGAAAGTTCATAATGCATTGGTTGGGACCATATGTTGTTAAGGAGGTCACAAATGGAGGCACGGTACAACTAGTCAAACTAAATGGAGAGCCTTTCCGAGGCAAAGTGAATGGCAGCCCCCTACACGGGTGGCCTAGCTTTCTGACTAACCGGTAGGAGCATAGTCTTCGCACTCCAAGGATCTTGACAAAGGCATGGGACTATAAACGAATACAGGCGATACCGACACAGATGTGGAGAAGCACTTCCGACACAGAGGCCTCAGAACAATGTATCCAGCAGATATAGCAAGCAACAACTCAATATGCTGCTGACCTTGCGGCAATTCGAGAATAGTTAGAGGGACTCTGTGCAAAGATCTTCGCACCGACAGAGTGACTCAAGGGCGACTCAAAATTTTTGTGTTGGGGGCCTGTTGGGCATGGAATTTCCCCAATGCATGTTTTTGGATTTAAGGCACAATTTTTGACCAAATATTGTTGTAAAAGCTCTGCGAATTATGGGTGCGGGGTGCAAAAGTATGATAGAGTCACAGGGTTGTCCACCTAAGTTTTGTAATGTAATGTTGGCTGGATAGACCTACCCATGGTCCGCGGACCATGGGATTTTATAAATAAAGTGAGGCTCTAAGTGTAGAATATAACTAAGGAATAACGAAGAGAATAGAAGAATGAGAAGCCTACGTGATTGAGTCGAAGGGTAAAGTGTGTTTATGGATCATAGAGTAGGAGAAGGCTCTGTAGCTGAGTGTGCAAGGTGGGTCGAGTTTGTAACTATTGAAGAATCAATAAAGAGAATTTTTGCTATAATTCTGTGTATCTCTTCCTGGTTTAATGCATGATTGTATATAATTTTCAAATATGTTGTTTCGTTACTGCGCAAACCTATATGAATGTTTTGTATTGTTAAGTATAACTTAAGACATTTAAGTAGGTGAACGTGCTTAAATAATATTGGAAGATAAATAAGATCTCGAGTAATATCGCAGGGTGTGTCATAGACCCTGGTTAGGGTTGCGCGAAGTCAGGGTATCAGGCCACAAGGAACGAAAGGTGCATAAAGCCACTTGCATGAAGGAACAAGCAGTGGACCAGTCGAACTCACCAGACATCTCCAGGGTGCGAAACCTGGTTCTAGCACCCTCCCATACTACTTTGGGTGAGACCTCAGCCCGCGCTCTGCAGACTGTTGCCAAAAGGACCAGTAGTACAGGGATTTGTTTGGCTAATTAACTCTGAACCTGGTTCATGCCCCGACAAGCCAACAAGATCTGTTCTATCAGCGAGCCATTAGGCCCTAATTTTTGTAGTATATAGCAGTGATTTATATCAATTTTTGTCTTTATACATTGTATATATCCTTTATATGAACTCTTTTAGTATACCCTGCATGGTAAATTATGTATAGACTTATATTTTCAATGATCTCTGCCAAACATATTGATATGCCATAGAAGCATCTACTACATGTAATTTTTCTATACTAATGGAAAATTACGATTTTTCCTCGGGGAAAATAAAAATCAAAAGCTTAGATGTCCCATGGTATTAATACACCATTTTATTATGATTTTCTTTTATCTAAAAAATTCTTCGTAATTTATTAATAAAAACAAAATTAAAATATAGTAATTGCAATTTATTATTTTTATTACTTGTCTCAAACAAGTTTATTACATTAAGAAGGACTAAAGAGAACATGGAAGATTATGTTATTTATTTAAATTGTTATTATTATTATTATTATTCGTTATAATATCATTGACATTAATAATGTTGACATACAATCTTTCTAACATTACATATAATGCCTACACATATACCCTATACTAAGTTGTAGAAATGTCCTAATATTAATATAATATATTAAGATAATATAAACATAATACTAAGAAAACATGAATTGTTAAGTCTAAATTTATTAACTTTGTCATTTTATAATTAATTGCAATAATAAAACTAACTCATAAATAAATTAAATTAAATAATCAAATATATAATAAACTAATAAAATTTAAATATATTTTATTTATATATACACATATATGTCATATTTAAATATTATTTATATATACATACCAAACATTATATATATATATATATATATATATATATATATATATATATATATATATATATTATTTAATTATTTATTTAATAATAAAGTATAAAACAATTATTAGTTATATATATATCCTAATTAACATTTACCATTCACATTTGTTGGAAAGAAACATAATTAACTTGATATATTACTCATACTTATTGTATTTGTGTGTGTATATATATATATAGATATATATTCGTGTGTGTGTGTGTGTGTGTGTGTATGTATGTTCAATCTCTGCATATAGATGGTTGGCTTGTCTACATGAGTATGAGACCAAAATTATTAATATTTCTTTGGTTTATTAACTCATAAGTTTCATATGTGGTATAAAATACATGTTATGGTATGTAAGACATGCTATAACCCTTATGATTGAAAAAATAATCAAACTCTCGTGAAGGCATTTGATCATATGCCACTTGGTGATGTGAAAATGTTGGAAAGAATGTGTTTAGATCTATCGTCTTTGATGGTTATGGTTTTTATTGACATCCGGTGGAAAGGTTGTTGTTACATGGTAACTGCCCTGTCACTCTTGCACTTTTGGCAACTTATTCGCTCCTTTTCTGTTGCAGAGAATGACTTTACAACTTGGGTGGTAACACAACTTTGACTAGTTTTGGGATCGTTCTTTCTGACATTGTTCACTTGTATCAATAGGTAATTCATAAATAATTATTTTTGCAGTGATTTTTCCTTCAACATTTTGTTTTCTTGTTCCTTGAACAAATTAATTATGTGCTTCTCTATTTATGAATATTTCAATCTCGATGCTAGGGTTCTTAAGGTAGCTGGTGCCATGGCTATTTTCCAGAAATCCTCTCGAAGATTCCAGAGATTGATTTTGCCAGACCCATCTTAAGGATTTACTTCTGTAGTAAGTGATTAAACTTGTCTATTGATTTCATTCTTTTTAGGTTTTAATATTTAATCTTCAGGGAAAACCCTAACAATTTAGAGTGGTAGGTATGTCATTTCTATGAAGAAAGAAGCTACAACTTCAGGTAAATCCCTCTCTTCTTATGAGTTAAATTCTTTCCAATTCAATGGATTATATATCAGCCCTAAATTTCCCTTTGTTTTCTCACTTCAGGTGTGATCCACCTATCCATGACCTTTAGTAATCCACTGTCAAGGCTAGGCTAGGATAAAATCCACTGTCAAACCCAGCAAAACCCATTGGATGATGAAGCTAGAAGATGTTGAGGCATGGTTGCTTGGAATGAGGAAGATCTTCAGATTTCATAGATATTCAAAGAACATGAAATATAAGATAACCACTTTCAACATTAAAGGGGAGGAAAATATATCGTGGGAGGATGTGAAGAATGTCAAGGGAATTTGGGAATGAGACTTGGTTTGGGATGAGTTCGAGAGGCTCTTCAAGAAGAAGAACTTATGAGAGAGGTACTATGATGGTATAGCTAAGGATTTTTATGAGCTACATATGGGTTCTATGACAAATGATGAGTACACTAACATATTCTTGGATTTGTTGAGGTATGTGCCATATTTTAAGGAGGAGAAGCCTAAGATTTAAAGATTCATCAGTCGATTGTCTGCAACATATAGAGATTGGATTGAGTTTGATGATCCTAGATCATTTTACAAATCCATCCATAAATTGAAGCATTGTTATGAGCATTCAAACCGAAAAGATGAGCGTAAACATGACTTGAAGGGAAATTAGAATGTAAAAGGAAAATGACCACTGAAGTGGGGAAGACCTCAAGATGCAGGTGAAAAATAAAATGTTATTCCTTATAAGAAGTTCAACATAGTTGAGATGGAACATGGGTCGCATCCTAGAGAGTAGCATACTAGAGGTGATAGTAGAGCACCATTGTAGTGTTAGATATGTTGGAAAGATCACCAAGGATTATCCACTGTACTAGGGAGCTAGGCCTCAGATCTATAGTGCTCAGCGGGTGCAAACAATTGGGGATGTTGGTCATAGTATTCCTTGGATTTTTGCAGCTATGGAAAATAGGTAGGTGAATCATGAAGCATCTATAATTGAGATCAATGGTAGGCTTAGTGATAAAGTTATTTCTATTTTGAATGATCCTGGATCTAATTATATTTATGTTAATCCTGACCTAGTAGATAAGTGTCGCTTGAGAAAACAAGTGCATGTAGAGTCTTGGTCGGTGTAGTTTTCTGTAGGTACAAAGAAGAGAGTTCATCACTGCGTAAGAGCTTGTGCATTTGAGTTTAATGGTATGACTACATCATCAAATTTGAATGTAACTACATTGGGATTGTATAGTATGTTTTTGGGTATGGATTGGTTGTATCTTCACAGGATGAAGGTAGATTGCTATGACAATTATTTTGATTGTTTGGATGATAATGGATAGAAGAGAATATTGCATGGGAAGAAGAATCCTAAATTAGTGAGGATGGTTACCGCTATGCAGGCTAAGCATAGTTGCAGAAAAGGGTGTGTGATGTTTCCATTTCATATTTCCACTGACAAGGGTAAGGATGTTGAGGATGCAGAAATATTCAAGAGGTACCCTGTATTGCATAAGTTTTAGGATGTGTTTCCAGCGGAGATTCAAGAGTTTCCTCCACAAAGGGAAGTATACTTTTCTATTGAGTTGGTACGAGGGGCATCAAAAGCATCAAAGGCACCTTATAGGATGAGCACTCCAGAGTTAGTAGAGTTGAAGTTATAGTTGAAGGAAATTCTTGATAAGGGATACATTAGGCCAAGTGTAGCACCTAGGGGTGCACCAATATTGTTCATCAAGAACAAGGATGGTACTCTTAATTTTTTCATTGATTACAAGCATTTGAACAAGGTGAAAATCAAGAACAAGTATCCATTGCCAAGGATTGACAACTTGTTTGATTAGTTGAAGGGAGCATAAATGTTCTCAAAGATAGATTTTGGATCATGATACCATCAAGTACGCAACAAAGAAGAAGACAACTACAAGATTGCCTTCAGGACTAGGTATGGGCATTATGAGTTTTTTGTAGCTCAATTCGATTTTACTAATGCTCCAACTACATTTATGTGTTTGACGAATAGTGTGTTGCATCCTTATCTAGACAAGTTTTTTATTGTATTCATTGATCTCATCTTGATATATTCTAAGAATGAGGAAAAGTATGTTAAGCATTTAGCAACAGTGTTGAGATTGCTAAGAGAGGATCAATTCTATGTTAAGGTTATCAAGTGTAGTTTCTTTCAGACAAAAGTACACTACTTGGGACATAATGTTTCCAAGAATGGAATAGCAGTAGAATCAGAAAAGATAAAGGCTATGATGGAGTAGGTAACTCCTAGAAGTGTGTAAGAAGTCAGATCATTCATGGGCTTAGTAGGTACTACAAGAGCTTCATTAGGAACTTATCACTTATTACATATCCTATTACATCATTACATAACAAAAGGTAAGAAGTTTGGATAAACAAAGGTGTGTGAAGCCAATTTTGAGTAGTTGAAGTAGTTGTTGACAAATTCCCTAGTGTTAAAGATTGCAGGTTCGGATAAAGAGTTGGTAGTATGTACATATGCTTGTAAGAGAGGGCTTCGTGGAGTCCATATGTAGGAAGGATAAGTTATATTCTAGGATTCCAGGAAACTGAATGAGAATGAGCATAACTATGAGACTCATGATCTTGAGTTGGTATCTATTATTCATGCCTTGAATATGTAGAGACATTATCTTCTTAGCTGGAGGTTTTTGTTGATGAGCAATCATAGTGGGTTGAGATATCTATTTGACCTGCCAAATTTGAATGTCAGGTAAGCTAGATGGTTGGCTACCCATAGTGAGCTTCACTTTGAGATCAGGTACATTAAGGGAAAGTAAAACAGGGTTGTGGATGCTCTCATCAGGAAAGTGCAGTTGAACCATGTTGCAACAGTGAGCTCATATGGGATAGATTTATAGGATCAGGTATTACAGGCATGCAAATAGGATGATAGGTGCAGGGAGCTTACGCTCAAGTTACAATAGGGTACAAGTGATCAGGATGTGGATTATCATCTTACAATAGATCACTTGGTGAGATTTAGGGATATGATCTATGTGTCTTATGTCAATGAACTCAAGAATCTTATATTGAGGGAGTTTCATGTGAAACCATATTCAGGTCACCCAGGATATAAGAAGACATTGATATCAGTGAAAAAGTTCTACTAATGGCCAAATATGAAGAAGGAAGTGGTAGAGTTTGTGGCAAGATGCTTGAACTGTCAGTAGGTTAAAGCAAAGTGTAAGCATCCAGGTGGGTCACTTCAACCGATTCTAATTCCATAATGGAAATGGGAGGTCATTTCCATGGATTTCATTATAGTTCTTCTGAGCAAAATGAGGAAACATGATTGTATCATGGGTTTGGCAAACAGGATGAGAAAGGTATCTCACTTCATTCCAGTGAAGACTACCTATTCAGCTAGTGAGGTAGCACAAATCTTCATTAGGGGATCGTGAGATTACACGATGTTCTAAAGAATATTGTGTCGGACATGGATGCTAAGTTCACTTCCATGTTTTGGAAGGAGTTATTTGTAGGATTGGGGAAAAAATTGGCCTTCAACACAACTTATCATCCACAAATAGATGGAGATATTAAGAGGGTCAACAATATATTAGAGGACATGTTGAGGATATATGTCATGCTTCAAGAGAGTAGATGTGAGGAGTACCTTCCATTGGTTGAGTTTCCTTACAACAATGGGTATAATGAGTCACTGAGGATGAGTCTATTTGAGGCACTATTTGGGTGGAGTTGTAACACTCCCATCCACTGGAGTGATCCAGTGAATATGGTACTTATTGGACTGGACATGTAAGTAGACATGGAATAGGAAATGTAGGTTATAAATAAGAACCTAAAAGAAACACGAGACAAGCATAAAAGTTATGGAGACTAGTTATAAGAGCTCCTTGAAGATTGGATCATGTGCCAAGTTGGCACCACGGATTGCATACCTTCTGACATCCTTGAGAGGATTGGACCGGTGGCCTACAAACTTGCACTGCCTCCAATAATGAAAATCCATGATGTTTTTCATGTTTCATTGCTTAAAATATGTGTAAAGGATGTTGATCATGTTATTGATTGGTCTATATTTTAGGTGGAGCAAGAAAGATAATTCCAGTCGGAACCCCAATGCATATTGCAGTGGAAACATCTTGTGCTCCAGAATAGAGCACTCGAGAAGGTTAAAGTGTAGTGGAATAACTTTGGGCCTGATGAAGCTACATAGGAGATGGTTGATCAAATGTGGGCTATGTATCCTTCATTGAAAGAGTCTTGGTATTTTTACATATTTATGTATGATTTTTATTTTAAATACCATAATGAGATAAGTTATAAATCTCCAATAAGCGGTATGGTTGTCATGTTGTTATATTTGTCATGATGGTTTTGCTTTGAGCAGGATGTTATTGCAAATAATACAATGAGATGGGTTATAAAGCTCCATAAGCAGTATGCTTTTTTCTCTTCAACACTTTTTCTAGGTCTAGGTGTGGCTTAACACTGAGGATGATGTTCCCCAAAGGAGGAGGGGTCTGCAATAGTCCAAGGTTAAAATTTTATGTAATAAAAGTTAATAAAGGTAAAATAAGACCACGGGAAAGGGACACTTATTCCAAGTTGAATGTTGGGCTATATATCCTAGTAGGCATCACTTCTTGTGTTTTATGGCTAAGGGTAAATTGGCAAAGGAAATGGCTTTGGATTTGGAAAGGAAAAAAGGTATTTCTGGCACATTATTTATGAAAATGATGGAAATTAAGAGAAAAGGAAGGTGAAAGGTCATAGGTTGCATGTGAGGAGGAAAATGAAGGAAAATAATGGAAAATTGAAGAAGTTAGGGGCCTCATCAATAAAAAGACCTCAAAGCATCAGTTGGTAGCGTTTTGTCAGCTTTTTCCATTTTAGTGGTAGAATTGTCTCAGAGAGGAGAATGCACCAAGAGTAGAAAGAAAGTAAGCATGCAAGGAAAGGAAAGGAAAGGAAAATAAAGGAAAGAAAAGGAAGGAAAGGATCAAGTAGCTTCAACAAGAGTACTTGTAGGTAACAAATTGCATGTGTGATTTCCTAGTTGGTTTTGAAATGCATGATATGTTCATGTTGGTGTTTGGTTCTTTTGTTGTCATTAGAATGGGTTTTTCCGAGTTTGATAGTGGATTTTAGCCTAGCCTTGGAATTTCTGAATAGCCATGATGTGATGGGATTATTATCGATTTGAGCTTTGGTTTCCAGATGGTTTTGGAATCTAGGGTGAGGTGGTCTTGGGAAAATTCCCAAAGGCCTAGGAATCCCTTTACCGATAATGAAGGGATACACGGTAAAGCCTGAGGGTGGAGAAATGAAAATTCCTCAAGGATGCTAAAGAAATTCATAGGCATCCATGCTTGGTTCTATTTTGTGATCCTGACACTAGCTTAGGTGTCATCACAGTATGGAGAGGGTGAAGGTGGTTTATCCTCTGGATTCCATTGGTTGTCTTTGGATTAGTTCATCCCATGAGATCCCACATTCATTCTTGGAATATCGTATGGCGGTGATAGGCTAAAAGAAAGATATGGTTCAGCCAATCTATGGTCGGGTGGAATGTGGAAGTCCTGAACCTGGTTGGTAATTTCCTATGGTTAATAAAAGATAAGTTTTCTCTTGCTTTTGGTAAGGAAATATATTGGCTATTATGCGGATTTAATGGTTGTTCTCTTATGGTTATTTATCTGCTTATATGTTGGTTATAAGTATGGTTTTATGACAGATCTAAGTCATTATTCTATTCATGCTTTTACTTGTAGCTGAATAAATAATTAATGCAAGACCTAATTAATGTTATGACAACGATTGTGAGAAAGGAGATACCCTTCTAAACCTCAAATAATTTTTCAGTCCCTTTTGTTCAGAATTGCATTCACGACCTATAGGTGACATATCTACCAAGTGTTTGAAAGAATGTCAGTCCTAGTTTGGGATGGTTAGGTCAAGTGCTAGTTCCAAATTTTGGTCTACAAGCATTGTCTTCATGTCTTTCATGAGTTCTGGAAGTTTCATAACTTTCTGGGCAGAGGCTAAGCCCCAATCCTGGAAAGTAGCCTTAATTGTTGTAGTTGCTGGCACAACACTGGCAGAAAAGGGCCACAATTGTACTAATGTAGGCCTATGGGAGTGACTGGGAACCCATAGTCACATGGAGGCCTTGGCAAGGGAGCGACTGGGGCTCTAGGTTAGGAAAAGGGTGAGTTGTCTCAGGGGTTGGACACTTGGAGAGGTTGGGTTACTCTTGGAGGTCCCGTGGCACCCGAGGGAAGTCAGTAAGGTCTTGTTGTTTCGACTCCATTTCCTTAAGGTCATATACGAGGTTGAGTCATATCATAGTAACCCATAATCTCATGTTTGCCCCAAGTAAGCTAGTGAAAGTGGGTAGATGTGAGAGGAGGTGATGTTACAAGATAACCTCCCTTGAACTTCACTGAGTTATGTTTGATCACATTTATATTTGGTTATCTGATATTGTATGCTCTTAGGAAGTAGAAGATCAATATGACTCGAAAAATGGTGGATTACAGTTCACATGATTCTCCCTATAGATTAGATGAACAACACGATGATGAGTACTCCCCTCACATAGAACATACATTGAGAAGTTAGAAAGCAAAAATAAGAAGTTGTAAGGTGGATAGTGACATGATAATTCAGTGATAGGAAAGACTTGCAAGGGAATAGGAAAAAAAATCATAATTTAATGCATTCATCCTTCATAGTCTATCATATTTGCATAGACAAGGACCGCTTAGGATAAGTCATGGATAAGAGAAAAGGTCCAATGGGGAATATGGTAGCAGCTCTCAATTAGGATACACGTTTAACAGGGATGGTAGGTTCATTTATACTCATAACAGGTGGGGAAATAACAATGGGCTCTATTCTAGTTTGGTTCAAAGATACATCACCGTCATCACTGTCACCATTTGTATAGTAGGAGTGAGAAGTAATACTTTTCAGAGAGATATTATGATGATAAGGCTATGGATTTCTACAAGTTCAAGATGGGGTCTATGCTAGATGAAGAGTATACACGTAGGTTTTTGGAGTTATTGAGGTATGTACCATATCTTAAGGATGAGAAAATGAAAGTTCAAAGATTTTTTAGTGAATTTCCATTAGCATTTAAGGATTAGATTGAGTATGATGAGCCTCAAACATTGGAGGAATACATTGCGAAGTTGAAACATTGTTATAAGAAGTCTAATCATAAGTAGTACCCTAAGAAGGGTTGGAAAGGTAATGATAAGACAAAGGGAAAGTGGGATAGGAAGCGAGAAAGACTTTAGGATGCAGGTAATAAGGAGAATGCAATTTCATACAAGAAATTCAATGTAGTTAATAGAGGACAGGGATTCTAGTCTAAGGAGAAAAATAAGGGTGATGGCAGGAAGCCTTTACAGTGTTGGGCTTGTGGCAAGGATCATCACAAGAGAGATTGTCCACAACATTAGGGTGGTAGACATCAGATTTCCAACGCTCAAGAGACACATATAGGGGGATTTTGTACAAATTATCCCTCACATTTATGTATCATTCAATAATATGAAGGATGATCATCACACATCTAATATCGAGATGGAATAAGTGCATGTTGCATCTTGGTTGGTTCAGTTGGCTACAGGTACTAAGAAAAGATTTCATCATTGGGTACGATCTTATGCATTTGAGATAAATTGTATGTCTACATCAACATATCTAAATGTTCTTCTGTTGGGATCATACAATATGTTGTTGGATATGGATTGGTTGTACATTCATAGGACAAAGGTAGATTGCTATGATAAGGATATTGAGTACCTGGATGATGACGAAGAGAAGAGAATATTGTAGGGTAAGAATAAGATTACATCAGTGGGAATGGTTACAACTATGCATGCAAACTGTAACACCCTCCTCCCACATCTACCCAAGCAACTGGACAGTCGGGGTAAACATGTGACAAGAGGCCACTATGATATGATTTGACCTCCTAAATTATATTAAGGAAGTGGAACTGATAGAAACACACCTACAGACATCCAACATCATCAACAAAACTCTTAGAGGACAAGTCAACCACCTAGACAAACTATCCATGGGTCCCATTATTTTTTTAGGTCTCTTGGGCCATAGTCACTCTCATGCTATGGGCAAGGGAGTGACCGAAAACCTAAAGTCATTGTCACAGGCCTACCTACCATCAACTATGGGTCAAAATTGTCAGTGTTGTGCCAGCAAACCTAGGTTTTAAGCCCATTTTTCAAGCTCAGAGCCCAGGACATTTACTAGAACTAATCTCTCTCTTCAAATCAGTGAAGTAACAAGGAAATGAAAGTACTAAAGAAAATACTTTTTCAAGGCCTTGATATGATCCCTGCTAGCCATGACAAGCATTTCATCAAACATATCATTGACATGTAACCTACACGTGTAAACAACATAACTAAGTGTAGGGAACTTGTACTTATCTGAGATTCGTTATGAAGAATTTTCTCCTTATCACATTAATTGTCATTTCATCCATTAGGTCATAGATACATTGATCATTCAATAACAATTACGAACATGATGAGAGCCACTCAAAGCTATTGTCATAAAACATGAACATAACCAACACAATACGGACAAAAATATCAATGAAATCGAAACCATATATACCACATATAATCCATCATAATAATCATAGGAATATTAGGAGAAATAACCTTTCATTAATGCTACAAAATCCAAACTAGGGATGGGACTTCCACATTCCACCTGACCATAGAATGGATGACCCAAATATCTCTTCAACCATTCACCCCCATGCCATATTCCAACCATGAATATGGGATCTCATAGAACAGATCAATCAAAACTCATTCAGGGCTTCCAGAGGTCATCCACCTCAACCCATCAAATAATGATTCCACCTCACGATCGGACATCACAAAACCAACATTAGATCGGTCTTTATCCCATCCTTCCAAGGCTCTAGAGTGTTTGTTTCAACCCATATCCCAAGACTAGTAACTCAACCCACAACTTTTACTAGGTTCCAAAGCATTTGTCCAACCAAGTCTATGGGACTAGTAACTCAACCCACAAATTTTACTGGGCCCCAGAGTGTTTGTCCAACCAAGGCTACAAGACTAGTAACTCAACCCACCAAGGGCTCTAGAGTGTTTGTCCAACCAAGGCTACGAGACCAGTAACTCAACCCAAGTTGTTACAAGGCTCTAGAGCTTTTTTCCAACCAAGGATATGGGACTAGAAACACAACCCAAGCCATTACAGGGCTCTAGAGCATTTGTCCAACCAAGGCTATGGGATCTAATAGCTCAACCCAAGCTAAGGAAACATGTGAATCAACCAGAAAATAAAGAAAATAAACCCATAACACCATGACTATCCAAAAAATGGCAAGGCTAGGAAAATCCATTGTCAAACCAGGAAATCCTCCATGGCAATGATAGATCATGACCAAGAAACCACATGCATGTGCCATGTGTTAGCGCTTGGAATTCACCTAGGCTGAGATAGACAAACTCTCAAGGCTACATCAAACCATTTCACCTCGTAGCTAGCCCTACGAGGTATGAGAAGGCTCTCTCGGGTCAGATTTGATAGATCTTATAATATAATAAGCTGACCAATTAGGATCAAAGATATTAGGCTAGTAAATTGATAAGGGGGGTTGATTTAAAGATTTTTTGGGTTTTTGGTGGCAATTGGAGGGAGTGCAATTTAGGGTGCGGGGATTGAGCTCAGTTTTTGCAGGTGGGTCTTTGGGGCAAGGTAGGAGTCTATGCTGATGCCTTTAACTGAAAGAGATGATCAGGGAAGAAAGAAAAGAGGCTAAAGAGGGCAAACAATGAATTCGAATCCTCTCTAGACAGTGGAAAACATAAATTTTAAACAAAATTGAAAGCTGAGCATGGCATGCATGAATTCAAACTTTATCACTTCTTTTGTTTAAATAGCAGCAAGAGATCAAGAAATGGAACACATAAACACACTTACAATAACAGTAGGAGACACACCATCAACATAATAATCCACAAGAATCCTCAATGAAGTCTGCAAAACCCTGGCCTTCCTTTTCCTCAAATTGCAGAAAATACAAGTCAAAAATACAATAGCACTTCTCCCTCTAGAGTCCAACCATCAAAATGAGAAAGAGAAGGCATAATATAGAAGTTCAAACCTCTTTCCCCACCTCTAGGGGTCGAGCTCAGCTTCCTAGGAGCTGTTGCAACTAATTCTAAATCAGTCACTAGATAATAGGCCAGCTCAACAACTTACCTCTAAAACTTAGGAAGCTTATCTATGCATTAAATATTCACTATTTACATTAAAGAAGCTTCTAGAAGTGGTAAAGAAGAGTAAAAGTATCTAATGCCATGAAATTTACACAATAATCCATCATTTACATGCCCAAATAGTCAACCAAAGTGAAAATAGTGCTTTTCTGGCCGAACTAGTCAAAAATTGGCAAATCTGGAGGTTTTGGTCGCGCCCCTGGAAGTTCTGGTCGCGCCCCTTTGCAGCTACTTTTGAGTGGGTTCCACTGATCCAAATCAGGTGCAAGATGGCTCATTGGAAAGCTTAGCCTGTCTACTTTCCATCCCAAGTGGAATTTCTGGATTTGGTGTTGATTTGACCCCTCAAAAAACATTTCTCCCAAGGTCACTTTCTGCAACTCAAAAAGTGGGCAGAAAGTCATTTTTAAGGTGTATTTTGAGCTTTTGGAGGCTCAAAACTCAAAATTAGGCTGCCCCCAAGTACTGGTAATTTTTCTTTTTGCATGCCCTTTCCAAAAATGCCAAGTTTGCAAAATTCCGAGCAGCCCTTCAAAATGGTCTCACCCGGGGTGAGACCAAACCGTGGGCAAAACCTGTAATTTTACCAAAAATTTGCAAAATGCTCCAAAATTCTCAAAATTTTCAGATTTTGATGCTAGATCAAGGCTGATCAGTACCATGATGAGTGAGGGATGCCTCAGCCAAGATGCGGAGTGGATTTGTCCTTTTCTTCTTCTTCCGGGCCTCTGACAGCTCTCTTTGGAGAATTTTTATTCTCGCCTTGCAAACATGTAATCTTGCCCAGTAGTGTGTCTTCATGTTCCGGAGCAGCTTGTTGTCACGGTTTGCCTTGTCTAACAGTCCCTCCAAGCGCCAATTTTCTCGGATGAGCAATAACTCTCTATCCATGGGCAGTGGGTCCCCAAGCCTCCTGCGATTGATGACTCGGTCAAATCGCATCCTCCATAACTCATCCAACTCCTTCTCGGTCTCCAGCTGTTTGGTCCGCTGCTCTAAATAAGTGATAGTCCACTGAGCCATCTCAAGCTTCCGCTGCAACACAAGGTTCTCTTCCTTGAGCTCATAGAAATCTGAAGAAGGAGGAGAATGAGCATCACGACCAGTGAAATCATCATGTGCCTCGCCAACTGCCTCATCCTCAACCATGGGCTGCTTGCCCTCTCGTACTGCCTGTGCCGATGAAGAAAGCGAGGCCCCTTCCACCTGATGTGGAGATAACACTCGCTGCGCTGATGATGAAGACGAGACCCCTTCCACTGGCTGTAGAGAAAGTACTCGTCGGGCTGCTGCAAATAAGGTCCTGTGACCTCTCTGATATGTGACCCGAGGAGAAGAAGCCATGTGTCTCGGGATGCTGGTCTCGGGCTGATGTGATGGCCCTCCCTCCTCATGAATTGCCTCAGGCCCTGAATGTGGCTGTGTGAAAACATCTCGGGAGATGAAATCCGCCCAAGGGATGCCCTGCTGGCTCAGCTGATGGGAAACTACTAGCTGAATAAGACCATGATGGCATTGGCTCCGGAGCTGCTGTACTGGAGTCTGTCTCCGAAAGGTAGTGGCTATCCTCTGAATGTCATGAAATAAGAATGTCGAAATGTTCATCATCCTCACTCTGGTGAAGTGCATCATCATGCGGATATGACAAGAAAATACTCGTGAGAATCTCCCCTCGCATGTGAAGTAGTGCATAATGAGTCTCATGGTGTCTATATACTCTGCTCGGAGGAACTTGATAGGAAAGTTCCTTGTCAAGTGATGCACATGGGCAGGCCTAACATATGGCTCATAGTATACCAGGTCCACCCACTTGCGCTTCGGCCACACCTCACCCACATTGGGTATCCCGGTAGCATCTGTGATAGCCTCTGGAGAAAACACAAAATTCACCCCTGCAAGGGTGACCTGCCTGTCATGGAGATGGAGGACAAACAACCGGGCCAAGTCTCTGTGATGCTGGATGTGTGACAGCCTCTCACAAAACTGAAAACAAGCCATATGCTGAAAACAAGACACTGCCAATGGGCAAGCCTGCAACTCTGTCAATGATGTGGGCTCTTCCCTCTTGTGATGACCACCCTTGCCTCCCCTACGAGGCCTCTGCTGTATCTCAATCTCAGTAGATGATGATCGGTCATCACCTTGCTCATTAGTCTCAGTGGTTGACATGGTGTTATTGAGCAAGGTGGAATAAATAAGTCAAAATGACCGCTGCCCTGCCTGCAAAATGCTGTTTTCAAGGGGAAACATCATGAGGGATATGTTAGGGGAGGGAATTTACATATAGGAAAGGGAAAAAATATATATATAAGCAGGGAATTCTGAAGGAAAACATCACATAATGCTAAACATGTCATTCCATCTTTCATCATTTGCAAATGAATACTGTATTAGGGAAATATGTTTTATGATCACCAAGGGAAAGGACAATATAGATTTTCATCATGGAGGGAATGAAAGTATAAGGGAATAGAGTAGCATCAATCATAAACATTTAACAGGCTGCTGCTTTTATATTTTGTCTTCAAATATCTTTCATGAGCATACTCTGTTTTTTCCACATTTTGAAATGACCATTTGATGCTAATATGAAACAGGGATTTTGGGTATTAGATTGTAAGAAGAAGGGAAGGGGATTGCTGTGATCATGTTACAATGGAAGGGAGAGGGAATTGATAACTTGGGAATTAGGGAAAAGAGAGGATATTAGGAATTAGGTTTGGGGGGACAGTGAAACCCTTTTAATAATCACTGCCAACTAATTTTTGTAACAGCAATTCATTTAGGACAGTGGCAGCTTCATCATGCTTTTACCATGGGGAATTAGGGTTTGACTGTGTGCTTTGATCATAGGGAGGGACATTCAATTGCCTAGGGAGTTTAACTGAAGGGACAAGCAATTGAATTTGGGTTTACATAGGGAAATAGGTAGGGAAAAACAGAGTTTTGAGAAAGGGGATGAAAACCATGCTAATACAAAACCCTAACACAGCAAGACTGCTTCTTTTGATAACTATGCAGCTGTATTTTTGATGAATTTTGTGATGACTTTAACACAGCTTTGAATCTTTGACATATACACAGCAAGATGACACTTTTCTTTATTTTTTATAAGGCTATGCAAATGACATTTTCACTGTTTTTACAATTTCTTATGTGCATGCCTTGTCATCACTTTTTATTTGTTTTTTTTTTTTTTTTTTTTTTTTGTGTAATGTTTCTTTTTCATTTTGCTGTGTTTTTATACATGAATTGCTGTGTGTAGTAGTGCTTAGGGTTAGAGCATGATACATGGTAGAAACAGGGTTTGGAATAGGGTTCAGGAGGGGTTAGGGTTTCATGGAATTTGGGGTAGGTTTTGAGTATTTTCTTTGCAAATGAGATTAATAAAAATGACATCCTAACACCTGTGATTTTATATTGGGAAAATGAATGGAGGGACTAAGGAAAAAATTGCCTTGAAAAACAAACATACTACCTAACATTAGCATGCAAAAACATCAAGTCATTTTAACCTATTTTCTATGGATTTCCTTGCATAAAATCATGACCATAATCTTCTTTTGCAACCCCAACACCATTACACAAAACGTGGAGGAGGCATACCTTTAAAAATTGGAGTGAATTTGAGTGAATTTGAGCGTTTGGGAGAGTTTTTAGGGCGGGCAGACTTTTTGGTCGCGCAAGCTGCCAGTTTGGTCTCACCCCTCCGTTTGGTCGCGCCTGTGTAATTTAACACAGCGCGTTGGCCTTTTTTTGGTCGCGCCCCTCCGTTTGGTCGCGCAGCCTCCAAAAGACTGAAACTTCTGCAATTTGCCCAATTCTGCCCTCTAATCGCCTTTTGCTTGTAATTTCTTGCTCCAAATGCACAATGAAGACCTTTCAAGAGGGAATTTGCTTTTATAGGCTCATATTTAAAAAAAAATTGACTTTAAAAACCCACTTTATAATGTTTAAACCTTTGTATTCTCTTTAACACTATTTTAGAGTCTTTTTGTCCTGGAATGAGCTTTTTGATGCGTTTAACTCCTTTCTTTTTGCAGGTTGACCGCCTGAGGGACTGTAGTGAAGGAACCAGGGTTATTGCCGGCACTTTTACAAATTTTTGAGAATTTCTTTATTTTTTCAAAATCCACATGACCTTGTAATTAAAAACAGTGTTTTTAAATCCAAGGCATAAAATGAGCTGTAGCTGAAGAAGATGACAATGAAACATATGTACAAAACTCCTTCCGGCTTGCTGGGCACTTACTGACCATGACTCATGACCTTAAAATGATTTTGACTCAAAACCCTAAACCTAAGACCATGGGACTTTAAGACAAAAACAAGAACAAGCCTGACTCAATTATATTGTTGTATGACCTGATCCAGCAAAGCCAAGAAGACAAAGACCAGCTCCTCCATTCAGTGTTATGGCATGCCTAGCGGGATGCAAAACTGACACTGATGAGACACCTATAAATGCATATGCAAAGAGTTATTGATCACTGATGGAGGGCTCAAGACCGACACTAACACCATGCATGCCAAAATTAGTGAAGAAATCATACATGCAACTTGGTACTTGCAAAAAAATCTGATGTAGCTGCTAATCCCGATGCCCTCTTGTGCTTTCCTGCTCTTCCTTTGCCTTCTTGCTCCAAAAATCCAAGTATGCCACACCCGCCAAGAGTGCTCCAAGAAAACTTTAAGTATCCAAGAGTATGAGAGAGAGAGAATAATTAAAGAGCTCCAAAACTGAACTAACCAAGTCTTCCCCACTGATACTTTGAAGCCTGTTTATTAATAAGGCCTCTATTTTTTCATTTTCCATTATTTTCCTTCATTTTCCTCCTCACATGAAACCTATGACCTTTCACCTTCCTTTCTCCTAATTTCAATTATTTTCTTAAATAAAATGCCAATTAATTCCTTTTGCCTTTGCTAATTTCCTTAGCCATAATAAATTGAATAAACACCCACTAAGATGTTTACCCCACCATTCAACTTGGAATACATGTCCCATCGTCCATGGTATTTATATATTTATACACGGGATTTTCACCAGGGTTGTTACAGAACCCTCCCCCTTGGGGGAACACCATCCTTGGTGTTCAATGGCACCTATACCAACAAGACTGTGTAAAAAAAACATACTTCCCATGGAGCTTTATAACACAGCTCATTGTAGTATTTAGAATGAAAGACCTGCTCAAAAGAAAAACACCATGACAACATACCGCATAGTGGAGCTTTATAACGCAACTCATTACGATATTTACAATGGCCACATATACACACACATTTTCTCAACCAACAAATAACCATATTGTCTATGGAGCTTTATGACACATCTCGTTGCAGTATTTACAATGACCACTACTGAAACATGACAATCATATTGTTTACTAGAGCTTTATAACATATCTCATTATGGTATTTACAACAACCACATATACAAATACACATTTGCTTAAACTAGGAAATAACCATACTATTTATGGAGCTTTATAAACTAGCTCGATAAAGTATTTACAATAATATAAAAATATATACATTTTCTCAACCAACAAATAAAAGGATACGAGGCCCGTATCAATCAATAGGGGAATCCAGAGGCTCACACCTCCACCTTAAAAGTAATACCAGCATTCAACTCCTTCCCAGGAAGTCCAGAATCCACTACAAGTCAAATCTACATCCAATTTCCAACGCTATAATCCTGCGCCAATTTTCCTCTTAGTAAACAGTTACCAATTCATTTTTCCAGGGCGCACTCCCAGTGCGCATATGGTTCCATCTGGAAATTCTCATGACCAAAAAAAATCCATACGTGGTCATCCCTTCTTTGGTACACAGTCCCTCGGGAAATCTGGTCAACCCTTCCGTGCAATCACTCACCTTCCAAGTTCAACTGGCACACCTTTCCCAAGCAATCCATCCCTTTGAAAGCCTTCCTCACATCAGAAGGTAAAAAAACCAAGGAATATCCCTGCCTCAAAAACATCATACCGGTCATAGCATGCTCATGGAAATCAATGGACACTATTGGGCACCAGTGTCCCATAATGGCCCTGCTCCTAAAGGCTTTACCAACATACTTCTGCCTGTTTTCAATTTCTTTGCTACTGCTACTAATTATTGTAGTTTATTTCAGCTACTCAACCAAGCATGTTCATGCATTCCTGTTCCAAGCACATAATTTCCATTAGATTCAAAATAAATTGAAATAACTTCAAATCATACCTCAGTGGTGGCCCGTCAATAAGATACATTTGCAATTTTGTTCACTTCCTGTCACAACAAGTCAAACTAGCATATTTGACCAAATCCTCATGTATAAACATATCACATCAGGTTAGCTCAAAACATAACCACCATAGATAAAAATCATAAATCACGTGTAACCATCATAAACCAGAATCATAGATCACATGTAATCAACATATACCAAAATCATAAATCACATGCATAATAAAACTGAAATGAGATACTGATCCTTTAATAAATCCTTAGCTTCTGCCTTTGTCCTTATTCCATATGCACTCTGGATTAGTTGTCAGACCTGACAACACCCAATGCCTTCTCCACAACCATGTGCACATACCCATAGTGTGCAACACACATAGACAACCACGCACGCCATACAAAACCATGTGATACATGCACCTACACCTGATATACAACACATACACCTATACCCAATGTATAACACAATATCTTACATACTCCTACGTCCAGTGTAGAACATGACACAACACGTATATGTACACAATGTACATCACAAGACATGCATCCGCATACAACCTGTGATAGCACAAATGCATACACATACACTTGATATACAACACAACTCATACATCTATACCCGATGTACAACGTCACACAATACATGTACTTACACCTAGCATACAACACAACAAAATACATGTATTACAAAAAGTAAATCACAAGGAATACACATGTCATGATACCATGACTAAACAATGCACATACATAGTATCGCATGCCCACAATGCCTCATGTACGACATGCATGTAATACCACATGTATACTAGTACCATATGTACAACATGTACACAATACCACCTGTAAAAAGCACCACCTACACCACGTGTGCATAGAATCACATGTACATGGCACCACCTACACAACATATACACACCTCCACATGTACATTGCACCACCTGTACAATGTGTACACAATACCACATGTACACATTACCACATGCGCACATGTACACGACACTACATGCACACAATGCCACATGCACGACATGTACACAACACTACCTACACACAATGCCACTTATACAACATGTACACAACACTACATGCACACAATACCACTAGTACAATCATGCACACCACACCATATGTACATAACACCACATGTACAATAGGTACACAACACCATATGTACATAGCACTGCATATCCAACATGTACATAGCATCATCTATACACAACACCGCATATCCAACATGTGAAAAGCACCATATGCACACAACAATGCATATCCATCATGCACACAATACAATATGTACACAACACCGTATATCCAACATATACATAGCACCATATATACCCAATATTGAATGTGCAACATTCATACAAAACTATTTGTACTACACCATGTACATAACATTACATAATCAACATGTATACACACTAAATATACACCACATTGCTTGCACACAACATCACAGGTGCAACAAGTACAACATATTTGACATATTCACAACAGTCTTACCACACATCCAAAACCACACTGACTCTTCACCAAGAAACCTTGCTTCCAGTGTCTTATCCATGCTTGTCCCAACATGCCACAAACCATACTAGTTTCACTTTGTTGAAGTATCCCTCAATATAACCTATCCATAACATAATCATCGACATAATACAAGCATACAATATAAATTCATATTCATATGATACTGACCTCATATGTTTGTCATGACTACTCTTCCCACTTGATTCCTCATAGACCAGGAACCTCTTCATGTCATTTTCCTACGTAACAATCATTCCTCTAGAAGAATGATTCCTGGTGACCCTATCAGACAGTGACATAGATACATGTACACATACATATATCATAAAATAATAATGATCTCATCAGTCAACATCATACATACATACATATGTACATATAAACATTAGCATAAATTAATCATGATTCATGATCACCCTATCAGACATGTCATACATACACGCCTACATGTATACATATATAAACATCAACATAATCATGATCACAACAAAATTTCCATATCTTATAAGGTCAAGGTTAAGAGAACTTCCTTTATTCATGTAACACATCTGCAATATTAAGAACAATAGTTCCCAACATAGCTAAGGCATATGACACCTCAAATCCATTCACCTTACATTTTGTAGTTACCTTTTTCATTTCTGCACTGCCACTGTCCATTTACCACAATGGAACCATCCAGTCTAACTGAATGTCATATTCTTACCTTCCACTGCACTTACTCATGCACCAAGCTTCATCTGAATCTTACACTACCTTTTGGGTACCACACAGCTCTCCCGAGCTCCATCAACTTTCCTCTTTCCCAACCAATTCCCAAGGCTCAAAACATAAAAGGAAAGTCAAGAAAAAATAAGAAGAGTATCATGAAAACCAATGAAAACCAATGAAAACAATACAAAACCACAACAAAAGTGGCAAGGCCTTGCACCAGACATAAACAAAACTACAAATCAAGCTCAACAAATCATAAAACACCAAAATCACAAGACTAGCAAAACACACGACTCAATCCCCATGGTTCCCAAGCAAAGCTCAACTTGACTCTTCTTCAATCTTTCATGGAAACTTCTCTTGCAATGAAACTCCCTACATCATATTGTCATAACCACATAACTATTAGTGCATACATAAACATAACAATACACCAATTACCTCATTTTGTCGTGCCAATCACGTTGCTTGCAACTGAACACATCCACGCCATCTATCAAGGGACTCCAATCCTTTGACAGATCCACCTGTAACTAAAGACTAGCTAATATACTTTTCAAGTACATGTTCATGAATATAACATGTATCCACATAATGTCAAACAAGATTAAGTTTAAGAAGAATTCCTATAGGCAAAGCACTCATTCATTTGGAATTAGGGTTTCCAAACATAGTCAAAGGAATTATTGTCCAACTCCTTCCTTTTACCTTTTTACATTGCTACAATTCGAGGCTTACTATGCACTGTCACATCACCCAACTATTAGTGATATAAACATATCAACTATTGCCTTGTCAGGCTAATACCAGTATGCTTCTTGCAACTTCTCACTCACGTCAACCACATGTTCCAAATATCAAGACAATCATATCTATTAATTGAATTCAACCTTTACCAAGACTAACAAACATGTCATAATCCATAGTCATTAGACATAATGCTACAACTATCACCTACTACACTCAAGTACCTACCAACTGTCTCAACACATATTTATTAGTGAAATCATCTTAAAACAAGATCATTGGAACTCATATTATGCAATTCATCAAACATTCAGCCAACTTGCAAACATACCATGTTAAATGAATCAACCAGATGACGTAATAGACACCAAACATTTGAACACCAAATAGATGACATAATCAAACAATCAAGCACCAAATATACGACATAAGCAAACTCATACCTTAATTTATTTTAAGGGAGGCTATCTTGTCTACACAATCAATCTGGGTTAGCACGATACGACTTCACAACATATCACATCAAACCTAAATCATGACATCCATAGCAGTAACTAGCTAACATGTTCACATCATAAGCTCATAAGCATTTTTTGTTCATGCATAACAATCACATATGTACGATCAATATAGATTAGTAAGACACCATATCACAAAATATGTCAGCTCATACCTGAATATCACAACCATAACCATATGCATAGGTCAAACCAAGTTAACACAATACATATAACATTAAGATATTCAATACAATGAACATAACCATCACACTTATGACCAATCCAAATTACAACCTCGACATCTCAATGAAATAACCATAATTATCAAATTAACCAACATATAACAACAATTAGTTAACATATAACATGTTCATCAACAACATACGACCTAATCATCAAGCTAATTATCATATAACAACAACAACAAGTTAACCTATAGCATACTCATCAACAACATATAACATGATCATAAAGTTATCTAACATAAAACAAAAAATATCAAGGCATAAAACTACAAGTTACTATCATTCTTGACTATCCAACACATGTGCATATAAATACACTAATCAACTAACATCTATCATGAATGTAATCGTATCATCAAAATACATGTACATAAACCTAATGTATATAAAACTAGTGCATATAAGTATCCTTAACTTACATGCATGCCAAATATACCATACCTGTATGACAATATGCTCTTATCCCAAATTCTAATACTACAACCCCACTTTGATAGTCTGCATCTCCTACTTTATCTCAGCCAACACGATAGCATCATAAAAACCAATAGCATCATTATGACCTAATTTTCATACAATGACTTCACAACGCATATTTGACCTACTATTCATGCATAACTATAACCAAGGTCATACATGCATAAAAACTGCATATATACATATAACGCATGACTACAAAACCATATACACACAATTCTAGCTATAGTCCAGCCATCAATGCATGACCATACCAACTTTACACACCATGACCTCATGCATGACAACAACAACCACCTCACATGCACTTGATAATATGTGATCACTGACATGCATAATAATGCATAATCGACCATACACACATGAAGACATACTCCTCGACAACACCTTCAACCTTCACATGGCAACATCACTACAACCATGATCAACACCATGCAAATGCAACAAACACATGGACTACATGCATAAGGAACACATATGCAACCAATCATGAAAGCATGATCAACACACAACCCAAGGAAAGTGCAACCATGCTCTGATACCACTCTGTAACACCCTCCTGCCACATTTACCCAAGCAACTGGCCAACCGAGGTAAACATGTAATGAGAAGCCACTATGATATGATTCAACCTCCTAAGTCACATTAAGGAAGTGGAACCGACAGAAACACACCATACAAACATCCAACATCATCAACAGAACCCTCAAAGGACAAGTCAACCACTCAGACAGCCTATACCTGGGTCCCACTGTTGTTTTAGGTCTCTTGGGCCATAGTCTCTCTCTTGCTATGGGCAAGGGAGATACCAACAACGTAAATTCGCTTTCATAGGCCTACCAACCAGCGAATGTGGAACAAACTTGCTAGTGTTGTGCGAGTGACCCTAGGATTTAAGCCACTTTTTCAGGCTCAGAGCCCAGGACACTACCTAGAACTGATCCCTCTCTTTGAATTAATGAAGTAGTAGGGAAATGAAAGTACTAAAGAAAATACTTGTTCAAGACCTTGACTGGATCCCTACTAGCCATGACATGCATTTCGTCAAACATATCATTGACATGTAACCTACAAGTGTAAACAACAAAATTAAGTGTAGGGATCTCGTACTTATCTGAGACTTGTTATGAATCATTTTCTCCTTATCAAATTAGTTTCCATTTCATCCATTAGGTCATAGATACATTGATAATTCAATAGCAAGTAAGAACATGATGAGATCTACCCATGGTTTCTACCATAAAACATGAACATAACCAATATTATAGGGACATAAATATCAATGAAGTCACGACCATATATACCACATATAATCCATCATAATGATCATAGGAATACAAGGAGAAATAACCTTTCATTAATGTTGCAAAATTCAAACCACGGATGGGACTTCCATGTTCCACCCGACCAGTTCTACCAAATATCTCTTCATCCATTCACCCTTGTGCCATATTCCAAGCATGAATGTGGGATCTCATAGAACACATTAATAAAAGCTCATTCATGGCTTCTAGAGGCCATCCACCTCAACCCATCAAACAATGATTCCACCTCATGGTCGAACATCACAAAACCAACATCAGATCGGTCTCTACCCCAGCTTTCCAGGACTCCAAAGTGTTTGCTCCAACCCAACTACCAGGACTAGTAACTCAACCCACAAATTTTACTGGGCTCCAGAGAGTTTGTCCAACCAAGGCTATGGGACTAGTAACTCAACCCACTAAGGGCTCTAGAGCATTTATCCAACCAAGGCTATAAGACTTGTAACTCAACCCAAGATGTTACAAGGCTCCAGACCATTTGTCCAACCAAGGATATGGGACTAGTAACTCAACCCAAGCCATTACAGGGCTCCAGAGCATTTGTCCAACCAAGGCTATGAGAACTAATAGCTCAATCCAAGCCAAGGAAACATGAGAAGCAACTAGAAAACAAAGCAAATAAACCCACAACACCATGGCTATCCAAAAAATGGCAAGGCTAGGAAAATCCACTATCAACCCAGGAAATCCTCCATGCCAGTGATAGATCATGACCAAGAACCCACATGCATGTGTCATGCATGCCAAAACTAGTGAAGAAATCATACATGAAACTTGGTACCTGCAAGAAAATCTGATGTAGTTTCTGATCCTGATTGCCTCTTGTGCTTTCCTTCTCTTCATTTTCCTTCTTGCTCCAAAAATCCAAGTATGCCACACCCTCCAAGAGTGCTCCAAGAAAACTCTAAGTATCCAAGAGTATGAGAAAGAGAGAGAATAATGAAAGAGCTCAAAAACTAAATTGACCAAGTCTCGCCCACTGATCCTCATAAACCTTTTTATTAATGAGGCCTGTATTTTCTTTATTTTCCATTATTTTTCTTCATTTTCCTTCTCACATGTAACTTGTGACCTTTCACCTTCCTTTTCTCCCAATTTCCATTATTTTCATAAATAATATGCCAATTAATGTCTTTTTCCTTTCCAAAGCCTTAGCCATTTCCTTTGTCAATTTCCTTACCCATAATAAACCGAATCAACACCCATTAGGATGTTTCCCCCACCATTCAACTTGAAATATGTGTCCCATCATTCATGGTATTTATATATTTTTACATGGAATTTTCATCACGACTGATACACAAAGCACAGTAGCAGGAAAGGGCATGTATTTTTTGTATTTCATATTTCCAGTGACAAAGGGAAGGACATTGAGGATGTTGAAGTCTTGAAGAGGTATTTAGTTTTGAAACAATTTCAGGATGTATTCACAACATTTATTTTAGAGTTATCACCTCATATGGAAATGAAATTTTCTATTGCGTTGGTACCAAGAGCAACACCAACATCAAAGTCACTTTACAAGATCAGCATTGCAAAGTTAGTGGAATTGAAGTTGCATCTTAAGGAAATGATTTATAAGGGATACATTTTGCCAAGTGTGTTACCTTGGGGTACACCAATATTTTTTGTGAAGAAGAAGGATGGTACTCTCAGGTTATGCATTGATTATAGGCAGTTGAACAAGGTGATGATCAAGAACATGCACCCTTTGGCATAAATTGATGACTTGTTTGATCAGTTGAAGGGAGCAATGGTGTTCTCAAAGATTGATTTGAGATCAACATATCATCAAGTACGCATCAAAGAAGAGGACATCTACAACACTGCCTTCCAAACCAGGTATGGGTGTTATGAGTTTGTCATGGTTCCATTTGGTTTGACTAATGCTCCAGTTTCTTTCATGTGTTTGATGAATAGTGATTTGTGTCCTTATCTAGAAAATTTTGAGATAGTTTCATTGACGACATATTGATATATTCTAAGAATGAGGAAGAGAATGCAGAACATCTAGCAACAATGTTGAGATTGCTAAGAGAGAATGAGTTGTATGCCAAGCTTAGCAAGTGCAATTTCTTTTAGAAAAGAATTTCGCTACTTGGGGAATGTATAGCAGTGGACTCGAAAATATCAAACCTATCATGGAGTGGGAAACTCCTAGGAATGTGCATAAGGTTAGATAATTTATGGGATTAGTAGATTATTTCAGGAGGTTCATAAAGAACTTCTCATGGATTTCCTATCCTATTACATACTTGCAGAGAAAAGGAAAGAAATTTGAATGGACAGAGGAATGTACAACTAGTTTTGAGTAGTTGAAGTATTTGTTTATGAATGTCCTCATCTTGAATATTGTAGATACAGACAAAGAGTTTGTGGTATGTACAAATTCTTGCAAGAGAGGACTTGGTGGAGTCTTGATGCAAGAAGGATAGGTAGTATGCTAGAGTCAAGGAAACTAAAAGAGCACGAGTAGAATTATGTGACTCATGATCTTGAGTTGACAATGATCATTCATGCATTGAAGATGTGGAGACATTATCTTCTTGGTAGGAGGTTCATTTTGATGAGTGATCACAGTGGTTTGAGGTACTTGTTTGACCAAACTAATATGAATTTCAAGCAACTAGGTCGGTGGCTACGCTTAGAGTAAAGAGAACAAGGTTGTAGATGCTCTTAGTAGAAGAGTGTAGGTGAATCAGATTGGAGCAATGAGTTCTTATGGCACAGACTTGGCAGAGAAGATCTTGCATGAAATATAGGAGGATGACAGGTACCAGTAGCTTAAGCACACGTTACATCAACATGGTATAGGTGACTAGGATGTGGATTATCATCTCATGACTAATGGCTTGGTTAGATTTAGGGACAAGATCTATGTTCCATACAACAACAAGCTCAAGAAGCACATCTTGAGGGAATTTCATGTCAATCCATATTCAGGTCACCCAGGATATAAAAAGACATTGACAACAGTTAAAATGTTCTATCACTAGCCGAAATTGAAGAAAGATGTGGCTGAATATGTTGTGAAATGTTTGGATTGTCAATGTGTAAAATTAGAGTGTAAGCATCTAGGTGGGTTATTGCAATTGATTATGATTCTAGAGTGGAAATGGGAGGTCATTTCCATCAACCTCATTACAAGTTTGTTGATGAAATCCAAGCAGAATGATTCTATTATGGTTGTGGTTAACAAGTTGACCAAGGTAGCTCATTTCATCACAGTTAAGTCTATGAATTTAGCTAGTGACATAGCTCATATTTTCATCAAGGAGATAGTGAGGTTACATGGTATTCCTAAGAAGATTGTGTCAGACAGAGATGCCAAGTTCACTTCCATGTTTTGGAAGGAGTTGTTTGTAGGTTTGGGGATAGATTTGGCCTTTAGTACAACTTATCATTCATAAAAAGATGGATAGACAAAGATGGTTAATAGGATTCTTGAGGACATGTTGAGGATGTATGTCATGCATCAACAATGGAAGTGGGAAGAGTATCTTCCACTGGTTGAGTTCTCATATAACAATAGGTATCATGAATCTTTGAAGATGAGTCTATTTGAGGAACTTTATGGACAAAGTTGTGATGCTCCAATCAGCTGGAGTGACCCAGTGAACATGGTATTGATTGGACCAAATATAGTGGTAGATATGGAATAAGAAATGTAGGTTATCAAAAGGAATCTAAAAGAAACACATGATAGATAAAAGAGTTATGCATATTACCATAGGGTATTTAAGGATTTTTAGGTTGGGGAGCATGTGTCATTTTGCATCAAACCCAAGAGGAGCTCCTTGAGTATTGGATGATGTTCCAAGTTGGCACCTTGGTATTGCAGGTATTTCGACATCCTTGAGAGGATTTGACCAGTGGCCTACAAAGTTGCACTACCTCCGGCAGTGAAAGTCCATGATGTCTTCAAGTTTCATTGCTTAAAATATACATGAAGGGTTTTAATCATATCATTGACAAGTCTATAATGCAGGTGCAACTAGAAGGAGAATTTTAGATGGAACCTCAGTGCTTTTTGTAGTGAATGATTCTCATGCTATGAAATTGAGCACTTGAGCAAGATTAAGTGTAGTGGATGTTGTGTGTAGAGCATGATTGTTCAAAGGTCTTTGTTTCATCTCAATGTATACCCCAGGAAGTTTGTAAACCCCTCCACGTGGGGGGGTGCGAGGGGGACTTTGTTATAGAAATTTTTGTGCCTTACATCATTGAGCATGAAATGTCCATAATTTAAGGGATCCAAAGTCCCTAAACATGTTGTTCCTACCCCTAGAGGAACAAGGCTAACTAACCACAGCAATTCACAGAAGTTCTCCACCTGAAATAGCTCAAAAACAAGTCAATTCAGGATCATGTCAACTGCTCCACTGAGCATCTGCGCTAAATGTCAACTGCTCCACTGTCTACCTGCGTTGAATGTCAACTGCAACAAAGGATACCTGCGCTGAGCGAGTTTGGACAAGTGGCAGGCTCATTCCTCAATGTGTCAATGCCCAGGAAGCTTCCAAAATGACACTTGTATCAGGGAATTCGACTGGTGATGAGTAAGAGGTTCCAAATCTCCAAGGGGAAGCAAGAACCTCCAAGTGGACTCAAGAACTGAGAGAGGGAGAGGACACTAGTCAGATCTCAAGCTGACTCATCCTCTCTCCAAAATAACTATATATAGATCTCTCCTCCATGAGATCTAGAGGCTAGAATTTTGTTATTGCAAAGAATTGTTGTTGGTTTGAGACTGGAATCATTGGGTGCTTAATGCTTTGAAGGGAGGTGAAGATAGGAATTCCATTCTGCTGGGAAGGAGATGCTGGATTGGAGCCCTCTGGGTTGTATCTCTTCCTAAACCTTGTTATTTATCAATAAAGCTATCTTGGTTTTCTCCTATATACTGATGTATCTTTGATGTATGATTGCATTAGTGTATTTGATTTATTTCTAATCCTGAATCATTTATGAATATGAATATCTTCCTTTGTGTTGTGTTCTTCTCTTGTCTCAAGTAGCTGTTCTCTTGTGATCTTGCAGGAAGGAAAGTAGCTGTTCTCTTGTGGTTTTGCGAGGAGGCAAGTAGCTGTGAAGAACCAAAGAGAAGAGGATCTAGATCAAGGGACAAACGGAAGACACCGGTAAGTCCATTGATCTCTCTTCTTTCCCATTTCATAAAGGAAGAAACCAGAATCGCTGTCTCTGTTTGTTGCTAAGGCACTGTCACACCTTAGGTGGATAGGATCGTCCTGCATAGGTATTTTTCCCCACAACAAATTGGTGACTCCGCTGGGGAGATTTGTTTTAGTCATTTTATTTGTGTTTACATCATTGTTTACCTCATAGACTTAACAGCAACAATCGAACTGCTTCTGCAAAGTAGACTGTTGCTGCCTTGATCCTTCACTGGATTTTGTCTATGATCTGAACAATGGACTCACAAATGACTTGATGATCCTTTGTGATAGATCTTAGTACCCTCTCAAAGCATCCCTCTGATTATACCTTGCTTGTGTTTCTGATTTGGCCTGAAACAGTTGATTTTTGAGCGTTTTGTGACCCAGAACCCAAGGGAAACGAGAGTTTCTCCTTCAGCGCAACTGCTGTGAAGGCAGTCTGCATTTCAACGCAGGTCCCGTGAAGGCTACCTGCGTTGAATGTCAAACCCACAGTGTTGGACTTGCGCTGAACCAGTTTAGCCTTGTGCAGCTGGGGTTCTCTGCTGTCTGTTGCCCTGTTTTGATCTCTGTTTTTTGCAGCCTTTAACCAGCATAGGTACCAGTCTGATAACTCCTTTTCTTTGCTTAGATTCCGCCTCCTTTTGTACAAAAGACTGTGAGTGTTTTTATGTGTTTTTACGTCATTTACAGTTTTCCTTTGCATGAGTGAAATAATCATCCTGTAGCCCTTGATTCAGATCTGATTGACTGTGATCTTAGGAGAGAGTTCATTGGCTGTTTACAGTTGATTATACATTTGCTTTTGCTTATTGGTTTGAGTTTGTCTCTTTTAAGTGTCGAAACAAGTATTCATTTCGAAAGTCGCAAAGTGATTGTAATCTCTTCTACCCTTGTTGATTTCGAAAAAAGTAAACTTGTTTGTATCTGTCATTTAAAAGAAAATTCAAAGTTGTACAAAAAGCTTTCTTTGTAGGCATCAATACTAAGAAAGCGGAAAACAAACACCTGCATTGTGCATTTGCATTTTGATAAGTTTGCATGCTTGATTTAGGAAGAGTGCATTAGAGTGTGCTGATTGCTCTTTGAGAAAAGATGGTGTCTTTCTTTTCCCTTAGTAGCTAGGATTTTCAAAGTTGAAAAGATTATAAAGCTTGCTTATCATCTTAGACTGCATTTAGGAATTGTACCATACATCTCGTGGTGATCCTGAAAGACAAACTTCTAAAAAGATCAACTTAAAATAAACTGAATGAACCTAACAACGCTTTGCAACATAACGCACAACATAGAGGTCTAGGCTAGAGACGTGTTCCGGCGTCGTTAAGCCTGGTGACTGTCGATCTCGTGGAAGGTGGGTGATTCCTCCTGAGGGACGATAGCGCTAGTACGGATTGTGCTCCCACATACCGTCGCGTATATATTGGGAGACCCCTATAGGCATATATCTTTTATCCTTAGGAAGCCGTGTCGGCCGCCCTACTGATCGCAATGCAGTGAACACAGCATTCATGAAGATCGACCGCCCGTACCTTAAAAAGTATTCTGCGGTTTTGCGAAAAGTTTGGCACACCCTCTGCCTAGAACTCCAGAGCAGTTTCTTTTGGCCTTTTTCAGACTCTATAATAGAAAAAGTCCATCCGAGCATTTGTCACTTTGGGCTCGTTAAAACATCGAAGGAGACTAGAGTCATCTTTAGCTTTTTCTCGACTCTTTAAAAGTGAAAAAGCAAGTTGTGTCTAAAGCGTCGTTAACAATTTATTTTAAACGAAACAATCACCCATTATTCCCACGTTGATCTTTAGGTTGAAAAGATGGAGCACACCAACCAAGGAATTCCCCTTGGTGGAAATCCTAGTCCCTTCTCCTCTTGGGGAGATGTTGGTGCGCCCCACATGGCCACATTGTCGCTTCCAGGATTGACAATTGGCCTACCAGTCTGGCTCTTTTCAACCAATGTCATTCAGAATACCACAATTCCTGAACAGTCGAGTCAACAGTTAGACCAGACAAGAGTTACCCACCAGCCTTCAACTTCATCTTCCTCTCCTCCTTCCTCTTCGCTTGACGGAACCGGTAAATCAAAAAACCGAGTTCCTAAGGAGAAGAAGGAGAAGAAGAAGAAAGAGAAGAAGAAGAAGGAGCCAAAGGCGTCTGGGGGCAAACAAGTGTCGTCTGACAAGAATCCACACACAGCACTCGTAAGGCCTAAATCGCCATGCGTCATATGCAAGGGAGACCACTTCCACCGAGATTGTCCCTGTATCCCTCGGATACTAAGAGACTGGTCCCCCCGTTTGCACAATTCGGTAGCATCGACCTCTGATAACCATGTCGACTGTTCACCGTCAACTAGTGGGAGTGAAGCCCCAGGACAGAATGGGAAAGCTAAATTTCCCTGCAGACTGTGTGAAGGCGATCACGCCATCCACCGTTGTCCCTTCTTAGACGAGGAAAAAAGAGTTCTGGAAGATCGCCCGATTTTACGAGCGCATCTTCCTCCTGGATATCAAAAACTCTTGCCAAATCCCTCGCTAGTTGAGAACCCGGCTGACCGGCCCAGGTGGTCAGCCGAAGCACCTGTCATTGGAGATGAACCGTCTGAATCCATACCTGACGAAAGTCTAAAGGTTGAAACGGCAGTTGACCCGGTTTTGCCTTCAGAGGCTCTATCTTTGAATGACATCATCACAGAGGAGAATAAAGACGACACCGTCCAAATTCTCTTCATCAGCACTAACTCTGATGATCGAGGGGGCAATGCCACCATTCCTTTATCGCAGGAAGGAAGTTCATCAGAGCGATATCCGGCCGTATATTCGGTCCCACAACCAAGCAACCTGGTTGTGTCCTTTGACTGTAACCAACTAGGCAGACCCCGCTTGCCAGCTAGCATACCATTCAGAATTATTGTCCAAATATACAGAATGGTAATGGCTGGTACAGTTATTGATGAAGGGGCATCTGTGAGTATCCTTTCCTCTATTGCTTGGAAAGCGCTTGGTTCGCCAGTGCTTTTGCCTGAAATGAGAAATCTATCAGGCTTTGATAAGGGAACCAGTCGCCCTTTAGGGATCCTCCCCAATGTGCCCATAACATTGAAAGGGAAGACCGTTCAAATGAACGTGATGGTCGTTCAAGGACCCTTGGATTATAACCTACTCCTTGGATGAGACTATATATATTGCATGGGAGCCATCGTCTCATCACTCTTTAGAGTAATGTGTTTTCCGCATGAAGGAAGAATGGTCAAGCTCGTGGACCAACTTTCATTCCCCGGATCACGCATCGCAAATAGTCATGAACCATCCCTAAATGGTCTATTCACGCAAGAAGTGTCTCAAACCACGGTCCGTCCTCCTGATGAGTGCGAGTAATCCGGGAGGATATGACTGGAACCCAGGGGGCATGCATCCTGGTCTGCTTCGGCAGAGAACTTTGGGTATAGGGTAGGTTTCCGCGGGAGAATATGACTAGTCCGTACCCCGTCCGTCTAGGAAAGAGGGTTGTTCTAGAATAAGATTCTTTTGTCAAAGTTATGTGAGAGGACAGAACCCGTCGCTCACCTTTGTCTATTTCGGTAGACATTGCTGAGGAACTGTTTTGTTTGAAAGATTAACGAGACAATCTTTGGGTAACCTGAAAGAGGTTAGCCTCTCTCGTTAAAACAAATGTTTTAGCGGAGGAGAAGTAGAGGTAACCTTGAAATTCTGCTTTATGCCTGGGGGCATGCAAACCTTTTGGAGTGCAAGCAAGGGGCGACTATTTATTTTTTTAAAATTTTTAGGTCCTCCCTTTAAACCTGTGGGTCTAACCCTTTAAACTCGTAGGATTAGTCGTTTCTGAACTTGCATAAAGAAAGGATGCGGAGCAAAGCGTAGTGAGATGAAGCTCCATAAAAAATAGCGATCTCCAATGAGACACTCTCATCATATGACTGGTATAATCGAGCAGTTTTAACGTGGAATTTATGCTCGTTAAAAAATAGAAAAGCGATATCGAGCAGTTTTAACGCGGAATTTATGCTCGTTAAAAAATAGAAAAGCAATAACGAGCAGTTTTAGCATAAAGTTCATGCTCGTTAAAAAATAAATGCAAGATCCGAGCAGTTTTAGCGCATAGTTCATGCTCGTTAAAAAATAAACATAAGTTTGAGCAGTGTTTTGGCGCATTCAAGCTCTTTAAAAAATGAACCCATCCCGGTAAATAACCATTGTATATGTAACCTTATCTGCCATAAAAGCCTTGGTCGTGTTTGCACCATCACCTCCACTTTTCATTTGGCCGATCGTTCACCTCCATCTGATTGTTTACCCATTTTGAGGAACAGCTGCGAAGAGTGATTTCACCTAGCCATCCTTGTGTGCCGTGATTGGAGAATTCCAACCTGTACCTGGAATCAGCTGCTAACCCTGTTTATCACTCGTTCCTCAAAAGACGAGTCTTCTTTAAGCTCTTTTCAACTGACTCGTAAAATATGAAAAGATTGCCGAGTTTTGGCCTTCCAGCTCGTTAAAGCGACCGGAAGAGCTATCCCTCCTCTAGATTTTAATCTTTTTGGACCTGAGGGATTATTGCACAAAAAGATCGAGCGCTTGTTTTGTTCGGCTTGTTAAAACTATCGAAAACTCATCCCTTCTGTATTGTTTTATACTTTTTCGGACTTAAGGGATTAGATGACGAAAAAGGAATTTTGGAGTTAACTTTACGTACCTTTTCAGACTCTCTAAAAATGAAAAGGGACCGAGTTGTCTTTGTCGTTAGACTCGTTAAAATCACTAAATAGCAACAAACTTGTCTTTAGACGAGAACGAGTTTCACTATCGCTAGCCTCGTTAAAACATAGCGATGGGCTTGCCCGAAGGGCAGGTTATAGAACAAGCATATGTTATCCTCCTCAAGCTTGACAAAAATAAAGAGGTACTGGTCAGCAATGACTGGGGAAAAATTGGGAGAAAACTAAAGAAAACTTTGATGGTAGCAAGTCGCTCTTGAACATGACACTTTTCCTCCGTACCACAATCGGGTTGGGTTGTTTCATTCACCGGTCACATCACCATGGTCTCCCCATACCATCCATAATTGGGGTAATGCTACCGATCCATCGCATCAGTGTCGCCATATGTTCAAGAGAAGTTGTTCAGAAAGAGTCAACCGGGTCCCATCCACTGCCATACATTATCCTTCATCCATTCATGACCGCCACCCTGAATCATATGTCACAGATCGTTTTCACCTCCATCAAAATCATTAGCTCCGTTCTGTGTCACTGATGTGGGATTCATTAAGGCCCTCCTTTGACGGATCGCTTCTTGTTGACATCAGCTCATTATCCAAGAAGTTGATCTAGGAACACCCCCTCAGTACTTTGAAGCTTGCATGCCTCAATGGCAAGTTTCTCACTTCCGGCGACAGGTATACATCAATGACCTTCGACCAGAAGATTTTGGGTGGTGTTCAACGCCAAGTCCTGTATTCACACCATGTGAATTGTACTGCAGTACCTTGAGGGTCATTGTCATTATCGGTGATTCCTCTTGCGCTTGTTAACGGTTTACATCATTGATCGGTAATCAATCGATGTCTTTCCATGTTCGACTTCAGCGCAATTCTCACATGGATCAACTTGTACTTAGAGTGAAGATCGAACGAGTTTGAAGACCCCGGATCTAGTTTCATCCATCTGGGCTGCGATATATATTCAGGAAAAATAAAGACATTTGACATGTACATCATTGCAGCAGATGATCATCCTACTCAAAGGATGATAATTTCACCAAAAATTATCAGTCTACCATCAGACGATTGTCTGTGCTATGTACAAAAATGAATTTATAAAGCTGAGCATGGGAATGCCCGCCTCAGCCAGATCATGAAAGCAGTATGAATCATAATGTATTGTATTGTATCTTATTACAGGTCTCCTCCCAGAAAATGGATGAACTTCGGACCCTCCTGGATAAAGCATTTCACCCGATAAACGGCCTCATACTTTAGGGGGCAACTGTTATAGACATTTTTGTGCGTTACAGCATTGAGCATGAAATGTCCATAATCTAAGGGATCCAAAGTCCCTAAACATGTTGTTCCTACCCCTAGAGGAACAAGGCTAACTAACCACAACAATTCACAGAAGTTCTCCACCTGAAACAGCTCAAAAACAAGTCAATTCAGGATCATGTCAACTGCTCCACTGAGCATCTGCGCTGAATGTCAACTGCTCCACTGTCTACCTGCGTTGAATGTCAACTGCAACAAAGGCTACCTGTGCTGAGCGAGTTTGGACAAGTGGCAGGCTCATTCCTCAATGTGTCAATGCCGAGGAAGCTTCCAAAATGACATTTGTATCAGGGAATTCGATTGGTGATGAGTAAGAGGTTCCAAATCTCCAAGTGGAAGCAAGAACCTCCAAGTGGACTCAAGAACTGAGAGAGGGAGAGGACACTAGTCAGATCTCAAGCTGACTCATCCTCTCTCCAAAATAACTATATATAGATCTCTCCTCCATGAGATCTAGAGGCTGGAATTTTGTTATTGCAAATAATTGCTATTGGTTTGAGACTGGAATCATTGGGTGCTTAATGCTTTGAAGGGAGGTGAAGATAGGAATTCCATTCTGCTGGGAAGGAGATGCTGGATTGGAGCCCTCTGGGTTGTATCTCTTCCTGAACCTTGTTATTTATCAATAAAGCTATCTTGGTTTTCTCCTATATACTGATGTATCTTTGATGTATGATTGCATTAGTGTATTTGATTTATTTCTAATCCTGAATCATTTATGAATATGAATATCTGCCTTTGTGTTGTGTTCTTCTCTTGTCTCAAGTAGCTGTTCTCTTGTCGCAAGTAGCTGTTCTCTTGTGATCTTGCAGGAAGGCAAGTAGCTGTTCTCTTGTGGTTTTGCGAGGAGGCAAGTAGCTGTGAACACCCAAAGAGAAGAGGATCTAGATTGAGGGACAAACGGAAGACACCGGTAAGTCCATTGATCTCTCTTCTTTCCCATTTCATAAAGGAAGAAACCAAAATAGCTGTCTCTGTTTGTTGCTAAGGCACTGTCACACCTTAGGTGGATAGGATCATCCTGCATAGGCATTTTTCCCCACAACAGACTTGTCCCCCCGCAGGGGTCCAGGGGGCTGATCCCCCCTAGATGGGGGGTTCGAGGGCCAACGGTCCCCCGGTGGGGGCTCGGGGCAGTGCCCCCGAAGCTAAAAACAGATGTAAAATTTCCTTGTAAAAGTATAGTAATTTCTAGAATTTGTGCCATTCATTAGGCGAATGATCTGATGGTAGAACTTATGTTTAGTTTAGGGTTTTTTTCCCTAGAAGGCAACCCCTGTCTTTGTATGAGGGAATTGTGTTTGAGGCTGTGTAATAGATGTGTAGACTGTGAGTGAGAAACAGAGAGGTGAGACTGTGAGCGAGAAACAAAGAGGTGAGACTGTGAGAGAGAAATAGAGAGGTGAGACTGTGAGAGAAAACAGAGGATATTATAGCGGATCTGCTGTAGGTTGTGTCTCTTAATTTTGTTGGATAATAGAAAGGAAGGACTGGCTATTCTGGGTGGACGTAGCCCAAACTGGGTGAACCACGTATATCTATGTCTCTCTTGTTTTATGCATTTTCTGTGTTTATATTTCAGCAATATTTTATGTGTTCCATTGCTCCGTAATATATAATTTTATAACATTGGAAGCACTTTGGGCCCAATGAAGCTACATGGGAGATCTTTGATCATATGATGGCTATGTATCCTTTTCTACTCGATGGTTGAACAAATGTATTCTGATATATGTGTTTGATGTTGTGTTTTCGTCATCTCTCTCTCTCTCTCTCTCTCTCTCTCTCTCTCTCTCTCTCTCTCTCTCTCTCTCTATATATATATATATATATATATATATATATTTCCATTCAAATTGTAAAGTGTGTTTCACTCTTTTTTACGAATTTGTGTTAAAAATAGTTCTAAAGCTCCAATAAGCGGTATGGTGTTCATGGCATGATTTTCATGGTCTCAGCAGTATGATATGATGTAAATGCTGCATTGAGCTGTATTATAAAGTTCGATTAGAAGCATGTGTTTTGACAGTTTATATGTCTCGTTGAACACCAAGGACGGTGTTCCTCGATAGGGGTGGGATTTGTAACAACCCTGGTTGATTTCCTATGTAAATAAAAATAAGACCAAAGTCATGGGAGACGTATTCCAATCTGAATTTTGGGAAAAACATAGTGATGGGGTATCATTGATGATTAATTAATGGACATGGAAATTTTGAAAGGCATTGACAAAGGCAAAGTAGCATTAATTGGCATTCAATTATGAAAATGAAGAAAAATAGGAGAAAAGGAAAGTGAAGAAACACAAAATTTCATGAGGGAAATTGAAGGAAAATGAAGAAAATAGAGGTCTCAATGATAAAAAGGCTTTTGAGGATCAATTCATAGCTTTTTTGGGTGTTTTTTGTTATTTTAGTGTTGGAGGTTTCTCATTCTCTCATACTCTTGCACGCCTAGAGTATTCTTGGAACACTTTGGCATACATTAGATTCAGAGAAAGAAGGTAAAGAAAAGCAAGAAAGCACAAGGGAACAAGTAGACCAACAACTACAACTGGGTTGTTTTGAAAATAATAGGTTGCATGTGTAATGTCCATGCCGAGTTATGGATGCATGGCATATGCATGTGATTATCTGGTTATGTGTTTTCATTGGCATGGAGGATTGTAGGGATTGACAGTGGTTTTAACCTTTTGTAGCCATTTTTTGGATAACCATGGTGTTGTGGGTTTTTCCACTTGATTGTTTTTTTTATTTTTTGTCATAATTCCTTATGGATGTGTGATGGAATAAACGCTCTAGAAGCCTTGGGACAACTTGGGTTGAGTTACTAGTCATGGAGCCTAGGTTAGGAAAAATGATATAGATCCCTTGGTGGGTTGAGTTACTAGTCCCTGGAGTCGGGTTGGACAAATGCTCTGGAGTCGTGGAAAGGTATTGATTAAGTTACTCGTTCTTGGAGCCCTAGATAGCTTGGGTAGGGACCAACCTGGTTGCTGTTATTGATATCTGACCATGATGTGGAATCACTAGTTGAGGGTTGAGGTGGTTTGGCCTCTAGAAGCCTTGGTTTGGTTTTATCTCAGTTTATTTAATCCAGGTGGATATTGGTGGCCACCCACCAATTCCACTTGGACCCCCACCATTGCTTCTTTTAGTTTGTCAGTTTCCTCAATTGTAGCACAATTTACTATTTTTAGCAGTTTTTCGAGTCCTAAACTTCTAGAGCCATTTTGAGGCCCTAAACGATGTTTTTTGGAAATCTACCACTAACGATTTTCTATCTAAAATCATCTTTTCTATCATAGTCCTCGAAGAGATATTTCCAATGGGTTATCATGCGTGTCAAATAGAGATAATATGACCAAGTCACGACCCCAGGAAGTTGGCTGTCCAACTCACCCCAACGAGGCCCATAAATTCTTGGTGTTACATCTCCTCGGGTTAGGGATTTTATTGTTTAGGGTTTGCTCTTATTTTTCAATACTAAAAAGGCCCTTGAGCCTCATTGTAAGGCAATTCAGAGGCATGTAGTTGCCACATCTCTTCTCAGAGATAAGCTACAATCGCCCTAGCTGGTTTATTTCCATTTCTGTTTGTAAGCATATTTCAACATTTTACATTAATGAAATGAAGTATTATTTCTGCTACATCTCTGTGTTTATGGTTATCTCTGTAATTTGTTGCGTTCTTGTTTAAATCCGAATTAGTGATATCAAAGCTGTCTATTTTTTTTCTCTATTTTTCTTTACATGTCCCCAACGAGGTCAGGATATAAGGAGTTAGGGCTTGAACTAGTCAAACCATTGCAAGACCAACCTCGCAAATCCTGACGACCTCCCATGGCGGATGAAAAGAAAGATGAGGGGTCAGGAGATCTTATCAAAATATTTCTCAAAGAAGCCCTCAAGCAAAAAAAGAACGCGATGATGGATAACTTTTCCCAGATCCTTCAACAGCTACCCATGGGCGATGCATCGGCTTCCAACAGCTACTCTGGAAATGCCACACCGTTTAAGGTACAAGTTAATTTTGAAATCCCCATATTCGAGGGTTAGATAAATGCAGATGCCATCGATAAATGGTTAAATATGCTAGAGGGTTATTCTTCTGTTCATGATTTTTCCAGTCGAGAAAAGATTATTTTTTCTCTTCTCAAAGAAACCCCCCACTTCAAGGACTGGGGGGAAACCTACTGCGAGTAGAAGGATGAAAGTACAGGCTCACTATTTTTAGCCGCACCCACATGGAATTCATTCCGGGATGTCATCGAGGAGCAGTACTACCCTGTCGGAAGCTATGAGAATTAGTACATAAGTGGACCACGTTGTGGCAGGGAAGGAACCAAGATGTGCTGGAGTTTACCAATATTTTCCATGCCCTTCGCACAAAGTTGGGTATTAAGGATTCGGAGCAGCATTTGGTACTCAAATACCGCAGTTGCCTGCACAAGTACATCCATGAAGAAATAGAATTCCTAAACATATCCTCACTCAGCACGGCATACTGATATGCCGTCAAGGTCGAGCAAAAGTTAAAACATAAGAAGCGAGACTTTGGATATGCGAATCCAAAGCAAGGGAAAGGTGCCCCCAACTGTAGAACAAAGGACAAAGCCAAGGCAAGGCGGCCCAAAACAACCCGCCAAAACTTCAAGCAAAGAAGAGTGTCGTGAAGCTGAAAAAGGACACGAGAAAGTGGTGTGAGTTCCATAAGAGCTCCACTCACAACACAAGTGAGGGTCGGGCCAAGCAGTCACTGGTGGCCAAGCTAAAGATTTCAAAATCATATGCATGTTCTAACTCTGAGTCAGAACTCAACAAGGGGAATGACAAAGGAAAGCAGATTATCAATGCGAAGCCCAACACCACTGTTGCCACCACAACGATCCAGAAGAAGGAACCTGAAGATGTAGAGGAGGAGGAGCGTCTCTTCCACTCCCAGATGTGGGTAAAGGGCTCCCAGCTACAGTTCATTGTCGACAGCAGGAGCTAAAAGAACCTCATTTCGGTAGAGGTCGTGAAGCGGCTAGGCTTACTGACCACAACACATCCACAACTGTACACCATCGGGTGGCTTCACCAAGGACGAGATCTTCGCGTGAGCCAACAATGTCACCTTCCATATAACATCAAGCCCTTCACAGATGAGGTATTACGTGACATTGCTCCCCTTGAGGTTTGTGATGTATTATTAGGACAACCATACTTGTGGAAGCGACACACTGTGTATAAATCAAGGCCCCGTGTTGTTATTGTTACTTTGGGAAATAAGTTGTACAGGATACCAGAGGTAGCACTGCCTACCACCATCTCTTTTGTTGCTGAAAAACAATGCAACAAGCTCATTTCCAAAACTAGGAAAGAAAATTTCCTGATGATACGCCCTCAAAGAAAGAATAAGATAGTAGCCACGACCTCTAGACAAGGCCCCTCTGCACAACAACTACAGATGGACAAGGTCGTGGAGGAGTATGAAGACATCCTCACCTCCCTTGCAGGGGTTCCTCTGCGCTGTCAGGTCATGCACTCCATTGATATGACCCTAGGTGCGCTGCTGCCCAATGGACCAATCTACTGGCACTTCGTTCTAGAGAATGATGAAATCAAGAGGCATATTTAGGAGTTGTTGCAAAAAGGTCACATCCGTCTGAGTTCATCGCCCCGTGGGAGCTTGATCGTGTTGGTATAGAAGAAGGATGGGACTTGGAGACTCTGTATTGACTATCGGGTGCTGAATAAGATCAGTTTCCGTAATAGGTACTCGATCCCATGAATTGATGACCTCCTGGACCAAATAAAGGGGGAAAAATATTTCAGCAAGATCGATTTGAAGACATGATATCACCAGGTACCAATCGAACCCCCCGATGTGTGGAAGACTACCTTCAAAGCCAAGGAGGACCTTTTCGAATGGTTGTTTATGCATTTCAGATTGACGAATGCTCCTTCAACCTTCATGAGGCTAATCAATGACATCTTGTGGCCATTCAACAACTCATTTGTAGTGGTATACTTGGATGACATCTTGATCTTCAGCCAAAGATGGGAAGAGCACCTCCACCACATCTGACATGTTCTCCAAACACTGCAGCGACACAAGTTATGTGCCAATTTGGAGAAATGCACTTTTGGCATGACCCAGGTTCAGTATCTGGGATACATTATTGATGAACATGGGGTGCATGTGGATCCAGCCAAGATCTAAGTCATTCGGGATTGGCGGTCTCCAACCACTTTGACAAAGCTCCGCAGCTTTCTAGGTATTGCCGACTTCTACTGTAGGTTCGTGTTGGGATTTTCTCAAATCACTTGGCCCTTGAGTCAAGTCACCAAGTGAGGAGTGAAAGAAAAATTCTTTTGGTCTGAATCTCAATAGAAGGCATTCACAGAGTGAAAGATCGCCTCTACTCGGCACCAGTTCTCGCATTACCAGACTTGCAACAACCATTTGAGGTCAAGACAGATGCCTCTGACTATGTTATTGGGGCAGTCCTTACTCAACATGGGCATCCAGTGGCATATCATAGTGATACACTTTTAGACACAGTCTAGAAGTATCCCACTTATGACAAAGAGATGTATTTCATTGTGCAGGCCTACCAACAATGGAAGCATTACATTTTGGGGAAGGAAACAGTCATCCACATAGACCACCGATCCCTGTAGTTCATACAAACCCAAGGGAAATTGCAGAACGATCGCCATCAGAAGTGGTCCACATACCTGCAACAGTTCCATTTAAATATCAACTATAAGAAGGGCAGAACCAATAATGTTGCAGATTGCCTTAGTCGACCACCGATCATGGTGTTAACCACCGTGCTCAGCTCTGGTGCGCACAAGACTTTTGATTGGCCACTTCTCTACAAAAGCAACCCAGAATTCGGCTACACATGTAGAAATTTTGAATAATATGAAACTTATTCATAGAGATTATCCTGATTATACACTATTGCGAAATACATGCATAATACATAACCTCTTCTACGTTGATCATCAATTTAGCAGCATTAAGAACAATGAAACATCAATCGCATGCGCACATTAACACATTATGTAACCCGGGGAAAGCATACAGCTGAAAACCCCACACTATCTGTATATTATAATGATTGAGAACATGTAACAATACATAGTACAATACTTCTCACAAGTACTTAGTACTATCTCCACCTGTTACACACAAACTAGCTCAGATCTGAATCAATCACATGTTCAAATCTCCTCCACTGTCTGCCTGCCTCCACTGCGCAATACTAAGTGAAAAAATCACGTGAGCACAGGCTACAATTACCTTGGTATTGGCCCACACTATGCAGTCCTCATTGGCATAACTCAATCCCATTGATTGTACAAGATCTCATGCACAACTATAGTCACAACTGATAGCAATCTCAACCTCTAACACCTGTCTCCACTGAACTGTCCATGCACTGAGTTAACTGATGTATTCTTTAGTTGCTTTATGAGTTAATAATTAGTGAATTAATTTAATCAATTAATTCACAAAACTCATCACTAGTGTATTCTTTAGTTAGACTAAAATACAACTAGTTTAACCAAGTCCAACTGAATACAACTCCATCAACTCCACAATCAACTCCACCAAACTCAACCACATGAGTTCTAACCGAAGTCCTACATGCAATAGCTCACTGACCCACAAAGAAAGCATATTTCCTTCTGATAGCTGCATGTGCCACATCTGTAGCTCAAACTGAAATGCTCCAAGAGGATAAGGTAATGTTTATAGTCCAAATATTATTATGAGCTAATAATATTCGACTATTCTATTTTTAGCCTAGCAGTCTAAAAATAGAAACCGCCCATATGTCTAAAAATATAAGTCCATCTATTTTTACCAACTAGACCAATCATCCACAAATAAAATCCTGCAACTCGTAGACCATGATCCATATGTCTAAAAATAGACATAGTCTAAAAATAGACTTTGCGCCAAAAATAGCCTGCGGACCAACTTAGTGAAGGCAACTCCTTTCCACTAAGCTCCATCATCTTGTTGCATTTTCAACAAAACACACCAGAAACACTTAAAGGGTCAGCATGTTCCATATTTTCACCTCCAGGATGCCCTGTTATGCCACCTGGGTCACCTTTGTGTTCCTTCAAGCGAGCGTGACAAGATGATTTGGGAAGCACACTACAGTCGAGCCGCTAGACATTTTAGGGTCGAGAAAATGGTGGTAGTGGTACAGAAGTATTTCTATTGGCCAAATCTTCTACAGGATGTCGGGAAGTACATAATATCATGCATTGCTTGCGCCATTGCCAAACTGACCATCAAGAAGCAAGGCCTCTATACCCCGCTGCCTACCCATAGTCGGCCTTGGGAATCCATCTCCATGGATTACATGTTAGGCCTTCCTTCCACTAAGCATGGAAACGGCTGTGTTTTTGTTGTCATTGATAGGTTCTTGAAGATGGCCATTATAGCGGCCTGCAAAAAGAATATCACAGCCGAAGCCACTGCTAAACTCTTCCTTGAACAAGTGTGGGTATACTTTGGGATCCCACAGCCTATCATCTCAGATCGGGACAGCAGGTTCCTCAGTACATTTTGGTCTAGTCTCTTGTCGATGCTAGACACCAAACTCACTAAGTCCCTAGCCTTCCATCATCAAACTGATGCCTAAACAAAGGTTGTCAACAGGATGATCATACACATTTTGTGCATGTATAGCTTAAAGCATCCACGCACATGGGACGAGAGCCTCCCCTATGTTCAACACAGCTACAACCGGGCTCTCCACAGCTCGACTGGCCACAACCTATTTTAGGTGGGCTTGGGATTCCAGCCATTATGTCCCATTGATGTGGCCATGCCATTTGCAACTACTCACACAAATTCGGCTCATGTCTAGTCCGAAATAGATAAGGAAAACAACTTCATTGAGGAAATTTATCTCAGAAGGCTTACAGCGTAATAATGCATTTCTTTTACCAAATAGGGATGCTAAGTAGACATCTCCAATTTAAAGTTTAAATTTGAAAATGTTCATACTTCTTAATGTTAGGGATTTACTTTATACTGATGTCATATGATTTTTGTTTAAATAATTATATGGGACCCATATTTTTTAAACTGAAATACATATTTGTATTAAATACTTTTGATAATTAAGAGATAAATACATATTTAGAACATATTTGTTTGAAATACTTTTGATTATTAAAAAATAAATACACATTTAAATTGAGATTATTATATAAAATTGAATTGAATTAAAATAACAAATTGTGAGATTATTATATTAAAAATATTGTATAATTAATACATTTTAATTTAATATTTGAAAGCATTTTTATCCCTATTAAATTTAAAATAATATTAAAAATTTCAATATATAGATGGCTATTAAGAACTTCACCGGCCATCTATATATGTTATTTGGTATTTAGAGCTACAGCGGTCTGAATGATAACAAAAAATATATATTAGTGCTAAACTGAAAGAAAAAATAAAATAAAAATAAAAAAATATCAGAGCTTAACGATATTAAAAAAAAAATATTAGAAATGAACAATAATAAAAGGAAAAAGATATTAAAGATGAACTATTAAAAAAATTAATATTAGAGTTACGGTACTCTCACTGTCACTTTTTCCAGATAAAAAAAATAAAATAGTGGTCTGACTGATGAAAAAAAATTTAAAATAATATTAGAACTGAACAATAACAATTTTTTTTGAGAGTTGAACGATTAAAAAAATAAAATTGAGCCCAACCACCGAAAAGAAAATATTAGAGATGAACGATAACAAAAAAATAAAATAATATTAGAGCCACGGGAGTGTCACTGTCACTCCTTTTTTCAATGAACGGTAACAAAAAATAAAATATTATACGAATAAATTAAGATACTAATATTTATCTGGTAGTAAAACAGAGAATTAATATATTCACTATTTTCTCCAGTAAAAAATATATTTAGCATTCAAACATGCTAAAAAATTATATTATTTTTAAAAAACCTCTTTAGAACTGTAAATAATGCATGTCCCGTTTGCCCTTTGTGTCTGTGCCGTCAAGACAATGACGGGGACTCGGGACTAGGAGGTGGAGTAATCGGGTTGGGACGAGGTTCACTATCTTTAATTTCACAGCTTGGTAATTCATTAGGTGCTAATAAGTTTTCTTACTGTCTCATGCCTTTTACCGATTCTCCTTCCAAAGTCAGCCCTTTGTTTATAGGTGACAATGCTACCTTGAATGCCACAGCTGCCGCTGTCAGTTCAACTCCTTTTGTTCAAAACAGAGCGCAATCAAGTTTCTATTACCTTTCGTTGGGAGGAATTAGCGTTGGAGGTGCATTATTATTGGATATCCCTGCTGCTACTTTTGATATTCAAGAAGATGGTAGTGGCGGATTTATGATAGACTCTGGAACCACTCTCACATATTTGTATGAAGATGCGTATCATGTTTTGAAGAAAGCCTTGATTTCTTCCATCAACCTCTCACGAGCCGATGGGTCGCGAGTCGGATGACCCACAAGAGGGGATTAGTCCATGTTGTGAAAGATATTGGGAGTGTTCAACCAATATCCAAAGCATCCATGTTCTTGTAGATCCCATTGTCAATAATGAAATGTAGTGCGGTCCCCTTCACCCACATCTATGAATGGAAGAGGCATTTCCCCTCCTCCATATCCTCTCGCTCTTCTGGTTGGAACTTTGAAGATGCAATGGTAGCACTGGGTTCTACATCAATGACTTTCTTTCCTTTATCATTTTCTAAATCAGAATGTGTGTAATCAGAAAATGTGCTAAGATCCATCTCTTTAAGATCATAAATAGCTAAGATATGTTGGAATATTATCTTCAATATATATAAATAGCTATTGATAAATTGCTCATATATTAAAGTGATATAAAGAATAAATTTACATTATAATTTAACAAATTATATTTTTTCACCAAAAGAATATTTTTAAATAAAATAGAATTGACAACTAGTGCATCCATGTTTGACAACCAGAGAGGGTGAACAATAGATTGTCCCCACATGTGGAGAAGTTTAGGAAGAAAACATTCAAGGAAACTCAAGTGAGGAGACATTACTAATAAACCAATGTGATGAGCATGATCATGAGGGGCAGCTGACAAATATAGTATGTAGGATGAGCCATTTCTGGAGAGTCAGTCAAAGGTTCAAGTTGTAGCTATGATAGTTGAGCATCCAGTGTAGACAAATACAAAGGCATTCAGTAGGGCACCATAATTTCTGATAGAGGACTTTCAGGAAAATATCATGGATTTCAAGATAGATCTTATGATGTTGACGTTGAGAATTTGGATAGTACGATACATTGTCTTACAGGAGAATAGGAAAATTGAGGAGCTCATAGGAGTAAGTGTTGAATCAACCACCAATCTTTGTAGTGTTGAAGAACAACTCAAGTCCCTCACAAGGCAGCAAGAGGAGTACAGCTAGGACTTCTAGAGCAACCCTCTACAGGGGTACATAGATAAGGCTTGCAACACTACCAACCTGCCTTTACACATTGGAGAGAGGGGCAGAGTTCTCCCAATGGATCATGTTGGGTGACCGATTGGAGCAGCATGAGTTGAGCATCAGGAAACATAAGCATAGTAGACTTATTCCATGTGTAGGCATCCTTGCATTAGATCCTTCCCACCAGGTGGACTGGTGAGAGATTATGAGTTGGAACTTTATCGATGGGATGATTCTTAGGTGGATACCCTTATCCAAGGGCATATTGCAGCTGGGGCCCTTAAGCACAAGCAGTGATGGAGGGCTGAGATGGTATCATAATCCACAGGTCCTAGGGTGGCATTGGGATCCAGTTGAATCTATTGAGGGAAAAATTGGTCGAGGGATTGTTTGGAATCTAGATATCGAAGTATACATTTAGGATCATTTAGCATGGAGGCATGAAATAACACATTGGTTTGTATGGGATCCATGTATGAGTATACAGTTGGTTTTATTGTGGATATAAGTGGATTGCTTGAGGGAAAGCAATCTTTGGGTGAGAGGATTTGTAATATCCCATTTTTTATGTGGTAAAAAGGGTAAGAATCTGCCTATGGTATTTGCCCGTGGGATTGGCCCATAGTATTTTCCTTCATTTTTTGAGGAAAAATAATAAAATAAGGTTTCTAGAGAGTCCCCCAAACCTATTAAAGGGGACAGGAGCTAAGCATCTGGATCATCTTGAGTTTTTCTATCTTATGCTATGTTTGTTGAGAAATTTGCGTGGCGAGTTCCACTTTGATCCTAGGATGAAAACTCCTCAATGACATTTGACATTGTGTGGTGGAACCATTTTGGATTCACAAGTGGGCTTAAGAGTCTTATATTACTTATCTTTTAGCAATTGTACATGCTATTGGTAGGAGTTTCAGTCTTCCTTTCATAAGTATGTATCTTGTTTTCAGTTATTAATATAAATAACAGGTTATATGTTCAGATCCCTTTGGTGTTCAATGTTTTGTTGAAAATATTTTAATTAAAATACTCAATTGTGCCAGATATATTAATATTAGGATCTTACATTATAATAAGTAAACTAATTCATATATAAATATTGCATTAGATAATCAAGTGTCTAATAAATTATTATTTAAATATATTTTATAGACATATATATGAAATTTTACATATGAGATTCTACATATATTATACTTAAGTATTATTTATCTAAAAATAAAATATAGACATAATAGCACTTTAATATTACCATAAATATCAAGGATCTATTTGTCTTTGTAATATAAGTTGTTTTTTTTTCTTATGGAAAATATTTATATCTCTATTTCTCTTTTATCTATATATATATATACACTCAAAACTTTAAAAGATAAATAAGTTGTATCTTCACTTTTATCATTAATATCTATAAATGTGGATATGTGGAATATGTTATAGATATTTTGAAATATTATATTTATTATATATAAATAGCTATTTATAAATTGATCATAGATTAAATTGACCTAAAGAATATATTTATATTTAACTATTAAATGAATCATAATTAAATATGTAAAACTATGTAATGGTAATTAATAGTTTAAAGTAGGAGGACGTGGATACCTGAGCAGGTCCCGAATAGAGGAACGTTAGGGTGGAGTGAAGGACAAAGAACTAAGGTTAAAGGCTGTTACAGAGGCATTTCTCGACGGAAGGACACAAAGGAGGGAGGTCCACTCCCTCCTATAAGCAGGCTATGGCCAGCAGGGGCAAAAGGAAAATGTTAGAGAGCCTTCAGAAGGAAGGAAAGGAAACAATGAAGAGGAAAAGGATGGAACTAAGTCAAGGGAGCATATGAGCACGAAGGAAAATGAGGAAGAAGACAAGGAGCAAGGAACAAAAGACAAAGCACACATGGGACCATGTAAACACAAGGCAGCGGTTACTCTCAGAGTCATTTTAAATGATCTGATGCTGCAGGTGCACAGGGACCACATGTAGACATATGCAATCATTTGTAAATTCATGGGTTTACAGCCCATTGTAAAAGACCTACAAATGCAGATTAAATACCACTGGAAACCAAAAGGTAGCATTGACCTACGTCTTGGGTCTAAGGGTTTCTTCACTATCGTATTTGCAAATATTGAAGATAAGGATAAAGTGTTTGAAGGAGGGCCTACTTTTATGCTGCAGTGGGCCTCTATATGCGACCATGGATTATGAATTTTGTTCCGGAATGTGAAACCTTTACATCGGTCCCAATTTGGGTAAGACTCTACTCTCTACCTCTTGATTACTGGAAAATAGAATCCTTATCTACCATAGGAAATAATTTAGGACGTTTTGCCAAAGCTTTTGAGGCCACTAGAAGGGGAAAGTATACTTCCTTTGCTAGAATCTGTGTCGAGATGGATCTCTCTGGAGCTCTGCCAGATGAGGTTATCTTGGAGGTATTTGATGAAGAATGGGTGAAAACAGTAGATTATGAACACATTCCATTCGAGTGTCGTAAATGCCACGAGCATGGGCACCTGTTCAGAGATTTCCCTATCAGTAAAATAGAGAATAAAATCAAAATTGACACAAAGAAGGAATCCGAAAGCTTCCACAAGGTGGCAAATAAAGCAAAAGGAGGTAAAAGAGGGCCAATGGCACATAAATCAGAAGGGCAACAAACTAGCCAGAACAAGTTTCAAGTCCTCGAAGAGGATGAAAGTATAACAGAAGCAGACCAGGTAAAGGAAGGAAGTCTAGTGGAGGAGGGGAAAGAAGAAGATAGTGAACAAACATAAGATAATAACAAATAGAAAGAAACTATGATGAGTGATGCAGAAATAGAGATGGACCATGAAATGACCCAGAGTGAGATGGAAATAGAGGACCATGAACTACAGGAAATTCTTGAGAAAGAGAACCTAGATTTGGAAGGTTTCTTGAATCAAGGAACCAGAGAAGGGATATACTTATTACCTCTAGAGGAGTTCAATAGAGTTCAGCAGCTGTTTATATGGAAAACCCAGAACAAAAGGGTGGAAAGACAAAGAAACAGAGATAGGAAAGGTAGTGAAGGAGTGAAAACAATGAAAACCACAGCAGGACTAGCACCCAAAAACCCAGGAAAGAAAAGAGGAAGAAAAAGCAGAACGAGCTATTGATGGAATGTGGAAAGCTAATGATAGATTCAAGTAAGATGAAAGAGATATCCAGTTACTCCTTTACCAATATCTAATTATGAAGTTCACTTCTTGGAATATCAGGGGTCTAGGTAGTAAAAGAAAACAAAGATTACTGAGTAACAAAATGAAAAAAGCAGCTCAGGATGTGATCTTCATCTAGGAAACCAAGTGTTCCATTCAGAAAATAAAAGATATCCATAGTAAATGGCTCAATAGACTTGAGTTTCTGGAAGTCAAAGTAGAGAATACAGCAGGAGGTATACTCACTCTTTGGAACCCACAAAAAATTAGCATAATTAATGCTGAGGCATCTAGGGATTATTTATCTATGGTCTTTCAACCTATGGGAGACAATGAAACCTACCTGGTTATGAATGTGTATGGCCCTAAAAGAATGGATGATAAACTTAAATTTTTAAATTCACTGGAGAATATCAGAGATAGATATGCAGGAATAACCTGGATCTTGGGGGGCGATTTCAACATGATCAAATCACTTTCAAAGAAAAAAGGGGGAACCAGAGCTCTAGGAAAAGACTCTTCAACATTTCAAACCTTTATTGATAAGATGAAGCTAGTGTACATTGTAACGAGTAATGGAATCTTTACTCGGAACAATAAAAGAGGAGGAGAGTCTCAGGTGGCCTCAAAATTAGATAGATTCATAATCTCAGAGGACCTTATTCTCAATGACAAGGAAATAGTATCAATATTTCTCCCCTTTGGAGGCTCAGATCACTGGTCGGTTCAACAGGAGGTTCAGGGCATTGGTACCCCTAGGAACAGACCTTTTCGATTTGAGAACATCTGGCTTCCCCACCTAGATTTCATCAGCAACATAGCCAAATGGTTGTAAGAAGATTTAAACATTCAAGGCACTAGAATGTTCCTTCTACAGAAAAGAATAAAACACATCAAACTCTAACTTAAAGATTGCAACAATAATGTATATGGCAATAGTTTTTAGGTGAAAAATTTTGTTGAAGGTAAAATGCAGGAATTCAACCAAGCCCTTATCACGGAGGGCTTTGATAAAGTCAAAAGTGATCAAGTCAGAAAATATCATCAAAACTGGGAGAATTTATGTAAACAAGAGGAAATATTTTGGAGACAAAAATCTAGAGTTCAGTGGCTAAAAGAAGGAGAACGTAACACTAGATTTTTCCACAAATCCACCATGGAAAATAGAGCTCATAACAAGATTTATTTTATCAGGACGGAGGAGGAAATATTCTCAATTCTCATGAAGAAATAGAAGCAGTTCTATTTCAGCACTTCGAAGCATTGCATAGGAAACCTGTTATGATAGAGAACACTCCATCAGGGACTTCACTAAACATATACCCAGGCTGGTGTCTAGAGAGGATAATTTCAACCTTTACAGGCCAGTGACTGAAGAGGAGGTTAGTGGGGTACTCAAAGAAATGCAGAATGGTAAGGCGCTAGGCCCAGATGGTTTCAATGTTGATTTCTTCAAAGCTTGTTGGAATATTGTCAAACGAGATATTTTGAATGTAGTAGAAGACTCCAGAATGAACAGAACTATTTTGAAGGCTCTGAATACCTCTTTTATAGCCCTGATCCCTAAACAGGAGTTGGGTCAAACCCCTGATAGGTACAGACCAATAGCTTTGTGCAATGTGGTTTACAAGATAATATCAAAAGTTATTGCCAATAGACTCAAACCCCTCCTTCCTACCCTAGTTTCTATGGAGCAATCTGGATATGTGGAAGGAAGGAAAATCCTTAATAACATCATTCAAGCACATGAAGTGGTGCACTCTCTAACTAGCAAGAGAAAGGCTGGAATGATCATGAAATTGGACATAGCCAAAGCTTATGATAAGCTGAATTGGACCTATATCAAGAAAGTTCTTATTGCTTTCGGGTTTGATCACAATTGGGTGAGATGGATCCTTGCTCTGATTACTTCTTCTAGTTTTTCAATTTTGGTCAATGGTTCTCCCTCGGAGACCTTTATTCCTTCTAGAGGCCTTAGGCAGGGTGATCCACTTTCTCCCTTTCTCTTCATCTTCATGATGGAAGGACTAGGTAGGTCTATCAAGCATGCAAAAGAAGTTGGAAAAATCAAAGGTCTCCAACTCTCTGACAATGGACAGGCCTTGACTCATCAACAATTCGTTGATGATACCATGCTGCAAGGAATTCCCACAGTCAAAGAAGCTCTTGCGTATAAACAAATCCTCAGTGACTTTGCCATGGATTCAGGTATGGAAGTTATTCTCTCCAAATCTAAGATTTTTTTCTTCAATACCAATATTGCTATTCAGAGGAACATATCTAGAATTCTGGGCTTTCGAAGAGATTCTCTCCCCTCAAAATATCTAGGAGTTCCTCTAACTGCTAAACCATTACACAAGAGCATCTGGGAACCAGTGATTAGAAAATTTCTTGATAAAACCAAGAAATAGACTATAAGATCCTTAAACTTGGCTGGTAGGTTGGTGTTCACGAAGGTTGTACTTCAATCAATCCCAGTCTTTATGCTCTAAACTCTCCCAGCTCCTAAATGAGTCCTACATCAATTGAGAAACATAGAAAGAGACTTTCTATGAGGCAAGGGGGAAGAAAAGAAGAAATGGGCCTTAGTAGCCTAGGAAAAAGTTTGCAAACCCAAAAACCAGGGGGGTCTGGGATTGGAGGATACTATGATTATTAGCAAGGCTTTAGGAGAAAAATTATGGTGGTGCTGGATAATAGAACCAAAGGCTCAATGGGCTATTATTTGGAAAGAAAAATATGCTAGCTCATGGCAAGATAATGACCACATAAGGATGGATGGTAATATAAAGGGATCACACATTTGGAATAAAGCTTGGGAAATTAGGGGCTTAGTTGAAGATAACAGCTTCTAGGAAATTAGAGAGGGAGACTTAACTTTATTCTTGGAGGACAAATGGCAACAAGAAATTATTCTGTTAAAAGAGGATTTGGAGGACCTCAAAGATGAGGTAGAAACTAAGGGGCTTTCCAAGGTTAAGGATTTTTGGGACCAAAACAACAGTATAGGGAAATGGAGAAATTCGAAGAAATTTGATTTCAGAGATGACAGCCCCCTAGAAGCTAAGGTTGAGACACTAATGAAAGTGTTAGAACAAAGGAAAATTCTAGTATCAGGGGGGCAAGACCAGCTGAGATGGGGCAACAACAATGAAGGTAACTTTAAACTCAAGGAAGCAAAACTCATACTCCTTGAACTAGATTCCCATGCTCCGGATAGGATTTGGCAAAATCTATGGAGGCATCAAGGTTGGATGAAAATTAAACTCTTCATATGGCTGGTTCTGCATGGGAAAATTCAGACCTGGGATAACATTCGGAAGAGGGGTGTCTTGGGGCCTTCCAAATGCCATCTCTGTGAAGCTCAAGAGGAAACAATGGAGCACCTTCTCAACAAATTCATTTTCACTTCCAAGTTATGGGATGCTTTTTCCTCCATCTTCCAACAGTCTGATAAGGACAATGGAAGTATTATCAATATCCTTATCATCTGGAGAAGAAACTTTTCAGATAATAAATTTCTTGGTTCTACTTGAGCCCTTACACCAAGCTTCATTATTTGGAATGTCTAGAAAGAAAGGAACAATAGAATCTTCAAGAATGTTAAGAAACCTTCCCAATGCCTTTATGATCTGATCCTAAAATAACTTAAGGAGATGATTGGCACTATAGTTCGAAATCTCCCTATGAATCCTCCTTCAACAATAGATTTAAGGATTCTTTGTCAGCTAGAGTTGCAGGGACTTATTCCTCAGGGCTTGGGTAGGAAAGTTTCAATTTTGGATCCTGAGCTAGATTTCTAGCATCCTCCCCCTAAGGGTTTTCTGAAATTCAACATTGATGGGGCTTCAAAAGGTAATCCGGGCATGGCCGGCTATGGAGGGGTGTTAAGGGATGAAAATGGAAGTATTTTGTTCATCTTCTATTGCCATTTAGGAAGAGCCACCAACAACATGGCAGAATTAATGGCTATGGAGCATTGTCTAGAGTTCCTGGTTCAGAATAACCGCAAAAATGTGATCATTGAAGCTGATTCAGAGTTAATCATTAACTCGGTCAAGAGAATTAGCTGGGGCACAAAGCCAGAAAAAGCCTCAAGAAACTGGAGGCTGGTACAGGTCTTTCAACGGATTCACAGCCACCTCCAGAAACTAAGAACAGTGAGTTTTATACATGTGCGAAGAATGGCCAATAAACTTGCAGATTTTTTGGCCAATCAAGGAGTGATTTGCACAGATAATAGGGTGGTGACGAACTAGCAAGAGCTACCTCAGAATAGATTAAAAGCGAAATGTCAAGACCTAGCAGATGAAGATAAGACAGTGTTTATGAAAAGAGCCATGGAGGCGGGGTACAGATGACCAGCAGTTTTGTGTTTAGTGGTTTGCTCATAGTTGGGTCTTTTGAGGGGTTGCTCACAGTAGGGTCTTTTGAGGTTTGTTTAGCAGTTTTCTCACAGCTGGGTCAACCTTTGAATCCAGGGTTAATATGTTCATTGTAGTTTCCAGTTGCAATAGTGCGGGGGACTTGGTTTTTTGGTTAACAGGCATGATGGCGGTTGCTTTATGTCACATCGGATTAGGAAGGGTAGATGTAGCAAGAGGTCGGGAGCCGGGAACTCTCGGTGGTCGTGAAACCAGGGGTTTTTTCTCTTTGTTCACATTATCGTGGACTAAGCGATTTTACGGTGATTACAGCCATAGCAAGTGGGAAGTGTTTTTTCCCTTTCGGGAGTGATTCCATTCAGCGTGCTCCACATGGAGGTGGGGTTGGGAGGATTACTGCCCTTATCGCATGCTATTGTTCGTGAATGTAGGCGAGTGCGATATGATCCTCAACTGTCGGATCTTGCAAGGCAGATCTATGGTTGAGATTGATCGAGCGTGTTGGTGGGTCCATATGGTAAACGTCATGCTGCTTAGCATAGCGATATTAGCCATAACCGTTGGATCGAGTGGGGAGGTTCGATGGTTGAGATTTAAGAAGCAAGTTAGAAAAATGGCGGGAAGTAATTTGTTCTTGGGGGCAAGAGGCTTATCACTCATTTCACTGATTCATGAGTAAGGGAGTTGTGTGGATTTGAAAACTTTTTAGTTTGGCACTTTTGTTCCTCTTTGGGTTCGAATCCAGTTTCTTGTATTTTTCTTTAAAGAGTTGTAAGGTTTGATTGTAGGGGGTGAGGCTTTTGCCTTGAGCCTGGTTTCAGGTTTTGCTAGGTTCTCTCCTTCATCCACAGCCCATCGATATTGTTGTATTTTATGTACTTTTTTTGTTGTTTAATGGAATAGAAGGTTCGACGCTTGCATTAGCAAAAAAAAATTAATAGTTTAAAGTAATTTAAAGTTATGTGTCACTTAATTGTTGTTATAATAAATAACTTTATGTTAATAGTATATTAAGAGAATATAATTCTAATAATATGAAAACATAGATTATAGACTCTAAATTTATTAATTTTATCATTTTATAATTAGTTGTAATAAGTAAACTAATTCATATATAAATATTACATTAGATAATCAAGTATTTAATAAATTATTATTTAAATATTATATATATATATATCTATATATATATGAAATTTTACATATATCATATTAAAATATTATTTATTTGATAATTAAGTATTTAATAAATTATTATTTAAATATATTATATATTTATATCTATATCTATATCTATATATATATAGATATATGAAATTTTACATATATCATATTAAAATATTATTTATTTTAAAATAAAATATAGATATAATAGCATTTTAAGATTATCATAAATATCAAAGATCATTATATCATTAGATTTAATTAGTATAATAGATATTATAATATTTAAATCTGAAATTAACTTAATATTGGTTTAAATATTAAATGAATCTAAATTGTAAAATTATATTACTTACCTATTTACTTAGCAAACTATTTTTCTCCAACAATAATTATCAAAATCGTTCTTCATAAGATAATTAAAGATTTTTACATTTTAATTTAAATTGATATTAAATTTTAAATAATATTCAAAATTTCTAAAATTTCATCAACCATATGAAATTAAATATATATAAAAATATTACAATTAAAAAATCTTAAAAGCTCCCACATTCTTGTGGATCTCATTCTCTTCTTCTAAAATACATAGAAAAATAAATAAAATTTCACCTTAATAATATTAAAATAAAATAAAATATTTCATAAATAACTTTTAATAAAACATTTTCTAATAAAACACAATATGTATCCATTCTGTATATATATTAAACAATAGCTGCACATTCAAAGTGTCGTAGATATTTTTTTACTTAAATTTTATATTAATAAATTATATTTTTTTCACTTGAAAATACCTTTAAATAACATAGAATATTAAATTATTAAATTTTGTAAATCTTATAATAACACATTACATTATGCGATATGAGTGCGATGCAAAACCTAATATGTTTTGCTTCGATGATCTTAATGTGTAATTACAAGGATGCTCAATCATTACACTAGGGAATCCATATTTATTTGGTCTTCAAATAAGGGGTTATCAAAGTTAATTTGAACCTTTAAGAGTGTCACAACTCTGAAATTGTTTCTTGTTTAACATTCCTCATTCACTACCAATAGTTATCAAAGGATGTGGCAAGATTCCCCATCATCTTATTCCTCTGTTACATGAGTGCTTCCTCAAGCAACAACTTGATAAGATCTCCTAATTTGTCACATGTCTTTTCTTTTTCCATGGGAGGTGACTTGCATTGGTGAGAGTGGTTATCCTCATGTGAAAATAGCATGAGATTCAACTCTCTATACCTTGACCTCATGAAAGATATGTGCTAGAAAATGTCGAGAAGATTGCTTTGATACCACTAATCTAGACACCTTTAGGAATGAGACAAAATTTCGATGATAGAATATGTTACAAAAGGATAGAAAATAATGTAAAGGAAATATGATAATAGAATATAATAGAAGTGCAAAGAATATAATGAGTAGAAAATAATAATATGAAAAGAGTTTAATTTCTTTTATTAAATGGTAATATTATCATAAGTCTACATCGTTAGAAAAATTCAAAGGTGAATGTCTGCATTTATATATTATCATGAAGTGCATTTTCACATAGAACTCACACACTTGCATTATTTGTTTTATTATTAAATATCATGTCTTAAGACCATTGGTAATCAGTATGGGTGGATAACATGGGTAAATACCATGGTGAATGCCATAGGTGAATACTATAGAGAGTTACTAGGGCAAGGGCCATGGGTGAATTTGTGGAAACTTTGAGCTTGTAACCTCTCAATGGAAAAAATATAAGATTAATTGTATTAATTCAATAAAAATAATGTATATCCACCAATTTTCACATAAACCTCATTACAAGAGCATTGTGTCCAAACCTTATAGTTGTGATATATAATAAGACAGATTAATCATGTTGATCCCATGAAAAGGATGGATTAGTCACCAATTTTCTCTCAGATCATGATAGTTCTATCATTAAAATTATGCATAAAAAAATTATATTGACTATATAACTTAGTAAATTTGCCAATAAAAAAAATACATTGTTATATCAAAATTACTATAAAACGTCACCAAATTATTATATTAAGAATTAGAAATTATTTGAAATAATTAAAAATGATATGGGTGTTAATTTATAATAATAATAATTTGTTAATTGTTTTAACTTGGATAGTTACTTAGAATAATTGTCCTTCTTCTTATCTAAATTCCAATCATAAAATAACTTCTAAAAATTAAACCAAATATAATGAATATAAATAATCAAAAATATCTAATTCTAAATCTTTTGTACCAAGCTATATTTATTATAATTATGGCTAAACATTTATTGTCACCTAAGTATTGGAAGCATTGCTTCACCGGGAAAAAACTAGTTGATAATGTATTGTATATACTAGTTTTAAACTAAGCTAATATGGTAGTTGATAATGTATTGTATATATTAGTTTTAAACTAAGTTAATATGGTAGTTGATAATGTATTGTATATACTAGCTTTAAACTAAGCTAATATGGTAGTTGATAATGTATTGTATATGTTAATTTTAAACTAAGTTAATATGGTAGTTGATAATGTATTGTATACTAGTTTTAAACTAAGCTAATATGGTAGTTGATAATGTATTATATATATTAGTTTTAAACTAAGTTAATATGGTAGCTGATAATGTATTGTATATACTATTTTTTAAACTGATCTAATATGGTAGTTGATAATGTATTGTATATACTAGTTTTAAACTAAGCTAATATGGGTGGGTGCTTCGAGAAGAGGCCAAATAACATGTCAAACCACAAAGTTTAGTTAGAATTTAGTTAAAATCATCATGATAATCTTAAGGAATTATATGATTTTTGAAACTTTTGCTTAAAATAAATTTTTTTTTTTTTTTTAAATATTCATATTAAATTCAAAATAGCATTAAAAGTTGACCCGGGTGATGGAGTGGTTAAGGAGCCATAGTGGCGATGTCAGAAATTGGCCGAAGCGAGGACTGCTTACCACAACTCGCATGAGGGAAAGGCAGAACGTGGAGAGGTACCGCCGAACAGTCGAGAGAAGTGGTGTGAGGAATGTCAGGACTAGGAGAGGTGGGAAGGACGGTGATGAAGGAAGGATAGGACAACAGGGTGATGCGAGGAGGTATGAGAAAGGGAGTAAGGAAGGAAGGATGGGTAGAGTTAGAGAGGAGCGAAGAAGAAGCGCGATGAGGAAGCCAGACAAGCAGCCAGAACACAGGAAGCGAAATCCCGGGTATGTCTTCTGTCTATGCTTTGTAATTCGAATAGCAGATTGCAATATGTTGGGTGGGGTTAGAAACAAGGGTCTTGGGGAGAAGGCAAAGCCTAGTGAGAAGGTGTTGCCGCATAAACAGCATAGGAATTGGGGGAAGAAAGACCCTGATAACTCGACTCCAATCTTGTGATTGACTAGGCTAATAGGAAAGTGGATGCTAATATTCCAAGTATGCTAAAAAATAATAAACTTAAAAAGTCTCACATTCTTGTGCATCACATTCTCTTCTTATAAAATAAATAGCAAAAATTAAAATTGAGCTTTTATAATATTAAAATAAAAAACAACAAAATAAAATAAGATATTTTACAAATGTCTTTTAATAAAACGTTTCTAATAAAAAAGAATATATATCCATATTATATTATATTATATCATATTATATTATATTATATTATATATATATATAAACAAAAGATACAGCCTAAATGTTTTTTAATTATATTTTTTCACATAAAAATATTTTTAAATAAAATAAATATTAAAGTACTAAATTCTAACTGCAGCTAACAAATGTTTTTAAACATAAATTTTATAAAACACATTATATCGTTAGCAGAGTTAAGTGTAGTTCTTCTCCCCCTACTGTGGGTGGGAGGCAAGAAAGACATGAAGAAGCGTGCGTAGCATGCGTATAGGTTAGGGTTTAAGGGATTCTATGAGGCAATTTATGAAATATATATATATAAAATATGCGGACCATCACGGTTTTTAATCAAGGTTTATTAATTGTAATAATAAATATATGTATTGGAGTAGACTTGGATCTCCAAAACTAGAGAGCAAACGAAACGACTTCTAATTGTAATAATAAACGTATGTATTACTTTAACTGGACTTCGATCCCCAAAATTAGAGATCAAACGAAATTAGAAATTACTTTTGAATGTACTTCTATCTCCAAATATAGAGTAGAGTTCAAACACACATTATTTAAAGAACTAATTCTATGTCCAATAGACAGACAGAGAAATCATCCCCTCTCCTCTGGTAGAGTAAACCATTCGCTACGCCTCAACGTACGTACGTGTTTTCCATTCACGAAGCATGGCTGCACAATCTCCTTGCAGTGCTCCCTGCAAACCCCTCCTTATTCATTTGTTGTTATTGCTGTCCCTATTACCATTGATGCAATGCAGGCCGCTTGGGCGCAAGGTTCCAGTGCCTGAGCAGAAACCCGCTGTTGGGTTGAGAATAGATCTGGTGCATAGAGACTCATGGCTTTCCCCATTCTTTCCAGGGAATATTACGTCCACTGAAAGGGTTAAGCGAGCAGTGCAACGCAGTCAAGCAAGGGTTCAAGCACTGCATAAATCTGTAGTTCTAAAGGCTGCTGCTCAATTAGCTCATAAAAGTGCAAGAATCCAAGCTCCGATAAGTGCAGGAAGTGGAGAATTTTTTATGGAGGTAGGAATTGGTGAGCCGCCTTTATCATATTCTGGAATTCTAGACACGGGCAGTGACTTGATATGGACACAGTGTTTGCCCTGTGATTATTGCTATAATCAAACCTCTCCAATCTACGATCCTATCCAGTCCTCCACTTTCATGACCGTCCCATGCAATAGCTCTGAGTGCCAGGCAAAACCTAATATGGGTTGCAACGCTGATCATCTGTGTAATTACAGGTATGCGTATGGTGATGACTCCTTCAGCACAGGGACCCTCTCAATTGAAAGGTTTACCTTTTCATCAGAGTCAGTCGACGAGATTCAGTTTGGTTGCGGCGTAAACAATGAAGGCCACTTCGGCCAAACAGGTGGAATGGTAGGCTTCGGACGAGGTCACTTATCTTTAATTTCACAGCTTGGACGTTCAGTAGGAAGTGATAAGTTTGCTTACTGCCTCACGTCTTTTAATGATTATCCTTCCCGAGGCAGCCCTTTGTTTATAGGTCACACTGCTACTTTCAAGGGCGCGGCTGCTGTCAGTTCAACTCCTTTTATTCAAAACAGCGCAGCATCAAGTTCCTATTATCTTTCGTTGGGAGGAATTAGCCTTGGAGGTGCACTATTGGATATCCCTGATGATTCTTTTGATATTGATCAAAACGATGGTAGTGGCGGATTTGTGATAGACTCTGGAACCACTTTCACATTTCTGTATGACGGTGCATATCAAGTTTTGAGGAAATCCTTAATCTCTTCTTCCAGTCACTTGCAGCAAGTGGATGGGTCAGACATCGGACTAGACCTCTGTTTTAACTTTCCAGCTAATAACGATTTTAACTTTCCCACTTTAACATTCCACTTCGAGGGAGCAGATTATAATGTGGAGCCAGAAAACTACATGTACGTTGATACCAGTGGTGTTATCTGCCTGGCAATGCTACCTAGTCCAAACATGTCCATATTAGGCAATTTTCAACAGCACAACTACCAAATTCTCTATGACGTCGGCACCAACATGTTCTCTTTTGCACCCGCAGTTTGTGATGCCTTGTAAGCGAGCACATGGATACCTGTTTTCTCTCTCCTAGACTATTAGATTAGATGATTAAAGTGGGTTGCTGCGGGTCTTTGAAAAAAAAAATTGTCATAGAATTTTATGTTTCTTCCTAGGATTTCGTTCTGCTCAATTATCAGCATATGTAAACACTTTTTTTTTCAGACTATATGCAAATATGTAATTAGCAAGGTTGCTTTTGTGATTTCAAATTCATTGGGCCATGAATTCTTTACTGTGTATGGAATATTGATCAAATTCATTAAACCATAGATTGTGTATGGAATATAGATAATTTAATGAAAGGCCAACGTCATTCAATGGTATATTCAGGGTAATATTAACTATTAAAATACTAAGAAAAAAAAGAAAAAATTGCTGAAAGCTTATCATTCTAAAATGGATTAGACAATAATGATTTTTTTGAGATTGAACATTGCATTTATAATTTGTCATGTAACTGTTGCATGTTTTCTTGAAGCACAAGAATTGACTGAATCGTGCCCAGTCATTCAAACAGATAGTTAAGGCCCTGAACTCTGAGGTAATATACCCTGAACTGTCGTAATCTGTCCGATAAATAAAATCTCATTTACTCAACTTTGAGTTGAAATCATATAAACTTACCTAACTCACAAAAATACAACAAATACAATTGAAATCAATTTATCAATTTTGTGAGCAAACAGTCGAACATATGTGGATTGAACCCTCAACGTTTCAAGAATCCGCTCTCATATGCATGAGCAAACTTTACTACATGCTATAACTGAAACCCGTAAGAACGAATTGGTGCTAAACCCAGAAAAAATTACCATATAGAGAAGAGGAAACATAGATTAATTTGTATTGTTTAAAAGACATTGCAACAGGATTGCTCATTCCAGTAAAGAGAGTAATATGGCAGCCGAATCACCTATTTGGGTCTCAGTTCCTACAATTACTCTCTTGTAACCCTAAGGTAGACGCATAACAACATTATCAACTAAAATGTCGGCAAGACCGGCCATAGATTAACTCTATTTAATCATCTCCGGAAGTTCAAAAGGTGACCCTGCATAAAGCAAAACCCTCAGTGGCTAGAGTAACCAACCTGGAGCATGGAAGAGAAAAATCATAAGTGGATGCCACGCCTTGTTTTCCGAATTGTTGAGAAAAGGAGTTGCTGGGCGATACTTAACCTGCCGTCAGATTTAAGAGGTGAGTTAGAGAATTCCAGCAGAGACAGTTAAGGAACCAAAGAAAAACACGCTTGTAACAATATAGTACCTGTAGAGTGGTGTTGGGGTGACAATGCACGCCTGAGTGAGTGAAACAAGACTGTAATTAAATTCCATAAGCATTTATCAGTTTCCTTTCTTTTGCAAAGGATTCGATACTGTTTCCAGAGAAAACGGTTTCCAACAATTACCTGAGGAAGGAAGCTGACCATAGCCTTTCCTTCACCTGTGGATGCAAGGCCGAAACCTGTAAGAACAACCTGCATTGACAGTGCAACAAATTAGGGCTTCTATATAGATATAACCGTCAACGAGGGTCAACGAGGGAAAGAGCAAGAAGCCTAATCTCTTCAAAATATATAGCAATCAAAATACTCGGTGTACCTGCAAAGGAGACGACCTCTAGTGTACTTAACCTTCTTACACCATGGAAACCAAACATGCAGGTTGCAGAGCGCTTAACCCCAGCAGCAAAATGACTGAATGAACCTCGTCTTTGGAGCCAGATGGGGAATTGGTTACCTCAACCAACCCGCCCTGAATGTTGAACCTCGGATTAGTGGAGGTCCATCGCACGGTATGCTGAGCTCCAGGTGTCCAAGATCATGAGAGGTCCATGGCACAGTATGCTGAGCTCCAGGTGTCCAAGATCATGAGATATTTCTAGATACGAGTACATTGGGATAAAGAGTTGAATTTAATAAAGTCAGGTGTGCATCTGTGGGGGGAGGGTTGTAAATATTAGTCATTAACCTTATTACTCAACAGTAACATTAATGCATTGGTAATCGAATCTTTAAAGGTGTATGATGGCCTGATATCAAGCGATAAAAGGTGTATTATAACCATGTATTAATTCCTATAACTACAAAATTTCAATTTTTATTAAGTCAATGGGTGAGTGTCCAACTCACCTTTCCACCTCATAAGCAAGCCCTACAACTTTTCTTATAGATAAATGTTAATACGTATATCACGTATCAAAATATTAATAGTTTCCGATGTTTAACCTAAAAAAAATCATTCTCCATTTCCCATCACCACTTGACTTTTGCTAGGCATTGACATGTCTTTAGCCAAATAGCGTTGTTAACATCTATCACATATTACTCATTATGTCTACTTAACATGAACAATCGTTGAAATTATATTTTTCACATCATCATATAATTTACACATGAAATTATATTTTTCTTGGTTCCGTTGTAAGGTTCCATCTTCAGGCCCAATTTTTTTTTAAGGTTATCTTTTGTATTTCAATTTGGCTCATGTGTTGATGTGTTCAGCTTACAACCATAAACTAACAAGGACCCGGTGTAGAAGTCTTATTTTCTGTTGATATTCCATTTATCAAATCATAACTATATATGACTTACGAGGTTTATGGTAATACATTAATACTCTGATATCGATTTGCTTATGATAATTCACTTATGAGGTTTATGGTAATACATTGATACTTTGATATCAATTTACCTATGATAAATCACGGGTTGACCATATAGTAATGTCAATTGTAGGGAAGGTCGTTGTTAAGTGATGTTCATTACATTGACTTGATATAAAAATACTTAAGCATTAAACCTTCTAGCTAGGAGATGTGTTGATAAATTCCCCACCACATTACTTAGTTTTGGGTACTTTTTCGATATAGCACCTAGTGCTAAGGGTTCATACTTTGAAAAATTCATGTATGGTTGTGTAGATCTCAACAACGTGGAAATGTGGGTTCAACACCTGATTATCTCTTTGTTGCCCTATAAGGGAAAAGGTGACAAAATAAGTTTGGGATTATATATTGTAGATATGAATAGTCTATTAGCGTGGACGTGGGATTCCAAGCCCAAGGGGTTCCCACTCAACTAAAAAAGCTCTACATACAACAAACTCACAATGAGGCCCAACTCAGTCTCACACAAACAAATTCTAACATTAGGACACCAATCCATACATTCATGTGTGGTGAGACAGTTGGGTTCTTTGGGTGAAACCCATGAGGTTAGGGTTCAAATCACATTGAGTATATTGTCCTACTATGGTGTGCAGCTCAAGGAGTAGACTCCCCCCTAGCGTGAGCCTCAGCTCTTGCCAAAATCATAAAAAATCATAAGAAATTAGTATATCTCACTTGCAGGTTGTTGGATGTACTCTTGGTGTTATAGTGGCAGCTACAAGAATTGATCCTGGGTCTTCCTTAGATTAGGTACCGATTCACCACGTTGTTAAAAAAAACATTAGGACACTAATCCAACATTAGGGTTCATAAGATGATTCTTTCATATTTTTCTCTTCTTTTAAAGTATATTTCTAATGCCCCTCAACTCTCATGCCAAATTATCTCATTTATTATTATTGTCATTTTTTAAAACTCCCTTATTTTATTATTTTCCTCTAACCTCCTGTATTTTATTTTTTTTTTTCTAACTTCCCTTTATTTATTACTTTCTTCTAACTTCTTTTATTTTATCATTTTCCTATAACGTCTCTTACTTTATTATTTTCTTCTAACTTCCCTTATTTTATTTGTTTCTTTTATTTCAATTGTTAATTAGATATTCATTTTTTATACTTCCTCTACGACGGTTCTCATGAACATATTTTTTCTTAGTTTTAAAATTTTGTTTCTTTTATTTCATGCACAACTCCTCCCTTTAAATCTAGAACCAAATCAACATTTTATTTCCATTATTTCTAAATTATAATATTCCCCCCACATGTTTTAGGATGGATAAAATACTTAATCAAGTTAAATTATATTTTTTCTTAGTTTTAAAATTTTGTTTCTTTTATTTCAACCACAACTCCTCCCTTTAAAACTAGAAGCAAATCAACATTTTATTTCCATTATTTCTAAATTATAATATTCCCCCATGTTTTAGGATGGATAAAATACTCAATTAATTTAAATTTACTTTATTTGATATTTTTTTAAAGTTTCATTTATTTCTATCTCCATAATTGTCTTTTCTAAAGATTTTCTAATTTCCAAATAAAATATAACTTTAAACTCACTTTTGACATGTATTGTTTGACTTCAGTGCTTTGACACAATGACTTAAAATTCAATCTACCTTTTTATATCCCAATACCAATGGTGCCAAGTTGATTGTTCCCTTCAATAACTGCTCAGATAGTTCTAAGGGTGTTACAATACTTTCCTTTCAAATACCTTTTTGTGTTCAGATACCAAGAGTGTCAATTTTGTTGTGCCCTTCAAGAACTCCTCACATTGTTCCAAGGGTGATAAAACACTTTCCCTTCAAGCATCTATGACTAATATAGCAATTTCTTTAATTTGAATGAATGGCAAGTAGATATAAATATACATTTATTTCTCTCATTAGATAGACTGATTTCTTAATGACCTTTGTTTATTTTTAGCAGAACTCTTTTTGTAATTACATCTATAATATCATTGTAAGAATTAAGCTTATGCTTTTGAGAATGATCTCTAGTGAGAAATTTGAGTACCTCAGTGGTCAAATGATACATTAAGAAATTGGTCCAATATATAGAGGGGCACACAATCAAAACTAAAAACATACCCATATTAGTGATGAAGTTATATCTTTCCAAGTTTTATGACTTGGTTTCATGGAACATTTCAAAAATATTATTAATTTTCATTGGCTTTAATGTAAACATGGTGAATTGGATTATCAATTGTGTTCATTTATCCTCATTTCTAATATTAATGAATGGGGAAGGATCTAATATGTTTAGGCCCTCTACAGGACTTCGACTAGGGTGTGCCCTCTCTCTATACTTAGTTTTCATAACTTTAGAGTATCTTAGTTGGATGATAATTAGGTCTATATAGTCTCAGCCCATTCAAGTAATTTTGATGGGAAAAAGCTTACAAGTCACTCACCTATTACTTGTGGAAAATGTACTTTTATTATGATATTATAATGATAGTGAAGGTGAGTGATTTAAATGGATCATACAATCATTTTGTAACGTGACTATCATGAAGGTTAATATCAAGATATTTACTATATACTTTTTTGACTTTGTGGATGGAGTCAAGCAACTAGTGAAAAAAAATTTAGTTATTAGGATAATGGTTTAAATGGTGGTTTCAATTATTTTGGATTCAATATTAAGCCAAATGACTACATAGTAGAGGACTAGAAGCGATGAAAGGCTAAAGAGGTAAATATAATATACTTCTAGTGTCATCATTAGATTCCAATGGGTTGAATAGTAGTGTTGGAGGCTATTCATGTTTATTCCAATTTGTGAGCTCCAATCCCTAAAATTATCTTAAATAGAATCTATAAGATAACCTTTAATTATATGTTGTAAGGATCGAAATAATATTTGGGGGTCATCTTGTTATTTGGTCTCAGATAGCTCCTCCCATGAAGCAAGGATGTTAGGGGCTTAAGAGTATTCTTAATTTTGGGATAGTTTTCTTCATTAGGATTTAGGGAAAATTTATGGAGGTACCTTTTCTATTACCAAATATAATTGGATTTATCACCATGACGAACATGAGATTCTCCTTCCTATGGCTCATTAAACATACTAGGTAGGATTCTTTAGAAGGATGAACTTATAGTGCAAGCATATGTTATCCCATTTAAGCTTGCAATTAAAAATAATTGCGGTACCTGCTAGAAATGGTGGGGGAAAATTTGGAAATCTAATCAGTTGTGTCGGAAGCTCACTCTTGAACATGATACTTTCTGCTTCATGTTGAGTTGGGATACCCTCCTTTGTATCATTGAACTTCCTGGGTTGGGCCATTCATTTTTTCCTTTTGTTTAATCTCCACCACGTCGTCATGACCACCGATCCTATGGATCCAAAAGCTGTCAAACTTCTAGTTGTGTCACCGATATGTTCAAGAGTTGTCCTTCTGCAGTTACACTTACCTCTGATTCTTTGTATCATCCAAAATCATTATGCATCCCTTTGTCTTGTGTCAATGATGTCGGATATGTTATGGCCCTCCTTCAACACAGTTGCTTCCTATCGACTTCAACTCATTATCCGAGAAGTTGACCGAGAGACTCCTTTCCAGTACCTTAGAGCGTGCATGCCCTAATGGCAAGTTCTTTACACTCGACGACAAGTTCACATCATTGGATTTCGATCGAATGATTTCATAGGTGTTCGACTTCAGTTCCTCTATTCACATTCCGTGGATTGTGCTGATAGTACCTTGAGGACCATTATCATTATTGGTGGTTTCTCTCACGCTTGTTAACAGTTTACATCATTGACTGGTAATCAAGCGACTTTCTAGCATGGTTGACATCAACACATCTATTCACATGCTAGAATTTGTACTTTGATCGGGTTGTGTTAGAACGCAAGACCCTGGGCTTAGATCTCAAAAGTCCAGGTTGTAAAGTGACGTGATATGATTATGTTGATATATATGTTCAGATGGATGGCTGTGACCATACCATGAGTTCTCATATGTGATCCTTCTCATTAATGGATGGTTGTGACCATACCTTGGTCTCGATATGATCCTCTTTATCGAATGGGTGCACCCATACCTGGATCCATTTACATGATCATTCTCTGGATCGCTGCATCCATACCACGATTCATGTGTCATTTGATAGAGTTTTCAGTTATGTATATGTGTTTGTACTTTCTTGCAAGTTTTCCGACGACAGACTCTGGTTCCCCACACTAATTCATAAAGCATCTCATCCCTCACTATATTTCGGCCTTCATGCTTTAGGAGGCATCTATTACACAACATTTTGTCACTGTCCTTGTACTCCCCGTTCGTTGATACTGGAGGACCTCTACAGTGAACCCTACATGCTTTCCCTTCATGAAGAAACTCCCATTGTGTCCCTCTTCATGAACAGAACAATTCCCTTTTGCACCATTTCCCCCAAATCTTATGTTTTTCTCAATTTACAAGACCGGCGCTAATGACCTTTGTCCTCCTCACGCCAATATGTAGGGATTAACACTGTCCTTAGCATCGACTGGAACCACTGAGAAATAAGGATTCGAAGCTTCTAGCTCTACAAGCTTCGTAATGGAAGTCTGGTAAATGGTTTCGCTTAATGTCTCTTGACCTGTTAAGTTCAATTACAATTTGTCTATTATCACTGTTGTTGTTTACTTGTTTCAGGTGTTCAAAGAAGGAAACAAGAGATTGGTAGAGCGAGCAAGCAAGGTCATCATCAAACGGGATAAGCGTACTAAGAGGTAGGCCCTCTTAATTGGTTCTAACCTAAGGAAATTTTCCATGGAATGTATCAATTGTGGCTAGACCCATTATTTGGCTAGAGGAATTGTTTGTGTCTGCACTCATAATTTTACTTCACCACACATCCATCTTAAAAACTTTATTTTGAGCTCTGAAGAATTCCTAGCCACTCCCTTGCCCTATTTCTTCCATCATTCACCTTCCCTAAGCCATATACCACCTTTGAAATCACTCATATTTATCTCTGCCGGATCTTGTAGGAGCATTAGGGCATCCTGGAGGAAGCATTAGGACATCTTGTAGGATGACCTGTAGTGGCCTGTTTTGACGCTGATTTCTGAAAAAGGCATCCAGGAAGATAGAAGAAGACCCCTACTTGCCTCCCAAACCATCAAGACTTCCATCACCATATCTAATGCACCTACCACATCACCACAAAGATTTGGCATTCACATTTTCACAAAAAGGGACAAAAAAGGAAAAAAGAGTTATTGTGTTCATTCATATGCACAACAGTAGAATGTTTGGTTATTTTAGATTCCAAAAAAGGAAAAAAGAGTTATTGTGTTCATTCATATGCACAGCAGTAGAATGTTTGGTTATTTCAGATTGCATGCCTAAGACAGTTAGGATTACACACATGTTAGCTTAGAACTCTTTTGAAGTAAGATCTCTTAGCGATTAGTTAGATGAGTGTTGTGTTTAAAGCATTGATTTTAGTCTTTCCTTACCGCAGTAGACAATCTTCTAATTCTCCCAATTAGCGCAAAATTCCCCTTTCTTCATTGGTAGTCAAACTTCTTCTGAATCAATAGAAGGCTGGTTTGAGAAACCATAGTGGTCTATCACCAACTCATTAATGACAAAGAGTGGATCCGTCACATCTGCTTGTGTATACAGCACTGTCACCTCCAAGTTTGTATGAACCCCGGGTTGATAAAGTAAAGTTGGTTGCCCCAGGAGTTGCGACATTCTTGTTACAATACTGGTGCTCATCAATATTCTTGTTGCTTATAATATTGACAGATCCTCTAGTCTAATAACAATAAACAACAACATTCAGTATAGACACACGGGGAGTTGAAGGTGTGAAATTTCAGTATTTCACTTTCTATACATGGATCCTATGAAGACAAGCCGCGTATACACGAGTTATGTGTTGAACAGCCATGTATGTTTTACTTTGATAAGGAAACTATTAGATAAACTCAGGAAAGGGCTCTAATAGACTTCATACAATTATTGATTGGATTTCCTGTTCTGTTGATTGATGATTACACTCTGTTGATACTATTTAGAAGTGCTTTTAGCTTCTATAAGTTGTTGATACCTTGATGGATGATTGATTGATGAAGATAATTTAATGTCCTAAGTAATGGAGAGTTGATGTGATCATATCTAACATTTAAAAACTGGCACAGGTTCAGGGGGAGAATTTGTTATGCTTCTAATAATGCATTGTTGGCATTATGTTTGCTTGATACATAATAATGCTTATCAATAGGTGATGTTGTTTATGTTGCTAAAGTTCTTGATTATGATATCTACTTGAGTTACATATTGGTGAAATAAGTTCTTGATTAAGTTGTGTTGATGTGATAATTCTTATTTCTATGAATAATGATGTTGCTAAGACAGGATTATTGATATGTTACTACTACATCTACAAGATGATACTTGGAAACATGGCATCTTTTACGATGATGAAGAATGATGAGACACTGCCCTATCTTACTTTATCACGATATGTTTGGTCCTCACTTATGTTGTTGTTGCTACATACCTAGTCATAGATTGATGATATTGAAGGTACATTACCTTATCTCACAAATTGGTGATGGAAATATATAGTTTGTTGTTCATGGTGTTGTTGATATATTTTCATGGTGAAAATCATATGTGGTGTATGATAATTGCTAATGACTATCATGGTCTTATTGAGGTTCTTTGTCTTAGTTATAAATGTCTTATCTATCATTTGATGTAAAGGTCATGTAAAGACTTATGATGTACTCATTTTCAAATGTATTCATGTATGGACTATTGTGCTTTGTAACCCGAGTGTGCTAGGGAAGTTGATGTAATAATGATGTCAAGTATGTAAAACCACTATGATTGGGTGATTGATGTAAGTTTGAGTCCTTGATGATGAGAAAAGTGACATGATTCATAGAGTGATGTAATTCATTGAACATCCTTTATAAATTTCAGCATGTGCTCAAGGGGAGCATGGTTAGTATTCAGTGTTCATACTCAGCAATTCAGTTCCACAGAAGCCTTCATTCAGCATTGGTTAGTCCTTTGCCCTTGATGTGAAAGGGGGAGAGTAACTTGGTGTTTGAAAAGTTTGGTGCTTAGCTTGATGTGTTTTACAGGGATCTACATGTTGTGGTGACCAAACACCAAAATGGTTTCCATCAAGTCCAAAGGGGGAGATTGTTGGCATTATGACTGATGTGTTGTCCTTGACTGCAACCTACTTGATAAGTGGTCCTTAGATGGAAACCAACTTGATACAGATGTCAACAAGATGTTTCTACATATGTGACCGAGAGTTTGGACAAAGGAATAACAGTTCAAAGACAGAGGAATGATAAAGATGACGATTGAAGAAGCACACATAGGTTGTGTGAAGCAAAGTCGTGTACACACATGGGTATGAGGAAGCAAAGGAATGTACAGTTTCTGCACCATGGTATTTTAAATACCAAGGGCCCTTACCATGGTATTTACCTATGGTACTAAGCCTGTCAACGGATGTTTTGATCCCATCTAAGAAAACCATCAACTAGAGTATGGTTTTGACCTGTGGTATTGGATAAGGGATAAACTAAATAAGGAGATGAAGGTCAAGTGGTAGTGAGTGTGAAAGTGATGAATATTTTATGAAGAGTTAGATCTGAAGAAAATATGCATGTAATGGGTTGTTGATGTTTTGCTTGATCTAAAACTAAGTATGCACCTGAGAATTTGATGATGGATCAAATCTAATAGATGTGAGATGACAATATTGATTATGAATGGATTTTATCTGTGTTGGTCATGTCTTAACACGTGATTTTTATGTGTATGTTGACATGTAGGTATGTCTAAAGTTTTATGATGCGGCGAAGTTTTGTGCTAGTAATTACAAATCTATATGCGGTTTTTATAACTTGAAAGGTGAATATACACGTGGGTTTGATACTGGTAAGTTGCGTATATATTTTGATCTATACGCAGGTTTATTTCCTGAAAAAGGTGTATATACGCAGATTTGTTTTAAGGAAAGCGCGTACATAAACTAGTGTTTTGATGAAAAGGTTGTTTGATCGGTTTAATCAGTCTTGTTGTGTTTTTGTTCTCTATCAATGAAGTCTTCTTAATGATATGAGCTTAACAATAATGTTTAAAAGATGAATTGACCAATTGAAGAATGTTGAAGATACATATTGTTTGTGATTGAAGCTTAGTAAAGGTTTATGATTGTTTCATAATAATGCAGTGGATCTGTGTATGATTCATTGTTTATTTCAGAGTGACAGTGGTTTAGTTTTCAAGATTCATTGGTTTAAGATCTGTACACAGGTATGCTTCATGGAAAGCGCTTACACACATGGGTTTGCTACTGTAAAGTAGCGTATATATTTTGATATAAATTTTATTAGGGTTTGGAGTAATGGAATATGGTTTTTGTTATGTGCAATATGTTGATTGGTATTCTGGTTATAGTGATTTGACTGTTCTGATTGTTTAAGTTTGGGTTTCAGTTGATTCAAACTAGGTTGTGCCCTATCTCTTTATTTTTAATAACTTTGGAGTGTCTTAGTTGGATGATAATTAGGTCCACATAATTTTAGTCCATTCAAGTAATTTCGATGGGAAAAAATATATAAGTCACTCACCTATTACTTGTGGAAAATGTCCTTATATAATTCTATTGTAATGATGTTGAAGGTGAGTACTTTAAATGGATCATATAATCATTTCGTAATGTTACTAGCATGAAGGTTAATATGGAGATATTTACTATATATTTTCTTAAATTTGTGGATGGAGTCAAGAGACTAGTGACAAAGATATTTAGTTATTAGGATCATGATTTAAATGGTGATTTAAAGTATTTGGATTCAATATTAAACCAAATGACTATGCAGTATGGGACTAGAAGTGATGAAAGGCTAAAGTAGAAAATATGATATGTTTGTAGTGTAATCATTAGCTTTCCATTGGGTCAAATTGGAGTGTTGGAGGCTGTTCATATTTATTGGAATTTTCTAGTTCCAATCCCTAAAATCATCCTAAATGGACTCTATGATATAACCTTTAATTATATGTTGTAAGGATCAAAATAATGTTTGGGGGATCGTGTTGAAATTTAGTCTCAAAATCTCCTCCCACGGAGCAAGGACGTTATGGGATTAAGAGTATTCTTAATTTTGGGATAGTTCGAGTAGGTAACAAGTTATAGGTTTTCTTCATGAGGGTCTAGGGAAAATTTATTGAGGCATCTTTCTATTACCAAATTCATCTCAATCGGGTCTACTTCGAATTGGTTACTCCCATGACATAAGACCCCTCGAAATCCCTCCAACCAATGGGTGGTGATATGTCAAGCATTTGAACCTATAGTTGGTTCTTATCTTTCTTAGTGACTCGAGTATGGATCTAAGGTTTGCATTGGAATGGATGCTATAAAAAAAACTAATGAAATCTCCTCCCAAGTGTGTTGATCATGTTCCTTTAGAAAAAGGGATTTTGCAGTGTAAATAGAATAGTACATGAGAATACGACTATGATATGGCATCAATGATGACTTTCTACATCAGACCTAAACCTTGAAGCTACATGGCATGATGATTAGGGATGGTATATCGCACAAGTCAATAATGCACCTATGAGGGTCAACGAAGGCAATGATAAATTGGTATGAATGTATAATTCCACACGTGGAAATCACATTAGTAAAGTAGGATACAATGATTAGGTTATTATAATATGGTTGTACAAAATATTTGGAAGATCGAAGAACCTCTCAAAAGCACATCGTTATTCTAATTCATACATAAAAAATTGATTTAGCATGATCTAGGATGAAAATAAATTATTGGGGCACAAGTATATGTATCATATTTTGAAATCCAAAATGAAGATTCATGTCATCTATTTTCCATTGTCTTTTCATAAGAATAGTTAGGGATAATATGGAAGGTCTCCTCAACTTATAAAACCTTTAAGATTACACATCAGTTGAATATTGCCTCATATCATGTGTTGCAAGGCTGAATTTAAAAATATATTGGGCCCTTCCACTCATTTTGGTGTGGGAAGTTGAGGTCCCTTATAATAGGAATTATTTTGAATACATTTTCACTTGTCCATACTTGGTTGTGATTAGGGGTTTAACATGTTTTGATCCTCTAGTGATTTTGAAATTCCTTTGGCTCATGTTAATTTAGATGGCCATAAAATTGATCATTCTCAACCAAACATTGGTATATGCTTAGGGATGTAGCACTATTAGAGGCTTCAATCTCTTGATGACCTCAATCGAGATATTTTGGATCATGGTTTTTGTTAGAACAAAGCTTGCAAGTTTTATTCTCTGCTACAATTTCCAGAGTTAGGATCCATGAGAGGTAGCTAGTCCATGTTAGGAAACACACAAGCATCACTGCACCTAATGTTCAACAATCTTCCCCCTAGTGCAAGTCTAGCGAGTTTTAAAATTGACACATGCCACCGTCATAGTACTTGTTGGAATCACAATTGTCATTAGGAAAAACCCTACATGAATTAGTCTCTACTACAATCGCTAAGGTTATGACCCACAAGAGGTGATTAGTCCATGTTGTGAAAGATATTGGGAGAGTTAAACCAATATCCAAAGCATCCATGTTCTTGTAGATCCCATTGTCAACAATGAAATGTAGTGCGGTCCCCTTCACCCACATCTATGAATGGAAGAGGCATTTCCCCTCCTCCATATCCTCTGGCTCTTCTGGTTGGAACTTCGAAGATGCAATGGTAGCACCGGGTTCTACATCAATGACTTTCTTTCCTTTATCATTTTCTAAATCAAAATGTGTGTAATCAGAATATGTGCTAAGATCCATCTCTTTAAGATCATAAATAGCTAAGATATGTTGGAGTATTATCTTCAGTATATATAAATAGCTATTGATAAATTGCTCATAGATTAAAGTGATATAAAGAATAAATTTACATTATAATTTAATAAATTATATTTTTTCACAAAAAAATATTTTTAAATAAAATAGAATTGACAACCAGTGCATCCATGTTTGACAACCAGAGAGGGTGAGCGACAGATTGTCCCCACACGTGGAGAATTATAGGAAGAAAAAATTCAAGGAAACTCAAGTGAGGAGACAGTAGTAATAAACCAACATGATGAGCATGATCATGAGGGGTAGCATGACAAATATAGTACGCATGATGAGCCATTTTTGGAGAGTCAGTCAAAGGTTCAAGTTGTAGCTATGATAGTTGAGCACCCAGTGCAGATAGATAAAAAGGCATTCAGTAGGGCACCATAATTTGCAATAGAGGACTTTCAGGAAAAGATAATGGATTTCAAGATAGATCTTATGATGTTGACGCTAAGAGTTTGGATAGTATGAGATATTGTCTTACAGGAGAATAGGAAAATTGAGGAGCTCATAGGAGTTAGTGTTGAATTAACCACCAATCTTAGTAGTGTTGAAAAACGACTCAAGTCCCTCACAAGGTAGCAAGAGGAGAATAGTTGGGATTTCTAGAGCAACCCTCTATAGGGGTACATAGATAAGGCTTGCAACACTACTAACCTGCCTTTATACATTGGGGAGAGTTAGGCAGAGTTCTCCAAATGGATCATGTTGGCTAACCGATTGGAGCAACATGAGTTGAGCATCAGGAAACATAACCATAGTAGACTTATTCCATGTGTAGGCATCCCTGCATTAGATCCTTCCCACAAGGTGGACTAGTGAGAGATTATGAGTTGGAACTCTATCGATGGGATGATTCCTAGGTGGATACCCTTATCCAAGGGCATATTGCAGCTGGGGCCCTTAGGCACAAGCAGTGATGGAGGGCTGAGATGGTATCATAATCCATAGGTCCTAGGGTGGCATTGGGATCCAGTTGAATCTATTGAGGGAAAAATTGGTCGAGGGATTGTTTGGAATCCAGATATCGAAGTATACATTCAGGATCATTTAGCATGGAGGCATGAAATAACACATTGGTTTGTATGGGATCCGTGTGTCAGTATACAGTTGGTTTTATTGTGGATATAAGTGGATTTCTTGAGGGAAAGCAATCTTTAGGTGAGAGGATTTGTAATATCCCATTTTTTATGTGGTAAAAAAGGTCAGAATCTACCTATGGTATTTGCCCGTGGGATTGGCCCATAGCATTTTCCTTCATTTTTTCAGGGAAAATAATAAAATAAGGTTTCTAGAGAGTCCCCAAAACCTATTAAAGGGGATAGGAGCTAAGCATTTGGATCATCTTGAGTTTGTCTATCTTATGCTGTGTTTGTTGAGAAATTGGCGTGGCAAGTTCCACTTTGATCTTGGGATGAATACCCCTCAATGACATTTGACATTGTGTGGTGGAACCATTCTGGATTCACAAGTGGGCTTAAGAGTCTTATATTACTTATTTTTTTAGCAGTGGTACATGTTGTTGGTAGGAGTTTCAGTCTACCTTTCATATGTATCTTGTTTTCAGTTATTAATATAAATAACAGGTTATATGTTCAGATCCCTTTGGTGTTCAACGTTTTGTTGAAAATATTTTAATTAGAATACTCAATTATGGCAGATATATTAATATTTGGATCTTACATTGTAATAAGTAAACTAATTCATATATAAATATTGCACTAGATAATCAAGTGTCTAATAAATTATTATTTAAATATATTTTATACACATATATATGAAATTTTACATATGAAATTCTACATATATTATACTTAAGTATTATTTATCTAAAAATAGAATATAGACATAATAGCACTTTAATATTACCATAAATATCAAGGATCTATTTGTCTTTGTAATATAAGTTGTTTTCTTTTCTTATGGAAAATATTTATATCTCTATTTCTCTCTGATTGATATATATATATATATATATATATATATATATATATATATATATATATATATATATATATATATATATATATATAGTCAAAACTTTAAAAGATAAAAAAGTTGTATCTTCACTTTTATCATTAATATCTATAAATGTGGATATGTGGAATATGTTATTGATATTTTGGAATATTATATTTATTATATATAAATAGCTATTGATAAATTGATCATAGATTAAATTGATCTAAAGAATATATTTATATTTAAATATTAAATGAATCATAATTAAATATGTAAACTACGTAATGGTAATTAACAGTTTAAAGTAGGAGGATGTGGATATCCGAGCAGGTCCCGAATAGAGGAACGTTAGGGCGGAGCGCAGGACGAAGAACTAAGGTTACAGGCTGTTACAGAGGCATTTCTCCATGGAAGGACACAAAGAAGGGAGCTCCACTCCCTCCTATAAGCAGGTTGTGGCCAGCAGGGGCAAAAAAAAATGGAAAATGTTAGAGAGCCTTCAGAAAGAAGGAAAGGAAAAAGTGAAGAGGAAAAGGATGGAACTAAGTCAAGGGAGAATATGAGCACAAAGGAAAATGAGGAAGAAGACAAGGAGCAAGGAACAAAAGACAAAGCACACATGGGACCATGTAATCCCAAGGCGGTTCTTACTCCCAGAGTCATTTTAAATGATCTGGTGTTGCAGGCGCACAGTGACGACATGCAAACATATGCAATCATTTGTAAGTTCATGGGTTTATGACCCACTGTAAAAGCCCTACAAATGTGGATTAAATACCACTGGAAACCAAAAGTCAACATTGACCTACATCTTGGGTCTAAGGGTTTCTTCACTATGGTATTTGCAAATATTGAAGATAAGGACATGGTGTTTGAAGGAGGGCCCTACTTTTATGCTGCAGCAGGCCTCTATATGCGACCATGGATTATGAATTTTGTTCCAGAACGCGAAACCTTTACATCGGTCCCAGTTTGGGTAAGACTCTACTGGCAAACATAATCCCTATCTACCATAGTAAATAAGTTAGGATGTTTTGTCAAAGCTTCTGAGGCCACTAGAAGGGGAAAGTATACTTCCTTTGCTAGAATCTATGTGGAGATGGATCTCTTTAGAGCTCTGCCGGATGAGGTTATCTTGGAGGTATTTGATGAAGAATGGGTACAAACAGTAGATTATGAACACATTCCATTCAGGTGTCGCAAATGCCATGAGCATGGGAACCTGTTCAGAGATTTCCCTATTAGTAAAATAGAGAATAAAAGCAAAACTGACATAAAGAAGGATTCTGAAAGCTTCCACAAGGTGGCATATAAAGGAAAATGGTGTACAAGAGGGCCAAAGACACATAAATCAGAAGGGAAACAAGCTAGCTAGAACAGGTTTCAAGTCCTCGAAGAGGACGAAGGTATAACAGAAGCAAACCAGGTAAAGGAAGGAAGTCCAGTGGAGGAGGGGAAAGAAGAAGATAGTGAACCAACACAAGATAATAACAAACAGAAAGAAACTATGACGAGTGATGCAGAAATAGAGATGGACCATGAAATGACCCAGAGTGAGATGGAAATGGAGGACCATGAACTACAGGAAATTCTTGAGAAAGAGAACCTATATTTGGAAGGTTCCTTAAGGAACCAGAGAAGGGATATACTCGTTACCTCCAAAGGAGTTCAGTAGAGTTTATGGAAAACCCCGAATAAAGAGGTGGAGAAACAAAGAAACAGAGATAGACAGGAAAGCGAAGGAGTGAAAACAATGAAAATCACAGCAAGACTAGCACCCAGAAACCCAGGAAAGAAAAGAGGCAGAAAAAAGCAGAATGAGCTATTGATGGAGTGTGGAAAGCTAATGATAGATTCAGGTAAGATGAAAGACCTATATAGATACTCCTTTACCAATCTTTCATTATGAAGTTCACTTCTTGGAATATCAAGGGTCTAGGTAGTAAAAGAAAACAAAGATTACTGAGTAACAGAATGAAAAAAGCAGCTCTGGATGTGATCTTCATCCAAGAAACCAAGTGTTCCTTTCAGAAAATAAAAGATATCCATAGTAAATGGCTCAATAGGTTTGAGTTTCTGGAAGTCAAAGAAGAGAATACAACAGGAGGTATAATCACTCTTTGGAACCCACAAAAAATTAGCATAATTGATGCTGAGACATCTAGGGATTATTTGTTTTTGGTCTTTCAACCTGTGGGAGACAAGGAAACCTACCTGGTTACGAATGTGTATGGCCCTCAAAGAATGGATGATAAACTTAAATTTCTAAATTCACTGGAGAATCTCAGAGACAGATATGCAGGAATACCTTGGATCTTGGGTGGCGATTTCAACATGATCAAATCACTTTCGGAGAAAAAAGGGGGAACCAAAGTTCTAGGCAAAGACTATTCGGCATTTCAAACCTTTATTGATAAGATGAAGCTAGTGGACATTGTAATGAGTAATGGAATCTTTACTTGGAACAATAAAAGAGGAGTAGAGTCTCAGGTGGACTCAAAATTAGAAAAATTCATATTCTCAGAGGACCTTATGCTCAATGACAAGGAAATAGTAGCAAGAGTTCTCCCCTTTGGAGGCTCAGATCACTGGCCGATTCAACTAGAGGTTCAGGGCATTGGTACCCCTACGAATAGACCTTTTCGATTTGAGAAAATCTGGCTTTCTCACCCAGATTTCATTAGCAACATAGCCAAATAGTGGTTACAATATTTAAACATTTAGGGCACTAGAATGTTCCTTCTATAGAAAAGAATAAAACACATCAAACTCTAGCTTAAAGATTGGAACAAGAATGTATATGGCAATATTTTTGAGGAGAAAATTTTTGTTGAAGGTAAAATGCAGGAACTCAACCAAGCCCTTATCATGGAGGGCTTTGATAAAGTCAGAAGTGATCAAGTCACTTGATATCATCAAAACTGGGAGAATTTATGTAAACAAGAGGAAATATTTTGGAGACAAAAATCTAGAGTTCAGTGGCTAAAAGAAGGAGAATGTAACACTAGATTTTTCCACAAATCCACCATGCGCATAGAGCTCATAATAGGATTTCTTTGATCAAGGACAGAGGAGGAAATCTTCTCAATTCTCACGAAGAAATAGAAGCAGTTCTAGTTCAGCACTTTCGAAGAATTGCACAGGAAACCTGTTATGATAGAGAACACTCCATCAGGGACTTCACTAAACATATACCCAGGCTGGTGTCTAGAGAGGATAATTTCAACCTTTACAGGTCGGTGACTGAAGAGGAGGTTATTGGGTTACTCAAAGAAATGCAGAATGATGAGGCGCCAGGCCCGGATGGTTTCAATGTTGATTTCTTCAAAGCTTGCTGGAAAATTGTCAAACAGGATATTCTGAATGTAGTAGAAGACTTTAGAATGAACAGAACTATTTTGAAGGCTCTGAATACCTCTTTTATAGCCCTGATCCATAAACAGGACTTGGCTCAAACCCTTGATAGGTTCAGACCAATAGCTTTGTGCAATGTGGTTTACAAGATAATATCAAAAGTTATTGCCAATAGACTCAAACCCCTCCTTCCTACCCTAGTTTCTATGGAACAATCTAGATATGTGGAAGGAAGGCAAATCCTTAATAACATCATTCAAGCACATGAAGTGGTGCACTCTCTAACTAGCAAGAGAAAGGCTGGAATGATCATGCAATTGGACATAGCCAAAGCTTATGATAAGCTGAATTTGACCTATATCGAGAAAGTTATTATTGCTTTCGGGTTTGATCATAGTTGGGTGAGATGGATCCTTGCTTTGATTACTTCTTCCATTTTTTCAATTCTGGTCAATGGTTCTCCCTCAGAGACCTTTATTCCTTCTAGAGGCCTTAGGCAGGGTGATCCACTTTCTCCCTTTCTCTTCATCTTCATGATGGAAGGACTAGGTAGGTCTATCAAGCATGCAAAAGAAGTTGGCAAAATCAAAGGTCTCCAACTCTCTGACAATGGACAGGCCTTGATTCATCAACAATTCATTGATGATACCATGCTGCAAGGAATTCCCATAGTCAAAGAAGCTCTTGTGTATAAACAAATCCTCACTGACTTTGCCATCGCTTCAGGTATGGAAGTTAATCTCTCCAAATCTAATATTCTTTTCTTCAATACTAATATTTCTATTCAGAGGAACATATCTAGAATTCTGGGCTTTCAAAGAGATTCTCTCCCCTCAAAATATCTGGGAGTTCCTCTAACTGCTAAACCATTACATAAGAGCATCTGGGAGCTGATGATTAATAAATTTCTTGATAAACTAGGAAATGGACTATGAGATCCTTAAACTTGGCTGGTGGGTCGGTGCTCACAAAGGTTGTACTTCAATCAATCCCAGTCTTTATGATCTTAGCTCTCCCAGCTCCTAAAGGAGTCCTGCATCAATTGAGAAACATACAAAGATACTTTCTACAGGGCAAGTGGTGAGAAAAGAAGAAATGGGCCTTAGTAGTCTGGGAAAAAGTCTACAAACCCAAAAACCATGGGGGTCTGGGATTGGAGGATCCTAAGATTCTTAGCAAGGTTTTAGGAGAAAAATTATGGTGGCGCTCGATAAAAGAACCAAAGGCTCAATGGGCTATTATTTGGAAAGAAAAATATGCTACCTCATGGCAAGATAATGACCACATAAGGATGAATGGTAATATAAAGAAATCACACATTTGGAATAAAGCTTGGGAAAATAGGGGCCTAGTTCAAGATAACAGCTTCTGGGAAATTAGAGAGGGAGACTTAACTTTATTCTGGCAGGACAGATGGCAACAAGAACCTATTCTGTTAAAAGAGGATTTGGAGGACCTCAAAGCTGACGCAAAAACTAAGGGGGTTTCCAAGGTTAAGGATTTTTGCGATCAAAACAACAGTATAGGGAAATGGAGAAATTGGAAGAAATTCGATTTCAGAGATGACAGCCCCCTAAAAGCTAAGGCTGAGACACTAATGAAAGTGTTAGAAAAAAGGAAAATTCTAGTATCAGGGGGGAAAGACCAGTTGAGATGGGGCAACAACAATGAAGGTACCTTTAATCTCAAGAAAGAAAAACTCATACTTCTTGAACTAGATTCCAATGCTCTGGATAGGATTTGGCAAAATCTATGGAGGCATCAAGGTTGGATGAAAATTAAACTCTTCATGTGGCTGGTTCTGCATGGGAAAATTATGAGCTGGGATAACATTCAGAAGAGGGGTGTCCTGGGGCCTTCTAGATGTCAACTCTGTGAAGCTCAAGAGGAAACAATGGAGCACCTTCTCAACAAATGCATTTTCACTTCCAAGTTATGGGATGATTTTGCCTCCATCTTCCAACAATCTGATAGGGACAATGGAATTATTATCAATACCCTTATCAACTAGAGAAGAAAATTTCCAGATAATGAAGTTGTTGTTTCTGCTTGGGCCCTTACACCAAGCTTCATTATTTGGAATGTTTGGAAAGAAAGGAACAATAGAATCTTCAAGAATGTTAAGAAACCTTCCCAATGCCTTTATGATCTAATCCTAAAACAACTTAAGGAGACGGTTGGCACTATAGTTCGAAATCTCCCTACGAATCCTCCTTCAGCAACAAATTTGAGGATTCTCTGTCAGCTAGAGTTACAAGGACTTATTGCTCAGGGCTTGGATAAGAAAGTTTCAATTTTGGATCCTGAGCTAGATTTCTGACATCCTCCCCCTAAGGGTTTTTTGAAATTCAACATTGATGGGGCTTCAAAAGGTAATCCGAGCATGGACGGCTATGGAGGGGTGTTAAGGGATGAAAATGGAAGTATTATGTTCATCTTCTATTGCCATTTAGGAAGAGCCACCAACAACATGGCGGAATTAATGGCTATGGAGCATTGTCTAGAGTTCCTAGTTCAGAATAACCGCCAAAATGTGATCATTGAAGCTGATTCAGAGTTAATCATTAACTGGGTCAAGAGAATTAGCTGGGACATGAAGCTAGAAAAAACCTCAAGAAACTGGAGGCTGATCCAGGTTTTTCAACGAATTCATAGCCACCTCCAGAGCCTGAGAATAGTCAGTTTTATACTTGTGTGAAGAATGTCCAATAAACTGGCAGATTTTCTGCCAATCAAGGAGTGATTTGCACAAATAATACGGTGGTGACGAACTGGAAAGAGCTACCTCATAATAGATTAAAAGGGAAATGTCAAGACCTAGCAGATGAAGATAAGACAGTGTTTATGAAAAGAGCCATGGAGGCGGGGCACAGATGACTAGCAGTTTTGTGTTTAGCAGTTTGCTCACAGTCGGGTCTTTTGAGGGGTTGCTCACAGTCAGGTCTTTTGAGGTTTCTTTAGTAGTTTTCTCACAGGCAGGTCAACATTTGAATCCAGGGTTAATATGTTCACTGCAGTTTCCAGCTACAACAGTGCCGACGACTTGGTTTTATTGTTAACAGGCAGGATGGCAGTTGCTTCAGGTCACATTGGATCGGGAAGGGTAGATGCAGCAAGTCATTGGGAGCCGAGAACTCTCGGTGGTTGTGAAACCAAGGGTTTTTCCACTTTGTTTGCATTACTGTGGACTAAGCAGTTTTCCGGTGATCGCAGGCATAGCAAGCGGGAAGCAGTTTTTCCTTTTTGGGAGCGGATCCATTCAACGTGCTCCACGTGGAGGTGGGGTCAGGAGGATTACCGCCCTTATCGCACGCTATTGTTTGTGAATGTAGGCAGGTGCGATATGATCCTCAATTGTCGGATCTTGCAAGGTAGATCTATGGTTGAGATTGATCGAGCATGTTGGTGGGTCCGTATGGTATACGTCATGCTGTTTAGCATAATGATATTGGCCATAACCATTGGATCGAGCGGGGAGGTTCGATAGTTGATATTTAAGAAGCAAGTTCTGAAAATGGCGGGAAGTAATTTGTTCTTGGGGGGAAGAGGCTTATCACTCATTCCATTGATTCGTGGGTAAGGGAGTCATGCGGATTTGAAAACTTTTTAGTTTGGCACTTTTGTTCCTCTTCGGGTCTGAATCCAGTTTCTTGTATTTTTCTTTAAAGAGTTGTAAGGTTTGGTTGTAGGGGGTGGGGCTTTTGCCTTGAGACTAGTTTCAGGTTTTGCTGGGTTCTCTCCTTGGTCCATGGCCCATTGAGATTGTTGTATTTTATGTACTTTTTTTGTTGTTTAATGGAATAGAAGGTCTGACTCTTGCATTAGCAAAAAAAATTAATAGTTTAAAGTAATTTAAAGTTATTAATTTTATCATTTTATAATTAGTTGTAATAAGTAAACTAATTCATATATAAATATTACATTAGATAATCAAGTATTTAATAAATTATTATTTAAATATAAAGATATATATATGAAATTTTACATATATCATATTAAAATATTATTTATTTTAAAATAAAATATAGATATAATAGCATTTTAAGATTATCATAAATATCAAAGATCATTATATCATTAGATTTAATTAATATAATAGATATTATAATATTTAAATATGAAATTAGCTTAATATTGGTTTAAATGTTAAATGAATCTAAATTGTAAAATTATATTACTTACCTATTTATTTAGCAAACTACTTTTCTCCAACAATAATTATCAAAATCGTTCTTTATAATATAATTAAAGATTTTTACATTTTAATTTAAATTGATATTAAATTTTAAATAATATTCAAAATTTCTAAAATTTCATCAACTATATGAAATTAAATATATATAAAAATATTAAAATTAAATAATCTTAAAAGCTCCCACATTCTTGTGGATCTCATTCTCTTCTTCTAAAATACATAGAAAAAAATAGAATTTCGCCTTTATAATATTAAAATAAAATAAAATATTTCATAAATAACTTTTAGTAAAATATTTTCTAATAAAACACAATATGTATCCATTCTATATATATATTAAACAATAGGTGCACATTCAAAGTGTCGTGGATATTCTTTTACTTAAATTTTATATTAATAAATTATATTTTTTTCACTTTAAAATACCTTTAAATAAAATAGAATATTAAATTATTAAATTTTGTAAATCTTATAATAACACATTACATTATGCGATATGAGTGCGAGGAAAAACCTAATATGTTTTGCTTCGATGATCTTAATGTGTAATTACAAGGATGCTCAATCATTACACTAGGGAATCCATATTTATTTGGCCTTCAAATAACGGGTTATCAAAGTTAATTTGAACCTTTAAGAGTGTCACAACTTTGAAATTTCTTCTTGTTTAACATTCCTCATTCACTACCAATAGTCATCGAAGGATGTGGCAAGATTCCCCATCATCTTATTCCTCTGTCACATGAGTGCTTCCTCAAGCAACAACTTGATAAGATCTCCTAATTTGTCACATGTCTTTTCTTTTTCCATGGGAGGTCACTTGTGTTGGTGAGAGTGGTTATCCTCATGTGAAAATAGCATGAGGTTCAACTCTCTATACCTTGACCTCATCAAGGATATGTGCTAGAAAATGTCGAGAAGATTACTTTGATACCACTAATCTAGACACCTTGAGGAATGAGACAAAATATCGATGATAGAATATGTTACAAAAGGATAGAAAATAATGTAAAGGAAATATGATAATAGAATATAATATAAGTGCAAAGAATATAAGTAGAAAATAATAATATGAAAAGAGTTTAATTTCTTTTATTAAATGGTAATATTATCGTAAGTCTACATCGTTAGAAAAATTCAAAGGTGAATGTTTGTATTTATATATTATCATGAAGTGCATTTTCACATAGAATTCACACACTTGCATTATTTGTTTTATTATTAAATATCATGTCTTAAGACCATTGGTAATCAGTATGGGTGGATAACATGGGTAAATACCATGGTGAATGCCATAGGTGAATACTATAGAGAATTACTAAGGCAAGGGCCACGGGTGAATTTGTGGAAACTATGAGCTTGTAACCTCTCAATGGAAAAAATATAAGATTAATTGTATTAATTCAATAAAAATAATGTATATCCACCAATTTTCACATAAACCCCATTACAAGAGCATTATGTCCAAACCTTATAGTTGTGATAATAAGACAAATTAATCATGTTGATCCCATGAAAAGGATGGATTAGTCACCAATTTTCTCTCATATCATGATAGTTCTATCATTAAAATTATGCATAAAAAAATTATATTGACTATATAAGTTAGTAAATTTGCAAATAAAATAAATACATTGTTATATCAAAATTACTATAAAACGTCACCAAATAATTATGTTAAGAATTAGAAATTATTTGAAATAATTAAAAATGATATGTGTGTTAATTCATAATAATAATGATTTGTTAGTTGTTTTAACTTGGATAGTTACTTAGAATAATTGTCCTTCTTCTGATCTAAATTCCAATCATAAAATAACTTCTAAAAATTAAACCAAATATATTGAATATAAATAATAAAAAATAGCTAATTCTAAATCTTTTGTACCAAGCTATATTTATTATAATTATGGCTAAACATTTATTGTCACCTAAGTATTGGAAGCATTGCTTCACCGGGAAAAAATTAGTTGATAATGTATTGTATATACTAGTTTTAAACTAAGCTAATATGGTAGTTGATAATGTATTGTATATATTAGTTTTAAACTAAGTTAATATGGTATTTGATAATGCATTGTATATTCTAGCTTTAAGCTAAGCTAATATGGTAGTTGATAATGTATTGTATACGTTAATTTTAAACTAAGTTAATATGGTAGTTGATAATGTGTTGTATATACTAGTTTTAAACTAAGCTAATATGGGTGGGTGCTTCGAGAAGAGGCCAAATAACATGTCAAACCACAAAATTTAGTTAGACTTTAGTTAAAATCATCATGATAATCTTAAGGAATTATATGATTTTTGGAACTTTTGCTTAAAATAAATGTTAATTTTTTTTTAAATATTCATATTAAATTCAAAATAGCATTAAAAGTTGACCCCCAATCAGGGTCATGGAGTGGTTAAGGAGCCATAATGGCGATGTTAGAAATTGGCTAGAGCGAGGACTGCTTACCACAACTCGCATGAGGGAAAGGCAGAATGTGGAGAGGTATCGCCAAACAATAGAGAGAAATGGCATGAGGAATGTCAGGACGAGGAGAGGTGGGGAGGATGGTAATGAAGGAAGGATGGGACAGTAGGGTGATGTGAGGAGATATGAGAAAGGGAGTAAGGAAGGAAGGATGGGTAGAGTTAGAGAGGAGTGAAGAATAAGCGCGATGAGGAAGCCAGACAAGCACCCAGAACACAGGAAGTGAAATCCCGGGTATGTCTAATGTCTACGTTTTGTAATTCAAATAGCAGATTGCAGTATGTTGGGTGGGGTTAGAAACAGGGGTCTGGGGGAGAAGGCAAAGCCTAATGAGAAGGTGTTGCCACATAACTTAGCAACTCCTTTTCTCCCACAATAATTTTTTTATGACATATTTTAATTTAAGTTGATACTAAATTTTAAATGATTTCGATTAAATAATCTTGGTATCAGTGATTGGGATGGTGGACTGAAGGGCAATTGCGAACTCGAGGGTGTGAAACTAGGATTACAGAGGGCCTCTTCGGTTGCTCCCCATGAAGCACAGTAGAGGAGGGAGCTCCACTCCCTCCTACAAGGATGTGACTACCGACAGAGGCAAGTCACCACTGGGAAGAGTCAGAGGTTCTGGTGAAGAAGGGGGAAAAAATAATTAAAAAGATTGTAGATGGGGCTAGGTCTAAGGAAAACAACAGCGTAAAGGACAAAGAGGAATCCTGGAAGTCTTTGATGAGGAATGGGTCCAAATGGTGGATTATGAGCATATCCTGTTCAGATGTCGTAGATGCCACGAACATTGTCACTTGATTACAGACTATCCTTTTAGCGAAGTAGATAAGAAAGGAAAACCTAATACTGGGAAGGAGACTGAAAATTTTCAAAAAGTGGTAAGTAAAGGAAAAAGAGGTAGAAAGGGAACAAGGCAACAATGCAGCGAGGAGAAAAAGTTCAACCTGAACTGGTTTCAAGCATTGGAAGAAGAGGAAGAAATGACAAAGGAAAATCAAGCAATGGAGGAAGGAACTAAGGAAAAAGAGATGGAGGATAACTACAATATAATACAAGAAATTTGTAACAGGAAAGAAACTATGAATAGTGAGACTGAAGAAGAAATGGATATGGAGATGACCCAAAGTGAAACAGATCTGGAAGACCATGAACTGCAAGAAATTCTAGAAAAGGAACACCTAGACCTGGAAGGGTTATTGATGCATGGTACCATGGGAGGGATAGAATCTCTACCCCAAGAGGACTGCAATAGAATACAACAACTATTTCTATGGAAGTCTCAGTAAAGAGGGTTAGAAACAGGAACAACCACCGACAAGCTGGAAAACAAAGGAGTAAAAACAATGAAACCAACCCCAGGACTAGCTCCTAGAAATGTGGGTAAGAAGAGAGGCCAGAAAAAACAGAAGGAACTTTTGATGGAGAGTGGAAAGCTCATGATAGATTCAGGTAAGATGGAAGACCTAACCAATTACTCCTTTACAAATCTTTAAATATGAAATTTACATCTTGGAATATTAGAGGTCTAGGAAGTAAAAGAAAACAAAGATTGCTTAGTCATAGAATGAAATAAGATATGTTGAATATGATTTTCATCCAGGAAACGAAATGTTCCATTTAGAAAATAAGACTCATACATAGCAAATGGCTCATTAGATATGAGTTTCTAGAGGTTAAAGCTAAGAATAAATCGGGGGGTATTCTCACTCTTTGGAATCCGCAAAGGATCAGAATTATGGATGCAGAGGCATCAAGAAATCATCTATCAATGGTCATTCAACCGGTTGGGGTTTCAGAAAAATTCCTAGTTACAAATGTTTACGGTCCTCATAAATTAGAGGAAAAACTAAAATTGTTAGAAGCCCTTAGTGACCTCAAAAGCAGATAGATTGCAATGCCTTGGATCATGGGAGGAGATTTTAACATGATCAAATCTCTCTCGGAAAAAAAAGGAGGCACCAGAGTGCTCAAAAAATACTCCTTAGTGTTTCAATTATTCACAGACAATATGAATTTGGTTGAGTGAGATTCAAGTAATGGCCTTTTTACCTAGAACAATAAAAGAGGAGGTGAGGCCCTGGTAGCGTCTAAGTTAGATCGGTTCATGATATTAGAGGAACTAATGTTCCTTAATAGTGAAATAACAGCCAGAGTGCTTCCTTTTGGAGGTACAGATCATTGGTCGATTTAGTTGGAAATCAAGGGTATAGATGCTCCCAGGAATAGACCCTTCAGATTCGAAAACATCTGGCTCTCCCACCTGGATTTCATTAGTAATATTGAAAAATGGTGGGCTGAAGACTTGCAAATCCAATGTTCCAAGATGTACCTTCTGCATAAAAGACTAAAGCACATTAAGTCCAGACTAAAGGAATGGAACCATAAATATTTTGGGAACATTTTTGAGGAAAAACAATTGGTGGAAATCAAAATACTAGAAGTCAACAAGGCTCTGATAAGCAGTGGATTTGACAAAGCCAAAAGCGAGCAAGCTGATAAATACCAGCTAGTTTGGGAAAATTTATGCAAACAAGGGGAAATATTTTTGAGACAAAAATCCAGAATTCAATGGCTCAAGGAAGGAGAACGGAACACCATATTTTTTCACAGATCCACAATGGCTAACAGAGCTCACAACAAAATCTCCATGATTAAAGATGAAGGAAGGGAAATTCAGACCACTCATAAAGACATTGAAGCTGTGCTAGTTCAACATTTCCAGAACATCACTCGGGAAAACACTCTAGACAGGGATCAGTCCATCAGGGGAATAACATAGCATATCACCAAACTAGTGTCTAGAGAGGACAATCTTAACCTCAATAGACCAGTTGAGGAAGAGGAGGTCAGCGAGGTTCTCAAAGATATGCAGAATGGCAAAGCTCCAGGCCCAGACAGTTTCAATGTGGATTTTTTTAAAGCATGTTGGCATACTGTCAAAGAGGACATTGTGAATGTGGTAGAGGATTCCAGGAGAAGCAAAACTATACTGAAAGCTCTCAACACCTCCTTTATTTCCCTTATTTCCAAGAAGGACACAACTTAATTCGCAGACAAGTACAGACCTATTACCTTGTGTAATGTAGTTTACAAGATAATATCCAAAGTAGTGGCCAATAGACTCAAACCTCTCCTCCCCTCGCTTGTTTCTGAAGGGCAATCAGGTTATGTGGAGGGAAGACAGATTCTAGACAACATTATTCAAGCTCATGAAGTGGTGCACATGCTAACCAGTAACAAACAGGTGGGGATGATCGTGTAACTGGATATTGCCAAAGCGTATGACAAGGCGAATTGGAATTACATCAAGAAATTTCTCTCTACCTTTGGGTTCGATCACAACTGGGTCAGATGGGTCATGGCGCTGGTGACCTCCTCCAGCTTTTCCATTCTAGTCAATGGCTCTCCCTCTGTTATCTTCAATCCTTCTAGAGGCCTTAGGCAGGGAGACCCTCTCTCCCTTCCTCTTCATTCTCATGATGGAAGGGCTTGGGCATTCCATTAAGCAGGCCAAGGTGTCTGGAAGAATTAGGGGTCTTCAAAATTCTAAAAATGGTTATGAGTTGGCACATCAAAAATTTGTTGATGATACCTTACTGCAAAGCATTCCTACAGTCAAAGAAGCTTTGGCCTACAAGCAAATTCTTAATGATTTTGCCCTGGCTACAAGTATGGAAGTCAACCTCTCTAAATCAAAATCTTCTTCTTTAACACTAACATTGCTATCCAAAGAAATATCTCAAGAATTCTCGGCTTCCAATGAGATTCCCTCCCCTCAAAATATTTAGGAATACCTCTCACTGCCAGACCCATGCAAAAGAGTATTTGGGAACCAGTCATTAATAAGATGTAGGACAGAGTAAAAAATTGGACCTTCCGTGCCTTGAACCTGGTTAGCAGGTTAGTTTTGACAAAGGTTGTTCTTCAATCCATCCATGTTTTCATGTTATCAGCTCTCCCAGTTCCAAAAGGTGTCTTAGACCAAATCAAAGAAATACAAAGAGACTTCCTGTGGGGAAAGGAGGAAACTAGAAAGAAATGGGCCCTAGTTTCCTGGGAAAAAATATGCAAACCCAAAAGTTAGGGGGGACTTGGCTTGGATGATCAAGAGATTCTTTGTAAAGCTATAGGGGCCAAACTATGGTGGAGATGGGTGCAGGAGCCAAAAACTCAATGGGCTAGGATATGGAAAGAGAAATATGCTAGCTCATGACACAATAATGATCTCATAAGAATGTCTGGAACTATAAAAGGCTCCTACATATGGAACAGACCCTGGGAGAACAGAAGCTTAGTTCAAAAGAACAGTTTCTGAGAAATTAGAGCAGGAGATCTCGCTCTTTTTTGGGAGGAAAAATGACAGCAGGAACCAACATTATTAATAGAGAATTTTATAAGCCTTAAGTAGGAAACGGATGCCCAAGGGTTAATCAGAGTTAAGGATTTTTGGGATCTCTCTCATACCTCTGAAAAGTGGAGAAGCTGGAGAAACATTGAATGTGGAGAAGACAATCCCCTAAAAATCAAAGTAGAGGCTCATGGGGACTTTCTCAAGAAAAGGATGATCTTAATAACAGATGGGCAGGATCAATTGAGATGGGGGAATAATAAGCATGGAGCCTTTGATCCCAAGGAAGCTAAAGGTTTTCTACTTGGGTTGAATGATAGCGTTCCAGACAAGTCCTGGACGCATCTCTGGAGGCAACGAGGTTGAATGAAAATCAAGCTTTTTATGTGGCTAGTTCATCACAAGAAAATTTTGACTTGGGACAATATTAGGAGAAGGGGAATTTTGGGGCCTTCTAGATGTCATTTCTGTGAAGAGCAAGAGGAGACAATGGAACATATTCTGAATAATTTCTCTTATACTACCCGGCTGTGGGATTCGTTCTCTTCAATTTTCCACTAGTCAAATAGGGACAGAGGAAGTGTCATTAATACCCTAAACCACTAGAGAAAAGACTTCAAGGAGAATGAAGTCCTGAATTTGGCATGGACCTTCACACCCAGCTTTATCATCTGGAAAATTTTCAAGAATGGTAAGACCCCAGTACAACTTCTTCTTGATCTTATCTTGAAATAGATCAGAGAGACAGTCAACTCTACTGTTAATAACATCCCCACGAATCCCCCCTCAGATGTAGAACAGAGAATTCTCAGGAAATTGGGATTGCAAGAGACAACTCCTCAAGGTAGAAACAGTAAGGATAAAGCCATGGCTACAGAGAAGGACTACTGGTAACCCCCACCAAAAGGCTTTCTGAAATACAACATCGATGGGGCCTCCAAGGGCAATCCGAGAACCGCTGGTTATGGATGAGCTTTAAGGGATGATGAAGGCAATATTATTTTTATCTTCCACTACCATTTAGGGAGAGCGACTAATAATATGGCGAAAGTGATGGCTCTGGAGCAGTGTCTAGAGTCTCTATCACAGAATCGTTGCTCAAATATCATTGTGGAAGCAGACTCTGAGATAACCATCAACGCAGTGAAAAGAATCAGTGGTGGTTCCAGGCTGGAAAGAGTCTCGAATCATTGGAACTCGTCTAGGTTTATCAAAGAATCCAACTGTATCTTCAGAGCCTTCGAACCATAAGTTTCAACCATGCTCGCCGTAATGCCAACAAACTGGTCGACTTACTAGCCAATCAAGGTGTGAACAGTGTTGAAGGTGGAATGGCGCAAAAGTGGCTTCAAATACCTCCAAGTTGTTTAAAGGCTATCTGTGAAGATCAAGCTGCTGAGGACAGGGAGGTTTTCTGATTTCGAGCTGGGTTGAAAACCACAAATTGATGCCGCCGGGGGATACTAACTCAGCCCTAAAGGATCAGCTAGATAGGTTGAGAGGCTTGGGTGGGCTCATCTCCTCTCGATTCATTTCGACCGGGTTTCCCAGGTTTTTCGTTGGCACCCCAAAAAATTTGCTCATGAATAGACTTGGGAGCAGCTTCAGGTTTCTTGGTACGAGATTGCAGCAGGGACATTCTATGGGATACAGCAGTAGGTGCCCTCTTCCCGCCTCCGGGTTAGCAGTCCTGGCGATTGGCGGGTTTCTGGTGATCGCGCATATTCAAAGCAGTAAGTGGTTAGGAAATTGCGAGAGCGATCTCATAGAGCGCTCGACACGTGGCATGGTGGCCGGAGCGGAAACCACCCTCCATCACGAGTTAAAGTGTGTGTGGGTTAGGTGTTGCGAAATTTTTCCTGGCCGTAGGATCTGGCAACCGCAATGGACGGTTGGGATGGTATGCACTGCTTAGTGGGGCCCGTTGGGCCATCTCCCCGTGTTCGTATGGCACGCCCTGTCCTTTCCTTACTTTATGTTCTTTGGGGGGTCAGGTTTGACCACTGTCACTTGTTGGCTCCAGGAGATGCTTTGTCCAAATTGTTTTGGTCTTTCTAGGTTTTTCTAGAGTTTTGTACTTGCATGAGGTAGTGGGAGGGTCCTTGTCATTGGCAGGATTACCCGTTCTCCTGTGTTCTAATTTACTGAGTTTCTGTACACTTTGTAAATTATCCTTTGATTTAATGAAATAGAAGGTTCGGCTCTTGCTTTAGCAAAAAAATAAAAAATTAAATGATTTCTTAAATTTCGTTAGCTATATAAAAATCAAATATATATAAAAACATTAAAAATTAATAATCTTAAAAGATCTCACATCAGATTGTCTTCTTGTATAGACAGCAAAAATTAAAATTGGACCTTTATAATATTAAAATAAAAAACAACACCAAATAAAATAAAATATTTATTAAATATCTCTTAGTAAAATGATTTCTTAGTAAAATGATTTAAACTAAGCTAATATGGGTGGGTGCTTTGAGAAGAGGCCAAATTCTTAAAGATTTTGCGTTGGCTACAAGTATGGAAGTCAAACTCTCTAAATCAAAAATCTTCTTCTTTAACACTAACATTGCTATCCAACGAAATATCTCGAGAATTTTCGGCTTCCAACGAGATTCCCTCCCCTCAAAATATTTAGGAATACCTCTCACTGCCAGACCCATGCAAAAGAGTATTTGGGAACCAATCATTAATAAGATGCAGGACAGAGTAAAAATTGGAATTTTCGTGCCATGAACCTGGCTGGCAGGTTAGTTCTGACAAAGGCTGTTCTTCAATCCATCCCTGTTTTCATGTTATCAGCTCTCCCGGTTCCAAAAGGTGTCTTAGGCCAAATCAAAGACATACAAAGAGACTTCCTGTGGGGAAAGGAGGAAACTAGAAAGAAATGGGCCCTAGTTTCCTTGGAAAAAATATGCAAACCCAAAAGTCAGGGGGGACTCAGCTTGGATGATCAAGAGATTCTTTGTAAAGCTCTAGGAGCCAAACTATGGTGGAGATGGGTGCAGGAGCCAAAATCTCAATGGGCTAGGATATGGAAAGAGAAATATGCTAGCTCATGGCACAATAATGATCTCATAAGAATGTCTGGAACTATAAAAGGCTCCTACATATGGAACAGACCCTGGGAGAACAGAAGTTTAGTTCAAAAGAACAGTTTCTGAGAAATTAGAGCAGGAGATCTCGCTCTTTTTTGGGAGGAAAAATGGCAGTAGGAACCAACATTGTTAATAAAGAATTTTATAAGCCTTAAGTAGGAAACAAATGTCCAAGGGTTAATTAGAGTTAAGGATTTTTGGGATCTCTCTCATACCTCCGAAAAGTGGAGAAGCTAGAGAAACATTGAATGTGGAGAGGACAGTCCCCTAAAAATCAAAGTAGAGGCTCTTGGGGACTTTCTCAAGCAAAGGATGATCTTAATAACAGATGGGCAGGATCAATTGAGATGGGGGAATAACAAGCATGGAGCCTTTGATCCCAAGGAAGCTAAAGGTTTTCTACTTGGGTTGAATGATAGCATTCCAGACAAGTCCTAGACGCATCTCTGGAGGCAGCGAGGTTGGATGAAAATCAAGCTTTTTATGTGGCTGGTTCATCACAAGAAAATTTGACTTGGGACAATATTAGGAGAAGGGGAATTTTGGGACCTTCTAGATGTCAGCTATGTGAAGAGCAAGAGGAGACAATGGAACATATTCTTAACAATTGCTCTTATACTACCTGGCTGTGGGATTCGTTCTCTTCAATTTTCTAGCAGTCAGATAGGGACAGAGGAAGTGTCATTAATACCCTAAACCACTGGAGAAAAGACTTCAAGGAGAATGAAGTCTTGAATTTGGCATGGGCCTTCACACCCAGCTTTATCATCTGGAACGTTTGGAAAGAAAGAAATAAAAGAATTTTCAAGAATGGTAATACCCCAGTACAACTTCTTCTTGATCTTAGCTTGAAATAGATCAGAGAGACAATCAACTCTACTGTTAATAATATCCCCATGAATCCCCCCTCAGATGTAGAACAGAGAATTCTCAGGCAATTGGGATTGCAAGAGACAACTCCTCAAGGTAGAAACAGTAAGGATAAAGCCATGACTACAGAGAAGGACTACTGGTAACCCCCACCAAAAGGCTTTCTAAAATACAACATCAATGGGGCCTCCAAGGGCAATCCGAAAACCGTTGGTTATGGAGGAGCTTTAAGGGATGATGAGGGCAATATTATTTTTATCTTCCACTACCATTTAGGGAGAGTGACTAATAATATGGCGAAAGTGATGGCTCTAGAGCAGTGTCTAGAGTTTCTATCACAGAATCATTTCTCAAATATCATTGTGGAAGCAGACTCTGAGATAACCATCAACGCAGTGAAAAGAATCAGTGGTGGTTCCAGGCTGGAACGAGTCTCGAATCATTGGAAACTCGTCTAGGTTTATCAAAAAATCCCACTGTATCTTCAGAGCCTTCAAACCATAAGTTTCAACCATGTTCGTCGTAATGCCAACAAACTGGCCGACTTACTGGCCAATCAAGGTGTGATCAGTGTTGAAGGTGGAATGGCGCAAAAGTGGCTTCAAATACCTCCAATTCGTTTAAAGGCTATCTGCAAAGATCAAGCTGCTGAGGACAGGGAGGTTTTCTGATTTCGAGCTGTGTTGAAAACCACAAATTGATGCCGTCGGGGGATACTAACTCAACCCTGAAGGATGAGCCAGATAGGCTGAGAGGCTTGGGTGGGCTCATCTCCTCTCGATTCATTTCGACCGGGTTTCCCAGGTTTTTGGTTGGCACCCCGCAAAATTTGCTCATGAATAGACTTGGGAGCAGCTTCAGGTTTCTCGGTACGAGATTGTAGCAGGGACATTCTATGGGATACAACAGTAGGTGCCCTCTTCCTGCCTCCGAGTTAGCAGTCCTGGCGATTGGCGGGTTTCTGGTGATCGCGCGTATTCAAAGCAGTTGGTGGTTTGGCAATTGCGAGAGCGATCCCATAGAGAGCTCGACACGTGGCATGGTGGCCGGAGCGCAAAACGCCCTCCATCACGAGTTAAAGTGTGTGTGGGTTAGGTGTTGCGAAATTGTTCCTCTCCGTAGGATCTGGCAATCGGAATGGACGGTTGGGATGGTGCGCACTGCTTAGTGGGGCCCGTTGGGCCATCTCCCCGTGTTCGTATGGCACGCCCTTTCCTTTCCTTACTTTATGTTCTTTGGGGGGTCAGGTTTGACCGTTGTCGCTTGTTGGCTCCGGGAGATGCTTTGTCCAAAGTGTTTTGGTCTTTCTGGGTTTTTCTTGAGTTTTGTACTTGCATGAGGTAGTGGGAGGGTCCTTGTCATTGGCAGGATTACTCGTTCTCCTGTGTTCTAATTTGTTGAGTTTCTGTACACTTTGTAAATTATCCTTTGATTTAATGAAATAGAAGGTTCAGCTCTTGCTTTAGCACAAAAAAAAAATTAAATGATTTCTTAAATTTCGTTAGCTATATAAAAATCAAATATATAAAGATCAGATTGTTTTTTTGTATAGACAGCAAAAATTAAAATTGGACCTTTATAATATTAAAATAAAAAACAACACTAAATAAAATAAAATATTTATTAAATATCTGTTAGTAAAATAATTTCTAATAAAATAATATATATATATATAACAAAAGATAGAGACTACATGTTTTTTTAATTATATATTTTATTAATAAATTAGATTATTTTTACTTGAAAATATTTCTAGTAAAATTAAATCTCTTTACAACTCTAAATAATGCATAGCATGTGTTTGTAATAAAATTTAATTTTTATATAACCTGGAAAATTAAATTATTTATGTTTGCGTTGGAAATGACAAAAATAAAATTGAAAGCTTCCACTACCACGTCAAGTACATGAAAAAAAAACCAATCAACGAGCAAACTTCTATTTATAAAAAACTAGAGAGCAAACGAAACGACTTCTAATTGTAAAAAAAGTAGAGTAAAGTTTATATTACTGGACTTGGATCTCCAAAACTAGAGAGCAAACGAAACGAATTCTAATTGTAATTATGAACGTATGTATCCCCAAATTAGAGATCAAACGAAATTAGAAATTACTTTTGAAAACCATTCGCTACGCCTCAACGTACGTACGTTTTTTCCATTCAAGAAGCATGGCTGCACAATCTCCTTGCAGTGCTCCCTGCAAACCCCTCCTTATTCATTTGTTGTTATTGCTGTCCCTATTACCATTGATGCAATGCAGGCCGCTTGGGCGCAAGGTTCCAGTGCCTGAGCAGAAACCCGCTGTTGGGTTGAGAATAGATCTGGTGCATAGAGACTCATGGCTTTCCCCATTCTTTCCAGGGAATATTACGTCCACTGAAAGGGTTAAGCGAGCAGTGCAACGCAGTCAAGCAAGGGTTCAAACACTACATAAATCTGTAGTTCTAAAGGCTGCTGCTCAATTAGCTCATAAAAGTGCAAGAATCCAAGCTCCGATAAGTGCAGGAAGTGGAGAATTTTTGATGGAGGTAGGAATTGGTGAGCCGCCTTTATCATATTCTGGAATTCTAGACACAGGCAGTGACTTGATATGGACACAGTGTTTGCCCTGTGATTATTGCTACTTTCAAGGGCGCGGCTGCTGTCAGTTCAACTCCTTTTATTCAAAACAGCGCAGCATCAAGTTCCTATTATCTTTCGTTGGGAGGAATTAGCCTTGGAGGTGCACTATTGGATATCCCTGATGATTCTTTTGATATTGATCAAAACGATGGTAGTGTCGGATTTGTGATAGACTTTGGAACCACTTTCACATTGCTCATTCGAGTAATGAGGTAATATGGCAGCCGAATCACCTATTTGGTTCTCATTTCCTACAATTACTGTCTTGTAACCCTAAGGTAGACGCAGAACAGCATTATCAACAGAAGTGTCGGCAAGACCGGCCATAGATTAACTCTATTTAATCATCTCCGGAAGTTCAAAAGGTGACCCTGCATAAAGCAAAACCCTCAGTGGCTAGAGTAACCAACATGGAGCATGGAAGAGAAAAATCATAAGTGGATGCCACTGCCTTGTTCCGAATTGTTGAGAAAAGGAGTTGCTGGGCGATACTTAACCTGCCGTCAGATTTAAGAGGTGAGTTAGAGAATTCCAGCAGAGACAGTTAAGGAAGCAAAGAAAAACACGCCTGTAACAATATAGTACCTGTAGAGTGGTGTTGGGGTCACAATGCACGCCTAAGTGAGTGAAACAAGACTCTGTAATTAAATTCCATAAGCATTTATCAATTTCCTTTCTCTTGCAAAGGATTCGATACTGTTTCCAGAGAAAATGGTTTCCAACAATTACCTGAGGAAGGAAGTTGACCATAGCCTTTCCTTCACCTGTGGATGCAAGGCCGAAACCTATAAGAACCACCTGCATTGACAGTGCAACCAATTCGGGCTTCTATATAGATATAACCGTCAACGAGGGTCAACGAGGGAAAGAGCAAGAAGTCTAATCTCTTCAAAATATATAGCAATCAAAATACTTCGTGTACCTGCAAAGGAGACGACCTCTAGTGATGTCTAGTGTACGTAACCTTTTTACGCCATGGAAATCAAACATGCAAGTTGCAGAGCGCTTAACCCCAGCAGCAAAATGACTGAATGAACCTAGTCTTTGGAGCCAGATGGAGAATTGGTTACCTCAACCAACCCGCCCTGAATGTTGAACATCGGATTAGTGGAGGTCCATGGCAGGGTATGCTGAGCTCCAGGTGTCCAAGATCATGAGAGGTCCATGGCACAGTATGCTGAGCTCCAGGTGTCCAAGATCATGAGATATTTCTAGATACGAGTACAGTGGGATAAAGAGTTGAATTTAATAAAGTCAGGTGTGCATCAGTGGGGGGAGGGTTGTAAATATTAGTCATTAACCTTATTACTCAACAGTAACATTAATGCATTGGTAATCGAATCTTTAAAGGTGTATGATGGCCTGATATCAAGGGATAAAAGGTGTATTATAACCATGTATTAATTCCTATAACTACAAAATTTTCCTATAACTACAAAATTTCAATTTTTATTATGTCAATGGGTGAGTGTCCAACTCACCTTTCCACCTCATAAGCAAGCCCTACAACTTTTCTTATAGATAAATGTTAATACGTATATCATGTATCAAAATATTAATAGTTTCCAATGTTTAACCTAAAAAGAATCATTCTCCATTTCCCATCACCACTTGACTTTTGCTAGGCATTGATATGTCTTTAGCCAAATAGCGCTGCTAACATCTATCACATACATGAACAATCGTTGAAATTATATTTTTCACATCATCATATAATTTCCACATGAAATTATATTTTTCTTGGTTCCGTTGTAAGGTTCCATCTTCAGGCCCAATTTTTTTTTAAGGTTATTTTTTGTATTTCAATTTGGCTAATGTGTCGATATGTTCAGCATAAAATAACAAGGACCCGGTGTAGAAGTCTTATTTTCTGTTGATATTCCATTTATCAAATCATAACTATATATGACTTACGAGGTTTATGGTAATACATTGATACTCTGATATCGATTTGCTTATGATAATTCACTTATGAGGTTTATGGTAATACATTGATACTTTGATATCAATTTACCTATGATAATTCACGGGTTGACCATATAGTAATGTCAATTGTAGGGAAGGTGGTTGTTAAGTGATGTTCATTATATTGACTTGATATAAAAATACTTAAGCATTAAAGCTTCTAGCTATGAGATGTGTTGATATGTGTAATTCCCCACCACATTACTTAGTTTTGGGTACTTTTTTGATATAGGACCTAGTGCTAAGGGTTCATACTTTGAAAAATTCATGTATGGTTGTGTAGATCTCAACATCGTGGAAATGTGGGTTCAACACCTGATTATCTCTTTGTAGCCCTGTAAGTGAAAAGGTAACAAAATAAGTTTGGGATTATATATTGTAGAGATGAATAGTCTATTAGCATGGACGTGGGATTTCAAACCCAAGGGGTTCCCACTCAACTAAAAAAGCTCTACATACAACAAACTCACAATGAGGCCCAACTTAGTCTCACAAAAACAAATTCTAACATTAGGACACCAATCCATATATTGATGTGTGGTGAGACGGCTGGGTTCTTTGGGTGAAACCCATGAGGTTAGGGTTCAAATCACATTGAGTATATTGTCCTACTATGGTGTGCGGCTCAAGGAGTAGACTCCCCCCTAGTGTGAGCCTCAGCTCTTGCCAAAATCATAAAAAATCACAAGAAATTGGTATATCTCGCTTGCAGGTTGTTGGATGTACTCTTAGTGTTATAGTGGCAGCTACGAGAATTGATCCTGGGTCTTCCTATTCACCACGTTGTTAAAAAAAAAACATTAGGACACTAATCCAACATTAAGGTTCATAAGATGATTCTTTCATATTTTTCTCTTATTTTAAAAGATATTTCTAATGCCCCTCAACTCTCATGCCAAATTATCTCATTTATTATTATTGTCATTTTTTAGAACTCCCTTATTTTATTATTTTCCTCTAACCTCCTCTATTTTATTATTTTTTTCGAACTTCCCTTTATTTATTACTTTCTTCTAACTTCTTTTATTTTATCATTTTCCTATAACGTCTCTTACTTTATTATTTTCTTCTAACTTCCCTTATTTTATTTGTTTCTTTTATTTCAATTGTTAATTAGATATTTATTTTTTATGCTTCGTTTACGAGGGTTCTCATGAATATATTTTTTCTTAGTTTTAAAATTTTGTTTCTTTTATTTCATGCACAACTCCTCCCTTTAAATCTAGAACCAAATCAACATTTTATTTCCATTATTTATAAATTATAATATTCCCCCCACATGTTTTAGGATGGATAAAATACTTAATCAAGTTAAATTATATTTTTTCTTAGTTTTAAAATTTTGTTTCTTTTATTTCATGCACAACTCCTCCCTTTAAAACTAGAACCAAATCAACCTTTTATTTCCATTATTTCTAAATTATAATATTCCCCCCACATGTTTTAGGATGGATAAAATACTCAATTAAGTTAAGTTTACTTTATTTGATATTTTTTTAAAGTTTCATTTATTTCTATCTCCATAATTGTCTTTTCTAAAGATTTTCTAATTTCCAAATAAAATATAACTCTAAACTCACTTTTGACATGTATTGTTTGACTTTAGTGCTTGGACACAATAACTTCAAATTCAATCTACCTTTTTATATCCCAATACCAATGGTGCCAAGTTGATTGTTCCCTTCAATAATTGCTCAGATAGTTCTAAGGGTGTTACAATACTTTCCTTTCAAATACCTTTTTGTGTTCAGATACCAAGAGTGTCAATTTTGTTGTGCCCTTCAAGAACTCCTCACATTGTTCCAAGGGTGATAAAACACTTTTCCTTCAAGCATCTATGACTAATATAGCAATTTCTTTAATTTGAATGAATGCCAAGTAGATATAAATATACATTTATTTCTCTCATTAGATAGATTGATTTCTTAATTACCTTTGTTTATTTTTAGCAGAACTCTTTGTGTAATTACATCTATAATATCATTGTAAGAATTAAGCTTATGCTTTTGAGAATGATCTCTAGTGATAAATTTGAGTACCTCAGTGGTCAAATGATACATTAAGAAATTGGTCCAATATATAGAGGGGCACACAATCAAAACTAAAAACATACCCATATTAGTGATGAAGTTATATCTTTCCAAGTTTTATGACTAGGTTTCATGGAACGTTTCAAAAATATTATTAATTTTCATTGGCTTTAACGTAAACATGGTGAATTGGATTATCAATTGTGTTAATTTATCCTCATTTCTAATATTAATGAATGGGGAAGGATCTAATATATTTAGGCCCTCTACAGGACTTCGACTAGGGTGTGCCCTCTCTCTATACTTAGTTTTCATAACTTTAGAGTATCTTAGTTGGATGATAATTAGGTCTATATAGTCTCAGCCCATTCAAGTAATTTTGATGGGAAAAAACTTACAAGTCACTCACCTATTACTTGTGGAAAATGTACTTTTATTATGATATTGTAATGATAGTGAAGGTGAGTGATTTAAATGGATCATACAATCATTTTGTAACGTGACTAGCATGAAGGTTAATATTGAGATATTTACTATATACTTTCTTGACTTTGTGGATGGAGTCAAGCAACTACTGAAAAAGATTTTAGTTATTAGGATAATGATTTAAATGGTGGTTTCAATTATTTTGGATTCAATATTAAGCCAAATGACTACGTAGTAGAGGACTAGAAGCGATGAAAGGCTAAAGAGGAAAATATAATATACTTCTAGTGTCATCATTAGATTCCAATGGGTTGAATAGTAGTGTTGGAGGCTATTCATGTTTATTCGAATTTGTGAGCTCCAATCCCTAAAATTATCCTAAATAGAATCTATAAGATAACCTTTAATTATATGTTGTAAGGATCGAAATAATATTTGGGGGATCATCTTGTTATTTGGTCTCAGATAGCTCCTCCCATGAAGCAAGGATGTTAGGGGCTTAACAGTATTCTTAATTTTGGGATAGTTTTCTTCATTAGAATTTAGGGAAAATTTATGGAGGTACCTTTTTATTACCAAATATAATTGGATTTATCACCATGACAAACATGAGCTTCTCCTTCCTAGGGCTCATTAAACATACTAGGTAGGATTCTTCAGAAGGATGAACTTATAGTGCAAGCATATGTTATCCCATTTAAGCTTGCAATTAAAAATAATTGCAGTACCTGCTAGAAATGGTGGGGAAAAATTTGGAAATCTAATCAGTTGTGTCGGAAGCTCACTCTTTAACATGATACTTTCTGCTTCATGTTGAGTTGGGATACCCTCCTTTGTATCATTGAACTTCTTGGGTTGGGCCATTCATTTTTTCTTTTTGTTTAATCTCCACCACGTCGTCATGACCACCAATCTTATGGATCCAAAAGCTGTCAAACTTCTAGTTGTGTCACCGATATGTTCAAGAGCCGTCCTTCTGCAGTTACACTTACCTCTGATTCTCTGTATCATCCAAAATCATTGTGCATCCCTTTGTGTTGTGTCGATGATGTGGGATATGTTATGGCCCTCCTTCGACACAGTCGCTTCCTATCGACTTCAACTCATTATCCGAGAAGTTGACCAAGAGACTCCCTTCCAGTACCTTAGAGCGTGCATGCCCTAATGGCAAGTTCTTTGCACTCGACGACAAGTTCACATCATTGGATTTCAATCGAATGATTTCACAGGTGTTCGACTTCAGTTCCTCTATTCACATTCCGTGGATTGTGCTGATAGTACCTTGAGGACCATTATCATTATTGGTGGTTTCTCTCACGCTTGTTAACAGTTTACATCATTGACTGGTAATCAAGCAACTTTCTAGCATGTTTGACATCAACACATCTATTCACATGCTAGAATTTGTACTTTGATTGGGTAGTGTTAGAACGCAAGACCCTGGGCTTAGATCTCAAAAGTCCAGGTTGTAAAGTGATGTGATATGATTATGTTGATATATATGTCTCTTTCAGATGGATGGTTGTGACCATACCATGAGTTCTCATATGTGATCCTTCTCATTAATGGATGGTTGCGACCATACCTTGGTTTCGATATGATCCTCTTTATCGAATGGATGCACCCATACCTGGATCCATTTACATGATCATTCTCTGGATCACTGCATCCATACCACGATTCATGTGTCATTTGATAGAGTTTTCAGTTATGTATATGTGTTTGTACTTTCTTGCAGGTTTTTCGACGACAGACTCTGGTTCCCCACACTAATTCATAAAGCATTTCATCCCTCACTATAGTTCGGCCTTCACGCTTTAGGAGGCATCTGTTACAAAACATCTTGTCACTGTCCCTGTACTCCCCGTTCGTTGATCCTGGAGGACCTCTACAAGTGAACCCTACATGTGCTTTCCCTTCATGAAGAAACTCCCATTGTGTCCCTCTTCATGAACAAAACAATTCCCTTTTACACCATTTCCCCCAAATCTTATGTTTTTCTCAGTTTACAAGACTGGCACTAATGACCTTTGTCCTCCTCACGCCAATATGTAGGGATTAACACTGTCCTTAGCATCGACTGGAGCCACTGAGCAATAAGGATTCGAAGCTTCTAGCTCTACAAGCTTCGTAATGGAAGTTTGGTAAATGGTTTGGCTTAAGGTCTCTTGACCTGTTAAGTTGAATTACAATTTGTCTATTATCACTGTTGTTGTTTGTTGTTGTTTACTTGTTTCAGGTGTTCAAAGAAGGAAACAAGAGATAGGTAGAGCGTGCAAGCAAGGTCATCATCAAACGGGATAAGTGTACTAAGAGGTATGCCCTCTTAATTGGTTCTAACCTAAGGAAATTTTCCATGGAATGTATCAGTTGTGGCTAGACCCATTATTGGGCTAGAGGAATTGTTTGTTTCTGCACTCATAATTTTACTTCACCACACATCCGTCTTAAAAACTTTATTTTGAGCTCTAAAGAATTCCTAGCCACTCCCTTGCCCTATTTCTTCTGTCATTCACCTTCCCTAAGCCATATACCACCTTTGAAATCACTCATATTTATCTCTGCCGGATCTTGTAGGAGCATTAGGGCATCCTGGAGGAAGCATTAGGACATCTTGTAGGATAACCTGTAGTGGCCTGTTTTGAGGCTAATTTCTGAAAAAGGCATCCAAGAAGATAGAAGAAGACCCCTACTTGCCTCCCAAACCATCAGGACTTCCATCACCATCTATAATGCACCTACCACATCACAAGAAGATTTAGCATTCACATTTTCACAAAAAGGGACAAAAAAGGATAAAAGAGTTATTGTGTTCATTCATACGCACAACAGTAGAATGTTTGGTTATTTCAGATTCCCAAAAAGGAAAAAAGAGTTATTGTGTTCATTCATATGCACAACAGTAGAATGTTTGGTTATTTCAGATTGCATGCCTAAGACAATTAGGATTACACACATGTTAGCTTAGAACTCTTTTGAAGTAAGATCTCTTAGCAATTAGTTAGATGAGTGGTGTGTTTAAAGCATTGATTTTAGTCTTTCCTTACCACAGTAGACAATCTTCCAATTCTCCCAATTAGTGCAAAATTCCCCTTTCTTCATTGGTAGTCAAACTTCTTCTGAATCAATAGAAGGCTGGTTTGAGAAACCATAGTGGTCTATCACCAACTCAGTAATGACAAAGAGTGGATCCGTCACATCTGCTTGTGTATACAACACTGTCACCTCCAAGTTTGTACGAACCCCAGGTTAATAAAGTAAAGTTGGTTGCCCCAGGAGTTGCGACATTCTTGTTGCAATACTAGTGCTCATCAATATTTTTGTTGCTTATAATACTGACAGATCCTCTAGTGTAATAACAGTAAACAACAACATTCAGTACAGACACAGGGGGAGTTGAAGGTGTGAAATTTCAGTATTTCATTTTCTATACATGGATCCTATGAATACAAACCGTGTATACATGAGTTATGTGTTGAACAGTCGTGTATGTTTTAATTTGATAAGGAAACTGTTAGATAAACTCAGGTTAGGGCTCTAATAGACTTCATACAATTATTGATTGGATTTCCTATTCTGTTGGTTGATGATTACACTCTGTTGATACTATTTAGAAGTGCTTTTGGCTTCTATACATTGTTGATACCTTGATGGATGATTGATTGATGAAGATAATTTAATGTCCTAAGTAATGGAGAGTTGATGTGATCATATCTAACATTTAACAACTGGCACAAGTTCAGGGGGAGAATTTGTTATGCTTCTAATAATGCATTGTTGGCATTATGTTTGCTTGATACATAATAATGCTTATCAATAGGTGATGTTGTTTATGTTGCTAAAGTTCTTGATTATGATATCTACTTGAGTTACATATTGGTGAAATAAGTTCTTGATTAAGTTGTGTTGATGTGATAATTCTTATTTCTATGAAGAATGATGTTGCTAAGACAGGGTTATTGATATGTTACTACTACATCTACAAGATGATACTTGGAAACATGGCATCTTTTATGATGACGAAGAATGATGAGACACTGCCCTATCTTACTTTATCATGATATGCTTGGTCCTCACTTATGTTGTTGTTGCTACATACCTGGTCATAGATTGATGATATTGAAGGTACATTATCTTATCTCACAAATTGGTGATGGAAATATATAGTTTGTTGTTCTTGGTGTTGTTGATATATTTTCGTGGTGAAAATCATATGTGGTGTATGATAGTTGCTGATGACCATCATGGTCTTATTGAGGTTCTTTGTCTTAGTTATAAATGTCTTATCTATCATTTGATGTAAAGGTCATGTAAAGACTTATGATGTACTCATTTTCAAATGCATTCATGTATGGACTATTGTGCTTTGTAACCCGAGTGTGCTAGGGAAGTTGATGTAATAATGATGTCAAGTATGTAAAACCACTATGATTGGGTTATTGATGTAAGCTTGAGTCCTTGATGATGAGAAAAGTCACATGATTCATAGAGTGATGTAATTCATTGAACATCCTTTATAAATTTCAGCATGTGCTCAAGGGGAGCATGGTTAGTCTTCAGTGTTCATACTCAGCAGTTCAATTCCACGGAAGCCTTCATTCAGCATTGGTTAGTCCTTTGCCCTTGATGTGAAAGGGGGAGAGTAACTTGGGGTTTGAAAAGTTTGGTGCTTAGCTTGATGTGTTTTACAGGGATCTACATGTTGTGGTGACCAAACACCGAAATGGTTTCCATCAAGTCCAAAGGGGGAGATTGTTGGCATTGTGACTGATGTGTTGTCCTTGACTGCAACCTACTTGATAAGTGGTCCTTAGATGGAAACCAACTTGATACAGATGTCAACAATATGTGTCTACATATGTGACCGAGAGTTTGGACAAAGGAATAACAGTTCAAAGACAGAGGAATGATAAAGATGACGATTGAAGAAGCACACACAGGTTGTGTGAAGCAAAGTCGTGTACACACATGGGTATGAGGAAGCAAAGGAATGTATAGTTTCTGCACCATGGTATTTTAAATACCAAGGGTCCTTACCATGGTATTGACCTATGGTACTAAGCTCGTCAACGGATGTTTTGATCCCATCTAAGAAAACCATCAACTAGAGTATGGTTTTAACCTGTGGTATTGGATAAGGGATAAACTAAATAAGGAGATGAAGGTCAAGTGGTAGTGAGTGTGAAAGTGATGAATATTTTATGAAGAGTTAGATCTGAAGAAAATATGCATGTAATGGGTTGTTGATGTTTTGCTTGATCTAAAACTAAGTATGCACCTGAGAATTTGATGATGGATCAGATCTAATAGATGTGAGATGACAATATTGATTATGAATGGATTTTATCTGTGTTGGTCATATCTTAACGCGTGATTTTTATGTGTATGTTGAGATCTGGGTATGTCTAAAGTTTTATGATGCGGCGAAGTTTTGTGCTAGTAATTAAAAATCTATATGCGGGTTTTATAACTTGAAAGGTGCATATACACGTGGGTTTGATACTGGTAAGTTGCGTATATATTTTGATCTATACGCAGGTTTATTTCCTGAAAAAGGTGTATATACGCGGATTTGTTTTAAGGAAAGTGCGTACTTAAACTAGTGTTTTGATGAAAAGGTTGTTTGATCGGTTTAATCAGTCTTGTTGTGTTTTTGTTCTCTGTCAATGAAGTCTTCTTAATGATATGAGCTTAACAATAATGTTTAAAAGATGAATTGACCGATTGAAGAATGTTGAAGATACATATTGTTTGTGATTGAAGCTTAGTAAAGGTTTATGATTGTTTCACAATGATGTAGTGGATCTGTGTATGATTCATTGTTTATTTCAGAGTGACAGTGGTTTAGTTTTCAAGATTCATTGGTTTAAGATCTGTACACAGGTATGCTTCATGGAAAGCGCTTACACACATGGGTTTGCTACTGTAAAGTAGCGTATATATTTTGATATAAATTTTATTAGGGTTTGGAGTAACGGAACATGGTTTTTGTTATGTGCAATATGTTGATTGGTATTCTGGTTATAGTGATTTGATTGTTCTAATTGTTTAAGTTTGGGTTTCAGTTGATTCAAAATAGGTTGTGCCCTATCTCTTTATTTTTAATAACTTTGGAGTGTCTTAATTGGATGATAATTAGGTCCACATAATTTTATTCCATTCAAGTAATTTCGATGGAAAAAAATATATAAGTCACTCACCTATTACTTGTGGAAAATGTCCTTATATAATTCTATTGTAATGATGTTGAAGGTGAGTACTTTAAATGGATCATATAATCATTTCGTAATGTTACTAGCATGAAGGTTAATATGGAGATATTTACTATATATTTTCTTAAATTTGTGGATGGAGTCAGGAGACTAGTGACAAAGATATTTAGTTAGTAGGATCATGATTTAAATGGTGATTTAAAGTATTTGGATTCAATATTAAACCAAATGACTATGCAGTATAGGACTAGAAGTGATGAAAGGCTAAAGTAGAAAATATGATATGTTTGTAGTATAATCATTGGCTTTCCATTGGGTCAAATTGGAGTGTTGGAGGCTATTCATATTTATTGGAATTTTCTAGTTCCAATCCCTAAAATCATCCTAAATGGACTCTATGATATAACGTTTAATTATATGTTGTAAGGATCAAAATAATGTTTGGGGGATCGTGTTGAAATTTAGTCTCAAAATCTCCTCCCACGGAGCCAGGACGTTATGGGATTAAGAGTATTCTTAATTTTGGGATAGTTCGAGTAGGTAACAAGTTATAGGTTTTCTTCATGAGGGTCTAGGGAAAATTTATTGAGGCATATTTCTATTACCAAATTCATTTCAATTGGGTCTACTTCGAATTGGTTACTCCCATGACATAAGACCCCTCGAAATCCCTCCAACCAATGGGTGGTGATATGTCAAGCATTTGAACCTATAGTTGGTTCTTATCTTTCTTAGTGAGTTGGGTATGGATCTAAGGTTTGCATTGGAATGGATGCTATAAAAAAAACTAATGAAATCTCCTCCCAAGTGTGTTGATCATGTTCCTTTAGAAAAAGGGATTTTGCAGTGTAAATAGAATAGTACATGAGAATATGACTATGATATGGCATCAATGATGACTTTCTACATCAGACCTAAACCTTGAAGCTACATGGCATGATGATTAGGGATGGTATATCGCACAAGTCAATAATGCACCTATGAGGGTCAATGAAGGCAATGATAAATTGGTATGAATGTATAATTCCACACGTGGACATCACATTAGTAAAGTAGGATACAATGATTAGGTTATTATAATATGGTTGTACAAAATATTTGGAAGATCGAAGAACCTCTCAAAAGCACATCGTTATTCTAATTCATACATAAAAAATTGATTTAGCATGATCTAGGATGAAAATAAATTATTGGGGCATAAGTATATGTATCATATTTTGAAACCCAAAATGAAGTTTCATGTCATCTATTTTCCATTGTCTTTTCATAAGAATAGTTAGGGATAATATGGAAGGTCTCCTCAACTTATAAAACTTTTAAGATTACACATCAGTTGAATATTGCCTCATATCATGTGTTGCAAGGCTGAATTTAAAAATATATTGGGCCCTTCCACTCATTTTGGTGTGGGAAGTTGAGGTGCCTTATAATAGGAATTATTTTGAATACGTTTTCACTTGTCCATACTTGGTTGTGATTGGGGGTTTAACATGTTTTGATCCTCTAGTGATTTTGAAATTCCTTTGGCTCATGTTAATTTACATATCCATAAAATTGATCATTCTCAACCAAACATTGGTATATGCTTAGGGATGTAGCACTATTAGAGGTTTCAATCTCTTGATGACCTCAATCGAGATATTTTGGATCATGGTTTTTGTTAGAACAAAGCTTGCAAGTTTTATTCTCTGCTACAATTTCCAGAGTTAGGATCCATGAGAGGTAGCTAGTCCATGTTAGGAAACACACAAGCATCACTGCACCTAATGTTCAACAATCTTCCCCCTAGTGCAAGTCTAGTGAGTTTTAAAATTGACACATGCCACCATCATAGTACTTGTTGGAATCACAATTGTCATTATGAAAAACCCTACATGAATTAGTCTCTACTACAATCGCTAAGGTTATGACCCACAAGAGGTGATTAGTCCATGTTGTGAAAGATATTGGGAGTGTTCAACCAATATCCAAAGCATCCATAATCTTGTAGATCCCATTGTCAACAATGAAATGTAGTGCGGTCCCCTTCACCGACATCTATGAATGGAAGATGCATTTCCCCTCCTCCATATCCTCTGGCTCTTCTGGTTGGAACTTCGAAGATGCAATGGTAGCACCAGGTTCTACATCAATGACTTTCTTTCCTTTATCATTTTCTAAATCAAAATGTGTGTAATCAGAATATGTGCTAAGATCCATCTCTTTAAGATCATAAATAGCTAAGATATGTTGGAGTATTATCTTCAGTATATATAAATAGCTATTGATAAATTGCTCATAGATTAAAGTGATATAAAGAATAAATTTACATTATAATTTAATAAATTATATTTTTTCACAAAAAAATATTTTTAAATAAAATAGAATTGACAACCAGTGCATCCATGTTTGACAACCAGAGAGGGTTAACGACAGATTGTCCCCACACGTCGAGAATTCTAGGAAGAAAACATTCAAGGAAACTCAAGTGAGGAGACAGTAGTAATAAACCAACACGATGAGCATGATCATGAGGGGTAGCATGACAAATATAGTACGCAGGATGAGCCATTTTTGGAGAGTCAGTCAAAGGTTCAAGTTGTAGCTATGATAGTTGAGCATCCAGTGCAGATAGATAAAAAGGCATTCAGTAGGGCACCATAATTTCCAATAGAGGACTTTCAGGAAAAGATAATGGATTTCAAGATAGATCTTGAGATGTTGACGCTGAGAGTTTGGATAGTACGAGATATTGTTTTACAGGAGAATAGGAAAATTGAGGAGCTCATAAGAGTAAGTGTTGAATTAACCACCAATCTTAGTAGTGTTGAAGAACGACTCAAGTCCCTCACAAGGCAGCAAGAGGAGAATAGTTGGGATTTCTAGAGCAACCCTCTATAGGGGTACATAGATAAGGCTTGCAACACTACCAACCTGCCTTTATACATTGGGGAGAGTGGGGCAGAGTTCTCCAAATGGATCATGTTGGCTAACCGATTGGAGCAGCATGAGTTGAGCATCAGGAAACATAACCATAGTAGACTTATTCCATGTGTAGGCATCCTTGCATTAGATCCTTCCCACAAGGTGGACTGGTGAGAGATTATGAGTTGGAACTCTATTGATGGGATGATTCCTAGGTGGATACCCTTATCCAAGGGCATATTGCAGCTGGGGCCATTAGGCACAAGCAGTGATGGAGGGCTGAGATGGTATCATAATCCATAGGTCCTAGGGTGGCATTGGGATCCAGTTGAATCTATTGAGGGCAAAATTGGTCGAGGGATTGTTTGGAATCTAGATATCGAAGTATACATTCAGGATCATTTAGCATGGAGGCATGAAATAACACATTGGTTTGTATGGGATCCGTGTGTCAGTATACAGTTGGTTTTATTGTGGATATAAGTGGATTTCTTGAGGGAAAGCAATCTTTGGGTGAGAGGATTTGTAATATCCCATTTTTTTATGTGGTAAAAAAGGTCAGAATCTACCTATGGTATTTGCCCGTAGGATTGGCCCATAATATTTTCCTTCATTTTTCAGGGAAAATAATAAAATAAGGTTTCTAGAGAGTCCCCAAAACCTATTAAAGGGGATAGGAGCTAAGCATTTGGATCATCTTGAGTTTGTCTATCTTATGCTGTGTTTGTTGAGAAATTGGCGTGGCAAGTTCCACTTTGATCTTGGGATGAAAACCCCTCAATGACATTTGACATTGTGTGGTGGAACCATTTTGGATTCACAAGTGGGCTTAAGAGTCTTATATTACTTATTTTTTTAGCAGTTGTACATGTTGTTGGTAGGAGTTTCAGTCTGCCTTTCATATGTACCTTGTTTTCAGTTATTAATATAAATAACAGGTTATATGTTCAGATCCCTTTGGTGTTCAACGTTTTGTTGAAAATATTTTAATTAGAATACTCAATTGTGCCAGATATATTAATATTTGGATCTTACATTGTAATAAGTAAATTAATTCATATATAAATATTGCACTAGATAATCAAGTGTCTAATAAATTATTATTTAAATATATTTTATACACATATATATGAAATTTTACATATGAAATTCTACATATATTATACTTAAGTATATTATTTATCTAAAAATAGAATATAGACATAATAGCACTTTAATATTACCATAAATATCAAGGATCTATTTGCCTTTGTAATATAAGTTGTTTTTTTTTCTTATGGAAAATATTTATATCTCTATTTCTCTCTGATATATATATATATATATATATATATATATATAGATATACACTCAAAACTTTAAAAGATAAAAAAGTTGTATCTTCACTTTTATCATTAATATCTATAAATGTGGATATGTGGAATATGTTATAGGTATTTTGGAATATTATATTTATTATATATAAATAGCTATTGATAAATTGATCATAGATTAAATTGATCTAAAGAATATATTTATATTTAAATATTAAATGAATCATAATTAAATATGTAAAACTACGTAATGGTAACTAATAGTTTAAAGTAGGAGGATGTGGATATCCGAGCAGGTCCCGAATAGAGGAACGTTAGGGCGGAGCGCAGGACGAAGAACTAAGGTTACAGGCTGTTAAAGAGGTGTTTCTCCATGGAAGGACACAAAGGAGGGAGCTCCACTCCCTCCTATAAGCAGGTTGTGGCCAGCAGGGGCAAAGAAACAATGGAAAATGTTAGAGAGCCTTCAGAAAGAAGGAAAGGAAATAGTGAAGAGGAAAAGGATGGAACTAAGTCAAGGGAGAATATGAGCACAAAGGAAAATGAGGAAGAAGACAAGGAGCAAGGAACAAAAGACAAAGCACACATGGGACCATGTAAACCCAAGGTGGTGCTTACTCCCAGAGTCATTTTAAATGATCCGGTGTTGCAGGCGCACAGGGACCACATGCAAACATATGCAATCATTTGTAAGTTCATGGGTTTATGGCCCACTGAAAAAGCCCTACAAATGTGGATTAAATACCACTGGAAACCAAAAGTCAACATTGACCTACATCTTGGGTCTAAGGGTTTCTTCACTATGGTATTTGCAAATATTGAAGATAAGGACAGAGTGTTTGAAGGAGGGCCCTACTTTTATGCTACAGCAGGCCTCTATATGCGACCATGGATTATGAATTTTGTTCCAGAACGCGAAACCTTTACATCGGTCCCAGTTTGGGTAAGACTCTACTGGCAAACATAATCCCTATCCGCCATAGTAAATAAGTTAGGACGTTTTGTCAAAGCTTCTGAGGCCACTAGAAGGGGAAAGTATACTTCCTTTGCTAGAATCTGTGTGGAGATGGATCTCTCTAGAGCTCTGCCGGATGAGGTTATCTTGGAGTTATTTGATGAACAATGCGTACAAACAGTAGATTATGAACACATTCCATTCAGGTGTCGCAAATGCCACGAGCATGAGCACCTGTTCAGAGATTGCCCTATTAGTAAAATAGAGAATAAAAGCAAAACTGACATAAAGAAGGATTCTGAAAGCTTCCACAAGGTGGCATATAAATGAAAATGATGTACAAGAGGGACAAAGACACATAAATCAGAAGGGAAACAAGCTAGCCAGAACAGGTTTCAAGTCCTCGAAGAGGACGAAGGTATAACAGAAGCAAACCAAGTAAAGGAAGGAAGTCCAGTGGAGGAGGGGAAAGAAGAAGATAGTGAACAAACACAAGATAATAACAAACAGAAAGAAACTATGACGAGTGATGTAGAAATAGAGATGGACCATGAAATGACCCAGAGTGAGATGGAAATGAAGGACCATGAACTACAGGAAATTCTTGAGAAAGAGAACCTATATTTGGAAGGTTTCTTCAATCAAGGAACCAGAGAAGGGATAGACTCGTTACCTCTAAAGGAGTTCAGTAGAGTTTATGGAAAACCTCGAATAAAGAGGTGGAGAAACAAAGAAACAGAGATAGGCAAGGCAGCGAAGGAGTGAAAACAATGAAAACCACAGCAAGACTAGCACCCAGAAACCCAGGAAAGAAAAGAGGCAGAAAAAAGCAGAATGAGCTATTGATGGAGAGTGGAAAGCTAATGATAGATTCAGGTAAGATGAAAGACCTATACAGTTTCTCCTTTACCAATCGTTAATTATGAAGTTCACTTCCTGGAATATCAAGGGTCTAGGTAGTAAAAGAAAACAAAGATTACTGAGTAACAGAATAAAAAAGCAGCTCTGGATGTGATCTTCATCCAAGAAACCAAGTGTTCCTTTCAGAAAATAAAAGATATCCATAGTAAATGGCTCAATAGGTTTGAGTTTCTAGAAGTCAAAGCAGAGAATACAGCAGGAGGTATAATCACTCTTTGGAACCCACAAAAAATTAGCATAATTGATGCTGAGGCATCTAGGGATTATTTGTTTTTGGTCTTTCAACCTGTGGGAGACAAGGAAACCTACCTGGTTACGAATGTGTATGGCCCTCAAAGAATGGATGATAAACTTAAATTTCTAAATTCACTGGAGAATATCAGAGACAGATATGCAGGAATACCTTGGATCTTGGGTGGCGATTTCAACATGATCAAATCACTTTCGGAGAAAAAAGGGGGAACCAAAGTTCTAGGCAAAGACTCTTCGGCATTTCAAACCGTTATTGATAAGATGAAGCTAGTGGACATTGTAACGAGTAATGGAATCTTTACTTGGAACAATAAAAGAGGAGGAGAGTCTCAGGTGGCCTCAAAATTAGACAAATTCATAATCTTAGAGGAACTTATGCTCGATGACAAGGAAATAGTGGCAAGAGTTCTCCCCTTTGGAGGCTAAGATCATTGGCCGGTTCAACTAAAGGTTCAGGGCATTGGTACCCCTACGAATAGACCTTTTCGATTTTAGAAAATCTGGCTTTCCCACCCAGATTTCATCAGCAACATAGCCAAATGGTGGTTAGAAGATTTAAACATTCAGGGCACTAGAATGTTCCTTCTATAGAAAAGACTAAAACACATCAAACTACAGCTTAAAGATTGGAACAAGAATGTATATGGCAATATTTTTGAGGAGAAAATTTTTGTTGAAGGTAAAATGCAGGAACTCAACCAAGCCCTTATCATGGAGGGATTTGATAAAGTCAGAAGTGATCAAGTCACTAGATATCATCAAAACTAGGAGAATTTATGTAAACAAGAGGAAATATTTTGGAGACAAAAATCTAGAGTTCAGTGGCTAGAAGAAGGAGAATGTAACACTAGATTTTTCCACAAATCCACCATGCGAATAGAGCTCATAACAGGATTTCTTTTATCAAGGACAAAGGAGGAAATCTTCTCAATTCTCATGAAGAAATAGAAGTAGTTCTAGTTCAGCACTTTCGAAGAATTGCACAGGAAACCTGTTATGATAGAGAACACTCCATCAGGGACTTCACTAAACATATACCTAGGCTGGTGTCTAGAGAGGATAATTTCAACCTTTACAGGTCAGTGACTGAAGAGGAGGTTAGTGGGGTACTCAAAGAAATGCAGAATGATAAGGCGCCAGGCCCGGATGGTTTCAATGTTGATTTCTTCAAATCTTGCTGGAATATTGTCAAACAGGACATTCTGAATGTAGTAGAAGACTTTAGAATGAACAGAACTATTTTTAAGGCTCTGAATACCTCTTTTATAGCCCTGATCCCTAAACAGGACTTGGCTCAAACCCTTGATAGGTTAAGACAAATAGCTTTGTGCAATGTGGTTTACAAGATAATATCAAAAGTTATTACCAATAGACTCAAACCCCTCCTTCCTACCCTAGTTTCTATGGAACAATTTAGATATGTGGAAGGAAGGCAAATCCTTAATAACATCATTCAAGCACATGAAGTGGTGCACTCTCTAACTAGCAAGAGAAAGGCTAGAATGATCATGCAATTGGACATAGCCAAAGCTTATGATAAGCTTAATTGGGCCTATATCAAGAAAGTTCTTATTGCTTTTGGGTTTGATCATAGTTGGGGGAGATGGATCCTTGCTTTGATTACCTCTTCCATTTTTTCAATTCTGGTCAATGGTTCTCCCTCAGAGACCTTTATTCCTTCTAGAGGCCTTAGGCAGGGTGATCCACTTTCTCCCTTTCTCTTCATCTTCATGATGGAAGGACTAGGTAGGTCTATCAAGCATGCAAAAGAAGTTGGAAAAATCAAAGGTCTCCAACTCTCTGACAATGGACAGGCCTTGATTCATCAACAATTCGTTGATGATACCATGCTGCAAGGAATTCTCATAGTCAAAGAAGCTCTTGTGTATAAACAAATCCTCACTGACTTTGCCATGGCTTCAGGTATGGAAGTTAATCTCTCCAAATCTAATATTTTTTTCTTCAATACTAATATTTCTATTCAGAAGAACATATCTAGAATTCTGGGCTTTCAAAGAGATTCTCTCCCCTCAAAATATTTGGGAGTTCCTCTAACTGCTAAACCATTACATAAGAGCATCTGGGAGCCGATGATTAATAAATTGCTCGATAAGACTAGGAAATGGACTATGAGATCCTTAAACTTGGCTGGTGGGTCGGTGCTCACAAAGGTTGTACTTCAATCAATCCTAGTCTTTATGATCTCAGCTCTCCCAGCTCCTAAAGGAGTCCTGCATCAACTGAGAAACATACAAAGATACTTTCTACAGGGCAAGTGGGGAGAAAAGAAGAAATGGGCCTTAGTAGTCTAGGAAAAAGTCTACAAACCCAAAAACCATGGGGATCTGGGATTGGAGGATCCTAAGATTCTTAGCAAGGTTTTAGGAGCAAAATTATGGTGGCGCTGGATAAAAGAACCAAAGGCTCAATGGACTATTATTTGGAAAGAAAAATATGCTAGCTCATGGCAAGATAATGACCACATAAGGATGAATGGTAATATAAAGGGATCACACATTTGGAATAAAGCTTGGGAAAATAGGGGCCTAGTTCAAGATAACAGCTTCTGGGAAATTAGAGAGGGAGACTTGACTTTATTCTAGGAGGACAGATGGCAACAAGAACCTATTCTGTTAAAAGAAGATTTGGAGGACCTCAAAGCTGACGCAAAAACTAAGGGGATTTCCAAGGTTAAGGATTTTTGGGATCAAAACAACAGTATATGGAAATGGAGAAATTGGAAGAAATTCGATTTCAGAGATGAAAGCCCCCTAAAAGCTAAGGCTGAGACACTAATGAAAGTGTTAGAACAAAGGAAAATTCTAGTATTAGGGGGAAAGACCAGCTGAGATGGGGAAACAACAATGAAGGTACCTTTAATCTCAAGGAAGCAAAACTCATCATTCTTGAACTAGATTCTCATGCTTTGGAAAGGATTTGGCAAAATCTATGGAGGCATCAATGTTGGATGAAAATTAAACTCTTCATGTGGCTGGTTCTGCATGGGAAAATTATGACCTGGGATAACATTCAGAAGAGGGGTGTCCTGGGGCCTTCCAGATGTCAACTCTGTGAAGCTTAAGAGGAAACAATGGAGCACCTTCTCAACAAATGCATTTTCACTTCCAAGTTATGGGATGATTTTGCCTCCATCTTCCAACAATCTGATAGGGACAATGGAATTATTATCAATACCCTTATCAACTGGAGAAGAAAATTTTTAGATAATGAAGTTGTTGGTTCTGCCTGGGCCCTTACACCAAGCTTCATTATTTTGAATGTTTGGAAAGAAAGGAAAAATAGAATCTTCAAGAATGTTAAGAAACATTCCCAATGCCTTTATGATCTAATCCTAAAACAACTTAAGCAGACGGTTGGCACTATAGTTCGAAATCTCCCTACAAATCCTCCTTCAGCAACAAATTTGAGGATTCTCTATCAGCTAGAGTTACAAGGACTTATTGCTCAGGGCTTGGATAGGAAAGTTTCAATTTTGGATCCTGAGCTAGATTTCTGACATCCTCCCCCTAAGTGTTTTTTGAAATTCAACATTGATGGGGCTTCAAAAGGTAATCCGGGCATGCCCAGCTATGGAGGGTTGTTAAGATATGAAAATGGAGGTATTCTGTTCATCTTCTATTGCCATTTAGGAAGAGCCACCAACAACATGGCAGAATTAATGGCTATGGAGCATTGTCTAGAGTTCCTAGTTCAGAATAACTACCAAAATGTGATCATTGAAGCTGATTCAGAGTTAATCATTAACTGGGTCAAGAGAATTAGCTGGGGCACGAAGCCAGAAAAAACCTCAAGAAACTGGAGGCTGATCCAGGTCTTTCAACAGATTCATAGCCACCTCCAAAGCCTGAGAATAGTCAGTTTTACACTTGTGCAAAGAATGTCCAATAAACTGGCAGATTTTCTGCCAATCAAGGAGTGATTTGTACAAATAATAGGGTGGTGACGAACTGGAAAGAGCTACCTCAGAATAGATTAAAAGTGAAATGTCAAGACCTAGCAGATGAAGATAAGACAGTGTTTATGAAAAGAGCCATGGAGGCGGGGTACAAATGACTAGCAGTTTTGTGTTTAGAAATTTGCTCACAGTCGGGTCTTTTGAGGGGTTGCTCACAGTCTGGTCTTTTGAGGTTTCTTTAGTAGTTTTCTCACAGGCAAGTCAACCTTTGAATCCAGGGTTAATATGTTCACTGCAGTTTCTAGTTGCAACAGTGCCGACGACTTGGTCTTTTGGTTAACAGGCAGGATGGCAGTTGCTTCAGGTCACATTGGATTGGGAAGGGTAGATGCGGCAAGTGGTCGGGAGCCAGGAACTCTCGGTGGTTGTGAAACCAGGGGTTTTTCCTCTTTGTTTGCATTACGATGGACTAAGAATTTTTCCGGTGATCACAGCCATAGCAAGCGGGAAGCAGTTTTTCCCTTTTGGGAGCGATTCCATTCAACATGCTCCACGTGGAGGTGGGGTCGGGAGGATTACCGCCCTTATCGCATGCTATTGTTTGTGAATGTAGGCAGGTGCGATATTATCCTCAATTGTCGGATCTTGCAAGGTAGATCTACAGCTGAGATTGATCGAGCATGTTGGTCGGTCCGTATGGTAAACGTCATGCTGCTTAGCATAATGATATTGGCCATAACCATTGGATCGAGCGGGGAGGTTCGACAATTGATATTTAAGAAGCAAGTTCTGAAAATGGCGGGAAGTAATTTGTTCTTGGCGGGAAGAGGCTTATCATTAATTTCACTAATTCGTGGGTAAGGGAGTCATGCGGATTTGAAAACTTTTTAGTTTGGCACTTTTGTTCCTCTTCGGGTCTGAGTCCAGTTTCTTGTATTTTTCTTTAAAGAGTTGTAAGGTTTGGTTGTAGGGGGTGGGGCTTTTGCCTTGAGACCAGTTTCAGGTTTTGCTGGGTTCTCTCCTTGGTCCATGGCCCATTGAGATTGTTGTATTTTATGTACTTTTTTTGTTGTTTAATGGAATAGAAGGTCTGACTCTTGCATTAGCAAAAAAATTAATAGTTTAAAGTAATTTAAGGTTATTAATTTTATCATTTTATAATTAGTTGTAATAAGTAAATTAATTCATATATAAATATTACATTAGATAATCAAGTATTTAATAAATTATTATTTAAATATATATATATATATATATATATATATATATATATATATATATATATATATATATATATATATATAATTTTACATATATCATATTAAAATATTATTTATTTTAAAATAAAATATAGATATAATAGCATTTTAAGATTATCATAAATATCAAAGATCATTATATCATTAGATTTAATTAATATAATAGATATTATAATATTTAAATTTGAAATTAGCTTAATATTGGTTTAAATGTTAAATGAATCTAAATTGTAAAATTATATTACTTACCTATTTACTTAGCAAACTATTTTTCTCCAACAATAATTATCAAAATCGTTCTTCATAAGATAATTAAAGATTTTTACATTTTAATTTAAATTGATATTAAATTTTAAATAATATTCAAAATTTCTAAAATTTCATCAACTATATGAAATTAAATATATATAAAAATATTAAAATTAAATAATCTTAAAAGCTCCCACATTCTTGTGGATCTCATTCTCTTCTTCTAAAATACATAGAAAAAAATAAAATTTTGCCTTAATAATATTAAAATAAAATAAAATATTTCATAAATAACTTTTAGTAAAACATTTTCTAATAAAAAACAATATGTATCCATTCTATATATATATATTAAACAATAGGTGCACATTCAAAGTCTCGTGGATATTCTTTTACTTAAATTTTATATTAATAAATTATATTTTTTTCACTTGAAAATACCTTTAAATAAAATAGAATATTAAATTATTAAATTTTGTAAATCTTATAATAACACATTACATTATGCGATATGAGTGCGAGGCAAAACCTAATATGTTTTGCTTCGATGATCTTAATATGTAATTACAAGGATGCTCAATCATTTCACTAGGGAATCCATATTTATCTGGCCTTCAAATAAGGGGTTATCAAAGTTAACTTGCACCTTTAAGTGTGTCACAACTTTGAAATTGCTTCTTGTTTAACATTCCTCAGTCACTACCAATAGTCATCGAAGGATTTGGAAAAAATTCCCCATCATCTTATTCCTCTGTCACATGAGTGCTTCCTCAAGAAACAACTTGATAGGATCTTCTACTTTGTCACATGTCTTTTATTTTTCCATGGGAGGTCACTTGTGTTGGTGAGAGTGGTTATCCTCATGTGAAAATAGCATGAGGTTCAACTCTCTATACCTTGACCTCGTGAAGGATATGTGCTAGAAAATGTCGAGAAGATTGCTTTGATACCACTAATCTAGACACCTTGAGGAATAAGACAAAATATCGATGATAGAATATGTTACAAAAGGATAGAAAATAATCTAAAGGAAATATCGATAATAGAATATAATAGAAGTGCAAAGAATATAATGAGTAGAAAATAATAATATGAAAAGAGTTTAATTTATTTTATTAAATGGTAATATTATCATAAGTCTACATCGTTAGAAAAATTCAAAGGTGAATGTTTGTATTTATATATTATCATGAAGTGCATTTTCACATAGAACTCACACACTTGCATTATTTGTTTTATTATTAAATATCATGTCTTAAGACCATTGGTAATCAGTATGGATGGATAACATGGGTAAATACCATGGTGAATGCCATAGGTGAATACTATAGAGAATTACTAGGGCAAGGGCCACAGGTGAATTTGTGGAAACTATGAGCTTGTAACCTCTCAATGGAAAAAATATAAGATTAATTGTATTAATTCAATAAAAATAATGCATATCCACTAATTTTCACATAAACCCCATTACAAGAGCATTATGTCCAAACCTTATAGTTGTGATATATAATAAGACAGATTAATCATGTTGATCCCATGAAAAGGATGGATTAGTCACCAATTTTCTCTCATATCATGATAGTTCTATCATTAAAATTATGCATAAAAAAATTATATTGACTATATAAGTTAGTAAATTTGAAAATAAAATAAATACATTTTTATATCAAAATTACTATAAAACGTCACCAAATAATTATATTAAGAATTAGAAATTATTTGAAATAATTAAAAATGACATGTGTGTTAATTCATAATAATAATGATTTGTTAATTGTTTTAACTTGGATAGTTACTTAGAATAATTGTCCTTCTTCTGATCTAAATTCCAATCATAAAATAACTTCTAAAAATTAAACCAAATATAATGAATATAAATAATAAAAAATAGCTAATTCTAAATCTTTTGTACCAAGCTATATTTATTATAATTATGGCTAAACATTTATTGTCACCTAAGTATTGGAAGCATTGCTTCACCGAGAAAAAATTAGTTGATAATGTATTGTATATACTAGTTTTAAACTAAGCTAATATGGTAGTTGATAATGTATTGTATATATTAGTTTTAAACTAAGTTAATATGGTATTTGATAATGTATTGTATATTCTAGCTTTAAGCTAAGCTAATATGGTAGTTGATAATGTATTGTATATGTTAATTTTAAACTAAGTTAATATGGTAGTTGATGATGTATTGTAACTAGTTTTAAACTAAGCTAATATGGTAGTTGATAATGTATTGTATATATTAGTTTTAAACTAAGTTAATATGGTAGTTGATAATGTATTGTATATACTAGCTTTAAACCTATATAATATGGTAGTTGATAATGTATTGTATATACTAGTTTTAAACTAAGCTAATATGGGTGGGTGCTTTGAGAAGAGGCCAAATAACATGTCAAACCACAAAATTTAGTTAGACTTTAGTTAAAATCATCATGATAATCTTAAGGAATTATATGATTTTTGAAACTTTTGCTTAAAATAAATGTTAATTTTTTTAAATATTCATATTAAATTCAAAATAGCATTAAAAGTTGACCCCCGATCAGGGTCATGGAGTGGTTAAGGAGCCATAATGGTGATGTTAGAAATTGGCCAGAGCGAGGACTGCTTACCACAGCTCGCATGAGGGAAAGGCAGAATGTGGAGAGGTACCGCCAAACAATCGAGAGAAGTGGCATGAGGAATGTCAGGACAAGGAGAGGTGGGGAGGACGGTGATGAAGGAAGAATGGGACAGTAGGGTGATGTGAGGAGATATGAGAAAGGGAGTAAGGAAGGAAGGATGGGTAGAGTTAGAGAGGAGTGAAGAATAAGCGCGACGAGGAAGCCAGACAAGCACCCAAAACACAGGAAGTGAAATCTTGGGTATGTCTACTGTCTATGTTTTGTAATTCGAATAGCAGATTGCGGTATGTTGGGTGGGGTTAGAAACAGGGGTCTGGGGGAGAAGGCAAAGCCTAGTGAGAAGGTGTTGCCGCATAACTTAGCAACTCCTTTTATCCTACAATAATTTTTTTATGACATATTTTAATTTAAGTTGATACTAAATTTTAAATGATTTCGATTAAATAATCTTGGTATTCGTGATTGGGATGGTGGCCTGAAGGGCGACTGCGAACTCGAGGGTGTGAAACTAGGATTACAGAGGGCCTCTTCGGTTACTCCCCATGGAGCATAGTAGAGGAGGGAGCTCCACTCCCTCCTACAAGGATGCGACTGCCGGCAGAGGCAAGTCACTGCTGGGAAGAGTCAGAGGTTCTGGTGAAGAAGGGGGAAAAAATAATTAAAAAGATTGCAGATGGGGTCAGGTCCAAGGAAAACAACAGCGTAAAGGACAAAGAGGAAGAAGACAAAAGCCAGGGAACAAGGGACAAAAATCAAAAGGGACCATGCAGACCTAGAACGGAGATTACTCCTAGAGTAGTGTTGAATGATCCTGCTCTGTAGAAGCACAGGGAACATATGGGGACTTACGCCATAATCTGCAAATTCATGGGAATTTAGCCCTCTAAAAAGGCTTTACAGGCATGGATCAAATACCACTAGAAACCCAAAGGTAGTATTGAACTACATCTGGGGTCAAAGGTTTTTTCTACAGTGGTATTTACCAATTTTGAGGATAAAGACAGAATATTTGAAGGTGGACCCTACTTTTTTGCAGCAACAGGCCTCTATATGAGGCCATGGAAGATGAAATTCATTCCAGAAAGAGAGACATTCACCTCGGTACCTATTTGGGATAGGCTCTATTCCCTACCTCTCGATTACTGACAACATGGGTTGCTTGCTGCCATTGGCAATAAACTAGGTCATTTTGTTAAAGCTTCGGAAGCCACAAGACGAGGTAAATATACTTGCTATGCTAGGATTTGCGTAGAAATGGATCTATCAGGCGCTCTCCCGAATGAACTAATCCTGGAAGTCTTTGATGAGGAATGGGTCCAAATGGTGGATTATGAGCATATCCTGTTCAGATGTTGTAGATGCCATGAACATGGTCACTTGATTACAGACTGTCCTTTTAGCGAAGTAGATAACAAAGGAAAACCTAATACTGGGAAGGAGACTGAAAATTTTTAGAAAGTGGTAAGTAAAGGAAAAAGAGGCAGAAAGGGAACAAGGCAACAACGCAGCGAGGAGGAAAAGTTCAACCTGAATCGGTTTCAAGCACTGGAAGAAGAGGAAGAAATGAAAAAGGAAAATCAAGCAATGGAGGAAGGAGCTAAGGAAAAAGAGATGGAGGAGAACTACATTATAATACAAGAAATTTGTAATAGGAAAGAAACTATGAATAGTGAGACTGAAGCAGAAATGGATATGGAGATGACCCAAAGTGAAACAAATCTGGAAGACCATGAACTGCAAGAAATTCTAGAAAAGGAACACGTAGACCTGGAAGGGTTCTTGATGCATGGTACCATGGGAGGGATAGACTCTCTACCCCAAGAGGACTGCAACAGAATACAACAGCTGTTTCTATGGAAGTCTCAGTAAAGAGGGTTAGAAACAGGAACAACCACCGACAAGCTGGAAAAAAAAAGGAGTAAAAACAATGAAACCAACCCCAGGACTAGCTCCTAGAAATGTGGGTAAGAAGAGAGGCTGGAAAAAACAGAAGGAACTTTTGATGGAGAGTGGAAAGCTCATGATAGATTCGGGTAAGATGAAAGACCTAACCAATTACTCCTTTACAAATCTTTAAATATGAAATTTACATCTTGGAATATTAGAGGTCTAGGAAGTAAAAGAAAACAAAGATTGCTTAGTCATAGAATGAAACAAGATATGCCGAATATGATTTTCATCCAGGAAACAAAATGTTCCATTTAGAAAATAAGACTCATACACAGCAAATGGCTCATTAGATATGAGTTTCTAGAGGTTAAAGCTAAGAATAAAGCGGGGGGTATTCTCACTCTTTGGAATCCCCAAAGGATCAGAATTATGGATGCAGAGGCATCAAGAAATTATCTATCAGTGGTCATTCAACCGGTTGGGGTTTCGGAAAAGTTCCTAGTTACAAATGTTTACGGTCCTCAGAAATTAGAGGAAAAACTCAAATTGTTATAAGCCCTTAGTGACCTCAGAAGCAGAAAGACTTGAATGCCTTGGATCATGGGAGGAGATTTTAACATGATCAAATCTCTCTCGGAAAAAGGAGGCACCAGAGTGCTCAAAAAAGACTCCTTAGTGTTTCAATTATTCACAGACAATATGAATTTGGTTGAGTCAGATTCAAGTAATGGCCTTTTTACCTGGAACAATAAAAGAGGAGGTGAGGCCCTAGTAGCGTCTAAGTTAGATTGGTTCATGATATCAGAGGAACTAATGTTCCTTAATAGTGAAATAACAGCTAGAGTGCTTCCTTTTGGAGGTTCAGATCGTTGGTCGATTCAGTTGGAAATAAAGGGTATAGATGCTCCTAGGAATAGACCCTTCAGATTCAAAAACATCTGGCTCTCCCACCTGGATTTCATTAGTAATATTGAAAAATGGTGGGCTGAAGACTAGCAAATCCAATGTTCCAAGATGTACCTTCTTCATAAAAGACTAAAGCATATTAAGTCCAGACTAAAGGAATGGAACCAGAAATATTTTGGGAACATTTTTGAGGAAAAACAATTGGTGGAAATCAAAATACTAGAACTCAACAAGGCTCTGATAAGCAATGGATTTGACAAAGCCAAAAGCGAGCAAGCTGATAAATACCAGCTAGTTTGGGAAAATTTATGCAAACAAGGGGAAATATTTTGGAGACAAAAAGACAGAATTCAATGGCTCAAGGAAGGAGAACAGAACACTAGATTTTTTCACAGATCCACAATGGCTAACAGAGCTCACAACAGAATCTCCATGATTAAAGATGAAGGAAGGGAAATTCAGACCACTCATAAAGACATTGAAGCTGTGCTAGTTCAACATTTCCATAACATCACTCGGGAAAACACTCTAGACAGGGATCGGTCCATCAGGGGAATAATAGGGCATATCCCCAAACTGATGTCTAGAGAGGACAATCTTAACCTCAATAGACCAGTTGAGGAAGAGGAGGTCAACGAGGTTCTCAAAGATATGCAGAATAGCAAAGCTCCAGGCCCAAATGGTTTCAATGTGGATTTTTTTAAAGCATGTTGGCATATTGTCAAAGAGGACATTGTGAATGTGGTAGAGGATTCCAGGAGAAGCAAAACTATACTGAAAGCTCTCAACACCTCCTTTATTTCCCTTATTTCCAAGCAGGACACAACTTAATCCGCAGACAAGTACAAACCTATTACCTTGTGTAATGTAGTTTACAAGATAATATCCAAAGTAGTCGCCAATAGACTCAAACCTCTCCTCCCCTCACTTGTGTCTGAAGAGCAATCAGGTTATGTGGAGGGAAGACAGATTCTAGACAACATTATTCAAGCTCATGAAGTGGTGCACATGCTAACTAGTAACAAACAGGTGGGGATGATCATGCAACTGGATTGCCAAAGCGTATGACAAGGCGATTTGGAATTAAATCAAGAAAGTTCTCTCTACCTTTGGGTTCGATCACAACTGGGTCAGATGGGTCATGGCGTTGGTGACCTCCTCCAGCTTTCCCATTCTAGTCAATGGCTCTCCCTCTGTTATATTCAATCCTTTTAGAGGCCTTAGGCAGGGAGACCCTCTCTCCCTTCCTCTTCATTCTCATGATGGAGGGGCTTGGGCATTCCATTAAGCAGGCCAAGGTGTCTGGAAGAATTAGGGGTCTTCAAAATTCTGAAAACGATTCTGAGTTGGCACAGCAAAAATTTGTTGATGATACCTTACTGCAAAGCATTCCTACAGTCAAAGAAGCTTTGGCCTACAAGCAAATTCTTAATGATTTTTCCCTCACTACAAGTATGGAAGTCAACCTATCTAAATCAAAAATCTTCTTCTTTAACACTAACATTGCTATCCAAGGAAATATCTCAAGAATTCTCACCTTCCAATGAGATTCCCTCCCCTCAGAATATTTAGGAATACCTCTCACTACCATACCCATGCAAAAGATTATTGGGAATCCAGTCATTAATAACATGCAGGACAGGGTAAAAAATTGGACCTTCCGTGCCTTGAACCTCGTTAGCAGGTTAGTTATGACAAAGGTTGTTCTTCAATCCATCCCTGTTTTCATGTTATCAACTCTCCCGGTTCCAAAAGGTGTCTTAGGCCAAATCAAAGACATACAAAGAGATTTCCTGTGGGGAAAGGAGGAAACTAGAAAGAAATGGGCCCTAGTTTCCTGGGAAAAAATATGCAAACCCAAAAGTGAGGGGGGACTCGGCTTGGATGATCAAGAGATTCTTTGTAAAGCTCTAGGAGCCAAACTATGGTGGAGATGGGTGCAGGAGCCAAAAGCTCAATGGGATAGGATATGGAATGAGAAATATGCTAGCTCGTGGCACAATAATGATCTCATAAGAATGTCTAGAACTATAAAAGGCTCCTACATATGGAACAGACCCTGGGAGAACAGAGGCTTAGTTCAAAAGAACAGTTTGTGAGAAATTAGAGTAGGAGATCTCGCTCTTTTTTGGGAGGGAACATGGCAGCAGGAACCAACATTGTTAATAGAGAATTTTATAAACCTTAAGTAGGAAACAGATGCCCAAGGGTTAATCAGAATTAAGGATTTTTGGGATCTCTCTCATACCTCCGAAAAGTGGAGAAGCTGGAGAAACATTGAATGTGGAGAGGACAGTGCCCTAAAAATCAAAGTAGAGGCTCGTGGGGACTTTCTCAAGCAAAGAATGATCTTAATAACAGATGCGCAGGATCAATTGAGATGGGGGAATAACAAGCATGGAGCCTTTGATCCCAAGGAAGCTAAAGGTTTTCTACTTGGGTTGAATGATAGCATTCTAGACAAGTCCTGGACGCATCTCTGGAGGCAGCGAGGTTAGATGAAAATCAAGCTTTTTATGTGTCTGGTTCATCACAAGAAAATTTTGACTTGGGACAATATTAGGAGAAGGGGAATTTTCGGGCCTTCTAGATGTCATCTCTGTGAAGAGCAAGAGGAGACAATGGAACATATTCTTAATAATTGCTCTTATAGTACCTGGTTGTGGGATTCACTCTCTTCAATTTTCCAGCAGTCAGATAGGGACAGAGGAAGTGTCATTAATACCCTAAACCACTAGAGAAAAGATTTCAAGGAGAATGGAGTCTTGAATTTAGCATGGGCCTTCACACCCAGCTTTATCATCTGGAAAATTTTCAAGAATGGTAAGACCCCAGTACAACTTCTTCTTGATCTTATCTTGAAATAGATCAGAGATATAGTCAACACTACTGTTAATAATATCCCCACGAATCCCCCCTCAAATGTAGAACAGAGAATTCTCAGGCAATTGGGATTGCAAGAGACAACTCCTCAAGGTAGAAATAGTAAGGATAAAGCCATGACTACAGAGAAGGACTATTGGTAACCCCCACCAAAAGGCTTTTTGAAATACAACATCGATGGAGCCTCCAAGGGCAATCCGAGAACCGCTGGTTATGGAGGAGCTTTAAGGGATGATGAGGGCAATATTATTTTTATCTTCCACTACCATTTAGGGAGAGCGACTAATAATATGGCAAAAGTGATGGCTCTAGAGCAGTGTCTAGAGTTTCTATCATAGAATCATTGCTCAAATATCATTGTGGAAGCAGACTCTGAGATAACCATCAACACAGCGAAAAGAATCAGTGGTGGTTCCAGGCTGGAAAGAGTCTCGAATCATTGGAAACTTGTCTAGGTTTATCAAAGAATCCAACTGTATCTTCAGAGCCTTCGAACCATAAGTTTCAACCATGTTCGTCGTAATGCCAACAAACTGGCCGACTTACTGGCCAATCAAGGTGTGAGCAGTGTTGAAGGTGGAATGGTGCAAAAGTGGCTTCAAATACCTCCAAGTTGTTTAAAGGCTATCTACGAAGATCAAGCTGCTGAGGACAGGGAGGTTTTCTGATTTCAAGCTGTGTTGAAAACCACAAATTGATGCCACCGGGGGATACTAACTCAGCCCTGAAGGATGAGCCAGATAGGCTGAGAGGCTTGGGCGGGCTCATCTCCTCTCGATTCATTTCGACCGGGTTTCCCAGGTTTTTGGTTGGCACCCCGCAAAATTTGCTCATGAATAGACTTGGGAGCAGCTTCAGGTTTCTCGGTATGGGATTGCAGCAGGGACATTCTATGGGATACAACAGTAGGTGCCCTCTTCCCGCCTCCGGGTTAGCAGTCCTGGCGATTGGCAGGTTTCTGGTGATCACGCGTATTCAAAGCAGTAAGTGGTTTGGCAATTGCGAGAGCGATCCCATAGAGTGCTCGACACGTGGCATGGTGGCCAGAGCGGAAACCACCCTCCATCACGAGTTAAAGTGTGTGTGGGTTAGGTGTTGCGAAATTGTTCCTAGCCGTAGTATCTGGCAACCGGAATGGACGGTTGGGATGGTATGCATTGCTTAGTGGGGCCCATCGGGCCGTCTCCCCGTGTTCGTATGGCACGCCCTGTCCTTTCCTTACTTTATGTTCTTTGGGGGGTCAGGTTTGATCGCTGTCGCTCGTTGGCTCCGGGAGATGCTTTGTCCAAATTGTTTTGGTCTTTCTGGGTTTTTCTGGAGTTTTGTACTTGCATGAGGTAGTGGGAGGGTCCTTGTCATTGGCAGGATTACCCGTTCTCCTGTGTTCTAATTTGCTGAGTTTCTGTACACTTTCTAAATTATCCTTTGATTTAACGAAATAGAAGGTTCAGCTCTTGCTTTAGCAAAAAAAAAATTAAATGATTTCTTAAATTTCATTAGCTATATAAAAATCAAATATATATATATAAATATTAAAAATTAATAATCTTAAAAGATCTCACATTAGATTGTCTTCTTGTATAGACAACAAAAATTAAAATTGGACCTTTATAATATTAAAATAAAAAACAACACCAAATAAAATAAAATATTTATTAAATATCTCTTAGTAAAATGATTTCTGATAAAATTATATATATATATACCAAAAGATACAGAGTAAATGTTTTTTTAATTATATATTTTATTAATAAATTAGATTATTTTTACTTGAAAATATTTCTAGTAAAATTAAATCTCTTTACCACTCTAAATAATGCATAGCCTGTGTTTGTAATTAGAGATCCCCAAAATTAGAGATCAAACGAAATTAGAAATTACTTTTGAATGTACTTCTATCTCCAAATATAGAGTAGAGTTCAAACACACATTATTTAAAGAACTAATTCTATGTCCAATAGACAGACATAGAAATCATCACCTCGCCTCTGGCGGAGTAAACCATTAGCTACGCCTCAACGTACGTACGTGTTTTCCATTCACGAAGCATGGCTGCACAATCTCCTTGCAGTGCTCCCTGCAAACCCCTCCTTATTCATTTGTTGTTATTGCTGTCCCTATTACCATAGATGCAATGCAGGCCGCTTGGGCGCAAGGTTCCAGTGCCTGAGCAGAAACCCGCTGTTGGGTTGAGAATAGATCTGGTGCATAGAGACTCATGGCTTTCCCCATTCTTTCCAGGGAATATTACGTCCACTGAAAGGGTTAAGCGAGCAGTGCAACGCAGTCAAGCAAGGGTTCAAACACTATATAAATCTGTAGTTCTAAAGGCTGCTGCTCAATTAGCTCATAAAAGTGCAAGAATCCAAGCTCCGATAAGTGCAGGAAGTGGAGAATTTTTTATGGAGGTAGGAATTGGTGAGCCGCCTTTATCATATTCTGGAATTCTAGACACAGGCAGTGACTTGATATGGACACAGTGTTTGCCCTGTGATTATTGCTATAATCAATCCTCTCCAATCTACGATCCTATCCAGTCCTCCACTTTCATGACCGTCCCATGCGATAGCTCTGAGTGCCAGGCAAAACCTAATATGGGTTGCAACGCTGATCATCTGTGTAATTACAGGTATGCGTATGGTGATGACTCCTTCAGCACAGGGACCCTCTCAATTGAAAGGTTTACCTTTTCATCAGAGTCAGTCGACGAGATTCAGTTTGGTTGCGGCGTAAACAATGAAGGCCACTTCGGCCAAACAGGTGGAATGGTAGGCTTCGGACGAGGTGACTTATCTTTAATTTCACAGCTTGGTTCAGTAGGAGGTGATAAGTTTGCTTACTGCCTCACGTCTTTTAATGATTATCCTTCCCGAGGCAGCCCTTTGTTTATAGGTCACACTGCTACTTTCAAGGGCGCGGCTGCTGTCAGTTCAACTCCTTTTATTCAAAACAGCGCAGCATCAAGTTCCTATTATCTTTCGTTGGGAGGAATTAGCCTTGGAGGTGCACTATTGGATATCCCTGATGATTCTTTTGATATTGATCAAAACGATGGTAGTGGCGGATTTGTGATAGACTCTGGAACCACTTTCACATTTCTGTATGACGGTGCATATCAAGTTTTGAGGAAATCCTTAATCTCTTCTTCCAGTCACTTGCAGCAAGTGGATGGGTCTGAAATCGGACTAGACCTCTGTTTTAACTTTCCAGCTAATAACGATTTTAACTTTCCCACTTTAGCATTGCACTTCGAGGGAGCAGATTATAATGTGGAGCCATAAAACTACATGTACGTTGATACCAGTGGTGTTATCTGCCTGGCAATGCTACCTAGTCCAAACATGTCCATATTAGGCAATTTTCAACAGCACAACTACCAAATTCTCTATGACGTCGGCACCAACATGTTCTCTTTTGCACCCGCAGTTTGTGATGCCTTGTAAGCGAGCACATGGATACCTGTTTTCTCTCTCCTAGACTATTAGATTAGATGATTAAAGTGGGTTGCTGCCGGTCTTTGAAAAAAAAAATTGTCATAGAATTTTATGTTTCTTCCTAGGATTTCGTTCTGCTCAATTATCAGCATATGTAAACACTTTTTTTTCAGACTATATGCAAATATGTAATTAGCAAGGTTGTTTCTGTGATTTCAAATTCATTGAGCCATGAATTCTTTACTGTGTATGGAATATTGATCAAATTCATTAAACCATGGATTGTGTATGGAATATAGATAATTTAATGAAAGGCCAACGTCATTATAGGTTGTTACTAATTCAATGGTATATTCAGGGTAATATTAACTATTAAAATACTAAGAAAGATTTAATGAAAGGCCAACGTCATTATAGGTTGTTACTAATTCAATGGTATATTCAGGGTAATATTAACTATTAAAATACTAAGAAAGAGAAAAAAAAATGCTGAAAGCTTATCATTCTAAAATGGATTAAACAATAATGGCTTTTTTGAGATTGAACATTGCATTTATAATTTGTCATGTAACTGATGCCTGTTTTCTTGAAGCACAAGAATGGACTGAATCCTGCCAGTCATTCAAATAGATAGTTAAGGCCCTGAACTCTGAGGTAATATACCTGAACTGTCGTAATCTGTCCGATAAATAAAATCTCATATACTCAACTTTGAGTTGAAATCATATAAACTTACCTAACTCACAAAAATACAACAAATCCAATTGAAATCAATTTTGTGAGCAAACAGTCGAACATATGTGGATTGAACCCTCAACATTTCAAGAATCCGCTCTCATATGCATGAGAAAACTTTAATACATGCTATAACTGAAACCCGTAAGAACGAATTGGGGCTAAACCCAGAAAAAATTACCATATAGAGAAGGGGAAACATAGATTAATTTGTATTGTTTAAAAGACATTGCAACAGGATTGCTCATTCCAGTAATGAGAGTAATATGGCAGCCGAATCACCTATTTGGTTCTCAGTTCCTACAATTACTGTCTTGTAACCCTAAGGTAGACGCAGAACAACATTATCAACAGAAACGTCGGCAAGACCGGCCATAGATTAAGTCTATTTAATCATCTCCGGAGGTTCAAAAGGTGACCCTGCATAAAGCAAAACCCTCAGTGGCTAGAGTAGCCAACCTGGAGCATGGAAGAGAAAAATCATAAGTGGATGCCACTGCCTTGTTCCAAATTGTTGAGAAAAGGAGTTGCTGGGCGATACTTAACTTGCCGTCAGATTTAATAGGTGAGTTAGAGAATTCCAGCAGAGACAGTTAAGGAAGCAAAGAAAAACACGCTTGTAACAATATAGTACCTGTAGAGTGGTGTTGGAGTCACAATGCACGCCTGAGTGAGTGAAACAAGACTCTGTAATTAAATTCCATAAGCATTTATCAGTTTCGTTTCTTTTGCAAAGGATTCTATACTGTTTCCAGAGAAAACGGTTTCCAACAATTACTTGAGGAAGGAAGCTGACCATAGCCTTTCCTTCACCTGTCGATGCAAGGCCGAAACCTGTAAGAACAACCTGCATTGACAGTGCAACAAATTAGGGCTTCTATATAGATATAACCCTCAACGAGGGAAAGAGTAAGAAGCCTAATCTCTTCAAAATATATAGAAATCAAATTACCCGGTGTACGTGCAAAGGAGACGACCTTTAGTGTACGTAACCTTTTTATGCCATGGAAACCAAACATGCAGGTTGCAGAGCGCTAAACCCCAGCAGCAAAATGACTGAATGAACCTCGTCTTTGGAGCCAGATGGAGAACTAGTTACCTCAACCAACCCGCCCTGAATGTTGAGCATCTGATTAGTGGAGGTCCATTGCACGGTATGCTGAGCTCCAGGTGTCCAAGATCATGAGATATTTCTAGATACTAGTACAGTGGGATAAAGAGTTGAATTTAATAAAGTCAGGTGTGCATCCGTGGGGGAGGGTTGTAAATATTAGTCATTAACCTTACTACTCGACAGTAACATTAATGCATTGGTAATTGAATCTTTAAAGGTGTATGATGGCCTGATATCAAGCGATAAAAGGTGTATTATAACCATGTATTAATTCCTATAACTACAAAATTTCAATTTTTATTAAGTCAATGGGTGAGTGTCCAACTCACCTTTCCACCTCATAAGCAAGTCAATGGGTGAGTGTCCAACTCACCTTTCCACCTCATAAGCAAGCCCTACAACTTTTCTTATAGATAAATGTTAATACGTATATCAGGTATCAAAATATTAATAGTTTCTGATGTTTAACCTAAAAAAAATCATTCTCCATTTCCCATCACCACTTGACTTTTGTTAGGCATTGACATGTCTTTAGCCAAATAGCGCTGCTAACATCTATCACATATTACTCATTATGTCTACTTAACATGAACAATAGTTGAAATTATATTTTTCACATCATCATATAATTTCCACATGAAATTATATTTTTCTTGGTTCCGTTGTAAGGTTCCATCTTCAGGCCCAATTTTTTTTTAAGGTTATCTTTTGTATTTCAATTTGGCTAATGTGTCGATATGTTCAGCTTACAACCATAAACTAACAAGGACCCGGTGTAGAAGTCTTATTTTCTGTTGATATTCCATTTATCAAATCATAACTATATATGACTTACGAGGTTTATGGTAATACATTGATACTCTGATATCGATTTGCTTATGATAATTCACTTATGAGGTTTATGGTAATACATTGATACTTTGATATCAATTTACCTATGATAAATCACGGGTTGACCATATAGTAATGTCAGTTGTAGGGAAGGTCGGTGTTAAGTGATGTTCATTATATTGACTTGATATAAAAATACTTAAGCATTAAACCTTCTAGCTTGGAGATGTGTTGATATGTGTAATTCCCCACCACATTACTTAGTTTTGTGTACTTTTTCGATATAGCACCTAGTGCTAAGGGTTCATACTTCGAAAAATTCATGTATGGTTGTGTAGATCTCAAAAACGTGGAAATGTGGGTTCAACACCTGATTATCTCTTTGTTGCCCTATAAGGGAAAAGGTGACAAAATAAGTTTGGGAATATATATTGTAGATATGAATAGTCTATTAGCGTGGACATGGGATTCCAAGCCCAAGGGGTTCCCACTGAACTAAAAAAGCTCTACATACAACAAACTCACAATGAGACCCAACTCAGTCTCACAAAAACAAATTCTAACATTAGGACACCAATCCATACATTGATGTGTGGTGAGACGGCTGGGTTCTTTGGGTGAAACCAATGAGGTTAGGGTTCAAATCACATTGAGTATATTGTCCTACTATGGTGTGCAGCTCAAGGAGTAGACTCCCCGCTAGCGTGAGCCTCAACTCTTGCCAAAATCATAAGAAATTGGTATATCTCGCTTGCATATTGTTGGATGTACTCTTAGTGTTATAGTGGCAGCTACGAGAATTGATCCTTGGTCTTCCTTAGATTAGGTACCGATTCACCACGTTGTTAAAAAAAACATTAGGACACTAATCCAACATTAAGGTTCATAAGATGATTCTTTCATATTTTTCTCTTCTTTTAAAAGATATTTCTAATGCCCCTCAACTCTCATGCCAAATTATCTCATTTATTATTATTTTCATTTTTTAGAACTCCCTTATTTTATTATTTTCCTCTAACCTCCTCTATTTTATTATTTTTTTCGAACTTCCCTTTATTTATTACTTTCTTCTAACTTCTTTTTTTATCATTTTCCTATAACGTCTCTTACTTTATTCTTTTCTTCTAACTTCCCTTATTTTATTTGTTTCTTTTATTTCAATTGTTAATTAGATATTCAATTTTTATGCTTCCTTTACGACGGTTCTCATGAATATATTTTTTCTTAGTTTTAAAATTTTGTTTCTTTTATTTCATGCACAACTCCTCCCTTTAAATCTAGAACCAAATCAACATTTTATTTCCATTATTTCTAAATTATAATATTCCCCCACATGTTTTAGGATGGATAAAATACTTAATCAAGTTAAATTATATTTTTTCTTAGTTTTAAAATTTTGTTTCTTTTATTTCATGCACAACTCCTCCCTTTAAAACTAGAAGCAAATCAACATTTTATTTCCATTATTTCTAAATTATAATATTCCCCCCACATGTTTTAGGATGGATAAAATACTCAATTAATTTAAATTTTCTTTATTTGATATTTTTTTAAAGTTTCATTTAATTCTATCTCCATAATTGTCTTTTCTAAAGATTTTCTAATTTCCAAATAAAATATAACTCTAAACTCACTTTTGACATGTATTGTTTGACTTTAGTGCTTTGACACAATGACTTAAAATTCAATCTACCTTTTTATATCCCAATACCAATGGTGCCAAGTTGATTGTTCCCTTCAATAATTGCTTAGATAGTTCTAAGGGTGTTACAATACTTTCCTTTCAAATACCTTTTTGTGTTCAGATACCAAGAGTGTCAATTTTGTTGTTCAAAAACTCCTCACATTGTTCCAAGGGTGATAAAACACTTTTCCTTCAAGCATCTATGACTAATATAGCAATTTCTTTAATTTGAATGAATGCCAAGTAGATATAAATATACATTTATTTCTCTCATTAGATAGACTGATTTCTTAATGACCTTTGTTTATTTTTAGCAGAACTCTTTGTGTAATTACATCTATAATATCATTGTAAGAATTAAGCTTATGCTTTTGAGAATGATCTCTAGTGAGAAATTTGAGTACCTCAGTGGTCAAATGATACATTAAGAAATTGGTCCAATATATAGAGGGGCACACAATCAAAACTAAAAACATACCCATATTAGTGATGAAGTTATATCTTTCCAATTTTTATGACTAGGTTTCATGGAACATTTCAAAAATATTATTAATTTTCATTGCCTTTAACGTAAACATGGTGAATTGGATTATCAATTATGTTAATTTATCCTCATTTCTAATATTAATGAATGGGGAAGGATCTAATATATTTAGGCCCTATATAGGACTTCGACCAGGGTGTGCCCTCTCTCTATACTTAGTTTTCATAACTTTAGAGTATCTTAGTTGGATGATAATTAGGTCTATATAGTCCCAGCCCATTCAAGTAATTTTGATGGGAAAAAGCTTACAAGTCACTCACCTATTACTTGTGGAAAATGTACTTTTATTATTATATTATAATGATACTGAAGGTGAGTGATTTAAATGGATCATACAATCATTTTGTAACGTGACTAGCATGAAGGTTAATATCAAGATATTTACTATATACTTTCTTGACTTTGTGGATGGAGTCAAGCAACTAGTGAAAAAAAAATTAGTTATTAGGATAATGGTTTAAATGGTGGTTTCAATTATTTTGGATTCAATATTAAGCCAAATGACTACATAGTAGAGGACTAGAAGCGATGAAAGGCTAAAGAGGAAAATATAATATACTTCTAGTGTCATCATTAGATTCCAATGGGTTGAATAGTAGTGTTGGAGGCTATTCATGTTTATTCCAATTTGTGAGCTCCAATCCCTAAAATTATCTTAAATAGAATCTATAAGATAACCTTTAATTATACGTTGTAAGGATCGAAATAATATTTGGGGGATCATCTTGTTATTTGGTCTCAGATAGCTCCTCCCATGAAGCAAGGATGTTAGGGGCTTAAGAGTATTCTTAATTTTGGGATAGTTTTCTTCCATAGGGTAGTGGACCAGAGTCTATAATCCCAGAGGCAGGAATGACATAATAGGCACATTGATGGGTGCATGAGTTCATATAAAGTAACCCCAAAAAAAATTTCTAACACAGAGACCACAAAAAGTTACCAAGCCACACAAAGTGGCTTCAGTCACTGCATCATTCCAAGCACTATAGCCACCAAAAACCACCCCAAAACATTTTCCTATTGATAAAATATATAACAAGTACAAAAATAAGGGGAATAAAATACTTGTGATTTTCTAGGCCAACATACTCATTTTTTGTAGTCTAGCAGAGAGAGAGAACCATCAATGTTGGTTGTAGGGCTCAGAGCACCATATTTGTTACAATAATCAAGCTTTTGATAATCCCCATAGTTGAAGGCAACCATAGGGTTGAACTCCCCTTCCTCAACAGACTCCTTGAAAATGAAATGCCATAGACCTAATCGAAAATTCGCATGAGGGAGCATGACATGACCTCGACCAAGTATGTGAGCACAACAAAAACTGAAAGCCTCATGCCCAAAGTCATCTTGGGGAACAATCGAAGACTTGTTTGTGGCAACTGAGCCAACACCCATGAAGCAGATAGTCAAAACCCTAACACATGTGAATTCCATTTTTTCCATTATCCTAAAAAAATACTATCCTAATTAGTTTACTTTCACTTTGTTATTATTTTAAATATAAAGAAAAAAGAAATGTTATTTTCTTAGTCCATATAATAGATTGATCTTTATTTAAGTTCAAGCAAATTTAAAATATATAAGTACCATTGGATGGGTTGATAAAAATATAAAAAATAATTGTAAGACATGAAGTATGCATACTCAAAACTCTAATTACGATAATGAAGATAACCTTAAGAAAACATGCATGTTATTTAACTCTGAAATACCAACCAATATTATAATATATTAAAATATCCATAAAATAAAATGAAATAAAGTTAAAAAAAAATATTATTGCATAAAATGCAATGTTAGCTTAGTGATTGTCTTTAGAGGATTGATTATCAAATTTCTTTATAATTTACCTATTTACTAGATGGTTTCATTTCTTTTTTTTATCCATAGTGAAATATTAATGCCTTACATCTCTTCTATTAAAAATATGATGGTGTATAGATTTAACAACAAATTCTTTTTGTGACTTTTTATTGGTATGCTTAGCCACATTATGACAATGTATAATTTCAACAACAATTTTTTTTAGTGTGAAGATGGGAGGAGAAGTGTAGGGCCTAGAGAAAGAGAAAAGTAGGCATGTAGGGAGAAGAGGTGTTATTCCCATAGAAAAGTGTGCAGGTTGGTATGGAATCTATTGAAAAAAATTCTCAACCAATAACCAAAGACATGCAATTAGTCACTGGGCATATTAAGTTGTCTTCACAATAAACATTCATCACATACCACCAAAATACTGGAGTGGGTAAAATACTCTGCATCTCAAACCCATGCAATGCAAGATGTAAAGAATGGAATATCTAAATACATTGGGAACAATATAAATCAAGGTTTTTATTTCCATTGCATTTAATTGTTTTGCAGTGGTGAGAGAAATAGTTCAGGGCTAGATGTTTTTGGAAGTCAAGGTGGAACATAAGGTATATCCTACATTTATCTCTACCAAAATAATCAATAGCCATAGACTGCAACACCAATACATAGATTGTGTGTTGGGTCAATAATAAATAGTATTAGCTATTACCAATGTAAACCTGAAAAATAGGGTGTCCCACCTACAATGCTTGTGGTGTGACATTCAATTCTGATAGGCTACTTCAAGAGTACAAACATGACAGAAGGCTTACTTTTTTGGGCACTAAAATTTTGGTAAACCAAATGACTATATTGCATCTAATTTTGTTAAAATATATGATTATATTGCATCTAATTTAGTCACAGAATTAAAATTTTGTGTATTAATTTTGTAAATTGTATTAAACATTTTCCATGAATCATTAAGAGATTCATTCTTTAAATTTCAAAATTTCAGAATATATATTCATGCCAATGGATATATTTTTCTCTCATATTGTTGAACTTTGTTATACTAAATCCACTCCTCGGATATGACAAGAAATTTAATTAATAAAATGTTGCATACAATAAGTATGATCACTCAACTATTTTGTTAGAAAAAATATTTTTCACTTACAATGAGTTGAAGGTTGGAGTTGAAAAAGTTGTTTACATGCATGCATTATGCATGTAAGTCGTATCAAAATGTGTATTTTCATGATGCAAACACTAGTTCTACTTAGGTAGTTAGGAAGGAGAACACTAGTCCCATTCTAGTAGCCAGTAAGGTAAGAAGTCAGGCTTGAGCACCACAAAATTGAAATCTGAGTGAAACATGATAAATATATAATAGGACATTTGGATTTATATCTAGAAGGAGACGGGAACAAATATAATTATTATAAAGCTCATATAAATATCACTGAAGTGGGGATCGAGTTGCTTCATTATGGTGCATACTCAATGAAAAAGGGATAGACCATAGGGGTTTGTGAGTGGATAAAAATAGCTCATAATTAATAAATAAAAAACATTAGTAAATTAAAGGGTGTGCATATTTCAGTAGACATATTGACCATCAAGAATCTATGGATGTATTTGATTAGGATATGACTTGGATTACATGTTCTTCCTTGGGCTCCTAGATAGGTCATTTGCAAGGTAGATATCATTGCAATTTTTCTGATACTATACACAAATGTAGGAGTATAGTATGCTAGGGTAAAGACATCAACAAAATATTAAGTAATGAATTGAGTTTTAGTAGTTACACATCTCTTCTGTTGCAAGGAAGAAAAAAAAGAGAACAAATGAGGTGAGGATTTCAACGCTAGAAGAACAATTGATGTGAGGCATGTCATAACCATGAAAATTTAACAACTTAAACACTAAAATTTATTTACTTACATCTCTAATGTCTAAAAAATTAAAAAAAAATAATAATGAGAGCATGAGTAGAAATGAAGGAGACATCTTATTCTAGGTGTTTTTTGCAACTAGTTTGTGTCTAAGAAAAGCCCCCAAGGGTAGTTTTACTTGGTCTCTTAGGTTGGCAACCACTAATAACAATAGTAGAGATTCAAACGAGACAAATCTTGGGTGGAGGAACCATGTTTGCATTTGAATAATCTCTCAGTGCCTCAAATGAACTTGGCATCGAAGGCTATGTTCCTTTTTAGAAATTGTGAACTTAAATTTCGAATCATCTATAATTTTTATGTTGAGGCCTTTGTTTTTTTTTTAAACTATAAGGCTTTTAGGTTTTCTCCTCTCATCCTCAAGGTTTCTTTCTTATGTGATTGAAACTGCAAGGATTTCAAGTTGGCTCCTCTCATCCTTTAACATGAATACAATGAAATATTTCTGTGAAATAGGTCATGCAACCAATGAGTCCTCTTACATAAGTTGTTGATCTAATTAATCATAAGAATTGATTTCTCCATCAACTACATCAATACTTCATCCACTTTTATAAGTTAAGTTGGGACAATGATTGCCATAAAGTAAGATTGGATGGGAACGAGGTGAATTGGGATGAGAAGAGATTTGGTAGTGAATTGGGATGAGAAGATATTTGGTAATGTTCATGGAAAGTGTACATATGAAGTTGGAAGTTCATTTTTTAAAGGACGAAGCAATGGCTTCATGCAGTTACTGAATGAGAGGCCATTCCATTATTTCATAGAGGTAATAATTAAATTTAACAATTTCTCCAATGTTTAGATGGGTCCATGCATATTTAAAGTGCTCAATGGCTCCATCATTTAGGAAAATACCAACATTGACTATTGTGTCAAAACGTTAACAAGCATTGACTATTGCTTTATATAACGACCTATAGGCAACACGAGGCATAAAATGTTGTGTTAAAATGTTAACAAAAATAGACATATACTATTGTGTTTTGTATTAATGAACCAACCATTTATCCAATAAAATAAATTATGTTTTCTTCTTTTTTTAAATAATTTAATTGTTTGACAATTTCCAAGAAAATAATCCCTTCACCAAAGGGTATTTAGTCCCGTCAATTATATTTAACTAATAAAGAAAACATATAAACTTTTTCGAAATTAATGAAATGTTTACAACCATTTAAAAAAATAGTGAAAAACAAACATTCGAACAAAATGAGACTAACACAATCACAATTACTAATGTGGTTAATATACACCGATTGACCTCATTTTCATATGATGATTGGCATATAAAAGGTGGACAATAGTAAATGTGGTTGTGCTAGATATAGTTGACATTTTTGGGGTGGATTCATTAACCGTGGTTGACTATGGTTGATGAGGGTTGATGAGGTTGGGCAGTTGGTTTAGCTTACATTAAATAGAAATGCTAATGTTATATTGATGTGGATTGAAGTCATGGTGGACCTTGGTTTTCCATAAATACATTAATTGTCCATGTTGGTTGACCTTGTTTGATCATATTTATATCAATTGACCATGTTCGACCATTCCAACTATAGAGATCATAATATACCATTTTGGTTGATTACTGTAACACCCTCCTCCCACGCTTACCTAAGTTGACTGGTCCACCAGGGTAAACATGTGACGAATATTTACTATGATATGATTCAAATCCCCATGTACAGTTAAGGAAGTGGAATCGACACACAAAAAACCAAACTGACCTTTCTTGGGAGCTACAGGACCCCTAGGGACTAACCAACCACTCCAGGTTCCCAACCCCTGAGTTACCTTGGTTTTTTCTTATTTAGACTCATAATAGATCCCATAAAAATCCATCCAAGTGACTAAAACTCTCTAGTTTCTCTCACAACAAGGAATCCATGTGACTGCAACCCTTTTTAGGCAGTTTTTTGCCATCAACCCCGAATTTTGAGCCACGTTTTCAAGTCTAGGACTCAGGCCTCTACCCAAAACTTGATGAAATTATCATAAATTATAACTAACAAGAAGACAAGGCCTCTAATGGGAAACTTGAACAAGGACCTAATCAGAATCATTCTAACCACTACAGGCCTTTTGTCAAACACATCATAAATATGTAATGTATTGGTCATATAAACACATTTGAACATAGGGACCTCATACTTATCTGAGATTTGTTAAGAAGGTCCGATGCCCTCTCACAATATATGCATTATCATCTATTAGGTCATACATTCATTAAATTTTAATTTACTAATCAAAACATTATGAGAGCCATAACCAAATTTTATCATAAATCATGCTTATAACCATCATATAATGAGCAAAATAATAATGATAGCATAACCTTTAAAACCTCATAATAACAAGCTCATTTTCACATGGAACACAAAATGAAAATAGCTCTTATTAACATATGAAAAGGCAAACCAAGTCAGGGACTTCCACGTACCACCTGACCATAGATTGGGCTAAACTAAGTCTTTCTTTCAACCAATCACTCCCATGCTATATTCCAAGCATGAATGTGGGACTCACAAAAAAACTGACCAAGGATTCGTTAGGATTTACCGTATATCACAGAAATACAGGTCAATGATTCCTAGGCCTGAAACCCTCATCTATACAACCAATCTTTACTGCAATCTCTCCAAGGGATTCCTAGGCTCAAATAAGGAACACACACTACCAGGATTTACTACAATCCCACCATATATCAGCCTAAGGATCACTAGGCCTATACAAGTATGGATGCCTACAGATCTCTCCACCTAAACCATGAAGAATTTATCCATCTCCACACTCTATGCTTTACCGTGTATCTCATCATTAGTGGTCAAGTGATTCCTAAGCCCAATGAGGGTGATCACAACGATGATTTACCATGTATCTCACCATTACCGGTCAAGGGATTCCTAGGCCTTGTGGTTCTTCCTGAGACCTTCCCACTCAGTTTTGAAATCATCCAACAATATAAATCAAACAATTAAGAGAAACCCCATCATACCATTGCTATCTGAAAATGGAAATGAAATGCGGAAAACCACTGTCACACTTGGAAAAACCCATGACAATGGCAACATGGGAACCAAGAACACACAAGAATGTACCATGCATGCCTAAAATAGCAAGGAAATCATACATACAAATCAATGCCTGCAAGTAATATCGTTGTAGCTGCTTGATCCCACTCTTCCTTTCTTGACCTTTGCTTTCCTTTACTTTCTTGTCCTTCCTTCGCCTTCCTTCCTCCAATGTTAAAGTGCTCCAAGAGTGCTCCATGTGTGAGAGAGAGATCGAAAACTGAATTGAAAAAATGTTGTGAACTGATCCTCAAAAGATTTTTTTATTAGTGAGGCCTCTATTTTCTTCATTTTCCATCATTTTTCCTTCATTTTCCTTCTCACATGAACTTGTGATCTTTCACATTGCTTTTCCCCTAGATTCCATTATTTTGATAAATAAAATGCTAATTAATGTCTCTTTTCCTTTCCAAATCCTTTGCCATTCCCTTTGTCAATTTCCCTTAGCCATAATAAACCAAATGAACACCAACACTAGGATGTTTTTCCCAACATTCATCTTGGAATACATGTCCCATGACCTTGGTCTTATTTTACCTTTGTTAACTTTATTATATGGATTTTTAACCTGGGGCTCTTACAAAACCCTCCCTTTTAGGGGAAAATCATCCTCGGTGTTCAATGACACCTACAACTAGCAAGACTACTGAAAATAAAAACATACTACCCATGGAGCTTTATAACTTAGCTTGATGTGGTATTTATAATGATCAACATGCTAAAAAGCAAACCAACATGAAACCAATACCGCTTATTGGAGTTTTATAACACAACTCATTGTAGTATTTACATCCATATATATATATATATATACCAAAACTACTTTTCCTCAACAAGAAAACAACGAAGGATACATAGCCTGCATCTGATCAACCATCTCCCATGTAGCTTCATCCGGCCTGAAGTGCTTCCACTACACTATAACCTGCTCGATTGCTTAGTTCCAGAGAATGAGCATCTTTCTCTACAAAGTACACTGAGGTTCTGGCTAGAAATATACTTCTAGATGCACCTACAATACAGACCAATCAATAACATGATCAACATCCTTTACATATCTTTTAAGCAATGAAACATGGAAAACATCATGGAATTTCACTGTCAAAGGAAGTGAAATTTTGTAGGCCACTGGCCCAATCCTCTTAAGGATCTTGAAAGGCCCACAATACTGAGGTGTCAACTTCACACATGACCCAATCCTCAAGGGGCTCTTCTTGGGCTTGCTACGCAAGTACACACATTCCCCAACTTAAAAGTCCTTAAACAACCTATGTTGATCTACATGATTTTCTATCTGTCTTGTGTTTCCTTTAGATTCTTCTTGATTATCTGTATTTATTATTCCATCTCTGCCAACATATCCAATCCTATCAACACCCCGTTCACTAGATCACTACAACTAATAGGAGTATTACCACTCTTCCCATATAATCCGTCAAAGGGACTCATCCTTATCATCTCATTGACCCTCTTTGTATGTCCATCTATCTACGGATGATAAGTTTTGTCGAAGGTGAAGTCTTTACTCAAACCTACAAACAACTCTTTCTAGAATCTAGAAGTGAAATTAGCATCTATTTCCGACATATTCTTCTTTAGAACTACTTCAAAACACCACACAACCTCACTATCTCCCTGGTGAATACCCGTGCTACATCATTAGTTGAATACATAGATTTGACTACAATGAAGTGTGCTACATTTGTCAACTTGTCAGCCACAACCATAATAAAATCATGTTGTCTAGATGTCCTCAGAAAACCTATGATGAAACCCATAGAAATGGCCTCTCATTTCCACTGTGGAATTTGAATCGACTGTGGTAATCCACTTGGATGCTTACACTCTGCTTTTAATTGTTGACAATCCAAACATCTAGCCACAAACTCTACCACTTCCTTCTTCATATTCAGCCAATAGTAGAACTTTTTCATCGTTGTCAATGTCCTTTGATATACCGAATGACCTAAATATGGATTAACATGAAATTCCCTCAAGATAATCTTCTTGAACTCACTGTTGTCTGACACATAGATCTTGTTCCTAAACCTGATCAAACCATCTGCTATGAGATGATAGTCCACATCTTGGTCACCTGTATCCTTTTGTAACCTATTCCTAAGCTCCCTATACCTGTCATTCTATTATCCTTCCTACAATATCTGATCCTATAGATTTGTCCCATAAGAACTCACAGTTGCTACATGATTCACCTACACTCTTTTGCTAAGAGCACCTTCAACCATATTCTCTTTACCTTTAATGTAATTGATCTCAAAATCAAACTAACTGATTGTGACCAAACATCTAGCTTGCCTTGCATTCAGATTCAGTTGGTCAAATAAGTGTCTCAATCCATTGTGATCACTCATCAATATAAAACCTCCTACTAAGAAGATAGTTCTTCTACATCTTCAATGCATGGATGACTGCTGCCAACTCAAGATCATGTGTCACATAGTTTTTCTCGCGTGCTTATTCAATTTCCTTGATTCATAGCACACTACTTGTCCTTCCTACATAAGGACTCCATGAATCACTCTCTTTCAAACATTTGTACATGCTACAAATTCTTTATTTGAATCTGCAATCTTGAGAACTGGAGCATTTGTCAACAACTGCTTCAGTTTCTCAAAACTTGCTACATATTCCTCTGTCCATTTAAATTTCTTCCCTTTTCACTACAATGATGTGATAGGATATGAAATCCATGAGAAGTTCCTAATGAACCTCCTGTAGTAACCTGCTAACCCCATAAATTACCTTACCTCATCCACATTCCTAGGAGTTGCCCATTGCATGATAACTTGCATATTGTCGAGATCCACTACTATGCCTTCCTTGGAGACAACAAGTCCCAAGTAATGTACCTCTATCTGAAAGAAACTGCACTTGATAAGCTTGGCATACAATTGATTCTCTCTTATCAATCTCAACAATGTTTCCAAGTGTTTGGCATGCTCTTCCTCATTCTTAGAATATATCAATATATCATCAATGAACATAATAAAAAAACTTGTCCAGATAAGGATGCAACACACTATTCATCAAGCACATAAAAATAATTGGAGCATTAGTCAAACCAAATGGAAGTACAATAAACTCATAATTTCCATATATGGGCTGAAAAGAAGTCTTGTAAATATCCTCTTCTTTGATGCATACCTGACGGTATCTAAATCTTAGATCAATCTTCAAGAACACTGTTGTTCCCTTCAACTGGTCAAATAAGTCATCAATCCTTGGAAATAGATACATGTTCTTGATGGTTACCTTGTTCAACTTCCTGTAATCAATGCATAACCTAAGAGTACCATCCTTCTTCACAAATAATATTGGTGCACCCCAAGGTGACATGCTTGGCCTAATGTATCCCTTGTCAAGAATTTCTTTCAATTGTAACTTCAATTCTACCAACTCTGGTGTTCTCATCCTGTATGGTGCCTTTGATGCTGGTGCTACCCCTGGTACCAACTCAATGGAAAAGTCCACTTCCCTGTGAGGCAGAAACTTTGAAATCTCTGTAGTAAATACATCCTGAAACTGTTGTAAAATCGGCTACCTTCTCAATACCTCCGCATCCTAAACATCCTTACCTATATCGCTAGAAATATGAACTATAAATAATACACACCCTTAAATCCTATGACTGCCCTTTTCATGCATAGTTGTAACCATCCTATCTAATGTTTACTTTTTATTACCATGTAAGGTCCTCTGTTCTCCATTGTCATCCAACCACTCAATAGCCTTGTCACAACAATCCACATTAGTCTTGTCATGATACAACCAGTCCATACCCAATATCATACTATACGGTTCCAATGGAAGTACATTCAAATGCACTAATATAGGCATACCATTCAAATCAAATGCACAATCTCTTACCTAATGATGAATGATTTTCTTTGTACCCGTATCCAACTACACTAACCAATATTTGACATGCACTTATTTACTCAAAGCACACTTATCCAATAGGTTAGGATTAACGTAACTATAATTGGATCTAGGTTCAATCAAAATAGAAACCACTTGATCACAAAACGTATCGTCCATCTCGATAATAGATGTTTGGTGATATTCCTACATATTATCTAATGCTGCATAGATCCGATAAATGCTCTTCTCAACATTCCAAACTATCTACACTTCCTGTGTACTCTAAATTTGAGGCCTACCACCCTGATATTGCAGGAAAACTCTCTTAAGATGCTTCTTTCCACATATCCAATGCTGCAATTGTCCCTTACCATCACCTTTAATCTACTTCTCTCCAGGCTGTGACCCATGTCCATGTCCAAGTACATTAAACCTCTTGTAAGGAACAACATTCTCTTTTTCACCTACATCTTGAGGTCTTGTTCACTTCGGTGGCCACTTTTCCTTAGGTTTTTCTTTCCCTTTCCAAAGTTGTTAAGATTTTTTCTTATGCTTTGATTTCTCATAATGGTGCTTCAGCTTCCCAATGACTTCTTCATGTGACTAAGGTCTATCATACACAATCTGATCTTTAAATGCTAATGGTAATCCACTGAAAAAACTATGAACTTTGGCTTTCTCATCCTTAATATAAAATACATACCTCATCAACTATAGGAACTTGTTCATATACTCCGCATCTATCATTGATCCCATCTTTAGCTCATAGAATTCCTTAGATTTACTGTCATAGTACCTCTCTGAGAAATATTTCTTCATGAAGAGTCTCTTAAATTCATGCCAACTCAACTCTTCTATCCTAATGTTTCTAGACCACTTCACATCTTCCCATCAGATGTATGCTTTTCCTTTGAGGTCGAATATAACTATTCAGACCTTCATGTTCTCTGTGTAATCATGCAACTCAAATAACTTCTTCATCCTGAGTAACCATATATTTGAATCTTCCGACTTCCTCAAATCTCCATCAAAGGTAGGTGGATTTTCTTTCTTGAACTCAACTAGAAAAAATCCCCTATCATTCCTCTTGTAAGGATGATAATGATGATGAACATGGTACCTGTTGGAACCAGAGATAGAATAGAACATGTGTCCATCACCTCTCCTATCAGGTATATCCAAGAACTCGTCTCATCTCTATCTGACTTGTGTCCACCATAAGACCTACTGCCATATGCCTCATTAGTCCTATCCTCCTGCCCATGGTTGACCTTAAGCAGACCCTATCTCTGCAAGTTTAATAAACTATGAAGGATAATTTCATTAACCTCTGCTTGTTTCTCCCATTCCTAAATGATATTTTCATTATCTTCTTTGTGACTTCTTACTTCTCCCTTCAAACTTGTCGATGTGTCTGCTATGTTGGGAGAGTACCCATCACCATGTTGCTCATCTGATCTATAAGGAGAGTCTCGTGAACTGTAGTCTACCATCCTTCTAGTCATATTTGATCTTCTTACTACAAGTATACCATGTTAGCTAAACCAAAATATATACAAAATTCACATACCTCAGTATATCTTAGGGGAGGATATCACGTCTATAAGATCAACTAGATTAGCACAAGACATGTATAATCATAGGCATATAAGTAAATAGACATCATTTCAACCATTATCCAATTACCATGCATAGATATACCATAACCATGACAATGTATTCATAACGACATATAGGAACTAACATGCATAGCAAATGCATAACCAACATGCACTCATGACGACCACATCCAACAACAACACCATCAACTTCCAGATGGCGAAACAACTGCAACAATGACCACCAACATGAATACGCAACAAATATATAGACCAGAAGCATAAATAACACATAAGCAATCGACATGTATGCATGATAAAAACATTCTTCCCATCCATTCCAAGGGGTGAACCATGCTTTGATACCACTTTGTCGTATCAGATATCACCCAAAGAGAACAAAAACCAAAAACCGCCCAAAGGGAACTGAACCCACTCTGATACCACTCTGTAACACCCTCCTCCTACATTTACCCAAGCTAATCGGTCCACCAGCGTAAAAAAGTAAGGAAGAGTTACTATGATATGATTCAACTCCCCATGTATAGTTAAGGAAGTGGAATCAACATACCAAACACCAAATTGACCTTTCTTAGGAGCTATAGGACCCCCAGGGTCTAACCAACCACTCCAGGTGCCCAACCTTTGAGTTAGATTGATTTTTGTTGAGTTATACCCCTAAAAACTCCCATGACAAGCCCTTCGAGTGACTGGAACTCTCTTGTCGCTCCCACAGAAAGGAATCCATGTGACTGAAGCCTTTTTCAGGTGGTTATGTGCCTACAACCCCAAAATTTGAACCACTTGTTCAAGGCTAGGACTCAGACCTCTGCCCATAACTTGATGAAATTATCAGAAATGATAACTAACAAGAAGACATGGCCTCTGACGCGAAACTTGAATAAGGAGCTAACCATAGTCATCTTAACCATGATAAACGTTTTGTCAAACACATCATAAATATGTAATGTATTGGTCATATAAACACATTTGAACATAGGGACCTTATACTTATCAAAGATTTGTCAAGAGTGGTTGATGCCCTCTCACGATATCTGCATTACCATCTATTAGGTGATACATTCATTAAAATTTCATTTAATAATCAAAACATGATGAGATCCATAACCAAAGTATGTCATAAACCATGCTTATAACCATCGTATAACCAACATAATAACAATGATAGCACAACCATTAAAACTAGATAATAACAAGTACATTTACACATGGAAAACATGAGGAAAATAGCTCTTATGAACATATGAAAAGGCCAACCAAGTCAGGGACTTGCACGTACCACTCGACCATATATTGTGTTGAACCAAATCTTTCTTTTAGCCAATCAACTTTGTGCCATATTCTAAGGATGAATGTGGTACTGACAACAAAACTGATCAGGGCTTCCTCAGGCTTTACTATATATCTATCCAATATTGGTCAAAGATTCCTAGGTCAGAAAGCCTAATCTATATAACCAGGTGTTACCACAATCCCACAAGAAATTTTTAGGCTTAAAAAAGAAACATACACTACCAGGGTTTACCACAATCCCACCATATACTGGTCCATAGATCACTAGGCTCATATAATCATGGATGCCTCCATATATCTCCACCTAAACTGTGAGAAATTTGTCCATATCCACCCTCTAGGATTTACCGTGCATCCCTCCATTATCCTTCAAGGGATTTATAGGCCGAAAGAGGGTATTCACAACAAGGCTTTACTGTGTATTTGACCATTATTGTTCAAGGGATTCCTAGGGCTTTTGCTATTTTCTGAGACCACCCCACTCAGTTTCGAAACCATCCAGAAATCCAGCTCAACCAAGTAAGAGAAACAACATCACACGATGGCTATCTACAATTGGAAATCGAGAAATGAATACCACTATCACACCTGGAAAAACCCATGTGAATGACAACAAGAGAACCAAGAACACAAATGCATGTACCATGTGTGCCAAAACTAGAAAGGAAATCATACATGGAACTCGATACCTACAGGTAATCCCAATGTAGCCAATTTATCCCACTCTTCCTTGCTTGATCTTTGCTTCCCTTGATTTATTGTCCTTCCTTTTCCCTCCTTCCTCCAATGCTAGAGTGCTCCAAGAATTCTCTAAGTGTGTGAGAGAGAGAATGAAGAAAGAGCTCCAAAACTGAATTAACAAAAGGTTGTGAATTGATCCCCAAAATCCTTTTTATTAGTGAGGCCACTATTTTCATCATTTTCCATCATTTTCCCTTCATTTTCCTCCTCGCATGCAACCTGTGACCTTTCACCTTCATTTTCTCCTAATTTCCATTTTTTTCATAAATAAAATGTCAATTAATGCCTCTTTGCCTTTCCAAATCCTTTTCCAATTTCCCTTAGCCATAAAAAACCAAGTGAACACCCACACTAGGATGTTTTTCCCAATATTCATCTTGGAATACGTGCCCCATGGTCTTGGTCTTATTTTTCCTTTATTAATTTTATTACATAACCTAGGGCTGTTACAATTACGGTTGACCATGGTTGATCATGCTTGACCATTGTTCACCATGGTTGACCTTAGTTGACCTTGGTTGAGGATGTGCGACAATGTTAACCATGTTGATCTTAATTGACCTTGGTTGACCATGGTTGATCATGGTTCACCATTATGGTTGATCATGGTTCACCATTATGGTTGACCATGGTCGATAATGGTTGACCATGGTCGACCTTGGTTAACCATGTTGATCTTGGTTAACCATGGGTGATCTATCCAAGTTAATATTAATAATCAACCATGGTTGATCATGGTTGACCATATTCAACAATGATTGATAATGGTTTACCATAGTTGACAATAGTTAACGCTGACATGTTCTCATTGACAATGGTTTACCATGGCTGACAATGGGTACCATACTCAACCATGTTTGACCATGGTTGATTGTGGTTGAAAATGTTTGACCATGGTGGACCATGGTTGACCATTGTTAATCATGGTTAACCATGGTTGACCATAGAGACCTTGATTGACCATTATGGTTTAACATATTCAACCATATAGACCTTGGTTGACCATGTTCAACGATTCTAACCATAGAAATCTTAATTGACAATTATGGTTGATCATTGTTGATCATAGTTAACCATGCTCAAACATTGTTGATCATGATCAACCATGGTTAATCATGGTTGATGTTGGTTGACAATATTCGACCATTCTAACCATATTCATATTAGTTGACCATTATTGACCATAATTAATCTTGGTTGATCATGTTTTACCATGGCTGATCTTGGTTGACCACAATTGATCATGCTTGGCCATGGTTGATCATGGTTTACCTTAATTAACCTTGGTTGACCATTTTCGACCATGTTAACTGTTATCACTCAGGTTGTCCTTTTGGTCAGCTCAAAAGGATACGGCTGAGGTAACCACAGACCAATCTTTGGACTGCAGGTTCTAGCGCACCCGCAATCAGAGAGGGCTCTCTCTTTCTGATTTAGCTTTATTGATAAGGTTTTTAGGCTAGTTATTGAGTTCAAGGGGTTTTGTTTTGATTTTGGTGGGAAGGATGATGCTTTCAAGTAAAGAGGCAGAGATAGCATGAAAATTTTAGAACCATTGGGCGTGGAGTCAAGCAGTAGGACTGCTAGTGCGTTTTCTTGGTCACAAGAGGGAATTATGGAGCAAGACAGCTGCATATGAAACAATATTTCAAGGTAAAAGAGATGGATTAAACGCTAAGGAATGAGGGACAATTAAGAATCTCTCATTCAGGTTAGCAGAAGGAAGATAAATGATCCCTATCTAGGAGCAGCTAAGAATTCCTAGATAACAGTCATTCATATGTGAAATAGATCAAACACGAGCCATAAGAGAATTCATATTTATGCCTAAATCAAGAGGAAAACATTAAAAAGCCACATAAACTGAGCATAGAGTGCAGCTAAGAAAATTCTAAACCAATCCTTTGTTCAGTGACTTGAGCATATGTGAAATTGAAATAACAGAGGTAAGGAACACTTATTGATTCATACTACAGCACAAGAATTCCACATTCAATTCTTCAAACCATTAGACACAGAGCAGACAGTCATTCCTCCAAAGCTTTTCAGCAATCTTTGATTAAGTAAAACATCTCAGATATAGTGCGAGTCTCTAATGAAGATTATCAACCAACCAACCCTTTTTACAATGCAGAGGGTCATATAAATAGGGAAAATTATCCAAAATTAATCTATTACAACCGACCTAAACAGGTGTAAAAAGAAAATGATTACTTTAACCTAGTATTATCCAAAAATAAATGCATGAAAATATCTTTGAGTTGCGCTAAGGGCAGCTGTATCAAACTGAGTTAATGTCTGTCCTGGGTGGCTTGGTGCAGTCTTTCTGTAATAACTGTGATTTGTCTTTTATCTCCACCTCTAACTTGATTCTGCTGCTGTTCAGTGCCATTAATGTGCACTAATCCCAACCTTAATGTGCACTAATCCCGACTAGATAAGTTTTTAAATGGCCTTAACTGCTCTGCTGACTTTGATGGAGGCTTTTAATTTTCACTTGCTTTGATGTTGTTGAACTGATACTCTTTTCCGCTTCATCTTTCCTCTGATACACTTTGGCGCTAAACCTGGCCTCTTTAATGTCTTCTGAGTGCTTTAGACTATCCTATCGACCTTTTATGACTGCTGCTCGGCCCTCTGTTGCTTTAAAAATTGTGTTTGCCCCTTTCTATATGCCTCACGAAGAAATTTTGGTCATTTTGCGCCTTTTGGGCCTGCTGGAGGCCGAGCGGTGAGGGGCTTTCCATTTCGGCCTATTTCCCGTAGCCATGCGCGATTAGTGCTAGGCGCTAATCGCGCATGAAAAACTGCCTCAGATTCTGATTCCAGGCTTCCTAGGCTGCGATTTGCGCCTTTCGCACTTTTTGACGGTGACGTCAGCGGCGGGTCCCAGTATGGCAGTGACGTGGTAGGGTGACATCAGCGGGGTGATGTCAGCAGTACGGCTGGGTGATGTGGCGGTACGGTGGAGGAGGTGACGTGGTAGTACAGTGGCAACTACGTGGCCAGGACACGGTGGCAGGAGGCCGACGTGGGATGGTGATGTGGCAGGGTCACGTCAAGCTGACGCAGGAGGGGGAGAAGCGGTATCTGGTTTCGGGCGCACCACCTTTCCGCGTAGGTGGTTTCGACAGAAGGGGCTCCGCCACAGCCGGGTGGGCGACGCGTGGCGGGAGTACGGCGGGAAAACCATCGATCTCCCGGACGTGAACCCTCAGCGGCTTCGGAGATGAGAAGACCCGCCCACCGTAGATCTATGGCACCAGCGATCGGACGGCTAGCGGAACAGATGAGGTGGCGAAGTGATAATGGATGGGGCCCGCGTGAATATTCAAATTTGTATGATTGCGCGGGGGGGGGTTAGACTTTGGTTTAGTAGGTTTTTTGTGGGTTTTTCAAGGTTTGAGCGCCGGGATGATAATTTAATCAAATATTTTTTAAACTAAGCCCGAACTTGTGAGTGCAAGGGGTTAAAAGGGATGAAACGTTATGGGTAAAGGGGTGAGAAAAAGGTTATTTAACTTAACCAGATGTCAAGCTAATCCCAGGTTTAGGACGCAGTAGGCTAATACTGAGTCACAGATGAACTCGGCATTTTCCAAATTGATATATCTAGGGCTAAAATGCCAGGGGATGGGAATATGTAAATAGGGAGATTTATTAACATATTTTTAGTAGGGGAAGGGGGAACAGATAGGGAGCTACATAGTAAGAATTGGTAGTTAATATGAAAGTGTGAAGAAAGCGCTAAGTATGTGAATCTTTAGGCTATTAGGGGGGATAGAATTTGTAGAAGAGATATCAGCACTCCTAAGTAAATTAGATCTCTACTTAGGCAAATGTTTTATGAAACATGATGAAACTGAGAGGCTCAAGCAGATCTTGACCTCTTCAGGGAAGTTAGTGAGTGATTTAGGGAATTAGAAGAAGGGGGAGTTTAGACATGCCTCGCTTGACCTGCTCTAAATGAAAAAATGCCTTACAATTGTGATCTGTAGTAAAATATCACTTTGAAACACAAAATTGATCATAAATCAACATTCTGCAACCTCAAAACTACCTACCCAGCCTACTTACCTAACATTTTTTCTTCTTTTGGTTTGGGTGCACTTAGACTTGCAGACCCTACTTTACAATTTTTCTTTTGACTGCCCTCCTATCTAAATCTGCACTTATTTCTGCCAAGGGCCCAGATTAAGCAGTTGGGCTCCTTTGATTCTCTACCTATCTACAAATCTGCCAAGATTAAGCTGTTTGGACAGATATTCATTCTCTATTTCTAAAGCAAGAAATTGAAACCTAGGGAAGCCAAGATTAAGCTGTTTGGACTTCCCTTAACAGAACGTTCTTCAAAAAATGGTTAAGTCATGAAAATTGGAATACAGTAGTGGCATTTAGACTGGCACACTTTCATGGCCTCTTCTTTGACCTCTTTCTAGAAATATGGAGCATTGCAGCATGCAAAGTATGACATATTTGGCATGTAAAAAATGTCAATCATGAAAGATGAACACCTGTTGCAACAGGAGGCTAACAGTGGCTCCACTTGGGGATGGATTTTCCTTGTGAAAAGCCAAGAACAGCAGGTCAGACTGCCTTGATCTTCTATTGTTGCTGTAGACTGAAAAAACTTCTTTGTGCTGGCTGTTAAGAGTGTGAAACTTTGAAATATGAACAGCTCTCTCCTCAACTGAATTACTGTGAACTGTATAGCATCGCCTGCTTTCTTCTGCGTGCTTAATGTTATGTACAATATTGCTTGAGCATTGTGCCATTGAAAAATATAGATCAAAACTGATGTGTTTCTTTTAGCTCTGGTCTAGAAACAGTTGCTGAAAGATTGCTCCTCTCCTATTGATACTGTTTGACTGAAGACTGTAAGCTGCACACTGTTTTGCTTTTACCATGAATTTCTGTGATATGACAGTGCTACTCTTGCTATTTTGCAGAGATTAATGCAGAGATAGAGCCTTAAAAAATGGAATTCTTGCATTAACTATGTCTTCGCAAATTTTGCTGCTGCTCCTCTAACACTCAGACTGCTTATACAAAAAATAAAAACAAAGTGCTGATATATAAAAATATCAATGTACAAAGAAATATGTACAGAGCTACTTTGTATCCTTTTAAAAGGGATGATGGTAATGTTTTAACATTCGACCATTAACAGGGCCTTCCTTAGTAGTGCTGCCCTCTAGAGATTTGAGAAAATATGTGTTATTCCCCTGAACAACAGAAATAACAAATGGCCCTTTCCATAAAAAATCAAATTTTGCATGTTTTCCCTTGTCTTCTCTTCGTGAATCCCGTCTTAGAACTTTGTTGCCAATGTAGAAATCCTCAGCCTTAGCTCTCTTATCAAACATCTTTTTGAGCTTTTCTTGCAAAATTTGAGCTCTATCATAGACTTGCTCTCTGGTTTGCTGAAGATGAATGGTCTGATTAATTCTTCGTTGAATGTGATTTGGTTCAGCCTGAATCTCCTGTAACAGTTTGATAGTAGGGATGCCCAAAGATGAAGGAAATCTAGCCTCCATGCCATATACTAGCTCATAAGGGCTCATCCCAATGGATTTCTTGGTTGAAAGTCTGTCTGCCCATAGGGAATTTGTGAGCTTTTTATGCCAGTTCTTCTTGTTTTCTTCTAAGATCTTATTGATAATATTAATTAGACTTTTATTTGAGGATTCGGCCAAGCCATTACCTTGAGGGTAATAGGTCGTAGAGTGGCCCAAGGTAATATGAAATTTATGGCAAAAGTTGATCATGTTTTTGGATTTGAAAGCAGTGGCATTGTCAGTAATGATCTTCTCAGGGCAGCCAAATCTAGAAAGGATATTGCACTCAAGGAATTGGATAATGATGGTGTCATTGGCTTGCCTGCATGGGATGGCTTCAACCCACTTAGTGAAATAGTCGGTGGCCGTTAGAATCCACTTGTGCTAGCCTGAGGAGGAGGGATGGATTTCTCCAATGAAGTCAAGACCCCATTGTTGAAAAGGCTTTTTAGTTGAGATGGGTTTAAGGGGCAGGGGCAACAACTTTCTTTTGCCCTCAAAGATTTGGCATTTGTGACATGAAATGGCAAATTTCTTTATATCTGCAAAAAGAGAGGGCCAATAGAAACCAGCCCTTAAAATTTTATCAGCAGTGGACTTCCAATATAGATGTCCTCCACAGTCACCTGCATGGAATTCTTTCATGACGTTGTTAGTTTCACTCATGGTTAAACAATTAAGCAATATACCTTCATGATTTTTCCAAAATAAAGCACCATCTATGACACAAAACTTCGAAGCTTTCATCTTTAAAAATCTTTTCTTGGTTCTGGACAATCCTGGGGGAGCAAACAGGTTTAACAATACAAAGCATATATCAGCATACCATGGGGATTGCAAAAAGGTTTCACTGATCTGTGGAGTCGCCAGCTCCTGTTCATTGTCCAATTGGTTAATGTCTAAGGCTTGAAAGTTTGTTTCGGACATCAGTTTGGCTAAACCTTGTCCCTTTATGAGCTTGGTTGGTTTTATTTCTATGTCATATTCAAGGATGTTTGCAATCCATTTGCCTCTTTTTCCCTCTAATCCCTCTTGGGTTAATATGTCTTTTACAACAGCATTTGGGACATAGGCAATCACATGTGAATATAAAATGTAGACTCTGAAATCCTTGATGGCCTTAACAAGGGCATTGGCCTGCTTTTCCATGATTTGGTAGTTCGAAGGGGCATCTCTTAAGGCTCGGCTAAAAAATGCAATTGGATTTTCATTTCCTTGATCATCGTTTTGCAAAAGGACAGCAGCTATGGTGTGATCAGATGCAAAAGAAAATATGATAAAGTCCCTATCAAATTGTGGACTTGTGAGGACAGGGGCTTGGGTTAAGGCAGATTTTATGCCCTCAAAGGCTTGTTTGGTTTCAAGAGACCATCTTACCTTGGCATCCTTTTTTAACATGTTGCTTAACAGTCTTATCAGCTCAGCTAGATTTGGGATAAATCTCCTTAGGAAGTTGATCTTCCCAAGGAATGCTTGCAACTCTTTTATGTTCCTTGGATATGGGATTTGGAGGATGGCTTGGATTCTTTCAGGATCAATTCTAATCCCATCTTTTGATATGATATGGCCAAGAAGCTTGCCTTCTTCAAGGCCGAAGAGGGACTTCTTGGGGTTCAAGGAAATGCCATATTTCCTACATGTCATGAATATTTGCCTCAAATGTTTTAGGTGCTCTTGATCAGATTTGGAGAAGGGGGTTAAGTCATCAAGGTAGACAACTAGGAAATCATGTATTTCCTTGGAAAATGCAATATCCATTTCCCTTTGAAAGGTAGCACCAGCATTTTTAAGTCCGAAAGGCATCTTCACATACTTAAATGTTCCCCACGGTGTGGTAAAGGCAGTCTTGTCTTGGTCATCCGGGTGAACCAGTATTTGATTGAAACCTGAAAAGCCATCTAGCAAAGAAATTCTAGATGACCCCACTACTCTCTGCAGAATATGATTCATTTTGGGCAAGGGGTAGTGGTCTTTTAGGGAGACTTGGTTTAAATTTCTTAGGTCTACACATAGCCTAATCTCACCTGTATTCCTTCTTGTGGGAACAAGATTGGATACCCATTCAGAAAATCTGATGGGTGCTATGATACCTGCTTCAAACATTCTTTTCACTTCCTTTTCAATCAGAGGGAGAAGCATGGGATTGATTTTCCTCAGTTTCTGCTTGAAGGGCTTTTGGTTTGGTTTTAAGGGAATGGTGTGTTGGATTACTGAGGTGTCATAGGACTTCAAGTCCTCATAACTCCAAGCAAATACATCTTGGAATTCTTTGAATAAATCAACATATTTAGGCTTTTGATCAGGTGGCAAATTTTTGGATAATTTGATCATTTTGGGCTTCTCTGTTGTTCTGATGTTATGTTCCTCTATAGCATTGTTTAGGGGTTGCATTTTTGGCTTCTTGGGAACATCATTAGCATCAAACATATCTTCTAACGGAGTGAGGCCAACAGGGAGAAGGTTATCTTTCAGATCAACGATCTCAGCCTCTGTTTCGGCTATTTCCTTCCAATGCATCTGTTTCAGCTTTTCTATGTTTGTATTATCAAAAACAGTTGGGTTCAGCATTCGTTTGGTTGTTATAGGTGTTACAGCCTGCTGACTTTCATTTGTTCGCTGTTGTTCATCCGTCATACCATCCATGTCAATGTTAATTTTTGAAAACTCATGCTGAAGAGTGAGGAAATTGTTAATTTGGGCATCATTTTTGAACACTTGCCAATCTTTAACATTATTTGGGACAGCAAGCCTATGTTTTATCTCAGCAGTAAAATGGTGATTTGGCTCAAAGGGGAGCTTGCATGTACTAGCAAAAGTGGCTAGGTTGTGTGCATGAATGTTATGCTCTCTTGAAATCGTGGCAAGCTTGGATTCAGTGAATGAATTGAGTATACTAGTGGCAGCAGTCCTATAGGCCCTCATTCTATTGTCATTGGTAACAAAGTTACCTTTCATCTGTTGTATGATTAAATCGGAGTCACCTAAAATGGACACTTTTGCAGCTCCTAGAGCCTTGAGTAGTTTAAGGCCTAGGAGGAGAGCCTCATACTCTGCCATGTTATTGGTGCATTTGAAATTTAGTCTGTAGGCATGGCCTTCTGCATGATTGTTATGTGTATTATGAATCCATACACCTGCCCTGCTCCTATCTTGTTGACAGAGCCATCAAACTCTAAATACCATGTGATTTCCTGATTTTGGTTAGTGTCAAGAGTTTCAGTCATTCTTGCAGTGGACAGATTTGAATTTTCTGTTTGGGGAGGTTCTTCTAGCATGCTGGTTGCATTAACTGTTTTGACAGTTTCATCAGTATGGGCAACTGATTCTTCATTGATGTGTGTGTTCAGTTCTAAAGGCAACGGCTTGCCATCAATGGGAGGACTTGTTTCATCATTAAATAAAATAAAAGAATCCATATCAGAATGGATTGAGTAAATGGGAAAATTTTCAGGCTTGCTCTCACTAGTTACCACATACTTCATCAGTGTTTCTCTATATAGTCTCTTTGGTTGCCCAAAGATAGATATAGTGGCATAAGAGAGATCTAATTGGAGGGATCCTTGGAGTTTTGCTCCCCAAGATCTTGACAATAGCATGCCATACTTTGGTGGAATGTCAGCAACCACCACATCCATGAGGATTGTCTTGTTAGGAAATTGGACTAAGGAGACACACAGGTCTTTTATGAGGCCTAAACACTTGACTTGACTTGAGTCAAAGGAGAATAGATCTTTGTAGGGTCTTGTAACATCAAGGTTCAGTTTTTCCATTAGAGCTTTGGGCATAAGGTTGTGTGAGGCACCTGAGTCAAACATAGCATTGTGCAGGACTTTTTCATGTATATGTAAACTGACATAAAAGGGTAAGACAGATCCATATGTTGATTTTCCATTAACTTCTGGACCGAATAGTAGCTCAAGCTGATCATCAAGAATATTGACATCATCCTTGACTTCTGGCATTTGAAGTGATCTTTGAATTTGTTGCCTATACACATCATGTTTAGTAAGTTCAGAAAAGGGGATGGATATCTTCAATTTACCTATTTCTGCCTCTAAGTCAAATGATTTTTCAGATTGAGTTTTAGTATTGTGAGAGGCAGGTTTCCCTTTTTCCATTGGAGTATCAGCAATTTGGTCTTGTTTATCAGCGTTAAGGGAAGTAATTGCTTGCGGTTTTTCTGTTTTAGGAGGGCTTTTTGGAATGCTGTTCAAATTCTCTTTTGAGGAAGAAGGTGGAAGAGGCTGATCAATAGAAGGCTGCATTTCTGTTATGTCCTCTACAGTCACTTGATGCAGGTTTGGGACAGGTATATCAGCTGGTTCTGTTATGACGGCCTTGCCTTTAGTCTTGTTGGGCTATTTGCCATCCTTTGGTTTGCTAGGTTCAGAAATATCAATGGTCCTAGTTCTCAGCTTATATTGTTTGTGGACCTCATAGACAGCAGTATCATAGCCTTCTTTAAAATCAAAAGACTCACTAGACTTAGTCTGAAATTGATTAAAGTCGTGCTCATCTTGGTCTTGTTGAGTTAGGAAAATTTGTTGCTCAGCCCTTGAATCCACTAAGTTCATGTGAGTGTCCTCTCTGGGCTCACTAGATGTAGATGCTTCCGCATAATTTTCATGAAAATGGGGTCCTATATCATGGTCTAGGCTAGACCTACCAGCATTTGTGTTTTGCGTTTTCCTAAAATTTAGGTTCCTTATGGTATTGGACTGTTGTCCTTCCCATGATGATTTCCTCTCAACACTTTCTACTCTGTCTCCCATCCTTTGCATGCCACTGATAATAGCATCAAGTTTCTGATCTAAGGATGAGGGTTCTTCTTTGAAGGTGGTTCTTCTCTCCATTCTAGCTCTGTTTCTTTTGGCAATTAGGTTAGCCTGTACGCTAACAGCAACATTTTGCATGTCTGCAAGGGTTTGAGGGGATCTTTCTTTTAACTGGTATCCCATATCTGGGTCGAATCCATGAGGGAATTTATACAAGGAAAGGTCAGGTGGAGGTCTTAGGTTCTATGGTATTGCATTATAGACATTGTTGAATCTTGCACAGTAATCTAGGACAGACTCTTGAGGGCCTCTTTTTATTGTATCGTATTTAGCTAGTATGTGCAATGGGTCTTTCTTTTTTTCCCATCTGTTGGTAAAGGATTGATAAAGCTCATCCGGAGTGGTTATAGAATTTGGAGCAAGTGATTTGAACCAAGTTCTTACATCACCTGTTAAACTTTGAACAAAAATTTTCATTCTCACACTATCATCATCTATTTCATAGTTCTCAAAATAGTCTTGCATCTTCTTGGTATGCTGAAGGTCTATGCAAGTACGAGTTCCATCAAAATATGTGATTTTAGTTTGATAATCGTGAGGCATAGCCCCAGGATTTGCAAGTAATTGCAGGGGTGCATATCTATTAGCCATATTCACAGGGATAGGTGGAACAATAGGAACAACAGGGACAATTGGAACATCTGTAACAACAGTAGTGGTAATGGGAGTATGTGCAGTGAATGGAGTTGTGGAAGGAGTGCTTTGGGAAGTAGATGATGAACAAGGGGAAGCAGGGGTTGAACGAAATAAAACTTTGACAAGGGTTGGAACATTGCTTGTGTGAACTGCTTCAGGACTATTATCAGCAAAATCTTCTCTTTGTTCTTGCTTCCTAAGGATCTTTGGGATTAAGTTCAGATTTTCAAAAGCAGCCGGGGGATTTGGGTCTGGATTTGACCTAGTATAACGAGAATTCTTTTTGGGAGCCAGATTCTAATTTGTTTTGGTATTTTCTGTGAATGTTTTTTTAGAATTAGCAAGGAACTGATCAAATTTTTGGAACATCTATCTGCAGTTTAAAACTAACATGAAGATTGACTGAAGCAGCATTTATTTACTCCTGTAAATGCAAATCAAGAACAGTTTCAAAGGCTTCTTGGCCGACATTCAGACTTCATCTGTAGTTTTAAGGAATAGATAGCACTTGAACAACTGATTTTTGTTCCCATGGATTTTTTCCAACTTGATTTGTGAAATTAACTGAGGATGTTCCCTAGTGGAGTCGCCATTATGTTATCACTCAGGTTGTCCTTCTGGCCAGCTCAAAAGGATACGGCCGAGGTAACCACAGACCAATCTTTAGACTGTAGGTTCTAGCCCACCTGCAATTAGAGAGGGCTCTCTCTTTCTGATTTAGCTTTGTTGATAAGGTTTTTAGGCTAGTTATCGATTTCAAGTGGTTTTGTTTTGATTTTGGTGGGAAGGATGATGCTTTCAAGTAAAGAGGTAGAGATAACATGAAAGTTTTAGAACCATTGGGCGTGGAGTCAAGGAGTAGGACTGTTGGTGTGTTTTCCTGGTCACAAGAGGGAATTATGGAGCAAGACAGTTGCATATGAAACAATCTTTCAAGGTAAAAGAGATGGATTAAAGGCTAAGGAATGAGGGGCAATTCAGAATCTCTCATTCAGGTTAGCAGAAGGAAGATAAATGAGCCCTATCTAGGAGCAGCTAAGAATTCCTAGATAACAGTCATTCATATGTGAAATAGATCAAACATGAGCCATAACAGAATTCATATTTATGCCTAAATCAAGAGGAAAACATTAAAAAGCCACAAAAACTGAGCATAGAGTGCAGCTAAGAAAATTCTAAACCAATCCTTTGTTCAGTGACTTGAGCATATGTGAAATTGAAATAACAGAGGTAAGGAACACTTATTGATTCATACTGCAGCACAAGAATTCCACATTCAATTCTTCAAACCATTAGACACAGAGCAGACAGTCATTCCTCCAAAGGTTTTCAGCAATCTTTGATTAAGTAAAACATCTCAGATACAGTGCGAGTCTCTAATGAAGATTATCAACCAACCAACCCTTTTTACAATGCAGAGGGTCGTATAAATAGGGAAAATTATCCAAAATTAATCTATTACAGCCGACCTAAACAGGGGTAAAAAGAAAATGATTACTTTAACCTAATCTTATCCAGAAATAAATGCATGAAAATATCTTTGAGCTGCGCTGAGGGCAGCTATATCAAACTGAGTTAATGTCTGTCCTGGGTGGCTTGGTGCAGTCTTTCTGTAATAACTATGATTTGTCTTTTATCTCCACCTCTAACTTGATTCTGCTACTGTTCGGTGCCATTAATGTGCACTAATCTCGACCTTAATGTGCACTAATCCCGACCAGATAAGTTTTTAAATGGCCTTAACTGCTCTGCTGACTTTGATGGAGGCTTTTAATTTTCACCTGCTTTGATGTTGCTGAACTGATACTCTTTGTCATTTCATCTTTCCTCTGATACACTTTGGCGCTGAACCTGGCCTCTTTAATGTCTCCTGAGTGCTTTAGACTGTCCTATCGACCTTTTATGGCTGCTGCTCAGCCCTCTCTTTCTTTAAAAATTGTGTTTGCCCCTTTCTGTATGCCTCGCGAAGAAATTCTGGTCATTTTGCGCCTTTTGGGCTTACTGGAGGCCGAGCGGTGAGGGGCTTTCCATTTTGGCCTATTTCCCGTAGCCATGCCGCTAATTGCGCATGAAAAACTGCCTCAGATTCTGATTCTGGGCTTCCTAGGCTACGATTTGCGCCTTTCGCACTTTTTGACGGTGACGTCAGTGGCGGGTCCCAGTACGGCGGTGACGTGGCAGGGTGACGTCAGCAGTACGGCCGGGTGATGTGGCGGTACAGCGGAGGAGGTGACGTGGTAGTATAGTGGCAGCTACATGGCAAGGACATGGTGGCAGGAGGCCGACGCGGGATGGTTACGTGGCAAGGTGACGTCAAGCTAACGCAGGAGGGGGGAGAGTGGTATCCGGTTTCGGATGCATCTCCTTTCCGCGTAGGTGGTTTCGGTAGAGGGGGCTCCACCATAGCCGGGAGGGCGACGCGTGGCGGGAGTATGGCGGGAAAATCGCCGATCTCCCAGACGTTAACCCTCAGCGACTTCGGAGATGAGAAGACCCGCCCACCATAGATCTGTGGCACGGGTGATCGGATGGTTGGCAGAACAGATGAGGCGGCAGAGGGATAATGGACGGGGCCCGCGCGAATATTCGAATTTGTATGATGCCGCGGGGGGGGGGGTTAGACTTTGGTTTAGTGGGTTTTTTGTGGGTTTTTCAGGGTTTGAGCGTCGGGATCATAATTTAATCAAATACTTTTTAAACTAAGCCTGAACCTGTGAGTGCGAGGGGTTAAAAGGGATGAAACGTTATGGGTAAATGGGTGAGAAAAAGGTTATTTAACTTAACCAGATGTCAAGCTAATCCCAGGGTTAGGACGCGGTAGGCTAATGCTGAGTCCCAGATGAACTCGGCATTTCCCAAACTGATATATCTAGGGGTAAAATGCCAGGGGATGGTAATATGTACATAGGGAGATTTATTAACATATTTTTAGTAGGGGAAGGGGGAACAGATAGGGAGCTACATAGTAAGAATTCGTAGTTAATATGAAAGTGTGAAGAAAGTGCTAAGTATGTGAATCTTTAGGCTATTAGGGGGATAGAACTTGTAGAAGAGATATCAGCACTCCTAAGTAAAGCATATCTCTACTTATGCAAATGTTTTATGAAACATGATGAAACTGAGAGGCTCAAGCAGATCTTGACCTCTTCAGGGAAGTTAGTGAGTGATTTAGGGAATTAGAAGAAGGGGGAGTTTAGACATGCCTCGCTTGACCTGCTCCAAATGAAAAACTGCCTTACAATTGTGATCTGTAGTAAAATATCACTTTGAAACACAAAATTGATCATAAATCAACATTCTGCAACCTCAAAACTACCTACCCAGCCTACTTACCTAACATTTTTTCTTCTTTTGGTTTGGGTGCACTTAGACTTGCAGACCCTGCTTTACAATTTTTCTTTTGACTGCCCTCCTATCTAAATCTGCACTTATTTCTGCCAAGGGCCCAGATTAAGCAGTTGGGATCCTTTGATTCTCTACCTATCTACAAATCTGCCAAGATTAAGCTGTTTGGACAGATATTCATTCTCTATTTCTAAAGCAAGAAATTGAAACCTAGGGAAGCCAAGATTAAGCTGTTTGGACTTCCCTTAACAGAACGTTCTTCAAAAAATGGTTAAGTCATGAAAATTGGAATACAGCAGTGGCATTTAGACTGGCACACTTTCATGGCCTCTTCTTTGACCTCTTTCTGGAAATATGGAGCATTGCAGCATGCAAAGTATGGCATATTTGGCATGTAAAAAATGTCAATCATGAATGATGAACACCTGTTGCAACAGGAGGCTAACATTAACCATGTTGATATTGGTTGACCATTTTTAATGTTGGTTGACCATGGTTGATCTTGGTTGGCCATACAATAGAGATCTTGATTAGCCATTATGGCTAATCATGGTTGGTCGTGGTTGACCATGGTGGATCATGGTTGACCATTATGGTTAACCATGGTTGATCATGGTTGACCATGTTCAACCATTTTAACCATGTTGATCTTTTTTGACCTTGGTTAACCATGGTTTACCATGGTTGATCTTGGTTGACCATGGTTGACCTTAGTTGAAGATTCTAACCACGTTGACCATTGGTGGTCATGGTTGGAAATAGTGCCCTTGGTTGACTATGGTTTCTCATGGTTGACCATGGTTGGCTATGGATGGCCACGGTTAGCCATGGTTGGCCATGGCTGACCACAGTTGACCATAGATACCTTGATTGACCATTATGGTTGAGAAAGTTTGACTATTGGTTGACTTTGTTTGGCTATGTTCGTATATTTTTTATTAATATTAATCAATAATATTAAAAGGTGATTATGTTTTAGCAAAGTTGAAGAGTGTTGACTCTCAAACATAGTTAAACAAGTTGAACATAGTCAACAACATTAGTAAATGTAGTTGACTAATGTTGTAATGTTACATTGTAACATTGGATAAATGACAATGTAATGTAACATTGCAACAAGGTTTGTCACATTGTGGCAATGTTTGTCACATTGTGATGTTGGATAGATTTATATACCATTCTGACATCACAAGATGTTTGATGTTGGATAGATTTATGTACCATTTTGACATCACAACATGTTTGATTATTGATATTTATCAATAATATTAATAGGTGATCATGTTTGACTAAAGTTGAAGAGTGTTGATTGTTAAACACGGTTCAAACATAGTTGAACATAGTCAACCACATTAGTCAATGTTGTTGACTAATTTTGTAATGTTTCATTGCAATGTTCGATCAAACATAGTTAAACATAGTCGACCACATTAGTAAAAAAATGTGTTTTAAACCATATTAATATTAATATTATTAAACATTGATTATTGGTGAGCATTGTTTAATAATGGGTGAACATGGCTTGACCAAGTTCACCATGGGTGAATATGGTTTGACTAATTTGACCATGGTGACCATAGTTTTCCATAATAGACTATGGTTATCTATATTGACAATGAATGGCTATGGCCAGCCATGTTTTACCATGGTGACCTAGGTTGACCATATTTGACCATATTAACCATGGCTAAACATGATTAGCCATGGTTTCACATGTTTAGCCATAGCTAAGCATACCTTTCTACAATAGATTATGGTTTCCTATTTTGACAATGGTTGAACATGTTCAACCATAAAGACCTTGGCTGACCATGTTAAGCCATTCCAACCTTAGTTGACCCAAGTTGGCCATAAGGAATTCATAGAGCAAGGGGTTTTCTAGGTTAAGAGTGTTGGCTATGGTTGACCCTAGTTTACTAAGGTTGACCAAGGTTAACCATGGTTGACTAAGGCTAAATAAGGTGTTGTATCATTGAGGATGGCTGATAATGAGTGACAATGATTAAGCATGTTGGCAATTTTTAACCATATATGACCATGTTTGAGTTGTTTTTACCATGATTGATTAGAATGTAAATATTATTAATGCTATTTATTAATATTAATCTTAATGTTATTTAAATTAACATTATTAATGTTAATTATTATATTATTATCCAATTTTAAGGTCAGACCACAAACTGGTGCATGAGACCCCCTTGTTTGTGGGACAAGGGACCCACCTCCGCGCAACAATTTGACTACTAAGTCTACAAAGGCATACATACTCTACCCCCCTGTGGTTTTGAATCCGTGACCTCTTAGGGGGATCACATGCTCTTAACCATTAGACCCACTCAAGTTGTATAATTTCATTAGGAAACACATTCTCTTAACCATTAATATTATTAATAATGTAATCATTTTCTTAGAGAGAATATAATTTTTAAAATTTATTTTTTATTAATAAACATATTATTAATTAATAGAAAGAAAATATTAATATTATTTGTCAATATTAGTGTTAATACTATTTATGCTAACAATGTTAAAGTCCTTAATAATATTAGTATTATTGGTAAAATATTGTTAATCTTAATGTTATAATTTAAATATTATTACTAATATTATGGTTGTTTTGTTTAATTAAATGTTAATTATTTTAAAAAATTATTATGATTAATAACATTATTTTTCTAAACATTATTAATATTGTATCAATGATGTTGTTAATGATATCGTTTTTAATATTAATTTGAATGTTATTGTTATTGTTATTATTATTCATGATGTCACATATTGATGATATTATTATAAAATTAATATTATTAAAAAACCTAAAATCTAAAATTATAAAACATATATATAAAAAGGAAATAATTATCATTCTTCATTAAAAGAGACATTGGTTACAAGGTCAAAACTCTTTACATTTTTTAGTGTTTTCATAGGCTTTACTGTTCCAATACATCCACAAAAGTTTTTTATTTCCTCTTTGAGATCTTCTAGCTACAATTCTACATTGGTATCCGCCATATACTTCACAAAAAACTCCTAAATACAAAACATACATGTAGAACACATTCCAAATTTAAAATTTATCAGGTTCCATATGCTCCAACTTATGCAACTGCGTCCTTGTTTTCTTCCTCTAGATTATGTGCCCTTCTTTCCTCCTTGTTTATGGATGCCTCCACTCCATTTATTCTAAGATTAAGTACCGCAATATCTGTCTCCACTATTGCCAAATTTTTAAATAATATTCTCTGAATCCATTCATATTTTTCTCCAATAATTCTAGTTTTGCATCTTTCTCCCTCCCTACCAATTCCTTTCTTTTACTCACTATCTCCACTAATGACACCATTGCCTTCGACATATTATCTATGGATTTTGGTTTTTTACTCACTATCTCCACTAATGACACCATTGCCTTCGACATATTATCTATGGATTTTGGTTAACGCTCGTGCTCCTGTTCGCTAGAATGGGCCTCTATAGTCTCTATTTCTATCCACTTGCAACTTAGAATTTAAAGAAGAATGATATGCTAGATCCCAGGCGTGTTTGGCATTTCATTAGCAAGCACATACTCTATATAAGCTGGTGAGACTCGAAAATTAAAGCGACATTGTCTAAGTGGGAGATTTATTATCCAATATGCCCTAATCATCTTATTGCAAAGATAATCCATTTCGAACATGGATTTACCTGCGCAACTTGCTCTGCCTTAGATCACATTTAATTCAACAGAACGAAGTCTTGGTGCTCTATCCCATTCTTTAATAGGAGAGAGATTATCATACTTGAGTGCTCTCCACATTTTTCCTCCTCGCCATCTTGCAATATGAAACACGTTTTTATTTCTAGAGAAATGTTATCTTGTCTATCATACACATATCCATCATGTGAATTTATATTCCAATGTTTGTTCTGTGTCAGGTTATAGGGTATGGTTTCCGGGGATGGCATGATTGGTTTTCCGAACATCCCTTTATTTTTCATATACTTTATTATTCCCATTGATCTCCTATAATATACTTCCTTTCTCTCCATATATTTCTTAAACATCGTGGAAAAGGTGTAAATAAAACTTGTGCTTCATCTATCATTATTACACCTTGCTTTAAAATTGCTACTTTATTACCTAGTTTGTTTGCTTCTAGGTTCATTTGTTCTTCCCATTGATCTCCTAGAATGTACCTCCTTTTTATCCATATATTTCTTAAACATCATCGCAAAGGGGTAAATAAAATTTGTGTTATATATATCTCCATTACACCTTACTTCAAAATTGCTCCTTTATTACCCAACTTATCCACTTTTGTGTTGATCTTCTTGTAAACATAGTATAATTCAATCTCATCAAATTTCTTCAATGACAAAGCTATCCTATATTCTGATTACTTTTTTTATTACTAACATTAAATCTCAAAATGATAAAACCTATTATTATACACACGGGGCTTCACTAGGGGAGCAATACCATACCACATGGGTTCATATTGGGGGATATGTTTTGAGGAAGAAAAAAAACATAATATATTAGAGGATATATAGGGAGTAAAGGGTTTTTATATTGACAGGTATAAAAAATGGAGCTCAAAGTTAATGAAAAATTATAAAAGGTATAAAAAATGTTAATGAAAAAATGGATACCTACCATATCTAGTGAAAGTAGGGGTTTTTTAAATTACGAATATGTATTAGGTTCATATTGGTAGGGGTCAAATAATGTGACGTTTAGAAGTAGTTTCCAATATGTAGTCAAATTAGAGATATTGTTTAGTATACGACAAACACACATGATATGTCAAAGGTTCATTGAGTGAAACCCCATGTTATTATAAAACTTAATAATATAAAAGCCTAAAGTTATAAAAGAAATAGAACCTATATATAACATTATAAAATCTAATAATATAACATTATAAACCTAATGAGCTAAAACCTAATATTATAAAAACCTAAAAACCTAGGGTTATAAAAAAATAAACCATAAAACATAAATTATAAAATCTAATAACATAAAGTTATTTAAAGTTTATGAGAAAATTCTTCCACGTAAATAAGAAGTTGGGTGTTCTCAACACCCTTACTACTCGGGCCCTAAGGATATCTGATGAAAGGAGCTTTGAGAAAGAGAAATCGCATCTCCTTAATGTCTTTGTTGAGAATGGTTATAGTAGATACCTGGGTCAGGAGGCTTTCCTCAAAGTTGCCAAAAATTCGTCAACTAAAAAAGATCCTAAAGAATGGGTCCCAGGGGTCCACCTACCATTTGTGCAAGGGACCACTGATAAGATAGCGAGGATTCTTATGAAACATAATGTTCCCTCGACCTTTAGACCCCTTAAAACCATTCGTAATTCCCTCCGATCAGTGAAGGATCCTATCAACCCCAAGGACATGAAGGGTGTCTATATGATTCCTTGTTCCTATGGGACCCCCTATATTGGTGAAACTGGGCGCTCTGTTAATCAGAGGATTAGTGAGCATGCGGCTGACCTTAAACATTGGAGAACCAAGTCTTCTGCACTTGCAGAGCATGCGGAGAAAACCAAACATCATGTTTGTATTGAGGAGGCTAGTGTTATTGCTAGAGTTTCGCAGTTCCATCACCAAAAATTTAGGGAAGCCCTTGAAATTGAAAAAAGGCTGAGCAATCTTAATAGAGAGGATGGCTGGAAGATCAGTAGTTGCTGGGTCCCATCCCTTGCTTCCTAGTCGTGTTCTTCCCTTCCTCCCCTCCCGCCTTTTATAGCTTGTTGTTAGTTTCCCCTTGTTATCCTTTAACCCACTCTCTTTTACCATAGTTCTTTGTTCCTCTTTGAGGGTTAGTTTATATAATATAATATATTCAAATAGCCTTTTGTTTAAAGATTTTTATTTTTTAACAATTAAATAAAATTAAAATATATATTCTTATTATTTTAAACTTTAAAATAACAATTCTAGCAATATGATTTTTTTGTTTTCTTTTTAACAAATTATTAAATAAATAAACAATTAAATAAAATTAAAATATAAATTCTTATTATATTAAACTTTAAAATAACAATTCTAACAATAGGTTTTTTTTTTTTAACAAATTAATAAGTAAATAAACAATTAAATAAAATTAAATTATAGATTCTTATTATATTAAACTTAAATTTATTTATAACAATCCTAACAATAGGATTTTTTATTAACCTCTAAAATTTAAAATAAATTTGAAATAGTTAATACCTTTGATGTATTTTTAATTAAAAACCCCCCTTTGATTTAATACTAATATAACTAACTATTGATTTAATAATTATTTAAATTCTTTAACTTATTTTAATTTTTAATTAAATTGCTCTCCTTTCCCTTGGTCCTGTTCTGCTAGCCATTTCCAAGTCAAATATAGCCATTGAAGGTCCTGCTCTAACTATTTAACATGTAGCCAAGATCTAATTCTTCAACTTGTCCTGACGATGAACCACATTGGTTGGTTCGAAACGCGTCGAAAAATGTAATATCATGTGATTTACACCGAAGAATTTTCTCATAAACTTGATATGGATCACATAAGCCTCAATTCAAAAATTATTTAAAGTTACAAACATCTAATACTATAAAAACTTAAAGTTGTAAAAAACTAAATTATAAAGCCCTAAAACTTATTCGACTAGTTAAATGGTGTGAAACTAAACGCAGTGATCCACTTGCCGATGACTCAGTAAAATGTTTCTTTGACCATATGCAGCTGCATTGGAGCAATGTGAACTACAGAGCACAAAGACATTATATAATTCAATGCACCATAATGCACGCAAGACACGTTTTAATATAGAATCTAATTTTTATTAATTCTTATATGCGGTTAATTGCAAATCATGTTTTCTAAATTTTATTTTATAACAGGAGTTATCATTTGAAATTTTATTCAATGTTTTAGATGTAACTATGAGAATATATTAACTATGAGAATATTTCTTTATTTTTCATTGAAATTAGAGGTTTATTTTACATTACACTATGATATGTAAGGGTGTCTGTCAGTAATTAAAGTTTAAGTTTTGTTCATATCTATTAATTTTTTTTTTAGTTTAAAAATAAAATAATAAAATAACTATACAAAATTTTTATATAATGTTTGTTCATAAAAAATGTTAAATCCTTATTTAAGATGGATCTACACATTATCATCAAATTAGAATTTGTAGTTTAAAAAAATATTAATCTGAATATTTCACTGAGCCTGTTGGGTTGTTGGGGCCTGACCTATGTTCAAAAGTGATTTAGCCAGACAAATCTAGAAACTACTGGCCCTTTTGGCAATAGTCCGCAGAGCGCGGACTGAGGTCTCACCCGAGGTAGTATGGGAGGGTGCTGGAACCAGGTTTCTACACCCTAGGGATGTCTTGATGAGGTCTAGGAAGTTCGCGAGCCAATCCTGCGCGCCTGCACTGTTATGTACAATCGTCCGACCTTCGCGTAGTTCTGGTATAGAACGCGAAGAGGCGCTATCTAGATCCTTTACCCTTACTGTGTTATTATTATAGATCTGAATTAATTTTTTGGGCCCAGTAGTCTTTATCAAACATTCAACATTCATAACAAGTGCGTGCAATCATAAATTGTAAAGAGATGCATAACAATATAATAGAAGTATGAACACACATATCTACGAGCGGATGCACAATATTTCAAAATCAACTTATCTTTCTTTAAACCTCTGTTCAGTTACAATCCCAACTCCGCCCTGCACACTCAGCTATAGGGGTCCGTGCACACCGCTGCGGACTCTACTAGGCCTCTATGCACACAGCTGCAGAGCCTCTCCTTACTACTATAACCCAAGACTCAAACTTACAGACTCAAAACAAAATCCTTATCCCAAAACCATATTACTTCAGACCAAGATTCCTAAAAACTTCCTTTTACCCTTAAAGCCTTGCTTTATTTATAAATTCCCATGGTTCGTGGACCATGGGTAGGCCGACACATTCCATATTGAATTACAATATTTTAGGGCTGAGTACCCTAGACTCTCGCACTCTGCGCCCACATTTTGCTGGGTCTTTACATTACATTGACCGAAAACTGGGCTTTAATCCCCAAAAACCCACTATGGGGGGATCTATTGCCCAACAGACCTCCAACACAATCATTGTGACTTGTCCCAAGTCACTCGGTTGGTGCAGTGATCTTCGCGCACGCAAAGTTCATCCAACAACCTCTATGCTTCACTTACATCTGCAACACATTCTTCCAATGTCCATTGTACTCATTGTGCACGTATCTCTGATGTTTCATTGTCAAGTGAAACTCCTTGCCTGAGTGCATATATGCCCTGCATCTGTGCCAGCTTTCCCTCGATCTTGGCTATGACCATGAATGCTTCCTTGAGCCAAGGCTAGATGTGTTCTTTAAGAACTGCTTCTTTCTGATGCGCGACGTCCACCTGCTCCTTTAGAGCCTGGGCCTCCCTCATCTTGGCTAGTAGTTGAGTAAGGGCAACTGTCTGCACGGTCCCCCAGACATTGTCGTAGGCCTACTGCAATTCCCACGCTTCTATCTCTAACCATTGTAGCATTGTGTCTTCCTAAAGTGAAGTGAGGGTGAAGAGTGACTGATCTAATAAGCCTGTGCAATCCTGTATGGTGTGCTCTATTGCTTCCAACCCTGATTGAATGGTGCGATGCCGCTGCTCTCTGACTTCCGGCGGTGTAGAGGGATACACCTTCACCCTCAGCTTTGCGATCTGCAGGTTGGGGTCCATCTAGATCCTTGTTTCTTCCTCCATTGCCTCGTGGAATCCACTGGCTAGTTTGTGGATCCTTATAACTACTGGTAAGTTTGCTGCAATCTCTAGCTTGGGGATGCGGCGACATGCTTCCTCAATGATTTGCTCCAACTACTAAGCTTGTGCTACCACTTCATTGTGTTGGAGGCTCAGCTACTCGATGTTGATTCGTTGTTCACTGAGCACCTGTACTACGCGTCCTTCCCTAGCGTAGAGCTCTATCGTCGCTCCATCCTACAGCTGGTATAATATTTCTTGTGGAAGGGGAGCCAAGTTTAAGCCACGTCCTTGAGCCGGCTTACTATAGCTATGTCCTACGTATTGTCTGTTGTCAGTGCTCCTTTTGGAAGCGCAATGGTATTTAACATTTTGGCCCACAACAATTGCTCAGTTGATAATGTACTCGTAGCCCCAACTACCATTCCCTGCTATGGGGCCCACACCTGAAGTTCCTGGAGTTGCGCCTTGAGCTCCCCCAACACATTCTGCTACTCTGTCATTGCCTCCTGGAGTGCCTCCCTGGTGACTTTGCAAACTGTGTCGCCGATGTCGTATAGGTCACCCTCAATCAGTGTAATAGGCTCCCCATCCAACTTGGAAGCCTTGGTCTTCTTCCGTAGCCCTCTTTGTTCTGTCCCGCGTAGCTGTTTCAATTGTGTCAAGGTGATGCTTGGGTCCGCGCCTTTCATTGTATCATATGTCCCCTGTCCTATGGTTAGGTTAAGGCCTCTTTATTCTTGCATCGTAGTGGCCCCTACTGCTATTGCATTTTCTGCAATGACCTTCACTGCCTCTCGAGATACCTGTACTTCTTCAGCTAGCTATTCGTTCCGCTTCTATTGTGCTAGCAGCTTGGCGGTAGCCTTCTGTTTTTAAATCTCCATCTCATCACACACTACCACATCTAGTGCACGCCATTATGGTGGCCATGTGTCGAGCACCACGAAAATAATGTCATCTATTGCGATGATGGGGAGCGTGGTCCACTTCAGCTTCGGATCCTTCCTTGCCCTGATATACACATTGTGCATATCTGTTTTAAAGTCTGCAAAGCTCCTTAGACTGTTGTATATCGAGGGGGATAGGCGTGGCCGCTTGTTGATCCATAGTCGTACGCTTGCCTCCATTAGTACCCAAAAGATCTTGGTTTCTCGAATTCACGTGGCATCTTTCGTCACCCATAATGATGCGGATTTTGTTGCCTCTGGCTAGTGCTGGTCAAGGGGAGGAAACTTACTATCCTCAGGCAATTCTCCTGTAACCAACAGGATGGATAAGAGCAACCACGCCTAGTGGAAGTTATTACCCTACTCTTGGGCCTCCCTACAATTCATCAGGAACTCCTCACAGAGGAACTGTGACCAGTTGAAGCATACCCCTTCTGCGCATTGCTCGGACAACGCGATGACTGATGCTGGTACCTCATTGCCACAACATTTTCTCATCACCTTTCCTGCCAAAACTACGTAGCGACACGGGCCCCGTTGTCTTGAATGCTAGTAATAACGTAACCCCTTTGCTTTTTCACCAACTTATATTTATTTTTCATGGCCTCCACAATCGCCAAGTCTCCACTTGTACCAGCTATTTCCACGGGGTCCCTTCATGTACAAGGAAGCCAAGAAATCCTATGAATGAGCTCTGTCGTGATGGCAATGGGCTCCTCCAGCCACAAGTACCCATCATGATTGGGTCCCGATGAAAGTGTGGAATCGATAGGAAGTGGAGTAGCCTGGCCTCCTCCACCTCGCACAACCATTTCTGTGGCTGCAGTGTTGTAACCGCCCCTTCCATGCTTTGTTCCATCAGCTGGCTATTTTCCAAATGAGGGAACTTCTCACTATCCGTGAGGTCCTAGTCTTCAAACTTCATAGTGGGTATGCCGCCCACAGCCAAACCTTCGAACAAAACTCCCACGGGGAGGAACGGGGTGTTGAGTGTGCTTTTAGCGTCATCCAAAACTTTAGGTACCTTTACCCTCCCTTTCCACGGAGGGGCATACTTAGGCAGCTTTGCTGTGGTGCTTACCGGCTAGATGTCTTCTTCCATTTCTTCCTCTGGTTCTATCTCTTCTACAAAGGTCTGAGGATCCTCCTCCTCATCATCACTCTGAATATTAACTGTTTTGCCTTTTTCTTCCATCGACAGCTTGCGAAACAACGGATTTCGCAGAGACATACAGACTAGTCCTGTTACCTGTGGATCTTTTTTGGGCCTCCACATCTAGGCCGATTTTGGAATTTCTGGCGCATCCCCCACCGGTGACATAGGGCTCGGTGTGGCTTCCTCGGTAGTCGACATTGCTCTGCTCAAAAGCTCCTGCGTCTCTTTCGGTAATGCTTCAAATACTGAACTTGCTGTCAAAGCCTCTAAAGTCGTAAAGTCCATGCACAATAACTGAATTCTCAAGATGCCAAGCGTTGTTCGGTGGATGACCATATGGGATTTATCGGCCTGCCGGAATTCAAATTCAATCGTTGCCCCCTTTTTTGTCTCATTAATGCTATATTGGCAGCAGATCGTTTCAAATATAGCTCTGATTCCGTGTCTTGATTGCTCGTCATCCGCTCCTTGTTGCCTTAAATTGGACATCTTGTCATGAACAGTGACACCAATGGTTACTTTCCACCCTATCCGTGCAGCAGCGCAATCCCTTATGCGCAAGCACGATCTGTGCGTCATAATGATCCTACGCGTAACTTCCGGGTCATGCAGCTCCCATACAGACTCTTTTATAGTCCTCGCTCTCTTTCAATTGCTTGAAGTGTTGAGACTGTGCTTCCTATGGATAGTCAGGTGGTCCCACTACTGGTGCGAGGATTCAAGGTACCTTCCGGCTTGGTATGCGGACCTCTCTTAGTTACCCTTGCACTAATCAGTGCCTCACATTCTTCCTTATGCGGTGCACTTCCTTGGTTGCTTTTACTAATAAAGTGCAGTCGCAACCATGGTAGGATGGCCAAAAACCCCCGGTGATAATCTTCTAGTATTGTGATGGGTTGCCCATACGTGGCCCCATCCTTTTGTCAATGCGTAATGCTTGCGAGATTTTGGTTTCCAGCTTTTTGATATCCTCACCCATTAACATGCTTTCCTGCTTCAGTCGTACTCGATATTCTTTGAGTTCGCGAAGCTCAAGGTTCCCTCACTCAATGGCTTCTTGAATCTGCATATGTTCGTCCTTGCGCGGCTGCATAATCTCTTTTCTCTAGTCCTCGCATGCTATCGCAATTATTGGAGTGATTGCGTGAGGATTCTTTCCCAAAGCTATGGCCTTGACTCTGCTCATCATCTTTGGAACCATTTTCATGCTTAGGTTCTTGCACATGGCCCTATAGGCCCATCGGACCGCTGGTACACACAAGTCCCAATCAGTTCGTCCTGTCTGGTAGACTTTGTTCATGATTCCGCATAGCTTTGTGAAGGCTCTAACATGGAATTTTTGTCACTTTCCCTGCTACCGCATCAGGTTCTGATTTTCGATCCTTAGTCTGGGAGATGCTTGCACAGCACATGTCTGCACCCATCAAGAGAAGTGGGCATGCAAACTGCTTCGTCCTGGCTGCCCGACTCACGTGCATCGTTGGGGACTTCCAAATCGTAAGCGCATCCATCTTCTACGTTTGTGCTAGTTTCCAATATTCTTCTGGTGTGTATTCCACCATCATGCAGTTGTTGCATGCAACGCCCATTCCAGTGCACCATACCGCTGCTTTTTCGGTATTGCACATTCAAATTTGTCTAAGAATTCATCCACTCTTGTTACCCCATCATATGTTGGCAGTTCCCTTTCTTTGGTCGTCACGCACTGCAGTGATCTAATCATCATGTTGTAATTCAGCATTGTTACTTCATGCAACTATTGGGTGTGGAGCCTAATTATCTTTTGTATTCAAAGGTATCGCCGCATTGGACCCTGGCTCGAAATGGGGCAGCAACGCCGCCCATAAAATATTCACTGCAAGGGGGGTCTAGGGGGGCGGTTGCGACCTTTGGGGAGCCCACCCCTGGCAGGGGGTTTCGGGGGCAGCACCCCTGAAGCTAAGAATAGATGTAAAATTGCCTTGTAAAAGTATAGTAATTTCTAGTCAATCTGGGTCGTTCATTAAGCAGAGATCTCACGGTAGAAGTTATGTTTAATTTAGGGTTTTTTTCCCTAGAAGGCAACCCTTCACTATATATGAGGGAATTGTATTATATCTATGTAGATCTATATTCTGAGTGACAAAGAGAGAGGAGATTGAGAGCGAAGAGGGTGTTACAGCGGATCTGTTGTAGGTTGTATCTCCTCATTTTGTTCGATAATAGAAAGGAAGGATTGGCTGTTCAGGGTGAACATAGCCCAAACCAAGTGAACCACGTATATCTGTGTATCTCTGGTTTTATGCATTTTTTGTGTTTATATTTATGCAATATTCTATGTGTTCCATTGCTTTGTAATATATATAATTTTCTAACAGCAACCGATTCTGCCATCGTTTTATTTCTTCATCTGAATCTGAAGTACAGGAACAATTGCGCTCCCATGAGATTCTCCCATATGTTGTCGGGTTCACCCGATCCTCGTCTTACGCCGTTATTTGGTAAATGCAATCCAGCTCATCGGCATTGTCATTGTCACACACAGGTTCAGTGTAGCTCACTCCTTTGACTGGATCTAGTGGAACTACTACGCGTAGAAACTTTTTCTTGAATATCATGTTCCGCTTCTTTAGGTTGATGACTCCATTCATATCAATGGCCCAGTCTATTCCTAGCAACGCGGGATAAGGATTGTTCTCATCAACAATCTCTATCACTTCGAAGTTCGTCTACATGCTCACGCCTTCAATATCCACTGTTACCCCTTACAACCTCCCCATGGGAAAAATCTTCTATTGGTTTGTCATTCGCATTGAATCGGGGACCACTGCAACACAGGCCTGCCCATGCATTCCCATGTCTACTTTGGTAATACATTCGTGTTCAAACCTAGGTATAGGATTACCTCATCCATTTCATATTCACCAATCTGCGTCGTCAATCTCATTTCCATCCCAGTGCACAATACATGCTTTCCAAGCTTCCAGACTACGTGCGGTTCCCCTGACCCTGCACACCTAGTTATCAACTCATGTCATCCTTTAACTGCCTTATTATCGCCCAACAATTTCATGCATGTTTCTAGAAAGGTAGTTAGCATAGAAGTATCCATTCTTGGCTGTGGTTGATCCTTACTATCTGAAGTAGAGGCCTCCGCAAAGCTCTTCTTAGCTTCCATAAATGTCTCCTTTGCGCGTTCCAAGTCAAACTCAGGTTCTTTTGTAGGTGCCTTGCAAACCCATGTATCCTCCTCTAGCTGCTTCCCCTTATCTTCCCCTGTAGTCACACCACTTCGAAGCACCATATTCACATTTGGGTCTTCCTCGCATGGTTCAGACCTCATCATTTGAATATTCTATGCTGGAGTAGGCCGAAGTACCAATTTTTCGCACATCTGCGCAATCAACATAAGACAATCTACTGCTTCATGGTCGAATTGAGTACAGTATGAACAAGATAGTCTCGCCGGGTTGGTACAATCATGTACATAGTGCTCTGGTCCTCCGCAATTGTAACAGATTAACTATTTGTGGCCCCTTCCTAGCTCCATTCCTCCTTGTTCTTAACCCTGGCCCTAAAATCCAGTGCACCCCATCCCCGCGAATGGGTCAAGGCCTCACGTTTCTGTCTGCATTCTATATGCTGGGGTCCACTCCATCATCAATTCGTAGCTACGACAAGTACACTCATCATGGCCCACTCATCTATAGGAATTACAAAACAGTTGTTGGGGAGTCTGCGTATACTTCTGCAACAAGTGACAGTTATTTGTCGTGTTCTTTCCTCCTATCTGACAGATTTCGCACCATAGCGCGGGTGCCACACATGGCCCTACCTGTGCCTCTGGTCTCAATGGCATTGGTCCCCCTCCTACCAAGTAGTTCGTGAAGATTGGACAATGGTATTTGTCATGTCCCTGGCCTTTGCATTTTATGCACCACACTTCTTCGCATGCCTCTAGCCACGACGCCCTTTCTTGCTTCAAACTCTGCATCTCCAAGCATAGATTCTGTAGTTGCGCGTGGATTTGTTGGACTCCCAACCCCAGATCCTGTATCGGTGTTTCATGCAACCTCATCGTCATTTCCAAAGCTTCTGTTGTGACAGCACCGTCCTCAGGTGTGGTGTCAAAGACACCACAAACCACATGCAATGCTGCGCATCTATTAGCGTCATATTAGCCTCGCGGATTGTACTCTTCAACCTCTGATCCAGATCCCAAGGGGTCTCACCTAGAAACATCACGATCTCTTTAAATCTGATGATTGACTATGTCTTTGATTTCAGCTGCCTAAATTCTCTGTTCAACGCATTCTAGATCTTCACTATTCCTACATTTGGGTGATCATTTGAGTGCTTGATATACCATGTCAACGCGCAATCCTACTGCGTGCTTACTAATGTGGCCTTCTTAATGTTGTCATCCGTAACTTCGTCTGCTTCCCACACTGCTCTTACCACGAACAAGAACTGGTCTGGATCCTCATTCCCTACACCTCTGAATATGGGTAGCTTGATCGCGCTTGCCATGCTAAACCGTGGGGGTGGTGGAGGTGGAGGGGGTTGAAAATGGAGGTGAAGTAGGTGAAGCGGGTGATGGCGTAAGTGGAGGTGATAACTGTGGAATGCGCTGCCTTATCAAACTAACCACACTTCTCAGAGAAACCCGAGTTCATTCTTCCTCACTCTCTCTTCCTAATCCTTCGATACCATGTAGATATTTCCACTTTGCGTTGTTCCAAAAATCAATATATTTGCATAACCCGCTTTTCACATAACAACATCTTAATCCAGGTATTAAGGGATTTAATGTACCTACCTCGCGGTCCCTTGAGAAAATGTCGTTCTGCTTCGCTATAGCTCATGGTTGTGTCTATTGCAAACTCAGTGATAAATCCTGCTATAATTCCATCGAGCCAATGGTCCACAGCTCATGCGATCTTATCTTCTGATGCCTCTAGTTTGTGCACTAACTCTGGAGTCCACACTATCGGTTGATTGAGCTTATACCTTCCCTGGCTTTCGGCTGACCTCACGATCCAATCATACATATATGAAGAGAAGGACGTGAAGAATATCTCATGGCATTCCATATACACGTAGCAATCCAGCCACCTCTTCTCAGATATCTGCGGAGTTCTGTTCTCCTGTGTCACAAACTCGTGAAGTTTCTTGTCCAACCACTCTTCAATTTGCTTCTTTGTGGGGTTCCAATATTCTGACATCAGACATCCCTTAGGCAAATCCCAGTCCAAGCAACGAAACCATTTGTTGGCTTGTTGGGGCTTGACCTAGGTTCAAAAGTGATTTAGCCAGACAAATCCTAAAACTTTAAGAGAAGATCTTCAGCGAAAATCACAAGATAAATCATTTGTCGACGCGTTTCGAGCCAACCAGTGTGGTTCATCTTCAGCGAACTTGTCCTGACGATGAACCACACTGGTTGGTTCGAAATGCATCGACAAATGATTTATCTTGTGATTTTCGCCGAAGATCTTCTCTTAAACTTGATATGGATCACAGAAGCCTCAATTCAACAAATCCTGAAACTACCAGCCCTTTCGGTAACAGTCCGCAGAGCGTGGACTGAGGTCTCACCTGAGGTAGTATGGGAGGGTGTTGAAACTAGGTTTCTGCACCCTAGGGATGTCTTAATGAGGTCTGGGAAGTTTGCGAGCCAATCCTGCGTGCTTGCACTATTCCGCGCAACCGTCTGACCTTTGCGTAGTTCTAGTACAGAACGTGAAGAAGCATTATCTAGATCCTTTACCCTTACTGTGTTATTATTATAGATCTGACTTAATTTTGTGGGCCCAATAGTCTTTATCAAACATTCAACATTCATAACAAGTGCACGCTATCATAAACTATAAAGAGATGCATAATAATATAACAGAAGTATAAACACACAGATCTATGAGCGGGTGCACAATATTTCAAAATCAACTTATCTTTCATTAAACATCTGTTCTGTTACAATTCCAACTCCGCCCTGCGCACTCAGCTGCAAGGGTCCGCACACACAGCTGCGGACTCTACCAGGCCTCTGTGCACATAGCTGCAGAGCCTCTCCTTACTACTATAACCCAAGACTTGAACTTACAAACTCAGAACGAAATCTTTATCCCAAAACCATATTACTTCAGATCAAAATTCCCAAAAACTGTCTTCTACCCTTAGAGCCTCACTCTATTTATACATTCCCATAGTCCGCGTACCATGGGTAGGCCTACACATTATATATTAAATTACAATATTTTAGGGCGGACTACCCTAGACTCTCGCGCTCCGCGCCTACATTTTGTGGGGTCTTTACATTACATTGACCCAAAACTAGGCTTTAAGCCTCAAAAACCCGTTATGGGGGGATCCGCTGCCCAACAGAGTCCATATTAAATCCGTATTTAGGATAAAAAGCTATAATGATTATCATAAAATTAGAATCCTTAATTAAGAAAAAAATTAATATGTTATTCACTTCCCATAAAAGATGTCTATCAATTTAAATATGTTATATTTATTAATATTTTATATAACAAATTAAATATGTTATACTTATTAGTATTTTATATAACAAATTAATATGTGGTGAAATGAATTTGAATACGACGGGAAAGCTATAGTCCCTGCCATAGGCTGGTCAAACTATTTTTTAAGTGATATCAAAATTTGTTAGCATTCTTGTAGAAGAATAATGTAAATAGGATTTGCAACGAAATTGTTGGAGTGTGCAAGGCCTCTATAATATATGTTTACATAGAACCCATACAGGCCATCAGGTTATAGTAACGATCTATAATCCCCAGGTTGTACTTACCATTTGAAATGTATTGTAAGTGATAAAATATTTGAATAATTTTCCAATTAAAGTGAACTGCTCCTCTATTATAGTATTGAAATTTTCTGTATAATGAAAGATTTGGAAGATGATTAATAATTCTTTTGTTAAATATTTTGCAACTGATCTCACATTTATAATAATTCTTTTGGTATCCTTTGCTAAATATTTTGCAACTGATCTCATATTTATCTAAGACGGCAACAAATGCTATTTTTCAAAAACCCATAATAATCAGTGGGTGCAGGATGATGATAGAGTCTGCAGGAAAAGGACGATATTATAAGGAAACTGAGTAGAATTTTAATCAGAGCTAACTCAACAATCATTTTAGGAAGAATCCGATGATTCACTCTGAGAGGGTAGCCAAATTACTGGTATATTTAATTATATATAAAAATATGAAGAATTATATATATATTTTTTTTGCTAGAATTTATGTTAAATATTGATTTAATATGAGTAGAAATGGATTCAATTTTTTTCAGGGGTAAATTTTTTTATGAGCTAATAAATATTTTGTATAGTTATTTAGTTTTTTCTATTTTTAGATTTTAAAAAAAAATTATTTTGTTTGATATAAACAAAATTTCAATTTTAATGATGGATTGACAGAATTACACATCACACTGAGCTGTAAAATAAGTCTTTCAGCCTAATCAATATCTCAAAAACAAGACCAAGTTTAAATAGTAGAAACTATCTCCTATTGACAATGGTTGAAGATGGACATCTCTCAAAGAATGAGGGTGACAAAATTAACAGGTAGAAAAATAAAATCGCCTCTGAAATTAAACTGAGAATTTAGGTGTAGTTTTTGTAAGAGAAAATAACTCTAACCACCCAATTTTCTCCATGAAGTGCGATACTCAGTTTAAGTTCAATTTTGATTAGTTATGTTTTAGTTGAGTTTTAATCTAATTATTTATTACTAATGTCTTGTGAATAATCTTATTTGACGGTGATTAAGTAATATGAATACCTAATTTTCTCCATGAAGTGTTATAGTCAGTTTAAGTTCAATTTTGATTAGTTATGTTTTAGTTGAGTTTTACTTTAATTATTTATTACTAATGTCTTGTGAATAATCTTATTTAACCATTATTAATTAATATGAATATTGAATTGACTCTTTCTAATTTCGAATTTATTCTGTGTTTTCTGCCTTTACAATCTTTGCCATGGTATTAGAGAGCATGAAGATTTCTGCCAATTGTCAGAGTAAATTGCTTATGTGTATGTTGTCCTGTAGTCGCTATAAGTGTGGAAATATCTGCCAGCATTGAGAGTACATGTGTTGAGTGCGTGGAGAATTTGTTATCTGATCTATTGAGAGAAGGGAGGATCACTTAGTGAAAATTATTGGCGTAGAGTATATGTAGAAATGATGATGTAGATTGAATTGGAAGCGAGATTGGTGAGCTCGAAGAAGGCGGTTCTCATAATGTAACATTTGATCCGAAGGTTGAGAAAGTCAAAGAAACAACAAGAGTTGTTTGAGATGTATTTGAACAAGTTGGAAGCCAAAAGACAAAAGAATGCCTTCACAATAAAATGCATAAAATAATGTGTAGATGGCATCATTTTTCCCCTTATTGTATATGCAAAGACAAAGAGGTATGGGATAGGCTTTTGGAGGAGTTTTGGTGTAAGGAAGAGAAATCCAGTTGAAGATGAAAACAAAGGTAGAACTATAGCAAAAGATCTATACAAAGACAAAGAATTTGGTGAATTCCACTTGAAAGTGGATGACACCGACTTTGATTGGGAAGAGTCTGTAGAAGCAATAAAGAGAGAAAACAAATGCTTGTGAATTCCACTATTCTCAACCACAAGTGGAAAATGTTTTAGTGAATCCAACAACAAATCTTGTTGAAGATATTGAAGCTTCCATTGAATTAGTAGAAGATATGGTGGATCCAATAATTAAAAGTGATGATGTTCACTTTGATGAAGAACAATTAGCAAGTGATAAGTGGTTGCACATGATACAATAGAAACATCTCATTTATATGATGTTATTTTGGGAGAGAAACCCACTTGTGTATAGAAGCCAAGTGGAATACAACATGCTTGTATAAGAAGAGGTTGTTAAAGTATTGGAAAATGAATATTATGGTGCAAAGAAGGAAGCAACAAAGGCAACGAAGGAAGTGTAAGAGGAGAAATCTCTCATTGTAGAGCATAATGAACAAAACCAATATGGTTTTGAAGATGTTTTTTCGTATAAACTTAACTTTGACTTTAACTGTGGATGTTAGCAACAAAATTTGAAGAAGAATCAAAATTCCTTGAAGCATGGCTTGCAACATCATGTTTTTATGAAGTTTGTATAGAAGTTCCAACAATGTATATTGAAGGCAACATGCAGGATGGTGTAGAAAATGAAAATGTCCATGAAATTTTCATGTATTGGACTCTTGAATAAATAAAATTTTATTACGAACTTATGTTGCAACAAGTTGATGATTATGAACACACCATAGAAGATGATATGTGGCAACAATCCACATACAAGCATATTTTTGAAGAAATAGATACAATGCATGGACAACATGAAAAAACAATGAAAGAGTTGCACCAACAAATGAAAGAACTGAATTTGATGTCTACAACAAAAAGAAAAAAAATGAAATAATTAAGAGGATACAAGATTTGGAATAAAAAAAAAATCAACCTAAGCACTGATGTCAAAGTTTTTGAGTCATTGTAAGCCTAGATAAGAATCTTAGTTTAAATTTGTGTGGTTGTAATTAAGGGGAGTGTTGGAGAAAATAATTCCAATCACTAGATGAGATCATAGTGAGTTTAAGTTTAGTTTAAGTTAGTTAAGTTCTAGTTAAGTTTTACACCTGTCATTTATTATTGATGTCTCCTATATAATCTTATTTAACTATTACTAAGTAAGGTGAATATTGAGTTCTCTCCATTTCTAATTTGAATTCATTATCTATGTTTTTTGCCTATGCAAATTTTGTCAACTTTCTTATCTTATCATTGATAGTGTAAGTAGTTTTCTTATTTGATGGTGTAAACCTCCGAGTATGAAGCAAGCCAAAATTGAAATTAAACTAAAATTTACATCATTTCAAAAAAAATATAAAAAAAATTATGTATTTATAGACTTGTGAATCATAGAATGACATTCTTTAATATTTTTTTATCTTTTAATAAATAATAAATAAATAAATAAACAACAATTATGAAAATTACATATTTTTATTCATTATATAATGAAATATAAAAACACCTTATATAGATATTTAATAGATTGAAGTGGTAATTTATTTGAATTCAATGCAAGGCTCAATTAATATATGTTTTAGGTGTGTGGCGTAGTTATAATTGTAATATATTATACATTTTTACATCTTCAACCCTGTATCAATTATAATATTGATAAATTACACTTAATTATGTAAATGCATTTAACAAAAAAAATTGCTTGTATCTCACTGCCTTGTATTAATTATAATATTAATAAATTATGTTAATTAGCATAACTATTCTAACAAATATATTTATATTACAAATATATTTATATTTAATTTTTCTTGGTTCTGAATTTCATGGAAATTCAGGTCATATTTTGAAAAAATTTGAGATTTTTGTAAATCCAAGTAAAAGTTGTCACACTTTATAATTTTAGATGGCTTAGAGGTTTTTGATGGTGCTGAATTCATTTCCACAATCAAAAACATGATTCAAACAGTGCATCTACAAAAATTTTTGAAACTTTTTTACCCTGATTCTACCCACTTTTAACCATTCCGCCCAATTCCTTAGCCTCCCTAAACGATATATTATTTGGATAGTAATTTAAACAATATTGTAAAAAATGACTTTATATTATTATAGTATCTTAAGAGAATATAGGTGTAGTTGTAAAGAAAGTTCTTACTTTTTTAATATTATCTATTCTACTGCTGTGCGTGGGTGTTCCTGCATGGTTGGAGCGTACCCATCCCACCTTTCCGCTTCGATTCTTGTGTTCATGGCTCAGATTCCAAGCTACCAGTTCCATGCTACAGGTAATGTCTGCACTCGATTCCTGGCTTATGGTTTTATGGCTCTACTCATGTGCTATTCCATTTTTTCTTTAAACTTTATTGCAAAATTGCAGTCACATTTCCATTATCGTAGCAAAAGGTTATGGGTTTGATGATTCACCTCTATATTCTCCCTTTTGGCCAGCTGTATTTGCATGATTTTAGCTCTGGAGTTGAGATCCTTTATGGGTCCTATATTGTTTGAGAACTCGGTTGTAAGTTATACCCGGCTTGGATAATACGAAACTATCATCAAATTCAATGAGTTTAAGGGGATTAATAGAACTCTAGAGCTTTTCTTTGCCTGCCAATAATCCTATTTTTGATGAGCATTTTTATGTTCTTGATTCGCTCAATTTTCAACTCTAGAGTGACTTCGAAAGTGTCCATGAATGTATGTAGGTAATCTTTCTTCCCGTGAGCTTCTATACCTTCATTGTATTAAAAAATAGTTGCTTTCTAAAATAAAAATAACAAAAATTGAAAGTTTTAAATATTTAGATATTATGATTGTTGAGTTGAGAAACTTATCCTATAGTTTAATATGATGTAGAATCTTGTCCGTCGGTCATTAAAGCTCAATTGTTCATCAGTTATTAAAGTTGTGTTGTTTCTTTAGAAAATTGGAGTTTAAAGTTGTGTTGTTTCTTTAGAAAATTGGAGTTTAAAGTTGTGTTGTTTCTTTAGAAAATTGGAGTTTAATATTAGGTTTTATAATCTCGGTTTTAATATTAAGGTCATAATATTGAGTTTGATGTTATGGTATACAATATTATTTTTATAGTGTTGGAGTTTATGAAATTTCATTTAGCATTTGGTTTAATGTTGTCGAATTTGAATAATGTTAAAATCTATCAAACGTTGTATTATGACAAACATTGTCGGAATGTGTGAAACATTGTGCAATTTGACAAGTGATATGACAATAATGGTTGGAATGCTACGTTGCATTCTAATTTTTCATATGTCACATTCTTACATTATAATGAGGTTTCATCTTATAATTTTAGAATCATACAAAAATTAGTCGGATGTTTCATTGTGATAAACATTGTTGGAACGTAGCAATTAAACTAATACTCATTGTCGCAATGTTACATTACATTGCAATTTATTTTCTACCCTCGCTCAACATTACAAAATTAGGGTTTAAAATAAGGTTTTAATGTCACATTGTGACATCCAGAATAATTAATGTCACTATTGATTTGATGGTCATTGTCACAATGTTACACTGAATTACAATATATCCCTTGGGTTTATAGTATCAATAGATTGGGCTTATAATTTTGATTATTTTACTAACAATATAATCACTTTAGTTTATATTTCGTTGGGTATATAGATCTGTATTGTTTATAATATTGATTTGCAAAGTTTATTAATTGTTTGGACTTACTAATCACTTGAGTTTAAAATATTGATCGCTTCGGTTTACAGTCACTAGGGTTTATAATATCAATTCCTTCAGGTTTATGAAATTAATAATTTCTTGGTCAAATATGGTCCAACATCGCATTTTGACAAAGATTTGCTCAATATGAAAATCAACCATGGTCAATCATGGTCCAACATTGGATTGTGACAAAGATTGTCTCAATATGAAAATCAATCATGGTCAACCATGGTCCAACATTGCATTCTAGCAAAGTTTATGTCAATATGAAAATCAACCAATGTAAACAGTGGTAAACCATCTTTATCTTATGGTTTATATACCTTGGATTTATAATATTAATCCTTCGAGTTTAATATTATTCCCTTAGGTTTATAATATCAATCCCTTGGGTTTATTGAAGGGTTCATATTCCGTGGGTATAAAATAATTCATAACCGTGGTCACGTTGTGACAACGTTTGTCTCATGGTCCATTTTCGCATTATGAAAACCATGGTCATCCATGGTCCAACATCACATTGTGACAAAGATTGCCTCAATATCAAAACCAACCATGGTCCAATGTCACATTATGACAATGGTTCTCCCAATATGAAAATAAATCATGGTGAACCATGGTCACACATGGTGAACCATGGTCCAACATCACATTGTCACAATATGAAAATTCAACCATGTTTGTTTTATGGTTTTTAATATTTATCTTAGGGTTTATATACCTTGTGTTTACAACATTAATCCAATGGATTTAATATTATTCCCTTATATTTCTAGTGTTAATCCCTTGAGTTTATTAGTCCCTCAGGTTTATAATATTATTAATTCATTGGGTTCATTAATCCCTTGGGTTTTTAATCCCTATGATTTATAATATTAACTCCTTTGGTTGATTAATCCCTTGGATTTATTGATTGCTTGCGTTAATGATCTCCATGGTTTATAATATTAATCTTTTGGGTTTATACTATTAATAATTCCTTAGGTTTATTAATCCCTTTTGTTTGTATTATTAATCCATTATGGTTTTGAATATTAACCCCTTGGGTTTTTAATCCATTTGGATTTTAATATGAATAATTCCTTGGGTTTATAAATAATAAAACCATGTTCAACCATTTTCTAATGTCACCTTGTGACAAAGATTGTCTCAATATGAAAATCAACCTTAGTCAACCATGGTCCAACGTCGCATGTGACAAAGATTGTCTCAATATGAAAATAAATCATGGTCAACCATGGTCCAATGCTAGATTGTTGTAAAGATTGTGTCAAAATAAAAATCAACCATGGTCAACCGTGTTCATTTTAGGGTTTATATGAATTGGGTTTATAATATTAATCCCTTCGTTTTAATATTATTCCCTTGGGTTTATAATCCCTTGGGTCAACCATGGTCCAACGTCGTATTGTGACAAATATTATTTCAATATGAAAATCAATCATGGTGAACCATGGTCCAACTTCGCATTGTGAACCAATCGCATAGTCAACCATTGTCAATCATGTTTGTTTGAGGTTTTATTATATTTATCGTATGGTTTATATCTTGGGTTTACAACATTAATCCCTTGGGTTTTTAGTGTTAATCCCTTGGGTTTATAATATTATTAATTCATTGGGTTCATTAATCCCTTGAGTCTATAATATTAATCCATTGGTTTTGTTAATCCATTAGGATTTAATCCCTAGGTTTTATAATATTAATCCCTTAAGTTTATTGATTTCTTTTGTTAATAGTCCCTAGCGTTTATAATATCAATCCCTTGGGTTTATACTATTAATAATTATTTGGGTTTATTAATCCTCTCGGTTTGTAATATTAATCACTTGGGTTTTTAATCTATTTGAATTTTAATATGAATAGTTGCTTGGGTTTATAAATAATAGGCCCATGGTTAACGATGGTATAACACTGCATTGTGACAAAGATTGTCCCAATATGAAAATCAACCATGGCCAACCATGGTCCAACATCGCATTGTGACAAAGAATGACTCTATATAAAAATTATTTAGGGTTAGCCATGGTCCAATGTCAGATTATCAAAAATATTGTGTCATAATGAAAATCAACCATGGTTAACAATGATCAGTCATGTTTATTTAGGATTTATAATATTTATTTTAGGGTTTCTATACCTTCAGTTTATAATAATAATCCCTTGGGTTTAATATTATTCCCTTGGGTTTTCATTGTTAATCCCTTGGGTTTATTTTTCCCTTAGGTTTATAATATCAATCCTTTGGATTTATTAATCCAATGGTTTATAATCCTAGGGTATAATATTATTCATAGATTTTATAATATTATTCATAGGTTTTAATAATAATCTTAAGGTTTAATATTGTTTCTATATGAAAATCAACCATTGTCAACTAGGACATAGTCAACCATGACATGGTCAACCATGGTCCAACGTCGCATTCTGACAAAGGTTGTCTCTATATGAAAATTAACCATGGTCCAATGCTGCATTGTGACAAATATTGTCTCAATATGAAAATTAATCATGGTCAACCATGGTACAATGTTGCATTGTAATAAATATTCTGTCAAAACGAAAGTGAACCATGGTCAACAATGGTTAACTAGGTTTATTTTAAGGTTTATAATATTTATCTTAGGGTTTATATACCTTGGGTTTATAATATTATTCCCTTGGGTTTGATATTATTCCCTTGGTTTTGTTAATCTCTTAGGCTTATAATATTAATCCCTTGGGTTTATACTATTAATAATTACTTGGGGTTTATTAGTCCCCTAGGTTTGTAATATTAATCCCTTAGGGTTTTTAATATTAATCCCTTGGGTCTTTAATCTGACTAGAATTTAATATGAATAATTCATTGTTAAATAATAGGCTTATGGTCAACCATGGTCCAATGTCGCATTGTGACAAAAATTGTCTCAATATGAAAATCAACCATGGTTCAACATCACACTGTGACAAAGATTGTGTCAATATGAAAATCACCATGGTCCAATGTCACATTGTGACAAAGTTTGTGTCAAAATGAAAATCAACCATGATAAAGATTGGTCATCCATGTTTATTTTAGAGTTCATAATATTTATCTTAGGGTTTCTATACCTTGGGTTTATAATATTAATCCATTGGGTTTAATATTATTCTCTTGGGTTTATAATCCCCTAGGCATTTAATATTAATCCTTTGAGTTTATTAGTCTCTTAGGTAATCTAAGGGTTCATATTATTAGGGTATAATATTACTCATAGGGTTTATAATATTAAACCTAGGGTTTAATATTATTCTTAGGTTTTAAGATTGTCTCTATATGAAAATCAAATATGGCTAACCATGGTCAATCATGGTTAACGATGGTCAATAATCATGGTCAAATTATGAAAAATATTGTGTCATGGTCCAACATCACATTTTGACAACCATTGGCATCCATGGTCCCATGGTCCAATGTCACATTGGGAAAAAAATTGTCTCAATATGAAAGTCAATCAGGGTCAACCATGATCCAACGTCGCATTATGATAAATTTTGAGTCAAAATGAGATTTAACAATTGTCAGCAATGGTCAACCATGTTTATTTCAGGGTTTATAATATTTATCTTAGGGTTTATATATCTTGGGTTTATAATATTAATGAATATGAAAGTCAATCAGGTTCAACCATGATCCAACATCGCATTATGATAAATTTTGAGTCAAATGAGATTCAACCATTGTCAACAATGGTCAACCATGTTTATTTTATGGTTTATAATATTTATCTTAGGGTTTATATACCTTGGTTTTAATATTATTTCAGTGTCAATCGTGATCCAACGTCACATTATGATAAAGTTTGAGTCAAAATGAGATTCAACCATTGTCAGCAATGGTCAACCATGTTTATTTTAGGGTTTATAATATTTATCTTAGGGTTTATATACCTTGGATTTATAATATTAATCATTATGAAAGTCAATCAAGGTCAACCATGATCCAACGTCGCATTATGATAAATTTTGAGTCAAAATGAGATTCAACCATTGTGAGCAATGGTCAACCAAATATTTATCTTAGGGTTTATATACCTTGGGTTTAATATTATTTCCTTGGGTTTATAATCCCTTGGGTTTTTAATATTAATCCTTTGGGTTCATAATATAAATCCCTTGGGTTTATTAATCTAAGGGTCTGTATTCCTAGAGGATAATGTTACTCATAATGTTTATAATATTAATCCTAGGTTTTAAGATTGTCCCTATATGAAAATCAATCATGGCTAACCATGGCCAATCATGGTCAATGATGATCAATAACCATGATCACATTGTAATAAAGATTGTGTCATGGTACAACATCGCATTGTGACAAAGACTGTATCAATATGAAAATAAATCATGGTCAACCATGGTCAATCATTGTAAACCATGGTCAACCATGGTCCAACGTCACATTGTGACAAATATTCTCTGAATATGAAAATCAATCATGGTCAACGAAGGTCCAACGTTGTATTTTGACAAAGATTGTATCAATATGAAAATTGACCATGGTCAACCATGTTTTTTTTAGGGTTTATAATATTTATCTTAGGGTTTATATACCTTGGGTTTACAATACTAATCCCTAGGGTTTAATATTATTCACTTGGGTTTTTAATGTTAATTCCTTGGGTTTATTAGTGTCTTTGTAATGTCCCATATGAGAAAATTTTGGAACAAGCTCTTCACATAAAATTTGTCATACATTTAATAGAATATTGTGATGTAAAAATAAGCAAATAAAGCACTGAAATCTCATAACACAATGAATAGGAAATCCTCAGCTTTATTATATTAGAAAAATTGGGATTTACATGCAAATACAACCCATATAGTTGAGATCAATGGCCTCAGACAGATCTACAATAATGCCACAATCGACCTCCAAAACAAACTCAAAAACCAATACACTGCAACCTGTGAACCTTGAATGGATTCACCAAGGGAAAAGATGGGTACTCACCCACTCTCACTGAATCACCCAAGGCTTTCCATCCCAGAGCTATTGCTGGAGTGGAGAACCGGGTTCTCAACCTCACATACAAGAAAAAATAATCAAAACCAAGATGTAGCCAAATGACCTTCTCCTCCTCTTTTATACATCTCATGGATAGATCCCCAAGCCTCTAGAAGCATCTTATTTTATTATTATTCTAGAAGCTCCTCCATTGACTTTATCTTAAGTGACCCTTTTATTTTATTTTACTTAATTCACTTTTGACCCCTGTCCCCTAATTTATTATTTTTCCTTAATTAAATGACTAATTAAATTCATTTTTAACCAAGGAAAATGGTCAATCGCCCACCATGCTCTCTTCGGCCATTGGAAGTCACTTCTCAACATCTCATCCTATAGATCTTCTCATTTTGGTTCCAATGAGCTATTACACTAAGGTTTCCATCAATTAATCTCCATGGAATTCCACCTCAAGCATAATTAATTAAGTTATGCCGATAATAATCCCGTTTTATGGGAATAATCAGAAAGTCACGGCACCAAAAACAAGATGTGTGGAACTGCTCATGATGATGAATATGCCAATCGAATGTCATCAGACCCAATAATAACTCCTCCAAAATCCACCAAAACCCCTGATGACATAAACCTGCTCCACTAACCTGACCATCACCTGCCCTGGAAATGCACTTTAGCTGTACCATGGAGGAAAATACAAATGGGGACATTACAGTCCTCCCGCCCCAAGATTGCATGCCCTCAAGAAACCTAAATTTGTGGACCAATATGATGGCCCAACGCAACTGAGACCCAATGTTAGGATCCCATATGAACCACTGGGTGATGCTCTACTCCTATGTCAACCTACCATGAACGGACCCCTCAATGCTCAGATCCCGAACCAATCTCTATTTGAACTTGTCATTAGCAAATCCTCTTGAATCCTAATGTCGTAAAGAACAAGTATCAAGGCTCCAAAGCTCCTGCTCTTCTATAACTCCAACCATAAATGCTTCCCATCCACTGCGTACCAACTCATCACTCTCTCCAATCCAACCCTTTGGCATAATCCAAGGCAAGTCTCATCATATTGATGTTGTGCTGAAATACTAATAAGTGGCTAACCTACATCCCGATTCCAACTAAATCATGTAATATCCCTCACCTCTAAGGGCTCCTGCAGTACACTACTCCTGACTACAAATGATACTCCATCAATAGGGTACCAACTCATGATCTCTCGCCAATCCAATGCATGGACACCTATGCAAGGAACAAGTCTACTAGGATGAAATGGGTCCCTACTTAATGGATGCAACTTTATTTGGTAAATCAAATGGATATGTCTAAGGAACCCTACCCCTCTCACTATAATAGGCAAAAGCGGGCAAGATGTGCTACAAACCCTATCTATGTATTCTTAGAGTGGGATGATGCCTGAAAATGTTGTATCTCAGTTGACTGCCACTACATCGATTTGCGCATCATCAATGGGTAGACCCAAAGATGGATGCACTTCCATATCCATCGCCTGATAGGAAACAACACGCTCATCCAATCCACCAATCTCTTGCCAAACTATCTTGCCATACTCCAGCACCTCCTAAAGACATGTGTTTGCAAATACTACCACCCTGTTAGTTGTCTGCACATCTATAAGCTCCTTATCAATGGATGGCCCCAAGGATGGCTTCTCATCCTCCTCCATCATGGGCTCAACATGAACCTCCAATTGGCTCTCCCCAAAAAGCTCATCATGCATACCATGCATATCATCCTCTTGAGCTAATAAGTTGCTAATGTTGACTCATCACTGGTGACACACTGTCCTGAATGTCTCTCCTAAGACCCACAGACTACTCATCATATGAATTTGGCCCAATGTTAATATCTCACCATGACTCCTACTCCTCTATGTTATCTCTATGCTAAATCATCAACTGCTCATCTGCTCCCTGATCTCTTACCCACATGGGAACAATCAAATGCTTCTCGTACTCCTCTACCACACATGAATGCATATCTGGGCTACTGTCATCAACTCCATATGATTGCTTGTGCTCCTCTAAGGTATCATCGTATGAACACATGGACTCATCCATCGAAGAGTCGTCATCATGACAGACATGAAGAATATATCCCTGCTCTACCATTGTCATCTCCTCAGTGTCACTCAAGGATGAGTGGTGAGGTCCCCAAGGTCCTTTGCAGATGAAGAAAAGTCCCTTCCTCCTCATCTCATTCTTGTTACATGAGCCCCCAAACCTGATTCGCCCCCCCTGGTCAGTTGTCTCCTAAACAACCAAATGTTCTGCTCAACCAACCTCTTAGCTAGACCACAAGTGATTTGCGAGACCAACTACTTTCTCCTCCAAACAGAGAACAATCGAGACTACAACTCTTGACAGATGGCATCACAACCTCTCATACATAATGACAAGATGGACTGCATGTGTGCTATGACTCTGTCATGATGATTTTTCCTAATGTTGAAGAAGCATTGGAATATCTCTAAGATCAAACCATCACACTCTCAAACATGACTTCATATGTCCTAGCTATAGCCATAACCTCTAAAATCTCAAGCTTCTTCCCAAATTTAGGACCCACACTGTTGTCGAAGTCCTAAAAAGTATCCACTATCAGCTTGAAAAGTATCTTCATAACATCATCATTGTAAGGAGTTATAGGGGTGGTTAGTCTCATGATGCTACTAAGCCAAGAAGAAAATGGAAGTCTAACCCCTTCACAATGTTTTTCCAAGAAATTGGGTTGTATGAGAGCAAGCATAGCTGGTCTTAGAGCCCAAATAAGTTTCTGCCCTTCTAACTAGCTTACTTCAGAAATGAGTGCATCCGTTTCATCTAGTTTGAAAAGGACTTTCCATGGACCCTCATGTACTTTATATCTGTCCCAAGAGAAAAAATATTGTGTCCTATTTCCTATCCCTTCTGCACATCCTTTAGCTGTTATTTCTGAAGAATGGCATAGGCCCCTCTTGAGAAAGTTTTGTTGTTCAGTTTGGGTTTTTGGTCTATTATGCAGTCCACTAATGCATTGTTGTGTTGATTTAAGAGGTGTTTTAAATAATCCATTTTTCACTAGTTCATCACCAACTCACTCTCAAGCAATCAATGCCAATATCAACATGTGTTCTTTGCAAACTATGCTCTGCAAACACTATTAGCAATACTCTACCATTGTTCAACAATAAAAACCCTTTGCAGTATTATATATTCTCAGTAGCTATACAGGTCATCATAAAAATTAATTCCAGGACCCGCCCAACACTTTCAGCAATATGTAACAAATAGGAACTCATTCATATCTCCAATAGTCCATGTAGACATGCAAGGCACAAAAAATATTCAACAACAACATATGGTTATGGAAATGATGACTTTCCCCATAATTCATAACCCAGACATATAGCTCAACAAATAATGAATCACAACAAGGACGACTTAGGAAAATGGTATCATACTGAGCACATTAGAATGTCCACAGTATGATCATCGCCGAGTTTTTAGAAATATTTTTTGGAACAATCACATTAGGAAAAGAAATACCTTCACGCTAGTTCCCATCATTTCCCAACTCAGAAGTTGGGTGTTCTCAACACACTCGCTACTCGTGCTCTGAGAATCTCCAATGAAAAGAGCTTTGATAGAGAGAAATCCCATCTCCTTAATGTCTTTGTTGAAAATGGTTATAGTAGACACCTCGGTTAGAAGGCTTTCCTTAAAGCCTTCAAGAACTCGACGGTCAAAAAAGAACCTAAAGATCGTATCCCGGGGGCCCATATGCCTTTTATCCAAGGGACCACTAATAAGATTGCTAATATTCTTAAGAAACATAATGTTCCCTCGACCTTCAGACCCCTTAAAACCATTCGTAATTCCTTCCAATCAATAAAAGATCCCATCAACCTCAAGGACATGAAAGGTGTCTATATTATTCCTTGTTCATGCGGAACCCCCTACATTGGTGAGACTAGTCGCTCTATTAACCAAAGGATTAATGAACACACAGCTGACCTAAAACATGGGAGAACCAAGTCCTCTGAACTGGCAGAACATGCGGAGAAGATTAATCATCATGTTTGTATTGAGGAAGCCCAAGTGATTGCTAAGGTTGCGCATTTTCATCACTAGAAATTTAGGGAAGCTATTGAAATCGAAAAGAGGCATGTTAATCTCAGTAGAGATGATGGATGGAAGACAAGTAGTTGTTGGATCCCTGCCCTTTCTTCCTAGTCACATCTCCCCTCTGCTTCATTACCCTCCCCCGCCTCTATTAATAGCTTAAACTAAAAAAAATTACTCCTTTCCCTTTTTGCCCTTATCCTAACTCACTGGTTTGTTTCTCTTTAGATGGCTGAACGAATTAATTTAAAATGTTTCCCAACAACCGTTAATGATATAATATTACTTTCTACAATTGTTTAATAATATTTAATTTAAAGACAATGTTAAAGCAATACTATTGACTCATATTAAAAATTAATAATATTACCCTTGTTATAACTGACTAAATGAGTTAATATTATAAGATTACTATCGAGATTTATAATAGGAAGTTTATTACTATAATAATATTACAATTATAATTAATATCATTGTATCAAAGCATTTATGACTCGTTTTAAATAAATATTAATATTGTACATATCATTAAGATTGACTCGTAATAAATAGTAATATTATACATTAAATTAAATTATTTTTACCTTTGTTATAACTAAATGGTAAGGGATTAATATTACCCAATATAAGATTAATATTTAGATTTGAATAATATGGTTTGGTAATTTTTTTTTGTAAATTCTAGTCTATTATAGTATTATAATTTAATAAGATTTAGTATAATAATTTTATAAAACTTATTAGATAATCCAAGAATGTATCAAATGGAATCATATTTTATATATATATATATATATATATATATATATATATATATATATATATATATTCATTAATAATAATATTATAATTAAATAATTTTTAACCTACCTAATCTAGCAGTTTCTTAATCAATTGTGGCCTTGGTCCAATTAAGCCTAATATAGTCGTTTTTCCAGTCAAATCTAATGGTCTACCATCCCTATTTAACATGGAGCCATGATCTAATTTTTTCAACTTGTACGATGAACCACACTCGTGATTTTTTAATGTGATTGTTCCAAAAATATTTCTAAAAGCTGAGATAATGGATCACAGAAGCTTAAATTCAATCATGATCATAGCTACTAAAATCTTATGAAGACAAACCCATAATGATAATAAACACAACACATTAGATATAATAAAAACTTGGTATATCAGATCTGTAACAATTCCTTGAACTAGCTCATTCCGCTCTAGCCGACCTTCATAGAGTGTCTGAACCTCCTAGCCAACTCTATATTGTACTGGAATATTCCACCCTTAATGTTCATTGTTTTTCCCGTTATATTCTCTTATTTCACTTATTTGAATCACTGTGTAATGCGGTCAACAATTCGTATAGGTTTTCTTCTTGTTGAATCTGATTAAGGAGTGCAGAGTACTCAACAACACTTGCAGATCCTGGGTTATGATAACAGTTTTTCATGAGCTTGTTCCAGCAATGCAGTAATCAATACGTATGCTGCAACAACTTGCTAATATCGTGCATCGTCAACAACGTTTTACCTACCAATTAATAGCCACGTAGAGTATTATTATTCACCAGTGATAGAATCTTAACTCAGCCACAATAACTCAGTGTGACACGCTGCCTCGTAGTGATGCGACTTGACTGTGAGTTGTTATGCTAGAATATCAACATGGCCCCATGATAAAAATAAGAGTGTTGCGACAAATTCACTGCTCACAATTCACTTTCTTGATTTTATTCTTGAAATGGCGGCTGGACACTCTCAGTTGTTGCTCGGTCTACATCGTCAGCTACTTTGGCCAATCATGACTTGTGATTTGGTAAGCATGCACCACTATTCATTAGACTGTAAATAAAAATTCGATATCAACTTTATCATCATCAAGAAAAATAAAAAGGCTATGGCCTCAAACAAAGATGGCAAAATACTCCTTTGCCAAACACGTCCTCCAGCTAGGAAACTTGCACAGTCTTCAAGATGTAGGCAGATAACTCTTAGAGATGAATCATGAGTTCCTTGGGACCATTGCTGGGCAACAATGGAAGTTCTGAACTCTATATTTCTGTCTAAACTTGCCTTCTTCAAAGGTGTCGATTGGTGCAATAGGGTCTTCCCCTCCTCACCAACTCATCCTCAGGATTTCTGGGTAGTCCATAGTAATTATTGTGACTCTATCACAGGTAACACCCAGTAAATTTTGATCTAAATTGCTTCAAACTGACCTTTACGCTCAAGCCACACTTTTGTTGGATCAAGTCGATGGGTCATCAGGGCAATGCTGTTAGTTCGGGCAACAAAATTGACCTTCAGCGCTGAGCTCCACGTCTAATTAGTGTGTTGAAATCCTCTTTGCGTTTCCAAGAGAATTTCTCGGCTCTAGAGAATAACGCCAAACCTCTAGGATCACCAATTTCAATTCGTGCATCACAACTTGATGACTCACTTTTTCTTGGACTTCGGCTCCTTTCGTGATCTTTGATCTAAGAAAATAACGGCTTAATCCTGTGTTAACAATCGCCAATTGATCTATGTGATCGTTCTGTCTCACCCCTGCAGCTGAAAATTTCGTCGTTGACCCTTACATTCAGAAATTTGGGGTTCAATTTAAATATATTTCGGCTCCCTCAGATGGCTTTTGAAAAATAACATCTGTTTAGAATGAATGATGTACCGCCCTTTCAAAATCGCAATGGCTCAATCTTTGATTTCGACAGCTCTTTTCGATCCTTCTTTGATGCACCTAAATAGCTTCACGCCCTGGAATCACGAACAACCTTAATGAATGCGGCGTTGTCTTCCCTTTGGCTTAGCGGCTTACAGAATAAATATTTGATTTTATAGAGAATGATATGAAGGCCCACTTTGGTCTTCATAAAATAATACTTCAATCCCCAAAAAACAAATATTTGACCCTTAGGAACACACCAACTTTCAAAATGTAAGAGTAGGACCCTTCGATGATTTGATAGATGACCTTATTTTGACTTCCAATTTGTTGAATGATTATTAAGAAAAAGACAAATCAGAAAAAGAATTGTCTAATTGCTTAATTTGTAGGATGGCCAAGACATGGTTGAAAAAATTTAACGCTTAGCGGAACTACTCCAAATAATCTGAAACCCTTGCAACTGAAACTCCTCCCACTGAGTTAAGACTAAGGCTCTGATACCATTGTAATATCCCATATGAGAAAATTTTGGAACATGCTCTTCACATAAAATTTTCCATACATTCAACAGAAGATTTCCATGTAAAAATAAGCAAATAAAGCACTGCAATCTCCTAACACAATGAACAGGAAATCATCAGCTTTATTATATTAGAAGAACGAGGGTTTACATGCAAATAAAACCCATATAGCTAAGAGAAATGGCCTCAGACAGATCCACAATAATGCTACAATCGGCCTCCAAAACAAACTAAAAACCCAATACACTGCAACCTGTGAACCCTAATTGGATTCACCAAGCGATGAGATGGGCGCTCGCCTACTCTCACTGAATCACCCGAAGGTTTCCATCCTGGGGCTACTGCTGGAGTAGAGAACTGGGTTCTCAACCTCACATACAAAAAACAATATCAAAACCAAGATGTATCCAAATGACCTTCTCCTCCTCATTTAAAGATCTCATGGATAAATCTCCAAGCCTCTAGAAGCATCTTATTTTATTATTTTATTATTATTCTAGAAGCTTATCCATTGACTTTATCTTAAGTGAACCTTTTATTTTATTTTAGTTTATTTTATTTAAGTCACTTTTGGTCCCTTTTGATCCAAAATGGATCCTAAAACCTCTAAGTCTTCATGTATATTAACTATCGGAAACACTATCGCAAGGGAAAACAGTGAAAGATTGGCGGAAACAGAGCTAAGCGAAGGTTCAAATAACGCTCCACAGGAGCCATTGGATTGGACAAATCAATAGTTCAAATCAAATCGACAAATCGCATCGGAGGAGGTCAGCGGAGTATATCAGAGGCAGCCTTATGGGAAACGTGACTGCGACCCAGCGATACAACGTGAGCCATTGATCAAGCACACAAATCAACGGTGGACATGAATGGAAACATATTGCATCACAATTCTCTAAGAGGAGGACTTAAACACATCATAGCATGCTTAAGCGATATGTGTTGGCCGCATTATCGCATCGCAAAGAACCAAGGGACAAGGACGAAACCTGTAGACTTAAGACTATTAGATGAGCTCTTCATTGACAGTCGTTGGATCCGGAAAGGAATGGATGGTTGTGATTGAAATCGACAATCAAAACAATCGGGGTGATCGGAGATCAGGGATCGGGAGCGCAACAGAGAAAAGGACCGTTTGAGCAGCGATACCGCTGATGCGCTGATAGCCGATGAGGTCGATCGGAGCAATCGGGGATCGACAATCGGGTAATAAAAAGGGTTGTTGACATGCGATATGCGATTGCGACCAAGCTGGACCCAATAGGAATTATAGATGTGGCTCTATAATATTTGAGTTCCGATATAAAAGCATATGTTGGGTTTCTCAATGTTTTAATATATTTTGCATATTTCTGTTATAAACCCAAATACAAAGGAAACCATGGCATATGGGCGCTTGTGACTTGTGATAGCGATGCAACAACGAAACCGATAGGATTATAGGTTGGATTCAATATCTTTTGAGGTTCGGCCTTAGCAAATTTTCCATTTTTTTTAGTGTTTTCCCGGTATTTCTCTGTGTAAACAGAGAAGTGTAATTTCAGGGGATTTTCACCCCCACTGGTCCTTTCCATTTGAAAATAGGGGATTTTAGAGCATTTTGCAATGATTGTTTAACACTCTACAGGTATTTGAATGGACAACGGCCGGGAGCCAGAAGCCCAAGAATGAAGCTGAACTGACAGCGCCGATAGGCTTAAAAGCCATTCAATGGTAGAGCAGGGGGGAAGTAGTTGCTTAGATAGAGAGAGAGCAAGAGAAAGCAAAAGATGGAGAGCAAGAGGGAGAGTCTGTGTACTCTTGTAGACTTGAGGATTTCAAGTAAATCCCTATTGTTTTGTCATAGTTGTGTTGAGACTTCGTTTGAGCTCACACTTGTAATAATCTGCTCTTGAAGACATAATATAGAGGTTGACACTGAAAGCTGGACCAAGAGACTTAGCCAGGAAGTCTGGTGAACTGCTTTATTATTTTGGTTGTGTTGATGTGTGTATCTGTTATGTTTCCTAACTGCTCATTGTCTATATTATTCACAATCTTTTCGATCCGTTGCACTAAGTAATATAGGAATTCCTGCGCATGAGTCTGTAATACCTTAATATTAATTTAAGATCTCATTTTCATATCAAGTGGTATCAGATCATTAAGTTTTGTTAACATTAGACAAACTTGCGCTGGATTTTGAATGCTAATTAGATTAAAGCTCAGACTAGGAGAAGGAGAACTTGTTGAGGCTAATCTAGAGATTGGAAGAGTGTATTCTCAGAGGAGAATGATAGAAGAAGCTCCACTAGGATCAGAATCTCAATTCATGGACAGTTTTATGGCCATTCGAGCCATGGTAGAAGAGATGTATCTGGAATTTAAGAAGGGTCGAGGTGAAAGCACTTCAACACCCAAACCAGACAAAGGAATAGAGGAACCTTTTCTAGTTGCCCCTCCAGAAGGCAAAAAGAAAGAGGAAATGCCTCATCCACCATCTCCTCCATCATAAGCTTCATCATCCTCATCATCTTCTTCGCATAAAACTAGCCCTGATAAGAAAAAGAAGAAAACTTCTTTGATTAAATTAGATGTGAAGTTTGATTTGCGAATTTATGATGGAGCACTAAATGCAGAGAAGTTAGATAATTGGATACCACAGAATAATGTATATTGTAGGGTGCAGAACATTGATTCAGAAAGGAGGAAGATTCAGCTGTCTAGCCTTCAACATGGAGGAACTGCACTAGTATGGTGGGAAGGCAAGACACAAGCTGATCTACAAAAACATGGTAAAATCATTTCTACCTGGAATGAATTTGTTTATGCTATCAAAAAGCAATTCTATCATTTAGCTTACATGCAGCAGGCAATGATAAGTTGGCAAACTCTTCGCCAGTTGAAGGGTTAGAGTGTACAAAGTTATACTCAGGAATTCAGGAAAAGAGCTTTAACTCTAGGTATATCCTTGGACTTACCTAAGACTTTATTGAAGTATATAGGTGGTATGCATGGTTATTTAAAACATGCTATTCTCATGTTTAATCCCACTAGCTTAAATGATGTATCATTTCAAGCCACACATCTAGAAGCTAGAGGTAAGAATGTAAACCCAAAGGTTGGGGGATCATCTAAATATCCTGTAAGCAAGAGCAAGGAAAAAAAGAAACTGAAGTGGAAGGAGAGGAAAGCAACCATTGTACATCAGGATAAACCTTCATGCACTTAATGCAAGAAAGAAAGACATGATGAGGCACATTGATGGCTTTTGCATCCAGAACAGAGACCTAAGAAGTTCGGAGGAAGGAAGAAAAAGAATGTTGCAGCTATTCAGCAGGACTTGGGATCAGATTCAGGCGATGAAACAACAGTTGCAGCCATAGGTATTAAAGGTAAAGATTCTGAAGCATCCACAAGTAATTCTGCACAATCTGTTGATAACGAAAGTAATGAGAGGGAAAGAAATGAGCTTTTTCGTATTAGAGTAATTTCCAAGCATAATAAGATTGATACTTTGTTTGATAGTGGATCACAGGTAAATTTGATTTCTAAAACAATTGTAAAGAAGTTGGGATTACAAACAAAACCTCATGAGAAGCCATATCCATTAGGTTGGGTGTGTGATAAAACAAAGCTACAAGTAACGAGACAATCTAAACTTAGGTTTTCTATTGGATCAATATTTGTAGATGAGGTTGAGTTAAATATAGTTCCATTAGATATATGTGGTATTGTTTTGGGAAGTACATACTTGTATGATAGGAAAGCTATTTTCTATAGAGCTGAAAATAAGTATTAACTCACTAAATATGGAATGGAATATATTGTAAGAGCTTATAAACTCAAAGGAAACTATTGTCTCATAAACGTAGGACAGATGAAAATAATTGTGAATACAAGTAAGCAATTTTTACTAATGGTTGTAAAGGCAAAGGATCCTGAAAAATCCAATGCATTTGAAGGTTGTGATTCTAAACAGAAAGCTGATTTAGTTAAAGTTGTTTCTGAGTATGATGTTCTATTTCAAGAACCTAAAGGCCTGCCACCCAAGCGAGAAATAGTACATGATATTTGTTTTCAGCAAGATGCTCCCTTACCTAACATTGGAATGTATAGGTTGTCAGCTTTAGAGAATGTAGAGATAAAGAAGCACATACAGGAGTTCCTCGATAAAGGGTTTATATGACCAAGCACATCACCATGTGGATCTCCAATCGTGCTGGTGAGAAAGAAAGTCGCTTCGATCGTGGGGAATGTGCATTGATTACAGAGCACTAAATAAAATAATGATCAAGAATCGTTATCCTCTTCCTCGTATTGATTATTTATTAGATCAATTGAAAGAAGTAGTTTACTTTTCTAAGTTAGAGTTGCGAAGTGGTTACCATGAGACCATAGTTTCAAACAATGTAAACTTTGAAACGGGAACTGATACTGTTACCCGTTTTGTAGAAATAGCAAAAAAGTGACCCGATTTTGAAAAGGGGTGATGCAGAACACACATGTTTTGTAGAGATAGCAAAAAAGTGACCCGATTTTGAAAAGGGGTGATGCAGAACACACGTTTTTTTTAGAGCATAGTTTTTGGCACTTTAATTTTTTTTAATTTTTTTTATGTACATTGTGTTTTAGAATGGTAGTGATTTTCATGCTGATTTTAAAAAGTGGTTATTCTGCATCAGACCCTTTTTTTAAAAGACCTATTTTTTGACTTTAACTTTTCTAATGTATGTAATGTAAATAATTATTTTGTAAATTTAATAATTTTGGAAGTGGTCTTCTTCTTCATATTTTCTTGTTTTTATTTTTTATTTTTATTTTTTTTGCTAGTGAGTTTTTTATTGATTTGCATATTAAAAAAACAAGGTTAATATTTTGCATTTCCGATATTTTACATATTTATACATCGTTAATTAAATTTTCAATCCAAATGAAATAATTGTCTCTAAAAAACAAATATAAAATTATATATAAAAAAAGACAAAAATAAAAAATAAAAAGTGTTAAAAAAAATTATCTTATAAACCATAAAACACTTTGGAAAAAAAAAAAAAAAATTACATATATATATATATATAGTCGATAAAAATTGAGAAATTTAAAAAAAAAAAAAACATTAGCAAAAACTATGAAAAAAAATTTAAAAACAAACTAGTTTAAAAAAAAATAGAAAATTAACCAAAAAAAAATTAAAAAAACTAATAAAATAAATATTAAAAAAAAAGGGTTAAAAAAATTATCTCACAAACCATAAAAGAATTTGGAAAAAAAAAAAACAAAATATATATATATATATATATATATATATATATATATATATATATATATATATATATATTATATATATAATATATAAAACTAGTTTAAAAAAAAAAAGAAAATTAACGAAAAAAATTGAAAAACTAGTAAAATTAATATTAAAAAAAACAAAAATAAATTCAAATTATAAAAAAAAAAAAAACAAAAAAATACGTAATTTTTATTAAAAAGAAAAAAATGTAATTATTTTTTATCAAACATACATATTTAAAAAAAAAATTATAATTTTTTTAAAACATTTTTTATTTTTATTTTTATTTTTTCTTTAAAAATACAAATTATTAAATCTACGTTTTATATTCTAAAAAATAAACAAATAAATAAAACCTACATTTAAAAAAAAAATTACCTTTCTTTTTTTATTTTAAAAAAAATTAATAAAATTAATATTCTTTTTTTATTAAAAAAAAATTATAACTTTTTTTTAAACATTTTTTTTGTTTTTTATTTAAAAATATAAATAATAAAAGAAAATAATGATTTTTTTAAAGAAATATTTTTTTTTTATTTAAATATTAAAAAATTAAAAAAAAATAAAATAAATTTAAAAAATTCAAAAAATTAACATTTTTTTTTAATTATTAAAAAAAAAAATTATGAGTCCCGGCCGCCCGTGGTGGCACGGCCGTGGGCGGAGGGGCCTGCGTGCAGGCCCTCCGCCCACGGCCGCGCCACCACGGGCGGCCGGTCGGCGGCCCGTCGATTCTAGGAAGCAACGGGCCACCCCACCCACCGACCGCCCGTCGATTCCCGGAATCGACGGGCCGCCCACCGGCCGCCCGTGGTCGCGCGACGGTGGGTGGAGGGGCCTACACGGAATCGAAGGGCCGCCGACCGGCTGCCCATGGTGGTGCGGACGTGGGCGGAGGGCCTGCACGCAGGCCCCTCCGCCCACGGCCGTGCCACCACAGGCGGCCGGGGCTCATAAATTTTTTTTTTTTTAATAATTAAAAAAAAATGTTAATTTTTTGAACTTTTTAAATTTTTCATTTTTTTTAATAATTTTTTAATATTTAGATTATATATATATATATATATATATATATATATATATATATATATATATTTTAAAAAATCTTTATTTTTTTTTTTATTTATATTTTTAAATAAAAAACAAAAAAAATGTTTAAAAAAAAGTTATAATTTTTTTTTTAATAAAAAAAAATTGTTTAAAAAAGAATATTAATTTTATTAATTTTTTTTAAATAAAAAAAGAAATGTATTTTTTTTTTTAAATGTAGGTTTTTTTTATTTATTTATTTTTAACAATATAAAACGTAGATTTAACAATTTGTATTTTTTAAAGAAAAAATAAAAATAAAAATAAAAATTGTTTTAAAAAAATTATATATATATTTTTTAAATAATAAAAAGGATTGTTTAAAAAAAAAATTAAATTTTAATATTTTTTTTTAAATAAAATATGTATATTTAATAAAAAATAATTACATTTTTTTTAAATAAAAATTACATATTTTTTTGTTATTTTTTTTTATAATTTGAATTTATTTTTGTTTTTTTTAATATTAATTTTACTAGTTTTTCAATTTTTTTCGTTAATTTTCTATTTTTTTCTTTTTAAACTAGTTTTTTTTTAATTTTTTAAATTTTTTTTTCCAGTTTTGCTAAAGTTTTTTTTTATTTCTCTATTTTTACTTACTTAGTTTATATATATATATATATATATATATATATATATATATATATATATATATATATATATATTTTTGTTTTTTTGTTTTCCAAATTTTTTTATGGTTTGTGAGATAATATTTTTTAACATTTAGATTTTTCTATTTTTATCTGTTATATAAATATTTATATTTGTTTTTTAAGTAATCAACATTTAATCTTAATTTTAGTAGTTTTTATTTTTTATTTTTGTTAATTTTCTATTTTTGTAGTTCTAGTTGGTTTTTAATTTTAATTTTTAGTTTTTTTGTTTTTCCTTAATTTTTTTTTTTTATTTTTCTATTTTCACCTACTTTTTTTTTTTGTTTTTTTTAAATGTTTTTTTTTCTTTTCCATTTTTTTTTTGGGCAATGTTTTTTTATGTTTTACAAGATAAATCTTTTTCTTTTTTCTCTCCATTTTTTTAAATATTTTTTTTACTATTTAATTGTTTATAGTTTTTTTTTTTTTTTTTTTTTACCATTAATTTTGTTTTTTTTTACATTTTTATGATTGACTTTTTTTTTTTTTTTTTTTATTTTTATTTTATATTTTCCTTTTAGTATATATTTTAATCTGTGTTTTGTTATTTTTTTTAAACTTTTTTTTTGTGTTTTTTCATTGTTTTAATTTTTTTTTTATGTTTTTATTATTTTTTAAAATTTAATGTTTTTCGGGTTCATGATAAAATATTTTACACCATTATTTCTAAATGTTGAAATTTTACTTTTGAAAAAAAAAGTGTTTTCCCAGCATCAACACTTTTCGTTTTGAGGGTGTTTTTTGGATTTTTTTGCTCAAAAAATTTGTTTTCACCGCCATTTTTAAAACATGTTGAAAATTTACCCAAGAAAAAAAAAAGTGTTATTCTAGCATCAACACTTTTCATTTTTAGCACTGTTTTTGATGTTTTTTCAAAGTTTTTTGGCCAGAGTTCCCGTTTTGAGTTTATAGTTCCCGTTTCATAGTTTACATTGTTTTCAGAACAAGATGCATGGAAGACTACTTTCAAGACAAAGCAAGGACTGTATGAATGGTTGGTTATGCCTTTTGGCTTAACTAATGCTCCTGCTACATTTATGAGAGTTATGAATGATGTACTCAGACCTTTTATTGATGACTTTGTAATTGTTTATTTAGATGACATTCTTGTTTTTAGTAAGACATCGGAAGATCATGTAAAGCATGTAAAGTAGACTTTAGATGTTTTAAAAAGATAAAATCTCTATGTAAAACTGTTAAAATGTGAATTTGGCAGAACATCTTTAAATTATTTGGGTTATATTGTAGGGGGTGGTGAATTGAAGATAGATCCCTCTAAGGTTGAAGTCATTGTAAACTGACCTAAACCCAAATCTTCTACAGAGGTTAGGAGTTTCCTAGGGGTAGCACAATACTGGAGAAGGTTTATTGCTAACGTTTCTTTGATTGCAGCTCCATTACATGCTTTAACTGGATTGAAATGTTTAAGTGGGGAGAAAAACAGTAGAGGGCCTTCGACACCTTAAAATAGAAAATCAGTACAACACCAGTACTAGGACTGCCATATCTTCAACATCCATTTGAGATTGAGACAAATGCCAGTGATTATGCCATGGGAGTAGTATTGATGCAACACGATAAACCCATATGCTATCATTCTGATGCATTTACTTCTGCAGTTGTTAATTATCCGACATATGATAAAGAATTGTATGCATTAGTACAAAGCATGAAAAAGTGGAAACATTACCTAATGGGTAAAGAAACAATCATACATATAGATCATCCACTTCAATATTTTCACTCACAAACTAAATTGCAACAATCAAGACATTATAGGTGGATGGGTTTTCTACATCAATTTCATCTTCTCATCAGATATAAGAAGGGCATACACAATAAGGTTGTAGACATGTTATCAAGACCAATCATAAATGCATCTACTATACTTTAGCATAACTCAGTAATGCATGAAATTTACATTGAACAATATGCTCGAGATGTAGATTTTAAAGATGTATATGCAACTTTAATTCATGGAAAGCAAGTAGAAAAATTGGAATATTATGTAAAGAACCAACTCGTATATCATTTGGGAAAGTTATGCATTCCACAAACTAAAAGAGTTAAAATAATTCGAGAAGCACATACTTCTCTTATATCAAGTCATTTTGGTGTAAGTAAAACAGTTGCACAACTGCAAAGGTTTTGTTATTGGCCAAGAATGCATGAGACAGTTTCTAGATATATCAAAGGATGTACAATGTGTGCTACAAGCAAACCAAGTAATTCAAAATTAGGCTTGTACACTCCACTTCCAATTCCTTCTCATCCTTTGGAAAGTGTTTCCATGGACTTTGTTGGGGATTGCCAAAATCTAGAAAAGGTCATGATTATTTGTATGTTGTTGTGGACAGATTCAGTAAAATGTGTATTTTGATACCTTGTAAGAAGTAGGTTACAGCTGAACAAACAACAAAGTTGTTCTTTCACAATGTATGGGTTCATTTTCGTTTACCCACTTCTATTGTATCTGATCGAGATTCTCGATTTATTGGGAAGTTTTGGTCAAATTTATGGGAGTTGAAGGACACCAGGTTGAAGAAGAGCACAACATTACATCCACAAATAGATGGTCAGACAGAAGTGGTCAACAGGACAATGATCTAGTTGCTCAGAGGCTATTGTATCAAGCATCCCAAGCTTTGGGATGAGCATTTGTGTTATGTGCAACATGCTTACAACTATGCCAAGCACTCTTCTACTCAAAGATCTCCTTTTGAGACTTGTTTTGGTTTTATACCAAAGTCTCCCTTGGATTTTGTCTTTGGTAAAGACATAGCACTTGATGGACACAATGATGTGGACAAAGCAACCAAGTTCATTGAACAAATCTAGGAAATTCACTAGGTAGTATAGGAACAACTAGAAAGAATTCAAGCCAAGTACAAGGCAAGACATGACAAGCATCAAGTTGGGCATATTTTTGAAGTTGGTGATCAAGTCTGGCTGTACATCAGCAAAGACAGAATGCAAGGTGAAGGTAAGAAGCTAAAACCAATAAGGTATGGACCTTTGAAGATACTTGATAAAATTGGTGAAAATGCTTTTCTCTTTGATTTCCCAGCTTATATGCAGATCTATTTAGTAGTTAATGCAGAAAAATTGAGATTGTATGAACCTTCATTGATTAAGATCCTGAAGAGCAAAGTCAGTTGCCTTCTATTGAGGATCTATTGCCAGAGTATCTCAATGAGTTACAGGAAGACACAGTTCTAGACAGGAAGGTGAGAGCTACGCGTCAAGGGGACGTTGAGTACCTAAGAGTGGGACTCGAAGGTTCAAATCCAAGAAAATCACGATGGATAGAAGTTAAACAAGTGAGGGAGTTGTATCCTCACTTGATCGATGCCTAAAAATCCAACTTTTGGTGGTCCAAAAGCTTTTTGGTGGGAAGGCGTGATCCAAAATGGATCTTAAAACCTCTAAGTCTTCATGTATACTAACTATCGAAAACACTATTGCAAGGGAAAACAGTGAAAGAATGGCAGAAACAGAGCTAAGTGAAGGTTCAAATAGCGTTGCACAAGAGTCGTTGGATTGGACAGATCAACAGTCCAGATCAAATCGGCAGATCACATCGGAGGAGGTCAGCAGAGTATATCAGAGGCAGCCTTATGGGAAATGCGACCACAACCCAACGATACAACGTGAGCCTTTGATCAAGCGCGCAGATCAACGGTGGACATGAACGGAAACATGTCACATTTCAATTCTCTAAGAGGAGGAATTAAACACATGATAGTAGGCTTAAGTGATACACGATGGCCACATTATCGCATTGCAAATAACCAAGGGACAAGGATTAAATCCCTAGACTTAAGATTGTTCGATGAGCGCTTCAATGATAGTCTTTGGATCTGGAAAGGAATGGACGTCTGCAATTGAAATCGGCAATCGAAACAATCGGGGTGATCGGAGATCAGGGATCGGGAGCACAACAAAGCAAAGGACCATTTGAGCAGCGATACCGCTGATGCGCCGATAGCCAATGAGGCCGATCAGAGCAGTCAGAGATCGGCAATCAGGTAATATAAAGGGCCTTTGACATGCAAAATGTGATTGCGATCAAGCTGGACCCAATAGGAATTATAGATGTGGCTATATAATATTTGAGTTCTGATATAAAAGCGTTTGTCAGGTTTTTCAATGTTTTAATGTATTTTGTGTATTTATGTTATAAACCCAAATACAAAGGAAACCATGCCATATGGGCACTTGCGACTTGCGATAGCGATGCAACAACGGACCCGATAGGATTATAGGTCGGATTCAATATCTTTTGAAGTCTGGCCTTGGTGGATTTTCCACTTTTCTAGTGTTTTCCCAGTATTTCTCTGTGTATATAGAGAAGTGTAATTTCATGGTATTTTCACCCGCGCTGGTCCTTTCCATTTGAAAACAGGTGGCCACCATACCTTAGAGCGTTTTGCAATGATTGTTTAACTCTCTACAAGGATTTGAATGGACAGCGACCAAGAGCCAAAAAGCCCGAGAATGGAGCTGAACCGACAGCGCCGATAGGCTTAAAAGCCATTCAATGGCAGAGAGGGGGGGGAGCAGTTGATTAGATAGAAAGAGAGCAAGAAAAAGCAGAATATAGAGATCAAGAGGGAGAGTCTGTGTACTCTTGTAGACATAAGGATTTCAAGTAAATCCCTGTTGTTTTGTCACTGTTGTGTTGAGACTGGTTTTGAGCTCACACTTGTAATAATCTACTCTTGGAGACATAATATAGAGGTCGACATTGAAAGCTAGACCAGGAGACATAGCCAGGAAGTCTGGTGAACTCCTTTATTATTTTGGCTGTGTTGATGTGTGTGTCTGTTATGTTCCCTAACTGCTCATTATCTATATTATTCGAAATCTTTTTGATCCATTGCACTAAGTAATATAGGAATTCCTGCACATGAGTCTGTAATACCTTAATATTAATTTAAGATCTCATTTTTAGATTACCTTTCCCCTAATTAATTATTTTTCCTGAATCAAATGACTAATTAAAGTAATTTTTAACTAAGGAAAATGGTAAATCACCCACCATAGTCCCTCCAACCACTGGAATTCACTTCTCAGCATCCCATCCTATAGATCTTCTCATTTTGGTTCCAACGAGCTATTACACTAAGGTGTTCCATCAATTAATCTCCTCGGAATGCCACCTCAAACATAATTAATTAAGTTATGCCGATAATAACCCCGTTTTACAGGAATTATCAGAAAGTCACAGAACCAAAAAAGAGATGTGCGGAACTGCTCATGGTGATGAATATGCAAAGTAAATGTCATCGGACCCCATAATAACTCCTCAAAACTCCATCGGGACCCCTAATAACATAAACCTACTCCACTGACCTGACCATCACCAGCCCAAAAAATCCACTCTCGCTGTACCATGGAGGAAAATACAAATGGGGACATTACAATCTTGGGTTTAGAATATCAATCCCTTGGGTTTAATAATCTAAGGGTCCATATTCCTAGGGTATAATATTATTGATAGAGTTTATTATATTAACCATAGGGTTTAATATTAATCCCTTGGGTTTATAATCTATTGCATTCATAATATAAATTCCTTGGTTTATAATATTAATACCTTGATATCATTACTATAAATTGCCATTATAATTGCTATAATTATTATCATATTTATAATTTGATGATAATAACATTTTATAATATAATTATTATTATTATCGTATTGTTATTATATTTATATGTTTATTAATATCAATATTAATATTAATATATAATATTAAATTCATATCCATTAAAGCCTATTAGCATATATCAACCACATTTATTAATATAATATATTTGTCTTAGTATATTAGGTAATTAAATATGTAATAAGTTAACAACATTTAAATATATTATAATTGTGAAATATGTGTATTTTATGTTGACTATTTTTTATTTAATATGAGAATATAGACATTTCAATTATGGTGATCTTTAGTTGTTGGTTATAATGACTGTTATTTCTCCTATCTAAGTTCAATTGTCTTTGAGAGTGATATGATAATGAGACATGTTATAATATATATGTACTTATGTTAAGAGTATGGCTATCTTAGCAAAAATTAAAATTTCACTTTTATAATATTAAAAAATAGTCATTATAATAATAATAATAATAATAATAATAATAATAATAATATTTAATTTATTTTTTAATAAAAGGGAACATATTTCTAATTCAAACACATCATTTATAGACATGGAGACTGCATATGTTTATAATTTAAACATAAATTTTATAGACTTGGAGATCGTGATAAAATTTATACTTTATTAAAAATATTATTTGAATGAATTAATATTATGTTTTATTTAAATACTCTTTTTTGCATTAAAAAAATAGTTTATTTTCATTTATAATATTAAACTGAATTTCCTAGACATGCATATTGGAAGGTCAAACATTATATATATATATATATATATATATATATATATATATAGTCCCAAGAGTTAGCTCAAACTGTGAAGTCGGGGCCTCGCCAGATGGGAGGTCACAGGGTCAATTCCCAAAAGCTCTTGGGGTTAGGTCTGTGATGGCCAAAAGGTTTGATCCCCGCTGATCAACCTAGTCTAATGAATCGTGGACGTAGCCACCACCCAGTGACCAAGGGTGGTCGTGAACTACACACACACACACACACACACACACACACACACATATATAGGTTTCTAATTCTAACATACATTTTATAGACCTGAAGACGGCTTTCGTTTCTAATTTAAATATAAATTTTATAGCTATGAATGCTAGAGGTGGAGTGATAAAATTTATTTTTTATTAAAAAATTTCATTACTAAATTAATATTATATTATATTTATAGATTTTTTTCTTAGAACAATATATATATATATATATATATATATATATATATATATATATATATATATATATATATATATATATATTAAGCTTGGTAGGACCTTATTTTTCTATTTATAAAACACAAGTTTACACCACATATATGAGATAGGTGGCCTCAACTTGCCCAGTGGGAAACCAAGTATGTTGGCCACCTATCCTCATTATAATCCATCCAAAAACAATATAGTATGATTCGATCTAACCAAGCTATATATGTATCAGTATCATGATAAGAGTCTATGTGTCTATCTATCATAAGCATGCATCAGTAAAAGTAAATGCTACCCACAAGAAACAGAAAAAACATCCAAGAAATTGACTAATCCTTCTGTTCTTCTGAGGCAGACTCCACTGGGGCTGGGTCTTTGGCTGAGTCGCCAGGCATGTCAACAAGCTCAATAATGCAAGGGATGTGCCTTTGGATTCGATCAAGGCGAATGTCCTTCATACACAACTAAAATTGGATTGTCTGCAACTCTTTTTTGTAATTGGGCATGTTGTGGAGGATCATATCCATCCCCACTGACATTTTCTCCATTGCCTTCCCCATGAGGATCTTCATGAGCCAGTACAAATAGAGTGTCTATTTAAACTGGGTGAGTCTGCCCCTAGTATTCCCAAGATTCGGGATTATAGCCTGCTAATTCTCCATTTTCTCTTTGAACTCATCCTCCTGTTTTATCTTCCCCTCCCATTCGTCCAGAATCTTACAAATGCCTGTATCTATTCTTTCCCTGTAAGCTACTACTGCTTCGTTGATGAGGTGTTCTACAGGCTTCCTCCCACGCCTAGGTTCCGAGGTGCTCGGGTCTATGGCTTGAGTTGACTCGCTCTGCCCTCTGTTGCGTTCTCTCCCACATGCAGGTCAGGCCATATCTTCTCTATTACATGCCTATTCACACACGAGATGAATTAGCTCTCGAGACATGGTCTCATGCCTCTCCGGATTGATGCAAGTTCCCATCCCCTCATGCTTCCCATCATAATTGCCTCTACCCAGGTACCCCTCTGCCCCAAGATTTAGTGCCTCTCCTCTTCCTGGTGTAGTTGTGCCACTCTTCTGCCACTCACTTTGCTTTCTCACCTGCCTTCCGATAGCCTCACCACCCCCATGGTTTTTCCAATGCTCTCACCTACTCACAGGGGTGGTGTCATGGTGCCAGACCCAATTTATGCTTACGACTCTCACAGCGAGCCCATCGAGCTAGGTTACCGTCACTCCCAATCACATTGCCTTCCCTCACCCCTCTGCCCAGTGTTGCTGCCTCACACCTCTACCCAGAAGAGCTGCCTCACTTCTCTACTCCTCCCGTGGCCATCGCTCATGCTTAGCCTCAGTCTCCCCACCCTCATTGGTATACCAACTATCTCATTCACTCATAGGAGGGTTCTCTAGATCCCAACCCCAGTTTTCTCTCATGTCTCTCGCCTCTGGCCAAAACACGATCACTATCCCCCCAACTTATGCTGGTCTCCTCAGCCACTCCCCCAATTTCCCTCCCCTATCATCTCCCGCACCCCCCGACCATGAATTAACATAGTTACCATAGTAATGGGTTTGTAAGGCTAGGATACATACCTGGAAATGCTTCACATAGGTCGTTGCTCGTAGCTCTGCAATCTTGCGCCCTCGCTCCTCCCTCCTCCTCTAATGTCGACTATACTCCACTCTCTGTCCTGACTTCTTTCATAATCCCATTCCACCTTTCTCTGTTGCATCACCCTCCTACCTTAACTGCCTCACCTCCTTCTCCGTCCTGGACCTACCTGCCACTTTTCCCATCTCTTCTATCAGGTAGCATGCGGGAGGCCACTGCACCCATCACCATGAGTGTTTAGGGAGCGGTGGGTGGTACCCTTCCCTTAAACGTTATAACTATCATGTCTGACCGGCGTCTTTGTCTCCCTTGAGCGCACACCCTGATCGAGAGAAGATATAGTTTATTTTTTATTTTTTTTATAACACTGAACATAATTTTTCAAACATGCACTTTCATTACTAAATTACTATTATATTATATTTAAAGAATTTTTTACTTGGAAAAAGATATAGTTTATTTTTATTTATAACACTGAACATAATTTTCTAAATGTGAAATGTGCCAAAGACATATTTTTACCTAAAAAATTTATTTAAAAAAAATTAATATTATAAATATAAGTAAACTACATGAAAATATTTCTAAATAAAATAGAACATTAATTTATTCAATGACCTTCTCAGTAAAATGCAAATTTTATAATAACACATTACATCATGCAAACTGTAGTTAACATAGGTTTATAAATTTTATGAAGCACGTTATATGATGCGAACTGTAAATGGGATAGGTGTTTTTCATTATTTTTTAATCTCTCTCCAGATGTAAATAATGAAATACCTATATAATTTTGTTAAACGATGCCATGCAAAGATCCCAATTTCTTTTGGGAATGAACTCCCACTTTCAAATCAAATACATCTCCACGGGCGTCAATAACAAGATTTTATTTTTACTTAATAATGAAAAGTTAGATTGGCTTCGGATGCAAACATGCAAAAAAATTAAGTTAAAAATGACGTCGAACTCCAAGTCAATTCTCCGATAAATAGAGTGCATCACCTTGGTAGAGCAAACCATTATTTCGCTAAGCTTTCTGTATTTTCCTTCCCCTATGTGGCTATACACGAAACATGGCTCGACACTCGGCTACATCTCCTGGTGCCCCCTGCAAATTCCTTATTCAGTTGTTGTTGCTTTCCATATTACCTTTGATGCAATGCAAGTCGCTTATACCCAATAAGTTTTCAAGGCCCGAGCATAAACCCATTGTTGGATTGAGATTAGATCTTGTGCATAGAGATTTATCACTTTCCACACTCTTTCCAGGGAATATTACATCAATCGAAGGGGTTAAGCAAGCAGTGCGATGTAGCCAAGAGAGGCTAGAAAAACTGCATAGATCTATGGTTCTAAAGGCTGGTCAAGTCCCTCATTAAGTGCAGGAATCCAAGCTCCAATAAGTGCAGGAAGTGGAGAATATATGATGAAGGTAGAAATTGGTAAGCCATCTCTATCATATTATGGAATTCTAGACACAAGTAATGACTTGATATGGACACAGTGCATGCCCTGTGATGATTGCTCTAATCAACCCTATCCAATCTATGATCCTTCCCAGTCCTCCACTTCCATGATGGTCACATGCAAAAGTCCTCAGTGCCAGCAATGCCTTAACTCCTATTTCTTTGTTGATGTGTGCCATTACTTGTACGAGTATGTTGATTATTTCACCTCAGGAATCCTTTCATACGAGACGTTTACCTTTTCATTAGAGTCAATTGACCAGATCGTGTTTGGTTGCAGCCAAAACAATGGAGGCCACTTCCCACAAGGAGGTGTAGGCTTTGGATTTCACAGCTGTTGAAAATAGCAACAAGAAATGATAAAAATAGAATCCAAAATATTCCAATTTTAATTTTTCCTTGAATTAAAATTAAGAATTAATATGCGAATTTAGTCTCACCAGCTACTTGAAAAATAATTAATTAATTCATCTTGAGTTATTTAGTTTGAGAAATTCAATCTAGAAGTCTTTGTGAAGTCATGCAATAGTTATACCTTAAATTAAGGAGATTATCCCTTAATTAAGGAGATAAGAATGAGTTGTATTTGAGTTGTAATTAGTTATCTCAGTTAACTGAGTTAAGTCCAGTTAAATTAGTTCCAAACTATTTGAGAAACTAATTGCGAGTTTAGTCAATTAATGCATGCATGCATGAAACTAGTGTACTCCAGATAACTGAAGATTCTCTCATAAATAATTCATGCATGTCAGTTTAGACAAAGACCCAGTTGAGACTAAATACAAGGACAATGTACTATCATTTGGAAGAATTTTCCTATAAAGGAAACTCATCCATGCAGAAGGAATAAGGTTCCTTGAGGATTGCGTAGTTTTATAGGGTGTGAGATCAGTGTGAGTGACCAGTGTTACACTTGGTAACAATAGGATAACCCAGGAGAAACAACGCAAGGAAATAGGAAGCTTGGATGGCAGAGGAGAAGGCTTGTGAGAAGCTTTGTTAGCCTGTGAGAATCTAGGAGGATTATATTGAGAGCTGGCTAGCTATGAGAGCTAAAGCTTTGTGTAATCTTGATGTATTTCCACCTTGTATGATAATACAGATAGTGGGGTTTCTAGCTAAGGCTTTCCCCTTAGTATTCTTTTGTGTTTCATGTGCATTGATTCTTCTTATGGTTATATTTGTTCAACTAGATCTTTCTCAATTTTAAGCTTCCGCAAAGCAAATCAATAATATAAGTAGACTATAGTATTTTGCTTTGGTATATTTCATTATCGGGTTAATCTATAGTCAGATTTTCTACATAGATCTCAGAGGTAGATTTGTAGAGAATTTGCAATAATTTCTACATGGTATCAGAGCTAGCTGATCCATAGAGAAATTTCAACATGGTATCAGAGCCAGGTTTATCAGAGCAAAGGTTATCGTAGTAGTGAATAATATACGAAGAAGAGCATTCGAAGTAAAAGAAAAAAAAAGGGCCGCGAGTTTTCAGAGAATATCTATAAAATTTTGTGCAAAATTTTCAAAACCAAATAGAATATATAGATTCCTTGCGGAAAAAGACTCAAATTCAAAAAAAAAATCGGCTGAATCGGAGTTCGAATGAGGGAGATATCGCTGATTTAAAATCAGCTTTTTTTCTAAACAATTTCGTGACGGCGGGACAAATGAAATAGATTGGTGTGCTAGCCAAGAACCTATATGCTTTTGAGGTTCAAGATGCATGCAAAGCCTTGAGGAGCAAGGCAAAGGCTAGAGACTTTGTAGTTGAGAGGGAGAGTAAATTACCTCTCAATATGCAGTCCCAAAAGAAGTCTCAAACAATTGTGGAGGAGCCACAATTGGAGAAGTTAGCAGAGGGATCACATGCAACCATACCTCCAGGTGTGAGGTGGGGCGATGTGAAGTGATAGTCCCAAGAAGGCTGAACTTGGGTAGGGTCCATTAAGAGGTTTTATCTCATGGATCCTACCTTGCTACGGGAGCCAAAAGTACATAGTAGCGGGAGGAATCAGTGGGATTGATGCAGTCATAGATCAAAGTGACAAAGGCTAGAGAAGTCAGATATTGAAGAGCATAGAGAAGGATTGACAATAGTGCATAAAGACAGAGTCAGCCAAAGCGCAAAGTTTTTAGTCAACAGAAGAAATAACAGTCAGAGACTTTGATGACAGATGCATCATATTGATTCATGTTAGATGTTTTTTTGTTTCTAGTGTTGCTAGAGCAACAACACTAGAGAGAAGTATTGCATGCAGAACATTCCAAAGGTTTAGGATTGGGATCAAGTTGAATTCCTTTCTTGTTGAGAGGGCGTGTTGAAAATAACAACAAGAAATGACAAAAATACAATCCAAAATATTCTAATTTTAATTTGTCCTTGAATTAAAATTGAGAATTAATATTTGAATTTAGTCTCACCAACTGCATGAAAAATAATTAATTAATTCATCTTGAGGTAATTAGTTGGAAAAATTCAAGCTAGAAGTCTTTGTGAAGCCATGTAACAATTATCCCTTAAATTAAGGAAATTATCCCTTAATTAAGGAGATAAGGATGAGTTGTAATTAGTTAGCTCAGTTGATTGAGTTAAGTCCAGTTAGATTAGTTCCAAACTGTTTGAGGAACTAATTGTGAGTTCAGTCAGTTAATGCGTGCATGCATGAAACTAGTGTACTCCAAATAACTGAAGATTCTCTCATAAATAACTCATGCATGTCAGTTCAGACAAAGAACCAGTTGAGATTAAAGACAGGGATAGTGTACTATCAGTTGGAGGAATTTTTCTATAAAGGAAACTCATCCATGCAAAAGGAATAAGGTTCCTTGAGGATTATGTAGTTTTACAGGGTGTGATATCAGTGTGAGTGATCAGTGTTACACTTGGTAATAGTAAGATCACCCAAGAGAAACAGGGCAAGGAAATAGGAGGCTTGGAGGGCAAAGGAGAAGGCTTGTGAGAAGCTTTGTTAGCCTGTCAGCATCCAGGAGGATTGTAATGAGAGCTGGATAGCCGTGAGAGCTAAAGCTTTATGTAATCTTGATGTATTTCCACCTTGTATGATAATACAGATAGTGGGGTTTTTACCTGAGGCTTTCCTCTTAGTATTCTTATGTGTTTCATGTGCATTGATTCTTCTTCTGGTTATATGTTTTTAGCTAGATCTTACTCAATTTTAAGCTTCCGCAAAGCAAATTGATAGTAGAAGTAGATTATAGTATTTTTCTTTGGTATATTTCATTATCAGGTTAATCTACAGTCAGATTTTCTACATAGATCTCAAGAGGTAGATTTGTAGAGAATTTGCAAGAATTTCTACATGGTATCAGAGCTAGCTGATCCATAGAGAAATTTCTACAACATCTTGGTTCATTAGGACTAGGTAATAAGTTTTCTTATTGTCTCCGGGGTTTTGAAGAACCTTCTTACATGGTCAACCCTTTGTTTATTTGTTTATAAGCCACAGTGCTACCTTGAATTCCAAGGTTGTCAGTTCAACTCCTTTTATTCAAAACAACGCGCATTCAAGTTTATATTATCCTTCGTTGGAAGGAATTAACCTTGGAGGTATATTATTGAATACCAATGCTGGTATTTTTGATATTCAAGATGATGCTAGTGGTGGATTTATCATAGACTCTGGAACCGCATTCACGCTTCTTCCATTCACTTTCCACAAACCGATGGGTCTGGACTTGGACTTCACCTCTATTTTAACTTATTTCTTTCCTCCAATCAATTTCCGACGACTTTCCACTTTAAGGGAGCAGATTATATTTTGCAGCCAGAACACTATTTCTACGTTGATGACACCACTTTCTACTTGGCAATGCTGCCGAGTTCAAGCATGTCCATATTAGGCAATTTTCAGCAGCAAAACTACCAAATTCTCCATGACAACGGGAAGAACAAGCTCTCTTTTGCACCCACAGATTGTGATTCGTTGTAAGCAAGCACAAGGATAGGTGTTTTGTCCTATACATTCTACACCACATATTAGATGATTAAAGTCTGCTAATGCTAGTGTTTCATTTAAAAAAAATGTCATAGAATTTTGTGTCTCTTCCTATAATTTCTTTCTGCTAAAATATAAGCATATGTAAATAGGTTTTTAGACTATATGAAAATTTGTAAACAATCTAGTTTCTCTAGTTCCAAATTCATTGAACCATGGATTCTTTATTGTGTATGGAATATAAGGCCAAAGTAATAAAAGGTTGTTACTCATTCAATGAGATATTTAAGGTAATATTAATATTAATTGGGCTTGCCTCTCAAACTATACTTCAATTCTAATAACTGTGCATTAATACAAGAAAATGTATAACCGAGATAATGTTAATGGAGTCCTTCTCGAGGAATCAGAAATATTTTCTTAACTGTTGGACATGGGTATGTGTTAACATATTGCAAGTAAGTTCCTATATGAGAGTCTACGTGATTGAAATATGCCAATAATACATATTGGAATACAAATCTCTGGTCAGAACAAAACCTTGACCTGCGAAATAAAACATTCCTGTAGAAGAATAATCTAAATAGGCTTAGTAGCAAATTCGTTGGAGTGGAAAAGGAATTCAAATCTCCTAACTCCTCCTTGGCCAATCTGGTTCTGGGTACTCCCAACGATAAGGGTGATAAATTATAAGGAAATTGATTAGAATTTTAATCCGAACTAACCCAACAACCATGAAATTCTAGGAAGAATCCAATGATTAGATATTTGAGATGTGTGGTGAATCTACGACCTATTCAGTTATGGATAGCAATGTAAAGAATTATATATTTTTGGTTGAATAAAAAATCAATATCTTTTAGATCAGCGTCTATTCTTTGGTGTAAGGGATGAGACCGAATTCATAGAGTATAAATAAACTCATGTTCACAATTGTGGCATGACAAGATGGACACCTCGTTACATGATTAGCTGATAGAAAAATGAAATCCCCTTTGTAAATAAGCTAAATCTTATCTCTGTGATACTATTGTTATCGACTCTGACGCTTAGGCAAGCCATGTCGAAGTCAACGTGGAAATTAAATAATTATAAAATGGATGTAATCTATCACAATTGAAAATTTATGTATTTATAGATTTGGTATAATATTTGGAGAATATGTAAATTAGGAGAGAGTCGATTCCTAGAGCCTTAGATTAGGAATTTGTTCTTATTTCTTAGGAAGTTGTTCTAACTTCTCTACTTGTGTGAAAACTATATATTTTTTGATTGTAAGATGAAGATTGTAGAGCGTTCTGCCAGAGGTAGTCTCTAGGTAGAGCTCCTACCTACGAGCTACCCAGTTTGATTAATAAAGTTGATTCTTCAGTTTTTAACATGGTATCGGAGCTCCAGGTCTAGTGAGTCAAAGCAATATGCTTTGATAGCTGAGTGAGTGTCTAGGTGATGGAAGATAGGCCCCTACTGGTGTGAAGAAGGCCTCGTATGGTGAGGAAGCGTAGCATACAGATTTTTTTTATGATTCAAATTCATCATTGTTGTTCGTGAAGGAAGGAGGGTGCTGACCATCGTGAATTCGAGAGGAAAAAGTGTGATGATTGCTCATTCCCTTACAATGGTTCTAACCATCGTGCCCGATAATTGCAGATCTGGGAATCAAGATAGTGATGACCCGTTAACTGTGGTATAGCCTGCTCAGAGGGAATTGCTGGGTGTTGTTGCGTGTTGCTGCATAGCACACCTGTTGGTGGATCTGCTGGTACCAAAACAATTGCGTGTTGCTACCAGAACATAGCAGCGGAAGCGGAGACCATGAGGCTGAAGTCTAAGGCAAGCTGTTGGAAGATTTGTGGAGGCTGTAGTGGCACAATGGAGGTTGCGGATCAGTGGATCGCTGCAAGCCACAACACCAGAACATTAATGATCGAGGAGAAAGTCAATGTCTCCTGCAATTTCAAGGGATTTCTCACCATGAGAAAGCACATCTCTTTGCTCTTGTTTCCCCTTGTTGATGCAATTAGATAATCAAATTGGCTAGAATAAGCAGATTTGGTGCTTTTATTGGCGGAGATCTTCATCTAGAAGCATTGTGTAGTAGTGAGAAAAAATATTGCGGATTGAGTGAACTGCGCACCGACAGCCCGTGGTGTTGAGATCTGCAAATTGATTGCTACCTGGGTGGAGAAAGGTTTGACACAAGTTGATGTGTGAAGTGCTGGTGTGGAGGTCGAACCAGAGGCCGAGCGAAGGAGCCCGTCGTGGGTGACAAAGTGCTGCTGCATGTGTGCTACGAGAGGGTAGGTGCAACAAAAGCGTGGAGTAGCCCATATGATTAGTGGCTCTGTGGTTGGATTGTTGCTCAGCTCAGTAGATTGGGCAACCTTTGAGGGTGTTTGTGCAGTGGTGGCCATGTCAGATTAATGTGATGTGTTATACCCTCACAGTGTTGGCGGTGTTGGGAGGCTGAAAGTAGGGGTAAGGCCATAGTATTATTTAAAAAAATTTGGGGTTACGATATTATTATTTTTAAATTCGTGGGTGCATGTCCTTTATATATGAAATAAGGGAGTCAATTTTTTTAAAATAAAATAGGGGTTTGCATCTAAGAAAAACAAAGAATAATTTTGTGTTTTTTTGGCATCCAATTGGAGAAGTTGTTATTTTATTAAAAGAGAGCACCTATTCTTTTTTAGACTGCTCTTTGGATCCGGAGATAGATCTGTCTTTTAAATTGCTGGAGGTCATTTTTTTTTAGGGGAGATCTGTCAAGATGAACAATCAAATGACGGAGACTTATATGAACAAGAGAAATAAGATTGACAGTTCCAATTACTCCAATTGGAAATTTAAGTTCCAGACTCTATTGGAGGGGGAAAATGCATGGGTGATTTTAGTCGGTGATGAGTCGAATCTGACCCTAGATACAAGTGGAACAACAGCAACAATACAGGACTAGGAAAAGAGAGAGAATAAGGCAAAGGTGTTGCTCAAATTGTCTGTGAAAGATTGCATTATTCCTCATATTCGAGAATGTAAATCTATAACAGAAATATGGACAACTCTCGATGACTTGTACGAGATCAAGAAAACAAATCACCTATTGTTTCTAAAGAGAAAGATTCTCTCCATTAAAATGGAGGAGAATGAATCAGTAGCAGCATTCATCTCTCATATCAAGGAGCTTAAGAATAAGTTGGGCAACATTGGCGAAACAATATCAGACACTGATTTGGTCACGATTACCATGAATGGTATGACTGACGACTATCATATGTTCATCACTGGGTTGAATGCGAGAGAAAAACCCCCCAAGTTTGAAGAATTGACAAGGATCCTAATGCAGGAGGAGGAAAGGCGGATGAACCTGAAATCCCAGAGCTCAGATCTTGCCCTAATGGCAAAGAAGAATCCCTTCAAAGGAAAGGTAAATGTAGCACACAAAAGCAGAGGAACCCCACAAATAAAGCCACGTCCATCTCAAGGTATGTCTTCAAACAGAAGTGATTCAGGACAAAAATGTTTTTATTGCGATAGAGTTGGTCATATCGCTAAACATTGTCGGAAGAAGAAGTTTGATGAAGGTCAACAGAGACACAAGAAGCATGCAGGTCATTTTGCTGATGAAGAACATAATCAAAATCTCAGACTGTTTGTATTTGATTATGTGTTTTCTGTTAAGGACGATGAAGTGGAAACTTGGTTTGTGGACTCAAGAGCTTCCACCCACATGACATGAAACCTGCATTAGTTTGAAAATTTCAAAGAGACTAGTGGCGGAGAAAACATCTATCTTGGCGATGATAGAGGGTACCAAATCAAGGGATATGGTAATGTTCCTATTGTTTTTCCTGATGGAAACATTAGGCATATTCAAAATGTAATATATGTACCCAAAATAAAAAAGAATTTGATCTCTGTTTTGATGATAACGGATCAGAATCTTAAGGTATATTTTTTTAAATCTTATTATGTTATTAAAGATCCACTGGATCGTATGAAGTCAATTGCATCAGTTGTTCATGTGGGAGGTCTAGACAAGTTGAATGTGAGAAGTGCACCACACCAGGAATTGACATCAACAACTATGACAACAAAAGATTTATGGCATCAAAGATTCAGCCATATTGATTTCAATGACCTACAACTACCTCAAAAACAAGGTATGGTCAATGATCTCCCTGTTTTAAAGAATGTTCATGTTGATTGCGAAGCATGTGCTCTTGGGAAGATGCACAGAGATGAGTTTCTTGTAAATGTAGATAGAAAGAAGATAGATATACTAGAGTTAGTGCACCCTGATTTATATGGGCCAATGCAAACGAGGTCATTGAGAGGTGCCTATTATTTCTTATTGTTTGTTGATTGTTGTACGAGACTCACTTGGGTATATTTTCTAAGAAAAAATAGTCATACCTTTGAATACTTTAAATAATTCATAAGCATGATTGGGAAGCAGACAATAAAATTCATCGAGATTCTCCACTCAGACCTAGGAGGAGAATACAAGAAGGCTAGTTTCATCAAATGCTGTAAATACCATGGGATACTGCATCAGTTTACAGTACCCCACACTCCTCAACGAAATGAGGTTGCAAAGAGAAAAAACATAACCCTCATGGAGTGTGCTCCCAGCACGCTAAAAGGTAAGAATCTGTCTAATGGATTTTGGCTGAAGCAATAAATACTGCAGTGTATTTGAATAATAGGATTCCAACAAAAGGTATTGATTTTAAAACTCCTTTCAATGCTTTACTAGGATTTAAGCCCGCAGTAAGTCATTTAAGAATTTTTGGCTCCAAATCTTTTGCTCATGTTCCAAAGGAGGATAGGAAGAAGCTGGATTCAAAGGCCATTACCTGCATTTTTGTTGGGTATTGTACATATTTTAAGGCTTATAAATTGTTTAATCGCCCTACTCATAAATTCTTTTTAAGTGGAGATGTAGTATTTCATGAGCAGGTTAATGATGGAAACCATGAGAGTGCCAATGAAGAGTGGCACATGCCTTTGCTAATGGAAGAAGGGAGTGATGAAACAGGAGACAACCATGAGCAAAAACAACAACAACAGTAGAAACATAAAAAGGAAGTGGATGGTACAGATGCAGTTGTCAAGCCAAGTCCACCAAGGGATGATCAGAACAAATTTGAAGCCTCTCCACCACTCAGGAGATCAGGTAGGAAAACTCAATTGCTAGCAAGATATAGGGAGAATTATTTTATAACTAGTATGTTAAGTGTTGTTGAACCCTCTAGTTATAAAGAAGCTAGTCAATATAGTGAATGGATGGCAACCATGGAAGAGGAATATGAATCAATACTTAAAACCAAAACTTGGGATCTAATTGAGTTACCTGAAGGAAAACAACCCATAGGTTGTAAATGGTTATACAAGCCTAAATTCAAAGTAGATGGGAGTATAGACAAATATAAAGCTAGGCTGGTTGCAAAGGGGTACTCGTAAAAAGAAGGCATTCACTATGAGGAAACCTTCGCCCCTGTAGCTAAATTAAAAACAATCAAAATGTTAATTGCTTTAGCTACCAAACATCATTGGATGATCCACCAGCTAGATGTGAAATCTGCATTCTTAAATGGAAAATTGAAAGAAGAAGTGTATTTAGTGCAACCAGAGGGGTTTGTTAAACAGGGGGAAGAACATTTAGTCTGTAGATTGAAGAAATCATTGTATGAACTAAAACAGGCACCCAGGTCATGGTATGACAAACTTTATTCACTTTTCCTACAACATAGTTATAAAAGAAGCAAGAATGACCCTAATCTGTATATCGTGTTGGAAAAACAGGGGCAAATTGTTTTGATTTCTGTATATTTAGACAATCTTATCATTACAAGAAATGCATTGAACTCATTAAAGAAATCAAAGAGCAGATGTCACAGATTTTTGAGATGAAAGACCTTGGAGAGCTACACTACTATTTGGGTCTAGAAGTCTGGAGGGATTCTAGCTAGACTTTTCTATCACAGGGTAAGTATGTTAGGAGTTTACTGAAAAAGTTCAGAATGGATCAGTGCAAAGCTGTAGCAGTGCCTTTACAACAGAATACCAAACTTCAGAATGATGATGGTTCTAAGGAGGCAGATGCAACATTATATAGACAATTGGTTGGGAGTCTAATATACTTGACTACAAATAGGCCAGATTTGGCTTATGCAGTCAGTTTATTGAGCCAATTCATGTGAAAGCCTCTTGAGAGTCATTGGGTTGTAGGGAAAGGCATCTTAAGGTATCTACAAGGAACCTTAGACTTTGGTATTATTTATACTGATTCATTTGATGTTATATTGACAGGTTTTTCAGACTTTGACCTGGCCTGAAATCTAGATGACTGACGATACATAACATGTTATTCATTCAACATTAGGTCGAGGGTCAATGCATGGAGCAACAAAAAGAAGAACATAATATCCTTGTCTTCAGTAGAAGCTGAGTATCAAGTGATGTGTGCAACAACTTGTGAAGCAGTTTGGTTGAGGAGACTTCTCCATGATGCTGGAGAAGAACAGAAGGTTGCAATAGTTATCAAATGCGACAACCAGAGCTCTATCAAACTTACAAATAATTCAATATTTCATAAAAACACAAATACATTGATACGCAGTTTCATTTTGTCAGGGAGAAAGTTCAGTCAAAAGAAATTCAAATCGAATATTGTAATACACGTGACAATGTTGCTGATATTTTCACTAAGCCTCTCGGTAGAATCAAGTTTGAATTGTTTAGGGAAATGTTAGGAATAATTGTGAACCCCTATCTCCATCAAGGGGGAGTGTTCCAGATAATGGAGAATATGTAAATTAGGAGAGAATCGGTTCCTAGAGCCTTAGATTAGGAATTAGTTCCTATTTCTTAGGAAGTTGTTCTAACTTCCCTACTTGTGTGAAACTATATATTTTTTTTATTGTAGATGAATGTTGTAGAGCGTTCTGCTAGAGGCAGTCTCCAAGTGGAGCTCCTACCTGCAAGCTGCCTAGTTTGACTAATAAAGTTGGTTCTTCAGCTTTTAACAATCTATCACAATTTTATTTATGAAAATTTATGTATTTATTTTATTTATGAAAATTTATGTATTTATAGATTTGGTATAATATTTTCTTTGAATATTCTATAACATATTCATATTTCTTTAATTTTACTATGTATAGACAAGTTTGGAGAAATTTCATAATAAGTGGAAAAATAATAATTCATAATTATAAAAATAATACATTTGTTTGTAGTATATAAATAAATATAAAGGATAGGAAGACTATGACAGATAGGTAGTGGTTGCAGAGACCAGTCGTGCGGGAAGAGCCATGGCTAGGGTTTCTGGAATTGTGATCTATGCCACCGCCACTCTGCAAACCAAGGAGGGGAGCGTCCCAGGAGTAGAACGATGCCCTCATGTAGAAGGGCAAGCTGATCTCAACCCTCAGGCAGCGTTATGGTTTGGATTTGGATTAAGAAATGGTTTTTTTGACGCAAATCATTTTTCCCATAGGCCAGACATGGCCAAGTTTCTCAAGGTTTGGCCTTTCCACGGTTTTGAAACTGTGATCAAGGCGGAACTTGGCAGTAACAAAGCAGGGTTAGAAGGAGGGTCGACAACAGCCATGACCAATCATAGGTACCAGGAGATAGAAAAGGGGGTGGCGGAAAATAATGACAACTCACTAATAATTGAACCCAGGACAGAGGCGGTCTAGAGCCGAGGCTAGCTTTTATTCCGTAGATCTTCCTCCGACTTGTTCTGCTTGAATATGGCCAATGGGAAAGATGCAGAATCAATCGAGAAGTCTCTACTTTGGGACGAAGGGACCGCCTCCTCAGATCTGGAGAAGCCATTCAAGGCTTTGACAGATGGACGGGAGCATGTAGAGGATCAAAGGGCAGTCAGGGTGCCAAAGGTGGCTAATGTCCATACTTTTCTGGAGGACCGAACCATCATCATAGATCTTGGGTCATTTGAGCCCTTGAAGATGGCCAAGATCGTCTTCTGGAAGCAAAGGATTCCGAACGAAAAGACCATACCAGCTCTCCGTAAGGCAACTGGGGCAGATGCAGCTGAAGTCACATTTGCGGAGGGGAAAGACTCCCAGACTGGTTCCCAGCCCCAGATCGCCAGTAATGGCTCCAATGGGATAATACCAAAATGATTTCAAATATTTGTTAAAACCCCCACGGGGAAAACAACATTGATCTGGGCTCATGCTACAGACAGTGTTATAGACCTGAAGAATAACATTGCCAATCATATTGGCTACCCAGATGGACAACAACATCTATTAATTGGGGTAGATCACTACAGGATTACAGAACCATTAAGGATTACAACATCAAGCCAGGATCTACAATCATACTCAATATGAGACTTCGAGGAGGTGTAGAAACCAGCAAACAAACAGAAGGAGGCAGTGGGTCCAAAACAAATCACAACCCAGATCCACATCAGTAGCACAAAAGAGAAGGAACATCCTACAAGAATATATTACAAGGGGGAAAATCTCCTACAGCAGCTCCAAAGAAGGTTGGAACAGAACCCAGTCCATATATAGTGGAGCAACTGCAGCATACACCAGAACTAACAATGGATACATCAGAAGCAGAGGAGGTATGTAATAGCTATGCAAAGCAAGCCATCATTTGATGATTTAACGGATTTTGGCCTAAACCATTTGATATGTTCCATTGGATACTCACAGAATGGTCTCTAAATTGTGAGATCCATCTCTGCTCCAAAGGGTTTTTATAGTCAAATTTCAATCAACAGAGGTTAGAGATCTCGTGATTCAGGAGGGACCTTGGTTTTGGGGATCTTCAGGCCTCTTGATCATTCCATGGTTCCCAGAGTTTGATGCAAACACCTTCATTGTGTCCAGGATGCCCGTATGGGTACGCCTACATAATCTCCCTATATATTTCTGGGACCAAAAGGTTCTTGCATGCATAGGCAACACCATTGGCAAATATATCAAAATGGATACACAAAGAGTGGATGAAAGAATTTTTACCTTCGCACGTATCTGTGTGGAATTCGACCTCAGTAAAGGATTACCAGACTGCATAAAACTGAAACACAAAGATCGCAGCTGGACACAGTCACTAGACTATGAAAATACAGCACTCAGGTGCAGAATATGTCGGCAAACTGGACACCTTCAAAATGCATGCCTAGAATACAAAAAGGATAGCCACAGAAAGAAGAAAATCGACAAACATCAAAAGGGATGGCATTTCACTCCACCAGACCCAGAAGAGGAGGAAGAATATGAGGAGGAAGAACCCATCCTAAATGAGACAACCAAACAGAAACTCAGAAGACATCTCCACAAGAGCCTATGGAATCGCAATCGGGAAAGAATTCAAACTCAATGGAAATCAGTGGAACCAAAAGGCAGCACACATCAGACACCTCTGACTCAGACAAGGAAAACCCCCGACCTGGCGATGAAAACCCACTTCAACTTGTTCCCATGATACCATCCCAAGGAGAGTGGCGTAAGGTCGAGAAGAAAAAGGGGAGGAAAACATGATTTCCTCCCATAATGACATCTCAGTTGCTCTTGTTGGGGAACACTTTTTCTTGAGTTTTATGGTTTTTTTGTTTTTTTTGCTCACCATCTCGATAGGCACAGGCCTGAATATTGTACATGCTATGCATTTGCAATTCCTCATATATGAGGAGGCCCGTGCATCAGATCAGTGGTTTTTCCTTCATCTTTTTTTTAGACAAGACTAAATTTTCTCATCCTGTGAGCTCTATGATTTGCAAATCATACAACAAAATGAATGCTTCGGCATATACTATGTAATTTTTTATCTTTGATTATAAAAAGTTCGATTTTTTCTTTGGAAAAAATATAAATAAATATAAATACCTAAAAATAAATAAAGATATTATTTGAAAATTTGAAATTATAATTTATTTGAATCCAATAAAAGGTCAATTCATGTACTAAAGCATTTTATTTAAATTTTATGAATATTCTCTTAATAGTTAGTTATCATCTGTGATGATTAGAGTAATTATAATTCATGTTTATAGGGAGTAAAATTTGGAAGTGGATGTTCTGTCTAAAAAAAAGTTTTTTTTGTCTTGTAAAATGTTTTTCGAATTTCTGATTGATGGATTCATCTCTCTAGAGGTCTCCTTAGAGCTTTGATTTCTAGATTTCTTTTCCTATGCCTTTTCTTTGCTATTGATCTAAGCTTGTATTAGACTGACTCTTTGTTTTTTTTATTGGTAATGTATGGCCTCTTACATAATGTTTTGTTTAAATATATTTTTTTTTGTTCTAATTAACAATTTCTCTTATTTGGTCTCTCTCTTCCTCATCTATACTAAAAATATGTAACTTCTCTTTTTTATAAATATGTAGCTTCTCTTTTTTATAACGAGCCTAGATCCATCTAACTCTGGATCTATATATCATGCACCGAGAGGGATCAAATCCCTCAAGGTGCAAACCTTAATTTTGGAGTGTAGAATTTGAGGAAAGGTTTGCACCTTGAAGGATTCGATCCCTCTCGGCACATGATAGATCCAGAGTTAGATGGATCTAGGCTCGTTCCAACTGAGGGCAACAACCCCACATTTTTAGATTATCATTATTATGTATATGTTTGAGATAAACTTAATACTTTGAAATTTACAATATGTTTTCTTTGCCTGGCATTACCATATAATTTTGTTCTTTAATTTAGTCTATGTTGCTTTCCTTGAATGGTTTGTACATCTATGTTTGGATGTTTTGAGTGGTTTGTGTGTGTTTATGTTTGGATGCTTTAAGTGGTTTATGTGTTTTTGTGTTTGGATTTGGATGGTAATGTTTGTGAATGTTACAATTATTGTATTATATTTATATATGTGTATGTGATTGTCTATTAGTAATTAGTTGGTGATGAAGAAGGAATACAATCTTGTCAATATCTTGCAGGAGGATTGATACTGCACATCTAATTCATTTAATTTTAGGTATCACAAATTTTGACAACTAATTAATTCTTAATAATGTCCCTCTAGGTATTACTAAATATATCTTGAAAAGTAGTTTTAATTTTAAATTTTCTAAGTTATCTCAATCTGTTGAGATGATAGATATTGTTAATAACTTTAATTATGAAAAATGATGAAATATATTTTTTGAATGCAAAGTGACAATGTAATAGTGTTGAATGGAAAAAAATGTGAATAATAAGAATGTAGTAAATTAAAAATAATCTTCATTGTGATCAATCTCAAACTATTTTCTTCGTCTATTCTTATTGTCACCCTTGTTAGTTTTGCCATATTTTCATATCAATTATATGAAAAGTGCACTTGAAACCATGAACCATTCAAATATTTAGTCGATCTATTGTAGTAAACATCTTACCTTTCTCTCTTGCTCTCCAATATTAATAGGTTGAATTATAGTAACACACAAATCAATGCACATTGTCAATAATTTTTTTGTGCTTACACTAAAATAAATCACATTGTTAATCCAATCACTTTAAAATTAATGTACCATCATACATTATGTTACATCAAATCATAAATAAACATCTTCACGAAAATTAATGCATTTAATGAAAGTAATTAGATATGATTAAAAAAAACATCTACACTGAAATAAATGCATTTAACGAAATAAATCAAATATGATTAGAAAAAAAACATCTACACTAAAATCAATGCATCTAATGCAAACAATGAAATAGGATTAGAAATCAACATCTACATGGAAATCAATGCATCTAGTGCAACCAATCAAATATAATAAAAAATCCACATCTACACTAAAATCAATACATCTAGTGCAAGCAATCAAATATAATTAGAAATAAACATTTACACTGAAATCAATGCATCTAGTGCAAGAAATCAAATAGAATTAGAAAACATATACATTAAAATCAATGCATCTAGTGCAAACAATCAGATATGATTAGAAATCAACAATTACACTAAAATCAATGGATCTAGTGAAAGCAATCAAATAGGATTATATGTCATCATCTACAATGAAATCAATGCATCTAGTGTAAACAGTCAAATATGATTATAGATAAACATCTACACTGAAATCAATGCATCTAGTGCAAGCAATCAAATAGAATTAGAAAACATCTAAACTAAAATCAATGCATCTAGTGCAAGGAATCAAAAAAGATTAGAAATCAACATCTACACTGAAATTAATGTATCTAGTGCAAAGAATATTCTTCTCCCTCTCCCCCCTCCATGTATATCTAAATCTTCCTCCATCTCTTGGACCTTCTTTGCCTCTCTATCTCACCCTCAAACATACACACACTCTCTCCATCTCTCCTTTGTCACTCCCTCTCTCTCTCTCCACTTATCTCTCTCTATGTCTTTCTTCTTCCCTCCTTCTCTCCCCTTCCGAATCCATATGTTTGTCCCTCCCTATCTCCTCCTCTCTCTCGTCCTTCCTTTCTATCCCTTTCTCTCCCCCCATTTCTCTCTCTTTCTCTCTCTTCCTTCCAACCCTATCACTTTCTCCCTCCTTCTCTCCTTCTCTCTCTCCTCCTATCCCCCCTTTCATCTTTGTGTCTCCCTCTCTCTCTCTCTCTTAGCCTTATATCCCTCTCTCACTCCTCTCCTTCTCTCCCTCTTCATTCCTCCTTTCCCCTTCAATTTAGTTTATCTCCTTCAGTGCAAGAAATCAAATAGGATTATAAATCATAATATGTATTGAAATCAATGGATCTAGTGCAAGAAATATTCTTCTGTGTCTCCCCCCTCCATCTATATCTATATCTCCCTCCATCTCTCCTTATTTGTCTCTCTATTTCACACATGTTATCCACTGGGGTTTCACTCAATGAACCTCTAAAATATCACGTGCATTCATGGCATGCTAAACAATACCCCTAATTTGACTACATATTGTAAAATACCTCTAAAAATCACATTATTTAATCCCCTACCAATATGAACCCAATATACTTTCCCAATTAAAAAAACCCTACATTCACTAGGCATTGTAGTTATCCATTTTTTTCATTAACATTTTTTATATCGCTTTATATTTTTTTGTTAACTTTGAGCTCCATTTTTTATACATATCAATATAAAAACCCTTTACCCCCTAATATATGCGCAATATATTATATCATTTTCTGCTCAATATATATCCACGAATATGAACCCATGTGGTATGGTATTGCTACTCTAGTGAAGCCCCTGTGATGCTATCTCTCTCCATATTTATCTATCTATCCCTCTCTCTAACTCTATCTTCTTCCCTCCATTTCTCTCATTCCAACCCCATATCTCTACCCCTCCCTCTTTCCTCCTTTCTGTCACTCCCTCTATCTCTCCACCTCTACCACTCTATGTCTTTATTCTTCCCTCCCATAGATATCTATAGTTAATATATATCATGATATATTATAATATATTAATCTATATTATAATATACAAAATTTAATATTGTATTAATTAAAAGTTATTAAGTTGAATAATATTAATATTAATATTAGATTTAATAATAATATGAATATGAATATTAATCTCTCATGATGTTTTTTACATGGCATGATAACAAAATTTATAATAAAATTACATCAAATGAATATTTTCGATATTACAACTTTGATGTTGAAATATTTATGTGTACAAAGATTTTAATATATCCATAGGATATGGTTTTCCTTTTAAAGATTCATTTTACAAATAATTAATTAAAAGAAATATAAAAATATTTTAGAGCAAGATATTGAATTCTTTGTGTTGAATTAATCTTTTTTCTTTGATTTAAGAAATGGTAGTGGCTTTAATAAAGAGTAAAGATGTTTAAATTTTTACCTAATTTATACTTTTAATGTGGTAATTTTTTTTTGAAGGTAAATTTATGATCCTTTCAAATATCACATGAGATAATTGTATTTTAATTTTTTTATTTAAACGCAGGAGATAATTGTATTGTAAATTTTTTTTTTTTAATCTATATGGTTATTTTCATTTTTGTTTTGGGCCAATATTACTTTTTTCTATTTTCATTATTATTATTTATTGGAGAGAAGAACATAAACATTATTTAGATTATTTATTTATTTATTTTTAACTTTGAGAACATACATACTTACACATCGAGATCATACTGAGCTATAGAATGTGCCTCTTCGCACAATGAAGAAAATCTACTCTCTTTTTTTTTCTTTTTCTTTTTTTTTTTCCTGCTAAAAAAAATTATAATTGTAACATACTATATACATTTATGTCCTCAACTTTGCATTCAGCATATTATAGTTGTAACATACTATATACATTTATATACTCAACCTTGAATGAAGCATCTTTAGAGTTGTTTTCTCCCCCTTCCACTACTTGTTCAAACAAAATAAACTTAGGAGAAGAATGCGTTCAGGAATGGGTAATAGATTCGCCCGTTCAATGCTCTCTACCTTTTGCAGTTATTTGCGTTTATAATATATGGTGGGCTTTCACTTAGGTTATTTTCTATGATAAACTATTTTCTTCAGAAATTACTAGTGAGATTATAGAAAAAAATTATAAGACTTTTTATCGGGGTTAGAGGAGAAACAATGGGAGAAAGAATGCTCGTGTGTCTATCCTCTTGGATCTGGACAAACAGTTTCTTTAGAGGATTTTGATATGGTGACACCCGGGGAGATCCTCCTAAATGTGGAGTAGGTACTACTTTATTTTTTAACCAAGGTCATAATTATTTTATGTAATATCCAGAACTTATAATAGAAAGGTAGAATTCACTGTCCACAAAGGTGGAATTCACTTCCCTCCCTACTTTTCTACACATAGCTAGATATCTTGGAGTTAAAAATTCAAAGAGATATCATTAGAAATAGATTTTTGTAAATGAAGATATTTTCGCCACAGAGAACACATTGAGAAAACTGAACTAGGCACACAAATAACCAAGGAATTTCTTTTTGAAATTAAGATATTTGTTTTTTTTATGGAGAAGGAATATTTATATCCTCAATCTTTTATTGATTATAATATTAATAAATGTTGCAAGGTAGGTTAGTCTCTGCCAGTTAAGTGGAAATTATGCTTTTATAAAAATTGCAAATTGATATATGGAATGGAAAAAATAATTGCTATGGGGCAAGGATGTTACATAAATTTTGGTGGGACTTTGAACATTTACATTTTTTCTCCTAGTTATCAAACTAATAAATATCACAAATAATTGTGTGCAATGGTAAGTATATTTAAGTACATCTCATTCCTATCCATGTTTTATGCAAATACTTTCTTAAATTATGGTGGGCACTAACTAATAGTAACTTGAGTATGAACTATTTTCAAAGATTTTAATTTTGGTTTGTTTTAATATGAAGTTTAGCAATGAAAAATCACAACACAAATATATAGAATTCATGATATAAATATTGATATTGCATAAAAAAATTATGGAAGAAGAAAAACCTTCAAATTATTGGTCCAATCAAATGTTTGAAAATTATTTTTAACAATAATATATATATCTGTGTGTGTGTGTGTGTGTGTTAAACATTATAAGTTGCATTGGTCAAGGACTAATAACCTATAATTAATTATGTATTCATTTAAAATATTCAATGGCTCAATATTTTAAAAGATAGTTAAATTGTATCTTCAAATATATAGTTTATATGTCGATGGATACGTAGAATATGGTATAAATAACTTAGAATATTATTCTTTAGTATATATATCTATATAGTTAATTATGAAATGTTGATAGATGGAACCAACATAAAGAATAAATTTACATTAAACTATTAAATAAATTATAATGAAATATGTAAAAGTATGTCATGGTAATTAATAGTTTAAAATAATTTAAAGCCATCTTAATATATACATGTATGTATTTATTGACACTACCCGAGATCCATCTTAACCCCAAATCTACCAAGCACCAAGAGGGATCAAATCTCTCGAGGTGCAAATCTATTTTTTGAGTGTAAAACTTGAGGAAAAGTTTGCACCTTGAGATATTTGGTCCCTCTTGGTGCTTAATAGATCTAGGGTTAAGATGGATCTAGGCTGGTTTCAGTCGTGCATGGTCATATAAAATTTGTTGAACATCTAATTATTCTTATCCTTTCAAATATGTTAAATATGTCTAAGATTAATTTGGTCAATTTATTTTTAAATTTTCTTAGTTACCTCAGTTTGTTGAGATGAGAGAGACTGCTAGTAACTTGAATGATGAAATAAAATTTTTTAATGCAAAGTGACAATGTAACAATGTTGAATGATATAAAATTCAAATAATAAGAATGTAATCAATTACAAACAATCTTCCTTTCACTTCATTGTGATCAATCTCAAACTATTTTCTTCTATTGTCCTGTTGTAATGGCTACAACCACCCTCCAAAATTTTTCCATAACTTTGTTTTGGAGCCTCCCTACCAACCATCCTAGCAACATTTCTTGCACTATCAAGTACATAGGCTTCATCATTTTTTCAGTGGCTTTCTAGCCTGTGCATGTCGGTATGCTTCACTTATTTCACAAGCTGCCACTCCAGACTTAAGCTAGTTGTTGGCTGAGCATCTCCCTCAAAAAATTGTGCAATTCTGAAGGGGAACCATCCTTCCCTCTAGAAATTGCGCAAATATGTTGGGCAGCCTGCTAGGCCCAGAAATTGTGCAAGGCAGTTAGATATGCTTCCTTAAGAAAATTGCGCAATCTGGCCCAACACTACAGCTCAGACCAGAAATTGTGCAATTTTGGGCATCAGTCACCTGCTCCTCCTAGAAATTGCACAATCCCTCAGGGACATGCAGGCCAACTCCTCCCATAAATTGCACAAATCCCTATCTCAGTCAAGCAAGCTGTTGCATGTGCCTTCAGGTTGACCAGTTCCACCCGGGACCCACCAAATTTGATTTGCATGCATGGGATTATTTTCCCCAAAATAGAAAACAGAAACATTCAAAAAGCATCCCTAGATTTTAGGGATCTATTTTTAGTAGCTAGAGGCTACATGAAAAGATCGTTTTAGAAACTTCCCTCCAAGTGTCGTTTTTCCCTAGATTTGTGGTATGCGCATCATAAGCCTCAAACTTATTTATTTGACTTTTTATATCTCATTCTCCACATCTATCTTGGAGCCCTGACATCCCACATCACATCTAAGAGTCTTTGGCACATCCAACTCAGCTATTTCCGGGTAAGTTCACTTTACTTGTCTTTTACAACATTTCTGTCACTTTTTTGTGTTTTTGCTTGTGTAAGTGTTGTTTGCTTGATTTCTCTGTGTAGAATTTCTTGCAAATTCTCTAAAAATCTACTTATGATATCTATGTAGAAAATCTGACTGTAGATTAACTCGATAATGCAATATGCCAAAGAAAAATATTATAATCTACTTCTACTATCAAACTTGTGGAAGCTTAAAGATCAGGTCGAATCAGAGTTGAATACATATAACCATAAGAAGAAGAATCAATGCACATGAAACACAGAAAATAGTCAGGGGAAAGCCTTAGCTAAAAACCCCACTATCTGTATTATCATACAAGGTGGAAATACATTATAATTATACAAAGCTTTAGCTCTCACAGCTAGACAGCTCTCAGTACAATCCTCTTGAATGCTCACAGACAAACCTAGCTTCTCGCAAGCCTTCCTCTCTGCCCTCCAAGCTCATATTTGCTTGCGCAGTTTCTCCTAGGTGATCCTCCTGTTACCAAGTGGAACACTAGTCTCTCACACTGATCTCACACCCTGTAAAAATGCACAATCCTCAAGGAACCTTCCCTTGACTACATGGATGAGTTTCCTTTATATGAAAACACATGCAACTGATAGTAACCTATCCTTGACATTTAACTCAATTGGGTCTTTCTCAAAATAGACATGCATGAGTTTCTGATGAGAGAATCTTCAACTATCTAGAGTACACTGGTTGAGTGCACGCATGCATCAACTGATTGATAACTCACAATTAGTTCCTCAAATAGTTTGGAACTAATTTAACTAGACTTAACTCAGTAAACTAAGTTAACTAATTACAACTCAAATATATCTCAATCTTATCTCCTTAATTAAGGGACAATATCCTTAATTTAAGGGATAATTGTTGCAAGATTGCACAAAGATTTCTAACTTGAATTTCTCCAACTAATTAATCCATAATGAATTAATTAATTATTTCCAAGTAGTTTGTGAGACTAAATTCGAATTTTAATTCACAATTTTAATTCGAGGACAAATTAAAATTGGAATAACTGGATTCTATTTTTATCATTTCTTGTTGCTATTTTCAACACTTTGAATGCTTGTTGTTGTTTTCATGCATCTTAGCCTATACAAGCACCATTTCAGTTTTTGTTTACATCTCACTGTTGTCGCATGAATGACATTGTTTTGCACAGAAAGTTGCCTATCCGGCGACTCATTTTACACACATGCATGGTTTTCTGTTTTCTGAATCTTGCAATCCCTTTTTCATGCATGATCATTTACTCTTGCCTACACTCAGTTTTTCCATGCATTCATATGTCCATATGTTTTGAGTTGCCCATCAGCAGGTTTGCGCAACCTTGGCATAGACTTTGCCTTGCCTGGACAACATTGTGCATTTCTGAGAGGGAAGGCTCTACCTTCCTCCAAGAAAATGTGCAAATCTAGCTAGAAAGTGTCCTCTAGACTTGCTTTGTTCAATTCTCAGAGGTAGTGTCTGCTGGCCCAAAAAATTGCACAATGCAGTCCCTGGTCCTTCATGACTTGCCAACTGAAATTGTGCATTGCATGATCTCAGCACCCAACAGGTCAGTCTGGATTATTCATTGTGCAATTCCAGTAGTCAACCAGCCTCCTGATAGTTTGGATTGCCTTTTGCATAGTTCCGGCAGTCAGTCTCCCCACCTCCCGGTGAAAATTGTGCATTCCTTGCCATCAATCTCCCAGGTATGTTGCATGTCAGTCCTCAAGTTTGCTTTGTTTTTAACTAAAAGATTGCTTGCCATGCATGTCGCCATGTCTCCATATTTAGTAATTTCTCATTCATCTCTCAGCAGTTTAGGATCAATGGCCTCCAAGATATCAGGGTCAAAGGCCACCGACGAAAGTACAACTCAAGATGTTGTTGAGCGAGTGTCTATGAGTTTTCCAATTTACGAAGAGACGAAGCTAATCATTGACAAAGACATCAAATTGAAATGGTAGGAGATCAATGATGCATTCTCAGACACATTTGGGGAATATCTTGAAGACCACAAAGTCTATCTGAACATTCGCAAGTACGATTTTTATCGGATTGCATGCAGGTATCCCACATTTCCATGCACGAACATGATACATTAAATCATCTCGCACACTGATCCTGAGATGATGGTATTAAGCAGTGTCAGCAGGACAGAGATTTCTACCTTTAGGAAACAAGACTATCATCATATCTACCACTTGTTGAAGCCAGTGATCACCATGGAGACACCCTTCAACATACCTAGCAACAATGCAAACTCCAGGTATATCTTGAAAAATTGGGTGAAGGATCCAACCAAGTTTAGAATGACACTCAACTAGATTTCCAAGATGAAGATACTACGGAAGGAATATCAGTACTTGGTCATCTTTTCATGTCACTTGTACATCCAAGAAAGCACGGAGACCTTCCTGCAGAGTTTGGTGATCGTGTTGGACCAACTGGCCAGTGAAGGCAAAGCATGCAACTGATTTGACATGTTGGCTCACAGGTTGAAGCAACATGTAACAGGAGCTCAGGAGTTGCCCAAAGGTGAGCAAGAAAAAATATAAATGTTGCATACATCTTGGATGCAATCTGTGGACGTTAGGAATTTCTGAGCTTGAAGTGGGCATGGACATTAGTGAAAACCTTTATAAACACTTATTGCAGACTGTTTTCCGAATGCAGCTTTCACAGAGTCATCACATAGTTGTCAAACCATTTTGTCACCCCAGTTTCAAAGACAATATTTGAGTAGGATCCACCTTGCATGTCGAAGGCAGTAATGGAGGCATTGTTCGACATAGCGGATTGGTATGCCTCACCTTTTGGCACCTTCATACGGATGTATAGCACAAAGAAGCCTATGCATGTTTTACCAAAGTTTTCCATGGACAAGATCATCATGCAAGAAGTGTTGTACCATATCTCGATAGGACTGTCAGCTAGACTACACCGGAAGAAGAAGGCACCCTGGCCCACTCTTCCGTTGTGGATCGGGTTGTACAATATATGGAATCTCAAGCATGTGGATGCTAAGATAGAGGAGTTCAAAAAAATTACTATTGGCACCAGAAGCTTCAATCCGTATGACCCACATTTCTTTATGAAGGATCACTGCATGAGAGTGCAATTTCCTTGGATCCACAGGGTGTGTCACTGGGTTAACGAAGACCCGTGGAGATATTGTCAAAGCTTCTCTAGGCCCAATGAATTGGTCAACATCACTATGGAATGGTTAGCGAAGCAACATCTAGGAGAGTAGTAGCAACAGAGGGTAACATAGTTGTGTGTGACAAAGGCAAGAGAAAGATTGTTGACAGTGCAGAGGAAGATCAAAGTTGCAAGTTCAGAGCAGACCCACTTTTAGAGAAAGAAACTTTGAAAACAGAGGCAAAGAGGCAACAAATAACAAAAGGACCACATAAAGGGAGAGAGATATATAGAGGATGGACGAAATAGTGAAGGAGTTGCAAGAGTTGAAGGAGAAACTCTGGAAAGAACAAGATATGCGCAGACTGGAGATGGAAGCACAACAGGGACAGACACAACAAGGGCTACAACATGCACAGATTGGAAACTATGCCCATACAGGTAGTAGACTAATCTGAGTAGCTGGCACAAAGAAGACAGGGTGAGTAGTTGTAGGAGCAGGACTTTGCTTAAGAGATTCAATGAGTACTTGAGCAGATGGATACAGAGATGGAGTAGCCAGTGTTAGAGCAAGACATTGACCTCATGCCTTACCATCAAGAGGTCGACTCACCAAACTCACCGGATCCAAAAGAAGATCAAGTCATGAGCGACCAAGAGGATACTGAGATCCTCGGAGACAATTTGAAAAAAGTTGCAGACCATATTATTTGACGAGTCACAACATAGAGTTGTACAATCGTGCAGAGTGTCTACTCCAAATGTCCACACATCTCCTGTGTAGTTTGAGGAATGAGTGGCCATATCTGATGTACACAAGCATCCAACAACATTAGCTGATGCTACCAGAATATATGCCAAAGCCACTAGCTCGAGTGTTCACTTCTTGATAGCAAAGAACGAGCGAATGGCTTAGGAGTTACAGTCGATCATGTAGGGAGGAAAAATGGTTACAACATCTGACCAAGTAGAGTTGAAGAAGGTGATATTGGATGAAGTATCGTGCCTTGAGACAGTCATGTGGTTGTTGTATTCTAGATTTGGTGTTGTGCATAAGGAAATTTTCCATCTCAACGGTTGGCAGCAGCGTTGTGCTAGGAGAGCACGTATCTTGTCAAACTTGCATACTGTTGTTGACCACATGAAAACATGGACAATGAGATACAAGGGAGCCCCATTGCACTTGCCCAAGATGATGAAGCCCGTGGCGATTGAGTTGAAGGCATGCATCCAAAGTCAGATCCGGAACTATGAGGAACTCCCGCAACTCATCACTAGTTTGCAGGCTTCCCATGCATGGGTGTTCAGAAGCATGGATGTTTTTGTGATCCCATCTATTGGAACACTCACCTTGGCAAAGACAAAGGTTCAAGTCTAACAGGAGCTGCAATTTTACTTGAATGAGTTGATGCGCATAGCCACCAATGTAGACTTGGTGATCAATGCAGACACTATGCATCAGTATGTCGTTAGTTTGTCTATACTCAAGACAATGATACACATGTTATCAGATGAGTTGTACAAAGGAGCCAAAGCAGTGTACCTAGATCCAATAGAGACAAGAGTTTGGTTCTAGGAATATGTCACCATAGAGCACATGGACACCATCACAGACTACCAAGCTTGGCAATAGTTCGCCACTATCAACCATTGTGAGGATGTCGAAGAGTTGGTCTTCCCATAGTTTTCTGAGTCATAGTGATGTCTTTCATGGCTTGCTCAAGCCTATTTTGTCTCACATGGGTACATGTGCAGATTGTATGTAACATCTTGTAAAGTGGAAATTCAAGTGTCGATAGTTGAATGTAACAACCAAAGAGTAGTTGAAGATTCATGAGGGTATGTGAACAGTCAAAAAGGGGAATGTCAAGGGTCACCCCACCCTTTTCTATTTATAGTACCTCATAACTCATTGCAAAGGCTTTTGGTTGGCCAAGCTTCCGATAGGAGTATCTTAGAGAAATATTGGAGAGTATTGTAACGACCCTTGGCTTCTCCACAGTGCAGAGATAGTACATCTCTTTGGAGGAGCAGGCGACAGTGACTATAACGTTCCATTATCAGGACTAGTGGTTCTTCATGGTTGTATTGTATGATTGGAACTTTCACTTCTTAATATAACAGATACGACACATTTCATGCATAGGTTGTTATTGTATTTCAATTAACTTGGTTACTCTAATGATATATGTATTTGTTTTCTTACGCATGTATGTATAGACTCTTTCTGTATATGTATGTATGAATATTACTAAGATGTGTTGTTGGTTTAACCATCAATTTGGATTGTTGGTTCACCTTCCTTCCAGTTTGTGATGCATCTTTACTCATGTGTTCCCTTCCAAGCTACATGTTTACATAGGTTTCCAAGGGGCGCACTCATTCCACCTTCCATATGCTAGAACCATTCATGCACCTTCCTTGGTTTACTACACATGTCACACCCTTGCTACCAACAAGGACATCTTAATTTCCTTTGCACGCAATCGCAATCAAGGTGATACCATACGACCCACTATTGGGACTCTTACAACAAATGGTCTGAGGTCTAGTTGGGACTTCTTATTTGGAAGATCCCCAAACATGTTGGTGGGTCCAACACCGTCAACATTTCTCGCACTAGAAGGAGGGCCAGATGACAAGCTATGTCATCTCATCCTGTTTTGAGTATTCGCACATCTATCATGGATACTGTCACACTCATCCCTCTGCGATGTTTTTCGCATGCCGAACCTCTCAACATCAGAAGGGGGTTTTCTGATATCTTTTCTAAATTCATGTATGACGGTGAAGGAAAAGTGGCCTAGCCTATGTACTTGCAAGAATTCTTAGCAATTCTTGATAATGTAAATGAACGCTCTGATGAAGAGGCCAACTTGTTGCTTGCATACACACTTCACGAATCCCCTCAATGGTGGTTCTGGATTCTCCCTCCTGGAAACGTGCACTCACTTTGGTAGTTTTGTGATCTCATTGAATCTACTTTCCATCATTTTGATCCAGAACCTCTTGAACAAAAACTATTACAACAATGGAAGACCTTGTTGATGGGCCTCTAAATTAGACATAAATTATGGCCCATGCCTCTAAACTAAACATAAACTAAGGCCCACCTAACCATCCTTCAACATATTAAACCTCTCTTTTTGCATTAGATAATGAATTTTTAACTTTAGTATGTCCATTACGAAGGTTTATGAATAATTGCATATTTGTGCCTAATATTATTTATTTTTGTTGAATATTATGAGAATATTGGGTAGATTATGAAGAGTTGGAGGAGGATATAATTTAGGGACTTGCTCCCTACTACAGGAGGATCAATATTAAATAATAAATCAATAAGATATTATGGAATTATGGCATAGATTGTGGAACTCCAATGATTGATAAAATATATGAATGTGTTCCCTGCCATTTAATGCAGATTCCTAGTATTGGGATCCAGATCCACTAATCAAGGGACTCTGGTGGGGAAATCTTCCTTTCATGGGGAATGATTCCTAATCATTTTGTATAGGTACCAAGTCAAATTTTCCTCTAGGGTGGATTTTTATTAGTATTATTGTGGAGAGAACTCGTATTTTTGCAGCTCCACAGTCATTTCTTGCAGGGATATAATTATATTGATGGAAATAATGAAGATTGATGTCATGTTCAACTTCTAAGTAATTGTCTCCTCAATAGGACTATGAGTTTTCTTGGGCATGGCCATCCTAGGAGCCTCAGAGCCCTCTTGTATCATTTTGTTTTTATTCTTTTCACATCTTATTCACATGCATCTCTTGTTATTGTTTATTTCTATTTCTGCATTTAGTATTAATTATTTCTTGTTGTGGGATTGGGTTAAATGGTTGATGTAAGTTCTTTTGCAGGATCAAAAGCATCATTTCATCCTTGGAAAAGCTTTGGAAGGTCATAGTAATCATTAAGATACCTGGATTGCTTTTCTTATTCGCAAATCTAGATTTTTGGAACTCCTTTGTGGCAAAGAACAATATTTTTTTGTTATTTTTTAGAGCATTCTAATGAGCTTCAATTGAGTTTGTTCCATTTGAATTAGATAAAAAAAAAAAAGAAAAATAAATAAAATAATAATAATAATAATTATTTAATAAAAATAATCATGCCATTACATTTTCAGTGATTAAGTTAGGCATTTGATAGATTTACTAGCTCACTAGTTCTCGAATTTCTGGATTTTAGACTAGTAATTTTCCATTATTTAATATATCTTCTCCATGTATAGATAAATTTGTGGATAGATGCAGAAAATAATGTGTGTTGTTTCAAGAGCTTCTACATTGCAGGGAGACCTAATCTCGCTTGCCTCATCCAAGCCTCATCCACCCATGTTTCCAAAATCTACTAAAATCTCAATTCGAATTCTCGTTTTATAAGCAAAAATTGTCATTTCCATTGAGAAAATATACCCATATTGAAGCCCTTACTTGATTTCTGGTTAGTTTACAGCACCTCCATGCCTTATTCTTCCATTATCCACCTTTCCCAAGCTCCATTCCACCTTCTAGACCACTTCCTAAGCTTTTGGTCTGTTCTTGCAATAAAACAGGGGATCCTGTAGGAACTAGTACATCTTGTAGACATCCTGCAGGAAATCCTATAGCGGCCTATTTTGAGACTGAGTTGAGAAAAATCATCATTGAATCTGGGATTAGGCCTCTACTTGACCTCCATGCCATCACAACCATTGTACCCCTCTTCCTCCACACCTGTCTCCCCTGCTAAAGAACAAGGAAAGATTAGCATTTGCATTTATAAAATGAAAAGATGAAGAAAAATAGTTCTTTTTATTTCTTAATTAGCACATGCATGCAGTAGTTAAACTCCCTAAATGAGATTCCATGCTCGGTTAGTTTAAATCATCACATGTTATAAATAGGATTAAGTTAGGTTTATTTTACAATTAGTTCATGGTCTTTATGCAATTAGAATATGTTTCTTTCCTTGTACTTTATTTCTTGCAATAGGTTGGGGTTTTCATTTCGAGCAGTTCATTTTCTGCAATTAGTTTAGGATTTGATTTCAGTACATGCACTCCATTACATTAATTACATTATTAAAAGTTCCTCATACCTTCCTTGTCCGAGTGGAGTCTTCCCTACTTTTCAAAGTTCCTTCTCATGTGCATCTACCACGAGTGCTCTCCACTCCATCTCTAGAATCAATGGAGGGTGCTCGTACAACTTGTCCCTTTCCAATTGAGACCTATACTGGTCTCGCAAATATTTTTATTGTAGGCCTACCTTTGAGGTAACTACAAATGTGTTGAAGGTACTGTCACCGAACATGGGAACCATCTTGTTAATAAGTTCATCCTTTAACTTGGATCTCTGGGATTTCAAGTTTGTGGAAATGGTCGGCCCAAATATTTCCAAGTTTATTTCTTATAAACACCTATAAAATACATCATTTCCTATAAAAATATATTATCATTAGTTTAAAATAATCACAGACTATACGTTAATTTCATTTAGGTTGTACTTAATATTTAAAACATTTCCTAAATACCTCGAAGTTTCTTTATTTTCGTAGGGACATTGTCATCATCTACCAAAAATGTGATCAGTAGTGATCTCATGCTAGTAACATAGGAAGATCTAGGAAAGCTCATTTCAAGTTTTGCAATCGTATCATGCTTTGTATCCATAGCATCATGTGTAGATCCCGGCGTGCGTTGTTTAGGGGGTGCATGTTATGCAACCAGCTCACAAAATAGAAGAAGAGATAGATTAACGACTTCAAAATAAGCCTCTTTGAGGGGGAAACCTCCTTTACATTACACAAATGAACAATTCTTGGATGATACAAATGACAAGGCCTCCTTTCTATATATAGGAGTCTAAGGGGCCACAATATAATCAGAGCCTACAAAAAAATAATATTGTAAGGGTACAATAATAACAGTAGTGGGCTTCTATGGGGCATAATAATAACAATAGGGGGACTACATGGGAAAAACAGTGCAATAAGGGGGTTGCATTAATAACAATAAGGGTCTACACTAGTAATATAGGGACCTAACATGCCCCTCTTCTCCAAAAAAGTGTTATCATCAACACTTGAGTAGTTCTAGATGCTTCTGTATAAAATTCGCATACTCGCATGTGGAATATTCAATAGGTAAGTTCTTCCACTTGATGAGACACTCTGAAATTGATCGATTTTGTAATTGTCGGGTTCTCGTTTCCATGAATGCTTCAGGTTCCAATATGATTTTTCCTTCCTCGTCAAGTTTCGACAATATTTTTTGAACTAGGAGCTTGTCACCTATAACCTTCTTTAAACATAAAACATGGAGAACTAGTTGCATTCAAGAAGATGCCAAAAGCTTCAATTTGCATGCCATAGTACCAATATTTTGCAACACATTTTAAGGACAATAGTACTTTGGTGATAATTTTTTATCCTTCTTAGCTTGATTGAGGGAAATTTGTTTGTATGGTTGTAGCTGTAAAAATACCCAGTCACCTACATCAAAACTTATTTCACTTCTATGTTGATATGCATGTTGTTTCATTCAATTCTGTGCCAAAGTGAGGTTATCCTTTAAGAGTTGGATAACCTCTTGTTGATACTCGATGTGATATTCCACTGCTTGAACTTTAGAATGATTGTCCAAGACTTTTTGGAGATCTGTAGAAATAGACGATTTCGTTGTTTGAACCTCTAGTGAACATAATTGTGAAATTACGCTTCGTTGTTCATTATTTAGAATATTTGTCATGCCATTAGCATTGATTATATTTCTTGGTTTCCCTGCGATACCCCTTAATTCAAATTCATTTCCTTCCTAAAAAAATTCAAGAAAAGTTCTTGAAAATTAAAATCTATTGTACCCAACCATTGTAACCCCGAGACTCCTAGTACAACATCAGCACCACCCATTGGAATGGAAATCATTGGAGTATTCAATACATATTCTCCCATGCATAGCTTGATATTATAGCACTTTACAAAGAAATTTATGGTTCCTCCATTTGCAACCATCATTTGACATTCTAGTGCTGGATATAGGAAGCAATTCAATTCCTTGGCTATCTTACAATGAATAAAATTATGGGTACTACCAGAATCAATTAACACTATTACCTTTTTCTTCTTGATATGTCATTCTATCTTGAGATTTTGAGGAGTGGTAATTCATTTCAATGCATTACAAGATATGGTCAGATTAATTTATTCTTTATTTGGGGTTGGTTCCTGGTGTATATCCTCTTATTTTGACATTTCTTGTTCCCTTTCTTCCTCCTCTTCCCCATCTATGTAAATTAATTTATTCTCAACACACTTATGACCTTTAGTGTATTTTCTATCACAACTATAACAAAGACCTTTTGCTATTTTTTCTTCCAAATTTTGTTGTGGAAGGCTAGGAGCAACAAAACTTCCATCTTTATAGTTGTGAGTGGTAGGATTCCTTGTTGCTATAATTTTTCTTTCAAATTTTCTTGCCAACCTGAATGCCTGGTCTAATGAATTAGGTTCCCAAAGACGAACCTCATGTTGGATGTTATCCTTTAAAGACCCTATGAAGACATCAATCATATGCTCCTCTGGAATATCATTTTCCCCTATATTCAATTTTTCGAATTCGTCAATGTGCTCCACTATTGAACCCTTTTGTTTGAGATTTATCAATTAGCTAAAGAAGGTGTTGCTCTTTCTATCCTCATAATGTGCTATCATTTCTTCATAAAAATTGAACAAGTGGCAATTTGTTTACAAGAGAAAAGCCATTGATACCATACAAACTGATTGGGTTCTAAATATAAAGTTTCAATGCGTACCCTTTGTGTGTTTTGCACATTATGGAGATCAAAATATTGCTCCATCTATAGTATCCATGTTACGTGATCCTTGCCATCAAGCTTCCTCATATTGATCTTTAGAATATGGTGGGTCTTCAATCGAACGTTAGAGTCTATGAAATTATGATTAACATTTCTTTTTTTCTCATCATGAGTTTCCTGTACTACCTTTTCACCATTAGGAAGCATTTCTTGCAACAATTTTGCCAAACCTCCCTTCAAACATTCCATGTCTTTCTTCAAATTTTCAATGTTGCCTTTTAGTTTTGCTTCTATATGATTGATGCCATCTTTCAAGCCTTCCATGTATGATTTTAAACCATTCTTCAAACCATCCATCTTAGCTTCCATTTCATTTTTGGTTACTCTTTACGAGAGAGAAATTTGTTGCACTTGGTCTTGTAATTTTGATATATCATGTTGTGTTTCTTCTTCTTCTTCATCATCATAGTTGAAATTTTGGGTTGCTTACTAGGTTCTTCCATTTTCTTTCTTTGTTTCATCAATTAATGATATTTATGCCTCACTATTCCCTTTGAATCACTTAAAAAATACACTCGTTTTCCTCGCTTTGTAGGAGCTCGATATTGAATCTGTTTTATTTCTGTAATTTCAGATCTCCAAGGTCTGAAGTTTGGTCCTGTGGTAGCCCACTGAGTCCTATTTCCAACCCCATAAGTATTATCAAGATTGGATTCTCCAAGAAATATTTATGTCCAATCTCTTGTGATGACTTGATTATAGACTGGTTCAGTAGAGAAAACTTGTACGAAGTTCCACCTGTCACTATTTCAATCTTCGGCCCTGAAAATGATACCCACAAAACTAAAGTTCGACTTCTTTCTGTCACTTATTATGAATTTTGAATCCGATGCTCAGAGCGAAAGTTATAACTATTTTCCCAAGGTAGCATGTTTGAGATGGAATTCAGGAGCATGCAAAAACCCTAACTTAGTTCATATCTATGAAAATATAGTGAGACAAGGTCTCAAATTCAGACACAAGGTTCATCCAGATTTTGGCTAAAATGGATTTTAGTTTAATCCTCTGAAGCTTCATAGAAAAAAACTTATAGCGAAAATTCCACAATGACCTATTTGTAACAGCGAAAACCTAGAATCCAAAGCTCTCATACCAAATGTTATGCAACTAGCTCACAATATAGAAGAAGAGATAGATCAATGACTTCAAAATAAGTCGTATTTGAGGGGGAAATCTCATTTACATTACACAAATGAAAATTTCTTAGATGATACAGATGACAAGACCTCCTTTCTATATATAGGAATCTAAGCGGTCACAATATCCCACATAACAATAATATTGTAAGGGTGCAATAATAACAATAGTGGGCTTCTGTGGGGCACAATAATAACAATATGGGAACTACATGGTCACAAAAATACAATAAGGGGGTTTCATTAATAACAATAAGGGGCAACACTAGTAGTATAGGTACCTAACAATGCAGATCCTGTTTTGGGTAGTTGAGCGATTGTACTGGTCTCAATGACCGGTGACTCACTCATAGGTGGAGCATCGACACTGCTACCAATGTCAGTGATTCAAATAGAAAATCGCATCAACCCGTGGTATTCATCCACCCATGGAATTTACCCATGGGATTGTAAGTGGCATCCACCCATGGTATTCATTCACCCATGATATTTGCCCATGGTATTGTGACATCCACCCATGGTATTCATTCACCCATGGAATTTACCCGTGGTATTGTAACCGAAAAAGGCTATAAGTAACAAATTGCATTTTGTAAAAGGACAGGTTGTCCAACAAAATGTAGCTTTTACATTTATTCTCCGTTTTAATTAAAAAAATCTTTGTGGTTTTATTTACTGTGTGTTCTCTTATTTTATTTATGGCATTGCAATTTTCCAGATCTTGGGGGCCTCCCCCCAAGATCTAGATCAATGGTATCAGATCAGGTTACAATTCCATGGGAATGAGGGTTTAATGCATATTTCAGTTTCAAATTTTTGCAGCAATATTCAACAAACTTCGGGCACGTGTTGTGACCTCCACAGAGCACTTTCTTGGGCAAAGCAGGAAGAATTTTTCTTTCTTCATTTTCTTGCGGGAATTGTTTTGGGTAGTGAGTTTGCATATCAAATATGAAACATTTGGTGCAAAATTTACAAAAAAATAACATACCTAGATTTCTTGGGAAAAATACCAAAAAAAAATAAAATCAACTATGGTGTAGAATTTTTTCTAACGGCAACCAGTTGACGGCGACCCTCCTATCATTTTTTCAGTTTTTGTACAGAATTTCAGAAGAATAATTGTAGATATTAGCTCCTCTTGAAAAAACACCCAATTTCAAAAAAAATAAATGGGTTGAATCGGAGTTCGGATATGGGAGATATCATTGATTTAAAATCAACTATTTTTTCATAACTTTTGTGATGGCAGAATAGTTGCAGCGCGAATCTGAGATTCCAAAGTGTCTAAATAAAGATTTCCAAAACATGAGAAGATGCAGAATGGTCATTCTGTTTCCAAAAATAGGTTATAATAAAGATTCTGAGTTATATTGACTGAGGTATGTCCATTTTAAATCTGGAGCAACATTCATTGTGGCTTCCCTTTGGAGACGTGCCCTCCCACCCCACTTTAGTAGGCACATGCTTCACATTCATCAGTTTCAGCATAGCAAGATCTGTCTTGGGTTCTTTGGATATGTGCCCTCCCACCCCAGTTTATGTAGGCACCTGATACTTCATCAATAATCAACATCAAGGTTATAGGTCATCCACAAACCCACACTTCATTGAAGTCCATTTGCTATGCCGCACACAGTTGGTCACAAGCATTATAGGGTATCTCTATCCTCAGATATTTGTTCATCATGGTTATGGGTCATCCATAAACCCACACTTCATCGAAGTCCATTTGCTAGGCCACACATTGTCAGTATCACAGTTGGTCACAAGCATTATAGGGTATCTCTATCCTCTGATCTTTGTTCATCATGGTTATGGATTAACCACATAAAATCCTTCTCTTTAGTGGCTCTTCATATTCAACAAAGGCTTCATAGTAGGGAACTTCATGCAATGGGGACCATTGCTTCTTAAGGAGGGAGGAATGATCCGAATAGAAAATCACATCAACCCATTGTATTCATCCACCCATGGAATTTACCCATGGTATTGTAAGTGGCATCCCCCATGGTATTGTAAGTGGAATTCACCCATGGTATTCATTCACTCATGGTATTTTCCCATGGTATTGTGACATCCACCCATGGTATTCATTCACCCATGGAATTTACATGTGGTATTGTAACCAAAAAAGGCTATAAGTAACAAGTAGCATTTTGTAAAAGGACAGATTGTCCAGCACAATGTCACTTTTACAGTTATTCTCTATTTTAATAAAAAGTTTCTTTGTGGTTTTATTTACTGTGTGTTCTCTCATTTTCTTTCTGGCATTGTAATTTTTCAAATCTTGGGGCCTCCCCACAAGATTTGGATCAATCAACTTGGCCCATAGTCATATCATGAGGATCTAACCCCGCCAAAATTCCTATTAAATAGAGTTTTTTAGAAAGGATGAGATAACTAAATCATAGACACATAAATGGGATAATTAACTGAGTTTTTCACCCCATACCGACAAACTTGTTACAACAAGGTTCTGATTTCACCCTTTATCTCATTTTTTTTAGGCTCCATCAGAACTGAAGAATTAAGTTTCTTTTTTGCTTTGATTATAAGCTTCCTTATTGCTTGCATTAGATTGGTGGACATAAAAATTGCATCATCAGTGACATCTTCCTCATGAGCATCTATCGACTTCTCTAAGGCTAGTGCCTTCCCCTTATCACCATGTTTATCAAATAAGTGTAATTTTCATTCATCCACAATTAATAATCAATATATTAATAAGAAAGAAACTATTGACTTATGTCTAAATTTATATAGAAACTTCACGTAGTAAACGACAATCATAACATACAATAACATTGCTTACAAGTTGGGTAAAATTGAATACATATTTCCCCCATAATAGCAATATTTTTATTTATTCTATTCAAATTGCAATCAATGAGAAACTTTTCCCCTACAGCTATTGATTTAATGGCACATACGAATACACGATTTCCTTCATGTCCCTCGAATATGCATTTGAGTTGCTTATTTGTGGTGACGGGTCGTGTACTATTTATAAACCCTACAATATTCCCTGCTTCTTTTGGCCTTCCATCAATATAGTTACGCCTTTATTTTCATCATTATCTTTTAGTTGTATATAATTTGTGGCCACTCCATATCTTCGCATACTTTTGGTATATTGGACTAGTCATCCACAATAATTGTAGTTGTAACAGGGTCTGACATACTACATTAATTCAGTTAATCCTCCATGACATACCTTTATGCCATCCATGGAAAATAGCCCCAAACCATGTAATAATGATAGGGAAATGTGGTATATCCTTTCATTGACAGAAAAATTAGTGTTTATTTCAGGAAGATCCTTGGGTGCCCATTGTTTCACTAGATATGTGTACCTCAAGGGCACCTCGATGTCATATATGCTCTCATTATCATAAGAACATGACCCCCCTTTAGCGAGAAAAATTTCCATGTGTCTATGGAATTTTCTTCTAATCTTTTCATCTCTAGTTGATCTTCACCTGCTAGACAATGTAGAAAATATTTAGTCAATTTCTTCTATCCTACCTGAACTTTCGTCACTTGACAAAGATAGATATGACAAATACCTGTTTGGTTGAACGTCCTATAATACTCCATCAAATGAGAGAAAATGTTAGCGAGTGTCATAAGGGATGTTGATAGGACTTTGACCTCCTCTAGTGACACACATCTTGGCATTTGATCTGCGATAGAAAAGTAGTGTGAGGAGGATAGAAGAAAATAAATCACCATAGCAAAGAAAAGAATAATCTCAGCAAAAGAAAGAAGTATGATCTCCTACTATTATTGGCCCACTCATGTGAGTTTTTGTGATTCTTGGGTTACTATAGGTTCGAGTTTTTGGAAGTTGAAGTTGCAGACCTGATTGATGAAGCTAAAATTTAGAGAAGTTACATTCTTGGTAAGGTCAACCTTGTTGACTCGTTGGAGATCTTGTTTTTGTTCAAGGAAGATTGTTTGGTGGTTGGCTTGGTCTTGGGAAGTCTTTGTCTGGCTTGTTTGGTGGCTAGCTTGGTCTTAGGAGTCTTTGTCTGGATTTTTTGGTGGCATTATTTTTATGACTACTTGGTATAGAAATTCAAGCATTATTAAATTTTGTTTTGTTGGAATGAAATTTTGTTTTGCTGGAATTAAATGTTCCTTTTACAAACATTCAACTAATATTGTTAGATCAAGATGTTTCCTTCATGAAATCCTCTAGAAAGGCTTAAAATATCATTTTCACTACAAAGAAATCCCTAGGTCAATGTAGTACTACCACTAGTAATAGTATACACTGTAACTATCAACTGCCATTGTAAGTATGATGTGTTTCCTAGCCAAATGTTACAAAACTGTACAAATCTACAATAGAAATTGCCAAATTTCCCCCCTGCCTTATGATACAAGTGATGCCTATATACAATCAGTTATTCAAGTAAGTAGGACATGTTAGTCCTAGTACTATGAGGGTTTCAAATGACAGAGGTATAGTACATACCCATGGTAGGGAATTCGAGCCACTAGAAGCATGCACGACAAGAGACTCTTCAACGTTCCAAAGACCTTAGAAGAAAATACAATTTCCAACAAGTATTGGTGTCTATTGGTGGGAGTCTACCACACATTTTCCAGAAAACTATGGGCCTCCTCGTGGTACTATCTATTATTAGCATAATATGGATCATAGTTCTTTCGTTGAGGTGAAAGAGGTGTTTTCCATAGGTTTTGGTGAAGAATGTAACTAGTTTTGGTCTTCATAATTATATTTGAATTGTATTTATCAAAAGAAAGGAAAAGAAATTGTATTATTAAATAAATTGGCTTATTAAAGCATGGATTTCATTCGTGGGTCAATTGTTTTAAGGTCAAAGTCTCCATTGAATAATTCTATGGTTTATGTTAAGTTTCCTTGTCCATGTCACAATGTAAATAACCCTTCTTGGGAATTATTTGTCAAGAAAGAAAATTATTTTAATGTAGATTAGGTCAATTAAGCCTCCTCTACCAAGTCAGCCTCAAGGAAGGACAAGTAAACCTCATTATAATAATTCAATCACCTACGATAGCTATATATAAGCAACAACTCAACTCATTTGGAGGACATCTCACACAAGTTCGAATTGAAGTAGCTGGGAAGCAAAAAAAGTGTGAAGTTCAAGAAGGAAGCTGGAATCGAAGTTTTTGGGTCTCTCTCTCTCTCATGTGCAACGAAATTCTGAAGTTGCATCAAGGTCGAAGTTATGAAGTTGTTGCATCAAGGTCGAAGTTATGAAGCTGTTGCATCAAGGTCAAAGTTGTGAAGTTGTTGCATCAAGGTCAAAGTTGTGAAGTTGTTGCAACAAGGTAAAAGTTGTTGCAACAAGTTCAAAGTTGTTGCAACAAAGGTCGAAGTTGTTGCAACAAGGTCAAAGTTGTGAAGCTACATCAAGGTTGACGTTGTGAAACTAGTAGGTTGAATCTATTGAAATTGATAGATCGAAACTACAATATTGAAGCTAGGTCGAAGTTTTTTTGTTGAGAAGTCGAAACTTCTAGATTGTTGTTGGTTGAAGTTGTTGGATAAGAAGAGACTAATAAATCATATTGTAAGGTTTACTTAGTGGAGGAATAAGTTTTGTTGGTCTAGGGTCTTGGTCTATCTCATTTGAATTACTGAAGGAAGAGTTCTTGACTAGGTTTTCCCCTATACAGGGGTTTCTCCCTAGCTGCGCGCCTACATCTGGTGTCCTTGATATTCATGTTTTGGTTTTTATAATTTCTTGATGAACTAAGATAAAATAACAAAAGAAAAAAATAGTAACTAAAATAAATCACAAATCAATTATCAACGAGAGAAAAACTTTTCTTTCTTTCTGATTTTCCAACATGGTATCAGAGCAAAGGTGAAGAATAAGAAAAAGGCAACCTGAAGAATCTATTGAAGGAATATCATTAAACGGATCATATAAGGGGATAATCCTACTATCTACAAGAAGAATGTCTAACTCAATGAAGGGATAAAATAAACTAAAAGGAGCCTCCAAGTACAAGGTATGGAAAAAAAGGATAGATCTCATCCTTGAGAAGAATAAAAAACAAGCCTACAAGATGAATCAAGTGAAGCAAAGAAAGAAAATTTCAGAGAAAATGAAATATTGGCCATGAACCTAATAGTGGATGGAGTAAAGGACAACCTCATTCCATATATATCCAACATAGATTCTACTCAAAAAATGTATGAGGCTCTATCCAAAATATTCACAATCAAGAACATTGGTAGAATGAATTAAGAACTATTAAGGACGATAATATGGCATCCTTATTTATAAGGATATATAGAATCAAATAAAAACTTCAAGTAATAGATGAAATTGTACTAGAAAAATGGCTCATGATTACAACCCTTCTAGGACTACCAACATCATGGAGTGTCTTTGCATCAGGAATCAACATTTGGAAGGATACTCCTTCGAAAAAATGTGGAATGCATGTAGTCAAGAAGAATCCATAATATAGTTAGTAAGAAAGAAGGAGGATGAAGAGGAGAAAATCTCAAATTCCTATTCTACTCATCACAAGAAAAAGGGAACCTTCAATAAGTACAAAGGACCAAAAAAGAAAGTAGACTTATCAAATATCGAATGTTACTATTGTCACAAGATGGGTCACTACAAAAGTCATTTTCCAGATAGTCCAAGGAATAAGAAGAGAGATAGGGATCAAGCAAATATTGTCAATGAAGATCAAGCAAAGAAGAATAATATGGAATAATATGAAGTCAAAGACTTATTTGCTAGGGACTCTTAGGGACACTATCCCTTACATATCCTTATATTCCAGGTTTTGAATTATTTTCCTTTATGTTTTGATTTCTAGAACTTGTAGGTCTAACATGTCTGGTTAAAACACCTTTTATTTTTAGTTGTATGTTTCTCTCATGATTGGATTAAGAGAGATCCTCCACAAATTTACTAAAAGATAAGTATTTTTTGCTTTGTTTCATATTTTCATGTTTGGTTTCTCACATCAATACTTGTTTGAATTATATGCTAATAACGGTTTATATTTTCTATGTTAGGAAATCTTGTTGAATACTCAAGGGTTATGGAGGAGACACCAAAGGATAGACTTGAAGCATGGAAGAAGTTTTTACCTTCAAGAATTGATGTCATACAAGGATTTCTAAGGAACAACTCGAGGAAAGCTTGTTGAATATGCAAGGGTTATGGAAGAGACTTCAAAGGATAGACTTGAAGCATGGAAGAATTTCTTCCCTTCAAGAATTGATGTAATACAGGGTTTGTTAAGGAACAACTCGAGGTATGTCTTAAACTATGGTATTTTTTATAAAGTTCTCTTCATGTAAAAGGTACAATCATTCTTTCTTTTAAAATTTTCTTTACATTACTAATATTGTTATGTCTAGGGTTTTGAATCACAAAGATTCTTGTTAGGATGAAAAATCATTCAATTGAACCTACCCTCATTATATTTTCATTCTTGTGGAACCCTAAAAAGGTTCATTGTAAAACCCTAACCTAAGAGTATGTCGATGGTAATATGGAAACCCTAGTCTACTTAGGGTTGTTGATGAAACCTAGAATTCCTATTATTTTGATGTTTTGGTATTGTTATGATAAAATCCCTTGTCCTTTAGGGTTTTCTATCCAAGGTTATGTATTGAATCCCTATATCTTTATGGTTTGATGAATTAGGGTTTATGAGCAAAACCCTTATAATATCTATAGTAATATAATAGAAATGAATCCCTAGGTGTATGTTCATATGTCTAATCGAAACCCTAGCGTGGTCAAAATTTTTGTATGTCTAACTTTAATGTATTGATATTTGTGTCTTGAATTTACCTAGTAGATATTGTTGTATGCCTGTGCATGATTATGAAATTCTAGATGTGTGTGTGTGTGTGTGTGTGTGCACGCGTGCGTGTGTGATACCTAATTTTTGATGCTCATAATTTGTAAATTCTAGGGTTTGTAGCAAAGCCCTAGTAGAAGTTTGATATATTAGGATATGATGATATTGTTTCTGATATGATGATTAAATATAGGGTTTGCAACAAACCCTAGTAGAGTCTAAAATTCATAGTAGAATTGTTATTTTATTGAGTTGTTGATATCTAAGGATTTGTGTCTCTAAGATGGAATATAGGGTTTGTAATTTATTATAGTAGAATATGTCATATATCTCTAAAAATAATATTGAGGCCCTAGATAGAATGAGATTGATTTCTTCATTAAGTTGATTTATGTTGTAATCTAGGGTTTGTAACAAAACCCTAGCAAGAAGATGAAGTTTAGAAGTATGTGTCTCTTGCTGATTATGAACCTAACTAAGTTTAGGTATTTGATGTCTAAAGTCTAATGCTTCCATTATTGTATTGATATGATTTTGATATACTTATCTTCATGCTTTTGTATTTGGTTGTAATTGTTGTTTAAGTTGTGTAGGTTCATAATCTTCAAGATGTTGGAGATATTCGTAAGTAAATTTGCCTTGATAATATTGGTAAACATGATCAAGGATGAAGATTAGCAAGATGACCTTGATATTGTAAAAAGGAATGAAGCCATGATAGGTTCTTTTATGTTGATCTCCCAAAATTAAGAGGGGTGGCATATTATGATGGTCATGATGGATATCTTGAAGAAGAAAATGGAGAATGAATGAAAGTACTACAATTTATTGAGGATGTCTTGGTGTTGTTGTAGAAATGAAAGAATAAAATCTTATGACTAATTGCATATGAATAAATTGATATAAGTGGCATCAGGATGATTGAAGACCCCGAAGGTTTGTGTTTAATTTTATGTATATTTGAAATCTTATTGCTAATAGGTATTTTTGCTTGTCTCTCCATAAACAGGTTGAAAGATCTGGGAGCATGCTTGGAAAAATGGATATATATAGTTTATTAGGGAGAGATGAAGCATCTAATGGAAGATGCTTGGGAGGACATTTGGCTGACCTATGTGTGTTTATGTCTCGATCCCAAAGAGGGAGGGTGGTGTTGGTCTTGGAGTTATGACCTTGGATACACACCTAGATCCCTAGGTTGATGGTTAGTTAGTAAGATTGATGGTACCTAGACTTGTTGAAAGCTTTAGTCCATCTTAGTCCCACCCGGATTCATTACCCTGGTTAGGAATCTAGTCTATATCACTTAGTGTGTTGAACTATTCGTAATTCATTTTGGATATCTTCCATGTACCTCTATAGATATAGGTAATTATGAATACCTCCCTAGTTAAGATGGAATGTTGAAGAATGTAACTAGTGTTGGTCTTCATAATTATATTTGAAATGTATTTGTCAAAAGAAAGAAAAATAAATTGGCTTCTTAAAGCATGGGTTTCATGCTTGGGTCAATTGTTTTTAAGAAAAAGTGTCCATTGAATACTTGTAGGGTTTATGTTAAGTGTCCTTGTCCATGTCACAATGTAAAGAACCCTTCTTGGTAATTATTTATCAAGAAAGAAAAAAAAATTAATGTAAATTAGGTCAATTAGGCCTCCTCCACCAAGTCGGACTCAAGGAAGGACAAGTCAGCCTCATTAGAAGAATTTGATCACCTAAAATGATTATATATAAGCAATAACTTGACTTATTTGGATGACATCTCACACAAGTTCAAATTGAACCAGCTGGGAAGCAGAAAAGATGCAAAGTTCAAGAAGGAAGCTAGAATTGATTTTTTGGCTCTCTCTCTCTCTCTCTCTCTCTCTCTCTCTCATTTACAACGAAATTTTGAAGCTGCATCAAGGTCGAAGATGTGAAGTTGTTGCATCAAGGTCGAAGCTGTGAAGTTGTTGCATCAAGGTCAAAGTTCTGAATTTGTTGCATCAAGGTCAAAGTTGTGAAGTTGTTGCATCAAGGTTGAAGTTGTGAAGTTGCATCAAGGTTGAACTTGTGAAGCTACTAGGCTAAATTTAATAAAAAATTTAGATCGAAATTGTAGTCCTAAAGCTGAGTCAAAGTTTTTCTGCTGAGAAGCTGAAATTTCTGGATTTTTATTGGGTTGAAGTTGTTGGATAAGAAGAGACTACTAAATCATCTTGGAAGGCTAACTTGGTGGAGGAGGAAGGTCTTTTGGTCTAGGGTCTTGGTCTATCTCAATGGATATACTGAAGGAAGAGCTCTTGAATGTGTTTTCCCCTATATAGGGGTTTTCCTTGGCTATGTGCCTGCATTCGGTGTCCTTTATCTTGATGTTTTAGTTTTGGTAATTGCTTGATGAAATAAGATAAAAGAAGAACATAAGAAAAATAATAATAACTCAAAGAAATCACAAGTAATTATCAACAAGAGAAAATATTTTTGTCTTTTTGTTTTTCCAACAAGTTTTTGTTAGGGCTAGGTAACGGTTAAAAAGGTTTTTGTTATATCACATTATACCTTGGGCATATCTTAGCTTTATACCTTGAGACCTATTCATTCATTCCCAATTTTATTAATGCTAGATATTTAGTGTTTTAAATAAGTAAAACAATTGAATTTTCTGTTACGATAAAATGTAAAAAAAACATACGAAATAGCTGAGAGGTGGGACTAGAGTAGCCAACACTTACCAAATAAATTGCATCCTATTACTTTTATCTTCCTAAATCCCTTGAGCTAGATTTCCCTCAAGTCCTGTCACAATGGCAAAGGTTCTTCCTATTGTAGCTCAGAGGTGGGCGGATTCTCTTCTTCTTGCAGCTTTGAGGTGGGCTGAGGTGGGCAAGGGGCAATGGCAGAGGTCAGCATCCTCTTGCAACCTAGAGGTGGGTGGAGGCAAGCATCAACTAGGGCTATGGCGGAGGCTTTCCTCTTATATAGTGGAGGTGGGTGAAGGCAAGATTATGCTAGGGAGATGGTAGAGGCTTTTATCTTGCAGCTCAAAGGTGAGTGGAGGTGTTGGGACAGGGTCCCCTAGGGTCAATTTTGAGGTTAAAAGCCCAACTTTTGTATGTAAAATGTAAAGTCTCCTCAATTTGTGGTCGCGGAGTGCGTAGATGTAAAGTGTCATAAAGGGTTTCCGCCCTTCTTTTATGTAAAGTTTGTCGGCTTTAGAAGATATACCCATGGTTTGTTGACCATGGGATTGTATAAAAGGAAGAGTCTTAGAAGAGTCTAAGACAGCCTAGTTCTATGAAGTTTTGATAGAAGAAGAATGTAATGGGTCATCAGAGATAAGGGAAAAGAGTCATAGAGTAGAAGAGAGGCTCTGCAGCTATGTGCACAAAGGCCTAAGGTAGAAGTCCGCAGCTAGTGCGCGGACCCCTACAACTATGTGCAAAGGGTAGTTAGAGTCTATAAGAAGATCTGAAGCATTAATAAAGAAGATTACTCTGGAAATATCTGTGATGATCTATTTTACTTATGTTATGAATGAATGTGATTACGTTATGATGAATATTGGTTTTTATGGTTTAATGTTATATTGATGTGTGAATCTGTATGTTTTACATTGTTAACTGAATGCAAGTAATAATATATGTTTACGCGAAGAACATCTTGATGCATGCTGAAGTTATCAGATACTTGAGCTGATCTGGTAACTACAGGATTAGAATAGTTACAGAGGCACATAAGTAGTTGATTCACCTATTTAGGGTGCGTGAAGTATAGTCGTAGACCTTCGCGGAGGTCTAGAAGCCGAGTAAGAGAAGTATATCGATAAACCCTAAAAGGCTTATCGATCTGCGTGAAGGCGGAACTAGGGTATAAATCGACATCACTACCATCTTTGGGTGTGGAAACTTGGTTCCAGCATCCCCCCATACTGATTCAGGTGCGACTTCAGTCCATGCTCTATAGGTTGATGCCGAAAGGGCCAGTAGTGTAGGGATTTGTTTGGCTAAACTAACGATGAACCTAGGTCAGGACCCACTAAGAAAACAAATGGTTTCATTTCTAGGACCAAGATCTGCATAACGAGATGTGTGATGTCGCATCACTGGAATCCAACTATGAAGAAAATTGAAGACTGGTTGGATATAAAGATCCATTAATTCGCAACACAAGAGAACAAGAATCCGTGATTGACGAAAGAACAGTGGTTGGATAGATATTTGTACATAGAGATACATGAAATCTTCTTCTATTCCTTCCCAGTTGAATTATACGAGTGGATCTCTAAATTAGAAAATGGCCAAGGAAGGTGGAGGCTTGACAATCCAATAGTCTGGACCCTGAGTTAGTGCAGAAATTGGAAGCCTTTGAAGATAATATCGCACGCACTATAGATCACTGTCTTGATCGTATCATAGGAGGATTTGTGACAGATTTCGCGGTTGATACTTCGGTCAGTTACAGTGAAGAAGAGTGCCACTTCTTCAAGGGACCACGAGGCAAGTATTTAAGGTCTTTAAATACTTGGATTAAGATGCTCTTGTGTGAAAAGCGGGTTATGTAGTTACCTTGATGTTTGGAGCTACACGAAGTGGAAATATTTACAAGGATAGAGGGAAAATAGAACCTGAATATAGGCCGTTGATTGGACCTCCTCTGAGTGACGACAAGGAAGTAGCACAGGCTTATCCGCAGAGTTTCATTTAGTTGATAAGACAGGGGTTCCCACAATTGCCCCATCCACCCACACCACCTCCATCTTCACCTCTACTGCATACACCTTCGCCCACACCACCACCACCTCTGCCAAATTCAATATGGTGAATTCAGTAAAATTTCTTGTGTTCAAGGGCTTGGGAAATGAGGACCCAGACTAGTTTTGGTTTGTTGCGAAGGCTGTATGGGAGGCTCAAGGTATTATAGATGATCAAATGAAGAAAGTGACATTGGTTACTGCTTTACAAGAGTGTGTGCTAACAAGGTACATTAAGTAATGCACTGATAACCTGATGGCTTCATTGGAAGATATTCAACCGCACTGAATAAGGAATTTAGTAGGCCCAAGTCTAAAGTACAATCAATTGTTGGATTCAAAGAGATCATGATGAAGCCTAGAAAAACACCCTAGGATTTGGATCAAAGATTGAAGTTCTTGATCCACGAAGCTAACATGAATCTTACGGATGGGTAGCACTGTGAATGGTTTGTTGCTTCACTTTTGCCTCATCTGAGGGTTGCTCTATCATAGCAAAAGATTGGGACCCAGGTGGAAGCCCTCGAGATAGCGATGATATTACATGAGACACCGATGCAAGATGTTAATTTGGGAGTTTAGCAGATTCACATGCAGTTGCAGAACCTTTGCCTAGAGTTTCAAAGTCTGAAGAAGGATAGATCAGTTTGGCCAGAGGTATGCGAAGAAGTTTGGTGCTTGAAATTCAAGAGTCAGGGGCATGATAAAGATCATTGTCCAGTCTTCGTGAATTATGTTGCAACAGGAGGGTCGATGCCTCTGAGGCTGGAGGCTCAAGAAAGGCCAAGTTCAAGGCCCGCACTGTGGTGTGCTATCTGTCAGGTAGCTGGAAAACATGTGACAGACAATTGCCACTTGCTATAGAAATTTGTACAGACACCGCAACAACTCTTCTGCGACTTTTGTAAATCGATGGGCCATGAGGATCATAATTGCATAGCTATGAGCTAATGATGGATAGAACACCGGCATATCTAGTACAGGTAGAAACTCGGCCTCCGGATCAAGGTACTAGGGGAGCGCGAGGAGGATATCAGGGGCGTGGATGAGGTCGAGGTGGAGGAGGACCTAGTAGAGGTCAGGGACAGGTTATTCGCTACAACTGTGGGGGACCAAGACAGTATGCACGAGAATGTATGAACCCAACGTGCCTGTGGTGCAGATACTATACTTAGTTTGACCATGCAACAGAAGATTGCCCCGTATTACTAGCTAAGATGCGTGAGAAAGGGGTTTAGCCTCAACAGCTCACTCAGAACCTACAGATGATGAGGGTTGAGCCTCGCAAAGAGGATACGAATGTGAACATCATGTTGTGAAGTGGAATGACGACTGGCGAACACAAGGGAAAGTAGCTTGAAGAAAGTGAGTGGGTCTAAAAAGCCCCAGAGAAGGAGGTTGGATTTGATCTAGAGCACGTGAAGGAAACATTTATGGAAGCCAAGAAAAGCTTCGCTAAGGCCTCTACCTCAGGAAGCTAGGAAAAATTAGTTTAATAAATGGATCCCTCTATGCTTACTACATTCTTGGAGACCTGTATGAAGCTACTGCGCGATAGCAAGGATGTAAAAGGATTACAAGAGCTGATAATTAAGTGTAATGGGAAAGAAAACGTTCCTGATGGACCGTGCATAGTCAGGAAGATTGGTAAGCATAAAGCAAGGATAGGGCGTGAGATGAGGCTCACTGTGCAGATAGGAGAGTATGAAATGGACCAAGTTATTCTAGATCTAGGGTTAAATGCAAATGTTTTGCCAAAACAGACATGGGAAAGAATGGGGAGACCTACACTACAGTGGTCTCTGATTCAGTTAAGGATGGAAAATCAACAAAAGATCATCCCCATGGGGAGATTGCAGGGAGTAACAGTGGATATTGAAGGCGCGAGTGCGTTGGCTGATTTTGAAGTGATAGATATTGTGGATGACAACAATCCCTACCCTACGGTCCTTAGAATCGATTGGGCCACTAACATGAATGGGGTAATCAATTTGAAGAAGCAGAAGATGACATTTGAGAAGAAATATCTCCACGTAGTAGGACCCCTGGACCTTGTAGAAGGACCGCGCTATACTGAACTGGTCTGCGATTATGAAAGCGATGATGATTTGAACCAGATTTATAAGATAACGGTGCGAGATCAATATTGGGTGAATCCGATAGTAGATGGATGTATTGCCTGGGACCGTGAAAGTTCCTGCACATCAAATTCAGATGAGGAGTTGGAACACTGGTAGAATCGATTGCATGAAGTATCTACGCTGCGCGGTAATATGATGACCAAGTCACTGCACTGTGTATCATCGGAGGTAAGAAGCCTACCTTATTTTGATGATTTAACTGATGTTGATAAATTCTTGGATGCATTTGAAAGGGAAGTGCCAGAGAAGCATTGCTTCTAGACCTTAGATGTGGAGTTGCATGCTACGCCTGCAAGATGGTGGGGTACGCACAAAGACAGTTTTGATGATTGGAATGTGTACAGAAAGATGATGAGATTGCGGTTTGGTCACCCAAAAGTTTGGCTAACAGAGAAATATGATGGAAGGAATGACCCACGCGGTCACCTAGCCAAATGGACTGAAGTTTATGGAGTGGAGCCTCAGCCTGAGTGGGTGCATTTGTTCTTTCATACTTTGGATGTCATACCGATGAACTGGTACTTAGAGACAAAGCTCCGCCATGGCACTAAAGAATGGGACATTTTGCGACAGGGATTCTTGATGACGTTCAGCTTTGAGGATGGATTTAAATGTATTGATGAGGCATTGTAGGAGGTCAAGGCAATGATCTTCAGAATACCACAGGATCCCTTGGACTTAATTCAACCATATTGGACCACTCAGCTGCACCATGTGCTGAAGTGCTACAATGTGACTACTGAAGAAGAGGACGAGGATCTGAGAAACATTAATATCCCAGAAATAGAAGGACACCGCGAAGTTGAGGGGTCGTAGTTAGAAAACCCAGATATCACCGCGCCACTGAAAACAAGACAAGTGAACATTGGGATAGAGGTGGAGCAGAAGTTTGCAAATATTGGAGACTACCGGGATGATGCCATAGTGGATAAGGTCATTGAGTTTCTCCGTGATTACTAGGACTTGTTCCCTAGAAAGTTCTCAGACTTAAAAGGGATAATAGGGGGACCTGGGAGTTATCAAAATTACATTGAAACCAGATGCGAAGCCGATCAAACAAAGGCCTTATCGCCTCAACCCAAAGTATAAGGAAAAGGTCTGCTTAGAGTTGGATAAAATGATTGCAGCAGGTATTATTGAACCAGTGGAAGAATCTGATGGGTGAGCCCAATAGTAGTTTACGAAAAGAAGTAGAAGGATGAAATAAGGATATGCGTAGATCTCAGGAATTTCAATGACACCTGCATGCATGATCCCTTTCCAACTCCGTTCACCGACGAAGTACTGGATAATGTAGAGGATGGGAAAGCATATTCATTCACTGATGGGTTCTTTGGGTACCATCAGATCAAGATCACGCCTGAGGATAGAAGTAAGATGGCCTTCACGACTAAATGGGGATGATTTCAGTATAATGTGATGCCTTTTGGTTTAAAGAATGCATCGGCAATCTTTTCGCGCACAGTCATCGTGGCGTTCAAGGACTTCATTCACAAGTTTCTGGAGGTATATTTTGATGATTGGACGATGTTTGGGCTGGTAAAGCACCATGTAGCTAGTCTACGCTTGATGTTGGATACATGCCGAAGGTATCAAATCACGCTAAACTTGAAGAAATGTTTGTTCTGTGTCCCTTTCGGAATCTTGTTGGGTCATGTAGTGTGTAGACAAGGCTTAATGGTAGACCCTGCTAAGATCATGGTGATAATTAATTTGGAGGTGCTAAGAAGTGTGCAACAGTTGCATGCAACATTGGGGCATATGGGATACTATCGAAAGTTCATCAAGAGTTCTACCCAGATTACCACACCAATGAGAAGTTGTTAAAGAAGGATGCTACATTCTGTTGGAATGAAGAATGTTAGCAGAACCTAGATGTGTTGAAGGAGAAAATTGTCATCGCATCGATCCTAGTCTTCCTGGATTGGAAGAAGGAATTTCATGTGAATGTGGACACGTCATGTACTTCGCCCGGAGCAGTACTGACAGTGGCTAGTGAGGGAGAGTTAGATCACGCTATAGCATTTTCAAGTAGAAAATTGTCTAAAGCTGAGAAGAACTATTCAACAACAGAGCACAAAGGGTTGCCTATGGTGTACACACTCTAGAAGTTCAGAAATTACTTGAAAGGTGGACGCCTTAAGATGTATAGAAACCATTCTGCATTGAAGTGCCTAGTTAACAAGCCTGTGTTGGGGGGGAAGATATGTAGATGGTTGTTTTTTTTCAGGAATACAATTTCGAAGTCATTGTGAAGCCAACACGATTGAATGCAGGACCAGATCATCTGTCGCGCATTGACATAGGAGAGGAGCCTACTAATTTGGAGGAAGGACTACCTGTCACGAAGCTCTTTGCAGTACGCATCACAGACAATCACTTTGCATATATCATACACTTCCTGACGATGGGAACGACTCCAAAAGGGTATACTAGTCAACAAAAGGAGTTGGTGGTGCATGCGACATACTTTTCTGTCATTGCAGGACATTTGTATAAAATGGGCTCGGATGAAATTCTACGACATTGTGTGCCTAAATTTGAATGAAATAGCATCCTCGTTGAAGCTCATGGAGGAGCTACAGGAGGACATTAAGTAGGAAAAGAAACAACGCAGAAGATTTTATGTGCTGGGTTGTGGTGGCTGATGCTGCATAAGGATTTCAAGGCTTATTGTAAGGCATGTGATGCATGTCAGAGGGTGGGCAGGCCATCATGGAGGGATGAGTTGCCTCTGAATCCACAGCTATCATTACAGCCATTTGAGAAGTGGGCGATTGATTTTGTAGGACCAATTTAGCCTCCAGGAAAGAAGATGGGTGCGTGGTATATCATCACCGTGATGGAGTATTTGACCAGATGGGCAGAGGTGCAGCCCATGAAGGATTGTACAGGGGCAACAGTAGAAAATTTCCTCTTTGAATATGTGTTGACCAGGTTTGGTTTCCTGAAGATTTTGATGAGCGATCACGGTACACATTTCCTTAATGAAATGATCAGCGCGCTAATGGAGGAATTCCAAGTTTATCATCAAAAGAACATTCCATATCACCCGCAGGCTAATGGGAGGGTTGAATCATTTAATAAGATATTGGAGAACGCACTGATGATGGTTTGCAATGTACAAAGGAATGATTTGGATGTGCGTGTACCCGCGGTGCTATGAGCTTATAGAACTACTTGCAAGAAGCTGACTCAACAGGCGTCGTTCAGGCTGGTCTATGGGGTAGAGGTTGTGATGTTGTTGGAGTACATTATGCCTAGTCTACGCATAGCAGCGTTCATAGGAATGTCAGATCGTGGACCCCTGGAAGAGAGGATCACGCAGCTAACAAAACTCGAAGAAGATAGATTTTTGGCTAGGTTCCATCAGCAAGTTCAGAAGGAGCGTGAAAAGGAATGGCACAATCGGCACATCAAACTGTGCACCTTTAAGGTAAATGATTTGGTTTTATTATATGATAGCAATTTTGATAAATTTCCGAGAAAATTTCAGATGCATTGGCTAGGGCCATATGTCATCAAGGAGATTACCGATGATGGAGCAATTCAGATGGTGAAATTGAATGGAGATCCATTTACGGGGAAGGTAAATGGTAGCCGATTGAAGCCATACATTGGGGATCTAGCTGGATGACTATATGATGAAAGCATTGTCTTAGCGCTCCAAGCAACTAAAAGGAGGCATGGGACTATAAACTACATTACCTGGGTTGTAGAGCTGCACGACGGGATCTGCGCTATAGAGGGATGGATCGCGTAGGGTAGCTAGAAAGTGACCGTTATGGTCACTGTTCATGATTTGACAGTGAGAAAACGGCTAAGAGGAGTGGGGGTAGAATTTAAGGCTAAATTTAAGAGTGATATCTTCAAAAATATACCACCAATCTAGCATTTATGAGCAGATTTTGGGGGGAACGGTCGGATTTGAATTCGAATTTACCTATAAATTATAGATGGCCACCCAACGAAAAACACTTTGCATTCTGAGAGTTGAGGTGTCGAGCTATCGGTTGCACATGAACACTACGAGTTTTGAGGCTTTGGTGGCCAGTTTACTGTTTGACAGGTTTCCTAAGGAAACCCAAGAGCTCCTTAATAGCCTCATGTTGGCACCCGTGGAAACTGCAAGTGTTGGAAGATCAATGGCCTCCGAGGTGGTACGTGTGGAAGTTCCCATAGACATACCAAAATCATCTAAGTTTCCCAGGCTGAGGCCTACGCTGGCAAGACAGGGGCCGAAGATGAAGAAAGACAAACAGAAAGTGACACAGCTGGTGCACAAGTCACCAAGGAAGCATCAGAAGAAATAGAAGCCCACCGCACAAGAGAAAGGCAAGGTGATGATCCTAGAATCTGATGAGGGTGTAGAGGAAACTAGTATGGGCGTAGAGGACATTGACATTGAGGGAGTAGACCCTATTCAAAACTACCATAATACATCCCTCTTGCATTGGGTAAGGTGAAGGTTCCAAAGGACCCAGATGAAGGAAAATTTCTGATGAACACACCTTTGCTACCAGACCAGATCACATTCAAAGGTCCGCGCTTGGCACACGTCCCCCATCTAAAGCTGGAAGATTGGGACTTGGCGGACACGGAGCAATTTCTCCACCTGGATATTGATAATTTCATGTAGAGAGTATTCTACAAGGACTCGGGTATCACCATGCTGGAGCCGATGAACTGGATTAGAGGGGTGGAGAAGGTAGGATTGTTGAACCTGCTCTAGGTTCTGCATTACAACCACGCTCCCATAAATTTGATCATGATAAAACAATTGTTGTGTCTCGTGCACAATGGGTGCTTGTGGTTGGGAGAGCTGATACTCATCACCGATATGATGATCCATAGTATCACATTGTTGCCACATTCAGGGTTGAATCCAGCCAAGGCATTTGGTGGAAAGGTGGGCAAGCGCGACCTCACCGAGAGGATGAAGGACAAGTTTAAGCTTGTCTAGAAGCTGCGCGGATACTCAATTTCAAGAATAACTGACCCCGTAATCAAGGTAGCCACCCCGATCTTGGCTGGGAAGATAATGAGGAAGTGTCACACAGACGAGGTGCTTGCATCGATGGTTTCATTAGCAACCCAATGCGTGGAAGGCATACAAGTTAATTGGGTGTGCTACCTCTATAACGAGTTCCTTTCGAATTGCAAAGAAGCACAGGACCATAGTAAGACATTCCACTACTCTTGGTTGTTTTTATCAATTGTGTTGGTAGCGTGGGAATTACCAGAGGATAACCAGTTTACTCTGATCGCGTTAGATTTACCAGAAGCAGTGAAGTTCACTTCGCTATGGGATACAAAGGATGCCGAGTAGGTTAAAGAGAGTAAGATCTTTTGGGTACTAATGGAAGCAAGCATTCATGCAGCAATCAACTGCAAGCCTGGATTGTTACCAACTATTTAATGCAATCAATGTTCAAGATATGCAGAGTGCTTTGAAGCAGACTTCCATTGTATCTCTATCTGGGCATAGAAGGACCAAGAACAGAAGTGGTATGACCTCCCATATCTTGTGACAGATGATGCTATAGTAGTGGTCCTCGACCGTTGGCCAGCAGAGTGGCACACAACATATGATTTGTCCACCGGATTTAGTAGGTTCTTGGGCAAGCAGAAATGAAGAGGCCCAATAAAAAATCCACCAGATGGCTGAAAAAGAAAGAAGGAGGCTGCAGAGAAGGCACGCGCAAAAGCGAAGTGCACTGCCTAGAACAGGAGGAAGAACATGATTCTGGTAGAAGTCAAAAACCCCCCTTCATCAAAAACAAAAAGAAAAGAATGATCAGACCAGGGTGCTGTAAATCGTAAATCACTCCCTTCTGAGTGAAACGGAATA